>JAQSUU010000005.1:21371225-22742451 GCA_038087645.1 Saccharum hybrid cultivar R570 | reverse complement strand
ACCATAGGCCCTGAAAAGGTGGGGCCTGTCCTGTTGAGTTAGTACAGACTAAGCCAGTTCTATGGGAGTAAAGGTGCATGGGAGTACCCCTAGGAGCACGGTGAGAAGGATGCCGATGGGTTTTTTGGCTACCCTAGTCACGATCCCAAGTGTATACATCATGCCGAATGCTACTCCACTTGGGGGTAGTCTAGTGAGGAATGTGCTAGTTCTTGGGTGGCGTTTGCCTAGACATCCGTACAACGTCGATGATGGTGATCCTATTGGGTACTAGTGTACACACTCTACAGAGTAAAACCTGTACTATAGCCATGATCTCGATCGTGATCATTCCTGTGAACTGTTTTGTACCTGCTAGTCTTCTCTTGTGCTTTGCTTCTCTCCCCCGAAGATAGGTCTGGCTTGAGGCTATTGAGATGAGGGGCGTGAGGAGGCCGCCTCATTGACTAGACTGACAGTATGAGGGTGTTGTGAGGGATGATGAGAGGTGAGATGTGATGATGTTTTGGTGGTGAGAATGAGATTGTGGTTTGGGTTTCAGAGAAGATTATTTATACTTCTTTTGACGCTTTTGCATGCGCTAAGGATGCAAACCACAACCAAATTATTAGGATCATCATATCCCTTTATTTTCTATTTTCCACTAAAGATCATTGGTGCTAACCATGGCCTGCACACATCTGGCGGTAGCTAGTAGGGAAGAAAGCCTCTGCCTTGGCCTGGCTCATCATAGTCGTGTCACCACCAGAGTTCCATCGCCGTGTTGTCGACGTTCCAGGCAACCCTGGCTACCTTGTGACGTGGGGATGGGTCAGTTGAGTTTGCCGTCACCTCGCGAGAGCAACCATGGAGAAAACCATGCCTAAGACCTACCCCTAGCCTGACTTTGTCGGAGGCGGAAGTTCACCGGAGCGTTGCCACATTTGCTGCCTCTCTGCGGACTCCACTGAGAATTGTGGTCACCGGCGCTGCCTCCGTTTGATGCCCAATAACCCCAATCGAAGAAAGGAACCATCTTTCGGCTCCAACTGTGACTAGGACCCGCTCGCCGCCACCGCCATTGCCACCGCAGGTCGCCGAGCCATAGCCGCCGGACGTTCAGAGCCCAAGACCCCCTCTTCCGCACCTCGTTGCACTCGCCACAATGACACGGAGCCATTGAGACCCTTAGCTACCTCTCCGAGCCGCTATAGGAGCACCGCCACGTGAACTACCTTCGGCGGGGAGAACCGCTGTCGAGAAGTGGGTGGAGTTAGAGTAGCGTGGTGGACATGGTCCATTGTGAGCCGAGAGGGGAGGGAGAGTAGATGGGCGTGGTCTACGGCAAACCACGTCTGCGGTCCATAGACCCATGCCTGCTTGACCCCCATGAACTGACCGTGTGAACCCAAGCCTAGCAAAGGCCCAATCCCTCCACGTGGCATGTTGCGGAGCTGCCACATGTCTAGGCGACCCGACCCATATCTAGCACTGATCCGGCACGCCAAGGCCCAATCAAGGGCGGTCCACTGACCGTTGATCGGTTAACGCTGACCGTTGACCCTGGACCCACATGTCAGCAGCACAGGCATCTCAGCCAATCAGAGCCCACCACGTGTCAGCCCCAAAATTTTCTCTCTTTTATCTTTTTTAAAATAGGATTCAAACTTTGGGAAGTCATAATAAATTCGTATGAGCTCAGAAAAATGTGAAACCAAAGTCCAAATTTTTCTAAAATCAAGCTCTACGTCATAGGCTTATGATTGAGTGTATTCGGTTCTTTTGAATTTTAGTTGCTTCTTCGTGTTCATCTATAGAAGCCGCTTTCATGGCTATATGTTCCGTTTGACAGACTCGAAGGAGCCGCCGACTAAGGACTTTGACCTCGACTACACCGAGGACTTAGGAGACGACCTGCCAGGTGCCACGCCCCACCCAACCTCATAGAATCCTGTTAGACATGCTATCACTAGAATTGCTAGCGCTTTACTTTTATGCAAATGGAACTGTGATAGATTGCATGGTAGTTTATGCTTGTGAGCCTTTACCTTGTCACAACCGATTCCCCTGCACACCAGTTGATAGGTTAGATGCTCGCATACTACTTATTGCTTTACTCTTGCTATGCATTATATCTATGATCTGATGCTTGGTGAAGGAGAGACGTAAGTGGATAAGGCATGAGGTGCCATTAACATGGAAATGACTTGGTATGAATATGGGGAGATCTTGGCGTGTGTCTTGGGTGTGTGGTGAGGGTTGAGTTGACCAAGTAGGATTCTACAATGAGTCTTAGGGACGAGTCTTGCCGGGGGATGCTACCTGGGCATTCCCCGTGAGAGGTACCTGTGGTGGGTACAAGTGACAGGGAGAGGTCCTAGGGTGGAGTGTCTTTGTGGGATGAAGCCCCGGGATGGGAGGTGCTGTTTTAGCTTGGGGCGCCGAATGTCCCGTCACTACAAGATTTCAACCCTATTGCCACTTGACGCCATTTGCATCACCACAAATTGTGTTGTAACATGGGTGTGTTTTGCAACATTTGTCCAAAAACATGGCAATAGGGGGACTGTGTTGCCACAAAAATAGTGCATTGCAATTTTTACATTTGGCGTTGCAAGAGGTGAGCCCTATAGCAACCCTTTTTTGAGAAGTGTTGTTATTGGTTAATAATATTACCATGATGACTTTTAGTTGCATTAGTTTTGATTGGCGTTGCAACTGTTTGGTGCTCTTGCAACCAAATAGAACATTGTTGCTATTGCTTGAAATTATTGCCACAATGTTGTTGCGTTGTAATACTTCTCATGACCGTTGCAATAGGTAGACTGCGTATTGCAACTAAATTTCTAAGGCGATGCAATAGTTTGTTGTTATTGCCACAGTTTTTGTTGGTCGTAATTTTTCTCACGACCATTGCAATAGGTAGCTATTTATTGCAACTAAATTTCTAAGGCGATGTAATAGTTGGTTGTTATTGCCACAATTTTTGTTGGTTGTAATATTTCTCACGACCATTGCAATAGGTAGTTGTTTATTGCAACTAAATACCTAAAGTGATGCAATACTATGTTGCTATTGCCACAGGTATGTTTGGTTGCTATAAAATTCTAGTGTTGTTGTAATATGTTGCTGTAGAAAACACTTGTATTTCATGGGCTTTGGATCTAGCAAAAGGCCCAGGCTTCCTGACTTCTCATTCATTAGAAATATGCTCATGCGTTACACCGGGAAAACAAAATTTTGTCTACGTATACGACGACGCACGTGGCCATCCATCGACTGTGAGTGCTCGATGCCCTTCCCCATCGACGTCGTTGACTCTTCCACATCACCAACTGTGGTGGCTGCTCCATGCCCTTACCCATCCACGTCGATGACCCCTTGTCCGACGTTTGTCCCCGTCAATATCTTTCACAGATCAACGGTGGGTTTTCTCCATATCCATGGTTATGTCGACGGGCAGTGGTGCATCCGTGAGCTAGGGGCGACCAGGTGGTGGCACATCCACATCTATGTGGACAGGGCAGGATCGGGCGCAGACGATTCCCTTTGCCTCTTTTTTGTCAACAGGGAGGGATGGTGGCACAGACGATTACCTTTTGCCGCTTTTTATGGGTAGAAGATATATCGTTAGATCTAGTTTATAGAAATCTAACAAGATTGGTTTTACTTTTTTTAATTGAATCCTTTTGTGATTTATGATTACGCATTTTACAAATTTAAGCTGATTTGATTATTTCCAGAAAATATTCTCTAGAACATACGGAACATTGTGAGTTATTATTATGTATATACTTTGCAAGGTTAAGCTGGTTTTGCGTGACCTATAAACTAGCTAATGATTGACAAGAGGGAGTCAAAAAATTGGAGAAGCAAATTTAATCCCGATTTTTTTAGAATAATTTAATCCCAAACTAGATATATGCTTATGCGTTGCACGGGTGATATAAATTTTGCCTGCACATATAATGGCGCACATGCTTATAGCTTAGACGAATTTATTTAGAAATTTACAAATCTAATTTTATTTTAAAAATATAAAGCCTGTCTCATGATCTTTATGACCTATGACGTATAGATTAGTTGATAGAAACCTAATAAAATTGGTTCGTTTTTTTTCCATACTATATTCATCACCTGTATCATTCTATGTGGACTCCACAGCAGAGCCGAAGTCAGGTGATGGTGTCGTTTTTTTTATGAACTCTACGCTGACTCCGAGGCTGGACAACGATGCGGGCTGGGTCGCCTACTGGGCTTGCCTGTGCAGGCCTCGTGCATCGCGGCGCTGCGTTCCTGCAGGGCTTGCCCATCGTCGTCGACACAGACTTGACCAACGCACGCCACCACCACCCATATATATTAGTGCCCAAGAGAGCCACGTAAGGTAGACTAGGACACGTAACTCACGTAAAAGAAGAGCTCGAGATCGATCAAGGGATATACTGCTGCCCCCAGCCTCGACTCCCGATCAATCGCAACTTCGTTCTCTTCAATGCTACGGTGCACGGCGAGGCGCCTATCGAGATCGATCAGAAGGCTCCATACTCCGGCGAGAGAACGAAGGAAAACTGCATCGGCCTCTCGTCGCTGCTGCATCTTGATCGACGACGTGCACGCGGTGAGCAACAAAGTTCATGCATGCATGGCAAAAGCGTTTTGTAGCTAGGGCGAGTGCGTGACGCTGCGACCACAAACATCGAGGTGCCTAGCAGTAGAAGGTTTCTTTGTTTTTCCTTTCAGTTTTTCTCTTAGACCTTAGGCGTTAATGCCCCAAGTGATCGGCAAGGAAAGCAAAAGTGCTCATCAAGGTATAGGATACGCAAAACTGATTTAGGTTTAGAATTTTAGGGAGTTGGATTATTGGAGATATTTTGTGGAATACCTGTTATTTTATTTTTCTTGTAAGCCCTTTTTGTGCATCAGAGGATTATTGAAACAGTAAATAAATTAAAACATTATATAATTCTCTTGTGGATTTGTTGAACATGATCATGTGCCATATGAAAGATCAGTATATATTAAAGTCAGTGATAAAATTATTAGTCAAGAGAGCCTGACAGGAAGAAGTAGTGCAAAATAGTATTCTTTAGCTGTCATGGGTATGTTATATATTTCAATTCTACATTCAACAATCTAAACTCATTTATTTCCGTACGTTCTCTTTAGCTTAGTTATATTGCATTTTGTAGTTCATATATATAGCTGGCTCCTAATCCAGTCATCAACTGATCATCATCTTGATCATTTGATTGCCCGCGGTATATATATACTTCTCGTCATGCTATACCACATAGTTACCATATGATACACATATATATGTGAATTGTACTTATATATATCTCTGTTGATCCTGTGCAGAAATTTATTTGGAAAGCATATAATGTCAGATAGGAGTTGGATGCGCATGGATAGGTCTAGTCCTGTTTGGCAAGAGAATTTCCGGAAATTTCTTCAAACCATATTTGATGGCAGTACATCTACTGCTTTGTGTCCGTGTTCTAGATGTCGATGCATGGTTTACAAACCGCGACCTGACCTTCACAGACATGTTCTTGCTTATCGGTTTGATGAAAGTTTCATCTCCGAAGGGGAACGTGGTCCAAGTGATGAAGGCAGCGCATCTAATCTTCAAGGATCAGTAGACGATGATGAAGAAGGAGGTAACGACATTGATCATGGGACTGAGCTGATTGGAACACTAATCAGGGCTACTATACATGGAAACATCATCCAAGGTCCAGATGAAGAGCCAAATGAGCGTGCCAAGAAGTTCTATAAATTACTAGAGGAGGCAAGACAGGAATTGTATCCAGGTTGCAAGGAGGCTACCAAGGTTTCTTTTATTGTGAGATTGTTTCAGATTAAGTGCATGCATGGTATTAGTAACACTGCCTTGAGGAGCATACTAGGTCTATTCTCACTTGTGCTACCTGAAGGCCACTGTGTCCCAAACACGTTGGAGAAAGTGCAGAGTGTAGTTCAAGAGCTAGGTCTGGATTATCAAAAGATACACGCTTGTGAGAATGATTGCATATTATTTTGGAAGGAAAATTAAAAACTGGATACATGTCCAACATGTGGTGAGTCTAGGTGGAAGGATGATGGTGCTGCAAAGGGTGATGATACTAGTGACACTGGTATGATGTACTAGCTGCCACTACGAGCAAAGGTAGAGGATATAATAAGGATGAATATGGGGTTATCGAGCTCGATACTAGTCGTTATCGATATACCAGTGAGCCCTATATTCTGGCAACACAGGCTGAATTGGTGTTTTATGCTGAAATCTCAAGCAAGCCAGGTTGGTGCAGTGTTGTTGCAATGAAGCCTAGGAATCTGTTTGCCATGCCAGAAGCAACAGAAGACGAGGGCGACATAAGCTTACTGGATGTGGGAGTGCAAGACATGAATAATGCATTACGTCTACGTATGGATTTGACAAATTGGAGGAGATCAGACATGGAAGGCTCTAGTGGTGATGCCTCTATTATTAATCAGGCGCTTGCCCAATCTGTTCTAGAACCAGATCATGCGGCATTTCTTGATGCAGAAGATGATGAAGACGATGAGACCTACATTGATGATGGAGTTGTTGCACCAGCTACAACCGTGGGGCGAGATCAGGATGACGATTTCTTTGTTTAAGTCATTTTTATGAATATTTGTTGCTTTTTGAGGACCTGAATGAAGATCGTTTTGATTAAGTCGTTTTTATGAATATTTGTTGCTTTTGTGTGGACCTGGATGAAGATCTCTTTGATCATATATTTTGTCTTGTTCTTGGGCTAGAAAACAACAGAACAGATTGGTACATTGCACAACCTTACAATCGCACCAGCTTTTTGGGCGTGGTGGAGGACGGCCTCTGGCCCTCTTGCCGGCAACCGCCGTGGTCTTCTTATTGGACGAGGAAGAGGGTGGCCCTTTCGCTAGCTTGCCAGCGGCCACCGGGGTCTTCGTCACGCACAGCTCGTCGACGTCGCCCTTCACATCTTACTCGGAGTCGACGCCACCCTGCAAATACACAGCGTGGAGGCGCCATGGCGGCGTGACACCCCGCCCTTGCCGGAGGGGGCAAACTGGCCCCGCGCATTGCGCGGTTGATAGGCCGAGTTGTGCACGCGCGTGCCCGAAGCCATCTCCACGCTTTCACCAGCTCCGCCTCCGGACGCTGTAGAATCCACCTCGGGGAATCAGAAGAGTGACACATGCGAGGTGTCAAAGGGGAAGGAACCGCACTGAGGGCGATGCAGGGGAATTTATAGAGGCGATGAGGGGCCGATGCTGATAAAGTTTCGCCCATTATGTATTATCTTCTCTGTAGAAGCGAACACAACTCAGTAGCCTTGGTAAGTGTGCCTTTGCTTAAGCACTAGGTCCTGGGTTCAAACTCAGCATTTTGCATTTTTAAGAAATTCTTTTGTTAATTTTTATTCTACTTTTCCAAAATCCTATCTTACTTTTGCCTTTCGCTACTTTTTTTTGTGTGTGAATAGCCTTTCGCTACTTAGCATACTATATTTTGCTGTTTTTTTCTACTACTACTACTCCTCACACTAGTACTATACCACTATACTACTATACTAGCTACTAGTATTACTACTACCCCAAGGTCGGATCCAGAGTGTTAGCAGTGTTGTCACCTGACAGCAATAACTTACTGATTCTTAATTCTAGATCCACCCCTACTATTACTAGTACTACTACTAGCTTCCACTACTATACTACCACTAGTACTCATATGCTACTACGAAGATGGTTTTTACATAACCTACACAGCCCGTGCAAAGTCAGCATTATCATCTCTGTGTAATAGGATAAGTAAAATAACATCAGAGAATTGTCGAACACGCTTGAATAGCCCAGGGGTTTATGTCCGTTGCTTGATCCAAAGGTCTAGGGGTTCAAACCTGGTAAAAGGCGCGTGTTTTTTTTTTTGCTACTTTTTCAAAATAGCTTCTTAATTGTTTCTTTTTTATACCTTTCAAACCATTTTTGTTTTTTTCTCCCTTATGAAACCTATTTTTCGTCTAGCCCTAATCCGCCTTGATCCGATCCGTTTTCATCCCTATCAGCTCTATAGTCCATTGTAGGGGAGTGGGCGAAGTGAATCATTGATGACATAAATCTTTTTCCATATGAATAAATCTCATATTTGTTTTGTTCATATGATTTTTTCTAGATTGACCCAATTTTCCATAAATTTATTGGCCTATTATAACATATGTATATGTATTTCATCGATTTGATCCAAATTTGGAGACCTCGATAACTACCAAATTTTGGTAATCTAATTTTTTTGAGCAAATTTCAAAATATACAAATGCTGCTGTCATCATCAATCCGAAAAGACCCTGGCGGCCTGCCTTCCAGTGAAAACAAAGCAGGGAGCGCCAAATACCCCGTGTTTTTTTTCCTAAACGTTTTTTGCCGCCCTATACCACCGCGCCTGCCCCCTCCAAAACCCAATTAACACCCCCATTCTAATCTAATCACCAGGGGACATGGCTGCCGCCAGTTAGGTTTTCAAAGGGTAGTAGATGGCGACCTCCCCGGCGGCCGCGGCAACAACGGAGATGGAGTGGCAACCCGCGTCGGCGACGGCTACCCCAGGGTACACGACGCCGACGCCAGCACTAGCGCGTGCGAGGCGGCCGCTAGCATCCACGACGACGAGACACGGGGCCACGGTGGCGCTTTTCGGCGCGGGTACGACGCCGACCCCTGCTTCTTCGAGCGACCACGACGGAGAGGACGGCAGTCAAGAAACCAACAGCCGACGTCGTTCCTCAAGTCTCGGACCAAACTTCAGGCCATTCGACTCACAGCGTCGGTAAGATTCAGTGTACTGATATAATCATGTTGTGGTTCAGTGAACTGATTTCTGCTGTGTACACTGCGCTTAACGCCTACTAGTTTTGTCTGTTTACTGGTCTGTTCAACTTTTGATCGATAAGCCAAATTAGTGTTGTGTTTTTAAATCATTTAATTAAATTATTGTTATTAATAATGCGAATTCTAGCTAGTGCTTGATCGGCTGTGATATTTTTAGGCTGTGGCTGTAGGCTGTAGGTGCATGCTAGCTGTTATAGAAACAGTAATAATCTATTTGGTGTTTGCAGGCCATTTTCTATGCTATATACTATGATTTGAATGTTAAATTGTTTTTTTTTTGTATTTGTGATAGTAAGCAATTAAAATTTTACTCGCTTGCAAAGACAGCAAGCAGCTTGGGATTTAATCTTGTTCATTAGTGTACTCAAATAAATTTTTCAGTTTCCATTCAACTATGTCATCCAAGTATGTATGAATGAGTTTATCAGGAAAAATACTGTGATGTCGTCGGAAGAAACAGAATCTTGGACTCTATATTTTCGTCTCATAGGCGCACCACCTGAGCAGGATATTGCTGAAATTAAATTAGAGAGGCATGAACTCACATTTGGAAACATGTTAACAATGAAATCACGTTTAGGTTACAATATGAGGGACTTCTTATACTATAAGAAACGAAGTGGTAATAATGTAGCAACACTTTGTGAAATTCAAACGGAATTGGATGCAAGTGGAATGATAACATTGAACGATGAGGAGAGAGAAGTCAGATTAGTATTGAGCACGGATAGAATAACCGAGCGAAATGTATCCATAACTCTCATGAAACTACCTCCGGGTACAACATTTTATGAGGACGAATTCACAAATGAGCCACTTGATGACTACAAGGACTGGCTTGCAGAACTGCATGCGAACAACCAAGGCCGTGGTAAGTTAAGTTGCTGCACTAGTGTCCATAACTGCATCTTAATTCATTGGTAGCCAATTCAATAATATAAGCATGTTTCCAGAACTTTGTGATACGTTCAGGGAAGATACAGTCAAAGCATACAGCCAATGGTTACATCTCGAAGGACAACTTGATGACATCGGTAATATAATATCCCTCTCCAAGTTATAAATCAATTCAACAGTTCTTTATATACCAATTTTAACTTATGCTCTATTATTGGCAGAGGCATATGCAGAGCTCCCCAGCACTCAGTCAAGTCAATCTAGCAATCCAACACCACCAGTGCAGCGGCCAAGTCATGCTCGTCGTGAAAAACAATTGGTCAATGATGGTAAGAATTTTTTATGGAAAACATTATTATAAGGTGCAATTATATTCCACAAGATTAACAGGAACATTTATTAAATTCCATTGTATGTCATTTTAAAGGGCGACGTGGCAGTGAAAAGAGGAAGTTTAAAGGACGTGGGCCCATCAAAGGTTTAACTGTATCCAACAAAAGAGCTAGGCAGGGCACTATGAAATTGGATGTTGAATTCTCTAGAATGGGAGGACCTGTTGGTGGTAACCAACGGTCTTTTGTTGACAAAGTGGTAGTATATACAAGGAGAAGTGCTCCACTTATTGGAGTGAGAAAGTGGAAAGACATCGATGTTGAAGTTAAAAAGAAGATATCATCTGACGTAATGGTAAGCTTCACATATTTTTGGTCCGTTCCAATCTTATTTGTGAAATAGTGTAAGAACTGACCTGGTTTGTGTATTTGTTTTTTCAACAGGAAAAGTGGGACCTTGAGGATACTTTGGAAAACAAGAAAAAGATATGGGCTATCACTAATGAGCGCTACAAAGGATGGCGCTCAACATTTAGTGCAACTTACAGGGCTTATGACACTTATGATGAGAGAATGAGACATAAGCCCGAAGACCTGCACATTGTTGAATGGCACTATCTAGTGTTGTATTTCGGCACAGAGGAATTCCAGGTTTGATGCCATTTATTATTTTTCTTACCAATTGCACTTGCAGAGATAAATGTTTTCTTCGGAGCACTGTTTTTTAATACAAACATAACATGCAGAAACTTAGCAACAAGAATTCTCAAAACCATTCGCTTGCCCAAACAAAGCATATGATGGGATCAAAGCCTTTCGCTCAGTGCAGCTATGAACTAGTAATGACTTGAGAAGCACTATCAATGTTTTCTTACTTGATGAAATATTTATTTGTTTCATTCTTGCCAAAATTAGAGAGACCCACAAACTAGTGAAGAGCCAAAGATGTGGATCTTTGGGTGAAAACGCACAGTAAGGGAGGGAAATGGACAAACGATGCATCTAAGGCTGTCTATGTGCGTATATAATTGTTTCTACAACCCTTACTAAATGATTCATAGTATTGCTCTTCGTTTCCAGTTTTTGTTTAACAAAGTTTGCCTGTCTTCTTTGTGTTAGGAAACTGCTTGTAGCAAAATTGCAGAGAAGGAAACAGAGTCACCAGATAGCTTTATTCCTTCAGTAGAGAGAAACCTTATTTTCCAGGAAGCATACAAGCAAACTACTAGATCTAAATCATCCAAGGTTCATGGTTGTGGCAAAATCGCCCGGTTTAGCACGCTTTCAGGGCGCTTGCCTTCCACTGGACACTAAGTGCCCTAAAAGTGAGCTAAACTAGATGATTCCGTCAAGCACACCCGACGGGAGAACTCGAACACTCCACATTTTTCACCTGGGATCCAATAATGAGTACAAACTTACAATACTTAGTCCATTTCATACAACACAAAGTCTCAGAAATAGTTATTACAATACCAGAGGTTCAGAGTGCAATAATTAACAACGGACATAAAATAACATCTAGCGGAAACGATGAGAATCCGTCTGTGCCCATCAGAAGAATCCTCCACACAAGACAAACCTGCTCAAGGTGCACCTGCAACATGGTAAAAATAAACCTTGAGTACACAATGTACTCGCAAGACTTACCTGACTGGGGATTAATTTTCCCGACTCTCAAGGATCATGCTAGGCTTTATGGCTTGTGGGTTTCTTGTAAGCGGAAAGCAGCACTAAGAGTGTGTCATTAATTTCTTAACTTTTAGAAGCTGTATTTTATTCATTGACCAATAATCTATGTAAGACCCTATGCTATACTCAAGCAAGAGTTGAGCAACTCAGGACCATTTTTCCATCTTTCTATTTCCAATTCTTACTATGATGCCAGAGCGTAGTCAAGCCGTACCGTCATGCAGAACGGCGATTCGCGAATCAATGTGCCCAGCTGGGTACCTCGAAGAACACACGCCTCGCTTGTATCCCAGGTACAAGCAAGACCAACCCATTCCCCTCTTGTCACGGGTTTCCAAGTCCCCGTCCAAACTTGGACTCCTAGCTCCCGTACTTGAGGCCTGGCCTCAAAATGGTGCTAAGACCTCCACCTATCCCCGCCTCCAATCAGTTGGTCCGGAAAGAGCCGGAGCCCATGACAAGAGAGTAACAAGTCTTCCTAGCCCCCATCCGCTAGTATATGCTCGGGATAAGGAGATCTGTGACTTGACCAGGGTCCATGCAACGAACGGTCCTTAATTGACACGGACAGGGAAACAGTGCAACCCAGTTATGCCCCGTGGCCGCGGAACACAACTTGCTACACCCACCAATACCATACCCCATCCCTGCCCGGTCACCAGTTTCTTTCCACCATTTCACCCAAAATGTAACTATCATTAGAGTAACTCCCTATTGTGAGCAACGACAGGTTACTCACCCTACCGACTATCCTAAGCGAAGCAACTATACGATCCTGTACTAGTAAGACTCATGGGTATAAATATATATGCATGTGGGTATCATAGAAATTCCTATAACTTAAATGCACAACATTTAAATATATATCAGATTTGCAAAAATAAGGGTTATGCACTGGGGCTTGCCTTGGGCAGCCGCAGGGTCAGAGGTGTCAGTAGCGGGCGGCTCCTGGAACTCCTCAGGCACGAAGACTTCCTCCTCGTACTCCTCGATGACCTCCTCGTAGTCCTGCTCCTCCACGACCACGTACTCGACTCCCTCGTGATCTACATGCATGCAATGACACTGCCACACTTAAAAAAAGACAACGGTAACTCTAAAAGCTAGAATGCTACGCTATCATTCTTTCTACTAACAAGGTTGACTTGATGCATTTCGACTCCAGCAACTAACAAGCGCACCATAATGGTTGCATTAATATTCGTCACTTTACGCAAAGATTTAATCGACCGAGCAGCACTACAGCTATACGTGAAGTGATTACTTCAACTGCTAGAGGATAAAATTACCGATCTAACAAAACTGGTCTCGCAAATTTTGGGCGCTTAATTAATTTATTATAATTTTCCAAAGTATAGCCACTAACATGAAATCATAAGCTAAATAACTTCTCAACAGGAAACCCAACTGACCGCGCGGCCCAACCAACTTGCCCCCCCCCGAGCCCACGCGCGCGCGCACTTGCCGCCGTGGCCCAGCAACGCGCGGCCCGCGAGTGCCGGGCGGCCCACGCGGACAGCCCGCACGCGCGCCCTGGCAAAACTTGCAACCGAGCCCATGAACTGTCTCGAAATACTGCGACCAACCTAGGCACTATTCCCACCCTCACGGGTCTTGCAAGAAGACCCTTCCGAAAAGTCATCTTCACACCCGCTCGGTCCCCGACACCCCTGTTGACGGTCCTTAAGTACCAAATATAGTTATCAAATAAATAAAGAAAAGGATCCAAATGCAACCAACACCTAGACTTAGGATTTTATCTGACAGAATTCCACGAGTTTTGGTGTTTATCTGTTTCTGCAGGGGGTTATCAGAAAATACGGAGGAAAGGCCCACACGTCGGGTTTACATAGAGATAATAACGTGTTCACCGATTTTCTATCATCTAGAAGACTCCAGAAGCCACGAGATCGAACGGGAGGCCGAACGGGCCCGGAGGCAGGGCGCCCGCCCTGCTCCCTAGGGCGCCCGCCCTCGCCTGAGAGCCAATCAGGCTCCGTCTCGCGGATTATGCTCCACCGACCTAAGGGATCAAGGAAAACCGTGCGATTAATGTCGGTTTGATCCGACGGCCCACGTTCACTTGAGGGGGCTATATAAGCAGGACCCCTGGCCCCTGGAGGAGGCACTCCCTCATTCTCAATTCTTCAAACCCTAATCTCAGGAGGAGAGTCGCTGATCAAGCCCTAGAGCCACCACATCAACTAGATCTCTAGTATAGCATAGCTACATAGGATTAGAACTAGAAGGAGTCAATCTTCGATTGGTTTTCGGATCTGTCAAGAGGATTCTTGATAATTCCTTTACTGTTCTTCATTGTTCATCTTTGTTCTTCAATACTATGAATACAACTTTGTTCTATTTCAATATATTGATTATGACTATGCTCTACTTGTTTATGTTTGTGATTATATTGTTCTTAGTTTATCGTAGTTATACGCTTGGCTTAGTTAGATTGGAATTATATACATGTTTAGGATCGTATAGCGTTTATCCATCGGATCCATGGGTAAATGATAAATATTGTGTAGGCGTGGTGCTTAGACCATATTTATCTGCGATTGCACCTTATATGCCGGATCGTGGGGTGGTCCGCGATGGTGACAGCTTCGTTGGTTCTTATATAGTCCCCCTCCCGTGTGTAAGGCAGGCAGAGCAACATTATTACGGGGGAGTGATTGCTATGTTTCTCATCTTCCTTGATAATATCACTATGCATGGGCGTAGTCCTTTTTCGCAATGATTGCCAAGTGTACTTGCACTAACTATGATATGCTAGACTTTATAGTTAAGAATAACTTAGGAAATATCCTTGTAGTTCGTCCTAATACCATGCTAATGACTTGCTAGAATATCTGTTGAGGTGCTTATCATTATTATATGTGGCTAGCTGATCAGATTAATTATCTTTGTCACCATTCATACTTTATCTATATTTTATGTGACACTTACCCCTGTATGCAAGAGATAGATGAATGCTCTCACTTATACATGCAATGATTGATACTCATTCCTATATTCCATTCCATAATCAACATTGATGTTAGTAATCCCTTCCCAGTGGTAAAAATATAAATAACGATACCTGGAATACTTCCCGGTTAAAATGCTACATCGGTATTAATCTGTGCGCTTGCAGATCTTATTTATTATTTATTTAGAAGAGCAGTTGCATATTTCAATACCGCGTCTCTCATGTCATGCTGAGGATGACAACTTGGCTTAAGTGGCATGAGGGATAGGTTCGGCATTTTTGGCGCCATTATCAGAATTAGAAAACTAAGTCTACTTTTGGTAATGACGTTAAGAATGCCCAACAAGCATTTTTGGCGTCGTTGCCGGGGAAGGTTGATTTACTAACAAGGAATGAATACAGAATTTGAGTCATCATTCGCATCATTAAGTGATTGAGATCATCAATTCTCCCATACAGATTTACCCCTGTATTTTTTCCATTCTTATTGTTTTGCAGGGTGATGTATGAATAGAGGACATCTTCCAGAAAATTTTGTTGACAACCCCGAAGCATTAATCAGAGGGGCAAGAGCCAAGCTCAAGAAGTCAACACTTCGACGCAACACTTCATCCAATCCAGAAGACCGCCGAAGTTTCATCCGGAATTTGTCAACAGAGTTCGCAGCCATGGCGAACAAGACGATCCGCGAGTTCTCAGCTCCCACTACGGACAACATCCGCACTGGACCTGCCGCGGCCATCGACAAGAACTTTGAGCTCAAGCCAGGGCTCATCAACATGGTACAAGCCAACCAGTTTTGTGGGAAGCCGCACGAAGATGCAAGTGCTCATCTCCAACACTTCCTGGAGATTTGCAGCACATTCACTATATTAGATGTTCCCAGAGACGCCATACTACTTCGTCTTTTCCCATTCTCACTATTGGGGAGAGCGAAGCAGTGGTTCTACGCGACGAAGGATAAGAACACTACGTGGGCACTCTGCTCTACGAACTTTCTGGCTAAGTTCTTTCCCATGGGCAAGACCAATGCTCTCCGTGGGAAGATTACAAGTTTTCAGCAACAACATGATGAATCCGTTCCAGAAGCATGGGAGCGCTTTCAAGATTACATCCTAGAATGTCCCCATCATGGAATGGAGAGCTGGCTACTTATGTAGACTTTCTATCATGGGCTCATCACTAGTGCTCGTGAGACCATGAATGCTGCAGCTGGAGGCGCATTTCTATCACTCACCATACCACAAGCTACAGCCCTTGTGGAGAAGATGGCGTCCAACCAAGGTTGGAACGAAGAGAGGACTCAAACACGTAAGAAGGGTGGAGGTATGCACCAGCTCAAGGAGGTAGACATGCTGTCTGCAAAGTTAGACCTACTCATGAAAAAGCTCGATGACAAAGCTGGAGACAAAAGAGAAGTCATGAACGTCTACGACTCTCACATGACTTGTGAGGAATGTGGAGACACTAGACACTCAGGCAATCACTGCCCTGAGATGCTTGAGGATGCAAGGTACATCAACAACAACAACTACTACAACCGTCCTCAACAAAATCAAGGTTGGAATCAACAGAGGCCTAACTACTCAGGTAATTACTCAGGTAATTATCAAGGTAATAAATCTTACAACAACAATAATAATTTTCCACCCCTGAGAGAGTTAGTGTCTAATCAAGGAAAGCTAATGGATAACTTGTCTAAGAAATTGGCATCCAATGATAAAATACTAGAAAACATAAATAATAGAATGGATAATTTCTCTACTGCCATCAAAAACCAAATTAGCATTAATAAAATGATTGAATCTCAGTTAAATCAAATAGCTGCTGCTGTTCCTGCTACTAACCCCGGTATACCATCACAACCGGAAGGATTAGAATCTGCAAATTTTGTAGACATGTTTGATGCAGGTAACTATTGGAGTAATCCCGCTGTCGGAGTACATAATGACCTTCTGCCAGTCAAGAGAGGCGATCCAGGACGCCCCGTCATCCCGATCTCCATCGGCATGGTGGACTTCCCAGAAGCACTCTGTGACTTTGGCTCCAGCGTCAACATTATGCCCAGGGTACTCTATGAAAAATTCTTTACATATCCTTTATCAGAAACAACTATGTGTTTGCAGCTTGCAGATCGGACACTAAGCTTTCCTAAAGGAATATTAAAGAACATGTGTGTCCGAGTTGGTACCTCGTATGCTCCAGCTGACTTCGTGGTGATAGAGACCGGGTCCGATGAGAGGTCACCAGTTATTCTGGGAAGGCCATTCCTGAACACCTCGGGAGCTGTCATCTACGCCAGCGCTGCGAAGATCAACTTCAACATCAAGGGGAGGAAGGAGACGTTTTCCTTCAAGAACAAGATTACACAAATCCCAGAGCAACCCCAACATGAACCAAGGAAGAGGACCAACAGGAGGAACAAGCAGAACAAGAACAACCAAGGATGGACCGAATCAGCTAAGGTGGTCACTGCAGTTCAAGGAGGTCAAAACCGACGACCCAAGTCGCCGTTCCTGAACAAGGACGACCCAGGTATGCCAAGCATTGAGTGCTCAATCAATGGATACTCCTTTCAGAAGGCGCTATGCGACACTGGATCAGGCGTCAACATAATGGCCACAGTCACCTATCAGCTCTTGTACAGGACCATGCCCTTAAAACCAACATACACTCAGCTCCAGATGGCAGATCAGACATCCCGAAAGGTCGAAGGTATAGTAACCGATGTCCCTGTTAAAATTAACGATCATTTTGTCCATACAGACTTTCAGGTCATTGACATGGGAGACGACGAGTACAATCCACCCATCATCCTAGGAAGACCGTTCCTAGGCACCGTCAAAGCAATCATCTACATTGGAACCGGAGAAGTCCATATGCATTTCCCCTCTGAGAAGGTACGCCGCTACTTTAATGACCCTAACTATATAGTTGAAGATTCTAAGCAGGTCAGGACAAGAAGAAGGCGACGTAACCGTAACCAAAGGAGGCAAACTATCAAGGACGTATGGGCAGACTATGAAGGAGAGGTCATAAGGCCCGAGGATACACAACAGGAGACCGAAGCACCAAGTCGGGTATGGAAAGTGAAGACAGTTACACAAGAAGAGGAGGCGCTGCACCGTCTACGCCACACAAATCCCAGGACAACTAAGAAGAAAAGAAGTCCTGTTCGGAGGACTTAAAAACACCGAACGCCGTGCCAAGAGGTAAACTTGGTAGTTATCATTGTCCCTTTAATTATTGCTCAGTTAATCATGTTCATTCTGTCTAAAAAAATGTTGAAAACAGTAAGCCCCATGTGAGTATGCGAGTGGCATAAAACCCATAAGTACATTCACTGTGGTGGCATAAAAAAAATAATAATAATATTTTTTCTGTTCTATAAAAATAAAAATAAAAATAGAGAGTGACATTTATCAAGGAAGCTCAAACATGATAAAGGCTAGATATTTATGCTAACGCTTAATCAAGTTCCACGAAGCTTTGTTGTCTATTTGAGCTCCACAGAATTCAGGAAGACTAGCAGATGGAGGACATCCTAATCGCTGTCAGGGTACTGCCGATATTCAAATACACCTCTGCACCTGCTAGCTACATCAGAAGAAATTACATCAAGATCCAGCTTGGGGAGAGCACCCCCATTTATCCCGATAAGTATTTTTATCTACAGTTATACCTATAAAAAGATGCATAATCATGAAAACCCAAATAAATATTTTGTGTTTATATATATTTGCTTAGTTTAATAAATAAATAAAATAGCTATGCTAAACTGAATCTTGAAAATAAAACTCTAGCATGGATATGATGAATAGTTGCTCTGCCTAATTTTCAAATTTGTTCTCTCTCTAGTTTAGACATAACTGTTATAATTTAAAACTGGCTCTAAACCTGAACTAGTGGGAAGAGAACTTGATCTGAAGTCTAAGTTGTTAACGGATATGATATGGGAAGGTTGAGCTGCTGTTTATCTATTCCTAGAGATGCTAGAATTTTGGAGAATTATATCTTTAAAAAAATCTTTAAAATGTTGCATGATGAGTTCCTGTATGATGAGAGTTTAAATTTCTACCACAGCCATATATACATGCTTGTTAGATTAGGAGCCGCACTTTTACTACTTATTGCTTATGGGCATTGAGTGTGGTCAAGCTGTGTAGACCCTTAGGAACTTGTCATGTGGTTAAAATCAAGATTCACTTGCACGTTCACTCATACATGGTGCTTCTACTTCGGAAGTACGTATCCACATATATCCACTCATTTCCATCTCCAGATTCACCCAAAATTATTCTACTCCTGACCTAGGAGAGAATAGCCAAAAACATTATCCCATTCCTGTTATTCCCTGTGAAGTTAATGCTCAAGTCATTTCTACTACCACTTGCTATATTTTCAAAAGAGGGAGATTGCTCTAAAAAAATATATATATAAAAACGAGGAAATAAAAAGGAGCAAGTGCTCGGAACCTCGAAGAAAGAAAAAGTGAGACGAGAGGTAAAAATGAACAAGTGTCCGACAGTAGAATTAGGGGTACAAGATACCCACCTGAGAGAAAAAAAAGAAAAAAATAGAGCATCTCATTCCCCTCAAAAGTTTTAAAAAGCAAGAAAGGTATGTATTCCCTCAAAAAGAGCATTAGACTTTTGTTATCACCATCATCACCATACACCACTCATTCACCACACATGCACATCTTGATTTGACTTATTGACTTGTTTCTCTGGATCCATGGTTTGACTATGCAATAAATGTTCTATGAGTATGTATACTGTATCTCCCACCTATGAGCTCCAGATATCAAAGCCTTATTAGAGTAGGGTGAGAGAGAAGGCAATGTCACTACGCCTTATACCATAAATACCACATACTTTGAGAGAGAAGGCATATACCATTACTGCCTTGGTAAGGATCCAGAAATACCACAAAAGAGAGACCCGAGAAAGTCATACAAGGAATCTCTGAGTTTTATTTGAAAAATTTGCAAAAACTCCAGAGCTATAGCTGATCAAGAATAAGAGACATGGCGTTTGACTAGACCGTTCTATCTTTTAACCACTCAAGATGTAGGTGACGGTTGCAAGCCCCATGGTGAAAGGTAAAATGAGTAAGTTTTAAGTCTTGACAGTTTACTCTAACTCAGGGATGAGACCTTATTTGAAAGCATATGTACCGTCAACGTTCAAAGGCGTTGCAGCAACTTCTGATCCATAATGAGTCTATCCTTGCTCAGGGACGAGCAAAAGGTAAGCTTGGGGGAGTTTGTTGACGGTCCTTAAGTACCAAATATAGTTATCAAATAAATAAAGAAAAGGATCCAAATGCAACCAACACCTAGACTTAGGGTTTTATCTGACAGAATTCCACGAGTTTTGGTGTTTGTCTGTTTCTGCAGGGGGTTATCAGAAAATACGGAGGAAAGGCCCACACGTCGGGTTTACATAGAGGTAATAACGTGTTCACCGATTTTCTATCATCTAGAAGACTCCAGAAGCCACGAGATCGAACGGGCCCGGAGGCAGGGCGCCCGCCCTGCTCCCTAGGGCGCCCGCCCTCGCTTGAGAGCCAATCAGGCTCCGTCTCGCGGATTATGCTCCACCGACCTAAGGGATCAAGGAAAACCGTGCGATTAATGTCGGTTTGATCCGACGGCCCACGTTCACTTGAGGGGGCTATATAAGCAGGACCCCTGGCCCCTAGAGGAGGCACTCCCTCATTCTCAATTCTTCAAACCCTAATCTCAGGATGAGAGTCTCTGATCAAGCCCTAGAGCCACCACATCAACTAGATCTCTAGTATAGCATAGCTACATAGGATTAGAACTAGAAGGAGTCAATCTTCGATTGGTTTCCGGATCTGTCAAGAGGATTCTTGGTAATTCCTTTACTGTTCTTCATTGTTCATCTTTGTTCTTCAATATTATGAATACAACTTTGTTCTATTTCAATATATTGATTATGACTATGCTCTACTTGTTTATGTTTGCGATTATATTGTTCTTAGTTTATCGTAGTTATACGCTTGGCTTAGTTAGATTGGAATTATATACATGTTTAGGATCGTATAGCGTTTATCCATCGGATCCATGGGTAAATGATAAATATTGTGTAGGCGTGGTGCTTAGACCATATTTATCTGCGATTGCACCTTATATGCCGGATCGTGGGGTGGTCCGCGATGGTGACAGCTTCGTTGGTTCTTATATAGTCCCCCTCGCGTGTGTAAGGTAGGCAGAGCAACATTATTACGGGGGAGTGATTGCTATGTTTCTCATCTTCCTTGATAATATCACTATGCATGGGCATAGTCCTTTTTCGCAATGATTGCCCAGTGTACTTGCACTAACTATGATATGCTAGACTTTATAGTTAAGAATAACTTAGGAAATATCCTTGTAGTTCGTCCTAATACCATGCTAATGACTTGCTAGAATATCTATTGAGGTGCTTATCATTATTATATGTGGCTAGCTGATCAGATTAATTATCTTTGTCACCATTCATACTTTATCTATATTTTATGTGACACTTACCCCTGTATGCAAGAGATAGATGAATGCTCTCACTTATACATGCAATGATTGATACTCATTCCTATATTCCATTCCATAATCAACATTGATGTTAGTAATCCCTTCCCAGTGGTAAAAATATAAATAACGATACCTGGAATACTTCCCGGTTAAAATGCTACATCGGTATTAATCTGTGCGCTTGTAGATCTTATTTATTATTTATTTAGAAGAGCAGTTGCATATTTCAATACCGCGTCTCTCATGTCATGCTGGGGATGACAACTTGGCTTAAGTGGCATGAGGGATAGGTTTGGCATTTTTGGCGCCGTTATCAGAATTAAAAAACTAAGTCTACTTTTGGTAATGACGTTAAGAATGCCCAACAACCCCGAGCCCGCCGGAGCAGCACCGGCCGGCACTGCCCGGCCACGCCAGCGAGCTCAGGCTCCCGCCGACCCAGGCAACGAGCCGACCAGCACCTATGGCCTAAGCGCCTACCCTAGGCGGTGGCATAGGAGCAGCGGAGCTCGCGGGACCGGTGGCCACGACGAGCGGCCAAGGCGGCGATGGCGGGACCGCTCCGGCCACCCAAGTCCACCGTGAAGCCAAAAGGCGAGCGCTAGAGCATCTAGAGCATACCTAGGACCTAGCCGCAGCGCTCGCTGAAGCAGTAGAGCGACAGAGGAGGCTGGCCACGTGCGGCCCGAGAGATGCGGCGGCGCACCGAGGCGGCACAACCACGTCAGCCGCGTCCCAGTGGCGGCAGCGATCCGGTAAAGGTGCGCGGGGTGGGGCGGAGGTGGTGGCGAAGCAATTTGCGCGATCAATCGGGAATGCGAGGGAAGGGAAATGGGTTGCCATGAAACATGGCCGAGCTCGGCCTTAAAGCCAGGCGAAGCGGAGAAACTCCAATTGGAGCACAGTGAGGCCAAGCTCGAAGCACAGAGGGGCCGGTCGGCTGGCAGGCTAGGAGACGAAGCCGTGGCCAAGAAGAATTGAAAATTGATGGCCGCATGAGGACGAGAAGGGGACACTGAGTCCGCGGCATGGCGACAGTGCGCGGAGGAGAGGGGAGGTCAACCCACGGTCACCTCGCAAGGGAGGGGAAATGGGGTCGACAAGGACCAGGCGACACACGCATAGTGATTCACGTCGGGCACGTACGAACGAAGCGGGAGGGACGCGCGTGAGCAGCCGTCGAGCGACCTGCAGCGGCGCAGGGAGGGGGGGGCAGGGCATGGGCGCGAGGCCGCAGCCCTGACCACGGTCGCGTCACCGCGCGCGACAAGAGAGGGGAGGACGGGGCATCGCGAGAAGGCGCGGGGCAGAGACTGACTGCGGCCGGCCGGACGTGCATTGCCTGCCCAACCCGACAGCGCGGCCAGGCACTGGCGCGGGGCGGTGATCGCGCGCGCGGGGCCAACCGCAACGACAAGGTTATGCACGAATTTTAAAGCACAAGCAAAACTCTAACCTAGCTCATCTACGGCTTAACCAAAGGGTCTACCGCCTAGAGGGCACCATGGGCTGTCCCCAGAAGCCAAAACGCGACTATGTCGACAACACGTTTCAGCAAGAAAGGCTCGCGAACACCAGGCTGCCGAACTGCTTCTAAGCTCACTGTTCTCGTCATTGTTTGGTTTTAACTTCGATTTCCAAGCTAATAAAAGCATGAGCTAACGATCTTATTATGCTAATACACTTGTAGCACTACCATGAATAGAGTTTGTACTTCAATTTTTACTAAGCCGTTGCACACACGTTCTAAAACATTTTTGCTAAAAAGAATTCATTTTTAACCTTAAGCAAGTACAACACGGTAACGCAGCAACTTATCAACTAACACTTTTATTACTATTTAGGATTACTAATTGATTCCACTCGCTCCCACAAAAAGCAACAAAAGAAAAGATGCTCATGCCAAGTTTAGGTGCGTTGCACACGCAGTAACACCGAGGGTGTTACAGCTCTACCCCCCTAAAAGAAAATCTCGACCTGAGATTTCTCGTGCCTAGTGTGAGAAAAGAGGATAGGGAAAACTTGCAACTTAACGAGTTACCTTTAGGAGCTAGGCAAGAGATGCGGATAATGCTTCAAAATATAACTCTCAAGTTCCCAAGTTGCTTCATCTTCCGAGTGATGTTGCCACTGGACCTTGTACAATTTCACCACATTGTTCCTGGTCACTCTCTTTTTCATCCAAGATTTTTACTGGATGTTCCTCATACGAAAGGTCCAGTTGAAGGGGAAGTCCTTCAATTTCTACTGCCTCAGTGGGAACCCGCAAACACTTTTTCAACTGAGACACATGGAAAACATTATGGACAGCTGACAACACCTCAGGGAGCTGGATACAATAGGCTACTGGACCACGTCGGGCCAAAACCTTGTAGGGCCCAACATAGCGTGGAGCTAGCTGCCCACGAACACCAAAACGATGCACACCTTTCATGGGAGACACCTTGAGATACACATAATCTCCAACTGCAAATTCCAAGGGTCTCCTTCTTTTGTCTGCATAGGTTTTCTGTCGGTTCTGCGCTGCCTTTAGGTGACTCCGGATAATCCCAACCTTTTCTCTTGCTTCAAGCACAAAGTCAGGCCCGAAATAACCACGGTCTCCCACCTCAACCCAGTTGAGTGGGGTTCTGCATTTCTTGCCATACAGAGCCTCAAAAGGTGCCATCTGGATGCTCTCTTGATAGCTGTTATTATAAGAAAACTCGGCCAACTTCAAACACTCATCCCACTTTTCAGGAAAAGAGATGACATAAGCTCTCAACATATCTTCAAGCACTTGATTCACCCTCTCAGTCTGACCGTCGGTTTGGGGATGATAGGCTGAACTTCTGAGAAGGCAAGTACCAAGACATTCTTGGAGTTGCATCCAAAACTGTGACATGAAAACTGCTTCGTGGTCCGAAACGATGGTAAGCGGAACTCCATGAAGGGTGACAATGTGGTCAAAGTACAGCTTAGCATACTGCGAGGTTGTATACCTAGTACCCACTGGAAGAAAATGAGCAGTCTTAGTGAGGTGATCCACAATGACCCAAATAGAATCATGGCCCTTGGCGGTGCGAGGTAATCTGGTAATAAAATCCATGAAAATATCCTCCCACTTCCAGACCAGAATAGGCAAAGGTTGCAGAAAACCCGGCCTCCGCAGATGGTCTGCCTTAACTCTTCCACAAATATCACACTCAGCAATATACCTGGTGATATCCTGCTTCATGTTCGACCACCAATACGACTGACGCAAATCATGGTACATTTTGTTACTCCCCGGGTGAATAGATAACTTGGATTGGTGAGCTTCCTCCAGAATCTTCCTTCTAAGCTCCTCATTACCGGGAACCACTAACCAGTTCTTGTACTTCACCACACCTTGCTCATCAATGCTAAAGTGCGGACCACGCCCTTCAGCCATCAACTTCTTGATGTGGGGAATCTCTAAGTCATCATACCTTTGCTCCGCGATGATTTGCTCAAGTAAATCTGAGACTAAAGCAATCTGTGCCAACACCGCAGAGTGAGAGAGGGGCAAGGACTCTTCATCAAGCACATGTGACTTACGGCTCAAAGCATCAACCACCACATTAGCTTTTCCCGGATGATAATGGACCTCTAAGTTGTAATCTTTAATCAACTCAAGCCATCTCCTTTGCTTTAGATTCAACTCGGGTTGAGTAAAAATATACCTAAGGCTCTTATGGTCCGTAAAAATATGCACTTTATTCCCCAACATGTAGTGTCTCTAAATTTTTAGAGCGTGCACCACCGCAACTAGCTCTAAATCATGGGTTGGGTAATTTACCTCGTGCTTTCTCAGTTGGCGTGAAGCATATGCTATCACACGCCCATCTTGCATAAGCACGCACCCAAGCCCAGTCCTAGAGGCATCACAATAAACATCAAAAGGCTTCTCAATATCCGGTTGAGCCAGAACAGGAGCTGAGGTAAGAAACTTCTTCAATGCCTGAAAAGCTTCTTCACAAGCCGAACTCCATACAAACTTTGCATCCTTCTGAAGTAGCTTGGTCATGGGGTGAGCTATTTTAGAGAAATCTGGAATAAAACACCGATAGTATCCGGCAAGACCCAAAAACTGTCGGATCTGATGCACTGAAATAGGAGACTTCCAATTCAACACATCCTGAACCTTGCTAGGATCTACAGACACACCCTCAGGAGTCAGAACATGTCCCAAGAACTGAACTCGATCCAACCAAAACTCACACTTGCTGAACTTAGCATACAGCTTGTGTTCTCGCAACCGGATCAGGACGGTGCAAAGATGTCGTGCATGCTCTTCTTCATTCTTGGAATAAATCAAGATGTCATTGATGAAGACCACTACAAACTTATCCAACTCCGGCATAAAGACTGAATTCGTGAGATACATGAAAAATGCAGGAGCATTTGTGAGACCGAAAGACATGACTAGGTACTCATACAACCCATACCTAGTAAAAAAAAGTTGTCTTTGGTATATCTTGTGGCCGGATCTTTATCTGATGATATCCCAACCGAAGATCTATTTTAGAGAACACCTTTGCCCCAGCCAATTGATCAAACAAAGCATCAATACGCGGCAAAGGGTACTTGTTCTTAATAGTTACCGCATTGAGAGGGCAGTAATCCACACACATACGAAGAGTACCATCCTTCTTCTTCACAAAAATGGCAGGACAACCCCAAGGTGAAGAACTGGGACGGATGAACCCTTTATTCCACACCTCTTCCAACTGCTTCTTCATTTCAGCTAGCTCCTTTGGTGCCATACGGTAGGGACGCCGGGACATAGGAGCAGTGCCAGGCTCTAACTCAATGGTGAACTCCACATCTCTATCTAGTGATAATCCAGGCAAATCATCAGGAAAAACATCTGGAAACTCACAGACCACTGGAATAGAGGTGAGATCAGAAGAGACTTCCACATTTGCAGCAACTGGCGAAGTGAGTTCCGAAGGAATGAGAAGAGACATTCTATCCTCGGACGCAGGAAGTCGCAACTCAACAACCCTCCGCTTAAGGTCAAACACTACCCCATAAACCTTCAGCTAGTTGATGCCCAGTATTGCATCAATGCCATGCCCAGGTAGCAACATGAACTGAAGGCGATAACTGTGAGTGGCTAGCACTAAACTGACAGTATCCGTCCGGGTGTTGATGAACATCTTCGCACTCAGGGTGCTGATTTTATAGGCCTTAGGGATGGCCATAATAGGTAGATTATGCCTTTCCGCATACCCCATTCTCATAAATGAATGCGATGCTCCAGAATCAAATAACACAAGTGCTGGGTGAGAGTTGATGGTGAACATACCAGCCATCACAGGTTGATCCTGTAATATTTCCTCAGCTTCCGTATAGTTCACCTGTCCCGAACGGCTCACGAGAAGGCGCGGGAAGGCGCGGGGCAGAGACCGACTGCGGCCGGCCGGACGCGCATTGCCTACCCAGCCCGACAGCGCGGCCAGGCGCTGGTGCGGGGCCAACAGCAATGACAAGGTTACGCATGAATTTTAAAGCACAATAAAAACTCTACCCTATCTCATCTATGGCTTAACCAAAGGGTCTACCGCCTAGAGGGCACCACGGGCTGTCCCCAGAAGCCAAAACGCGACTATGTCGGCAACACGTTTCAGCAAGAAAGGCTCGCGAACACCAGGTTGCCGAACTGCTTCTAAGCTCACTGTTCTCGTCATCGTTTGGTTTTAACTTCGATTTCCAAGCTAATAAAAACATGAGCTAACGATCTTATTATGCTAATACACTTGTAGCACTGCCATGAATAGAGTTTGTACTTCAATTTTTACTAATACGTTGCACACACGTTCTAAAACATTTTTGCTAAAAAGAATTCATTTTTAACCTTAAGCAAGTACAACACGGTAACGCAGCAACTTATCAACTAACACTTTTATTACTATTTAGGATTACTAATTGATTCCACTCGCTCCCACAAAAAGCAACAAAAGAAAAGATGCTCATGCCAAGTTTAGGTGCGTTGCACACGCGGTAACACCGAGGGTGTTACAATGGTAATGGGTATTTGGCAAGGTATCCAAGTAGAAGGCAGCTAATGACCGAACGTTTTGAGGACCAGGCCCATTCTGAAACGGCATCCCATATGGAAACTGAAGAGCTGAAGGCTTCGCTTGAGAAGGTACAAGAATAACTTCAAAGCCAAGTTGCTGAAAGGGAAGCCAAGAAGGAGGAACATAGGCGTCAGATGGAAGAATTGCAGAAAGCAAGGGAGGCTGATAAAGAACAACATAGGCAAGAGTTTATGTCAATGCTAGCAGCACAAAGGCAAGGACCATCACCGCAGGTAATAGTATTGTAACATTTGAACTTGCATATTTATCAAGTTAGTAGGTTTGTTTTTTGATAGGTTTTTTTGCTGTATTGACTTGAGAGTCATCACCATAATATGCTTTCTCAAACTGAACATAAGAAGATTAAGCAATTAAGTTCTTGTCTACGGGAGCTAAGTAGTAGTAATAAAAAATTTTAAATGCAGGTTAACCAAGCTGCCATCGAAACAGCAGCCAACGAAATAGCAGCCAATGAAACAACAGGCAACGAAACACCCTCAATTGTTCGTGAACCAATCTTGACTGAAAGAGAAGAAACAACACAAGAGAATGAAGCACCATTAGATCAGGTTATTTCAGATTGAAAATTGATTACAGCCATCATGAATTAGTGCATGGTATGAGAGTCCTAATATTTTTCATGTAATTTTTTGAGATGCAGAATAACCTACAAGTGAAGCAGAAAGGACAAGTCACAACTTCAACACCTGCAGGTAACATTGTGCGCACCACTAGAGGCAGTCTTAACCGAAATCAATCACAAAACAAAGAAGGGAATGGTACATCAAATTTTATTACTTCAAAACATTTGTCTGATGCTGTGGCAAAGAGACGATCAGCCAAAAAGAATTGAATGTACGCTTTGTTTTCCTATGATGTTCGCATTGTCCTTCTGATCATGTGATTTGCAATGTCTCTTTACTGAATAGCCTATGGTAAAATTGTCAATGTTCTTTATTTCAGGACGAATGTAGAGTTTCAGAGTTGGGATAGTCCAAATCAGGCACATGTAAGGTAAAATTCCTTCCTATGCTTCTCAATAACTTATGCCTTTTGATATGTGCTTTGCTTGTCACCATCTGTGTTTCTGAATGACTGTGAGCACTATGCTATTGAGCTATGATGTGCCCTGTAAAATAGTACCAATGGTTCTAGATAACTTGTGCCCTTTTATTTTCTTTGTTTGTGAACATCACTAGCTCTTAGTCATTGTGACTATGTTATTGTTGTGAACACCTGACCTGCACTTGCTTCTTATTATGTGCTTAAATTTTGGCATATCTCATCTGACCTGCACTAAGATGGGAGACACCATTGGATGGTTCTAATGCTTTAAGCACTAGATTCATGATAAATAGAAATTAACAAGCTCTGATTGAGGAATTCTAAACTAGCATGTACTTTATCTCTTGTTTGTATCTTTGCTATTTATTTATTGTGGATGATATCAACTAGTAACTGCAGAGATCATGAAGGTTACTCTCCGTAGGAGATAAGGTTTTGTTGATTTGGAAACTGTTTAGCAAGCAACAACATTATTAAGACGGGACTGTTTGGCTGTAGCTAAATAGCGGCTGCAGCAGCCATCTGCTGCTGCTGCTACAGTGCCCATTGAGGAGGCCTGTAGCCGAAGCTGCAGCCGCTGTATTAATGATAAGAATTTTAGTCCCTCATGTCAGGGAATAATTTCTCCATATCTTCACAAGACACAAATGTTGCACTTCTTCTACTGAATGGGAACATGCAAATATCTTGATTTATAATTATCGGTTCTCATCAATATAATGCAACTCATACTACTATGACCTATAAATTTGCCCTTATAAGGTAACATGGCTGAGATTCAAAGTTAAAATTATTGGCCTCTCATCGATCTAATGCAACTCATACTACTGTGACCTGTAAATTACTGGGCTCTCATTGATATAATGCAACTCATACACTAAGGTCAGTAGGTTCTGAATCTTACATACAGATATGCTTTGCCTGAATAATAATAATAATAATAATAATAATAATAATAATAATAATAATAATAATAATAATAATAATAATAATAATAATAATAATAATAATAATAATAATAATAATAATAATAATAATAATAATAATAATATCATGTGCTTTGTATGTCCATTTCATTATTAATAGGCTTTAGCTATTGCTTCTACTATGTATTGACTAGAACATGTCGTTCACTACTGCCAGCTCTATACTTTAATTGCAAACTTTTAGCTACTCAAACGTGACTTTGAGTAGCTAAAAATTTGTAGCCTTGCATCTTTTGGTAATTAAGTCTATTGATATTTGCGTCCAGGTGCAGGCTATGCAAGCGAGGTAGCAGGGAGTGTCAGGTGCAGGCTAAGGCGTTACGCTGAGTGAGGCAACATGGAGTATCCAGGTTCAGGCTACGCAAAACGCAAGTGATGAAGCTAGAGTTTGAGTGGAGCAACGAGTGATGGGATCGGCTCTAGTGGTGTAGGCATCTTATATGTTTTGGCTTAGGAACAAATGTGTTGGATATCTTTGTTTCAATATTGTGTGTATAGCATGAGTTTGAATTTGGATTGTTTAATTCTAGATGTGAACAAATTAAACAAGTTAATATTTTGGTTTAATGGCTTTATTCAAATGCTTTATTGATGTCTATTGAGTTTCTAATTAATTAATGGCGTTGCAATATTATCTAAATTGTTGTGAAAATGGCTATTGGCAACCACATTTTTCGTGGCAATATATCATATAGCAACGAACAATCAGCGTAGCAATAGCAACCGGACCTTATAGCAACGACAATGCGAACGTGGCAATTACACATATTGCCACCGCTTCTTGGTGTTGCCACATAGGTCTTGTTGCCACACTCGTTATGCGATGCAATAGAGGCTGCACCTTATAGCAACGACAATGTCAGCGTGGCAATTGCACATGTTGCCACTACTTCTTGGTGTTGCCATATAGATCTTGTTGCCACACTCATTATGCGGTGCAATAGAGGGCCACCTTATAGCAACCAAACCTTGGGCGTGGCAATTGCACATGTTGCCACCACTTCTTGGTGTTGCGACATAACCCTTGTTGCCACACGCGTTATGCGTGGCAATATATTGTCTTGCAACACACATTCGTCGTTGCTAGTGCACCATTTGCTACGACATGGCCAAGTTGCCATTGCAAGGTCCAGCAACGCCTAAGGCATTGCATTAGTTGCTATTGCCACATCTATAAGCATAGCAAAACCTTATGTTGCAACGCCTAGGTGTTGCAAATCCAAAACACATTTTGCAACGCTTCCTAGAAAAGTGTTGTCCAAAGCTTACCCACGCAAGCGCCTGCAACGCCTCCCAACGAAAAAAAAGTGTTGCTATTGCAACTATTTTGGGCCTATTGCAACACTTTTCGTGCGTTGAAACAGGATCAAAATTTAGTAGTGCGTCAAGCAGGGCATCGGTTAGCCCCTCGTGAAGATGTCCTGTTCAGTCCCCCTAAGGACTGGTATGCCTTGAGAACCTAGTCTTAGGAAGCCTTACGCCCCACTTGCACTTACCATGGAAAAGGGACGGATGTATGACTTGCTAGTGCGGTGCCACTACTACTAGGTTGTTAGCAGTTAGTGTAGGGAGGTATGAGCATGAGGACCCACACCCTCCTAAGACAGCGTAGTGACCTTGGCGGCCTAGCACTACATCTCACAGTCTCAGCACGCCAGTGGTACTCTGGCGTGGCCCTAGTTCTAAGAGGTAGGGTGGCATCGTATCTAGTTCGAAGGCAGCCCGGAATCAGCCTAGACAAGGCACATCGTCAATGATGGTGATCTTGTTGGTAGTGTAAATCTCTATAGAGTTTCTGGTTGATCGATCGATACATGTGCCGACTTGTTGGCTATGGACCTTTCCTGAGTCCGGCTTCACTTGATTAGAGAGAGGGGTCCTTTCTACCTTCTTCCGGGTTTCGTCTTGGTTTCCGGCTTAGGCTGTTGAGGCAAGGTACGAGTGGGAGTCGTCCATGTCGTCTAGAGAGTGTGAGAGTGTGGTGAGATGTGTGTGATGGGATGGGAGAACGTGTGGAAGAGATGGGTTAAAATGTGATGAAATATTATTACTACTAAAATTGTGACTACTCGCATAGGAAAACCATAGCCCCAAATAGGTCTCCTTGTCTACCCTATGCATTCCACATACCACAAAGCAATGCAAAGCATAGGGTGAGAGACATGGCCAGTACAAATCATACTGATAGATTTTTGGCAGGCTCTGAGCCTGAGTACGACTATGAGGGTGACGAATAGGAGGAGTAGTGGTTCCTTCCTTCGCTCAAGGTGGTTCGAGGAGGAGTTGCTCGTGTTCGCTGCCATCTACCTCTATTGCTATTCTAGATGCTGAGTGTGAGTGTGTTTCTGCCCTGCGAGGTGATGAAATAAATGTGTAAACCTCTCTGTTTGTACTCTTTTATTCATGTATGACTATGTACCGACTGGAATTTGGATAATGTGATGGATCGTTCTATCACATTATACTGCGAACCTATGGATTTCCCTTCGAGGAAATCAGGATTGTTTCAACATGTGCGAGTTTTTCTGAGAAACCGGGAGGTACACCAAAAACCCTAAGTAAGTAATAATAGTCGTATGTGAAGTGTTATCATTACTCATGCAAATGCATTGGTCAATTGTATGTATATGATGACTTAATTTTTTGTAGATATACAAGTGTCATCCAACAGAGAATCGCCTCACGAATGAAGAGCTCTTGAATTTTGCGAGGACATGATGTGGCTCACCATGAAAAAAATAATTCACTAAATGTCCATATTGCTAGGCTAGGCTAGCAGTCATTTCATATATATATATATATATATATATATATATATATATATATATATATATATATATATATATATATATATATATATATAGTATTTCTATATTATACCCTGGGTACTGAATATTATTCAGTACCTGAGTCTGAGCCAAATCACCGGAGCTCAAGCCAACCCCCGCGCGTTCCTCGTTCCTTGGTATATTCCTGCCGCACGCCCGCACCCCACCTCTCTTTATCATATCCTTTTTTTTATCGTTATAAAAAATCCAGATCGTGGGGTGGCGTCAGTTTCGCCTAGCTCACCTCCCCCTCTAGCGCACGAGCCTAGCTCGTCTCCTCCCCCGGCGGCAGCGTCTTCGGTACCGCCTCCGTCCAACCCTACCCTGAATCCACCTCCTCGAATCCTCAATTCTCCCCTCCTTCACCTTCGCCCCGTTCCTCTTGCCCTAACATCGGCGCTGGCATCGGTATCGTCCGCAGCTGGCAGCGCTACCCGGCTACTCAGCGCCTCCATCCGCCACCTCTTCTAAGACCCTCCATCCAGCTCCTTAACTGACGTCAGCAACGCTTCTCAACCCACCCTCACCGGCGCCGCTTCTGAACCCACCCCCGCCGGCGCTGCCCCTCAGCCTACCCCTGCCGGCGCCCATCCTCAAGCCAACCCCCGCCGGTGCCCATCCCCAACCCAACCCCTGCTGGCGGCCATCCCCAACCCATGCCCATCAACCGGCACTGCCCTGCATCTCATCCTCCACCTCCTTGACGAGACACCAGCCAGTTGAGCCTTGGAGCCGATGGATGCGGTCTGTGCCAGCTGCTTACGGTTGCAAGGGCACCGTGGTGGGGTGAGGAATACCATCTTCAAATTGAATTTGTTAGAAATCTCTTATTTAGTTCTTATTAGTTGAGCAAGGACTACAAACAGGCTGACACTTCAAGTTATGTTGTCATTTTAGGCTTTAAATTCTGCATGTTTTATTGATTTATTACTACTAGCAGAATGGGTTAAGATTATGCATTTATATATGAAATAGTTTTCATCAAGTTCAATTCATGATTGAAGGATTTCTGTGTTGACATTTACTCATTTAGAAGTGTCATCCTTTAGACCTTTACCGTGTTCTGTCTATGTGGTCATATGTTGCTAGGAATTCTATTTGTAAGCTGTTTTTTTTCTATTTTTTGTTGCTGATCATTGAGTCTTTAGAGTTCAAGTTTACCGGGTCTAAATATTATTTGGAAGGTCCATCCCCTGCAGAAGGCCTAAATGTTAATCCTGTAATTTTGGTCCCTGTTTCTATGGATGATGTAAATATTGCCTCTACTTCTGACTGAAATGAAATACCATATTTTGGTTTTGGTAGATGACAACGGCCATTTCCATTAAGATGTTTGTAGGAAGTCAAGATCTTGAAAGCTCTATCAGAGCACAGTAATCTCGTCAAATTCTATGATGCATGTGAGGACACCCTCAATGTCTACATTGTCATGGAGTATGTTTTTTTGTGACCTTTTGTATGTGACTTTATAGACTTATAATTCAGAAATATACTAGATTAGTCTTCTCTAGATACAACATTTCATCTCTGATTTCTGCTGGCACACTTTAAAAACTGATCTTCCATGCTTGTGTATTTTCTTAGATCACTCACTGCTAACCATATCCTTCTATGTGTACACAGTGTAGTAGTTTTTTTTGAAAGCCACAGTGTAGTAGTTGTATCTAGCACAGTTCATAAATGCTCTTCAACACAACTAATGTAATAGTAATGCCTATGACCTATAGGATGGTAATTTCTTCAAATTGTTTCTTTTGAACAGATTATGTGAAGGTGGAGAGTTGCTAGATAGAATTTTAGCCAGGTACTTTTTACATCATCTCTAGTATCCGAGTATCAGTATCTCTTGTTAATGCTTACCAAGGATGCAAAGTTGAACTATTGAAGAGGTGGGAGATATACAGAAGAAGATGCCAAAGCGATCGTTGTACAGATTTTGAGCGTGGTGGCCTTCTGTCATCTTCAGGACTAGTGCATCGTGATTTGAAGCAAAAGGTATGCTTGAACAACTTTGTGTATAGTTTGTATATATGTGCAGTCCAGTATGTGTTTGACTGGGGTTACTTCTGGCAACTTATTTAACTGCACTTGCTGTTTTTTGTATTTAAGTGACAGCAATAATGCTTGTTTTGAAAGCTAGGCTGCCTTCTGTGACAGAATTGCTATATTTCATTGGCATAGAGTTTTCTTTTCACAACAAGAAATGAAAGCGCTCCTATGAAGTTGATTGACTTTGGTCTGTCTGATTTTATTAGACCAGGTAATGTACTAATATTTATCTCTTTATTACATGGCCCATGTGCTTACAATTATTTGTGCTCTTGTAATTAAAAGTCATTACTTTGTTCAAAGGTTAATTCTACTTTTCTAATGTGGAATTAGATAAGCAGCTTACATTTCTCAGTAAGCAGCTTAAATAACAACATTTGGAAAGGTGTCAGTCTGAACACGGAACCTAAGTTTTGGTGAACTTCTTACAATAGAAATCAGGCAACACGGTGTTAGTATCAGCATTTTTTGGTTGCTCAGGGTCAAGGATTTCATCATTCAAGTTTGGACCGGTTGTACTTTATGTTATGGTTTTGCTTTTCCATACCTTTGTTCTACTTCGTAGTGTGTCCCAGTTAGCTCTTATGCTGAACAAACAGATGTTTTTCATATGCTGCATTTTGATGCTTGGCAGCCGCAAAGTAATATGAAAAAGTTTGAAAAATCTGAACACAACACCAAGTAAATTGCATCTTGTTTTATTTATGCAGAAAGCATCTGCTTTTTAGTCTTGCATTTTAATTGTTTAGTGTTCATACATGCTAGGATCATTCTGGGTCTATATTCCAGATAAATAGTGCTTACATTCGTATATGACTTTTTGTTTTTGCATGTTTCTTTACGTTTGGAAGTTGGAATACACTATTAATGTTTACAGTTAATCATTTTTTCTGCTCACTTATTAACTGAATCTTATACTTTTTTGTGTTTTGCTATGTAATGCAGATGAAAGGCTCAATGATATTGTTGGAAGTGCACATTATGTCGCTCCGGAGGTTCCACACAGATCGTACAGTATGGAAGCAGACATTTGGAGTATAGGTGTCATAACATACATTTGGAGTATAGGCCATTTTGGGCAAGGACAGAATCTGGGATCTTCCGGTCCGTGTTGATGGCCGATCCAAACTTTGATGATTCACCATGGCCTTCAGTATCAGCTGAAGCTAAGGACTTTGTGAAGAGATTTCTGAACAAGGATTACCGCAAAAGAATGACTGCTGTCCAAGCACTGAGTAAGTCACCACATATGAGTATTTTGTGTTGCCCCGTGATTGTGATATCACAATATCTCGCTTCGCCTTTTGTACTTTAAGCAGATTTTATTAACATCTATTTTTAGGGACTTATAGTTAAAAACATTATATGATATGATAATGAAAAAAATTTGAATTTACTTTCCCCTTATTTGTTTGCATGCAGCTCACCATTGGTTACGAGATGAACAAAGACAGATTCCATTGGTCATACTCATTTTCAGATTAGTTAAGCAATATCTTTGTTCTACTCCTCTTAAACGTTTGGCATTAAAGGTACAGTACAGACTTCATGGCCTTTTCTGTATTTGTAAACATTCTTTCTATTCTTCATCAATCTAAGTTGATATAGCAATATGCATTTGATAAATGTACATGAGATGTGCTAAAGAGGCCACATGATGGCTGTTTAACCCTCCAAACAGTAGCGGTGTATGAGGCTGGTGTTGATGGTCATAATAGTGCTCCAAAACTATTATGGACTTCAAAATGGAATCATTGCTTTTGTGAGTTTGGCCTGCTCTAATGCACACATGTTAGCAAACTGAGGATCTAGACATATAATGTGTTAGGAGAGGTGGTGTAGTACATAGGTCAAACTTTGATGCTTTTCCTTGCTCAATTACCTAGCATTTTGCCTAATTTCTGAATGTGACAACTAATGCATCGACCCATAATTCAGTACATATTTACATCTAGCATAGAGTTTACATTTCTAATTCTTTTTTTTTGGTCAAAAACCAATCTGTTGTACGCTTGCAGAATACATATGGGTGATGCTAAACCTGCAAGAAGTTGAAGGTGGTTTATGTAGCCTATATACACTAGGTCACATTTCTTTCTTGGTATAACTCTTGTCCGCTCGCTCAATAAAATTATTAGCCTCTTTTTAGTGCAAATTTTGTTACACTCCGCAATGTCTTCAGGCAGTAAAAGACAAGTATGTGCAGATCCAGTAGTTCTTTTGTCGTGGTTTATGTTTGAGGTAAAATAGACATAGCTTTCCCCTGTTTTCTGATCATGTTCTGCTACAGTCAATTTGGGGCAAATGCACCATTCGGAGTCGGCACCATTCCAAAATCGTTGGAACCACTACGCATGGACAAGTTCTACATGTACTAATAACAACTGTAACAGCGACCACTACGCAACAGAGCCTGCTTGGAGTCATGCTGTCCCCTATTCTTTTTTATTTTTCAACCATCTTCCATTCCTGGTCATTGTATCATGATCTATCAGTACATGTATTTTTTAACCAATTTGACATTATCCGTTTTTAATCACATATATCACTGGTTCATACTCATTGCTTGTAATATGCATTGTCGTCTATAAAAAACACACAGAGGAGGAAAAATAATCTGTTTGTGTGACCAAAAAACAAAAAACCTGTTTGCGTGAAAAAACAAAAAAGACCAGTTGCATATTCTGTTCACGTGAAAAATAACAGAGAAACATAGAGACAGTGTGAAAAAAATGAAAGAAACAAGAAACGGAATAACTTAACAAAGAGACTGCGTGAAAAAATGGAAAAAAGAAAGCAGCGACGAAAAAACTGAAAAAACGGAATGAGAAAAAAACCAGCGACAAAAAAACTAAAAAAACAGAATGAAAAAACCAGAGACGATTGATGACGCAAAACCTGGTCGCGTGAAAAAATGAAAAAAAAACTGTCTAGGAAAAAAATGGCCTCAAGAAAAGCTCGTCCGAGAAAAATGAGGATAAAAAATCGCCCGCAAGAAAAGCTCGTCCGAGAGCCGTGATCCTGTTGCAGGCGCGGTCGGCAGAAAACGTCAGGCAGGCCTGGGGGGGCTCGGGTACTGAATGTGACCCGCTAAGGGTAGTAACACATGGACAGTACAGGGTTAGAGGAGGGAGTAGCTACTCCCAGGGAGTAGAAAAAATTTACCATACTATTTAGCAGCCTGCCCTATAAATAGTATTCATCACCCACCACTAAAGATGGCAATGGGGAATTCCCCGTCGGGTATTGCCTCCCCATCCCCGTCCCCACGGGGCAAAAAAAATCCCCGTCCCCGTCCCCGCTAAAGCTCACGGGGGAAGCTTTCCTCCCATCCCCGTCCCCGCACGGGGAATACATCCCCGTCGGGGACCCCGTCCCCGCTTCAAGATCAAAAATAACTTCTCAGATGAACAATCCAAGAGCTCGAAAAATACTAAAACTTCTCAGATGAACAATCCAAAACCACAAAAAATACTAAAAAACATCTTGTAACAACATCAAACAATTGTAGAGCATCTTATATCGTACAGGTCCCTTTTACATATCAGAACTCAACGCAACTCCCATAATGAATCTCAATACAAATCTCACAAATAGATCAATATGGTTCAGCACCTAGACACTGCATTCTACAGAGTGCAGACCGAGCAAACAGAGAGCAGAGAGAGAGCGCATAGAGATTTTTGACAGCCGACAGCGTCCCAAGGGAAGGCTGAGGTCGCGTGAACGCGGTCATGCCGGGGCTGGCCGCGGGACAGGCGACGTGAGCGGCGAGCCTACATGAGTTGCGTGTCAGCCGGATGTGCTACCGCACCGGGCACAGCGCTCGCGGCGGCGCTAGCGCACTGGAGGTGCCGGTGGCATCCACGCCTAGCAGGGGTGGCGGCTGCAGGAATGGAGGATTTGGGAATGAAAAGGATGGGCTGGTGGACTTAGGGTTTCACAAATCGGCATATATACTGATGATGATGGGCCTTAGTGGGCCGATTCGAGATGAATATCAGAAGTTGTGTTACTGCATACTCTTAGTGGGGCGGGTTTGCGGGGATCGGGTTCGAGGGACGCACAACCATCCCCGTCCCCGTCAGACCCGACGGGGATTATTTCTCTACCAATTGAATCCCTATGGGGATAAAACTTGCCCCATCCCATCCCCTAATAGGGGGAATTCCCCGCGAGGAATCGGGGATCGGGGCCCGTTGCCATCTTTACCCACCACCGTGGACGGCAGCCATTAATTTTTCAGGCGAGACATAAAGTTGCAGGACACTAGCAATTAATGCATCCAATTTACTGTACGGAATGAAATCATGCAGGCAGGTCGCTGTAATAAAAGGTGGTTGACCAATGCCGTCATATGTGCATCAATTTGGGTGGAGCCCACACATGTGCATGTGAAATTGAAGGCATTTCTTTCCGATGGCGTGGTGTAATTTTTCCAATTAATTTTTATTTGTTCCCATATTAACTCCCAGCGTGGACATGATTAGTAAATTTAGGCATGTTTTGACACGTGGTCATGTATCCACAAGTTTTGACCTATAAGGAGTAAAATTATTACTATCAGTATCTTTTGCTTCTATAAATAATAACTTTCAAACCCATAAGGAGTAAAATTATCAATTTTATTACTAATAATATCAATTTGGTCTGTAAATAATTTCATCATGACATATGAGCAATAAAATTGATTGACGTCCGGTCTATGTAGAAGGTATTTTTATTACTAATACTATCATTTGGGCCTACAAATAGTTCCGCCGGTTAAATTTTTTATTAGTAAGTATCATTTTGGTCAGTAAATTATTCCATCATGACTTGTGAGCAGTAAAACTATTATTACCATTCTTCAATAAATAATTCCGGATGGATCCACACACAGTTAAACTGAAAGGGGAAGGCAATCAAATACGCTCGAACAATCGGGGCACCCTCTTTACCATACAAACAAATAAATTATTCCTGATAATCACATCCTTTAGTTTCCAATGCACAGTCAACGTCCAATAGACGTAATATTTACATTTAGCAAGATAGAATACTGATGCAATGACCATTTAAAACTGAATATCCAGAAGCCCTGCTACTCCCAAGACATTTGATCAAATAGACTCGGTCGTCTTGGCAGTACATTCATCCAGCACTTGGAAAACCACCGTTCGGTCATGCTGCTGTAGGAACTTGATCTTGAGCACATTGTCCAGTAGCGTTATGCTTAGCTAGCTTGCTGTTCTGTCACCTTCTATCCTTCACTTAAATGGTCATGCGTGCCTCTGTGAACTGGTGGAGAAAAAAGTACAATTTGGATAATAAAATGAAACACACACTATAGTTTCTGGAAGCATATTAGTTTCTGGCCTTAGTTATGTGGAGTAATTCTCTAGACATGCTGGAGACGAGAAGATTAGGCGAACATTCTCTAGAAAAAACAGGGACAACCCAGTAGTTATCTGGATACATGAAACACTCAGTAATAAAATGAGCTCTGAATATATTCATCCTTTTGTCTAGGTAAATACACACATTCTAATTATCAATTAGAACTGAACTTACATTCAGAACTAAGAATAAAACTAAGGCCCATTGAAATCGTTCCTGCCAGTCTCGCTACATGAGCAAATGAGCATGTTAAAATCCCATTGATCTTGCTACATGAGAACACGAGCAGGTTTCCACCAGTCAATCATAAAAGAAATACCCTACCAGGGATAGGGGCGGTCACTAACCTGCCACTGGTCACACTACTGCATTCCAACAACATTCATTCATGAAGATGTGCAGCTTCAGATTAACAGGTTATGCCAGTTAATCTTGAACCAATGACATGGAATTAAATTTTCATTCAAAAGAAATGTATAACAAAGAACAGTGTATACTAGCCTCAGCCAACGGCAGCATGGTAGAGACCCACGAAGCAATTGGGTATTACAAAATTGAGGCTACAGCAGCAGCATGGAGATAAGCAAACCATCACATGCAGGTTTCAGTTCAATGTTTTAGCATGATATATAAGTATGTGCATGCTAAAGGTCCGGAGGGCACTGAGATACATCTGCACACGCGAGAATGGCTAAAGGTCTAGTGATTCAGAAAGACTACATAGTGAAAACTACTACCGTGATTACATTAATAAAACTGAATCCAGGTTTTGCAAAAAAACAAAGACGGAAAGAACTGAATCCAGTACCCATTTTTCACAACTACAGGCCTTGATTTTGACAAAAAAAAAAAGGCCACGCACATGGGGACTGACCTGCAGAACATTCACAGATTAGCATCAGCGTTGCCGAGGTGGAACTCATTTTGGTCAAGCACTGAACCACATATATGTGCTAGTCGCGAGCAACAACACATTTCCTGGGAATAATTTTCACCCCCAAAATCCAGTAAGAAATACAGAGAGAGGCAGCATCGTGAAATTCAGAAAGAAAAAAAAACCACAATGAAATCGAATAAACAGGGGCAGCACATGCGAGGATGCGGTACCTTGCTGGAGACAGTCGTTGAGAAATTGTCTGTGAGAAACCTGGGAGATCAGTGAGCAGGGAGCCCAGAAGATTAGGTTGCCGTAGGAAGGCCGGCCGCCACAGCCATGGCACCGCGCGCTGAGGACGCCTGAAGCACCGGCTAGCCGATGAGATTGGAGCTCACAGAGCCCTGTGCGACGCCGTTGCCGGAGCCCGCGCGATGCTTCTGTTGTCGCTCGGGTGGAGGGGAGGTCCGCCGCCGCCGGGTGCAGAGGAGGCGCTACCCATAGGACAAGGTCCGCCGCCGCCGGGTGCCGAGGAGGGCGCCGCTACCTGGGGCCCGGGGGAGGTGGCGCTGTTGGGGGCGTGGGGCAGGTGTGGCCGTCCTCAGGCGAGGACCAAGCCCCGTCGACGCCATCACTAGATGGGGAAGGAGCAGCCGCGACCGCAGCCGGTGGGGAAGGAGGAGGCGTCATGCGCGTGAGTCGAGCAAGGGTGCACCGCCACTGCCGGGGCGCGTCGTGCACGCGAGTCGAGGGCGTGCCACCACTGCAGGAGCATCGCCACCGGGAGGCTGCCACCACCGACGCGAAGGGGAGCCTCCACCCACTCCCTCCCACGCGTCTAGTCGAGTCGCCGCTGAGGGCCATCTAGCCACGCCGCCAGGGCCGTGACACGAGGGCGGAACGTGCTGCCATCGGCATTACCCGCATGCGGGCACCAACCCATGCCCGGGATGGTGTTGTGACGACGGTGAGGTGCTGGCGAGATTTCTACGGCCCGCGGCGACAGAAACAGATGTGTGTTGACGGTCCTTAAGTATCAATTATAACTATCAAATAAATAGAGAAAAGGATCCAAATGAAACCAACACCTAGACTTAGGGTTTTATCTGACAGAATTTCACGAGTTTTGCTGTTTATCTATTTCTGCAGGGGGTTATCAGGAAATACGGAAGAAAGGCCCACATGTCGGATTAATGACGGGATATTAACCGAACACGTAATTATCTTACATCTAGAAGAGTCCAGAAGCCACGAGAACGAACGGGAGGCGTAACGGAGCTGGACACAGGGCGCCCGCCCTAGTCCTTAGGGCGCCCGCCCTGGCCCCGGAGCCAATCAGGCTCCGCCTCGAGGATTATGCTCCACCGACCTAGAGGATCAAGGAAAACCGTCCGTTCAATGTCGGTTTGATCCGACGGCCCAGATTCATCTGAAAGGGCTATATAAGCAAGGCCCCTGCCCTGGAGGAGAGGCCCTGGTCTCATACTTCAAACCCTAATTCAGGAGGAGAGCCTCTGATCAAGCCCTAGAGCCACCACATCAACTAGATCTCTAGTTAGCATAGCTACATAGGATTAGAACTAGAAGGAGTCAATCTTCGATTAGTTCCCGGATCTGTCAAGAGGATTCTTGGTAATTCCTCTATTGTTCTTCAATTGTTCATCATTGTTCTTCAATATTATGAATATGACTTTGTTCTATTTCAATATATTGGTTATGACTTTGCTCTACTTGATTATATTTGCAATTATATTGTTCTTAGTTTATCATAGTTATATGCTTGGCTTAGTTAGATTGGAATTATATACATGCATAGGATCGTATAGCATTTATCCATGTGTACAGTGGGTGAATGATAATTATTGTGTAGACGTGGTGTCTATACCGTATTTATCTGCGATTGCACCCTATATGCCGGATTGTGGGGTAGTTCGCGATAGTGACAACTTCGTTGATTCTTATATAGTCCCCCTCTCGTGTATAGGGCAGGCAGAGCAACACTATTACAGGGGAGTGATTGCTATGTTCTTCATCTTCCTTGCTAATATTCACTATGTATGGATATAGTCTTTTCTCACCATGATTGCCAAGTATAATTGCACTAACTATGATATGCTAGACTTTATAGTTAATAATAACTTAGGGAATATCTTTGTAGTTCATCCTAATTCCATGCTAATGACTTGCTAGAATATCTGTTGAGGTGCTTATCATTATTATATGTGGCTAGCTGATCAGATTAATTATCTTTGTCACCATTATCACTTTACCTTTACTTAATGTGACATTTATACCTGTATAAAGAGATTGATAAATACTCTCGGTTATACATGCAATGATGTGTACTCAGTTCCATATTCTCATTCCATTATCAACCATGATACTTAGAAATCTCTTCCCAGTGGTAAAAATATAAATAATGATACCTGGAATACTTCCCGGTTAAAATGCTACATCGGTATTAATCTGTGCGCTTGCAGATCCCTTTTACTATTTATCTTGATGAGCAAATGCATATTTCAATACCGCGTCTCTCATGTCATGCTGGGGATGACAACTTGGCTTAAGTGGCATGAGGGATAGGTTTGGCATTTTTGGCGCCGTTATCAGAATTAGAAAACTAAGTCTACTTTTGGTAGTGACGTTAAGAATGCCCAACAAGCATTTTTGGCGCCGTTGCCGGGGAAGGTTGATTACTAAGTAGGAATGAATACGGAACTTTGAGTCATCATTTGCATCACTAATCTGATCGAGCTTATCAATTCTCTTATACAGTTTTACCCCTGTATTTTCCATTTTGATTATTTATTGTAGGGTGATGCATGAATAGAAGACATCTTCTAGACAACTTTGTTGACGATCCCGAAGCCTTATTCAGAAGAACAAGAGCCAAGCTCAAGAAGACATCGTCAACACTTCAGCACAAAGCTTCATCCAAATCCGAAGACCGCCGAAGTTTCATCCGGAATTTGTCGACTGAATTCGAAGCCATGGCGAACAAGTCGATCCGCGAGTTCTCAGCTCCCACTATGGACAACATCCGCACTGGACCTGCTGGGGAGATTGACCGCAACTTCGAGCTCAAGCCTGGGCTCATCGACATGGTGCAAGCTAACCAGTTCTGTGGAAAGCCACACGAAGATGCTAGTGCTCATCTTCAACACTTCCTGGAGATCTGCAGCACTTTCACCATGGCTGGTGTCCCCAGAGACGCCATACTACTTCGCCTTTTCCCATTCTCACTGTTGGGGAGAGCGAAGCAGTGGTTCTACGCTACAAAGGAGAAGAACACTACGTGGGCACTCTGCTCCACGAACTTTTTGGCCAAATTCTTTCCCATGGGCAAGACCAATGCTCTCCGTGGGAAGATTACAAGTTTTCAGCAACAACATGATGAATCCGTTCTAGAAGCATGGGAGCGTTTCCAAGACTACATCCTAGAATGTCCCCATCATGGAATGGAAAGCTGGCTACTGATGTAGACATTTTATCATGGGCTCATTAACAGTGCCCGTGAAACCATGGATGCTGCAGCTGGAGGAGCATTCCTATCACTCACCATACCTCAAGCCACAGCTCTTGTGGAGAAGATGGCATCCAACCAAGGTTGGAATGAAGAAAGAACTCAGACACGTAAGAGAGGTGGAGGTATGCACCAGCTCAAGGAGGTAGACATGCTGTCTGCCAAGCTAGACCTACTCATGAAGAAGCTCGATGATCGAGCTGGAGAAAAGAAAGAAGTCATGCACGTCTACGACTCCCACATGACTTGTGAGGAGTGTGGAGGTACTGGACACTCGGGCAATCACTCTCATGAGTTGCTGGAGGACGTGAACTACATCAACAATAACAACAACTACTACAACCGTCCTCAGCAGAATCAAGGTTGGAATCAACAGAGGCCTAACTACTCACGTAATTACCAAGGTAACAATTCTTTCAATAATAATAACAATTATCCACCTTTGAGAGAGTTAGTGTCCAACCAAGGAAAGCTAATGGATAACCTGTCTAAGAAATTGGCATCTAATGATAAAATACTAGAAAATATAAATAATAGAATGGATAATTTCTCTACTGCCATCAAGAACCAGATTAGCTTTAATAAAATGATTGAATCTCAGTTGAATCAAATAGCTGCTGCTGTTCCTGCTACTAACCCCGGTATACCATCACAACCAGAAGGACTAGAATCTGCAAATCTTGTAGACATGTTTGATGCAGGAGATTACTGGAGTAACCCTATCGTGGAAGTAAGTACTGACCGTCTGCCGATCAAGAGAGGCGATCCAGGACGCCCCGTCATCCCGATCTCCATCGGCATGCGAGACTTCCCAGAAGCAATCTGTGACTTTGGCTCCAGCGTCAACATCATGCCCAGGGTACTCTATGAAAAACTATTTTCACAACCATTATTAGAAACAACCATGTGTTTGCAGCTTGCAGATAGGACACTGAGTTTCCCGAGAGGAATATTGAAGAACATCTGTGTCCGAGTGGGTTCCTCGTACGCTCCAGCAGACTTCGTAGTGATAGAGACCGGTTCTGATGAGAGGGCTACCGTCATCCTAGGGAGACCATTCCTGAACACCGCGGGAGCTGTCATCTATGCTAGTGCTGCCAAGATCAATTTCTACATCAAGGGGAGGAAGGAAACGTTTTCCTTCAAGAACAAGACCGCACAAATCCCAGAGCAACCCCAATATGAACCAAGGAAGAGGACCAACAGGAGGAACAAGAGCAAGAAGCAAGTATGGACCGAGACAGCTAAGATGGTCACTGCCGTGCACAAAGGTCAAGATCGCCAGCTCAAGTCACCGTTCTTGCCTAAGAAGGACGACCCAGGTATGCCAAGCATTTATTGCTCCATTAATGGGTCCCACTTCTACAAGACACTTTGCGACACTGGGTCGGGCGTCAACATAATGGCCAAGGTCACCTATGAACTTCTGTTCAGAACCATGCCCTTAAACCCAACATATATTCAGCTCCAGTTGGCAGATCAGACATTCCGATAGGTCGAAGGTACAGTAACTGACGTCCCTGTCAAGATAGACGATCACTTTGTCCATACAGACTTTCAGGTTATTGACATGGGAGAAGATGAATACGATCCACCCATCATCCTTGGAAGACCATTCCTTAGTACTGTCAAAGCAATCATTTACATTGGAACTGGAGAAGTCCACATGCACTTCCCCTCTGAGAAGGTACGTCTTTACTTTACTGACCCTAACTATGTATTTGAAGAATCCAAGCAGGTCAGGACAAAAAGAAGGCGGCGTAACCACAATCAGAAGCAACAGGTCATCAAGGACGGATGGGCAGATTATGAATGAGAAGTGGTAAGATCTGAAGACATACCACTCAACCAACACTGTCCTAAGGAGACCAAAGCACCGAGACAGGTATGGAAAGAAAAGACAGTTGTACATGAAGAGGAGGCGCCGCCGGAACCACCGACTACGCCATCCACCAAGTCCCAGGACGACTGAACGAATAAGAGTCCCGTTCGGAGGACTTAAAAACACCGAACGCCTTGCCAAGAGGTAACTTGGTAGTTATCCTTTCCTTTTAATTATTTACTTTATCTTAAATAGTTTGCTTAGTTAATCATATTCATACTATCTTAAAAAGAAAATAAAAATGTTAAAAACCCTAAAGCCCCTTGTGAGTATGCGAGTGGCATAAAACCCATAAGTACATTCACTGTGGTGGCATAAAATATATATATATATAATAAATACATAAATATTTTCTTCTGCTTTATAAAAGAAAAAAAATAACAACATAAAAAAAATCAAGGAGGCTCAGCATGATAAAGGCTAGATATTTATGCTAACACTTAATCAGTTCCACAAAGCTTTGTTGTCTATTTGAGCTTCACAGAATTCAAGGAGACTAGCAGACAGAGGACATTCTAATCGCTGTCAGGGTGCTGCCGACTTTCAAATACACCTCCGCCATCTGCTAGCTACATCAGAAGAGATTATGTCAAGATCCAGCTTGGGGGAGAGCACCCCCATTATCTTGCTAAGTATTTCTATCTTTATCTTTATATTTATATATACTTCTACCCTATAAAAATAAAAATATACATAACTATAAAAAAAACCAAATAAAGATTTTGTGCTTATATATATATACCTATATCTTTTGCTTAGTGTGTTTTAATAAATAAATAAAGTGGCTATGCTAAACTGAATCTAGATAATAATAAAACTCTAGCATGGATATGATGAATAGTTGCTTTGCCTAACTTTCAAATTTGAAGTCCTCTCTCTAAGTTTAGACATAACTTTTATCATTTAAAGCTTGCTCTAAACCTGAACTTGTGGGAAGAGAACTTGATCTAAAGTCTAAGTTGTTAACGGATATGATATGGGAAGGTTGAGCTGCTGTTTATCTATTCCTAGAGATGCTAGAATTCTGGAGAATTTTATCTTTGAAAATCTTAAAATGCTACATGATGAGTTCCTGTATGATGAGAGTTTAAGTTCCTACCACAGCCATACATACATGCTTGCTAGACTTTAAGCCATACCTTTACTTTTTACTGCTTATGAGCATTGAGTGTAGTCAAGCTGTGTAGACCCTTAGGAGCTTGTCATGCGGTTAAAATCAAGATTCACTTGCACGATCACTCATACATGCTGCTTCTACTCCGGAAGTACGCATCCACATATATCCACTCATTCTCATCTCCAGATCCACATAAAATTATTCTACTCCTAATCCGGGAGAGAATAGCCAAAAATATTTTCCCATTCTTGTTATCCCCTGTGAAATAAATGCTCAAGCTATTTTGGTTACTACCACTTGCTATATTGTTCTAAGGAGATGAGTGCTCTATACGAGGAAATAAAAAGGGGCAAGTGCCCGGAACCTCGAAAAGAAAAAGATACGAGGAAATAAAAAGGAGCAAGTGCTCGGAACCTCGATGAAAAAAAAGAAAAAGTGTGAGAAGAGAGGTAAAAATGGACAAGTGTCCGACAGTAGAATTAGGGGTACAAGATACCCACCTGAGAGGAAAAAAAAGAAGAAAATATAGAGCACCTCATTCTCCTCAAGAGCTTTAAAAGCAAGAAATGTACGTATCCCCTCAAAAAGAGCAAAAGTAGAATTAGACTTTCATCATTGTTATCATCACTACCACCATACACCATTTATTCGCCACACATGCACATCTTGATTTGACTTATTGGCTTGTTTCTCTGGATCCATGGTTTGACTATGCAATAAATGTCTTGTAAGTATGTATACTTTATCTCCCACCGATGAGCTCCAGATATCAAAAGCCTTATTAGAATAGGATGAGAGAGAAGGCAATGTCACTCTGCCTTATACCACAAATACTACATACTTTGCTTTGAGAGAAGGCAGACATCATTACTGTCTTGGTGAGGATCCAGAAATACCACAAAAGAGAGACCTGAGAGAGTCATACAAGGAATCTCTGAGTTTTATTTGAAAATCTGCAAAAAAAACTCTAGAGCTATAGCTGATCAAGAATAAGAGACATGGCGCTTGACTAGACTGTTCTATCTTTTAACCGCTCAAGACAAAGGTGACGGTTGCAAGCCCCATGGTGAAAGGTATAATGAGTAAGTTTTAAGTCTTGGCAGTTTACTTTAACTCAGAGATGAGACTCTATTTGAAAGCATGTGTACCGTCAAAATTCAAAGGCATTTCAGCAACTACTGAGTCTCTCCTTGCTCAGGGACGAGCAAGAGGTAAGCTTGGGGGAGTTTGTTGACGGTCCTTAAGTATCAATTATAACTATCAAATAAATAGAGAAAAGGATCCAAATGAAACCAACACCTAGACTTAGGGTTTTATCTGACAGAATTTCACGAGTTTTGCTGTTTATCTATTTCTGCAGGGGGTTATCAGGAAATACGGAAGAAAGGCCCACATGTCGGATTAATGACGGGATATTAACCGAACACGTAATTATCTTACATCTAGAAGAGTCCAGAAGCCACGAGAACGAACGGGAGGCGTAACGGAGCCGGACACAGGGTGCCCGCCCTGGTCCTTAGGGCGCCCGCCCTGGCCCCGGAGCCAATCAGGCTCCGCCTCGAGGATTATGCTCCACCGACCTAGAGGATCAAGGAAAACCATCCGTTCAATGTCAGTTTGATCCGACGGCCCAGATTCATCCGAAAGGGCTATATAAGCAAGGCCCCTGCCCCTGGAGGAGAGGCCCTGGTCTCATACTTCAAACCCTAATTCAGGAGGAGAGCCTCTGATCAAGCCCTAGAGCCACCACATCAACTAGATCTCTAGTTAGCATAGCTACATAGGATTAGAACTAGAAGGAGTCAATCTTCGATTGGTTCCCGGATCTGTCAAGAGGATTCTTGGTAATTCCTCTATTGTTCTTCAATTGTTCATCATTGTTCTTCAATATTATGAATATGACTTTGTTCTATTTCAATATATTGGTTATGACTTTGCTCTACTTGATTATATTTGCAATTATATTGTTCTTAGTTTATCATAGTTATATGCTTGGCTTAGTTAGATTGGAATTATATACATGCCTAGGATCGTATAGCGTTTATCCATGTGTACAGTGGGTGAATGATAATTATTGTGTAGACGTGGTGTCTATACCGTATTTATCTGCGATTGCACCCTATATGCCGAATTGTGGGGTAGTTCGCGATAGTAACAGCTTCGTTGATTCTTATATAGTCCCCCTCTCGTGTATAGGGCTGGCAGAGCAACACTATTACAGGGGAGTGATTGCTATGTTCTTCATCTTCCTTGCTAATATTCACTATGCATGGATATAGTCTTTTCTCACCATGATTGCCAAGTATAATTGCACTAACTATGATATGCTAGACTTTATAGTTAATAATAACTTAGGGAATATCTTTGTAGTTCATCCTAATTCCATGCTAATGACTTGCTAGAATATCTGTTGACGTGCTTATCATTATTATATGTGGCTAGCTGATCAGATTAATTATCTTTGTCACCATTATCACTTTACCTTTACTTAATGTGACATTTATACCTGTATAAAGAGATTGATAAATACTCTTGGTTATACATGCAATGATGTGTACTCAGTTCCATATTCTCATTCCATTATCAACCATGATACTTAGAAATCCCTTCCCAGTGGTAAAAATATAAATAACGATACCTGGAATACTTCCCGGTTAAAATGCTACATCGGTATTAATCTGTGCGCTTGCAGATCCCTTTTATTATTTATCTTGATGAGCAAATGCATATTTCAATACCGCGTCTCTCATGTCATGCTGGGGATGACAACTTGGCTTAAGTGGAATGAGGGATAGGTTTGGCATTTTTGGCACCGTTATCAGAATTAGAAAACTAAGTCTACTTTTGGTAGTGACGTTAAGAATGCCCAACAATGTGGCGAGGTAAGAAAGAAGCGGCGACGGGAGGAGTATAATCCAGATGGGTTGCGATTGACCGGAACGCGGGTTCACGGGTCGGGATTCTAGTGCGGTGATCACGGGACCGGAGCAATAATGGTTCCTGATTAATTAGTCGCCGGAGACGGACGGCGCTCCGCCGGTGTGCTGAGCACTATTCGAAGCTAAAATTCCTGCAACGTAAATGCACAACATTTATGTATATCATGATTATTCGAAAATACGGATTATGCATCGGGGCTTGCCTCGGGCAGATGTAGTGTCAGTAGTGTCAGTCACGGGAGGCTCTGGAAACTCCTCATGTACGAGCACCTCCTCCTCGTACTCTTCGATCACCTCGTCGTACTCCTGCTCCCCGGCGGTCACGAACTCCACCAGGTCGTTCTCTACATGCATGCGATAATGATGCACTTAGTATCTAGGCAACATCAACTCTTAAAATACACATACACATGGAAGCTACTAAGCTAGCTCTAATGACTAAGACAACAAGTTATCTACCATCTTCATCAAGCAAGATATCAAACTCATCTTACAAGTGCTTCATTTTACAAATCAATATAATGCTTTTATTCCTACTAGTTTTGGTGGATATTAAGTTACTCTAGCCAACAGTCTATTTTGAAGCTACAAAAATTACAGCAATCACACAAATATACCATGACACTACTATAAATTTTTTAGGGTTAAAGCTATCACAGATTCGCTACAAAAATTCCTACAAATATGGACCTAATAATATTAAGTATTTTCAAACGATTTAATAGATCTCAACATCATCACAGATGCATATTAACTAACTACACTAACTGATAGAGCATGAATTTAGGAACCTAACAAAATTGGTTTCACCATTTTTGGGCTTCTACATGATTTTATATTAATTACCAAAGATCAACTCCAAAATAAAATTATAAAGCTATTTCTAATTCCAAATAAAAGGAAAATGATCCACCACGTGGGCCACCAATGTGCTGCCCACGCGCGCAAGACGGCCCACGAAGGGGAAACCTGCCCCCATGCTGGCGCATTTGCAGAAAGGTCCTCGCAAAACCCAGCATTACTGCGACGACCAAGCGCGCTGTTCTGACAGTCAGCACTTAAGTAAATAGGCCCTTCTAATCACTCGCCTTCGAAACGGGGAGGTCTCCTTGCCCGCCGGCATGGCAAGGAGCGGCACAAGACGACTACGCCGGCCAACTAGGACTCCCTACTGCGTATCTAAGGAGCTGACGCTCACCTGCGGGTCCTTGCGCATGGATGGGTGGCGGTAGAACGAACAGCAACGCGACCAAATGATCCCTCCATGACGACGGACAACCTGCGGCGACGGCAACCACGTTCCGTTGAGCCATGACAAGGAAGAGGGAACAGAGGCAATGAGTGAGCATAAGTAACCCACCACGCACCTACCGGTGATGATGGCTTGGCCAGAGACTGCTCGAGGAGGGCCGGCCACGTGCGCCCAAGGGGGTGCGGCGGCGTACCGTGACGACACGGTGGCGTCAACGGTGCCTAGGGAGCGGTAGAAGTTTGGCAACGGTGCGCAAGGTGCAAAGTAGGTTGAGGCGAAGCTGTCAGTGCACCCAATTAGGCTTGAGGTGAACGGCTTGGGGGCTATCGCGGGTCACGACCGAGCTCATCCTTAATGGCATGGCGGAGGGAAGACTCCAAAATTGGAGCTCGGTGGGGCATAGCCCGAGGCGGGGCGGGGTCGGCCATTTGGCCGACTTCACTGTGAAGTCGAGGGCATGGTGAATTGGGCGTTGGCGGTCCCTCTCTGACGAACGACAGGAAGTGGCTCAGGCAGCCATGGCGGCAGGGGAAGAGGGAAAGGCTAGGTTAGCACTCGGGTCACCTCTGGCTCAGTCTTTCCTCGCCCCAAGCAGAACGCGGTCGACGCGACCCGTGCTAGAGCCAACACCAAGACGGGCGCGATTGGGCGATGGGGTAGCATGGCGTGTGCGGTCGTGACGCGACTTCGATGTGACGGCACCGCAGAGCCCGATGGCCGACCAAGCCCACGCACGTGGGATGGTGAGCAGCAGTAGCACAGGGCATTCATAGGCAGGAGACAGCGGCACAGTGCAGAGCAGAGCGGACGACAGCGGCACGCGGCGCACGGACCTAGCTGCATGACTCGGTAGAGCAGCCGCGCGCCAGGGGTAGGGCGCAGCGGGGCACCCAGGCCAGCTGCCGGCCGGCAAGCGGCCAGTGGCTCACTGGGGCCGGCCAGTGCTAGGCCAGGGCGGGCCGACCAGCCCAGCACGGCAGCACGGGACGCGGCCAGACGCGCGGCACAGGATGGCCACACGCGGTGACCGCACACACAGAGGCATGCAGCCGAGGCATGTGGTTGCGCACGATTTTTAAAGCGCTTGCCAAAACTAACTCAATGCCATTGAGGTTCAGCTACCTCCACCACGCCACACGTGATATATCAGGCTATCGATGAGAGCTAAAGCACGCCACTACTTCCTAACTCGACTTCGTAGAAATAATTCACCAAAGTAGCACTGTCATGCTGTTTTTCAACTTGAAAATTTTTCTTAGGATGATTTTTGATTCCAAGTTCAATTTCCAAGCTAATAAACACACAAGCCAACAATAATATTTTTTCCAATGTAAGAGTTTCATTCTCATCTATACATTTTGCACTTCGAACTTTATTTAGGTGCCTCATATAATTTCTATAGCATTTTGTTCAATAAATATTCGTTTTGAACCCTAAATGGTATAACACGACTAATGCGTCAACTTTTATTTAACATTTTCTATTAATTATTTTAAGTTGCTAGAATTGTTCTACACACTTCAACACATGCAACAACACATAAACATGATGCTCATGACATGCTTTAGTGAGTCGTTTTACACAGTAACACCGAGGGTGTTACACTGCGGCACTAGTGCACGACATGCGGGGCAGCGACGGGGCACGGCACGGGCTGTGGTGGTAGCGGATGGCGCGTGGGGATGCGGTGCTCGCTGGCATGTGGCGCTCAGGCTATGGCGGTAGCAAGCGGCGCGTGGGGATGCGGCAGGCCACGGTGCCTTGTGCATGGGCCGTGGAGCTCGGCGTGCGGCGAGCAGGAGGCAGCCGCTGGTCGTCTGCTACTCGCAGGGACGCGGCACGCGGGTCATATGCAGCTCATGGGAAGGCGGTACCACATCTCCACGTCTACAGGCACCTATATCTTGCGAGGAGGCTGGTTGTATCCATTCCCTTCCCTTCCTCTGTGCAAAACAGAGGACCCAAATTTCTAACAGAACTATAGAAGTCATTTGGGACCCAAATCCCTAACCTAAGCTATTGCTAAGATGCAGCCAAAATGTTGCCAAAATTTATTTTTTCAATATTAAATCTGATTTTAAATAATTGCAAATTGCAAATTGCGCCAGATATATTTGACAATTATTGTCAAAATATAATATGAATGTCTTATTCCAAATCAGGGTAAAATCACAAATAGCCATAAAAACCAGAGGTAAAATCACATGGTCATTTTTGTCATTCCGTACAAAAGTTAACACCGTTAGGGGAGGATGACGGAATAGGGGCAAAGTGATGCTTTGTTTTGAAAACACAAGGGGTATATTCACAAAGTTAAAAAAAAAATAGGGGCAAAATCACAATTTCAATACAAAACAAGGGTAGAAATACAAGAGCCCAAAATTTAAAATAATGCAGACAAAAAATTTTAGCTCTTATATGCAATATATCTATTGCTTTTCTTATATTTGACAAAACAAGATCATTAATTAACTATAGTGGTTCTATTACTTATGCTACATAATTGTGTCATGAATAGGAGAAATGTGCTAAAAACCAGCTAAGTTTTGAAAAATTTTAGTTTCAACTGCGTACAAGATCTTTCTTACATTGACAAAGCCTATATCGTTGTAAGAAAAAACTATGATGTCATCAAGTTGAAGGAGATCATGCTTGTGCTGGGGAACATGTGTTGTATGTTATTTATTTACTGCATCATGTTTCTCTCAACATTACAGAAGCATGAAAAATACAAAGATACCGGGCCCACTGCAATTGATCTATTCAAGGAGATATATTGTAGCAAAACTAAAGGTTTTAGTGAACCTGTGAAGAAAACCATAGTAAGTACTAGATTCTTACCTCTTCTTTTCCTTCTTTTACTAGGTACCTTGTGCAATGAACCTTTATTTGCATAATAAATCAAAACTGAAACATTGTTTTGATTGATAGGATGATATGAAGCCTCGAAGCCCTCACTACAAGATGGGCAACAACAAAAGACTTCTATAGAAGCTGTTTCCCAAGTCCTGCCGAAGCCAAATACATTTCTTCACAATGTTGGAATTCAGCAGCTTGCTGCCAAGACAAACAATGTTTCAACAGAGATGCGAGCCTGCAGGACTTCAATAGGAGGTTGAAAGATTGAAGGAGTAGACACTAGAATATGATGCAAAAATTGACAAATAAGCTTAGGAGATTTAGAGCCTAAAGAAGATGACAACAGATACTCAAAGCCTCATTCAACAAATGATAACATTCGGAAAAGGTCATATCACTCCTCCCCGAGCTTGCTATATGCTCTCAAGACTACTGAAATGTATTTTGGTGGCTGAAATTTTGGTGCATGGTACTATATGTGTATGGTTGAACAGGAAGTTGGCTTGCATATTCTGTAGCTGAACTTGTAATTTGGTAGCTGGGAACATGGAATTTGGTGGCTGTTATTGTTAGTGTAGTTGAACTTAGAGCTTGTGATCGCTCCAGCTACTTGGGCTATGCTGTATATATTCCAACTATTTATACTATTGTTCTGCAGCTTGAATGTGCAATAACAAAGTCCAAGTAGCACAGTCGATCAGGCTGAGAATTTTGGTTTCTGGTACTAAGCAATTTGGTGGCTGGAATTTATGTTTTGATTGCTGGAACTTCTGTTTTCGTGGCTAGAGAACTTATGCTTTGGTGGCTGGACTATTACAACCATTTTGTATTCTTGTTTCTGTATGGGCAGCATTATATATGGTTTTGTATGTACTGTTATATGGCTATGGCAGGAACTTGTATTTTGTTGTAGATGAAAATTTTGTATGGTGATTATTTTATTATGCAATTGGTCATGTGGTCTATAATTTGTGATGATTTTTAAATGGGCCAGCACAATATGAGCTTGGACTATAATAATTTGCGATGATTTTTAAAATGGACTAGCCCATGCGCCAATTTCTAGCTGGGTCAAAAAAGGCTTTAAACAACATGTGGGCCAACTAGGTTGACCCTAATTAAAAAATAAAAAAACCATGTTATATGGGTCAAATGTCACCTGCCACATCATCTGTCATGTCATATGTACCATGTCACCATACACATGTTGTTATTTTGTTCAATATGTTGTGATATGTTTAGTGACAGATATTGTTGTCACAAGTTACACTACAGAACTCAGGAGCTTTGCAGCAAAGCCTTTGTCGAGTGCCACACTCAGCATACCTCACACGGTAAAATTTGGTCGGCAAAGAGGACTTTGCTGAGTGTTTTATCTTAGGCCGAGTGCTAAAAAAACACTCGGCAAAAATGAACACTCGGCAAAGAATAAACCAAAAAACTCAGAAAAAATAGCAAGTCACGGCATTTTTGTGTACAATTCGCGTGCTACGCGACCGGTGGGATTCAAACCCGCGACATCTCCCTCGCGCGTAACCCCCTCTACCACTACACCACACTATCACTTGTGTCTATATTCCGTTTTGGTTCCACACATATTATACTAAACCGAGTGTAAATTACTTGTTTGAGGCTCTAAACGAATTCAAATCAAAAGGTTGTCAACTACAAAGTTTCATAACTTTTCAAAATCTACAACTTTCATTTTGATAGTTTCTCAATCCGAGGTCGTTTACAAAATTTAAATTTCAAATTTAAGAAATTCAAATGTAGCTTTCATTGACAAGATGATTTCAAATTAAAAAGTTGTCGACTACAAAGTTTCATAACTTTTCGAGATCTACAACTTTCATTTTGGTCGTTTCTCCATTCGAGGTCGTTTGAAAATTTTAAATTTCAAATTTGAGAAATTTAGATGTACTTTTCGTTGGCAAAATTAATTCAAATTAAAAAATGTTCAACTACAAAATTGTATAACTTTTCAAGATCTACAACTTTTTATTTTGGTTATTTGTTCATCCGACATAGTGGCAGTAACATTGTTTACAAAACTTAGAGATCTCTCTTCTAATTTTCATGAAACTATATGAGAGATGTAGATTTTGTGAACAACATTACTATCACTTTGTCGAATGAAGAAATGACCAAAACAAATGTCGTAGATCTTGAGAAGTTGTACAACTTCGTAGTTGAAAACTTTTTTATTTGAATTAATTTACTACTTCAAAATGTGCTTTATAGATCTTATTTACCAAGTGTAAAACAAAAACACTCGGCAAAGACCTTCTTTGCAGAGTGTAAAAAAACACTCAACAAAGAGCTTCTTTGCCGAGTGCAAAAAAAACACTCGGCAAAGATGTCACACCCATTTTACAAAAATAGGATGCATAAAGTACTCATGTACGCCCCAGGACATGATCGCACACACAAGTAGACAAATTACATAGTATCATCACAGTGCTTATTACATAGCGAATAAGTATTTAACACATAGTCTTGAACGATAAATAATAATATCTAATAGTAGATCTCCAGCGGAAACTCCAAACATAGGGACACGGTTGACTGGTTGACACCAAGACTAGTACTCATTACGATAATCTTCCTCATAATCTTCATCTGTTATGGTGGAAATAGCAAGGGTGAGTCCATGTCGAACTCAACAAGTACAACACAGGGTTCATGAGGCTCAAAAGGCTAGACACTGTTTGACTGCGTTTAGCTTTTGTTCATCATGTAATTAGCAATTAAGTAGCATCAAAGTAATCCACTTCCCATTTATGAACCAATGATCAATTGTAATAAAGATAATGATTAGCATTAACATGAGCATAATAATAACAACAATAATTAAGCATGATATAACAATGGTGATCATCTATCTGTAAATGTTCCAAGACCGCTCGTATCCGTGAGCACGGCTAGTATACCAATTTTTAACTGTGCGCAGAGGTGTACACTTTCACTGTGAGTCATAACTTCCAAATGCATGGGGAGGCCATTCCCAAAACACCGAAAATCATATAAAGCCACTTAAAGGTTCGTCTAACAAGTTAGGGCCATTAGATTCACTTGGCAGGCAGATGTAGAACCCCCCCTTCCCAGTGGCACAACAACCGCAGCCTATACACACTAAGGACAGGGGCTCGCCCTACACCCAACGTGGCAAGCCGTTCTTACGCCATTTAAGGTAACCACTAACAAGCTAGAAAAGGTCCTTTAAGCAACTAAAGCCAGAGCCATATAGCCCTCACAGTTGTACTGTATATCCCGGATGATCACGTACAGATAAGTCCTTATGGAGAGAAACCAGAGCATCAAAATAACACACATGCTCTAGCACCCTTTTAACAGTAATAAAATCATCTTAATGGTTGATTGCTTAATCCATTAATCAAATTACAAGATCATTATTCATAATTAAGCACTAGCAATAGCTACCCAAATGCATTCCCAAGGTTGACAAGGAATCTAGATAACAATCACTAAGTTATAATCTCTAAGGTTGTCAAGGTAAGCACATGCACATGTATGATAATTTCAGTGTATAGGTAACAAGGATAGTCCTATGTTATACTTGCCTTGATCAAAACTCTCCAAGTGATACTACTGATCTGGCTCAAAGTAATACTCCTGATCATCCAGATACTGCTCACCTTCTATACTCGATCATCAATCAACAACATACATGCATCCAATCAAACATACACGAAGCAAACAAAGAGATATAATTAGAACAGTATACCAACAGTAATAAAACAGTAATAAAAGTTCATAAAACTCTTCTACACATTCCTACGATCACACAGACGTAAAGATCACCAAAATCGGAGTTAAAACATGAAAGTTATGAATTTTCTAAGATTTCCTATAGATAATTAAATACTTAATTATAAACTCGAAAATTAAATTGTCAAAACTGACTGTACAACTACACTAACATGTATAGCTCGCAAATATGAACCTAACGCAACTTGAATGGATCAAATCGGAGTTAAAACGAAGATTTTATGGCCAAAACAATCCTAGTGGCAAAACTGTAAATATCTGAAAACGTATTTTTGATTTACCGTGAGAAAATACGCTTTCAAAACACGAAAACACGTTTTGGATAATACGTTAAGGACGGCGGGTTCTATTATGAAAAAGTCCAGGGACTCTTTAGAAAGATTACCCCGCGAAGGGGCATCTTCTAATCTCGGACATTGATTCAAAATCGGACGGCTACCATTCATCCTCAATCTTCACAGAGAAAAACCCGTCCCCCTTCTCCAAGTCCGGCCAGCGGCCTCCATGGCCGGCCACCCAAGCTCGCCGGAATCAAACGGTTTTCCCGTTTCCGGCCACCGTTTTCCCCGCAACCAACTCCAACCGAATGAGAAGCTCAACGCGAATCCATCTAGGCTGTAGAAACTAGCTACAGTGAATTGAACACGACTCGCGACAAGAGGAGGGCAGTGGCGCCATTGCCGACCCGTCGGTGAACTTCAAAAACACGATTTGAAGCATCTCCACCCAAAAGAAAAAGCATAGGAAGGTAGAGAAGAAGAGTGCGGACTCACCAACACGAAGAATACGGCCTCAAATCCACCCGAGAGCACCTCATCCGAACAACCGCCGTGCTCCAACTATCTCAAGCCCTAGACCTCATTTTCTCGTGGTGGAACTCACGGTTTAGATGAAAAACAGAAAGAGGAGGGTCACGGCTTCCTATTTGTAGCTTCAAGTTGCCGTATTCGGGTAGGAAACCCCGGAAATCATGAGATTGGGCAATGTTGTCTACTTTGGTTCGGAGTCCGGCTCACCCACGGAAGGTTGAAGACGACTGACGATCAGCCCCCACCTGTCAGCGACCAAGAAGAGAGGGGAGGCGCGGCTCATCGCGGCACTAGGCCGGCCCACGCGGTCGCGAGCGCTGAGGAAAAGGGCTACGGCCCACTTGCGCCAGCGCGGGGGAGACAGGCCGCCCCAACGGGCCGTCGGGCCGTCGGGCCGCCAGGGAGGAGGTAAGTGATTCTCTTTTTTTTCTTTTCTTCTTTTCTTTATTTACTTGTTTTTAAACTATTCCAAATAAAATTTTCCAAGCCAAATCAAAATAAAATAAATCCACTCCACAAAATAAAATAAATGCAACAGCATGAATGCAACACCAAATATTTCTTAAATTTTAATTTCCCATTAAATGTTATTTAAATTATTTGAAAACCCATTAATTCTAAAATTTGAAATTTTTGGGTGTTACAAATTCTACCCCCCTTAAAAGAATCTCATCCTCGAGATTGGACTGCTTACTCAAACAACTGCGGATACGATTTCCTCAATTCATCCTCTCTTTCCCAAGTTGCCTCTGCCTCTGAATATCGATTCCACTGTACTTTGCACATCTTAATAATCCGACTTCGAGTAACTCTCTCAGCAGTTTCTAAAACCTTGATCGGAAACTCTTCACAAGTAAGATCCTCTTTAACAGTCAATTCCTCTAAAGGTATCTGCTCTTCAGGCACACGCAAACACTTCTTAAGTTGTGAAACATGAAACACATCATGTACTCCAGACAAATTCTCAGGCAACTCTAGTTGATAAGCAACTTCTCCACGTCTAGCAATAACTTTAAATGGCCCAACATACCTTGGTGCTAATTTGCCTTTCATGTTAAACCTTTTCACACTTCTCATTGGTGACACCTTCAAATAGACATAATCACCAACCTCAAAAACTAAATCTCTTCTCCTATTGTCAGCATAACTCTTCTGACGAGACTGTGCCACTCTCAAATTCTCACGAATCACCCGCACTTGATCTTCTGCATTTCTAAGAACATCCGTACCAAACACCTGAGACTCACCTGTCTGATCCCAAAACAATGGAGTTCTACACCTACGTCCATACAAAGTCTCAAACGGTGCCATCTTAAGACTCTGTTGATAACTGTTGTTATAAGAGAATTCTGCATAAGGCAAACTCTTATCCTAACTGGTTCCATATTGCAATGAACAAGCTCTCAACATATCTTCTAATATTTGGTTGGTCCTTTCAGTCTGTCCATCTGTCTGGGGATGATATGCTGTACTAAAATTCAGCTTTGTTCCCAGAGATTCATGTACAGCTTTCCAAAAGTGTGACGTGAACTGCGAACCTCGATCAGATACAATCTTCTTTGGAACTCCATGCAAATAGACTATCCTTTCCATATACAAGGTAGCCAATTGTACTCCCGTGTAGTTAGTCTTGACTGGTATGAAATGAGCAACTTTAGTTAGTCGATCTACTATCACCCAAATAGAATCATAACCCCTCTGAGTACGTGGTAACCCTACTATAAAGTCCATACCAACCTCCTCCCACTTCCATTCAGGAATCTTCATTGGTTGCAACAATCCACCAGGTCTCTGATGCTCAGCTTTCACTCTCTGACAAGTATCACACAATGCCACATACTCAGCCACATCTCGTTTCAATCCAACCCACCAATATTTCTGTTTGAGATCCAAATACATCTTAGTACTACCAGGGTGAATAGAATAAGCTGACTCATGAGCTTCACGAAGAATTGCCTATCTAACAGATTGATCCTCAGGTACACACAGCCTCTTTCCAAACCACAAAATCTCATTATCATCCATTCGAAACCCTGGTGACTTACCAATCACTATATCTTCTGCTATCTTCTTTAGTTTCTCATCCTTCAACTGACCCTTGTAAATTTCTTGCTCTAAGGTGGGTTCTATCACTAATTCCATTGTATTAGCAACAATTCCCAAATTCAAATATTCAAATTCAGCACATAACTCACTAGTCATGGACAACGTTCGTATCTCATTGGCATAACTTTTCCTGCTAAGAGCATCAGCTACTACATTAGCCTTACCAGGATGATAGTGTATCTCGATATCATAATCCTTAATCAACTCTAATCATCTACGTTGTCTTAGATTCAGATCAGACTGAGTGAAAATATACTTCAAACTCTTATGATTGGTGTATATGTCACTCTTATGCCCAATCAAATAGTGTCTCCAAATCTTTAAAGCATGAACTACAGCTGCTAACTCCAAATCATGCGTAGGATAATTCAACTCATGCTTTCTCAACTGTCTAGATGCATAAGCAATAACTCTGTCTTCTTGCATAAGAACACATCCCAAACCTTGACGAGAAGCATCACAATAAATCGAAAACTTCTTGCTCAAATCTGGCAATACCAAAACAGGCGTTGTAGTCAACCTCTTCTTCAATTTCTCAAAACTAGCTTGACATTTATCAGACCACACAAACTTGGCATTCTTCTCTAACAGAGATGTCATAGGTTTAGCAAGTTTAGAAAACCCTTCAATGAACCGCCTGTAATATCCAGCTAAACCCAAGAAACTACGAATCTCACTAACATCAGTAGGTGGTTTCCAATTCAATACATTCCTTACTTTGCCTGGATCCACTGATATTCCTCCATTAGAAACAATATGACTAAGAAAGGAAACTTCCTTCAACCAAAACTCACATTTACTTCGCTTAGCATACAGTTTATGCTCTCTAAGTTTCTGCAATACCAACCTCAAATGTTTAGCATGCTCTTTCTCTGTCTTGGAAAATACCAGTATATCATCAATAAATACCACCACAAACTTATCTAAATATTCCATGAACACCTTATTCATCATGTACATAAAGTAGGCAGGTGCATTGGTCAAACCAAATGACATAACAGTATACTCATACAACCCATACCTCGTAGTAAAAGCTGTCTTTGGAATATCAGAGTCACGAATCTTCAACTGATGATAACCAAAACGCAAATCAATCTTAGAAAACACACAAGCACCTCTCAACTGATCAAACAAATCATCAATTCTGGGCAAAGGGTACTTATTCTTGATAGTTACCTCATTCAGTGATCGATAATCAACACACATCCTCTGTCCACCATCTTTCTTATCAACAAAAATAACTGGTGCACACCACGGTGATGAACTAGGACGAATAAAACCTTTGTCTTGTAATTCTTTAATTTGTTTCTTAAGTTCTTCTAATTCATCTACTCCCATTCTATATGGTCGTTTGGCTATAGGTGCAGTTCCAGGTAATAATTCAATAAGAAATTCAATGTCTCGGTCAGGTGGCATACCTGGCAAATCATCGGGAAAGACATCCGGAAACTCCTCAATAACTGAATTCTCTTTAATAGCATCTTCAAGCTGATTCACCAAAGCGGTTGGCTGCTTCTGCACTGCTACATCCACGTTGATTTTATCTCCATTAGGTGCAGTCACAACTACCACTTTCTGCTGACATTGAATCTCTGCCTGATTTTGTTTCATCCAGTCCATACCCAAGATCACATCAATACCAGATGTCCTCAACACTATAGGAGTTATCTTAAACTCTACCCCCCTTAAAATCATACTAACTGGAAGACAACGATTATTGGTTTGCATGGTACCTCCAGGTGAGTTTACTAAGAGAGGTTCTTTCATGGCAAGCATGGGTATACTATGCATTTTAACAAAAATGTTGGAAATGAATGTATGAGATGCTCCAGAGTCAAAAAGAACGGTTGCAGGAGTGGAATGTACATTGAACGTACTGATCATAACTTCTGGTGCCTCATGAGCGGTATCAGAAGACACGTGATTCACCCTTCCAGTACGGGATTGTCTCTGGTTGCTTTTCTGGCTCTAAGGAGTCTGCTGGTTCTACTTCTCAGCATAATGGTAAGACATATGTCCCTCTTTACCATAGACATAGCATCTAGTAGGCGTGTTGGGAACACTGTTCTTCATGGGAGTGGCATTGGGATTTCCAGTGCGAGGAGTCTGTTGTCCATTCTGCTGATACTGTTGACGCTGCGGATATGAAGGACGTTGCTGAGTCTGATTATTTTGCCAATTCTGAGACCACTTCTGATTTGGATTGCGATTTCACTGACTAACTGGTCCTTGAAACTTCTGATGAAAACCATGCTGAGAATTAGTACACTGGCGGTTGTTGCTTCCTGAGCTTTGTCCTTTCATCTTTCTCTTCCTATCCATCTCCCTGCGCTCATTATCAAGCACAATAGCTTTATTCACAAGCTCTTGAAAACTGGCATAGTTATTACCCTTCAATTGCAAACGAAGATCATAATAAATCCCTTTTAAGAAAAGACACCGCCTATCTGCATCTTCCCTCACTTCATTAGGAGCATAGCGAGCCAACTGCGTAAACCTATCATGATACTCACTAATGCTCATCTATCCCATCCTGAGATTTCTGAATTCTTCCTGCTTCAACCCTCAGGAATATGACGAGCTCGAAAATCTCTGACAAACTCATTCCAAGTAATAGGAGGAGCATTGTTAGGACGTGCAGCTTGATACGACTCCCACCAAGTCTGAGCTGTCCCCTGTAACTGACCAGATGCATATAACACCTTTTCCATATCATTGCATTGAGCGATGTTCAACTGTTTCTCAACTGTTGTCACCCAATCATCCACCTCCAAAGGATCAGCAGCATGAGAGAACACTGGAGGGCGTCCCTTCAAAAATTCCCCACGCTTGTCTCTCACTTGAACAGGTGGTGGTCCTCCTGCAGGGGGATTGTTTTGCATGTGCTGCATGAACATCTGCATCATCTGATTCTGAGTATGCATAAGTTCCTCTATAGTAATAGGTGGGTTAGCACCTCCACGACCACTGCCATGACCTCTGCCTGACATCTGTTTTCAAAACACAGAAAATGAAGTTCAGTATGATCCAAGATGATGTATTCAATAGATAAGCAAAATCTGATTTCTCTGGGCGAATTCCAATTTTAGCAACTTAGTAAAACTGCAATATCTCGAGTTACAGACGTCTAAATCAGATGATCTTTACATGGTTGGAAAGCTTACAAAATTATATACAACTTTTATTCACAACACTTTTTCTGATTCTGTCAATAAATTAGCCAAAAACTGAACTTAACCGAAACTGTTTTAGAATTCCAGACTGCGCAGTGACCCCAACTTGAAACAGGTATATCTCTTAGCTCATAATACATAATAAGGTGATTCTTGCAGGGTTGGAAAAGTACAGAAGTCTAATTATTCCCAGTAAAATTTCTTAAATTTCTCACTAACGGATTTTAAGTTATTTTTAAAACATCCCAGACTGACCCAGAAATCAGCAAAGGACAGAACTAAGTTTACCTCATACCAACTAATATATTCTTGATCAAACTTAATATTCTTAACCATAGAACTTGTAGACATGTATACAAAACTCCAGCACACATTACAAAGATCCAAATCACACATTATCATAATAACAATCCATCAATCACACAATTGTTCACACCACAAACTGACTCTCAACAACTAACTCAAATTAACTCGCAGCTACTATCGTTCTTATTACATAGGGATTTTTTTCCTAATCCTAATTAAGCTTCTCATAAATCTTGGGACGGCCTAACTGTAAGGTCCAAATGGCTAGAGGGGGGTGAATAGCCTATTTAAAATTCTACAAGCTTCACTAAACAACCACGTTAGTATAAAAGATGGCTAAGCTAATTCTAGCACTAGCTCAACTATACTATGCAAGCCACCTATACAATTCTAGTGAAGCAAGGCTATGATCTCTAATACACACCAACAAGACTAAGTCACTAAGCTACTTACTCCTATATGATAAAAGCTACACTAAGCAAACTACACTAGGAAAAGTACAAGAACGTAAAGAGCAAGTGACTTGATTCTTATACCAATGATGTAGAGAAGTAATGCACTCGAAGAATCAATCACAAGAGAAGTCCTTGGCAAAGAGATGACACAAGATTTTTACCGAGGTTCACTTGCTTCCCGGCAAGCTACTCCTCGTTGTGGCGATGCACCCACTTGTCGGTTCGCGAGCTAATCGACTATCAAGAGTCGAGCCCTCGGCGGGCGCCGCACAACCGCACACAAGATGGGGATCCTCCAAGCCACGAGCTTCACTAGAGTATCCAATTTGCGAACTCCCACGGGGAAGGATCAAGAACCCCTTACAACACTTGGTAAGGGCTCCAACAATCTCCAATTGCGAGCTCAATCACCTCCGCTGCTCCAAGCCGTCTACCGTGTCGGGAAACACGGAAGAGTAACAAGAAATCCGCAGCAACTCGAAGATCAAGTGCCTCTAGAATGCAACTCTCAAGCAATGCACTTGAATCTCACTCAATCTCACTCAAGATGTGCAACCAAGCAAAGAGATGAGTGGAGGGGTTGTTCTCTAGCTCAAAGGATGTCTCTAGGTCTCAAAATGTGCAAGAGATGCCCTCAAACCCCGGACATCCTCTATTTATAACGAAGGGGTACACAGCTAGCCGTTACCAGACGACTTAGTTGAAATCGCGCTGACCGGACGCTCCGGTCAGGGTGACCGGATGCGTCCGGTCACTACAAGACAACCGTGAATAGTGCGCGTCAGAACTAGCCGTTGCCCTGACCGGACGCGCTCTAGCGTTTGACCGGATGCGACAGTGCCAGCGTCCAATCACGTTCCAGTAAGCTCCCGTCGAGACCGGACGCGTCCGATCGCACGTGACCGGACGCGCCGCGCGTCCGATCAACACTCTACCCTTCTGGACGCCTGACCGGACGCTCCGGTTCCGTGAGGGACCGGACGCGCCGGTCGAGCGCTCTACTTCAGCGCACAGGAGAACTGACCGGACGCGCTGGTTAGGCCAGACCAGCGTCCGGTCACAAACCCTAGCGCCCACGCCGCGTTGAACTGACCGGACGCGTCCGGTCAAACCGAGACCGCGTCCGGTGCAGCGTCCGGTCACTGTATTTTCAGTGATAAACAATTCGGACTTTCGCCACCTTTTCTCACCTCCGGTGCAATAGAAAATAGGCATTTCATTTCCTCGAAAACGCCTGAATCCCGCGCTCGCATGCTAGGCGGGAGGGAGAGCGAACCCCAAACCCCATACTACCGTTCAAACACCACCGCCTTCGCAAATGTGCCAACACCACCAAGTGTACACCATCAATGTGTATGTGTGTTAGGATTTCACAAACATTTTTCAAGGCGTTATGTTAGCTCTCAACTAGATCCTAATGCATATGCTCAAGACATTGATCTAGTGGCACTTGATTCCCGAGCTAACTGTGATTGCCCCTCTTGATAGTCGGCTATGTATCCTAAACCCGGTTAATCACTTCTCTACTCATCTTAGACCGGCAAAAGGAAAATCCTATGGTTATACCTTTGCCTTGCGCTCTTAGATCCTTCTCTTCCACTTGATCATCATGTCCATCATATTATGTGCGTCTCCACCATGATCTTGCTCATCATTTCATGCACCAAATCATGTGGTCTTGTGGCCATCTCTCCATGCCATTTCCACCTCCATCACATGTTGCTTATGCCTAGCTTAATCACACTTGATACAATAGCATTAGCAACTTGGTGTCATTAATTACCAAAACCAAACTTGGGCTTTCACTAACTCCGCCCTTAATTGGTCGATCTCCTTATAGGCTTGCTCCTTAAGTTCTTTTTCCTTTAGCAACTCATCCTTCAAATCCACCTCATGGAGAGCCAATTCACGAACCAATCCCACTGTAGCTTGTAAAGTCAAGGATGAATCATCTGCAAGCGGCACGGTCCAGACACCCTTGTCATGTAAGAAACAAGGAAAATGCCGGAGTGCACCCTGTAATGTCTTGTCCGAGCATAGACCATGGTAGTAAACGAACGCATTGTAGGCGACATCCTCCATGCTTGTTTCTACGGTTGCCCGGCTCACTTGGGTAATGAACTTTGACTCCACCTTAGACTCCTTAGTGGTAGGATCCCTTGTCTTAATCCATAGCTCCGTTTCCCAATAGGAATCCATCCATGGATGACTATACTCCACACTGCGATACTCCAACGTAGCTTCCCAATCATAGTAGTAGTTGTCCAAGATTCTTGTCAACATGTCATGGAAGAAAGCATCAGCTTTAGGAACCATGATCTGAAACTTCGTGGTCCACCCCATAGCTACATCCTCCATTGGTGTGTCACCAACTCTTGATTCAGCATTAGATAACTCTTGGTCACCATCTACATGGGGCTCCTAGGGTTTGAAACGGGCAACGTACTGTGCAGCTGACAGACGGGGATGAGGAGGCATCTACAAGATTTAGACATAGATTAGATAGAATCAATGTATTTTCGCAATAAAATAAAGTAGAGGAAGCATAAAAGTTTAGTAATTAACAAGGTGAAGGGATTAAGCATGAAATAAGTGAAGCATGGATGCTAATAATGACCATTCTAACTAGGCTTGCGTCCTACAGTCAACACGGCTCTGATATCAATCTGTCACACCCATTTTTAAGAACAAAAATAGGATGCATAAAGTACTCATGTGCGCCCAGGACATAATCGCACACACAAGTAGACAAATTACATAGTATCATCACAATGCTTATTACATAGCGAATAAGTATTTAACACATAGTCTTTACAATAAATAATAATATCTAATAGTAGATCTCCAGCGAAAACTCCAAACACAGGGACACGGTTGATTGGTTGACACCAAGACTACTACTCATTACGATAATCTTCCTCATAATCTTCATCTGTTATGGTGGAAATAGCAAGGGTGAGTCCATGTCGAACTCAACAAGTACAACACAGGGTTCATGAGGCTCAAAAGGCTAGACACTGTTTGACTGCATTTAGCTTTTATTTATCATGTAATTAGCAATTAAGTAGCATCAAAGTAATCCACTTCCCATTTATGAACCAATAATCAATTGTAATAAAGATAGTGATTAGCATTAACATGAGCATAATAATAACAATAATAATTAAGCATGATATAACAATGGTGATCATCTAGCTGTAAATGTTCCAAGGCCGCTCGTATCCGTGAGCACGGCTAGTATACTAGTTTTTAACTCTGCGCAGAGGTGTACACTTTCACTGTGAGTCATAACTTCCAAATACATTGGGAGGCCATTCCCAAAACACCGAAAATCATATAAAGCCACTTAAAGGTTCGTCTAACAAGTTAGGGCCATTAGATTCACTCAGCAGGCAGATGTAGAACCCCCCTTCCCAGTGGCACAACAACCGCAGCCTATACACACTAAGGACAGGGGCTCGCCCTACACCCAACGTGGCAAGCCGTTCTTACGCCATTTAAGGTAACCACTAACAAGCTAGAAAAGGTCCTTTAAGCAACTAAAGCCAGAACCATATAGCCCTCACAGTTGTACTGTATGTCCCGGATGATCACGTACAGATAAGTCCTTATGGAGAGAAACCAGAGCATCAAAATAACACACATGCTCTAGCCCCTTTTAACAGTAATAAAATCATCTTAATGGTTGATTGTTTAATCCATTAATCAAATTACAAGATCATTGTTCATAATTAAGCACTAGCAATAGCTACCCAAATGCATTCCCAAGGTTGACAAGGAATCCAGATAACAATCACTAAGTTATAATCTCTAAGGTTGTCAAGGTAAGCACATGCACATGTATGATAATTTCAGTGTATAGGTAACAAGGATAGTCCCGTGTTATACTTGCCTTGATCAAAACTCTCCGAGTGATACTGCTGATCTGGCTCAAAGTAATACTCCTGATCGTCCAGATACTGCTCACCTTCTATACTCGATCATCAATCAACAACATACATGCATCCAATCAAACATACACGAAGCAAACACAGAGATATAATTAGAACAGTACACCAACAGTAACAAAACAGTAATAAAAGTGTATAAAACTCTTCTACATGTTCCTACGATCACACAGACGTAAAGATCACCAAATTCGGAGTTAAAACGTGAAAGTTATGAATTTTCTAAGATTTCCTATAAATAATTAAATACTTAATTATAAACTCGAAAATTAAATTGTCAAAACTGACTGTATAACTACACTAATATGTAGAGCTCGCAAATACGAACCTAACGCAACTTGAATGGATCAAATCGGAGTTAAAACGAAGATTTTATGGCCAAAACAATCCTAGTGGCAAAACTGTAAATATCTGAAAACGTATTTTTGATTTACCGTGAGAAAATACGCTTTCAAAACACGAAAACACGTTTCGGATAATACGTTAAGGACGGTGGGTTCTATTATGAAAAAGTCCAGGGACTCTTTAGAAAGATTACCCCGCGAAGGGGTATCTTCTAATCTCGGCCATTGATTCAAAATCGGACGGCTGCCATTCATCCTCTATCTTCACAGAGAAAAACCCGGCCCCCTTCTCCATGTCCGGCCGGCGGCCTCCATGGCCGGCCACCCGAGCTCGCCGGAATCAAACGGTTTTCCCGTTTCCGGCCACCGTTTTCCCCGCAACCAACTCCAACCGAATGAGAAGCTCAACGCGAATCCATCGGCGGTAGAAACTAGCTACAGTGAATTGAACACGACTCGCGACAAGAGGAGGGCGGTGGCGCCATTGCCGACCCGTCAGTGAACTTCAAAAACACGATTCGAAGCATCTCCACCCAAAAGAAAAGCATAGGAAGGTAGAGAAGAAGAGTGCGGACTCACCAACGCGAAGAATACGGCCTCAAATCCACCCGAGAGCACCTCACCCGAACAACCGCCGTGCTCCAACTATCTCAAGCCCTAGACCTCGTTTTCTCGTGGTGGAACTCACGATTTAGATGAAAAACGGAAAGAGGAGGGTCACGGCTTCCTATTTGTAGCTTCAAGTTGCCGTATTCGGGTAGGAAACCCCGGAAATCGCGAGATCGGGTGATGTTGTCTACTTCGGTTCAAAGTCTGGCTCACCCACGGAAGGTTGAAGACGACTGACGATCGGCCCCCACCTGTCAGCGACCAAGAAGAGAGGGGAGACGCGGCTTGTCGCGGCGCTGGGCCGGCCCACGCGGTCGCGAGTGCGGAGGAAAAGGGCTACGGCCCACTTGCGCCAACGCGGGGGAGACAGGCCGCCCCAACGGGCCGTCGGGCCGCCAGGGAGGAGGTAAGTGATTCTCTTTTTTTTCTTTTCTTCTTTTCTTTATTTACTTGTTTTTAAACTATTCCAAATAAAATTTTCCAAGCCAAATCAAAATAAAATAAATCCACTCCACAAAATAAAATAAATGCAACAGCATGAATGCAACACCAAATATTTCTGAAATTTTAATTTCCCATTAAATGTTATTTAAATTATTTGAAAACCCATTAATTCTAAAATTTGAAATTTTTGGGTGTTACAAATGAGCTTGTTTGCTGAGTGTTTTTTTTTTTGCACTCAACAAAGAGCTTCTTTACCAAGTGCCCGAAAAATTGCACTCGGCAAACCATCTAGCACTTGGCAAAGAGCCGGTTTCCGGTAGTGTCAGTGACAGAAGAACTATTGTCATTGGATCCATGACAGTGTTCTCTGTTGGTTATAGAAGTGGTAAGTGAACCACCTTCTGTGACGACAGCCACATTGTCACTGCAATATCATAGAATGCAGCTTGTGACATGAAAAAGGTTGTGATCGTCATAATCTAATTGTCATAGAAGTCCATTTCTCCTGTAATGATTTTACCACAGTTCTCTAGCTCATCAACATTGCCCACTTTCACCGCTGGTGAGCAAAACCAGCGGTGATGGTGTGTTTTAGCCCCGCGATGATGAAGTTATTGTAGTAGTGACTGTATATATTTTGACATTATATGTCGGCATTGTTACAATATTTACCTATTTGATACATAACAATAACTTCCAAAATGGCTCTGATATTATTCATTTTTGTGATCAGTTGGTATCAAACCAATAACTCAAATACCTGCTCCAATATTATATTTGTTGTATCCAAACACACACGGTCAAAAAGAACTTATTTGATTTGTATCCACATACTGAAAGTACCATCCCTTTTCTGAAACAAACTATATACTACTGTGCTGAAATTTATTGTCCAGCAGATGAGCACACCGGACACGCGCTTTACATCAACTTTGCTTTTCCGATGTCACCAATGAAAGGATGCATTACATAGTGCACGTACTGACGCTGCATGCATGCAAATGCAAAGTGCCAGAACTGACGTAACCCACACAACTCCAACTACTACCAACCGTCTGGACATGATGAATGGACGGACAGAGATTGATCAACTCAAATGGACGGCATTAATTCCTGGCCGGTCTGCAATTTCGGCGCCAAAATTATGTGTGTGCTGGCGCCTCACCTCATGATCATGCGTGCATGCATGTAAGATCGACCTGTGTTTAATCAATGCATAGGCCTATATAAGGCAGGCATTGCATTGCCTCTTCTTCATCTCATCGAGTCATCCATCTATCCATCCTCCAAACATGGCTGCGGCACTTGGGGGCCTTCTCCCCGGCGTCTGCGCCGTGCTGATGGTAATCGCCGTCGCAAGCGCTGCCTCCAGCGAGACGTCCTCGTTGGTCGTCGGCCTCGCCAAATGCGCTGACTGCACCAGGAAGAACATGAAGGCCGAGGCGGCATTCAAGGGTATATGTACTAGGAGTACATGCATTTAATTATGCTATATAACATTAGTGCATACTGAATGCTTGACGCTGATCAGTGACTAGGTCAGAAGAAGCTAGCGTTGCTGGTACTGACAGTGCTTTTCGATCCATGCATTTCAGGTCTTGAGGTGGCGATCAAGTGCAAGAACAGCAAAGGCGAGTACGAGACCAAGGCCATGGGCAAGCTAGATGGCTCCGGCGCCTTCAGCATCCCACTGAGCACGGACCTGCACGCCGCTGACTGCGTTGCGCGGCTCCACAGCGCCGCTGGCACCCCGTGCCCCGGTCAGGAACCTTCCAGGATTGTGCCACAGTCGTCCGAGGGCAACTTCGTCGTGGTCCCTGGCAAGACAGACTACCCATCAGCAGAATGCGCGTCGGCAACCCTGTTGGGGCCGATCAAGAAGCACCTGTTGGACCATTTCCACAAGAAGACTGTGCCACCGAAGCCAAAGCCAGAACCTAAGCCGCAGCCAGAGTACCACCACCCTACACCAACATATGGATCTCCAACTCCGATCTACCATCCTCCAGCCAGACAGTTGTTTGACAAGAAGCACATTCTTGATCACTTCCACAAGGACCACGACTACCATCACTTCTTCGACCATTTCCACAAGAAGCCAGTTCCGCCGAAGCCAAAGCCAGAGCCCAAGCCCAAGCCAGAACCCAAGCCACAGCCGGAGTACCACTCTCCGACGCCAACGTACGGCTCTCCAACTCCAATCTACCACCCTCCGGCCAGGCATTTGTTCGACAAGAAGCCCTTGCTCGATCACTTCCACAAGGACCATGACTACCACCACTTCTTCGACCACTTCCACAAGAAGCCCGTGCCACCAAAGCCAAAGCCGGAGCCCAAGCCGCAGCCTGAGCCTGATCACTTCCACAAGGGCCATGACTACCACCACTTCTTTGGCCACTTCCACAAGAAGCCCGTGCCACCCAAGCCCAAGCCTGAGCCCAAACCGCAGCCTGAGCCTGAGTACCACTCTCCGCCAACGTACGGGTCACCTACACCAATCTACCACCCTCCGGCCAGGCATTTGTTCGACAAGAAGCCCTTACTCGATCACTTACACAAGGACCATGACTACCACCACTTCTTTGACCACTTCCACAAGAATCCCATGCCACCGAAGCCAAAGCCAGAACCCAAGCCACAGCCTGAGCCTGAGTACCACCACCCGACGCCCACATACGGGTCTCCGACTCCAATCTACCACCCTCCGTCGTTGGACAAGAAGCCCTTGCTCGATCACTTCCACAAGGACCATGACTACCACCACTTCTTTGACCACTTTCACAAGAAGCCTGTGCCACTGAAGCCCAAGCCAGAGCCCAAACCACAGCCGCAGCCAGAGTATCACCCCCCGACGCCAACATACGGGTCACCGACTCCCATCTACCACCCTCCGGTCAAGCACTGATCGATGGAGTTTACGATGGTCAGTGATCAACGTTGCTAGCTACGAGTTGCATCATGCGAGGTCTAGCTAGCGTGGTTTGCAGTCCTGTTTTTTTGTTTCTACAGAATAAAGTACAGCTGGGTGTGTATACTTATTTGTAATATGCGTGTTCTACGATGTATTTTATTTCTTTTTTAATATATATATATATATATATATATATATATATATATATATATATATATATATATATATATATATATATATATATATATATATATATATATATATATATATATATATATATATATTACCCTATAGCTGGCTACAAAATAACTTATTCTGTAGCCACTTTGAGTTACGATAATTGCTATGCTAATTTACGAAATTATAGTAACTCCTTACTATGTGATTTACTATAACATTATGGTAAATATCTCCATGTGTTATAGTAATTCAACTATCGTAAATATATACTGACATTGTCATAAATTAGTATATAAAATTATCGTAAATAGTTTGTAGCTAGCTATAGAGTATACTCTCCATATATATATATATATATATATATATATATATATATATATATATATATAACGATGAAAACGGTCGAAAACGGACTTACGAAATAGAAAACGAAAGCGGTTTGTTCGGTACATTTCTACATTTTAGCAATTAAAGAATACAAAAAATGGTTGAAAATGGTTGTGAAATCAATTGAAACTGACAATTTTTTATGTTAAAAAACGGAACCATAATATAGAAAACGAAAGCGGTCGGTTCGGGATATTTCCGTTCCGTTTTCATCCTTTTATATATATATATATATATATAGTTGAATTACTATGACACATGGGGATATTTACCATAATGTTATAGTAAAATCACATGTAAGGAGTTACTATAATCTCGTAAATTAGCATAGCAATTATCGTAACTCAAAGTGGCTACAGAATAAGTTATTTTTGTAGCCAGCTGTAGGGTAATAGCTATATATATATATATATATATATATATATATATATATATATATATATATATATATATATATATATATATATATATATATATATAACTTATTAAAAGGGTACAGTGTGCTTTGCATCTTTTGCATCCAGAAGATCTACCTGAGAAGGATGTGGACGATCGATCAATGTGCTGAAATGAACAGGATACTGTGTGCACCTCGCGACATGGGTGATCAGTGATGTGATGTTATTCTGGATTAGGGACAAGGCTGTCCTGGATATATTGTTTTATCTGTGCGAAGAAAACCATCTCTAAGCATGCATGGACGAAATAAACCAAATCCAAGGCAGGCCATGCTGCTAGTACAGACAAGCTGTATAAATAATGCAAACCATTTTTTCCTGGCCACAATCTTAAAGACAGGTCGGAATTGAACTTGATAAACTATTGTGACGACTGCCTGTTTTTAGTGACACATAATTAAAGACATAAGGTTCTAGATCGAGGTTTTCAATGTTGACCCCAGCTCAGCTAGTGTGACAAGAGGATATACAATTTGAATCAAGCAAGATAATGGAAGTTAATTCAGACATTTACCTGCATTATTGATGCACACAGACAACGACCTAGTACATTACTCCATCAATTCGAAATTACAACCTCCATTCCCAAATACTTGATGTTTTAGGATTTTTGGGACATAGTGTTCAACAGAAATTACACATGTACTCCTATTTATATAAGGTGATCCATATAATTAAGAAATAAGGTGCTAATTAATTAAAAGTCATGCATGGAGCCAAGCAGGCCGCAATCTAAAGCTAATATGGGCCCAATATAGTGCCGAGAGCTAAAACATCAAGTTTTCTAGGACAACATGTTCATCCTCATGAGATTTTCTGGGACCAAATGGGTATTAGCTATATTCTAAGTCAAACTTATCTAACTTTGACCATATTTATTGAAAAAATGCATCAATATCTACAACATTAAATTTCTTTCATTAAATTCTCTATGAAATATATGTTTTGACAATGCACTTACTCGAACTGTGTAAATGTTAATATACATTTATAATAATTCAATTGGTCAAGGTAAGATAAGTATGACTTGTGACAAAAACAAAGTGAACTATATATCTTGATGAAAATTAGATAAGTAATAAACTTATTATTACCATACTAATAAGCAAAATGTGTTGGACAACATTTTTTCTTTAGTTCGTTGTGTTTAAATTATATTGTTGGTGAGTATGTTTATTTTACTAATCATTTTTTTACATCATCTTTGCTAATTTACACTAGTATCAACCATGTAAGAAATACGGACTGCAGTAAGTGTTTAATTATTTTGGTGGTTGATTGGCAAACATGGACTGAGGGTGCCTATTTGGTTTCAACTCTAGCCTACTCCAAGTTGCTTGGGACTGACAGGCTTGATTGTTGTTGTTGCTGCTGCTGCTGCTGCTGCTGTTGTTGTTGTTGATGAGCAAACATAACCATTTGACTAGAGATGGACATGACCTAGGCTAGGGTGAAGATCAACACCTCAATGAAAGATCAATGACGAGAAGACCCTAGAAGGAAAGCAAGAATCTCAAGATATCATACAAGTGAAGCCCGGACACAAAAAGGATGTGAAGATTTCAACTCATAATTGACTGCATGCAATGAATAGTCTGGCCATGAAGAAAACACACACACTGGACAATCGAGGTGGAGTCTGGCCAGAGAGTGCATGAGAAGAAACTATGCAAATACAAGCATGGGACAGTCCAACCACGGGTACATGAGAGCATCAGACAATGAACGAACATTCAACAGAAACTAGGGTTTTGTGGCTCAGTGAAAATAAACGGATTGAACTGTCCGGCGGGTAGAAAATGTGAGCACCAGACATTCATGTCAGAAGCGGTTGAAGTTGAGGCTGATTGTGCATTTGAGCACAATGGACTATACAATGGTGGAAAAAAATTAAGAGCACCAGACTTTCTGATAGATGATGTTATATCGCCATTGGCAGTGTCAGATATAGCTAAGGCTGGCTCGGGGAGATAAATATGTGAGGTGTTGGGCCGGACCGATGTTGGGCCGGACCCCTCGGTCCGGCCCAAGGTGAAAGGTATAGTTAACTCCATGTATAAGACTATGTGTAAGCCTGGGAGTGGGGACGTCGTGGGGTATCTTTATATTTGGGAATATGCTACATCTGGTGAGGGGTATTTTTGATACACGGAAATCACTACCAGAGCCAGGAAAATTCCTGACGGCCATAAACCGTCAGGAATGAGCAGAAAACCGTCAGGAACCAGGAATACACCGACAGGAACAGATTGACAGGAAAGATTGTTTTTTCCTGACGGTAGGCCGACAGGAAACTTTTCCTGTCGGCGACCCCTGACGGCCCTAGGCTGACGATTCAAGCCCTGACTCCTGATAGTGTACCCGACAGGAATCCCCCGTCAGGAATTATAAACCGACAGGACTTGGTACCCATTTCCTGTCACCAGAACCGTCAGGAAAAAGAACAACAGGAGTTAGTTCTCCAATTCCTGACGCAAACCCCGTCAAGAATTGTGGCACCATCCAGTAGGATCAGTAGCACAGTCATCATTCCAGAAATACATTTAATAATAAATTATACTTTATTCTAGCATATGCATTAGCCATCACACAAACAAATTTACTCACTAAATTTCAGACTCGTTCACAAGTTTAAACCACATATAAAATTTCATGCTAGTTGAAGAGTTTACACATCAATTCTAACTCTTACACAGGATCCAAAGTTGCATCCCAACTACGTAACAGAGGCTTTTTTCACTCTAACACATATATACCAGGTTTCTAATAACTACACGAGAGGTTAATTTCCTTCAACAAGTAGTCCCTTGGAGTTTCACCAAATACACTCTAACATAAAAGGAGAGCCCTTTTTATTGCACAAAAGAGGTTTTACTGTCCCTTCACCATTTCAGTCCATGTTAGTGTTGTCTTCATTTATCTTCAATGCTCAGGAGAACCAGAAGCGACATTTCCATGAGGCGACTCAGTACCCTACAAGGAGATGGAACTAAAAAATGGTGAGTGGTTCTAACAGGGCACAAGCAGATGGAATTTAAATAGGCTAGGATAATTTTGGTTATCTATGTGAACTTCAAGACTGCACATCTGGTCAAATAAAAAAATGAGATGGCGCAACAAGTTGCATCCGACTGAAGAGAACAAATTAGCAGAGTATCACACAACACATGTACTGGTTTATATGAATTTCAGACAATATTCATAGTTACACAGGGTACAAGTTTACATGAAATTCAGAGAAGATTCATATTCATATTCATATACAAGATTTACTGTGTTACTGCTCCTGCACCAAATAGCTCACATATAGCTAAATGCCTCATGTAGGCTGGTTGTAGAGTTAAGTTTTATTTGAAGCCAAATATCAGTCCCACACTTCTGTTTTTTCAGTTCTGTTTTTCCTTAAGTACTGGTCCCAGTTTTCAAACATCCACACATTGACAGAAATCATGAAGTTTATCACATTGTTGTCTAAAATTCAGTTCTGTTTTTCTTTTCCCTTCAGCAAGTACTTGTCTGTTGTAAGAATTGATGATGAAAAACATTAAATATGATACATCATACATGCACTGTTTCAAAAAAACGGCCGCATAGGTAACCACCCTCCAGTGTAGCTCCTATTTTCCACCTAGATTATTTAAATGACCACATAGACACTAGGAGGCACCCTACCAAACAGTGTGTTCTTGCCTGGACTGAATCTCCAGTTCTCCACCTAGATGTTTGAAATATAAATTTGAATTAAATATTTAAATTAGAACACTGAAATTTCAACCAAGTTATCACTATCTGCTAGAGAATACTGGATTCACTACTTTCAGCTGTGGCCCAGTGGCTAGCTCCCATCGGTGGGAAGCAGCCGGCAGGGGTTCGAACCCCCACACCACACCTGGCCTCCGAGAGGCGGCGCCTAGATTGCGTATTTCTAAAAAAAAATACTGGATTCACTACTTTCAGTAATTATATTTTCATCTAGGCTTCTGAACATGAGAATACTGGATTAATGAATTATCCAAGCAAGAAACTCAGATTCTACACCACATACCTCCAAGATGCAGACTGGACTGAACAAACACCTACCGTAAAAAAACCTAGGTTGCATCCTGTACGGTGCTCATTGGTATTCGCCTGAACCACCAGCACACTGCCACCATGAAACACCAAATCAACACAGGAATCTGAAGAAACAGTGTATAAGTGTATTACTGTGATAAATGTTTAAAGCTTTTACCATAGTAGCTACTAGGCATTAGCCCGTCAGTTGCAATGGACACATAAAACTTACTCAGGCACATTTTTTCATTGTAAAAATAAAATCGAAATTCTCCAATAATAACAAGCATTAAACATTTGTCTACTATTTAAGCTCTTTGTCAACAGCCCAAAAGTAAGGCTTCGTGTCCCCTTGAGGTGGCAGAGTACAACAATAGACAATTGAAAGCACACAATCCTGATTCAAGAGCCATGGGATTAAAGTACGGCAGCTTCACAAACTAAATTCAGGCCGACATCTAGATGAAGTAGAAAAATTCATCCGTGCTAACTCCACTAGCAATAATTCATCCGTGCTAACTCCACTAGCAATAATAAAATGAATTTTTTAGTGATAAAACGAGCAAAGCCTATGCAGGATATTGGCAGTTAGGATGTAAGGCAGTGGATGTAATCATAAACGATCTGAGAGAGATGAATTTCTATACAATGTACACAGGCCAAATTGAGGGAAATCAAACTGACCTATTAGTTCTTGCATCTCATCATCAGTTTTACGAGACTGTGAACATAGATACCCAGCAGGCAACAAAATAGGAACGGATCTGAGAGAGAGAGCACCTCGCGGTGGCAAAGCATGGGTGCCGGAGAGGTCCCGGCAGCGCCGGCGTCAGGGGAGGCCCATGGGTTGACGAGGGGCCGGCGGCGGCGTTGACGAGGGGCCGGCGTTGACGAGGGGCCGGCGGCGGGGTCATCGGGGACGCCGTGGGGGCGGCGGCGCGGGTGGCGGGGAGGCCCCTGGGGGCGGAGCGCGGTCGTCGAGGAGGCCCCTGGGCGCGGCGACGCGGGTGGCGGGGAGGCCCTAGGGGGCGGCGGCGCGGTCGGCGGGGAGGCCCCTGGGGGTGGCGGCGTGGGCGTCGAGGAGGCCCATGGGGGCGGCGGCGGTGAAGTGGTGCCCTGAGGGCCTGGAGCTAGCGGCAGGGAATCGGAGCAGCGCGTGGGAGAAATCTGGGCCTCCCGGGGCGTAACTGGGCGTAACTGGGTTTTGGCATTTCACCCATTATCAAACACCGGTTTCGCACTTTTACCATCGCTCGAACTGGTTTCGCTCCTCTGCCATTATGAAGCTGGTGCTACCTGCTCGATTACCATTTGGGGGAGTTTTGATTTGTAAAAAAAAAAAGAATACACATGCTTCCACTTCTACCCTGCCGTCTTCTTCTTATGCCTGTGACTAAATCGTTCCGTTCCTGAGCAAAATGGATCGAGCCTCTCTCTTCTCCTCTTCGTGAGCGAAACGGATCGAGCGCCGCCCCTGGAAGTCACTGCCCCTGGACGTCGCTGCCTCCAGCCCAGCTGCTGCCCCATGCCATCACTGCCTCCCGTCGTGGAGAATGCTTCCCTAGCCTGCCCCAGCCAAGATTGCCGCGCCAGGCTAGTGCCGCCCCAGGCGGGCACCGTCCCAGAGCCCCACGCGGTGCCCATCTCATGGATTGCAGTTGGAGTGACCTCATTCCTCGGTATGCACTTCCTCTCTGTTGTATTTGCAGTCAGCTAACGTAGTTTGAAACGTCGATTTAGTTGCTGTAGTAGAATTCTAACTATGTATCCTAAATTCGCTTTATTCAGGCTCGATGTGGAGCCTGAGCTTACAGTAGATGCGGTAGCAGACAATTGTGATGTTGGTGGCAATGCAAAGGTTGTAGACCATGGATCTGTTGGTGTTAGTGACAATGCATTGGCTATAGAATATTATGGAGGTGTTGACTGGGACAACCTGCAAATTAATGATATAATTGATGAAGAAGGTGAGGGCAGGCAAGAAATAATTGATGAGGATCAATTATTTTCTCTATTGGGTTTGAGAACCGAGGATGATGAATATCGATCTCAAGAGCAAGAGGCTTCTACAGAGAGGGAAAACAGGCCTGAAAATAGGGATGCAACTATTGAGGAGGAGAATGGGCCTGAAAATAGGAATGCCACTTTTGAGGGGGAGAACGGGCCTGAAAATAGGAATGCCACTATTGAGGAGGAGATTGACATAACTGGGGCTGCTATTCCTGTTGACGATGATGTGCCAGGGGAGAGAATCATAGTCTATGACCCTAACAAGCCTTGTATGGACATTGGCACATTGTACCCTAACATGAAAGAATTTAGATTGGCTATGAGGAAGTTTGCAATAAATGAGGAATTCGAGCTGCGTATAGTGAAATCTGAGCCACAACGGTACATTGGGGATTGCAATGCAGAAGGTTGCCCGTGGCATATTGTTGGAAGGAGGCAACCTGATGGGACAACCATTAAGGTGTTTAACTAGTGGCTAACATTTTTTTCTCCATTTTTTTTTGTTGCTGGGCAATATATAACTCATTGGTATTTTGCAGGTCACATGTTTGATTTCTCTGCATACATGCTTTTCTAGTGCAAGGAGGAAGACCACCACTCCAACTTGTGGCTGGGTAGCATCAAAGGCTATTCACTATCTGAAGAAGAATCCCAACATGGGCCCTAAAGAATTGCAAGAGGAGCTACAAGACAAACACAAGTGTGAAATTCACTATGACACAGTGCAAAGGGGAAGGAATATTGCCTTGAGGGAAATATTTGGCAGCTGGGAGGAGAGCTTCCAAATGTTGTTCAACTGGAGGGCAGAGGTATTGAAGCGATCACCAGGTAGTGTGATCGAAGTTGGCTTAAAGGAGGTAGATGGCAAGGTTTACTTCCACAGATTTTTTTGTGCATTAAGTCCTTGCATTGATGGTTTTTTAGAGGGTTGTAGGCCTTATCTGAGCATAGACTCAACTGCACTTAATGGTAGGTGGAATGGACATTTGGCTGCAGCTGTAGCAGTAGATGGTCATCATTGGATGTACCCTGTTGCTTTTGGTTTCATAGATGGGGAAACAATAGATAACTGGACATGGTTCATGACTCAACTACACAAAGCAATAGGAAACCTACCACTACTTGCTATTTGCACTGATGCATGCAAAGGACTAGAGAAAGCAGTTAAAGATGTCTTCCCTAATGCTGAGCATAGAGAATGCTTTAGGCATCTAATGCAGAATTTCATAAAAAGATTTGGTGGAGATATTTTTTCAAAAATGTATCCTGCAGCAAGGACATATAGGCCTGAAGTTTTCCAATATTTCTTCCAACAAATTGTCACAGCTTGCCCTGATGTATGGAATGGCTTCAGAACCACCACAAATTACTGTGGATGAGAAGTGCTTTTAATCAAGAAATTAAGTGCGACTATGTTACCAACAATCTTGCAGAGTCCTTTAATAATTGGATTAGAGAATGGAAGGATCTTCCTGTAGTTGAGCTTGCTGACAAGATTAGACAAATGATAATGGTATTATGGCACAAGAGAAGGTTGATTTCAGAGAGACTTGATGATAAGATCCTACCTGCTGTCCTATCTATACTGAAAGCAAGGACTAGGGGATTAGGAAACTATACAGTTGTGAAGGCAGGCTGTTTTGCTGCAGAAATACATGACACTACCAGCACACATAATAGACATGTTGTCAAGTCATACTTGCATGAATGTACCTGTCTTGAATGGCAGCACACTAGAAAGCCTTGCCGGCATGCTTTGGTCTTGATAACAGCCCAACAGAGTGCTGATGTAAAGTTGGAGGACTTCGTTCATGACTATTACTCCGTACAGAGGTTCAAAAATGCATACAAGAGGCTGACAGAACAACTTCCAGATAAGACACAGTGGCCAAAAGTTGATATTCCTTTTCCTATTGGGGCACCACTTGACAAAAAAGGTGTTGGAAGGTATAGGAAATTGAGAATTAAAGGTTGTTTGGAAGGAGGCAATGGTGGCAAAACCAAGAAGGTTGCCAAAGAGGCTACAAATGAAGCTGACAAAGATGCTGAATTGGAGGCCGCTGAGGCTGCTAAAGGAAAGAGGCAACTGATTAGAGGGAAAAGGAAATGCAAGAGATGTGGAGAATTAGGACATGGAGAAACTAGCTACAAGTGCAGATTAAATGGGACTAAGAAACCACCAAAAAGGAAGGCTAGGCCGAATACTACTAAGTATGGCCAAAATGCTAAGGTCCCTACAAAAAGAGCAAAGAAGCAGCCTGAAAATGAAAGTGGCCAAGCTCTGGTTGTTGAAAGTGACCAAGCTCTGGTTGTTGAAAGTGACCAAGCTCTGGTTGTCAGAAGTCCCACCAGAACAAGGGAAACAATATTGCAGGATAGTCCAAATAGGTTGACAAGAAGGTACAACACTCTAACATATTTGTTATTGATATGTTCAAATATTTTCATCAGTTCCTAACACATTTGTTATTACAATTGTCCATTTTCAGGCAACTTTCAATTCTGATGGGAGAAGAAACATGTGCTCAGCCACAGTCTACTAATAATCTGATGGGAGAAGGCACGAGTGCTCCAACCAAGCCCACTGCAAGGAAGCTGATCACAAGGAAAAAGACCACCTGACCATGAAATTTGTGTCATCCTGTACTTGTGAACATCCTGTATTTGTGAACTCAGTGTGAGAACTTATGTATTTGTGAACTCAATGTGAGAACTTATGTGTTTGTGAACTCAAGTCTTTTATGTCAGTGTGAGAACTTATGTATTTGTGAACTTCTGTCATTTATGTGTTTCTGAACATCTGTCCAAATTCTGTGAAAATGATGTCCAAATCCTGTGAAATGCTGTCAAAATTCTGTGAAAATACTGTCCAAATCATGTCAAAATGCTATCAAAATGCTATCAAAATTTTGTTAAAATGTTGTCCAAATTGCAAGAAAGGACACTGTAAAACAGGAGACACCAATCCATAGTTGCATTCATTAATTTTCCATACATAGTTAGTCACTACTACAAGTACAAAGCACGCTCTTTACCCACTCTTCACAATTGCATACAAATTGGTCACTACTACAAGTGCACACACAAATGTCAAACATTTTAGCAAAAGCACAATCTCCCTAGCCATTCTTCATTCTTCTCATGTCCTTGAACTGCTCTGGTTGTTGGGAGGACTCTAGTCCACTGGATGGTCCCCTTCTAAGTGCTGCTTCCCTCCATTGAGGCCGCGCGGGGAGGAGGGTGAGGCGTGGGGCGGGCATGCGCTGGGGAGGGCCGCCGGTGGCTGAGGATGAGACGGCCGGCGTCGGCGTCGGGAAGCTCTCGGCCGTGGGAGCGGAAAGAGTAACATGAGCCGATCCTTTTTTTTTGATAAGTCTGCGATCCGTTTTGATAACGAACGGGAGTGAGGAGAAAGCGGCAGGGGCAAAAGTGGAAGGTTGTGTCTCTTTTTTTTCCACGAATTAAAACTTCTCAAGTGGCAATCCGGCGGCTTATACCAGGTTTACGATGGTAACCGAGCGAAACCATTCTGTGGGGTGGTAAAACTGCGAAACCTGTTTTTGATGATGGGCGAATTGCCAAAATCTCCATAGGTATTGTACGCAGGTGTGAATTTTTTTGGCGTAGGACCCACAAAACAGTAGCGTACGAGACATCAATTTTTCGGCGCGCCTCCGCCCGGCGCACGCGCGCGAAGCTTGATATTTTCGCCTGAGCCAAGGAAAGGCCTTGGGAAAAGAACTCCTGTCGGTTACCACCGACTGTCAGGAGTGATTTATGGTTCCTGACGGTTTTCATAAATTACTGTGGGTTTGACATAACCAACAGGAATATTCCAGGTTGTTCCTGTCGGTTTTCATAGACCGTCAGGAGTAACGAAAATTCCTGACGGTTTATTAGATACCGACAGGAATTATCCAAGCCGACAGGAACTTTCCGTTCTCTGGTAGTGAATGTTAAATGTACATTTTATCCCTCCTACAGAATGGTGCAAAGGGGGATTGCCAGAGAAAGAGTCCATTTGTTAATCTTTGTCACCTCATTTTTTGTTTATGAGGTAGGCCCTTCGGGAAATACCTTCGCCAACCCTTCTTTCATGTGCTTATTACATACCGTTTGCACATCCTAGGGGTTATTTTATAGGGAGCGTATGCTATGGAAACTAGCTTCTTGTGGAAACTATGGAAACTTCAATCAAGTCCACATGATTCTAATCCGATGGCCTCAACTGAAGGTGGGTCATTTATTCACTTAAACCCTCCCACCAATCTCTTCCTAATCATTTTTTTGCAAATGACTCCACCAGCGCCTGTACGTTCTGGCTCCGTAACTCCCGTGAAGATCGATCGCCGATGCCGTGGATCGCCGCCTGAAGACCGATCGCTGCCTGAAGATCGCCGCCGTGGCACATGGTGGGCGACGGCAGCCGCCCCCTGCAGATCGAAGGCCAAAATGAAGTCGATATACATCTCCCTTTTGACTTGAGATCATTCGGTGGATGTATATCGACTTCATGTTGGCCTTCGATCTGCAGGGGGCGGCTGCCGTCGCCCACCATGTGCCACGGCGGCGATCTTCAGGCAGCGATCGGTCTTCAGGCGGCGATCCACGGCATCGGCGATCGGTCTTCAGGCGGCGATCCACGGCATCGGCGATCGATCTTCACGGGAGTTACGGAGCCGGAACGTAACGGAGCCAGAACGTACAGGCGCTGGTGGAGTCATTTGCAAAAAAATGATTAGGAAGAGATTGGTGGGAGGGTTTAAGTGAATAAATGACCCACCTTCATCTGAGATCATCGGATTAGAATCCTGTGGACTTTGATTAAAGTTTCCATAGTTTCCACAAGAAGCTAGTTTCCATAGCATACGCTCCCTATTTTATATGTGTTTGATTGAACTGCTTCTTCTAATTTGAGGTTTTCCGCTGCATACATATGTTCTTTCGGTAGCTTATTATCTTGTTCAATTACTTTTATATTCCAAAGCACCATCGTCTCCTTAAATATAGAAACTAATGTAAGTCGAACTACTAATGATGTAGGAGTATATATTTTTATGTTCCACAAGGACACTTCACAGCCACTTTTGATGGGTGTGCCACAACAGACGTGCATTATTGATCGATACAAAATGTAATGGACGACGCAGCATTTATGTTTGCATCTGCAAATTCGGCACCAAATTAAGGTCATGTGCGGCACTGCAGGCCACACGTACGTACAGGTCTCGGTCGTGGTCGTGGAAAATCGATCTGTATAAGCAGTCAGCTGATGATCACAAGACAAGCAACGCATGCATTATATTGCATGGTCCTCGCTAGTCGCTCCTTCTCGTACCCACCGTCCATTCTTTCATAGACGACGAAAGAGATAGGCAGGCAGCTCTTCTCAGGTTCTCAAAGTCTTGCACATGCATGCATTATTGTGGGGTATAACCTCATATACCCACGGGGCTATACATGGACCGCACCATCAGAGGTGTGGCTCAGCCCACAAGATCGAGGCGTATGGCGCACGGCTCAGCTCGACATGCGCCACTATGATGTATTAGATATTATACCATATCGGATATTTTTCATGTAACCTTGTCCCTCCAGAGTATATAAGGAGAGACATGGGTCTCCTAGACATAGGACCAGATCTCATACATACTCAATACAAAATAACAGAGCACGGGACATAGGGTTTTACGTCACGTTGGCGGCCTGAACACGTATAAATCTTGTGTCTTGTGTCTCTGTTACTATCCGGATTCTGATTACGCGCACCTCTATCGATCAATCTACCATCGTGGGTATACCCATCGGTGGACTGCCGGCCATATTTCGTCGACAGTGGCGCGTCAGGTAGGGGTCGTGCGCTTGATCCCATGATGAGTCAGATGGGATTTTTCATCAATGTCGTCGGCAGCAACTCGGCATCTCGCGGTGGCCTATGACGGGATACTCTACGTCGCCAGGCAATTTGCGACAGCTCATGCCGAGATGCTGAGCCAAGCGACGCCCTTCCCTTGACGTTTGACAGCGTGTCTCCGTGCCCTGCAACAACACACCAACACACTGACCAGATCGGCACAGCCATGCAGGCCCATCTTAGGGGTAGGGGCAGCCAGTGCGACGCCCAAAGGCCCATGTCGATTGGGGGCCCATGAGTATATGTATTTCAGTATTTGGCTCATAGTTCACTCGTTTAGGTCCACTCTAGTGTGCGCGACGTTCGACAACTAGTCCACGGCTTCGTGCATGCCTGTCTGCAAACCTTCATATTCACTCGTCGTTTGTATTCGTGACTTTCCATGACGGCATGAGTGTCATGTGTTGTGGCCGTTTACGTCCATATATTCTCAGCGACTTATAATATAGTTATTTCACCATTGTTTAGTTTCTTTGCTGTAATATGCCTATTTTTTGAACTAAGAATATATTGCAAGTTAATTATTATTACTACTATTCAATTCAACCGTCATGTTAAAATATTAGGTTGCTAGGCTCTTACTGTCTTGCTTGTCCAAGGGCCCTATAAATTATTGAGACAGCCCTGCAGCCATGCACGGCGCTCCGTTCATGCATCAGCTCAGATGTGTTTGGACGATTTTTATTTTGAAGCCGATGACTCATCCAGATTGACCCCGATCTGCACGGCACGTGATGCCGGCTTCCAAGGCCTCGATGAAAGCATCGGGCGGCATCTGCGTAGGAATTGCCACGCAACCCTCAAGCAGTGACAAATGTTAGGTTTGATCTCTCACCATTAGGCCCAACGGCCTTTTGGGCCTTGTTTCTCGCGCCCTGATCGGGGGCGCCCAACCCTATATGGTTGGTGGCCCCCGTCACACTGCGCTATATATAGAGGTGGAGGGCCGGCCGGCTCTGGACACGAGGTTCACCTCAGCCGCCACCCCCCACCGACATTCCCGATCCCGATCCGAGAGGGGCGTAGCCAGTGACGGGAAGCCGCCACCGTCTTCACTGCACCGACTCCCTTCTCCTCCAACCGGTCACTGCTGGCCGCGTAGATGTCTCCTCCGGTGAACGAGACCTCGGCCAGTGCTTCGACCGCTCCTACCACTACATCCATGGATGGTTTGCGACCTCTACTGTTTCCCTTTTTCTCTGTCTCTCTAGTAGATCATGTATTAGGTTTTGTGTGTGTACACTGTGAATCACTATTTGACTATTCCCCATGACGAACACATACCCGATCTAATGAATCGATGAACTACGAACTCTATCAATGGTATCAGAGCCACGGTGTATTGAGAAAACCTAGATCGGGTAAACCGATTCCAGATCGGGCAAAGAAAAATTCATGATGAACCCTAACCCTAACTGTCAAGAACAAATAGGGATCAAACCCTAACCCTAGAAAAGAAGGAAAACGATCATGAATGGAGTCCTACCTGGGCCCTCATCTTGCCGGAGGCATCGCCACCGTGCGGGTTAACCATGGTCGCAACGGGCGAGCCACGCCACCGCGCGGGCTCGGCTCGGGCCACAAGAAGCATCACCGTGGTCTCCCTCGACGGTGCAGCGTGCGGCTCCAAGCGGCACGCATGCGCCGGCGACAGGAACCACAGCGGTGCCACCACTTCTTCCGGTCGCCGTGTCCACGGATCGGCACCGTCTGCTACTCTGTGTCGCGTGGCTGGAAAGAAAGTGGGAAGAAAGAAAGAAAGAAATGTGGTGGGGTGGATGGATGCTCCGGCGAGCCCCCCTAGCCAGCGGCCGCCGCCCGCCATGCTCACCTCCGCTCTCCTCTCACGTGCGGCTGAGAGAAATGGGGAGAAGGAAATAGAAAGTTAGGGTTCTCAGGGTGAGCCACTCGGTTTTGATCTGGCGAACTCACCGGATCACCGTTGGATGGCGATCAATGGCCGGTATTGGCTGGGTGCTTAGCTGGGCCTCTTTTGGCCCATGCGGGCGAGCGCAATCTTGGCCCGGGCCCAGGTTAGGGCCTGCTGGCCGATTTGATGAAAACAAACAAAAAAAGAGGGGGGACGCCAACTCATGCTGGGCTGGGCTGAATTGGCCGCGGGCCGCGGTTCAGCTGGGCGCGGCTGGGCCAAAACAGGCCGAGCCTTCAGGCCGAATTTCAAGAATTTAAATTTTTTTAGAAGCAATACTTTTGACAAGTATTCGATGCATATTCGAATGAATTTGAATAGAATTTTGACATGATTTTTCCGTGCAATCTTGTCCAACGACATTATGCTCAGAAAAATAGTGAAAATTTTTTTGGTGCTTCTAGAAAATAAATAATATGAAAGATTATGAATGTTTCCGCAGCGTACTTGATATTGTTCATTTTCATTATTAAATTCGAAGCAACGGGATAATTTAGTTTTAAAAAATGAATGAATAAATTTTTGATAAGATTATGATGTCGTTATTTTCTGACCAACGTTGTTAATAACTATATTATAATTTTGATCCATGAAAAATTGTGCATTAATTTTATTTCTGCCCAACGGTGATGTAAAATTTTGCATGGATGAATTATATGTTTTAATTTGACCAACGTTGAGTTAAAGCATACAATTTTGTGTATAACTGTTTTCTCACTTACTCTGGTGTGGTTTCAGGAGGCAAATGCATTGTGAACATCGCGAATATCCCGACACTCAACGGGAGCAATTACCGTGTGTGGCGGGAGAAATATGAACTAGAACTTGCGTTGGGAGAGGTCGATTTTGCCATCATCTCACCGTGTCCCACTGAACCAGTGGATCCGGTGAGAGATGAAAATGAATCTGACGCTGATTTCGCTGCTCGAAAGCGTGATCATGCTGAGATAAGAATGAAATATGACCTCGAACATAGGCAATGGACTCTCTCCAACCGCAAGTGCCTATTGGTAGCTAAGGCCACCATAGAAGAACAGATAAGGGGCTTAATCCCTGAATGTGCTACTGCCATAGAATATCTTGATAAAATCAAGAGTCAGTTTACTAGGTCTACCAAGGTCACAGCAAGTTCACTGATTAAGAAGCTTGTGAATGAGAAATACACTGGTGGTAGCATAAGAGAGCATATTTTGAAGATGAACACTACGGTATCTAAGCTAAAGGAAATGAATTTGAAGGAAGATGATTTCCTGATTCATTTGATTTTTGCTTCCTTGCCAAAAGAATATGACACTTTCATTGTGAACTATAATATGCAGCCTAAAAGATGGGGCATAGAAAGACTTATTTCAATGTGTGCTCAAGAAGAGGAGAGGATAAAATCCTCACAGGGTGAATCCGCTCACTTTATGAAGGATAACAAAAGAAAGAACTTTAATGGCAAGAATTTTAAACCACAAGGGAAACCCAAGTGGGATAAGGCCTCTTCCTCAAATTCACAGGGAAAGAAACCCCAGGACTCTGAAAATCAGCAGAACAACTCCTATGGTGGAGCTGAAAAAGATCAATGCAAGCATTGCTTCAAGAAGGGACACTACAAGAGAGATTTTTCAGACTTCCTGAAATCTCTACTAAAGAGAGGTGATGAATTCATTACATTTATAGATGAATCCCTGTATTTATGTTATGCTAAATCCACTTGGTGGGTTGATTCAGGAGCAACTACTCATGTTGTAAATTCTTTACAGGGGTTAAGTGGGACGAGAACCTTGCAAAGAGGAGAAAGAACGATTAAAGTTACAAATGGAGTGCAAGCCAATGTTGAAGCCATTGGAGATTTATCTTTAGAATTGAATAATGGCTTTGTACTTAGACTTAAAGAAGTACTTTATGTTCCCTCTTTACGTAGAAATTTGATAGGTGTTTCAAAACTTGATGATGATAGAATTGATTGCCATTTTGGTAATGGTAAATGCAAGATACTTGTTAATAATGAATGTGTTGGTCTTGCCTTCTGACAAGACAAGTTTTATTTGTTATCTCTTGATGAAAATGTGAACAATGTATGCGATGAGAATATGAATGATTCCCCATCTGCGAATGTAACTAAGAAGCGGAAGCGAATTGATGATGCCTCTTCGAAATTATGGCACTGTCGCTTGGGCCATATTTCGAGGGGGAGAATGGAACGGCTGATTAAAGAATCAATTCTTCTGCACTTAGAATTTTCAGATTTAGAACAATGCGTTGATTGCATCAAAGGAAAGTATGTCAAGAAAATTAAGAAAAATGCCAAACGAAGCGCAGGAACTTTAGAAATAATCCACACTGATATATGTGGTCCATTTCCTATGAAAAGTGTGGATGGTTATGATTCGTTTATAACATTCATAGACGACTACTCTCGTTATGGCTATATTTATCCAATTAAAGAAAGATCGGAAGCATTGGATAAATTCAAAATATTTAAAGCTGAGGTTGAAAATCAGCATGATAAGAAAATAAAGATAGTATGATCAGACCGAGGTGGAGAGTACTATGGGCGACATACCCCATATGGCCAAATTCCTGGACCATTTGCAAAGTTTCTACATGAAATGGCATAGTCGCTCAGTACTCCACATCGGGGGAGCCTCAGCAGAATGGAGTGGCTGAAAGACGTAACCGTACCCTAATGGATAGACATTCTGATGGCGGAGGAAGCGTCGGCTGACATATTTGAGCGAAAGTAAGACTGCCCGTAGCTCAGTTGTCTTGGCTTAGGAGGAATGACAATGAGAGGAGTAGGCTCTAGAACAGGGATGATGGCTTGGGAGTCATCTACTAGAGGTGGCTGGTTGAGATCCATCCCACACGATCTGCTTATCGGCCATGGGAACTTTTGGAGAGGTGGAAAGGTTCTATGCAGAAGGGAAGGAAGGCTTTGATGGAATGAAGTTGGAGGCTAGTAGGGGGATGTTTATATAGGAGGGTTCAACTTGCACCAGGGGTCAAGATTCAACCCTAATGGCTTGTGGCGGTGGCGAATAATCGAATCTATTGAGCATATCCAAATTCTACGAGATTATGATGGAAGATTCATGAAGCAAAAAGGCGGCAGTGAGGTGGGACATAGCCAGGTCGGCTGACCTGGGCCTGGGTCAGGTGACCTGGCCTAGTATCGCCTCATGGGCCCTTTTTCGTGTTGTCTACTAGCGACTTTCTAGCCCAGAAAAATATACCCCTGCGGTACGACTCAAAAAGAGGAGAGTTCGGGCCTAAAAGTTTAGTAAAATGATAAATTCTATTATATCTAATTCCTCAAACCTTTATTGGGCTCTAAAACGATTTTGAGACAGTGACCATTTACCTTAAATAACATACCTTCGTTGTTTTGAAATGTTACCACTCCTTGCGATGAAGTACTTATGACTTTGAATGGTCCTTCCCATTTGCTTTGAAGTTTTCCATGTCCAAATAATTTCACCCTAGAATTAAAAAGTAATACCTTGTGTCTCAGGGTGAAGTCCTTCTTTATCCTCTTATCGTGCCATCTTTTGTTCTCTCCTAATAAATCTTGGAATTGTGATATGCTTTTTCTCGCCATTCCTCAAGCTCAGAGAGTTGCATCTTTCGTTTTATTCTTGTTGCTTCCAAATCCATGTTCCATATTCTGATAGCCCAGTGAGCTTTGAATTCTAGCTCAACAGGCAAGTGACAGGTCTTTCCATAGACAAGTTGGTATGTTGACATTCCAATCGGTGTTTTGTAGGCCGTTATGTATGCCCACAAAGCATCAGGTAACCTGTCCTTCCATGCTGTTCCTATTTCATTGACTGTCTTCTAAAGAATATTCTTGATTTGCTTGTTTGATGTTTCTGCCTGGCCACTTGTCTAAGGGTGGTACGGAGTAGCGACATTGTGACGAATTCCATGTTTTGACAAATACTGTTGAAAGCTTTTATCAATGAAGTGAGATCCTCCATCACTTATCACCATTCTTGGGACACCAAATCTTGGAAATATTATCTCTTCGAACATCTTCTTGGAGCTTCTTGAATCAGCAGCTCTACATGGCATGGCTTCAACTCATTTAGAAACATAGTCTACTGCCACCAAGATGTACCCATAGTTCTTTGACTTCGAAAATGGTCCCATGTAGTCAATGCCCAAGACATCTAAGAGTTCAATCTGAGGGTTGTTTGTGAGTGGCATGGCATCTCTTGAATTGATGTTCTCGTGCCTTTGACATGCTCCACACCTTCGGATGATATCCTTCATGTCTTCATACATAGTTGGCCAGAAAAATCTACTTTGCCAGATTTTTGCATGAGTATGGAATGCCCCATAATGACCTCCATATGGTGATGAGTGGCATCTTTCAATGATCTTGATTCCTTCTTCAGCTGGTATGCATCATCTAAGGAGTCTGTCTGAGGAGACTCCGAAGAGGTATGGCTCATCCCATATGTGGTGACAACTCTCATAAATGAGCTTTCTTTCATTCGCCCCTATGGTACATATCTTGCAACCATAAAATTGACAATATTTACATACCAGGGGTCGGATTGGGTGATCCGATAGAGCATGTCGTCTTGCAGTGAGTCATTGATGGACCGTTCCTGTGGATTTTCAAACTGCATCCTAGACAAATGATCGGCAACAGAATTTTCTACTCCCTTTTATCTTTTATTTCTATATCAAATTCTTGGAGTAGCAAAATCCATCTTATCAAGCGAGGTTTAACATTTTTCATAGTGAGCAAATATTTCAAAGCAGCATGTTCAGTGTAAACTATCACCTTAGCTCCTACTAAGTAAGATCTAAACTTATCAATAGCAAAAACAACAGTCAGAAGTTCTTTTTCAGTTGTTGCACAATTAAGTTGTGGTCCTGTCAAAGTTTTGCTAGCATAAGCAATTGCATGATGCTTTTTATCTTTTGTTTGTCCCAACACTGCCCCCACAGCATAATCACTAGCATCACACAGGATTTCAAAAGGCAAAGACCAATTAGGAGGTTGAATGATTGGTGTAGAAATGAGTGCTTTCTTAAGAATATCAAAAGATTTCAAGCATGCATCATCAAATTCAAAGGGAATATCCTTGGCCAAAAGATTAGTAAGTGGTGTAGCAATGTGTGAAAAATCTTTTATGAATCGGCGATAAAAACCAGCATGGCCAAGAAAACTTCTAATCCCTCTAACATTTACAGGTGGAGGTAGTTGTTCAATTACTTCAATTTTAGCTCTATCTACCTCAATTCCTCTTTCAAACACTAAGTGTCCTAGCACTATTCCTTCTCTAACCATGAAATAACATTTTTTCTAATTAAGGACTAAGTGCTTTTCCTCATATCTTTGCAAAACCTTGTCTAAATTTTCAAGACAATCATCAAAAGTTTTCCATAAACAGAAAAGTCATCCATGAAAACTTTCATGATTTCTTCAATCATATTAGAAAATATAGACATCGTGCATCTTTAAAAAGAAGCTGGAGCATTACATAGTCCAAAAGACATTCTATGGTAAGCATAAGTTCCATATGGACATGTAAAAGTGGTTTTGCTTTGGTCATCAGGATAGATCGGGATTTGGTGATATCCGGAATACCCATCAAGAAAATAAAAGAAAGAGTGGTTTGCCAGTCGCTCTAACATTTCATCAATGAAGGGCAACAGAAAGTGATCCTTCTTTGTTGCCTTGTTAAGTTTTCTATAATCAATGCACATCTGCCGTCCAGTGATGGTTCTTTGAGGAATTAATTCGTTCTTTTCATTTTTAACAATAGTCATGCCTCTCTTTTTAGGCATAACTTGAATAGAGCTTACCCACTCACTATGTGGCACAGGATAAAAGATCCCGCATGCAAGAGTTTCAAGACCTCTTTCTTAACTACCTCTCTCATCGCATTGTTAAGCCTACGCTGGGGCTCTCTAGTTGGTAAAATATTAGGATCTGTAGGGATACGATGGGTGCAAAGAGTAGGACTAATTCCTTTCAAGTCTTGGAGTGAGTAGCCAAAAGCTGATCAATGCTTTTCTAAAACAGTTATTAAGCGCAAGGTTTCTTCCTGAGAGAGTTTATCACTTATGATCATAGGAGATTCCTGATCATTATTAAGAAAAGCATATCTAAAACCGGTAGGCAGAGGTTTAAGCTTAATGGGAGGTTTAGGTGGCTCTAGCAAGTCATCGAGAGGTTTAGGTTCTAGTGGATCATCATCTTCTTCCTCAATGAAGAACTTAGCATCATCTTCAAGGTTGGGTTCGATTAAATGTTCAAGAGATGCTACCTTATCCTCTTTAATTGGATCGGGCTTAGGACATGACTCCATCTTAGCTTTTAAAGAATGAGTAATGGACAAAGGGAGTTTAAAGTTTTTCCCAAGGCAAATATTCAATTTCTCTGTTTGTCCCTCTTGAATAAGCCTTTCAATTGGTTGTCCTATCAATAGTCAAACTCCATGGCATCAAAGATATAGAAGCTCAAGTGAACCATGGTGTGTTTTACCTAGATAGGGAGCACATATAAAATTCCCAAACTTGGAATAATGTGTCCTGAAGGGCTTTTTAAAAGTTTTGTTGTTGGGCTTAATGGCATGTGTTTTAATAAATCAAGAGCAAATGATGCCGACATGATATTAACACCCACAACTGGATTATAACAGGCTTCGAAAGGGTCTCTATGAATTTGGCAATGAATCGAGGTAGAAGGTGAATCCAAGTGGATCACATCAGAGGAAAGCTCTGATTCTTCTAACCACTTGTTGCTTATGATAGACACTAACTCTTTCGTAGTCCTTTTAAGGAAAGCTTCCTTAGAAGGATCTAGAGGTTCTTTATGGAGTGATGATTTCTTAAGCTCCTAGGGCTTCCTTGCTGAGTAATAATTTGAAATGTTTCCATATTCAGTAAAAAGTTCATCCTCGAAATCGAGCATAAAATCCGAAAGTGGAGTTTCCTCCTTTTCCAATGGCTCAAAAATTGAGATAGCTGAGGGTTGTCGTGGATTTGGCAAAGATTCAGGCTCAGCTATCTAGGATTCTTCCTCTAAAGGATTATCTTCTGGTGGTTCTTTAGATTTATCTGCTAAAATTTGGTCTAAGATTTTTCTCACTTTTGGAGCTGAAAGATGCAACAATGATCTTCTTGAAGCTACGTGAAGAAACTTAGAGGTTTTCTTTTTAAGACCCATATAGAAATGTTGAAGAAGAATACGGTCTTGTAAGGCTATGTTTGGTCCAGAGTCTATAAGGGAATTAAAACATTCTCAGGATGTGGCTAGAGATTCATTATCTTCTTATTTAAAAGATAGGACCTTGGCTCTAAGGCTGACTACTTTAGAGATGGAAAAGAAGTCCAAGCAAAAGCTGGAAAGCAAGGTGCCCCAATCTCCCTACTTCTTCTCTACGGTTCGATTGTACCATTTTTTAGCTCTTCCGTTCAAAGAGAAAGGAAAAAGCTTTCATCTTAAGGTTTCATCACACATGCACTCTATATGGAGGCAGTCACAGGTCTACTCGAACTCTTGTAGGTGAAGGTAAGGATTTTTGTCTACCTTTTATGAAAAGGATTGGTTCTAGACCATTACAACCAAACACGGGCGTAGCTCATAGGCAGTTGTTAGGATGGGCTTTGATGAGTTTTTTGGCCTATGACTAGTGCTCGTGGGTGCAACATATTGGTAGATGGGAGTGAAATCTATGGCATCCATAAGGATGAAAACAAAAAGAAAAATAAAAAGTATAATACAAGGTTAAGCTAGGTTCAAAGTAATCTCACCAACTGTTTTTTCGCCTCGGCAACAGCGCCACAATGCTTGTTGGTATGAATTAAATATACACAACATAATAAGGTTATCCACAAGTGCACAGATAGTATACCGATGTAGCACTTCACCCAGGAATATTTTAGAGTATCATTATTTATATTTTACCACAGAGAGGAACGTGTGAGAAACTAAGCCTATGCTTAAATCCCTGAGAAGCAAGCAAGGATGGAGAGTATAGGGCTATAGCGAAGATCACTAAGGTCTCTAGTTCTAACCTTCACAAGCTATATTATGATTGTTCTAATAGGGACATTACTTAAGAAAAGACATTAGCAAAGGATGCTTTCCTTAGCAACCAGGTCCTACTAGTCCTACAAACTGGAGGTGGACTATGGAAGATTCAATGAGGTAAAGTCACCCTCGCGAGCTACCACCGATCCAGAAAGTAGGGTGCATCTATGAGTAATCGATGTCTAAGTGCCAAGCTTACACTACAAATACTACTTCAATCAAGGAGCTACCAAGATTAAAGCACTCAAAAGAGTCACAAACCAAAAGAACAATAATATCAATGTTACTCAAATTAGAAGTTGAATACTAGAGAAATCTCAGAAGCAACCTCCAATGGAACTTGATCCCACAGGTGCAAGCTGTAGAGGTGGCATCGACAGGCCAACGACTCCTCCAAACTCTTCCGCAACACTCTATCTCTCTATCTCTAAATAAGACTAGTCCTAATCTTTGGAAGACTACAAAACTAATCTCCTCTTGAATGCTTGGCTCTTGATCCTATCTAGGGTTTCTTGATTGTAGAGGAGGCTCAGGGTTTCTACCCAGGATTAAGGATGTTCTGACCTAGGGGGTAGGGTCATGCTTATATAGGCCTGTGGGATACACCGGAACCCTCGGATCAAACCGACCTTGATCAACGGCAAAGATGAAAACCCTAAGGCGGTGGAGAACCGACTTGCGAAGGAAGCTGACAGGTGGGACCCACCTAGGTCGACTGACCTAGGGTGGGGTCGGCCGACCTGGGTGAATGCCAGGAGAGCCCCCTTTGGTGACTCGCTTTCTCATGTTCTCTAGAATCTTATTGACTTGGTTTCCGCATAGAATATGCTTTTTAGTCCGACATGTGGACCATCTTGAGCTCTTTTCCTATTCAATCCCTGCAAAACATAGATTCACCAAAACTCATCAAATTTTGTCAGTTTAGCCCCTATTCTATGTTGGCGATTCCTTTTATACAGTTATTTTGAGTCAAGTTGACGGTTCGTGATGGTTGTTAACAACCGTCAACACCTGTATTGTTGCGACTGCTCTTCACCATGAAGCTCTAGGATTTTGAAGAATGGGCTTGATCTTCTTGATTTAAGATTAGTAACAAGCATCCACTCCTTTGATTTTGTTGCCTTACCGGTGTATTGATGGCTACATTGCTTGATTTTCATTCTAGTTGTTTCTCCATTTTAGAGAGCACTTTCCAATTGGATTTTGTGGAAGGCATCCAAACAAATTGTGGTGAATCCATCATCCAAAAGGTTGGTGTCTATGAACCCATTGAAATTCCTAGTTAATTACAGGATGGTTTTGATGATTGTTAGTATGTGATGCTATAATTAGTTCTTGTTAGGAGTAGAGTAGATTCTTTTACAATTTTGATGAGCAAATGTGTCACCTACCAACATATTGTTTGGAGCTACATTGTTGTTCATGATTAAATCTCTAATTTTAGTTTTTTTCAAAAATGAGTGTCTCCATTTTTATGTGGCACAGAGTAGAATAATTGTTTTTTATTAGTGTACAATAATTGTTTTTATGGGGCTATGATTTTCAATTTATATGGGGCTACCAATTTCAATTTTCCAATAATTAGTGTAGAATAATTTTTTCTTAAAATAGGGTGACTAAATTAAATAAGTGTAGAATAAATTGTACTTTCGAGCTACAATTGTTGTTTATGAAGCTCCACTTGTTATTAATTTCTCTGTAATTACTGTCTCAATATTTTTTGTGCAGAGATTGATCGAGAGTGGATGTATCTATTATGAACAGACAAGATGTACATGCTTGGCATCGGCAAGTTTCTCACCAATGCCAAAGCCGATGCTGGGATGCGAACATTATCTTCTGCCCATGCAAAGGTTGCAAGAATCAAAGGAAATGGGCTCAAACTGAGTCTATACGAATGCACTTGGTTACCTGGGGGTTCATGTCAAACTATACAATATGGAGTATGCATGGGGAGGTTGGTGTGAATGTTCTGTAGGAAAAGAATAATGATGTGCCATGCCTGACATAGCCCTCCACGATGTTGTTACTAACGAGGAACCCGGTGTCAACACAACACCTATGGCTATCATTAATGATGTGTTTAGAAATACCCTAGCTGATGACACCAAGCATGAGGATGACATTTCTCAGCTATTACATAATGTATAGAGCAAATTTCTTAGTGATAGATAAATGAGAAAGCTAGAGATAATGAGACAAGATGGCAGAACACCATTGTATAAGGATTGTCCATTGAGCAAATTAGATGCTGACATCATGCTGTTAGAGTTCAAATTTACAAATGGATTGAGCGATAAAGGCTTTGATCAGTTGTTAGGTATAGTAAGGAAACTGCTCCCATAAAAAATGAGTTGCTAGAAAATACATACTTGACCAAGCAAATGATCTGCCCCATTGGCCTTGAGGTTGAAAAAATCCCCGCGTATTCCAATGATTGCATATTGTAACATGCACACGAATACAAAGACTTGGATGTGTGCCCCAAGTGTGAAGCTCCACGGTACAAGGAAGGGCTGTCAAAATGAGGGTACCAAGACTAGAGGAGGGCCCATAAAGGTCATTTGGTATTTCCCTATTGCTCCCCGGGTGCATAGGCTGTTTGCAACTACAAGTCAGCCAAGTTGTTGTTGGCATGGCGAAGAGCGTAAGAAAGATACAATGATGAGGCACCCCGCCGATGGGAAGGATTGGAGGACTGTCAACTATAAGAACAATGGTAGAGAGGTAAGGCAACTTTGATTTGGTTTGAGCATAGATGGGATGAATCCTTTTGACTAGGTTAGAAGCAATCATAGCACCTGGTTAGTGACACTCTATATATACAACCTTCCACCTTGACTCTATATGAAGTGGTCGTGCATCCAGATGCCACTACTGATCCAAGGGCCAAGACAATCTGGGAATAACATCAATGTGTTTCTAGAACCAGTGATAGATGAACTAGTGGAGATGTGGGAAACGGGTGTGAAGGATGTTTGGGACGAGTACAAAAAGGAACATGTCACGATCAAGGCAATACTTATTGCTATAATCATCGACTTGCCAGGGCGAGGTTACTTGTCTAGAGAGAAGACAAAAGGCTATACTGGATGTGTCGAGTGCTTGGACAACACCGATGCGGTACATCTAATGGAATACAAGATACACATTGATTACCTGCACAGGAAGATAGGCAACACCTTATTCAGAACAAGGCGCTCATGTGGCCTAGCGCAAGAACTTCATTAAGCTTGATCACTAGTTGTCTTCGGATGATGAGGACGACTGCGAATCTTCACCACCCAGAAATGATCACTCACCATCTCCCAACAGCGGAGATCACGCCTCCTCCCTCTTTATCACCCTCGAGAAAACAAAATTCTCCTTCTTTTCCTCCTCGTCCTCCTCCATCTTCATCAGCCCCGACAAAATAGAAGTCTCCTCCTCCTCCTCCTCCCTCTTCATCAGCCCTGAGAAAACAGATTTCTCGTCCCCCTCCTCCACCTCCGCCCAAAACAAGATCAAAGGCATCCTCGCAGTCACAGAAAAGGTCCTCGGATTCGGTCGCTAATGCTCCCAAAGTGGACCAAAAAAAGGAAAAGGATGATCAGTGGCAGCATTACAAACTTGATGAACCAAAAAAAAATCCAGAAAAATGTCGCAAGGATGATTGCATTAAATTCTGAATCTATTTGCCTCACTGCCTGAGTGGAGGGAAGTCCAAATTCAAAAGGCAAACTGAGAATAAGTACAATCAAAGAAGAGTCGAAGAAATAAACCAAGAAGATCAGATGTATATGCAGCAAATGGTCCAAAATAATCTCGAATTAACCATCGATGAGGCCACACAGATCTATTAAGATACAAAAGAATATGAGATGGCAAAACCCACAATCCAGTATGAAAGAGGCAATTTGTTGGTGGATGAGGAGTATAAAAATTTGACAACACATATGCGTGATTTGCATGATTATTACATGGCCTAAGGAACAAAGATGGAGCAGATGGGTTTCGAAGTTATTATCCGCAAGCCGCTTGTTTTTTATTATCCTGATAAAGAGAAGCACTTTGTTGGTTGGGAGTGCTTGTTTCAGCTATATCAGAGACGCTCTCTCGATACATAAATATTGACGTTGTGGACTATGTAAGTACCCTACTTGCACGATATTATAATTAACTACTCTCTTGATACACAAATAGTTAACAACTAGACATTTTCCATGATTTATGCAGGTGTATAGCAAAATATTGCTTAAACAGAAGATACGCTCATATAGCCTTCTCGGACCCCGAGCTAGTCAACGAGAAAACATGCGGAGGCATGCATGGAAATGAAGTGGAAGATCTGACGGAAACATTGGTTGAGATATTCGATTGAACAATTCTAGATGAATAAAAAACCCACATACTTCTAGCCTACAACTACGAGTATGTGTTCTCTGCCCTTATTTTTATGCTTCTTTTTTTAGTTACGATTATTCGTTAACTAGGATTTTGTGATTGCAGCAACCATTTCGTCTTCATTGTTGTCGATATTAGCAAAAATCGTATCGAGGTGTGGACTCGAAGAAAAAGTGACTTTCTTTACTCAATCCCCTAGTCAAAGTGCTTAATAAGTAAGTGAACCTAATAACATATTATTTTATAATCGCACATAGCACATTCTAATGTTGTCCCTTTTTCACATTTTATAATGTGGCACAGTATCCAGGGAAAAACGATCCGTGGGACGAAGGTCCCATTCTAGGTTGCACCAGTGGAATTGGAGACCCTCAAGCAGTCGGCTAGAAACAATGAATGCGAGTTATACGTAATGTGGGAAATGCTTCGCTACCTCGGTGGGAAATCAAAAGCTTTAGATGCTTTGATGTGTATAATCCCCATTTCATTTATATCTGTTAATTCAACAAAACGATCTACTGTTTTGCCTTTCGATAGCGCAAGAAATTTAAACACTAATGGCTGTTAGAAATGGAGATCATAGCACTGTAATCGGAGGTAGCATCCTTCATCGTATGCGAGATATTGGAAAGAAACAAAATATTCTTCATTGCACAATCCGTGAAGTACAAGGCATAGTATGGGCCAGAGCAGCTCACTAGACTATTGTAATTTCTTTTTTATTTTGAGGGATTGAGATCTTTATAAGTACATTAAACTGTAACCGTAACATTTGTAATATTTAATGTTGATGGACCTATCATCTATGTAGAGAATATAAAGCGAAACCCGATTCAAAAAAACAATAAAATAAATTATAAAAATAATAAAATATGAAAAAAGATCGCTGTCAGTTAGCACAAAACCAGCAATGATGGTAAAGAAGGCACTGCCGACTTGAGCTACGAGCTGGTAGTGTTGCTCAAGACATCACTACCAGCTTGACATACAAACTGACAGTGTTGTTCAAGCCATCAGTGCTAGCTTGAGCTACGAGCTGACAGTGTTGCCTTCACCGACACAGCCGGCTTAAGCCTTCAACTGGCAGTGTTAGTCAAGGCAACACAGCCAATTTGGGCCACAAAGGTCGGCTCGAGCCACAAACCGGCAGCGTTGTTTGACCGAACACTGTCGGCTTGGGCCACAAACTGGTAGTATTGGCTCAACTAGTAGCGCCAGGAACCGACAGTGGTCTCTGATTATCACTGGCGGTTTTGTGTTACCGGCAGTGATGTGACCCCATCACTGTCGGTATGCCACTCTCGGTTTAAAATCTGGCAGAGAAGGTGGGTTTTGAACCAACGGTGATGTGATGAACTGGGGTAGTGCCTGATGTGTTTAAGTCCAGTTGCTGAATTTGGAATCAGTCGAATTATACTTGAAACAAATGCAACAAATTAATATGCAGAAAGGCCTAACCTCAACAGAGATGGATAAGAGTGTGGATGGGTGCTTGTTCCGTTAGATTAGAAACTTCATTAGCGAGTCTTTTGTGCTATGTGGGATCCGGGTACGTTCGAGATCGTGCAACAAAGTGGTTAATCGCCCAGCTTTGTATGGAGCGAGAGTTGTTGCTCAGGGTCACTGCTTTGGTCTCTAGCGATCTGCCTAGAGCCAATAATGGTTTACGAAAGACATCCTCTTCGTTATTAAAAAAAACTTAGCAAATTTGAGTACTGATGTGGTACACGCGAAGAGCAACTTTAGTAGGGCTTCTACTTGAGCTCCCATAGCTAAATATAGGTGTCCAGGTAAAAAACGCAGCTCCAGTAGAGCTCCAACTAGAGCCCCCAATTTGGGGTGGGCACCCAAAATCCACCCTCCAGACCTCGTTCCTACGGGAGAATGGGGGCTCACCTCTCAGCCCCCATCCAGTTGTTGCGGCCGTTTCTCCCCTGCGCCTGTATAGATTCTTCTTCACCGGCAACCTCGGCTTCCCTCCCTCACTGGCGACCCACCCCATTCCCTTGCAACGGCGGCCTCCCTTGATCAGGCACAGCGGTCCCAGCCCGGCAGGAGCCTCTGCCCTCCCGGCGCGGCCTCCCCTGCAGCTCCTCCCTGTGCAGCAGCCCTAGCCCAACGGGATCCCCACAGGTGCGGCCCCTGCCATCCCTCGACGAGTGGAGGTCCGCCTCGAGCGTATGTCGTGATCTCGCCGCTTCCCCTGACGAGCCAACCGACGGCCTTTCTCTGAGGTTGCGGGCAGATCTGCGAGCACACTAGAGCAAGCACGTGAGCCTGCTCCGACGGACGCGGGCAAATCCGCCGGCGCGTTGCTCCGATGCGTGGCCTGCCGCTGCCCCAGGGCATCGGCGCTCCTCCGACGCACGGTCCCCTTCCCCGCCGCGTTGGCCCGAGAGCGCTCGTCTCTTTTGCGTCCGGCCTCTGTGTGTGGAGGATGTTGGGAAGAAAGATTTGAGTCAATGACGAGTGGGTCCCTCATGTCACTGTCTGCCATTATGGATTTGAGAGCCTTCATTTGGATGGTGCTGTTGGAGTGAAAGCAAAATTTTGAGCACCTAAAAGTAGGGAAAAACACCAAAATAAAAAGTAGGGGCCCTGTTTCAGGTGCCGGAGTTGTACACACCATGTAATTTCCTTTTCGCCGGTGTGTCGGAAGGAAGCAAGGAATGAACCCATCTGTAATCTTGTTTTTCGTGCGGGACCAAGGTGTTGTACATTAATTAGAATTTCTGCTTCCTTCAGTCTAGTCTAGACAACAAAATTACAAGCCTAATAGAATTGCATCCGTGACACCTGGTATTGTTCTTTTCTCAGCCTTGCAACTACAAGATTGGCATCATTTGCAGCATGGCAAATCCCTTCAAGAAAAAGCAACGCAGAAACCGCTTTATTCCTCTGATATGGGCCAAGCAAAGGTAACCTTGTCAGTGTTGTTGTCTCTCTCTGTAGTATCTTCCTATCTATAAATTTCTCTTCACGATCTTCTCCACCTCTCGCACAAGACATCCTTACATCTTCTTTCTGATCTCAGTAGGGCTGAGCTATCTAGAGTTACACTGAAATCAGAAAGGAAGTAGGACAATGTCGACGGTGACTTCTTGCACCCTTCTGAGCCACGGGTCCGCAGTGCGGCCGGCAGTCTATTCCTCCGGGAGACCAGCAGCGGTGGGGGTGGCTTCCCTTTCTTCCCAGAGGAGGCCCCGGCCTCTTTCTGTGTGTTGTGCGACCAGCCAGAAAGGGGATCACAACCCAAAGACGGATTTGCATCCATTTAACATCCCTGCCTTCGGTGAGCTCGCTCGCCGATACATTTTCTTTTCTGATTCAATGCATGCATGCGAATATATATCTTGCATTATAATTAGTAGTGTATTTCAATCCAACACTACAAGGCATATTGTAACATGCATCGGTATATACGGTGAAATGACAGTTCTGGTGCACCCGGTGCCACCACGTGAGGAACGGTGGCAGCTGGAGGAGGACGCCGAGAAGGTGAACCTGTGGTTCGAGGTGCCTGGGCAGTCCCAGTATGACCTCGCCGTGGAGATCGACGAGGACGTGCTCGTCATCAAGAAAAAGGTCCATATCGTCGGTGGGGACGTGGGGCAGCGGAGCCCTGGCGGTGGCGTCGCGGATTATGCTCCCCAGCAGCAGACCAGAAGGGGCGCCACGGCGGCAGAAGCTAGCAAGGAGGCGGCGGCACAGCCTGGCGGCGAGGTGATCTACGCCCGGATGCTGCTCCCGGCGGGGTACAGCAGGGAGGGCGTGGAGGCGGAGCTCAAGTCCGGTGTGCTCAGGGTCACTGTCGCCAAGATTAAGGAGCGGGCGCGCAGGAAGATCGACGTCAGCATTCAAGTCAAGTAGAAGCATGCATGAATTGAAGGAGTGCTTTTGATTTGTGCGATGTCCAACAGGCTACTGCGGTCGGTCGATCTCGATCACGTACTCGATCGCGTAGACCATATATGTTCGTGGGCGCTGTGTTCCCATGTACTTCAATCAATAAAATAAAGGATTTTGTGCATCTGTTGTTAAAATGAGCATCTGTTGTTCTTCTTTACGCAAATACAAATAGTGTTCCTTTTTGTGAGGAACCGACAAGCAATCTTTTTTCCCAGTTATATGCTACTATATATTATACTCACAGCGTAAGAAACAGGCTAAGGATGATGAAAAAAAAAATGTTGTCACGGCCCTGCTTTACACTGCTGTACAAGTGAGACCCAATCTTACAAGAGCACTTATCAAGATAGAGGTTATTATAGCACCCGCTGTCAACGGGAGCACAGCTTACAATCGAACGAATTGCACCTTAAATTTCAAAATAAATTGAGAGAAAAAACTTCGGTTAAGTTGAGAAGCTAAACCACGGTATTTTTAGCAAAGAGAATATATTAATATCCTAATTTTTGTATCGACTAATGCATATAATTGTTCCTTATTACAAACACAAGCACTGTGGTCCACGCAATCTCAAAATCAAAGTTTTGAGTCAAAGAGGATAAAAGAAAAGTTTCTAAATTCGACATCTATAAAGCAATTCTATTGCTAAATCTCCAATGAAACCTAACCAACAACAGAGAGTTTTTCCATTTTTCCAATAGACATGTTGATTACTTTCACTACTTTTGAAGGATGGCAGAATTTCTCTTAAACTGATGAAGACAAGTAGGTGACCAGTTTCATTATTGTGTTGTCCCGTATATGAGAGTTTCTTGCCAGATTTTTGTACCCTCATCTATGTACCCTCTGATTTAATTCTCAATGCCTGCGGCAAATATACAAAGACGTTTTGCTAATCTTGAGGGCCCAGATAATTCTATCTAGTCAGATTGACCTCATACAATTAACTTGAGAATTACCCTGCACTTTACAATAATGTGCAAATACACGTTATTCTACGTGTCATTAGCAACCGCTCTTTCTTCATCGGCAGGACTACGCTCAAGGGAGCCAAGGAAGTATGGCGTGCGGCTATACCTCCCAAGGTCAAATTCTTCTTTTGGCTTGCCCTTCATGGTCGCCTCTGGACTACTGAGAGACGAAGGCGCCACGGCCTTCAAAACGAGTCGTCCTACGCTCTTTGCGACCAAGAGGACGAGACCAGTGACCACTTGCTGGCAGCCTGCGTCTACAGTCACGATGTCTGGCTGCACATACTCAGCCTAGCGGGCTTGGCTCACCTTGCGCCACCTGATGATGCAGCTTCAGTTGACTGGTGGCCTCAGGCATGGTCGCAGCTCCCTCGTCTCTATCGTTGCAACTTCGACTCCATCATGTTGCTTGTCACCTGGGAGCTATGGAAGGAGCGCAAGTGCAGGACATTCCAATCGGAGTCCACGACACCGCCGATGCTGTTCCGACGCATTGCCGAGGAGGCCAACGCCTAGATGGGAGCAGGTTTCGGTGCTATGTCCATCTTCATGGCGCAAAACACCTAATTAGCCTCTGTTCTCTAAGTCGCAAAACGTGTTACCGTACAATAGCGCTATGTAACATCGGCCTGGTCTAGCACTATAGCAACTCGCCATGTGGTGCTAGTACATTTGTAAAACTCTATTGCCTCTCCTTAATAAAATACGTGCTAAGCACATTCTCGAAAAAAATATATTATGGATAGGGTTTCCAAACTAAAAACTCAAGTTCTGCTAACTGTTGACGATTGTTAACATCAATTATAAACCATCAATATAACCTGCATATATGCTTAATTCCATTATCAAACACAGATATAGGGGTTTAAACTAATAGATTCCATGAGTTTTGGTGAATCTGTGTTTTCAGCAGGATTTATCTAGAAAACCAACAAGGACCTATTCATCAAAGCAAATCACGTTTATCCACAGCGAAACTGACGTGGAAAGACTCTAAAAGACTCCAGAAGGCAAACCACCGAAGCGGAGGGCAGGTGGCTACCATGTGGGGCCGGTTGGCCCCACCTGCAGGTCGCTTGGCCCCTTGGGCCCACCTGTCAGCCTCCGTTGCTATGTCGGTTCTCCACTGCCTTATCTCTGTTGTTCTTTTAAGTCGGTTTGATCCAAGGGTCCAAAATTGATGTTCCGACCTATATATACCAGCCCCTACCCCCTCCATGAGATCATCCTGAAACCCTAATTCATTTTCTCATCTCAGGATCAGGGCATCAAGAGAGATTAGTCCTCTAGTTAAGATCTACTCTTGTATATAGTAGAGATTAAGGGAAGAGTTTGGAGATAGTACCAGCTTGTCGGTGCTACCTCTACAGCCTGTACTTTGGCGAATCTAGGCTTCTCAAAGTCTACACTGAGATACCTCTAGTAATTGATTTCTATTTAAAGTAAGTTTTGTGCTCTTTTGTACACGAGTTCACAGTTCTTTTGAGTTCTCTAGTTCTTGCTAGCTAGATCAGAGTAGCAATCATTAGCATAAGCGTGGTGCTTAGACTATCGGCTACCCATGTTTGCTTCCTGCTTTCTGGTTGCGTGGTAGTAGCGGGGGTGACAGCCCCGTCTATCCTCTGTAGTCTACATTGAATTGAGCAGGTTCTTAAATTAGTTGGACCATAGTCGTGTCAGTAGAGTTATCTATTAGCGGTGCTTTACCGTTTAAGCGACGTCCCAAAGTGAACATTAGAATCATAAGCCTTGCTTTGCATAGGGTCATAACCATAGGAATCCTCTCTACTCATATCTTAAACCTTGATTGCTATCCCAAGATAAACTTGTTAGACAACACACACGTTTTCCTATGGATACGATACTCGATAATACTAAAAACTACTTCGATACCCATGTGTTTGAGCATTTTGTCTCTGTGTGCCTCCATCGGTGTCAACAAGTTTTTTGGCGCCGTTGCCGGGGAAACAGTAGCTATGATTTCGTCAAACCAGGTTTGTCCTTGTATCTTTTATTTTAAGCATGGATAACATCACGCCTATCAATCAATTTATTGTTCTCACGGGCATACAACTAGACCCACCGAAATCATCAAAACCTATCCTTACACCTGGTTATGAGTTGCGTTCATCTTTAATAAATTGGGTCTAGGAACAATCGTTCTCAGGAGAAGGCAATGAAAACCCATATACCCACCTATAAGAGTTTGAGCAAACTTGTGCATGCTTACATATCGCGGGCATGTCAAATGAAACCTTAAAGTGGAAGCTATTTCCATTCTCTTTGATGGGAAGAGCTAAACATTGGTATACCCGAACCATAGGGAGTGTATAAGGTGATTGGGAAGCTCTGTGCTCTAGCTTTTACTTATCTTTCTTTCCCATTTCTGGAGTGGTTAGCCTTTGAATAGAGGTTATATATTTTAAACAGAAAGAAAAAATCTCTTGGAGTGGCATGGGCACGTTTTAATGACCTAGTCAATTTTGGCCCCAACCTTGCCATTCAAGACCATATGCTTTTACAAGATTTTTATATGGATCTTAGTGGGAAGACCACATAGTTTCTTGATTCAGCTTCTGGAGGTGCCTTCTTACATTGCTCTGCTAGTGAAGAGAGAAACATCCTTAGAAAAATCCTAGAAAACACCCCCTACACTAGCATTTGTGACGATGGCCCAGAAGATGAAGTCAAGAAAACCCCTAAAGTAGAACCTTTGATAGTTGAGACTAAACCTTTAGTTACTCCACTTGAAGCCTCAACTATTCTCCAAGCTCCCGAACCACCAAAGGAGAAAGAAATTCCGCCTTTGGAAAATATATCTGAATTTGAGGATGAGCTCTTCTCCGATTTTGGAAACACCTCGAATTATTATGCAATAAAGAAATCTTTTGGCACCGTCAGCACCTAACCAGCATCTTCCTACCCAACCAAAGAGAAGTTCCTTAAAAAGACTGTGAAGGAGTTGATAACAATTGTAAGTAATGAGTAGTTGGGAGAATCCAAGCTTTCTCCTGAAATCATTCGTTTAGATTCTCCCTCTACCTCCATTCGTTGACAGATTCATAAAACCTCCTTCGATGCTCTTTATAATCTAGAGTAGATATTATGTCTAAATCTTTTGCACATACGCTTTCTGGAAATATGCAATTAACTCCAACAACTAAATTCTTAAAAAGTCTCTCAGGGCAAATCCTTCCTACTGAAGGAATTTTTCACCTCATCCCAATCAAAGTAGACGGAACCAAGGTGTACCTTAGTTTTTATGTTTTCGATATTTGGGAGTTCGATCTTTTGATAGGGCATCCAATAGAGAGACTCCTACATGAAGGAAGAAAAGGGAGCATAAATGTAAGACTCGGCAAAAGCATAAACCTGTCTATTCCCATCACTTGCTCATTACATGCTAAGACAGAGTTGAGTCCCGGGCAAGATCCAATGGAGGAGATTATGGCAGCTTCTCTCCTGGAGCCTCCGACAGAGATATCAAAGAAGACGCCTAGGATTTCATCCAAGACGAAGAAGAACTATGAGATCCTTTCCCTCTAGATGAAACTCAAGAGCCGCCAAAACCCTCCATTGTGCTCAAACCCCTTCATTCAGGTTTGGAATATGCTTTTCTAAACAATTATAGGGAGTCTCCTGTGATTATTAGCAATAAACTCTCTGAGGATAAAACCCTCTGGCTCCTTACCATTTAGAAAAGCATCGCTCTGCTTTTGGCTACTCGCTCAAAGACCTCAAGGGGATTAGTCCTGCCCTTTGCACCCATCGCATTCCCATAGATCCAACATATCCACCTTCTAAGGAGCCCCAACATAGGCTTAACAATGCGACGAGAGAAGTTGTTAAGAAAGAGGTTTTGAAACTTTTGCACGTGGGGATAATCTATCATGTGCCATATAGTGAGTGGGTAAGCCAAGTACAAGTTATACCGAAGAAAGGGGGTGACTATGGTAAAAAATGAAAAAGATGAATTAATTCCACAACGAATAGTTACAGGATGGTGGATGTGTATTGATTACCGAAAACTTAACAAGGCAACAAATAAAGATCACTTCCCGTTACCCTTCATCGATGAGATGTTGGAATGGCTTGCAAAGCATTCTTTCTTTTGTTTCCTTGATGGGTATTATGGCTATCATCAAATTCCGATCTATCCTGATGACCAAAGCAAAACTACTTTTACTTGTCCCTATGGAACATATGCTTATCGCAGGATGTCTTTTGGATTGTGCAATGCTCCGCTTTGTTCCAAAGGTGCATGATGTCTATATTTTCTGATATGATAGAAGAAACCATGAAAGTTTTTATGGATGATTTTTCTGTTTATGGAAAAACTTTCAATGATTGCTTAAAAAATTTAGACAAAGTTTTGCAAAGATGTGAGGAAAAGCACTTAGTCCTTAATTTGGAAAAATGTCATTTCATGGTTAGAGAAGGCATAGTGCTTGGACACTTGGTATCCAAATGGGGAACTGAGGTAGACTGAGCTAAGATATAAGTAATAGAACAACTACCTCCTCCTACGAATGTCAAAGGGGTACGAAGTTTTCTTGGTCATGCGGGGTTCTATCGCCGTTTTATAAAAGATTTTCTCATATTGCTAGACCCCTTACAAGTTTGTTAGCCAAGGATGCTCCCTTTGAGTTTGATGATGAGTGTTTAAATGCTTTCTAAATCCTTAAGAAAGCACTTATCTCTACACCAATCATTTAATCCCCTGATTGGTTGCTACATTTTGAAATTATGTGTGATGCTAGTGATTATGCTGTGGGGATAGTTTTAGGTCAAATGAAAGATAGAAAGCATCATGCAATTTCTTATGCTAGTAAAGCTCTATCAGGACCTCAACTGAATTATGCAACAATTGAAAAAGACCTCCTGGTTGTTGTTTTTCTATTGATAAGTTTAGATCTTACTTAGTAGGAGCAAAGGTTATTGTTTACACTGATCGTGCTGCTCTTAAATATCTCCTTACTAAGAAAGATGCCAAGCCTTGGCTTATAAGATGGATTCTTTTGTTTCAAGAATTTGATTTAGAAATTAGAGATAAGAAAGGGATAGAAAATTCTATAGCCAATCACTTGTTAAGAATCCAGTTCAAGAATCCACAGGAGCTGCCCATCAACGACTTTCTATAGGATGACATGATCCTAAAGGTCATAGGATCTGACCCGTAGTATGCAAAGATTGTTAATTATATGGTTGCAATTTATGTATCACCAAGGGAGAATAAGCGAAACCTCATCCATGAAAGTCGCCTCCATCTATGGGATGAACCGTATCTCTTCTGAGTTTGCTCTGATGGACTGCTCAGGAGGTGTGTTCCGGCAGAGGAAGCAACCAAGATTATTGAAAGATGCCACTCATCACCGTATGGAGGACATTATAGGGCATTCCGCACTAATGCTAAGATTTGGCAAAGTAGATTCTTTTGGCCAACCATGTACGATGACACCAAATAATTCATATGGAGGTGCATCCCATGTCAGAAACATGGGAATATCAATGCAGAAGACGCCATGCCACTCACCACCAACCTCTAGTTAGAACTCTTTGATGTCTGGGGAATCAACTACATGGGGCCATTTCCAAAATCCTGGCAGTGTGAATATATTCTAGTGGCAGTCGACTATGTGTCAAAGTGAGTTAAAGCTTTACCATGTTGAGCTACAGATTCTAATAACGCCAACAAGATGTTTTTAGAAACCATGTTTCCACGCTTTAGAGTTCCATGCATGGTAATTAGCAACGGAGGTCCTCACTTCATTGATAGGAAGTTATTACGCTTCTTGTCCGATCATGGGGTCCGTCATAACATCGTGACACCATATTATCCTCAAACTAGCGGACAAGCAGAAACATCAAACAAGCAAATCAAGAACATTCTGCAGAAAGCTGTTAATGAGATGGGGACAACATGGAAGGATAAGTTATCTAGAGACTATGGGCTTACAGAACAGCTTACAAAATACCTCTTGGAATGTCACCATACCAACTGGTCTACGGCAAGACATATCACCTACCTGTTGAGTTGGAATTCAAAGCTCATTGGGCCATAAAAAGGTGGAACATGGACTTTGAAGCAGTCGGAGAGAAAAGAAAAATGCAATTCTCTGAGCTAGAGGAATGGTGAGAAAAAGCATATCATAATGCAAAACTTTATAAGGAGAGGACAAATAGGTGGCATGACAAAAGGTTAAATTCAAACCAGGTTACAAAGTATTGCTATTCAATTCCAGAGTGAAGTTGTTTATAGGGATGAAAATGGTATGGATATTTTTCGACCGTACTCGAGACCAAATCCGTTTAGAGGGGTTTAAATCTATTCATATCCGAATCTGAATATTTAACATCCGATACTATATCTGAATACTCAAATCGCATATTTATGATGCTGATATCCAATCATATCCTATCCGGCATGGTTGACACTATCCGTATTCGAATCTGAATCTGGACAGAAATATGAAAACAAATATAATATTAGTGATATCCATCCGTATCCGATCCATTTTCATCCCTAGTTGTTTAGACATGGGAAACTATGAAGCAAATGAGAAAGACTATACAAGATAATTAGCACATCGTCTCATGGAGCAGTCATTCTTCAAAATGACAAAGGTACGCTTTTCAAGGTAAATGGTCAGCGTTTAAAAGTTTTCCATGGCACACAATTGCTAGAAGAAGAATTGGATATAATTAACTTCATAGAATTTAAATAACATTTTCAATTAAGCTCTTCTTCTTTACTCTATGAAAACCCTTAAAAACCATGTTTACCTGCTAAAATAATCTAGGGATCCCTCTTGGCTTTTGTTGGTGCTTGTTTCCAAGGTAACATAATTCAAGTGTGGGGGAGGCAAAACCTCCAGAGCACAGCAACAATAAATGATGAAGGAACCACGGCAACAACCAGCTTAGGGGAGAGGCACCCCCGTGTATCCAGTTAAGTATTTCTCTTCCTTTGTTTTATTGTATTTAGTTTGTATTAAAAAACTGAAAACAAAATAAATAGTTATAGATGTTTATAGTAATAATGCGTAGAGTGTGTCTAGTTTACTTTAATTTCTTTTAAGGTCTAAATAAATAATAAGAACTCTTAGGACAATCTTTTAAAAGGAAAATGATGAATAGTTGCTCTATTATAATTCCTTTTAAGTACCTAGTTTTTAGCCTTGAATGCTCCCGAATTTTGGATAAGATTATTTTGATATGAGGATTTACTCTGAACTCGAAACTCGTGGGTAGCATATGCTTGATCTAAGTTTAGGTAATTGGCGGATGTGATATGATATGAGAAGGTCTGAGCTATTGTTTATCTTGTTCCAAGTGACTCTAAAGTTCTAGAGATTTATCTTTTGAAAAACATAAAAATGCTACATAATGAGTTCTTGTATAACAAAGCATGAATTCCCACCAGAGCCATATATGTTATTTAGGCTAGAAAAACTTCCACTTATATGTTGCTTGCTTTTGCATTGAGTTTTGTCAAGCTTTGTTGACCCTTATGAGAGGTTTGTCATGCTCTTAAAATCAAGATCGCGTATACACCACCCACATATGCACTACTCCTACACTAGGGGTAGGCACAAAAACATGCTTTCCATTTAGATCCACCTAAAAATGTTTTACTCCTACACTGGGGGTGCACACAAAAACATGTTGATAGATTTTCCATCCACCAAATGAATGCTCCAAGTTCTTGTTGATACCTCTCTCAAAGGTTCGTTGCTAAAAAGAGGCATGGGGCTATGCAAAAGTTATTCAAAAAAGAGAAAAGAGAGAAAAAAAGTTGAGAAAAAATGGACACAAAAATATCCAAGTAAAACAATGGGGACTTAGATGCCCGAGAAAAAAAGAAAAAAAAGAGATGAATAAGATAGCCCTTATTCTCTTGCAAAGATATTTCTAAGTTTCAAAAGAGAGATATATTTTTAAGGAGCATAGTAGAATTAGGTTAGCCACCATATATGTCCTCCTCATACATCCACACACATGCACATCTTGATTTGATTATATAACTCAACTCTCTTTGGATCCATTGTTTGACTTTACAATGTATGCAGTGCAAGTATGCTCTTTCATGCTTACTCCCTACATATGAACTCCACATAAGCTTTAGTTGTAGGAAGAGAAAGGCATAACAACATTATTGCCTTAGTGAGGATCTACAAATACCATATATATTGAGAGACTTGAGAGTGTCATACAATGGAAGCTCTAAGTTTTATTTTGAAAACTTACAAAAACCTTTAGAACAATGGTGAAACAAAGAACTTGAGACATAGTGCGTGAATTGATTGTTCTATCTTTCAGTTGCTCAAGACCTAAGTGAACGCTAAAAAGGCCCAGGGTTAAAGGTAGTATGGGTAAGTTTGAAAGTCAGATCGGTTTATTCTAATCTGGGGGAGAATTTTTGATTGAACGCATGTGTACTTTTGAGGAGTGAAAGCATTGTAGCAACTCCTGATCCATTGCTGGGTTTAGCTTTGCTCAGGGACTAGTAAAGGTTAAGTGTGAGGAAGCTTATTGACGGTTGTTAACATCAATTATAAACCATTAATATAACCTGCATATATGATTAATTCCATCACCAAACATAGGCATAGGGGTTTAAACTAATAGATTCTATAAGTTTTGGTGAATCTGTGTTTTCAGCAGGGTTTATCCAGAAAACCGGTAAGGAGGACCTATTCGTCAAAGCAAATCACATTTATCCGTAGCGAAACCGACGTTTAAAGTCTCTAGAAGACTCCAGAAGGCAAATCACCGAACCGGAAGGTAGGTGGCTGCCATTAGGGGCTGGCCCCACCTGCAGGCCTCCTGGCCCCCTGGGCCCACCTGTCAGCCCCCCATTGCTATGTCGGTTCTCCACCGCCTCCTAGATTGTGTCTCCGCCATTCTTTTAAGTCAGTTTGATCCAAGGGTCCAAAATTGATGCTCTGGCCTTATATACCAGGCCCAACGCCCCTCCCTGAGATCATCCTGAGACCCTAATTCATATCCTCCTCTCAGGATCAGGGCATCAAGAGAGATTAGTCCTCTAGTTAGGATCTACTCTTGTATACAATAGAGAGAGTAAGGGAAGAGTTTGGAGATGGTACAGGCCTGTCGGTGCTACCTCTACACCTTGTACTTTAGCGGATCTAGGCTTCTCCAATTCTACATCTGAGATACCTCTAGTAATTGATTTCTGTTTAAAGTATGTTTTGTGCTCTTTTATTCATGGGTTCATAGTTCTTTTGAGTGCTCTAGTTCTTGCTAGCCGGATTAGAGTAGTAATCATTAGATTAAGTGCCGTGCTTAGGCTATCGGCTACCTATGTTTGCTCCTTGCTTTTTGGTTGTGTGCTAGAAGCTGGAGGTGACAACCCCATCTATCCTTTGTAGTCCATATTGAATTGTGTAGGTTCTTAAATTAGTAGGACCGTAGTCATGTCAGTAGAGTTATCTATTAGCGGTGCTTTACCATTTAAGCGGTGTCCCAAAGTGAACATTAGAATCATAAGCCTTGCTTTGCATACGGTCATAACTATAGAAATCCTCTCTACTCATACCTTAAACCTTGTTTGCTATCCTTAGACAAACTTGTTAGACAACACACACATGTTTTCTCGTGGATACGATACTCGATAATACTCTGGGTGAAAACTACTTCGATACACATGCGCTTGTGTATTTTGTCTCTGTGTGCCTCCACAGGTGTCAACACTAACAAAAAGCAAAGCCTTCATTCGTATAGGACCTTTGTTAAGAGTTAGGTTCCTTATAATGGAATATGCCTTGAGCATAGTTTCAAGAGCCTAACTATAACTAGCTATCGTTATATGTGAGAAGCTATATGAATGTCTAGCTTCTACTGACTTTAGGAAACAACCAGTTTTATTTATAGAGGTGAACTAAAAGTGTTTGTGTCTCCAAAAATGCTAGAAGGGGTGGGGCCATTTTAGGAGATAGTCAAATAAACACTGTCTTTATAAATTAATGAAGAGAGACATGTCCCTTAAAAGGACCGCTTTTAAAATTAGAGAGGGTTTTGAGAGGTCCACCCCTGTCAATATAGTTAAGGCACATTAAGCAAAACCTAGCCTAGGACACACTTTCTTAGGCACACCGAACCCAAAGTCCTAGACACTCCCTGCCTCCCTCCCTCATCCGCTCCCTTCTTATAGCCCCACTCACCACATCATTCCCAATATCCCTCTCATTTCCTCTCTCACCCTGTCGGCTTGCTCTCCTCTCCTACCTCGGCGCCCTAGTAGCGTCCTCTCCTCTCTCTATTCCAAGTGCTGCCGCCCAGAGCGGCCACCTTGCCAACATGGCCGTGGGTGCAGCATTGCCCTACCGCTCATGGCTGCCTCAACCTAATAGAGTAGGGATGCTTGATCACGGCAATTCTAGATCTCCTATGTGCAAAGCAAGATCAAATGTAGCAGCAGCCTCATATGGATCCAATTGGCGTTTGCCTACTCCTTTCTCTCCTTTCAACATTCGGATTCATCGATGACCTCTACCCTCATCTCCCTCTTCCTTCTTTCCAGATATGGTTCAATCCAAACACGTGGAGATCGGGGACGGCCACAGAGTGGCTCGCATTAGGCGAGATGTGCCTTGATTAGGCAAGAGAGAGGGGGTTGCTCTAGTGTGGTCATAGGCACTAGTTCAACCAGGCACCATTACATCTTTCTCAAACATTGTGCAAGGCATATGTGTCAGTGTAAGGGCTATGTGGTGTGCACAACTTGTGTTGTTCCATGAGTGGCATGTTGGTGCTGTTTTCACTCATCAAGCAAGCAATGGGATTTTCTTAATTGATTTTCCTAGATGGGCAAATGTCCCTACCTCTCCTATGTCCTATTAACTAAGGCGACTTCCTAGAGATGGGTGAGCAGCCTGCTCATAACATGTTATTTTCTTCCCTTGTAAACCTTTAATGTAGAAGTGTGCACTCATGCTGAGGGTTTAAGTTCTAAAGAATGAGTTATTCATGTAAGCTAAAGTAGTTAGAGTTCTTGTGATGGGACTTTACTAGCATGATACAAGTTTACTAGCACAATAATGTTTTATTGATTTGGGCAAAATAGGTTAAAAGACATGCACCATGCTGCATCTGCTTCAAAGTCTGTGTTGATCCTGATTTCACTACTACAAAAAAAAGTTAACCGTGACCATTTCAAAACTCCCTCGGAGGTGGGCATGATTTTGAACTGCCTCAGTTAATGCCGCGGATTAACCGAGGCGGTCATTTTTTATTAACCGAGATGGTTATAGCCAACCGCCTCGCAAAATCGATTAACCGAAGTGGTTAAAAAATAACCACCTCCTAAAATATATTAACCGAGGCAGGCCTTATAAGGCCTTATAAGGCTTGCCTCAGTTAATATCCTCAAGGCCCAGAAAAAGCCCAAATCCAATCAGCTGTAGTGTTCGTATATATTCAGCAGCCGAAGACTTAGGGTTCGCTTCACTCGGCGCCGCTTGCCCTTCACCCGAGTGCTTCACACAGCGCCGTTCGCACTTTACTTAGCACTGTGTCACGGAACCATCCAAATTATAAGAGCACAAGTCCAAAAACAATCGCCGAAACGATCAAATTCTCAAACTTGAGCCCATATAACTCCGGTAGTCCACGAAATCACGAGGGATTTCAAACCAAACCGAGAGCAGCCAAGATCGTAGTGATTCAACATAACACAACACTTGTTACAATAGTTTAAAAGTAATCTCATACATCGAAGTACAAATAATTTATTACAAAACCAAAGTGAAGATTTAGCGGAAGCAACATAATTTCTAAAACCATTTGAAGTCAAATACTGCCAGTACATAGTCACATCCTGCAAAAGCATACCAGAAGAGATACTATAGAGACCACGCCCATATGGTCTAGTCTTCACGCCCACAAGACGAAGACAATACTTGCAGCAACAAGTACGAATCTACTACCTGCAACAGGTGGGAATAAACCCTGAATACGAGAAGGTACTCAGCTTGACTTACCCGTCAAAAACCAGAAATAAAGGTGACACCAAGGATTATGCAAGGCTTTATAAAGTGGGCTAGCTTGACTCATTTGCAGAAAAGCTTAATACAAATAAGTAACCATTATATGCTTAAGTATCAAGTTGATCATCATTAACCTGATAACTAGATTAGCGCCTATACTAAAGCACTCACTTTATTAGGATCAAATAATATTAACCATAGCAGGTATAATAAGGCCATCATCATCATTATCATCAATTCCGAACCATCATTAATAATTAGTGTATCTACGCTGGAGATAACCAGTCAAGTTTCTCACTATCCGAGAGAGACGGCGACTCGAATCGATTCCAACTCAGCTGAGGGGGTATTCCTGACACTCACACGGCAAACCCCGCTAAAGGCAGCCGTAGATAACCTTTGGTACAACTCAGGGTGGCCCGAACAGCGCCACGTTCTCGGAGATACCAGTGGCCAGGATGCTCAGGACTTTTAACTCACCTGCCCTTGGACCCTCTGGCTCCCTTCCGAGGCGACTTTCACTTTTCGACTTCGTAGCCTGAGTTGAGCTACTAGGCTTCGCGGTCGGCAACCTCAGGCCGGCCAGCTAAATGTCAGGCATGTGTTCAAAATGACATAGAAGGCTCTAGGTCTCGGTCCTTAATCGACACAGACGGAGATAGATCCACACCCAAGGCCTCCATGCCTTGCTGCTTCACTATCGTCATCCCGCCCGGTCTCATTTCATTTCTTTAACACATGGTTCATTTCCACGATAGCAAATATAGCCAACCGTGACCTGACAAAGCCCTATATCTCGCAGGTGACAGGAAATCACCCGACTTCTACCGGTCTAATTTAGCAGGGCTAAGCATAGATACGATCCTGTCTACATAGGATTCAAGGTTCGAATTGCTGGACAAGGAGTGTTATCAATGCAGCAAGGGTTTCCAACCAACTCCTATCACATAATGCAACAATACATATAACATGTATATATAGATAATTGCTTTAAAAGTAGGAGGCTTATAATGCTCCAGGGCTTGCCTTGACCGAAAGAAGATAGAATAAGGTTCGGCTTCAAGAACGATTCCTACGCCTTCTCCGGCTTCGTCGGACTGGACCTCCGGCTCCCGAACGGACTCCAACTTTGGGGTTCATGCTTTGTGGAGCTTTATGGTCAACACGATCCTCGGCACACCTATTGCATGTATATGCACCCAATGAATTTCATGTATGCACCAAGGATGACATGATGATTTATGAACATGTATGAATGATGTGAAGACGAATGTAATGATATTGCAACATCATGAGCACAAAACCAAGTCATGTGGTGCTCTATTCAAATCACTTTAAGCTTAGGTGTAAATCTCCTCTCTGGTATTAACATGTTTAAACATCCCTAAAAAACCACTAAGTGCCACAAGGTTAAAACTAAACACACACATAACAAGATTCCAGAAATTTAGCATTTCCAATCATGTTAACATGAGTAGCTAAGAAAATTCATAACTGGAGTTCTATAACTCCAATGGACATGAATTAGGACATTATAGAAAGCTTATGAAATTTCCTACATTTCATCTTTATATACCAAAGCATGAATCAAAAGTTTACCAGGTCGAATTCAAACATTCCCAGAACCTGTTCTGGGCAAACAGAGAACAACCATCTCTAACCTCCAACTTAAAACATGTATATCTAATAAACTACTTGACCAATGGTCACCAAAATTTAATAGTAGCTAGATCATGAAATTTAAGACAACTTTGCTATAGAACACTTATCAAGAAAACATCATTATCAAGGAGCAATTCATAAAGTTTTCCAGATCTGTCCAGAAACTAGAATTATAAGAAATTAATTATTAAGTGATGTTGCAAGCATACAATTTGACAAAACCAACTTTACCATCATGTCACACATAACTAATGAACACTAGAAATCATGGTGTCCATCACCAATTAATCTCTTTTCATGCATTTCTTAATTTAATTAGATATTAAGGTGTAATTATGAACATATACCAAAAGTGCACGATAAATTCTACAAAAATTACAGTAGATTCTACATACTATTGGTAGACTACTATATAAATTTCAAGTCATTAGGGTAAGCATAGCAACCTCTATGGAAAATACCAAATGCCAATGCAAGAAATCATGTGAGAGCAAGATAAATCAATAACTCACTCATACAGCAACCAATGACCATGAAATTTTTACCACACATCAAACACATTATGGATAGCATGCCGTAAAAAGTTTACTTCATTTGGAGCCTTACATCTACAGTTATGAAAAAGACAAATACAACTAGCATTGAAAACCTAACTGCATAGATCTAGTTTTACAGCAAAAACTTTAAACTAAAACACTCCATATTGTAGATCTATCACCAAGAGAATTTTATAACGAAGCTAACAAAATTTGTTGCACTATTTTTGGAGCTCTAGCATGAGATATTAATTTCCAAAGATGCAGCCGATTTAATGCAATATTCCGAAAAAAATATGGAAAACACTCTTGCAAAGTGAACACAAAACTTTTTCCAAATTAATTAAGACCTCATTTGTAAATCTTTGTGTCTAGGCATTATGCAAAGTGAACATGGAAAAGAGCTCCTATTTGCGATTCACCCCCTTCTCTTCTTCTTCACGGGCAAGAACAGAGCACAGGAGGAGGGGATCGACTGGAGGAGCCCGTCCCGGCGGCTGTGGTCACCAGAGGCGCATAGGGAGGGGCGTCGCGGCAGCCCTGGCCATGCCTGGCCCTGGCTCGACAGCAGTCCGGCCTTGGTCTGGCCGGCTGCAGCCAGTAGCGGCTTGACCTCGGCGAGACAGGTGGCCTCGACAACGAGGTTCCAGCGGCGGGGAAGAGTGGAGGAAGGGTGCGGTGGAGCGACTGAGGTGGGGAGCAGGGTGGTGCGACTGGTGCTGGAAGAGTTGGAGGACAGAGCTATGGCACAGCAGCGAGCTCGGCTCTGTTCCGACTACGGCGAGCAAGAACAGAGAGACCAAGAGAAGAGAAAGCAAGGGAATGCGGGGCTCGGCCCTTTTCCTTTCTGCGAGCGTGGACAGCGGGCACAGCGAGGATGGCGAGGTGTCGAGCCGAGAGAGCACCGAAGGGCCACGCGGCGCATGGGACCGTGCCTGGTCGGCCATGACATTGCCCTGTCGATCCAAATTCAGAAATTCCAGATTGCATTGAAACACCTGAAACACTGCCCTGAAACAACTCAAACATTCCAGCAGCAGCAGCATGTTTCACCCTGTAGCTCAAGCTACAGCTCGAATCTCAAGATGGCCAAAGAACGAAAGTTGTAGAGAATGAAATTATCTCCAACTTCTCTTGTGAGTGTAAGAGCCAGATCTCGATGGATTTGGAGTTGTAAGAAATTTTCCAAAATCTGTCTTCAGGCACAACAGAATTTCAATAAGGCAGAGATTGCAAACTTTGGGTGGCTTAGAGTAGGATTCAAGGGTTGGTCAAAGAAACAAGATTGTAGATTATAAAATCCTCTCCAACTTTGGTTTAGAGATCCAATCCTGATTCAAGATGGTTTGGGAGATACAAGTGAATTGGTGCAGGCTGGCCTTGGAATGGAAACAGCAAACCAGTCAGTCAGGAATCAGGGATTTTGAGTGGGTTAGGGTGGGAATCATGAGGTGACCAAAGAATGAAAGTTGGAGCTGATAAAAGTTTCCACAACATTGATGTAGACGACTTTTGCTGATTCAGAGTCTAAGATGAACATTTAAACAAATCAAGCAAAGTGACTCTCTCTACTTTACATAGCAAACACATGCAAGAACTTGATTAACTTAATTACCTACTATAATTAAGGTTTCCAACAGTAAACTAAGTACCACTAAGCTGTTAACAAACATGTATGATAGGTACTTGCATTAGCTTATCATGATCCTCATAATTGACATGTAAGCATAAGTAAACAAGCAATGTTTCATTAATTCAACATAGATGTTTCACTAGTTCAAATTAAGTGCTTCAACAACTTCACTTACACAAACAAGATGAAATGCTCATGGTATGATGCTATGCCCATGAAATGTAAGTGCAAGAGGCTAGCAAACACCGAGGGTGTTACACGCTGCTCCCTCCTTTCTCCCATGCCTCCCTCACTTAGCATCGAGGCCCTCCACTGACCGCACCCAAGTGCCCCTCCCCTCTCCCTCCCGTCGGCGTCCCCTCCCTCTCCCTCCTGCATGGTGGCTGAGGCCCCTCCACAGCGGCGCCTCCCCTCCCCACCCTCTCGGCATGGTGGCGCCTCCCCTCCCTTCCCCTCCCCATCTAGCGTTGCTGTGGTGCGGCGGGTGGGTCAGCATGCAGGGGGCCATGCTAGGAGGCGCTTGGGGCATCGCGCATGGCGGCCCTCCTGGCGGCCATGCGGGGCAGCCATCGCGTAGGGGCCCCTCCCAGCAGCCCCTCCTCCCCTCCCGGCCACGGTACCTCATGGCCACGACCTGCTCCCGGCAGCAGCTCCCTTCTCCCTTCTTCTTCCACGCCAAATCCAGTGGCAGCGGCTTCGACGGGCCCAGATCCGACATCGGCGGCGGATCCACGGCCGGCGTGCTTCCCGATAGCACATCCACGGCCGGCGAGGCTGGATCCGATGGCAGTGAGGCGGATCTGGTGGGCGACTAGTACCGGGATCGGTGAGCGGCGGCTACAGCGACGTCGTCCCATGGATGGGCTTGGCGGGCTTATCCACGGGTTTCCTTTTTTTGTTTTTTCTGTGTGATTAACCGAGGCGGGCAAACAACCGCCTCAGAAAAGGTCCTATTAACTGTGACCTTTGGTCCGAAGCGGTTGCGATAACCGCCTCGGTTAATCAATTTTGCCCGCCTCGGTAAATATTTTGTGTAGTAGTGTTTATAGAGATAGGTGTGCATGAACACCACTGTTATTACAAATAAAAACAAAAAAATGCAGCTGCAAATGTGCAATCGAGTCTGGGCCTCGATCTAGGTCGCTGAGGCATCACCACGATGTCGATACAAACACCACTGCCACACCGTCAATCCACATGCTGCTGCCATGCCGTTGATCTGCATGCCACTGCCATGTCGTGTTTTGCCTCCTTGCTACCACGCCATCCTCTCTCTTCACCGTTGGTCCATCCTCTACCTTCCTCTGCCCTCCTCCCCCCTTCCCTCGCCTTTGCCATGATGTCCTCCCTCCCGGTACCCTCACCATCCATCCTACCACACCTGTGAGGAAAACAATGAGAGAAAAATTGAGAGGAAAGGAAATAGCTATCATGTTTCTCACATTGGGGAGCGCTACCACATATCCTGGAGCTACATGTGGTGAGGATAAGATATGGCACCGCCCTTCACTAGATTCACCTTAGCCTCAGCCTTAGCCCTAGGTGCCTTGGAGCCGCAGGTGGATGACCTTGGGTAAGGAATAGCCGACGCCATGGGGGTTGGAGCATGGCATCGTAGTATAGCTGGAGAGGAGGAGAGCCGGTGAGGATCTGCTGCTGCTCGTTTTGGAGGACGAGGCAAGAAAAGGGGGAGAGCTTTGAGCGTCACTACCGGAGGGGGGCGGGCACAGAGTACTGCTGCTGTGGGGAGCAGCTTCTAGCGCCATTGTCAGAGGGGAGCACTGCCGTCTCAAGATCCGCACACACACACACACAGAGGTGGCGTGTGTGGCTGCTAATGGGAGGAATGAAGGTGCGAAAGGTGGAGATCTACTATATGTGCTAGAGTTTGGCATGTGGGCCGAGTTGGGCTGGAAGGGTTGAACTCAATAAATAGAGGGGCCTCTTAAAAGGTCCACCTTTAAAGATAGCCCTCATTTTCACTCAGAGGCGGTAGTGTCTTTGAAAATCCGAGTGTATTTTTGTATACTTATGCTGGCCTCTATTAATCCTGAGGCTTGTCTTCTGAAATCAAGTCTGTAGTAGTGGTTAAGCTCAAGTTTCAGAGATGATGCCTTTCTCATGGCGCAGCAAGATGTTGTCTAAACTTTAAGTGCGGGTGATTCTAGTATAAAACAGGCGAACCACACCAATACATGAGTGTAACTAGAATACATGAGTGTAGCTAGTATATATAGAAAGAGAACTTACGAAGCAAGATAATGACAAGAACAAGTGGAACGAATCAAGATCTCCCTACTCATGAAGCAAACCGAGCAAAGCAAAAAAGAAGAGAAGGAAACACCATTCATTTGGTCCACACTAGTCTGAAAGGCCTGCAAGATCGGCATCCTTCCACCTCGCGTCTGAAGCATCAAATTAAACTTGTCGTACCAGAACAAAGCAGGCTTGCCTTACAACCCGGGCCGCTTTATTCCATCATAACCCGAGCAAGCAAAGGCCACCATTAGCATTTCTCACTAGTGTCTCTCCCTATCCATCTGTCTATTTATATAGACGCTCTTCTTTGACACCATACATATATGAGTACTATAGAACTCTCCAACTACGCAAGAATTAGCATGCATTAAGATCTCTCCATTCCTATCTCTTCCACACTAGTGTTGACAAATGTCGACGATTATGGGATCTTACACCACTGCAGTGAGACCATCGCCACTCCTGCAGACTTCCTCTCTCTTGCTAGCCCGTGGTTCCTGGAGGCCCGCGGTGACATTGCGGCCTTCTGCTACCGTGAAGTGCCGACGGCGGACACTCACCGTGACCTGTGCACTCCCGGAGAAAGAACGGCCACCGGCATTCAGCATCCCGCCCACCGGTGAGTTTCCATTTTCCTTAGCTGGATCAGGAATTCAGCATCGCTGACAAGAGCAAGCATGCGTTGCAGCTCTGCTGTGCCCCGTGCCGCCGCCGGACGGGAAGGAGCGGTGGGACATCAAGGAGGAGGATGACCGCGTCACGCTGTGGCTCCAGGTGCCAGGGCTGTCGGCGAGCGACATCGAGGTGACCACCAGCGAGGACGTCCTCGAGATCAAACGCAAGGTCACCGCACAACAGCCGGCGCTTCCTGAGGACGCGCACGGCGTGGGTGCGTTCCACATCCGGCTGCTCTTGACTAAGGAGTACGACGGCAGCAACGTGACGGCCGACCTCAAGGCCGGCATGCTGGTGGTCACCGTCCCCAAGAACCCGCAACGTCCCGGCGAACGCGTCGTGCTGGGGGCGCCCAGGCCCACGCCCCGTGGAAACGAGAGCAGTACCAGGAAAGGTCCTCCTCAACCGCAGCAAGAAAGGAAACCGGAACAAACCCCGGGGAGACAAAATACAAATCGATCGTCGTTCTAGCTGGCTGAGGGCTTTGCAGTCACTCCCGCTCGGACCCTGCTTTTCTTCTGTGTTGAAATAAGCCTCTCATTTCTAGCACCGGGTGGACACAAACCAGCAATCGGCTTATGTTGTGTCAATTGCCTGGAGAGAGCTTACGCTGTTGTAGTATCTTGTGTGTTTCCTTTAAAAACCTTCTTTGTTTCTTTATTACTCTCTCCGTTCTCAATTATAAGTCGTTTTGACCATTTTGCTATGTATTTAGATATAGTACAATCCATTTTGCTATCTATCTAGATATAAGATATGTCTCGATACATACCAAAATCGATTTATAATTTGGAACAGAGGAAGTACAATAACAAAATCAACTTATAGTTTGGAACGGAAGAAGTACAATAACAAAATCGACTTTTAATTTGGAACAGAGGAAGTACAAGTGTTCTAGGAATCAAGTGGCCGGGATTCTCCCATCATCAAAGGTCTTTTTTTAGCAACCCATCGTCAAAGGTCCTCCTCTATTGAACAAGTTCCGATCAAGTGGACTTGAGCTCGAGATAATTGGGAGAATTTTGAAGCTTTGTGCCAACGTTTCCAAGCATCTCCTGCCTGGGGATCGGACCTGCGCAGCCCACTGGACTTCATAGGAATAATCGGCCCAGGTCCACAAGCGTGTGCATCTCTAGCTCAAATTGGTCCGTTCTGGGTAGAGAACAGAGAAAGCAGAGATTGTCCCAGATAGAGAATATAGAGTTCTAAATTGCCTAGCTTGGTAGAGAATATAGAGTTCTAAATTGCCTATGTCTGGTTAGCAAACGATCCATGTGTAACAGAACAATCAAATTCTCTATAGAAGCACTCCTCATCTGAATCCTTCCTGATCTTCTATCCTAAGGCCTGTTTGGTTCACCCCTCCTAAAGTTTAGTGTCACTTTTAGTCATAAAAATGCCAAACACCCCCACTAAAGTTTAGTGGCTTTAGTAACCAAGGGGTAGTTAAAAGTGACTAAAATGTACATGGGACGGCTATTTTAGTGAGTGGAACCAAACAGGACCACTAAACTTTAGAGGGGCCACTAAACTTTAGTGGGTGGAACCAAACAGGCCCTAACGCTTCCCCAAGTTCAGAGAGCTAACAACTACCTACTGGTCTCCACACGTGAAAGTGTCAATTCAAATTTGAATCTACCAAAATGAATATGTAAGATCACCAACAGAGACATAATATTTAATTGACAATGTTCGGCTTTTAGCAAATTTATTTTTCCGTAAAACAGCTCGGAAGATCGTCGTTCAGGCCAGAAGCTTAATGACTTTTGAGCACATCTTCTAAAAATTCTACAGGCAACGTCTTTCACTTCTTTGAGCTCAATTTTTCTGTGATTGGTTTTTGAGTGCTCCTAAATCAAAAATATCAAAAAAAAATAAAAAGAAGGAAATCGACATCACTGCCGGTTGATAGCACAACTTGGCAGTGTATCACTGCTGCTTCGGAGGCATAACCGGCAGTGATGCTCTTAGATCACTGACGGGTGATGTTTTGAACCAATAGTGATATACGGTAAAAGCCTTTATTTCTCTAGATGTGACTTGGTTTGACCGGTGTCTAACCCATTCATCCCTAATCTCTAGTCCTTGTCTCCCTTATCATAGCCAGTTTTACCGAAAAGAGAGATGTCCTAGATGTATAGACGGTGGCATCCCCCTCCAGGTCCTCAGGCTTGAATAAAGTTTGTCAACGACTGAGGTCGGAGCTCCCTCTCATTACATGTAATAAATGTAAGAAGTGTGCTAGAGTTCGCGGTAATGAAGGCAGGTCCGAACTATGGCCGCGTCTTCTAAAAAGTGTCTGTGTCACAAGGTTAGATCTTGGTAGAAAAGGCTGATGAGAGTGGCCGTGTTTTTTATGGTTTCTAGCCTTGTGATGATTTTGATTCGAAGTTCATGATTTGGTGTTTTAATTTTAGTGGGAGATAGTGGATGCGAAGGCTAGTATTGGAAGGAAGAATATTTTCAACTGCTGAAAAAATTGGTAGAGAAGGCTGATGAGAGTGCACGTAATGTGCAAGTGAATTAGAAGAAGCCCATTGATGAAGAACTAGCAAAGAATTTGTCTCTTTTAGTTGGAATTAGAGGAAAAATTCTTGTTCTGTTGAAGTGCATTGTAGATCTAGTTTGTTTAGTGCTAATTGGGATTATCTAGATTGTATGTAGTCTCTAAATGTTCTATAGCATATTTTGCCTCCGGTTCTAATTCAGAGTGTCTATATTGTGTATCCGTCTAAGTTTGTACCTAGGCTGGCAAAATTAATTTAAACTATACAAAATAGGTAGCACAGTACAAAGACAACAAACATACAACATTTTACCAACTAGATCCATGTTACAATCAAAGTCAAAGTCTAAAAACATATTACAATATAACCACCTCAAAAACATTCTTCTAGCACCCGTATGGGGTTGGAGAGAACCAACCAGGGTGTGCAAGGGTTTGGAGCCCATTATGAGCAACTGGTCACCCCTATCTCAATGCAGACCAACAAAAAGTTAGAGTTGTGATGAGCAACTCTGCATCGCTGGCTCAACGTAGACCAACAACCAATTTGGGCGCTGTACAGAATTATATTGCTAACAACATCCAACCTTCAGTGTGCCTCTCTATCTTCACAAATATCATCTTGACTACGCGTAATGAAATGTGTACGTGGAGGACTCTCCCACAAAAGAGCCCAAATATGCAGATACTATAAGTGGCAAAAATATTGTGATGAGGTATATATCTAGCTCAGCTGGTAGGGGGACCTCATCTTTGGTCACGAAGGCGTTCAGACGCCACTTTTATAACTACAAGCAACAGTGGTTGGTGGGATCAACAGTTGAGAATCAATGTTGTGATAGTTAGGTGGATCCAACGGTTGAAAAATAATAATAACAGGTCAGAACAAAAACCTTTAGTGATATGCAAAATGTTATTGTCAGCTCGTAGCATTAATCGGTAGTGATATCTTAGTTATTACTGTCGGTTTATAGCTTGAAACGACAGTAATATATCACTGTCGAGCTATCATTGCCAATTTGTAGTGTGAACCATGATATATCACTGTCGGGTCTTGGTTTCAGCCGACAGTGATAGGTGTCATCATTGCTAGGTGATTAGCTTCCCACCAATTTTCTGAATCCTAGGCTTACCACCCGCTAATTAAATGATACCCAACGGGCAAACTTTTTTTCGATGTGTAACAATTGCAATGCAACAAGGTCGTTTTAGCATATTCTTTCTTAACAAATCGAAGATGACTCACATTGGAAATCAGACTGAGTATTTTTTTTAATGAATAAGACCTCAAGTTGATACAGACAAAGACTGCAAACTGACTTCTATGTGTGGACATAATGACAACTGACAAGCCCACATATCACGACGATATCGTTTGCAATTAATAGCACAGGTAGGGTGATAGTTTCATTAAATTCTTTATAAATTATGTTTTGATAGAGGATTTATTTGAACTTCTGGATTTTAATGTATTTTTCTAAAAAATTAATCAAAAATAGAGAAGTTTGTTAGAGTTAAGATGAAGCTAAGTGAATTGTAATTTGAAACGCACATAGTATGTACTAGTTGTTTCCTATGTTTATTTTACGTTTGTAACCCTTGCTAATTAAATTTAATAATATCCAACTGGTAAACTTCTTCCAATGTGTACCAATTGCAATGCAACAAGGTCGTTTTAGCATTTCTTAATAAATGGAAAATGGCTCACGTTCGAATTGAGACTGGGTAATTTTTTTTAATGAGGCTGAGTATTTTTAATGAATAAGACCTCAAGTTGATATATAGAGAAAAGGATTGCAAGCTGACCTCTATGTATGGACAGGGTGACAACTGACAAGCCCACACCTCACGACGATTTCGTTTGCAATTAATAGGACAGCTAATGTCTCGCCAATCCCAATTTTCTCTTGTTTCTGCTATGGTTGGTAGATGCATCGATGGTTTAATTGATTACGCAATATACCGTCAGCACATTCGCGTGCTGTCGCATCTCGCTTGTGAAACCTGAGCTGATCACCAATTTCCAAACTATATATACTCCATCCGTCTATAAACTAATGCAATTCTCTTTTTTAAGGAGTCAGACAATTTAAAGTTTAACCAAAATTATATAAAAATTTACTTGCAGTTACAATACAAAATAAGTACCATTAAATTGGTTATAAAATATATTTTCATTCAACTTAGTTCAGGACATAAATGTTAATAATATTCACTATAAATTCGGTTAAAGTTAAACTAGTTTGACCCACAAGTATTCCATATTTGCATTCCTTTGTGGCCGGAGGGAGTACTAGTAGCAACGCTTTTGTGCACGTCCATGTCGCCGCAATCCTCGATTGAATTTTGTACCTAAAACAGGGCAGATCCACGTAAGGTGCATGGGTACAACAAATTGACACATAGATCGGTCACACACCAACTAGAGCTAGATCACCCGGGTCACCATAGACGGAAGAACACAACAGATAATTATCACACTCTCACGGTGATGAAAGGCTATGTTTACAAGCAAACTAGCAAAGGATAATTAATCGTGCTTGCGTGACGAAGAACGGCTAGTTTCTTAGCAAACTAGCAATGAAACCATCAAAGCTCTCTCCTGGGAGAGACCCCGTTGGGGCAAGGACATCGATGGGTTGTCCTAGGTCGGTTGGCAAGCTTAGAGCGTCATCCTTGGATGTCGGATCAAAAGATGAACAACAATATGAAGTTGAAAAAGATGATTAGGGAAAGGTATTAAATGTAAATTTGATGATGGTATGTTAGATACCTCAATCGGCCATGTACCCCCTATTTTACAGAGAATAGAGGTGGTCTGATCCCATTAGAAAACCAATATGGTATTATTTTTATGCCGCTTTGTAGAGTTTTCCTTAGACTTAACCAAAACTGGCATGGGCCCCTTAATTAATTGTCCTTGGTCCAATTTAAGGGTCAACGTATGCCCCCTGTCAAACAAGAGAACTCCGCATTCGCTTGAATGATGGTGGAAAGGTAGTTTAATCTTCTAGATGTGTCAAAAACACCATTGCGAGAAATAATGATATACCAACACCTTGGCTCTTGGCAAGCTAATTTACCATATTGTCACATCCAGGAGGTAAATTAAAAATGTCGATAAGCAAAACAACTTGGCATCCCTCTATAATATGAGGACCCACATCAAGGATCAAAATAAGGAGTTGGGGGATAGCCAAACATATGAGAGGATGAATTCCACACAGGCATAGGCAAAGAATATAGATGATGCCAAGACCAATAATCTTGATGATTTGGTGCAAACCTCTATCTTGACAATTGTTTCTTGAATCTTCTTCTTTCATTTGCCTTCGTTGCACCACTTGCTTGAACGTCATCCTTCTAAGCTTGAACACTCCTTTTAGGAACCCACGTCAAATCCTTTTATATCAGCTTTTTAGCACTAAGCTTCTGCAACTTATTTTCTTGTCACTTTGGTAAACCGAGTGAGTATCTTGGTTTTATTTCTGTTTTGGACAGTGGCAACCTCTCTTTGAATTTGGGTACTCTCACTTCTTTTTGTTTAGATTCGGAACCTGCTTATGGCCACTATTTTTCACACGATAAACCTGTTTTACCGTTTTCTTCTTAGGTTGAGCTCCGAACCGATTCTAATCAAATTGTTCTTTACAATATGATGAATTCTCTAAATATCTATGAGCTGCATACTCTGTGTAATATGGCCTAAAGTATGGTGGACCATGTGTCTCTTGATCAAACTAACCGCAAGACGAATAAGGACGAAAACCTATGGGTCGCAGTCCATATGACATAGGAATTAACTACTCAAAAGGAGAATATATATTGCTATTGCGTGAGACCTATTCCCTTGCTAATTCCACTCTTGAGACTTGTGCTTTGGAGACAATCTTGATGATTGGACCTTTCTTAACTGATTAGCGATATTTGCTTCATCTTATTTCTTATATTTAGCCAGAAGTTCATCAAAACTGAGCTCTGGCTTTTACTCTTATGCTTATCACGGCCTTTACCTCCATTAGCTCTATGATCTGAATCTTTATCCTCCTCTTGAAAGACATGTGCCACATGAGGATCCCTCTGATCCTGGGAAACTAGCTTAACCGATATGCTAGCCGATTTCAGCTACTACTCATCTAGACCCAATTAGCAAGAGCTCGGCCCATCATTCATAGATTGTGAAAGATCACCGACCACTAATAATTAATAATCTACCTTCTTTGGAGAAATTGGAGTATATTGTAAAAGATGATTACTTTCCTAGATAGAACCGGCTTAGCTTGATTCTCCCTATTCAATGGGATCAATTGGCCTTTGCTTTAGCTAGAGAGATTTTGCTTGGCCCTAGTGTCTTCTGGATTTGTAATCACCTCAGTGTCCTCTAGAACATCTCCAATTTGCAATTCATGGACAACGACCTTGTCTTCACATGAGGGCTTCAAATGTCTCTTTGACATTTGAGCTATTACTTTTTGATGAATTGGATGATTCTAGCAGATTCTAAATCTATTTGCCATCAAGACCAACTGAATTCAATTGGTTGTTTTATTGAGCTTTAGAAAATCTTAATCATCCTTTATTAATGGCTGATTGGATCTTGATCAAACATATTGCAGTTAGAAGTATTATGATCAAAGGAATTATGCCACTTGGAATACGTAAGCCCTTCTAGATTTTGAGTTGAAAGCAAAACTTTGTGATCATTGAACCGAATAACATTATTCTGTAACAAGATTATAAAGACATCATCATAAAAAGTAAAGTTAAAGGTGTACTTTGATCTCTTTAGCTGACTCTTTTCTAGAGTCAGCTTTAAAGCTAGGCAAATGAATGGATCATATTTGACATTAATCCATTCGGTCACACCTTTGCAATTCCCTTTTCTTGCTAGATGTTTCAAGATTGATCATAAAACCAACATTGGCATCTGCAATATTTCTTAATGTTGGCCCTGAATCATTAAACTTAAAATAATTGTATAATTTGTTTCTCATTTGGGACCAAGTATGAATTGAATATAAAATAAGTAAAGCAACCCATGTAGATATAGAAGCCAAGGTAAACATTGGAGAAGCTTTAACTTTGACAAAATAGTGTTATCAGTCTCTTAATAAGGCATAATATGTTGTTGACCCATACAATGTAAATTTATTTCATTTTCAACAAATAAAATACCTTCCTCAATCAGTCTCTTAACACTACAAGTAAGAATATCACTGATAGATGTAGCAATTGAAACAGTATGACCAGATTGGGATTTCTATAAAACATTGTACTTGGTACCTTGTTAATCATGCATGAGAAGTGAAGGTACTTGATTTGAGCGATGTTGCTCCTACTCTCCTGAGAACAACCAATTCTAGACTGCTCTGCAAAAATCTAGCCAGGTTGGTGTTCAAACCTGGCTAAGCCGTTTTTTCCAGCACCACTAGAAATCTCTAGCCATTGACACTTTAACACCTTCTCCTTGTCTTCAGGGGTTTCATCTTTAGTGACTTGGTATTCTTTGTTAACCGAACATATTTCAGCTATAATTTGAGGTTCATGAACAATAGGATAGTTACTAGATAAATACACAACCATTTTGGCTCCTAAAAAGTCAAAGCTGGCTAATTTCTTGCACTTCACATGTTTTCTACAACTTGACTTGTTTCTTGAGATGTAGTTGATTCAGAATGATATTGTGTTGTTCAGTTTTGTCAGCCAAACACTTGCTTATATCTGATTCAACTTCTCCTTTGCCAATTGTGTTAGCTAACAATGCTTTCTCTTGCACAATTCTACTTTAATCTCATTACTATCTAGACGCTCTTGACCTTCTTTCAACTTTTCAACAAGGTAGCCAGCCAAGCATGAATAACATCATCCGAACAAACTGCCACCTAATACTTTCAGGCTCATTTAGAAATGAAGCATAATCATCGCTACATTCTTGAAATTGAGTAGGGGATGAATTGTATGTCGTACTGCAATGAAGCCAAATTGTGAGCATTAACTCCTATATATGGTGTTGAATTATCTCATATACAGGAGCATTAACTCAAAGAATTCATAGTTGGCCTTGACTTTTGAACATGATATCTAGAATTATGATGTGTATGATGAAAATCATTAGCAACTTAAGTATTAACCGATGCAACATATGTCCTATTGTTATGATGAGCAAACATCAGCATGAGAATCCATGGACTTGAAAAATAACAAATGTGATGTATTTGCAAGTTGTACCTTGGGATAGTTGTAATAGCATTGCAATACAACACCCTAGTACTCCATGTTTTAGAACTTGACTGCCTTGCTAAATTGTTCAATGACAAGACCAAAAATTGCAAAACCGCAAGCAAGGTCACAAGGGGTCAAAACCACATGTGATTGGCACTTTGGGCCAGATGCAACGCTAATGGAGAGCACCAGAAGATAGATCTGTCAAGAATATGGATAGCGCAAATAGATTCAGCTACAAAGTAGAGCTAACACAATCGTTCCCTAGGGGAGTCGCCAAATAGTGTGTTGACACAAAGATGGTAACACACCACCAAATAGTCGCCACATGCGATCGGCACTTGGAACCATCGAAGCTCTCGCCCAGGAGGACCCCGTTGGGGCAAGGACATTGATGGGTTTCCCTAGGTTGGCTAGCAAACCTAGGGTGGCATCCTTGCTCATCAGATCAAGATATGAACAACAACATGGGGTTGGAAAAAAAGGGATTAGGGAAAAAGGTGTTAAATGTAAATTTGATGATTGTGTGTTGGATACCTCAATCGACCATGTACCCCCCTATTTTATAGGGAGTAGGGGTGGTCTTATCCCATTGAAAAATCAATGTGATACTACTTTCATGTCGTTTATAGAATTTTTCTTAGATTAGGCCAAAACTAGCATGGGCCTCTTAAGATTTCCTTCGACCCAATTTGAGTGTCAACACAGCTGCACCTTCAAACTTTTGTAGAGATGATAAGCATTTATACCCACAATACATTATATATCTATATACCACCTCACCAAATATGGACTAGTAATCTTTTAAGTCTAAGTGCTCTTCCATCATCTAAGCAAAAAAAAATAGCCTACAATAGCATAGTAGTAATTAACCCAAAATGCAGCCATGCACATAGCACAAGATAAAAATGATGAACGAGTTTAGGAAAGGTAAAGACATCAAGTTGAGTCTTCTTCTAAAAAGTTTATGGAATTTGAGATCTTATTTGATAATCAATCAATTTTAGGGGAAAACATTCATCCGTAAATTACTATTGTCGGTGTTTTATAAACCAGACTAGTGAATTTATATGATTATCGCATTGCTCTAGGAAGACGATGGTAGCATCCAATAGACATGAGAATTTATACTGGTTTAGGCTGGAGCCCTATATCCAGTCTTAGAGAAGATCGAGTGCGTGTTCCTCACTTGAATGCTCTGAAGTTCTTACAATGGGGGTGCAAGAATGGTGAAAGAGGTGGTAGACCCTATGCTAGATGAGGGGCAGCCCGAAGAGAAGCTCTAGGAGCCCTACTGCTATGGTGGATGGATGGAATGGTAGAGGATGAAGAATGAGACCATGTCCTGAGATGGATGCCCTAGTTGCCCTTATATAGAGATCGGGGTCAAGGCTTGATACAAAGAGGAGGTTCCCCCGACCGAAGGGTCATGAGCTTGAGGGAGGTCCTAACTAACTTGGCTTGCAAGCTATGCCATCTTCTGGTGTTCGTTCGGGCATGGCCACCATCATGGTCTTGTGGCCACGTTGCGGCAGAGCGAGACATGGTGCTGCTATGCTAGTCGTGGCAAGCATTGTAGGCATGTTGGTGGTCTATTAGCTGTCCTATGCATCGTGGTGTCCATCATAGTTTTCACCATCATCTCTTGGTTCCTCTAGGACTTTTACCCTTAGTAGGTAGCCACCTCGGGTCATCATTCATCTGATCGCTTCACGAGGCTAGGGCCATGACCCTGATCGTTGGGGTCAGAGCACTCCACTAGCCAGGAAGACTTCTAGGTCAAGACCCTTGTCGTGGATCCCATCCCGTATTGGGTGGGATCATACGTGCATCCCATCAGTCTGTATCTAAACAGTGGGTGTCGTACCCATTGCCGCCATCGTGCGGTATTGTCTTGTTCATGTGGTATGGCGCTAGGTTGTCGTCTGATCAGACCCAGGTGACCACTGTCACATTGGTCTTTGCGGGGGTCAGCGCAGTGTACTTGCCTTCTTCAGATCAGGCATGTCGCGTGGGGCTCAACCTCTTCCTGTCTCTCCCAGGGGTCAGCATGGGGAAGAGGTCGCATATTTGTGCATCACGCGGCCAATGCTGGAGGAAGGGATCATGATCGCCCTCGGCCTTAGCGCCTAGCCTACTCTGCTCTGCCCTCACTAGGCCTCGGTCATTTGGGCCATTGTTAACCTGATGAGTTGCAGGCCGCATGGCCTGCTAACTAATCGGTGCCCTAAGACACCCTAGGGTTATGACCCCGACAGTAGCCTCTGAGTGTTTTTACGATCACGAAGTGATTGGGAAAGTGCTGATATGCGTGTGCATTAGAGCATGGATCGGTGGTCGTGGCCTGCCCGAGCTTCATCGCTCAACCCCTTGCAGGCTTGGTGCATTCAATGAAGTTGGTGGCCGATCATGCCTCACCTTGTCAGGATGCCCTAACGATGTAGTGTCGAACCCTACCATGTCAGTGTGTCATGTTTCAGAGTTCATGACCTACGCTGAGCCGAGTGATCCGGTCAACCCTGTTACGGCTTTGTCTTTACGAAGATCTTGATTTTCCCAACCTCTCGCGGGCGTTTGGTGTGGGCCCCTTAGCTCGCCGCGTGGCGAGGGGATCTCGGGCTACTCAGTCCCCCCCGGTCTTTATAAAAAGCTCTTTTTCCGCTTCAACCACCCCTGGCTTCTTTGAGAGATTGAGTTTCATAGAGGGGAAGGTTTTGGAGAGGACCATGTGGTTCTTGAGCATGTGACTCACTAGGGGTAGTTTGCGGTGGCCAGAGGCGGCCATCATCCATTTTGGCAATCGATGCTAGAAGGGATCTTGTGGGCGGAGGAGTGAAGGAGGGCGCAGCCACCATGTAGGAGGCAGTGCAGCCTTTGTGTCGTGGCTGCACTTTGGCCTCCCTTTTGCTCCATCTTGGCGATAGGATGGTCACCAATATTTTTGTTGGACCTAGACAGTCTTGCCACTCTCTTCCTCCTCGCACCTCATTCCTAGGGTTGTGACACTACAGGAGGGTTTGCGAGTCCATTTTTTGCTTCACCGCGCCTCCCCTATAGCACCATTCCCCATGGGCCTTTCAGTGATACCACCACTAGGGTGTGGTGGCATCAGTTTTTTCATTCCTTGTGCGAATTGCCCATACATCGCTTTGTAATTGTGTAGGATATGAATAAAAGCTCAAGGAATCCTCCTTCTGGAGTTGTTTGGGGCTTAAAGCTGTGATGAGCCCTTAAGCCATTTTGGATAGATTCAGGCTTGTTGACTAATGGTTTTCGGTGCGGGCCGTCATTCTCTCATTGCGCGAGGTTGCTAGGTAGCTTTGGGCTTTTTTGCCCAAGCTCCTAGGTTGCATTTGACTAGGTGTTCGCTTTCTCCTTTGCGTGGATCACAGCCTTGGGGCTTTCTCCTTGGGTGTTTGACAATCAGAGTTTTGTAGGCTTTGAGTGAGTCATTGGCCTCTCACCATGCTAGGCGATGAGGTCATCGAGCGACCTTGGACCTCTCCTCCCGAGTGTCTGCGAGTTAGAGGACGCAGGCTTTGGGTGAGTCATCGGCCTCTCACCGCGCAAGGCGATGAGGTCATCGAGCGACCTTGGATCTCTCCTCTTGAGTGTCTACGAGTTGGATGACACAGGCTTTGGGTGAGTCATCGGCCTCTTGCCATGCAGGGCGATGAGGTCATCGAGCAACCTTGGACCTCTCTTCCCAAGTGTCTGCGAGCTAGAGGACGCAGGCTTTGGGTGAGTCAACGGCCTCTCATCGTGCATGGTGAAAGCCCTAGTTTGGTTTCAGATAATTTATGAAACCTAGGGACTAATCATTGTGCTAAGTGCTTAGACATGAAAAGATAAGTCCCATGTCAAGTGCATTTCTCAATGGGTACATCAATGAGCTTGTGTATGTTGAGCAACCTCTCAGTTTTGAAGATGAGAAGAAGCCCAACCATGTTTAAAAGTTGAGAAAGGCTTTGTATGGCTTGAAGCAAGCACCTAGAGCTTGGTATGAGAGGTTGAGGGATTTCCTACTCTCTAAAGAGTTCATTGTCACACCCGGTTTTAAGGATAAAACCAGACATACACTATATGTGAAATAAAGGAGTCAAATCTCACATATAGCCACAGATAAGTGTAATATCAAGAGACAAATGCTTAATATACATAACACAATAGTATAAAATATACCTTAAAGAGCAACACAGCGGAAAAGACAACTCCGAACACCGGGTGTAGACTTCACTCTAGGAACAAACTGACTAGTTGATCACAAGCCTAAAAACTCCAAAGACTATCCTGAGGTGTGGGAAATAGCAAGAGTGAGTCCATGTCGAACTCAGCAAATATATCATGGGGTTCATGAGGCTCAAAAGGTTAGGCGCTGGTTTACTGCATTTAGCTTTTATTCATCATTTGCTTAGCAAATTGAGTAGCAACAAGATAACCAAATTCCCATTATAAACCAATGATCAATTGTAATAAGAATAATAAAATAGCAATTAACATAAGCATAATAATATCAACCATAATAAGCATGATGTAACAATGGTGAACATTTATTCTGTAAGAATCCCCAAGGCCGCCCGTGTCCGTGGGCACGGCTAGTATACCAGTTTTTAACTCTGCGCAGAGGTGTACACTTTCACTGTGAGTCATGACTTCCAAATGCATGGGTTAGCTAGGCCCAAAACACCGGAAATCATATAAAGCCATTTAAAAGTTCGTCTAACAAGTTAGGGCCGCTAAGGATTCTCAATTGGAAAGCATGAACCTCCCTCCAAGGGGCGACTTACAGAAGACTACACCCACCTTGGTAGGCCAAGACCATACTAGACATGACCCCTCTTGCGCCTTTCGGTAACCACTAACAAGCTAGAAAAGGTCTCTTAAACAACTAGAGCCAGAGCCATATAGCCCTCACAGCTGTACTGTCAATCCCGGTTATCACTTACAGATAAGTCCTTACGGAGAGAAACTAGAGCAACTTAAAAACAACATAATGCTCTAGCACCCTTTAATAGTAATTAAATCATCTTAATGGGTGATTGCATAATTCATTAGTCATATTACAAGATCATTGTTTATTATTAAGCACTAGCAATAGATACCCAATGCAAAACCCATAGGTGACAAGGAATCAGGATATCAAAGCCTACTTTATAATCTATAGGTCATCAAGGAGGACACATGCATATGTATTATGATTACAGTGGATAGGATAACAAGGATGGTCCCATGCTATACTTGCCTTGATCAAAGCTTTCCTGATGATACTGCTGGTCTGGCTCAAAAGAATACTCCTGATCGTCAAGAAACGGCTCACCGTCTATACTCGATCATCAAGCATCAACACACAATCATCCGAGCAATCATACACGAAGCAAACAAAGAGACATAATTAAAACAGTACACCAACAGTAGCAAAACAGTATAAAAAGTTTGTAAAACTCTTCTACACGTTACTACAATCACACAGACGTAAAGATCACGAAATTCGGATTTAAAACGTGAAAGTTATGAATTTTCTAAGATTTCCTATAGATAAATAATTACTTTAATATAAACTCGAAAATTAAATTTTCCAAACCTACTGTACAGTACTACCAACATGTAGAGCTCGCAAATACGAACCTAACGCAATTTGAACGGGTCAAATCGGAGTTAAAACGTAGAAGATATGGCCTAAACAAGATAGTGGCAGTTTTATAAATACCTAGTTTCGAAAATAAATCAAAATCTGGTTTTTAATGTGATCTAGACGGTGGAATTCAAGTAAATACCTCTTCTTCTTCTTAGAGTAGAACGTATGCTCACGAGCAAGCAGCCTGATGGCTTCGTCGGACAGCGGCAAGAGAAGGAGGAGAAAATATAATTTACTACACGAGAGATTTCCCAAACTAGGGGCTCCTCTACGGTAGTTTTGGTGTGCTTTGCCCATGGGGTAGGTACGTATATATAGGGAGGAAAACTCTCCACCTCTATGTCAACTAGCGATATGGTGCTAATTGACGTTGCACCATCCACCTCCGCTAATAGGCCTAAGTAATCATTTAAGCCCATTAGTAAACAAATGTATGGGCCTTTGAGATTTATTAGGATTATTGTACATGGGCTTTGAGCGTTGGAAAACAAATGAGAGATTTATTATTTTCGGAATTAATTATTTTCATGGATAAAATAATTTCAGAAAAGTCCAGAATTATTATTTAAGCCGCGAAAAATACTCCGAATGCTCCGAAAATTCGGGAAAAATTCCCAGAGACATTATGGAACATGAGGAACCCAAATAAAGTATTTGGAGCTCATGATAAGATATTTTGGAGCATCTAAAAATTAGATTATGCTCACAAATAAGTGGAAACAAGCTATAGAAAAAGTCAGAAAAATTCCCGAGAAGTTTGTAGAGATTGATTGATGGACGAGAAACTGAAATGGGTGATTTGGGTTACAAAGAAAATATTTGAAGAAGCTCTTAATGAAAACTTGAGGTGAGAAACAAGGAATTTGATTGCAGAAAACGATAAAGGCTTGCTAGAGAAGGAAGATCGACCTACTAAACGCATTTTAAAGACTTTACTCACCCTCAACACATAAAGAAACAATAAGCAAACATCACATCAAATCATATGCATCGGCATGTATACACACAATGTTGCTAAACCCTATGATAAATTTTAATGTAATGAAAAATATTATTTTCCTATGTTTTCATGAGCACTAGAATGCAAAATTAAATCACTTTGCATCTATTTTGAAAGAAGCAAATTTTAGGGTGTTACAATTCTACCCCCCTTAAGATGAATCTCGTCCCGAGATTCCGAAGATGATGATAAAAGAGATAGTGACATTCTGTCTTCATTCGATCCTCATTTTTCCATCTTACATCTTTCAATGAGAATCATGAGACAGTTCCTAAGATCCTCGCTAGCTAATCTGCGTAAGCATGATCATCTCTCATATTGAGCTCCTCCAAAGTTGTTTATTCCTCAGCTATGACTTCTGTAAGTTCATGGTCCACTTTGCTATCCTCAGTGTAACCACCTTCTAATTGGTCATTCTCGTCTTCCTCAGGTGCCGGTTGAACACCTACATACTCAATTCTTTCTCCTGATCGTGTGGTTAGAAACACCGAACGTTGGGCAGAATTAATCACTCCTTTGCAAGCAAGTAATCAACCTTTTCCAAGGATAACATCTATTTCCATTAACTCTAGAACAATAAGGTTTGCCTCAAACTTCACCCCCTTTATGTCAAGACTAACTCTTGGGCATATACGGTTTGCCTTCTTTTCTCCTTCTGGAGAGTTAACTACCACCGGTTTCCTCATTGGAAGCATAGTCATCTTATGATCTTTGACATATTTGTGAGAAATGAATGAATGTGTAGCCCTAGGGTCAAACAAAACCATAGCAGTGTCTGAGCCTGCACCAATATAGCCGAGAACAACCTCTTTAGCTTCATAAATGGTAACCACATCCACATTGTTCAACCTTCCTTGGATATATTTTCGATTCAATTTATTTCTTTGCACCTCCTGATTATTGACACTTTGTTCTGGCTCTTGATGTTGTTGATTCTGGCTGCAATTACTCTTAGTAAGCTTCTCCAAACAATCGTTCTCATAGTGATCTATCTCACCACAACCATGACCTTCCTCATTGGTATTAATAATCAGAGGTGACAGACATGGTTCTTGAGAGTTAAAGTAATGCACGTCATTATTGGGTTGCTGAAATTGGTACTGATCCTGATCTGTACTACCAAGTAGATGCATAGAGTGTGACTGATACTCTGATTGTGCAGCAAAACCGAGACAAGTGTTGCTACCTGCAGATTGATGTTGCATTTTCCTTCTCTTCCTATCATGCTCCTTGCGCATATCATCAAGCACAATAGCACGGTCCACCAAAGCTTGAAAATTTGGATAGGTGTGGCCCTTCAGTTGTAACCTGAGATCATAATAAATTCCCTTGAGAAAAAGACGTTGCTTATCTGCATCTTCTCTCACCTCATTAGGAGCATAACGAGACAACTGAGTGAACTGATCATGATACTCGCACACCGACATAGATCCTTGCTTTAGAGCTCGAAATTCATCCTGCTTAAGTTCTATCAACCCTTTGGGAATGTGGTGAGATTTGAATTTACCTCTGAACTCCTGCCAGGTTATCTGAGAAGCATTATCAGTACGTCCATCCTAGAAAGATTCCCACCAATCTAGAGCAGCACCATACAGTTGTCCAGAAGCATAAAGCACCTTTTGATGGTCATCACACTGAGCTATGTCAAGATGTCGCTCCACAGCTCTAAGCCAATCATCTGCCTCTAGTGGATCACTCGCATGAGAGAATGTCGGCGGGTGTCCCATCATAAATTCACCACGCCTACTAATAGGCGGTGCTTGATGCTGGTTATTCACCACATGTTGAACTAGAGTCTGCAGCAATTGAGTCTGTGTTGTCAAAGCTTGCTCCATAGTTGAAAAATTTGTTGCTGGCAGAGGATTAGATGAATTGGTAGAGTTCCTTTGGTCACCATGTGAAGAACTTCTCCAGGTATTAACCATCTGTTTGTAACATGAATACTTTAGGATTTAGTCATTCTTAACATTCCTAAGTGCAACTTCATGAGATGACAAGATAAGACTTGATAGCATGAGGGGTAAGAGAAACCCAACCACATAGACACCCGAACTCTTCACCTTGACTACCCCCCTTAAGAAAATATCAACTAGGGAAACAAAAGAGTATCCTGAACCTTCTTCTCAATGGATATACTATCATGATGACCCTCCGATATCCAATAAAAACTCGTGTGTATAAACAAGAACAAGTAATCTGAAATTCCTTGCGAGCAGAAAAATAGCAGCACAGTAAAACATCCATATCTTTAGTTCTGTTAATCCAATTAGGTTGCACCTTATACTGTTGGAAAGCTTATCAAATTCTCTACAACTGACTTATAGAACACTTTCCCAGATTCTGCAACTAACTTGGTCGAAAACAGCACATAACAGATTCTGTTCTAGGTTTCAGACAGCACAGATTCATCATTTTGTGATTTTCATAACTCCCAAACCAGAATAGCTATGAGGGTGATTCTTACGGTCAGAGAAACATGTTGAAGTCTACTATTGTCCAGAAAATTTCCATGATTTTTGGTCATCCGAGAACAGAGGTATAAGCTGAAGAAGATAGACTGCTCCGAAAAGACAGGATAAGACAGAAACAACAAAACCAACCCAACTATTTATTCACTAATCCTTATATCTTAAGCGTATATCTAAATGAAAATGTGGAAAAATCCGCAAGATCATTGCAATCACTACAAAGATCCAAAACAAGCAAAGGAATAATGACAATTCAACAAGGCAAAATAGGAGCACAACTCAACAATGACTCAACTTGCGATGCTATCGTTTTCTTCATATTAAAGGCACAGATCCTAATGCTTCTCTTTCAATGTCGCCAGAAGGTGGTAAGAAATGGTTCTAAAAGCATATCAAAGCAAGGAATAGGATGAGCACAAGACTTTATAAAATAAGCAACAAGGTGGAGATGAATAACAAGGTAAGGATATAGTATAGAAGAAAATACTAAGGTTTTATAGAACAAGGATTGTTATAGCAATTTCAAAACCTTGACACGACCAATTTCTAACTAGGCTTGCATCCTACAGTCAGCATTGCTCTGATACCACTCTGTCACACCTGGTTTTAAGGATAAAACCAGACATACACTATATGTGAAATAAAAGGAGTCAAATCTCACATATAGCCACAGATAAGTGTAATATCAAGAGACAAATGCTTAACATACATAACGCAATAGTATAAAATATACCTTAAAGAGCAACACAGCGGAAAAGACAACTCCGAACACCGGGTGTAGACTTCACTCCAGGAACAAACTGACTAGTTGATCACAAGCCTAAAAACTCCAAAGACTATCCTGAGGTGTGGGAAATAGCAAGAGTGAGTCCATGTCGAACTCAGCAAATATATCATGGGGTTCATGAGGCTCAAAAGGTTAGGCGCTGTTTTACTGCATTTAGCTTTTATTCATCATTTGCTTAGCAAATTGAGTAGCAACAAGATAACCAAATTCCCATTATAAACCAATGATCAATAGTAATAAGAATAATAAAATAGCAATTAACATAAGCATAATAATATCAACCATAATAAGCATGATGTAACAATGGTGAACATTTATTCTGTAAGAATCCCTAAGGCCGCCCGTGTCCGTGGGCACGGCTAGTATACCAGTTTTTAACTCTGCGCAGAGGTGTACACTTTCACTGTGAGTCATGACTTCCAAATGCATGGGTTAGCTAGGCCCAAAACACCGGAAATCATATAAAGCCATTTAAAAGTTCGTCTAACAAGTTAGGGCCGCTAAGGATTCTCAATTGGAAAGCATGAACCTCCCTCCAAGGGGTGACTTACAGAAGACTGCACCCACCTTGGTAGGCCAAAACCATACTAGACATGACCCCTCTTGCGCCTTTCGGTAACCACTAACAAGCTAGAAAAGGTCTCTTAAACAACTAGAGCCAGAGCCATATAGCCCTCACAGCTGTATTGTCAATCCCGGTTATCACTTACAGATAAGTCCTTACGGAGAGAAACTAGAGCAACATAAAAACAACATAATGCTCTAGCACCCTTTAACAGTAATTAAATCATCTTAATGGGTGATTGCATAATTCATTAGTCATATTACAAGATCATTGTTTATTATTAAGCACTAGCAATAGATACCCAATGCAAAACCCATAGGTGACAAGGAATCAGGATATCAAAGCCTACTTTATAATCTATAGGTCATCAAGGAGGACACACGCATATGTATTATGATTACAGTGGATAGGATAACAAGGATGGTCCCATGCTATACTTGCCTTGATCAAAGCTTTCCTGATGATACTGCTGGTCTGGCTCAAAAGAATACTCCTGATCGTCAAGAAACGGCTCACCGTCTATACTCGATCATCAAGCATCAACACACAATCATCCGAGCAATCATACACGAAGCAAACAAAGAGACATAATTAAAACAGTACACCAACAGTAGCAAAACAGTATAAAAAGTTTGTAAAACTCTTCTACACGTTACTACGATCACACAGACGTAAAGATCACGAAATTCGGATTTAAAACGTGAAAGTTATGAATTTTCTAAGATTTCCTATAGATAAATAATTACTTTAATATAAACTCGAAAATTAAATTTTCCAAACCTACTGTACAGTACTACCAACATGTAGAGCTCGCAAATACGAACCTAACGCAATTTGAACGGGTCAAATCGGAGTTAAAACGTAGAAGATATGGCCTAAACAAGATAGTGGCAGTTTTGTAAATACCTAGTTTCGAAAATAAATTAAAATCTGGTTTTTAATGTGATCTAGAGGGTGGAATTCAAGTAAATACCTCTTCTTCTTCTTAGAGTAGAACGTATGCTCACGAGCAAGCAGCCTGGTGGCTTCGTCGGACAGCGGCAAGAGAAGGAGGAGAAAATATAATTTACTACACGAGAGATTTCCCAAACTAGGGGCTCCTCTACGGTAGTTTTGGTGTGCTTTGCCCATGGGGTAGGTACGTATATATAGGGAGGAAAACTCTCCACCTCTATGTCAACTAGCGATATGGTGCTAATTGACGTTGCACCATCCACCTCCGCTAATAGGCCTAAGTAATCATTTAAGCCCATTAGTAAACAAATGTATATGCCTTTGAGATTTATTAGGATTATTGTACATGGGCTTTGAGCATTGGAAAACAAATGAGAGATTTATTATTTTCGGAATTAATTATTTTCATGGATAAAATAATTTCAGAAAAGTCCAGAATTATTATTTAAGCCGCGAAAAATACTCCGAATGCTCCGAAAATTCGGGAAAAATTCCCAGAGACATTATGGAACATGAGGAACCCAAATAAAGTATTTGGAGCTCATGATAAGATATTTTGGAGCATCTAAAAATTAGATTATGCTCACAAATAAGTGGAAACAAGCTATAGAAAAAGTCGGAAAAATTCCCGAGAAGTTTGTAGAGATTGATTGATGGACGAGAAACTGAAATGGGTGATTTGGGTTACAAAGAAAATATTTGAGGAAGCTCTTAATGAAAACTTGAGGTGAGAAACAAGGAATTTGATTGCAGAAAACGATGAAGGCTTGCTAGAGAAGGAAGATCGACCTACTAAACGCATTTTAAAGACTTTACTCACCCTCAACACATAAAGAAACAATAAGCAAACATCACATCAAATCATATGCATCGGCATGTATACACACAATGTTGCTAAACCCTATGATAAATTTTAATGTAATGAAAAATATTATTTTCCTATGTTTTCATGAGCACTAGAATGCAAAATTAAATCACTTTGCATCTATTTTGAAAGAAGCAAATTTTAGGGTGTTACATTCATTATGGGTAAGGTTGACACCACTCTCTTCACCAAGAAGATTAGAAAGGACTTGTTTGTGTTGTAAATTTATGTTGATGATATGATATTTGAATCAACCAATCAAGATTTTTGTGAGTTTGGAAAGATGATGGCAAATGAGTTTGAGATGTCTATAATTGGAGAGCTTAGTTACTTCCTTGGTCTTCAAATCAAGCAATTAAAAAATGGTACATTTGTGAGTCAAGGGAAGTACATCAAAAACATGTTCAAGAAGTTTGACATGGAGGATGCAAAGAGAATTAGTACACCAATGGGGATAAATGGAAGCTTGGATAGTGATGCAAGTGGCAATATGGTAGATCAAAAGATGTATCGGTCTATGATTGGAAGCCTACTCTGTGTGACCACATCAAGGCTGGCTTTGTTGTTCCTTCGCTTATCATTATTCTATGAGACATAGCCTTCAGAGCTACCAAAGAGTCATTACCATAAGCGGAGATTAACCTTCCTACTGGTAACTAATCAGTTGTCTCTTAATACTAAAAAGTTCTAACTCTCCTTTTAGGACAACAATAATTGTGGTCAATGTATAACTGACGGTTGCGATCAAAGTCAGTAAACAAGGGGCCACACCAGAGATAGTTGATTTCGACTGTATGAACATATACTTGGATAACCAGGTCATAAGTACAATGTGACGATCGATTCTTATTCGACTGATAACTTGTCCACATTAAGTTTGTACCTTTCCATTCCAACGGGAATGACATCAATTGCTTGCTAGATGGCCAACGTCATTACAGGGATAGTCAAGCAGGGTCACATGTCTACCACCTCTTTTAGTCTATTAATGTTTATATCGGTGACCTGTTCTTCAAAGGTTATCCTTTTCGCAACTTCAGAAGGAAGTCCTACTGCATCTGGTCCGATCAAGGGATCTTTAGATAAGATATGGGAAGATAACTAAGGAAAAGCTCATGATGAGATGACACATCGGTGTAGCTCCATAATGGATCATGATTAGAAACCTTGATACTAGCGCGCACCCAGCAGCACAACCATGTGCCGGCCGACCACAAGGAGGCCCTAGGTTCCGTCATGGCACCATTAGTCATTAACAAAGACACCATTACTGAACGTACAACCTACAAGAAATCTCACGTGGCACAAATTGGGTTGCATAGGAGCAAGCAGTATGTGAAGGAGGGATAGCAAGCAAAGGTAGTCACAAGGTTAAGAGTTAACAAGGAGATGATCAAAAGATCAAAACACAACACAAGAGAACATAGCCTAATTACCGAAGACAACTAAGAAGGGGACTCTTGCTTTATTTTCACACACGCCTTGCGTCCATTAGGGAAACTACAAGATAATTAATTAACATGAGATTCGGTCCTATTAGGTAGGATCATGAGATCAGGGCTAACAAACATTTAGAGATCGGAAAGGTTGAAGATGAGTTGAGCAAACTTCACAGGCAAAACTGATATACCGATTAGAGATTTAATTAATAAGGTAGCTACATGACTTGCAAGCAATAGATTCCGAGATCACGGCAAAGAGAGATTACATTACACTAGCTCACCTTTGGGAGAGGCAATCGAGAGGTCCAACATGGATTTGGTATGGTCTCTACAACTGGCAAAGAACAACCATGGCCAAGGCAGGTGTTGGCGAGGACTTAACTTAGTGGGTCGATCAAACAAGAGTCTTCACAAAAGGGTGCAGAACATCCATGGTATACACAAACATTTTAGGGGACTAAGCTTGGGCTCATGGTTCAAGCAAAATCATGGATGTACAAACATTCAAGGGCTAGCAACCACGATTATAGGCTCAAGTGTCTAAGAGAGAGAACATAATTGGAGATGGCAACCATGAGATTATCATAACTTGGACATTGTTCGAAGATAAGGCTATTCGACACTCGTATGCTTACCGAGGACAAAAGGGGTAACAACTATGGCACTACCTAGATAACCAAGCATCCACACCTACAACATTCATCTGCAGCAACTCAACACATTGGTTCTAAGTACAAGGAGCATGGTGTAGAATATGCTACTAAGCATGTGGATATGGTCAATTCTTTAGAGACAAGATGATTTTTAAGATAGGTAGCAAAAGGGGTCCAAAGGGTTTTGGGCATGGCCCCACCAATAGGCACATAAACATACCACAGGCAAGGGTTAGCATTCGAGAGAACTCAACGGTGTTAGGTTGGCAACACCCACGTAGCCTCATGTATTTTAAGTAAGGAGGTCTACTTAAAAGCAACCATGAGATGAGCACAACAATAAGGCTTGATGACAACTCAAGCACTCACTGAGGGTAAGAGGCTACACAAATTAGCGTAATACCTAGTAAGCAAGCAACCATGCATATACATCTAAAGAACTAATGTGAAGATAACTTGAATGGACACCTCACATTATATTTAAAAGAAAGCATGTGCCAGCTTCTAACAAGGTATAACTACAAGTTTTAGTTTGCAAAAGGTTGAAGTTTCTGCTAACTACTAACTTGTCATCTAATCCTTTGGAAGCAAACCTACAAGACAAAGCTAATCACACCCTATTTTCAAGCACAGCTATTCAAGCAGCATGGAACAAGGCATTTTACTGTCTAGCTTCACACAAGGAAGATAGTAACATCACATTGATCACAAGTTACTCATTATTAGACAAAGGTGAGAGAAGCATAGTTATGCATAAAGCAACAATCATGATGATGCATGCTTCATCCTATTTGTCCTCACAAAATTGCCAACCTAGGATGGCAATCATGTTCTATATCGATGCCATAACATGTACTCTCTCGATATACAGCTATTCGTCAGCTACCTTCAATCTATGTATTCACGGTTAGCGTACCTGTAGAAGATTCATTTCAGCCCAACCCCACAATGATATATATAGCAGGAAATAACATTCTAAGTACTCCAATATACATATACCCACGTATATATATGTAGCACCAAAGCTACCCGAACATCATATCACCCACAATTAAATATGCACCATACACACATGCAAGCATGCATATACAGTCGTATCAAAACTAGCTCTTCCCGACCACACGCTCACACTTGCGGTTATGCTACTCATCATCTCACCTTCTTACCTGGACGTAGGGGTATATTGATCCATACATTACCACTCAAGTGAATGGCATCCATAGAATAGCATGTCGTATGGACGATGAAATCAAAATTGCAATAAAGTAAATCCCCCATAGTTAATATCAGTTTACTTAGCCACCTAGTAGTCCTTAATTGGGCTTAATTGGAGGTTGTCGCTAGCATAATTTTGTAAATTAGTTTTGACAAATTTGCTTGTAGCTAAAGTTTTAGTCAAAATAGGCTTTTTAAAACCAAAACTTTTGTTTTTAAAACTATGTACATGACAGTACTATGCTTAATCTGCTCCGATGCCAGCTGTGACAGAACCATCCAATTTATACAAGTTCAAGTACGATTGTCCCCATTTAACACGTTGACAAGCACATACTTGCACTCATATAAACCTGGTAGTCCGCCAAGTGTCATGAAGGGCCTCAGTAAATCAACCTCACAACCAAGACCATAATAGATTAAACAAATACAATCACATACATGGAGTTGCAGTGGAAATAATATTACAAAAAAGTTCACAAATAAAAGTACAAGTTTGGGTGTCAAAACCAATTAGAGAAAACAACATAGCTTTCAAATGATTACAATAACATAAGTTCAAAATACATTGCTAGCATAAGTGACATCCTCCAACAATAGCATATAGACAAGAACATAATTAAGAATCACCGAGCCCACCAGTGGTTAGCCATCATCTTTAGCAGGCCAAGAATTGCACCTGCAACAAGGTGGGATAAACCCTGAGTACGAGGGGTACTCAACTAGACTTATCCATCATAAACCAAAAATAAATGACACCAAGGAGCATGCAAGGCTTTATGGTTGGAGCTAGCTTGACAACATTTTACATAAAAGCTTATGTACATAACTAGCATACTATAGCTTTAGCATCAAGTTAAAACCTATTCATTTAGGCATCTCTAGACTAGCACCTGTACTAGAGCAATCACTTGATTAAGGTAACAAGCATTAGTAACCATATTCGGTGTAATAAAGCCAACATCATCATCATCTTAATCATTAGGTTCATTAAGTGTATCTACGTTGTCGCTGCTCAGTCAAGTTCTCACTATCCGAGAGAGACGGCGACTCGAATCGATTTCTACCTAGCTGGGGAATTATTCCTAACACAAACCTAGGTGACCAACAACTATCACCTTATATCACCTTTGGTACAACCTAGAAACCAAATTCGCGGGCCCGATCAGTGCCGCACTCTCAGGAAATCCAATCTGCCAGGACATTCGGGACTAGTTACACGCCCTTGGACTCACACCATTAGTTCCCCGCACATCCTTACTACCTCCAGGGTGCGCACTTCCACTTAATGGGGTCTCGACCTGAGTTGAGCTACTCGGCTTGGAGGTCAGAATAACTTATCCGGCCAGCTAAGTGATAGGCATGCGTTTAACATGACATGAGGACGTATAGCGAATCGGTCCTTAGCCGACAGATGGGGATAGATAGGCATCCAGGACCTCCATGCCCTATCACTTTTCTATCTCAATCCTGTCTGGTCTCCTTTCATTTATTAACACGTGGTTATCTCCATGATAGCAAATATAGTTAACCATGACTAGATATCTCCCTATATCTCGCAGGTGATAGGAAATCACCCGACTTCTACCGACTAAGCATGGCTAAGCATATATATTTGATCTTGGACCTACATAGGATTCAAGGTACATTATCTGGACAAGGAGAATATATATATGCAGCAAGTGTTTCCAAGCATCTCCTATAACTTAATGCATCAAACATAAACTCAATTTGACATTTATAAAAACATAGGAGGCCTAGAATACTCTAGGGCTTGCCTAGGATCCAACACTAGGTCAGTGTTTGTTAGATGACACTCGCTTGGTGAGTATCTCCCATCTTGACACTTGCTTAGTCCTCCCATCTTCTGGATAGATCTCCAAACACCATCTTCAAGTTTGGCTCCAACATCATGTCCTTTTCTCGTGGTGCATCTATCGTACCTAAATGAGGTACAACAATGCATATGTATGAATGCATAGAAGTGTAATATGCAAAGCATTCATGAAAGCACACCAAACTTAACATAAGCACCTAGAGCTATTTAACTTAATCATCCAGCATGACACACAAGACAAGTACATTCAAGCTGCTACAAGCATCCATCTATCAAAAACTAGTTAATCATATTTATCCAAACAAGAGTAAGCTAAAGCAATCAACCTACACATGTAGTTTCTAGACAGCAGCACAATAGCCATGTGTTTTAACCATAACTTGAGATCTAGACATCCAATGAAGGTGATCCTATACTTTATGGAAAGCTAATGAAATTGCCTACAATATTGTTAATAATATCCAGACCTATGTCAAACATTAACTAAGCCAAACAATCCAAACAAGTAATTCTGTCCAAACTGTGGACAGAACCTGATGCTAAACTTCAATGACTTAAAGCTGGAGTTATAGACATCAAACAAGCATGCGCCTTATCTCTCTAGAAAGCTTATTAAATTATCTAAAACATGATTAATAACACTGCATGGGGATTCAATAATTAAAAAGGTCAAACAAGCGCAATTAAGCACCTCTATCTAGAATTGGACAAATTCTGCCATACAAATTCAACCAGTTGTATCTAGAGATCTAGATCACCAAAAAGGGTGTTCATAGATATTTCAGAAAGCTTAATAGAGGCACTACAACTCCTCTATTATCACCCAGGAGTGATTTAAATCCTAACTAGATCAAACACTAGCATCTTTCAGATCTGCTCAGACTACAATCAAAACCTGACAGTAGATTTAAAAGTCATGTGACTCCTAAAATATCAAGTTTGAGATCATGAAAATTTAACACAAGTAATATAATATAATTATCTACAACTTTCTTATTATCATCTAGAGGTAATTCTACTATTAACAAGGCCACACATTACAAACAAGGAAATCTGGTCAAGACTTGGGCAGAATCAGCCACTGGACTTTAAACAACTATAGCTGAACATCTACTTAACCAAAAATTGTGATCTTTAACTTTTTGAAAAGCTTAAGAAAATTACTACAACTCATTTATTGTCATCAAAGCATGATTCAAAACTTAACTAAGCCAAATAATACAATATTGCAAGTCTATTCAGAGCAAAGCAACACAGAGCATTTATTATTTTTATAGCTCCTAAACTATAAATCATAAAATCCTTAAATTTTAGTAGCCATCAATCATCACATAAGAAGCATGCCATAAAAATTTCACATTTATTTGAGCACTATTACTACATTTATGAGAAAGATGAGTAAGACTAACATTAAAACCCTAACCTGCATAAATCTATTTTTACAGCAGAAACTTTAAACTAAAACATGCCATATTATTACTCTAATGCATAGATATACTCACAAGGATTCCAAAAAGTCCTCATTTGCTATTTTTGGATTTTTCTACAATTTACTATGAATTTTAGAAGTTTCATCCTATTCACACATAAAAGAAAAAGAGAAAACCATAAAAGACAAACACTTTGCACCGAGGCCCCTGAAGTTTTCCTGAATCAACCCATAGTCTGCTACACTATTCAACTAAGTCACGATTTCTACACTTAGGCCCCTCCCTTTTCCCTTATTTGAGCGCGACGTCCTTCCTCTTCTTCAATCGTACAGAGCAGAGCAGAAGCTATCACGGCGGTGTCGATTTCGGCTGGAGGAAGGGGCGCTGGCGGCGAGGCAGAGGCCGGCAAGGGCCACAGTGGCCTCACCCACCTGCACCTAGGGACAACTCAGCTAGAGATGGCTGCAGCCCGGCCACGGTTGTTGGCGGCGGGTGCAGTCATGGCCCGATGCTAGAAGCGCTCCGGCGGCAGCAGACGAGGGCGATGCCAGCTCGAACGGGAGTGTGTGAGGAAGAGGAGAGGGCCGCAAAGCTACTACTGGTGGCTGGGGCTGCGCGAACGGCGGCACGCGAAGCTCTGCTTGCTGGCCATGGCAGCCATGGCAACCTAGCGAGGCAGGGAGCAGTAGCGATAGCGAGAGCGAGCGGGAGGGCAAGAGAAGGTGAGTGCAGGTGGAGGGAAATGTGCTTGGGCTCTCCCCATCGATGCAGTGCATAGGGATGCGCATCGGCAATGGTGGGGCACGCTCTCGCACATGGGCGACACGTTGGCATTTCCACGAACACCTTGCGGGTGACGGAGTGGTCAACGTGGGACGTGATTTGGGCTAGATATGGGCCAAATTGGACTATGGGCCCAAAAGCAAAGTTGCAGCCCACGAATAGCTCTACACTTTTTATTCAGGGACCATGGTCATTTGGGCAGTAGATTAGCAGTTAATTAGCTCCATAAATAGCACTATCAATGACTTGATAGTGATTAAGCTTTGCTCGGTTTTCATTAGTTTTGGGAGGTCAACTTGGTCAAATTAAATCCAACTTTTTACATGCTCTTCTCCAATACATAAAATCCAACTTTTATATTTGGCTCAACTTGAGTTGCTTAACAAAAATCCGAGAATGCAAGATGCCAATCATCATGAACATTGAAATCTCAGTCAAAATTTTGAGATCCAAAACAGCACTGGATTCAGTTTTAAGGCCTCAGCTTGACTAAGGGACAAAACTAGGTCTTGACCCTTAAACAAAGTTTGTTCTTTATAAGCTAAACTACAACTTTCATTTAAGGTTCAATTTCAAAACAAGTACAGAACCTACAATTCTACTTTGATCAAGGTTGTATCACGATAAAGCTTAAAGTAGAGTTCTAGACCAATTGAGGCATTTTCTTGGCCTTTGCTCAATATGAACCTTTCATAACTTTTGTTGTAGAGCTCAGCTAGAGTCATTGGGCAAGGTTGCAAGGTTTGGTTGACATCCCCTATTTCCATTTGCTTAATGAAGCACTTTAAGCAAAAAATGTAACTTATGAAACATCACCGATGTAACATATGAAACATCACCTATGTAACATTCAAAATGCAATTCAATAAAGGTTATAACTTATCATTTCATATGATTTTTTTATTCCAAACTTCATGAAACTTTTCCAGTGATCACTATAGATAGAGAGTGATGTGAGACACATGAAAGAAGTACCTCCAACATTACTCAAGCATAAATTTGGAAAGGGTCTACATGTAAGCAAAGGTGCATTGTCCAAACTTTAGTTGGGCTCATTTCCACAGATTGGATCTTAACATCTTCATCACCACTTAACTTGTCATGTTTGAGCTCAAACCTACTGCTTACCTGGTGACAAACACCTAGGGTGTTACATAAGCTCCCTTCATTGGCTGCGATATCACGGCCACCCTTATGGTGCGGGTTGTTGAAATGCCTCCAAGACGAAACACATAGGCTTTCTGTCCCTAGCTTCATCCGGCACTACGTGTTGACTGATTAGGTTTGTCATCGTGTCTACGTGCATATATGAACACGTTCAAATAACGAAGAGAGGGACAGGATTGATATCACCCGTGCTTGTTTGGGGAGCAGGCGCTTGCCCTGCGGTTGCTGCTCGCGCTGGGGAGAGCTCCAGAGCACTTGCTTGTAAAGAATCTATCACGGTTCCTGAGCTAGAAGCTGGTGAGGGCACTTCTCGGTGGCTTGGGGCGGTCGTGGCTGGCATGGGTCATCCTCTTGGGCTGCCTCAGGCTTGCCTTTGCCATTCAATGCCTTCAGTGGGTTCGCGATCTTCCTAGGATGTCTTCTCCACGTCTTGTCTGTCGTCACTCTTGGTCAAGGGGATCTACGAGTCCTGGTGCCTGGGTTCTTCTGGTGCGATGATGCTTTCGTCATCGTGTCTCTGCCTCCGGTCATGACTGCCACTTTTGGTGGAGGGCTGGTGTGTCTTCGCTGTGGAGGATGGCTTTGATTGCAGCGCGGTTTGATCTGCTCGTTGCAGCACGCGGTGCGCTCGCCTCCTCAGAGGCACGTGCCTCTTGCAACATGTGCCGGCCTGTAGGGACGCGTTGCGTGGCCTGCTCGCTGCGCAGGATCAGTTCCTGACTCCGGGTTGACCCTTCATGGAGTGGTGCCGGCTAGCGACTCGGTTATTGTCAATGATGCCGTGGGGCAGTAGATAATTTCGTTGCTCGTGCGCACCTTGGCTCACGGTGTTCCATAGGTGAAAACGTTGTCCGAGGTGTGCTTCTATTGTAGGATCTGGTCCACCACGTGGTGGGTCTGGATCGGGTAGGAGCTAGTGACGGGCGTGTTCCGCTGGTTCACAGTTCCTTGCGGGGATGTGGCTACCGCAGGCCATTCCCTGGGTGAGGTCACCATGAGTCACAACCATCTGGCTTTCTAGGAGGAAGGTCTAGCCATGGCCAGTGATGGGAGAGGGCATGGGCCCCTTACATTGGTGAACTCTAGGATGCAACCCCCGCGGGCAGTTCCGAGAGTGCGCCCACCATGGACCGTGGGACCCAGATTCCCGAGGTGGAGGTCTGGGCCGTGGCCAAGGGCAGCCGCAGGCATCGGCCCTTTGGTGTGGTTAACCGTGTGGTTCCCTAGAAGGATGTGGCCGGTCGAGGCCATTCCTCAGGCTAGTTTGTCGTGAACCATGGTCCTTTAGTTTTCAGACGGGAATCTTGGCTATGGCTTGCGACGAATGAGGGTACTGGCCCCTCTGGGTAGGTGTACTCTAGGATGCAGCCCCCGTGGGTAGTTCCGGGAGTGTGTCCGCCATGAGCCACGGGACCCAGATTTCCAAGGTGGAGGTCTAGACTGCGACTGAGGGCGGACGCGGGCGCTGGCCCATTGGGGCTGATGAACCTGTAGTTTTCATAGTTGAAGTGACTGCCGTGGGCCATTCCACTAGCAAGTCCACCAGGAGTGTGAGGAGCCATGGCTTCCTTAATCAAACGAGAGTACGCGACTGTCCCATACCTGGCGCGCCAACTGTCGGTGTTTTGTAAACCAGACTAGTGAATTTATATGATTGCCACGCTGCTCTAGGAAAACGAGGGTAGCATCCAATAGACACAAGGATTTATACTGGTTCAAGTTGGAGCCTTACATCTAGTCTCAGAGAAGATCGAGTGTGTGTTCCTCGCTTGAAAGCTCTGAAGTTCTTACAATGGGGGTACAAGAATGATGAAAGAGGTGGTAGACCCTATGCTAGATGAGGGGCAGCCTGAAGAGAAGCTCCAGGAGCCCTACTGCTATGGTGGATGGATGAAATGGTAGAGGACGAAGAATGAGACCGTGTCCTAAGATGGGTGCCCTAGCTGCCCTTATATAGAGTTTGGAGTTAGGGCTTGATACAAAGAGGAGGTTCCCCTGACCAAAGGGTCGTCAACCTGAGGAAGGTCCTAACTAACTTGGCTTGCAAGCTACGCCGTCTTCTGGTGTTCGTCCGGGTGTGGCCACCATCATGGTCTTGTGGCCACGTTATGGCAGAGCGAGACATGGTGTTGCTGTGCCATTCGTGGCAGGCATTGTAGGCACATTGGTGGTCCGTCAGCCGTCCTGTGCAACATGGTGTCCGTCATGGTTTTCGCCGTCATCTCTAGATTCCTGGGGCGTCATACCCGTAGTAGGTAGCCACCCCGGGTTGTCATTCGTCTGGTCGCTTCACGAGGCTGAGAGGCATGACCCCGATCATTTGGGGTCGGGGCACTCTGCCAGCCAGGAAGACTTCTAGATCGAGAGCCTTATCGTTGATCCCATCCCATAGTGGGTGGGATTGTACATGCGTCCCGTCGGTCGTATCTAGACGGTGGGTGTCGTACCTGTTGCCGCCATAGTGCGGTATTGTCTTGTTCGTGCGGTATGGCGCTGGGTTGGCGTCTAACCAGACCGAGGTGACCGCTGTCACATTGATCTTTGCGGGGTCAGTGCAGCGTAGTTGCCTTCGTCAGATTGGGCACGTCGCGTGGGGCTCGACCTCTCCCTGTCTGGAAAAATACTAAAGTATGCTTAATTACAATAATTTTTTTGTTAATGATCAACAGCAGGAAATATACCTGCCAGAAGGTTCCTCCCAAGCACAGTAACAAGTCTCTATTAATAATATGTAAATAGATTGGTCTCCTAAAGTAATTTTACAATATCATAACTTGAGAGGTTTTCTTGGATTAGAAAACTTTAGTGGTTTTCAATTATTCCAACTAAAAATGTCATCCAAACTAAATTGCAAACGATGGCAGCTGCTATGGCAGCCCACTGTCCCACTCATCGCCTTCCTCTCCTCCCTCACCATATTCATCATAGTCTAGCATGACTGACTACAAGGCAGGGACATGGACAGCAGGGCACGTGTCAAGTCCAACAACCGGTGAAGCTTGGGAGGGGTTGGTGCAATCGGCCCCAGCGCAGTCGTGCAGCAACCCAATTGAGAAGTGAAGCTAGGCGAGGTCTATACTATGCTTAAAGTCCATTGATGCGTAAGCTAGTTTGTGGCCTTGTGGGAGCATCAGATTTGAACCATTCTTGAAACTGCGAACCAGCAAACAACGCAGATCTGAAAGCCTACACTTAGGCTCTGAATTTCATCATTAGAGAGTAGAGAGAGGTGTTACATGCCTTTCACCGGCTCATTTCTGCAGCAAATCTCTGAGCTTATTGATGGCTAGCCTCAGTTCAGTGGCAATACTACTCACTATACAGTCAGGTAGGATTTCAGCAAAGTGCTACTCCCTCCGTCCCTTTATAAGTGTCGTCCGGGAAACGTGTGTGTGAGAGAAACGTGGTTTTCTAGAGACACATATTAAGGGACAGAGGGAGTACTTATTTGCATTTGCTGCTGTAGAATGCTACCCTAGATTGCCTCATCACATTCAAGAACACCAAGTGCGAGGACAACATCGTTGTGCCCATATGGCAGCCGGGTCACGTCATGGTCATGAAGACATTCGTGAAGGAGATGGGCAAGCTGTTGAGGCTGTCCGCACGGGATACGGGATCTCATCCGCTACCTCATCCACGACATCCTTTACCATAAGAAAAAGGCCACACCGGGTCCTGTAAGTCGTCCGCTACGAGCGTGCATCTGCTATTCACAGCATGGTACAGGGCATCCTGTATCCACCGCGCAGCTTCACGCGCGAGGCAGGAGAGAGAGGGAAAAGCTGTAGCAGCGGGCCCTACTATTTCAAGTGACAAAAAATGTTATAACTCACAAACCAAAAAATCAAATTAAATTCCGTTTACACCATTAAATTCGTTTCAATAAATTCTTCAAAACAAGATGTCACATGGATATATTTAGATAAAGTGACAAGTGGGCCATATAGTGGATAGAGGATAATATAAATGATGGATGGGTGCGGAAGAATTAAGTATAGAGGAGAGAATCTTGATGACCAGACATTTTAGAGGATAAATTTAGAGTATCACGGGTGCGGACAGTCTGAGCCTGCCTGCAGAGCAGCAGCAAGATCCATTGTCGTCGCCCTATGGTTTTAATCAAGCAGAGAAGTGCAACTGCGCAAAACCTAGCTACCACCTGCACGGAGGCTATCTATGCCGAGCGGACTAAATCACGAACCATCGCACAATTTGTTTCCAGCGATCAATAATCCGACATGTGCACCAGTTTTCTTTTTTAGAAAAAAGAAAGTCCCACCTCTTTTCCTTTTTGCACGTGCGCAAAGGAACGTAAACCTATAGGTTTGTTTAGGGGGTTGTCTACCTGTCATTCGGATGTTTAATCGTCTACCAACACCCGCACGTTGACAGCACATGAAACAACCGACGGCAGGCATACACATGAATCGAGTGTTTCGACAGCTTCCAACACACAAAATTTTTAACCATTTGGATTTCAATTTGACGTATTCTTGAATTTTGCTGATTTGTTGTCTTTGTCTGCCGGTTGGCCAGGTGAAAAGGTCGGATTTTAATCAAACATACTTTTAGGAGGAAAGCATTTTCCTGAGAACTTGAATGGAGAAACTTATTCGAATAAGTTAGGTGGTATAAGTTACATATAAAAATACTTCTTGCTATCTATGTTAACTTGTAGCACATACTTTAGGATAAGAACATTTTCATGAGAACTTGTATGAAGAAACCTATTCGAATAAGTTATGTATTATAAGTTATACAAAAAAAACTTGTTGCTATGTCTATGTCAACTTGTAGCACATACTTTTAGTAGAGGAAAACATTTTCATGAGAACTTGTATGGAGAAATTTATTCGAATAAGTTATTCATGAGAACTTATATGGAGAAATTTTTTCGAATAAGTTATATATATTATAAGTTATATAAAAAACTTGTTGCTATGTCTATGTCAACTTCTAGCACATACTTTTAGTAGAGGAAAACATTTTCATGAGAACTTGTATGGAGAAACTTATTTGAATAAGTTATGTAGTATAAGTTATATTGACTGTGGCGGATAATATGAACACAAGAAAAACTGGGCGTTGTTCCCCCAAAAAAACCAAAAGCATAGACCTGTGTTGGCCTCTTTCACCAGAGAAACAACACGGTAGACCAACCGTCCGATAAATGAGATAACAGTGAGACAAAATCTGACAGGCATCAAATCGCGTGAGCAAAGGCAACAAAACAATCGAGTGATGGATAGCTTTCCCCTTTGTTTATGTTGATTTGCTTCATTTTACGCACGTGTGCTAGTTTGATTTGCTTCATTTTTATTACGCACATGCAATTGGGTGGTGGTAATCAAATAATATATATTTTTATAAGTTAGATGATATGCATTTAAAAGTTAGTTTAGTAAGTTAGATGAACAAACTTATATGTACAATTCAATATTGATAACTTATATTATAATATAATAACTTGTTTGTATCTATATCTAATACTAAAGAGCACTTGTTTTGTACTTAGCCTAATATTCATTGATAACATATTGTAATAACACGTTTGCATTTCTGATTTCTTTCTTTTTTTTCTCTGGTTTCAGTTCTATATAGTTACGGTTTTTTTTTATGACATATCTACAGGCATATATTTTTGTACTTAGCAACGCAAGAAAAAAATCTGCTAAGACCGTATTTTAATATGATAGAAGCTTAATTATACATTATCATACTATTGCTAGACAACTAACTCCATGTTGATTAAAGTTACATATTTTAATGTGTCTTCAAAATAATTCGTGAAACTTGATATTTAATTGTACCAACCTATGGATTATAAAAACTAAACTTAAGACATATCTACGAGGAAATGTTTTTGTACTTAGCAACGTGAGAAAAAAATCTATCAAGACCATATTTTAGTTTGATACTCTCTCAATTCCAAATTATAAGACATTCCAAGAATCTTGGAGAGTCAAAGCATCTTAAGTTTGACCAAAATTATAAAAAAAATTAAAAAAATTTATAACATCAAATAGATATACTATGAAAATATAATTAATGAAGAATCTAATGATACTTAATTGGTGTCATAAATATTATTATCTTATCATATAAATTTGGTCAAACTTGAGATCCGTTAACTCTCCAAGATTCTTAGAATGTCTTATAATTTGGGATGGAGGGAGTACAAGCTTAAATAGTTAAATATACATATATTGTCATATTATTGCTAATATTTGCTTATATTTTGGATGTTGACACAAAATAAGTTATAGGTCCCAATTTGATAAAAAGGGAAAACATAAATAGTTTATGTAGCATGTTTGTTCCCGTTAGTAACTTATAAGTTAGATGAATAAACTTATATGTACAAGTCAACATTGATAACTTATATTATAATAACTTGTTTGTATAATTTATAAGTTAGATGAATAAATTTATATGTACAAGTCAATATTGATAACTTATATTGTAATAACTTATTTGTATAACTTATAAGTTAGATGAACAAATTTATATGTATAAGTCAACATTGATAACTTATATTATAATAACTTGTTTGTATAACTTATACGTTAGATGAATAAACTTAATTATATGTACAAGTCAATATTGATAACTTATATTATAGTAACTTGTTTGTATAACTTAGATATATAACTTGATGAATGACTTAGATGTAAAGTTGGACGTATAAGTTATATTCAAGAACTTAGACATATAAAATTAATATCACAACATATTAGCAGAAACATAAAACTATGTACGAAAATAACTATGTAGTATAACTTATATATATGTAACCAAAGAGGAGAAAAATGGATGAAAGAAAAAAGAAACGTTCTTGCAGGTGTAGCTATGCCATGGAATGAATCCGACCAACATGCGACAGTACAAGGAAATATATTTGAGAATTGAACGAGTAAAGGAAAGGACATAGAAGGAACAGGACAGAAAGGAAAAGTTACAGGTCCGCGTAGACGCGGTCTCTTGTTTACCGCGGTCGAATCGCGCGAACAACCATGGAAATGGAATTGGGTATCCAGGCGGGTTTGGGCACGCAGGCGATGGAGCCCAAGGCTATCGAGGTGCAGCCAAGCAGGCGGCAGAAATACTCTAGCATCTGATCGGTCTCAATTAGAGTTTGTAATGATGAGCAAGGTAAAAATACTGAAGTATACTTAATTACAATAATTTTTTTTGTTAATGATCAGTTTGGCTGGAAAATAAACCTGCTAGGAATAAAAAAAACTTGAATGGTCTCTAGTAATAAAAAACTTGATTGGTCCCAAGAGTCTCTAGAAATAATATGTAAACAGATTGGTCTCCTAAAGTAATTTTACAATATCATAACTTGAGATGTTTTCTTTGATTAAAAAGCTTGAGTGGTTTTCAATTTATTCCAACTAAAAATGTCCCCCCTGTTCGGCTGAGCTTATCGGCACGGCTTATCAGCCGTGGAACAGTATTTTTCTCTCATAGCAAATCAGCCGCAGTCGGCTTATAAGCCAAAAAACAGCCTGCCGAACAGGGCCGTCATCTAAACTAAATTGCAAAGGACGTGTCATCGTATAAAACGCCAAATATTTGTGACTACGTCAGTGGCGGAGCCAAGAATTTTGTATAGAGGGGGCCGTACTATCAAAAATACATATAATATAATATGAATCCCAAAATATTTATAGGGATTAACCATGCATTATGCATATGTGTGTCTATATATATATATATATATATATATATATATATATATATATATATATATATATATAATTGTGCATGCAGCAAGTCTATATGTAAAAAACAGAAAAAAAAATTGGTACATGCAAGTTAATCGCTGATGATGAGTTGTTGATTGCTCTGGAGCTTCCATTTATTCTGTGTCTGTTGATGCAAAAGTGGATATGCAAACACAAAGGGCTAATACCCGAAATCGATATCCAAAGCGTGCTAGTCGATTTGACCTGTTAATCGACAAGGATGAAGATACGAGCACTTTGGTCCTGACAACAGCGATACGCCCGGAAGTCACGGCCAAGAGGTACTCACGCGGAACTCAAAGGTCGTCGAAGATTGCACTGGAGCAATGCAACTCGCCGAGTCGATGAGAACTCGTAAAAAGGAAAAGTATGCAAATTGACGAAGTCGCCGAAAAGTAAATAGATGTAAATAAGAGTAAAAGCTGGTTTTTGATATTGATTGGTTGGTTATTACATTGCCCTTCACTCTATATTTATATCCTGATCTACAGAAACATAACCAAATACGACTAGGACACTAAATCCAAACCTAAGGAAACATATGACTCTGATACAACTCAGACTCTAATAAACATAGAAAAGGAAATTAATTCCTATCTTACTCTCTAGTCCGCCTCAACTACGATGGTATTCTCATCGACCTCCTTTTCATTGGCACACTCCCTGTTTCATCGGCAGCAGCCTTCAAGTCTTTTTCATTGGCACACTCCCTGTTTCATCGGCAGCAGCCTTTAAGTCTTCTTTCATCGGCATCGGCAATAATACCCTTAACCTTATCGGCAACACTTCAATTTGAATCAACTTCTCCACACACCGCCACCACTCATAGGTAGCCTTCTTTACAAGCTTATTTTCATCGGCTATCAACCTACACAGTAATTTTTCCTCTGCTGATTAGCCCCTTCTGACCATCTTGACACGTGCCAAAAAACGATGTCAACACATGCCCCTCAATTTCGGAGTATAAGATACTGATGCTCCGAAATTTACTCCAGATAATGCTTGCTGTTACCTATTTTTCTCAACCCATTCTCCAAGCATAACATAATCTGTTACCGAATTTAATCAAATCTAGCTCTGATTCATGCATCTCAGTAAATATCGCACAATTTCCAACTATTCTTGCCCCAATTACGGTTGAGATACCAAAATAACAACCCATCGGTAAGATCTTATCATAACAACACCACCATTTTAGAACTGAAAGATCCTGTACCAAGATCTCTTCCAAGTCATGATTACTTGCCATCAAATCTTTGTACAATCCCTTGATTGTCGTGCGAACAGTTAACATATCCATCTGAACCACCTCGATCCACACGCGCGCGGCATAGAGATAAGTCAAGAATACCCCTACTCCAAGCGGCCTATAAATAGATTTCTCCGGAGCGCTCGTCTTCTACCCTCAAACTTCGACCTTTGGTATTCTCTCTCCGGCGGCAACCCTAACGAACAACCGCGCGTCGTCAACCCACCAGAGCTCCTTCCAGCGTCAACTTCAAGTCCCCAGCTTGTGCCCTCATCCTTCTCAGAGCAATGGCGATCAACTTCAACATTCCCGCGGTTCGTTCTTCTTCTATTACTTTTACCTTGATCCCTTTGGTCTTTGCGAGTTCTTACAGTTGGCAATTTTTGCTTCTTTTTCCATTCTTTTGATCTTCCGAACTCAGGAACTACGCAACAAATTGGTTATTCCAACCAACCAACCTCCCCTCCAATGCCTAGGTCCAATGGACGACCCAGATCCAACTGACTTGATCAATGCAGAAGCTAACAGAATTCCCTTCAAAGCTCAAAATTTTTCTTTGAATCTATGGAAGGATACATTCCGATCTTGGCCCAAACCCACCAAAGGGTCGAAAGATTGGTACTTGAGGGTTAACAGGTCGATGCAGGTATACTGGGCAGAGCGGAAGATAGACCAATGTATTAGGCTATCTATTGCCGATATGCAAAAGAATGAATCCATGATGATAGCCACCGCTCACTTCTGGTCAGACACCACAAATACCTTTATGTTTGGTCATGGTCCATCCGCCCCTACTCTTGCCGATGTATACATGCTCACTGGCTTAGATATCTCAACTGTTGATGAAGGCTCCATCTATGGCAGAAAAGCTGAATATAGAGTGAACACACGCAACATCGGCGGCTGGACAGGATACATCCAGGAATACCAAAGGACTGGTACTGTTAATCAGAGGGAACACGCCATATTCTTGAATATGTGGCTGGAGAAATTTATCTTTTGTGGTCGATCGGTAGGACCAACCAACGCCTTCCTTCCTGCAGCCGAACTCTTGGCCAACGGTGTAAGGTTCCCGCTCGGCCGATACCTTCTGAGCTCCACCTACCACCTCCTGCACCAAGTATCTCAGAAGCTTTTACTTGGTGAACCCATCGGCAATTTGGGAGGCCCATGGTGGTTTATCAATATGTGGCTAAACGCCCATATGCATAAGCGTCTGCAGTGGGATTTCTTCGCCCAAGAATTCCCACGAGAGATCGCCGAAGATTATGTTCTTGGAGATGAGGAATCGGCAACACGCCCTCCTCTCAACTTCGGTGAAGCTATAATTGTCCTCCCTGGAACAGAGGCTAATGAAGATCAAATCGACAGATTTTTCCAGAACTTCTACAATGGTCTCCCTCGCAATCATAGGGCTTGGGTACCCTATATCGATGAAGACAACAAGTTCACCCTTCTCTTCAACTTTGCCGATAGTGATCTGAACCAAGATAATGAGCTTATGATGGCCATCATTACTCCCAGGGCAATCCCGGTGAACACCTTTGGTAGTGCGAAAAATTCCAATACTACTTATGAGTTCTACAATCCATCGACAGTATCTCATCAACTGGCTTTTGGGCAACTGCCAATCAAGCTGTGCTTTGCCGATGTGATCAAGCCTAGAGAAACCATCACCACCGGAATCGAGTGGAGCAGGGTAGTAAGACTCGCCCCCAATGCTGATATCTCAAATATTGATCTCTCCGCCTGGTCACCAGCGTCTTTTATTACAGAATCATATAAGCAATGGTGGCAAGAGTGGAAGGAACAATTATTTTCAACATCCGTCCATACATATCGGCACATGATCGATCCTGACTACGCCATTCCTGACGATGCAGTAAGTTTCTTTTAACTTTCTTTTGTTTCTTCTTTTTCATATATCGGCAGCTAATCTTTCTCGCAACAGGCCGATGACCCGGTTCCATCCATGAGCAAGAGTGGGAAACCTTTCAACCTCCAACCTATCTCCCCAGTTTTAGTGATCGGCTACAATTAAGGATGAAAACGGTCGGAAACGGTCGAAAACGGACTTACGATATAGAAAAACGAAAACGGTCGGTTCGGGATATTTCTACATTTAGCAATTAAAGAGTATAAAAAATGGTTGAAAATAGTTGTGAAACCAATTGAAACTGACAATTTTTCATGTTAAAAAACGGTTCATAATATAGAAAACGAAAACGGTCAATTCGGAATATTTCTGTTCCGTTTTCATCCCTAGCTACAATGCCCCCACCTTAGCCGCTTTAACTTTCCAGAGGACCCGTGCCAAGACTATCACCTCCAGATCAAAACTGGCAACATCTAGGGCCACTCCAATGGCTGCCGCTACAAGCCTAATTAAGTCTTTTAAGGTAATAACCTTGTTTATTTTTATTCACTGCCGATACAAACTATATTAACATGTAACCATCAGGGTGTAAGAGCTGCAGCTGGATCATCATCGGCAACTCCTCCAACATCAAGCACCACTACCTCCAACCAGCCTTCAGAGGTATTTTTTAGCTTTACATTTTATCTGTTAAATATCTGATCTCACACTTATTTTGCAGCAACAAATGGGTACATCGGCAAGCATACCAAGCACTCAAGCTCCTCAATCAACAAGTGCCGATGGCCCCCAGCCAATTGTCACTGAGATCCAAGTAAAGCGTAAAGCTTTAACCGATGCCGAAGCTCAGCAAAAACGATAGAAATCTACGCCAGTCCCTGCATCCACTCCAACACCTATTAGTCAGCTAACCGATGTAGTTGAACAAGTTGACCCTCCTGCACATAATATATCATCGGCCATCATACCCCAAGGGCCAACTACTGATGAGGTCATAGAAGACATCCCATTGGCAACCTCTGCCGATCCTTCGCATGACCCCCCTTCAAGCTGCTCCCTCCAGCCAGGCCCAAGAAATTGCCTTGAAGCAGGTAAACCGATTGACCTATTCGATTTATAATATCCATATCTATCCTTAGGTAGAGTCTCTGACTTCCTTTTCTCTTCACAGGAACAAGATTCTCCCGATAGCTTGTTTTCTTTTGCTATCGACGTCTCCGATGATGACGGAGAAGAAGCGAGTTCTTCCCTGGCATTGGGAACAATATCGGCAGAAATCTATGGCAAGCTAGAAGCCCTTCTGAATCTGTTACAACAAGATACTGCTCAATTGATAAACGATTCAGATCCTGCAAAGACTATCTTCAAGACAATCCGTGGCCAAGTTCCTGCCGATGTTGAAGAAATTCTCTTCCCAGCAGTCCATCTAGAGAGCCGACAACTTCAATATCAACGGGCTACTCACCGTATCGCCGATAGAGTAGCTCAAGCCCAGCTCAAGAAAGAGATGCTGTAGCTAAAACAAACTGCCGATGAGAAGCACAAAAGCATCAGCAACTTGCAAACCTCGGGTGCCGATCTTAAGCAGAAAATTCTGGATCTATCGGCAAAGAGAGCAGCTCTTCTAGCTGAACTGGAAGAAGTTGAAGCAGCCCTAACCCACGCCAAGCAAGAAGAAGACCAGCTTCCTAACGTCATCAAAACCCTTTAGCAAGAAAGGGATGTCCAAGCTCGCAAGGCCTTGGCCTCGAAAAAGAAACTCAAGCCTGTGGAGGGAACTGCCGATGAAGACGCTAAAGAATTAAAGGAAGCCGATGAAATTCGCCTGCGTGCAATATCGGCTATCCAATCTTTGTTAAACCTGTAATTCTCATCTAGTGCATCGGCAATAAGATATTAATACTTTGTTTTAACTCTAGCCGATAGGATTGTTAACGGTAATTATACTTTTATGCATCTATCCAGATACTAGGGTAATATTTCTTTAAGTATTTTCCATTTAATGCTCTGGGAAACACAACCCCTTCGAGGGTTTCGAGAATATATGCATTACCAGGAACAGATTGATTTATCCGATATGGACCTTCTCAATTAGGTGACCATTTGCCAAACTTATAACTTTTAGTCCCAATCGGTAAAATCAACTTTCATACCAAATCTCCATCGACAAACTCCTTTACCTTCACCTTCTTGTCATACCATCTGGCTACCCTTTTCTTATTCTCTTCGATGCTAGCTGCAGCCTTTAACCGATGACCTGCTACATCTTCCAACTCATCTTTCATAAGGGTATCATAGTCATCGGCTGTCAATTGATCTTGAGAACGTATTCGCCTAGAGCCAGTTTTAATCTCCCAAGGTAATACTGCGTCGTGTCCATATACCAACTGATAAGGTGTTATCTTGGTTGCACCATGACACGCCATCCGATATGACCACAAGGCTTCATTTAATACCGTATGCTACCTCTTATGCTACCTCTTAGGCATAATATTAATCGCAGCTCCTCCATCAATAAGTATCTTAGATATAGGCTGCCCATCAACTCTGTCTTTTACAAACAAAGCCTTGAGATGTTGTCTCTCATCATCGGCAGGTTTCTCAAAAATAGCCATCATTGGATCTAGCGTTAATTGAGCTATTTGGTCAGAGAAAACAGCTTCTTCCTCATTATCAGGGAGTGCCAAAAATTCCATCGGCAACATAAACACCATATTGACATCTGCCGATGGGCCTTTATTTTTATGCTTTATTTGCCACTGCTGATTACCAGATCTCTCATTGGAGGAACTCTCTTCTTGGTATAAATCCTCTTGACGCTCTCGCTGCATCCTCCTTTTCTGTGTCTTTGTCAAACCTTCTGGACACCATTGAGCAAGTTTAGTTTTCCAAACTAGCTGATAATAGGTCCTGGTTGACTCTACACGACGTATATTAGGATCCCTGTAAAATATTTCTTCATCAGGAACTCTTGCGTTTGCCATCTCTTCAAGCTCCTCTTGGTTTCTTGGAAAATATGCAACGCGTTTACCAAGCCTCTCATGTACACTGAGCCTGCCCCCCAGCCGATCATGTACTGATGCTTTACCTCTGATCAGCTCATTGATGGACAAACCTTGATTGCCAGATTGAAACCTCCTTTCTGGACGATTAACCCCATAATAACCATTGCACTCTGGACAATTTTTAACAGTAGGTAATTTAATACCTTCTTCCCAACAATGAATAAAAAATGGACACCTCCAATGATCCTTATGCTGATTCCACTCCTCTCGGCGTCTTTCTTCTTGCTGTTGTCGATATCGGTCCCTTCGCTGATGCCAGCCTTCCTGTTGCCTTTGATGGGTAATCACAATACCAGATCGAGGAGGCTTTCTAGAACTACCACTTTCTCTTAGTAGCCCCTTGCCTTTTGCATCATCGGTAGTTATCCGATGTTGGGGATCCACTGATGCATTTTTCTCAGCAGCTTCTGATGTCAACACCTTAGTCTTTCCTTCAGCATCTAACATATTTGCTGGAAAAGGATGTTGATCAATTTTCATCGGCTTCTGGATCTTAGAATTACCAAACTTAATTCTCCCAGACTCAATAGCTAATTGTAACTGTTGTCTAAACACTTTGCACTCATTTGCACTCAGTTGTAACACCCAAATTTTGAGATAACAAAATTGGAACAATTTAGATAATAAATAATGGCCAATTTAAAATAATAATAAAATAAGCTTGATGTTGCATTCATGCTGTTGCATTTATTTTTATTGAGTGGTGTGATTTTGCTTATATTTGATTTGAATTTAAAATCTCTTTAAATGGTTTTGAAAACAAACAAATAGAAAAAAAAAGAAAAAGTAGAAGCTTACCTGCTTACCTGGTAGGCCAGTGGCCCAGTGACCGACGGGCTCCTGATCTGAGCGTCGGCCTGCTCCTTTGCGACCGGATCGGCCCATCGACACAGCCCAGTTCGGCCCAGAGCCCGCAGCAGCCGCGTTTTTCTTTCTTGTGTCGCTGATCAACCGGGCCCACATGTCAGTGCCCTCTTCCTCCTCCGGTTCGTGGCCGAGACGGATTCTATCACGGTGGATTTTGATTTCCTTAGTTGCAATGACTTGTACCGCAAGTTGTTTATCCCTATAAGATCGTGAAGACCCCCGCGTTCCGTTTTTCCGTTCACGCGCTGCTCTAGGTCATAGATTCGTTGTCGGGGGTGGTTTTGGATCTCGTCGGGTTGAAGACCGGGTCGCCGCGGTTGAGCTTCACGGTAGCCGTCTCTTTGCTACAAAAAGGATTTCCGGTGCTATTGTTTCGAGGTGAAGTGTTCGTGGAAGCCTTGTTTTTCTTCCTTTTGTTCTAAGAGCTCATACTTTGACGTCGGGATTCACAGGGGGGGAATTTCCGCCTATTCTAGTCAAGCATCACCGACGATTTCTTTCGGCCTAAGAAAAGACCCTAGGTGAGTTCGTGATGTTCCCCGCTTCCTTCTGGTGTTTTTCTTTTGGTCGGGGATGGCCGGAAACTTGTTTTCGAGGAACTCCGGCGAGGTACATGGCGGCGGCTATGGAGGCCACCGGCCGAGTGAATAGCGGCGTGGCCGGAGACATCGGAGACGATCGTGAGCCGTTAGATTTGAAATCAACGCACGAGATTAGATCATACCGGTTCGCGGTAAAATTTTCTAAAGAGCCCCTGCGTTTTCTGGAAACTAACCCGCGGTCCTTGGCGCATTCCAGAAAATTACGTTTTCACATTTGGAAAGCGTATTTTCAACCGGTTAAATCAAAAATACGTTTTCAGCAATTTACAGTTTTGCCACTAGAATTGTTTTAGTCATAAAATCTTCGTTTTAACTCCGATTTGATCTGTTCAAATTGCGTTAGGTTCGTATTTGCGAACTCTACATGTTAGTATAGTTTTACAGTTAGTTTTGATAATTTATTTTTCGAGTTTATAATTAAGTATTTATTTATCTATAGGAAATCTTAGAAAATTCATAACTTTTACGTTTTAATTCCGATTTTGGTGATCTTTGCGTCTGTGTGATCGTAGAAACGTGTAGAAGAGTTTTATAAACTTTTATTACTGTTTTGTTACTGTTGGTGTATTGTTCTAATTATATCCATTTGTTTGCTTCGTGTATGTTTGATTGGATGCATGTATGTTGTTGATTGATGATCGAGTATAGAAGGTGAGCAGTACTTGGACGATTCGGAGTATTACTTTGAGCCAAGTCAGCAGTACTATTTGGAGAGCTTTGATCAAGGCAAGTATAACACAGGACTATCCTTGTTACCTATTCATCAAAATTATTATACATATGCATGTGCTTACCTTGACAACCTTAGAGATTATAACTTAGTGATTGTTATCTTGATTCCTTGTCAACCTTGGGAATGCATATGGGTAGCTATGGCTAGTGCTTAAACTAAGAACAATGATCTTGCAATATGATTAATGGATCAAGCAATCAATCTTTAAGATGGTTTAATTTTTGTTAAAAGGGGGCTAGAGCCTGTGTGTTATTTTTGGTGCTCTAGTTACTCTCCGTAAGGACTTATCTGTACGTGATCATCCGGGATATACAGTACAGCTGTGAGGGCTATATGGCTCTGGCTTTAGTTGTTCAAGAGACCTTTTCTAGCTTGTTAGTGGTTACCTTAAATGGCGTAAGAATGGCTTGACACGTTGGGTGTAGTGCGAGCCCCTGGCCTAGTGTGTATAGGCTGCGGTTGTTGTGCCACAGGGAAGGGGGGGTTCTACATCTGCCTGCCGAGTGAATCTAATGGCCCTAACTTGTTAGACGAACTTTTGAATGGCTTTATATGGTTTCTTGTGTTTGGGGATTCATGACCCCCTAGCATGTGGAAATCATGACTCACAGTGAAAGTGTACACCTCTGCGCAGAGTTAAAAACTAGTATACTAGCCGTGCTCACGGATACGAGCGGCCTTGGAACATTTACAGATAGATGATCACCATTGTTATACTATGTTTAATTATTGTTGATTAATATTATGCTCTTTTTAATGTTATTCGTTATCATTATTGCAATTGATCATTGGTTCTTTAATGGGAAGTGGTTTATCTTGATGCTACTCAAATGAAAGTTATAAGATTAAAAGCTAACCGCAGTTAAACAGTGTCTAGCCATTTGAGCCTCATGAACCCTGTGTTATATTTGTTGAGTTCGACATGGACTCACTCTTGCTATTTCCACCATAACAGATGAAGATTATGATGAGGATTATCGTAATGAGTACTAGTCTTGGTGTCAACCAGTCAACCGTGTCCCTGTGTGGAGTTTCCGCTGGAGATTATTACTAGACATTATTATTTATCGTTCAAGACTATGTTTTAAATATTTATTCGCTATGTAATAAGCACTGTGATGATACTATGTAATTTGTCTGCTTATGTGTGCGATCATGACCTAGGGCGCACATGAGTACTTTATGCATCCTATTTTTGTCCTTAAAAATGGGTGTGACAGATTGGTATCAGAGCCGTGTTGACTGTAGGACGCAAGCCTAGTTAGAATGGTCGTTGATAGCATCCATACTTCACTTAATTCATGCTTCCTCTTTTCACCTTGTTAATTACTAAAGTTTTATGCTTCCTCTACTTTATTCTATTGCGAAAATACATTGATTCTATCTAATCTATGCCTAAATCTTGTAGATGCCTCCTCATTCCCGTCTGTCAGCTGCACAATATGTTGCTCGTTTCAAACCCCAGGAGCCAAAGGAGGAGGGTGATCAAGAGCTATCCGATGCTGAATCAAGAGTTGGTGATACACCTATGGAGGATGTAGTTATGAGGTGGACTACGAAGTTTCATATCATGGTTCCTAAGGCTGATGCTTTCTTCCATGATATGTTGACAAGAACCTTGGACAACTACTACTACGACTGGGAGGCTACCTTGGAGTATCGCAGTGCAGAGTATAGTCATCCATGGATGGATTCCTATTGGGAGACGGAGTTATGGGTCAAGAAAAGGGATCCTACCACTAAGGAGCCTAAGGTGGAGTCAAAGTTTATTACCCGAGTGAGCCGGGCAACTGTGGAGACAAGCATGGAGGATGTCGCTTTCAATGCATTTGTTTACTACCATGGTCTACGCTCGGACAAGACGCTAAAGGGTGCACTTCGGCACTTTCCTTGTTTCTTGCATGACAAGGGTATTTGGACCGTGCCACTTGCTGATGATTCCTCTTTGACTTTACAAGCTACGGTGGCATTAGCTCGTGAATTGGCTCTTCATGAGGCGGACCTGAAGGATGAGTTGCTGAAGGAAAAAGAACTTAAGGAGCAAGCTTACAAGGAGATTGACCAATTAAGGGCGGAGTTAGGTCGTCCTAAGATTTATGAGAAGCTTAATTAGGAAATAGAAAAAATCCCTATGTAATAAGAACGATAGTAGTTGCGAGTTAATTTTAAATTTGGATGGTTTTAAGAGTCAGTTTGTGGTGTGAACAATTGTGTGATTGATGGATTGTTATTATGATAATGTGTGATTTGGATCTTTGTAATGTGTGCTGGAGTTTTGTAGACATGCCTACAAATTCCATGGTTGAGAATATTAAGTTTGATCAAGATATATTAGTGAATATGAGGTTAAATTAGTTCTGTCCTTTGCTGATTTTTGGATCAGTCTGGGATGTTTTAGGAATAACTTAAAATCCGTTCATGGGAAATTTAAGAAATTTTACTGGGAATAATTAGACTTCTATATCTTTCCAATCCCACAAGAATCACCTTAATATCTATTATGAGTTAAGAGATATACCTGTTTCAAGTTGGAGTTACTGCACAGTCTGGAATTCGGGAACAGTTTCTGTTAAGTTCAGTTTTTGACCAATTTATTGACAGAATCAGAAAAAGTGTTGTGAATACGAGTTGTAGGTAATTTTATAAGCTTTCCAACCATGTAAAGATCATCTGATTTGGACATCTGTAGCTCGAGATATGACAGTTTCACTGAGTTGCTGAAATTGGAGTTTGTCCAGAAAATCAGATTTTGTTTATCTATTGTATACATCATCTCGGATTGTATTGAATTTCATCTTCTGTGTTTTGGAAACAGATGTCAGGCAGAGGTCGTGGCAGAGGTCGTGGGGGTGCTAATCCACCCGTTACTATGGAGGAACTCATGCAAACTCAGAATCAGCTGATGCAGATGTTTATGCAGCATATGCAGAACAATCCCCCTGTTGGAGGACCACCACATGTTCAAGTAAGGGATAAGCGTGGAGAATTTTTGAAGGGACGCCCTCCAGTGTTTTCTCATGCCGCTGATCCTTTAGAAGCAGATAATTGGGTGAGGGCAGTGGAGAAACAGCTGAATATAGCCCAATGCAATGATATGGAAAAGGTGTTATATGCATCTGTTCAGTTACAAGGGACAGCTCAGACTTGGTGGGAGTCGTACCAGGCTGCACGCCCTGACAATGCTCCTCCTATCACTTGGAATGAGTTTGTTAGAGATTTTCGAGCTCGTCATATTCCTGAAGGTATAATTGAGTTGAAGCAGGAAGAATTCAGAAACCTGAGGATGGGACAGATGAGTGTGAGTGAATATCATGACAGGTTCACCCAGTTGGCTCGCTATGCTCCCAATAAAGTTAGAGAAGATGCAGACAGGCAGCGTCTTTTCTTGAAGGGAATTTATTATGATCTTCGCTTGCAACTGAAGGGGAATAACTATGCTAGTTTTCAAGAGCTGGTGAACAAAGCTATTGTGCTTGATAATGAGCGTAGTTAGATGGACAGAAAAAGGAAGATGAAGGTGCAAGGCTCAGGAAGTAACAATCGTCAACGCACAAATTCTCAGCATGGCTTTCATCAGAAGTTTCAGGGACCGGTTAGTCAGTGGAATCGCAACTCGAATCAGAGGTGGTCCCAAAATTGGCAAAACAATCAGTCGCAGCAGCGCTCATCATATCCACAGCGTCAACAGTATCAGCAGACTGGGCAACAGACTCCTCGCACTGGAAATCCCAATGCTACCCCCATAAAGAATAGTACTCCCAGCACTCCTATTAGATGTTTTGTCTGTGGTAAAGAGGGTCATTTGTCTTATAATTGTCCTGAGAAGCAAAACCAACAGACTCCTCAGAGCCAGAAGAGCAACCAGAGGCAATCCGGTATTGGAATGGTGAATCACGTGTCTTCTGATACAGCTCATAATGCACCAGAAGTTATGATTGGTACGTTCAATGTACATTCCACTCCCGCAACTGTTCTTTTTGACTCTGGAGCATCTCATACATTCATATCCAATATTTTTGTTAAAATGCATAGTATACCCATGCTAGCTATGAAAGAACCTCTCTTAGTAAATTCACCTGGAGGTACCATGCAAACCAGTAATCGTTGTCTTCCAATTAGTATGGTATTAAGGGGGTAGAGTTTAAGATAACTCCTATAGTGTTGCGAACATCTGGGATTGATGTGATATTGGGTATGGACTGGATGATGCAAAATCAGGCAGAGATTCAGTGTCAGCAGAAAGTGGTAGTTGTGACTGCGCCTAATGGAGATAAAATCAACGTGGATGTAGCAATGCAGAAGCAATCAACCGCGGTGGTGAATCAGATTGAAGATACTATTAAGGAGAATTCAGTGATTGAGAAATTTCCGGATGTCTTCCCTGATGAATTGCCAGGTATGCCACCTGACCGAGACATTGAATTTCTTATTGAATTATTACCTGGAACTTCACCTATAGCCAAACGACCATATAGGATGGGAGTAGATGAATTAGAAGAACTTAAGAAACAAATTAAAGAATTACAAGAAAAAGGTTTTATTCGACCTAGTTCATCACCTTGGGGAGCACCAGTCATTTTTGTTGATAAGAAGGATGGTGGTCAGAGGATGTGTGTTGATTATCGGTCGCTAAATGAAGTAACTATCAAGAATAAGTATCCTTTGCCCCGGATTGATGACTTGTTTGATCAGTTGAGAGGTGCTTGTGTGTTTTCTAAGATTGATTTACGTTCTGGATATCATCAGTTGAAGATTCGTGCCTCTGATATTCCAAAGACAGCTTTTACTACAAGGTATGGATTGTATGAGTATACTGTTATGTCGTTTGGATTGACCAATGCACCTGCATACTTTATGTACATGATGAATAAGGTGTTCATGGAATACTTGGATAAGTTTGTGGTAGTGTTTATTGATGATATACTGGTATTTTCCAAGACAGAGGTAGAGCATGCTGAACATTTGAGGTTGGTATTGCAGAAGCTTAGAGAGCATAAACTGTATGCGAAGCGAAGTAAATGTGAGTTTTGGTTGAAGGAAGTTTCTTTTCTTGGTCATATTGTTTCTAATGGAGGTATATCGGTGGATCCAGGCAAGGTGAAGGATGTATTGAATTGGAAACCACCTACCGATGTTAGTGAGATTCGCAGTTTCTTGGGTTTAGCTGGATATTATAGACGGTTCATTAAAGGATTTTCTAAACTTGCTAAACCTATGACATCTCTGTTAGAAAAGAATGCTAAATTTGTGTGGTCTGATAAATGTCAAGCTAGTTTTGAGGAGTTGAAGAAGAGGTTAACTACAGCGCCTGTTTTGGTTTTACCAGATTTGAGTAAGAAGTTTTCCATTTATTGTGATGCTTCTCGTCAAGGTTTGGGATGTGTTCTTATGCAAGAAGGCAGAGTTGTGGCTTATGCATCTAGACAGTTGAGAAAGCATGAGTTGAATTATCCTACACATGATTTGGAGTTAGCAGCTGTTGTTCATGCTTTAAAGATTTGGAGACATTATTTGATTGGACACAAGAGTGATATATACACTGATCATAAGAGTTTGAAGTATATTTTCACTCAGTCAGATCTGAATTTGAGGCAACGCAGATGGTTAGAGTTGATTAAGGATTATGATATTGAGATACACTATCATCCTGGTAAGGCTAATGTAGTAGCTGATGCTCTTAGTAGGAAGAGTTATACCAATGAGATAAGAACATTGTCTATGACTAGTGAGTTATGTGCTGAATTTGAATATTTGAACTTGGGAATTGTTACTAATGCAATGGAATTAGTGATAGAGCCTACTTTAGAGCAAGAGATCTATAAGGGTCAATTAAAGGATGAGAAGCTAAAGAAGATAGCGGAGGATATAGTGATTGGTAAGTCACCAGGCTTTAGAATGGATGATAATGGAATTTTGTGGTTTGGAAAGAGGCTGTGTGTACCTGAGGATCAAGCTATTAGACAGGCAATTCTTCGTGAAGCTCATGAGTCAGCTTATTCTATTCATCCTGGTAGTACTAAGATGTATTTGGATCTTAAACAGAAATATTGGTGGGTTGGATTAAAGCGAGATGTGGCTGAGTATGTGGCATTGTGTGATACTTGTCAGAGGGTGAAAGCAGAGCATCAGAGACCTGCTGGATTGTTGCAACCAATGAAAATCCCTGAATGGAAGTGGGAGGAAGTTGGTATGGACTTTATAATGGGGTTACCGCGTACTCAGAGAGGTTATGATTCTATTTGGGTGATAGTGGATAGGTTGACTAAAGTTGCTCATTTTATACCAGTCAAGACTAATTACACGGGAGTACAATTAGCTACCTTGTATATGGAAAGAATAGTATGTTTGCATGGAGTACCAAAGAAGATTGTGTCTGATCGGGGTACGCAGTTTACATCGCACTTTTGGCAAGCTGTGCATGAATCTTTAGGAACTAAATTGAACTTTAGTACAGCATATCATCCACAGACAGATGGACAGACTGAAAGGACCAACCAGGTATTAGAGGATATGTTGAGAGCCTGTGCATTGCAATATGGAACTAGTTAGGATAAGAGTTTGCCTTATGCAGAATTTTCTTACAATAATAGTTATCAACAGAGTCTTAAGATGGCACCGTTTGAAGCTTTGTATGGACGTAAGTGTAGAACTCCATTGTTTTGGGATCAGACAGGTGAATCTCAGGTGTTTGGTACAGATGTTCTTAGAAACGCAGAAGATCAAGTGCGAGTGATTCGTGAGAATTTGAGAGTGGCACAGTCTCGTCAGAAGAGTTATGCTGATAATAGGAGAAGGGATCTAGTTTTTGAAGTAGGTGATTGTGTTTATTTGAAGGTGTCACCTATGAGAAGTGTGAGGAGATTTAACATGAAAGGTAAACTAGCACCAAGGTATGTTGGACCATTTAAAGTTATTGCTAGACGTGGGGAAGTTGCTTACCAATTAGAGTTGCCTGAGAATTTATCTGGGGTGCATGATGTGTTTCATGTTTCACAACTTAAGAAGTGTTTGAGGGTGCCTGAGGAGCAGATACCTTTAGAAGAATTGACTGTTAAGGAGGATCTTACATATGAAGAGATTCCGATTAAGATTTTGGAGACTGCGGAGCGAGTTACTAGAAGTCGGGTTATTAAGATGTGTAAAGTACAGTGGAATCGATATTCAGAGGCAGAGACAACTTGGGAAAGAGAGGATGAATTGAGGAAATCATATCCGCAGTTGTTTGAGTAAGCAGTCCAATCTCGAGGACGAGATTCTTTTAAGGGGGGTAGAATTTGTAACACCCAAATTTTGAGATAACAAAATTGGAACAATTTAGATAATAAATAATGGCCAATTTAAAATAATAATAAAATAAGCTTGATGTTGCATTCATGCTGTTGCATTTATTTTTATTGAGTGGTGTGATTTTGCTTATATTTGATTTGAAATTAAAATCTCTTTAAATGGTTTTGAAAACAAACAAATAGAAAAAAAAAAGAAAAAGTAGAAGCTTACCTGCTTACCTGGTAGGCCAGTGGCCCAGTGACCGATGGGCTCCTGATCTGAGCGTCGGCCTGCTCCTTTGTGACCGGATCGGCCCATCGACACGGCCCAGTTCGGCCCAGAGCCCGCAGCAGCCGCGTTTTTCTTTCTTGTGTCGCTGATCAACCGGGCCCACATGTCAGTGCCCTCTTCCTCCTCCGGTTCGTGGCCGAGACGGATTCTATCACGGTGGATTTTGATTTCCTTAGTTGCAATGACTTGTACCGCAAGTTGTTTATCCCTATAAGATCGTGAAGACCCCCGCGTTCCGTTTTTCCGTTCACGCGCTGCTCTAGGTCATAGATTCGTTGTCGGGGGTGGTTTTGGATCTCGTCGGGTTGAAGACCGGGTCGCCGCGGTTGAGCTTCACGGTAGCCGTCTCTTTGCTACAAAAAGGATTTCCGGTGCTATTGTTTCGAGGTGAAGTGTTCGTGGAAGCCTTGTTTTTCTTCCTTTTGTTCTAAGAGCTCATACTTTGACGTCGGGATTCACAGGGGGGGGGGAATTTCCGCCTATTCTAGTCAAGCATCACCGACGATTTCTTTCGGCCTAAGAAAAGACCCTAGGTGAGTTCGTGATGTTCCCCGCTTCCTTCTGGTGTTTTTCTTTTGGTCGGGGATGGCCGGAAACTTGTTTTCGAGGAACTCCGGCGAGGTACATGGCGGCGGCTATGGAGGCCACCGGCCGAGTGAACAGCGGCGTGGCCGGAGACATCGGAGACGATCGTGAGCCGTTAGATTTGAAATCAACGCACGAGATTAGATCATACCGGTTCGCGGTAAAATTTTCTAAAGAGCCCCTGCGTTTTCTGGAAACTAACCCGCGGTCCTTGGCGCATTCCAGAAAATTACGTTTTCACATTTGGAAAGCGTATTTTCAACCGGTTAAATCAAAAATACGTTTTCAGCAATTTACAGTTTTGCCACTAGAATTGTTTTAGTCATAAAATCTTCGTTTTAACTCCGATTTGATCCGTTCAAATTGCGTTAGGTTCGTATTTGCGAACTCTACATGTTAGTATAGTTTTACAGTTAGTTTTGATAATTTATTTTTTGAGTTTATAATTAAGTATTTATTTATCTATAGGAAATCTTAGAAAATTCATAACTTTTACGTTTTAATTCCGATTTTGGTGATCTTTGCGTCTGTGTGATCGTAGAAATGTGTAGAAGAGTTTTATAAACTTTTATTACTGTTTTGTTACTGTTGGTGTATTGTTCTAATTATATCCATTTGTTTGCTTCGTGTATGTTTGATTGGATGCATGTATGTTGTTGATTGATGATCGAGTATAGAAGGTGAGCAGTACTTGGACGATTCGGAGTATTACTTTGAGCCAAGTCAGCAGTACTATTTGGAGAGCTTTGATCAAGGCAAGTATAACACAGGACTATCCTTGTTACCTATTCATCAAAATTATTATACATATGCATGTGCTTACCTTGACAACCTTAGAGATTATAACTTAGTGATTGTTATCTTGATTCCTTGTCAACCTTGGGAATGCATATGGGTAGCTATGGCTAGTGCTTAAACTAAGAACAATGATCTTGCAATATGATTAATGGATCAAGCAATCAATCTTTAAGATGGTTTAATTTTTGTTAAAAGGGGGCTAGAGCCTGTGTGTTATTTTTGGTGCTCTAGTTACTCTCCGTAAGGACTTATCTGTACGTGATCATCCGGGATATACAGTACAGCTGTGAGGGCTATATGGCTCTGGCTTTAGTTGTTCAAGAGACCTTTTCTAGCTTGTTAGTGGTTACCTTAAATGGCGTAAGAATGGCTTGACACGTTAGGTGTAGTGCGAGCCCCTGGCCTAGTGTGTATAGGCTGCGGTTGTTGTGCCACAGGGAAGGGGGGTTCTACATCTGCCTACCGAGTGAATCTAATGGCCCTAACTTGTTAGACGAACTTTTGAATGGCTTTATATGGTTTCTTGTGTTTGGGGATTCATGACCCCCTAGCATGTGGAAATCATGACTCACAGTGAAAGTGTACACCTCTGCGCAGAGTTAAAAACTGGTATACTAGCCGTGCTCATGGATACGAGCGGCCTTGGAACATTTACAGATAGATGATCACCATTGTTATACTATGTTTAATTATTGTTGATTAATATTATGCTCTTGTTAATGTTATTCGTTATCATTATTGCAATTGATCATTGGTTCTTTAATGGGAAGTGGTTTATCTTGATGCTACTCAAATGAAAGTTATAAGATTAAAAGCTAACCGCAGTTAAGTGTCTAGCCATTTGAGCCTCATGAACCCTGTGTTATATTTGTTGAGTTCGACATGGACTCACTCTTGCTATTTCCACCATAACAGATGAAGATTATGATGAGGATTATCGTAATGAGTACTAGTCTTGGTGTCAACCAGTCAACCGTGTCCCTGTGTGGAGTTTCCGCTGGAGATTATTACTAGACATTATTATTTATCGTTCAAGACTATGTTTTAAATATTTATTCGCTATGTAATAAGCACTGTGATGATACTATGTAATTTGTCTGCTTATGTGTGCGATCATGACCTGGGGCGCACATGAGTACTTTATGCATCCTATTTTTGTCCTTAAAAATGGGTGTGACACATTTGTACTGTGTGAAGTTGTATTATGCCATTTGCAATACAGCATTTTCTTCAACTCTTCCGCCGATGGGATCACATGATTAGGTGACAGCTTAATTTGGCCCTCTTGAAGCAGAAGATCAAATATCTTATCGGCTTTGGTGATGTCGAAAGTAAACTTCTCTGGCTCTTTTTGACCAAAGGGACAAGATATCGGCTTTTTATTCTTAACCCACTCAGCCAAACCGATAACTGGTTCTTCATCTGAATCAAAATCTTCTACCTCTCCGACAAATGAAACCTTCTTGTTCCAATTCCTTTTGAGTTCAAAAATCCTAGTATCTTGATCAGAAATCCTTTGCACGAGATGACTTAGGCTTTCGAACTCCTGAGAAGCGTATCTATCCTTAAGGTGTGGCAACAATCCTTGGAAGGCCAAATTGGCAAGTTGCCGATCATCCAGTACCAGGCTATAACACTTATTTTTTACATCTCGTAGCCTTTGCACAAAGTCTTCCACCGATTCATCATTGCGTTGTCTCAACTTTACCAAATCGGTAAGCTTCCTTTCATGAACTCCAGCAAAGAAATATTTATAAAATTGCTTTTCTAGATCAGCCCAAGTAATAATAGAATTTGGTGGTAATGAAATAAACCATGTGAATGTTGATCCAGACAAAGATGATGAAAACAAACGAACTCTTAATTCATCTCTACTAGCTGCCTCTCCACATTGAATAATGAAGCGATTAACATGTTCCATGGTTGATGTATCATCTTACCCAGAGAACTTAGTGAAATCTGGCACCTTATACCGATTTGGGAGAGGAATTAAATCATATGCCGGAGGATATGGAGTCCGATAAGAATATGTATTGACCTTGGGCTTGATCCCAAACTGATCCTTCATAATTTCTGCTATTTTATCGGTCCAAAAAGCATCAACATCTTATCGACGATATAGCTGAATTTCCACCGGAGGTACTTGCTGATACCCCTCTGCATATCTTTGTGGCCCACGATTTCCAGCAATTGGCATATTTGTCACTATTTGTGGTCCATTAACCTGCTGGAAAGGATTCATCGGCTGAGCTGCCGATGCTTGATTCTGGAAACCAGCGTGCATATGACCTTGATGAATCCCTACAGCTTACTGATTTGGCTGAACTGTATGTTGAGTTGGAAACTGCCCTGACCAACTATTATTAGCGTTCATCGGTACAAAATTTGCTGATAGCTGGTAATTTGTTGACATTGCTGGATAATTACAACCAGCTTGAGGCATAACCTGGACTCCAGGTTGACTTACAGTAGGAGCCTTCTGTTGCATCGGTAACAAGTTTACCGATGGACTTGAATTAGATGTTTGACCCAAAGGCATCTAGAAACCTCCTAGAGTTGGTTGCACAGTAGTTGCTGTAGTATATTGAGGTATTTGAGCTATCGGCGAACCAGCCGATGTCATAGGAGCTTTTCCTGCTGTGTCAAACACTTGAGGTAATCTAGGGTTAAAAGCAGATGGCTCTGGAGGCATACCGTATCCCCACCAATTAGCAGGAGTCTGATTATTCTGTGGCACAGGACCTGATAAAGCCGATGCCGTTAGATCTGTATTAAGCTGAACTCGTCCTGATAATGCTGAATCTGATCGCATCGGTGTAGACTGTACGTTAGATAAGCCTGCTGATACTGGAGGGGAAGAAACCTCTGTACCCACAACGGCTGGGGGAGCCGATGGAGTAATAACAGATGCTGATTCTGGTTGATGATAGGCAGGCCCAACGTAATGAGGTGACACTTGTCCTTCTTTGAAAGTTCGAACCACAGCATTATGAACAGTATTGGACAGCACATTAGAGTGATTAATTAAAGCATGATTTACTGCAGAATTAACCATCTCTTGAAGTTTACCCGGATTAGAATCAAAGGTAACTTGTCAAGACAATGGCAAATCTTGCTTCTGGATGACTTGTCCACTCTTGTTCAAGCTGAATGACTTCAAGCAAAGCTGTCTGTATTCTTCTATAGCCTTTTTCATAGCCTGTTTCTGTTCTTCCTTAAGATCTTCTTCTGATACCGCGATGATGCTTCCCGCATCGATCTCAGGATTGAACATGTTGATTAGATCTTGTCCCACCGAGCGTGCCAAAAGATGTGTTGATGCAAAAGTGGATCTGCAAACACAAAGGGCTAATACCCGAAATCGATATCCAAAGCGTGCCAGTCGATTTGACCTGTTAATCGACAAGGATGAAGATACGAGCACTTTGGTCCTGACAACAGCGATACGCCCGGAAGTCACGGCCAAGAGGTACTCACGCGGAACTCAAGGATCGTCGAAGATTGCACTGGAGCAATGCAACTCGCCGAGTCGATGAGAACTCGTAAAAAGGAAAGTATGCAAATTGACGAAGTCGCCGAAAAGTAAATAGATGTAAATAAGAGTAAAAGCTGGTTTTTGATATTGATTGGTTGGTTATTACATTGCCCTTCACTCTATATTTATATCCTAATCTACAGAAACGTAACCAAATACGACTAGGACACTAAATCCAAACCTAAGGAAACACATGACTCTGATACAACTCAGACTCTAATAAACATAGAAAAGGAAATTAATTCCTATCTTACTCCCTAGTCCGCCTCAACTACGATGGTATTCTCATCGACCTCTTTTCCATCGGCACACTCCCTGTTTCATCGGCAGCAGCCTTCAAGTCTTTTTCATCGGCACACTCCCTGTTTCATCGGCAGCAGCCTTTAAGTCTTCTTTCATCGGCATCGGCAATAATACCCTTAACCTTATCGGCAACACTTCAATTTGAATCAACTTCTCCACACACCGCCACCACTCATAGGCAGCCTTCTTTACGAGCTCATTTTCATCGGCTATCAACCTACACAGTAATTTTTTCTCTGCTGATTAGTCCCTTCTGACCATCTTGACACGTGCCAAAAAAACGATGTCAACAGTGTCCTCTTCTTGTTGAGCAGCAAGACAAGACGTTCAGGTTCAGGCGTTAATTCTCTAGTTTCTAACTTCCACGATTGATCCTAATAATATCCTATTGCTTGATTTGCTTCAAATAAAATAAACAATCAACTACTAAAGTGAATTAAAAATGAACATACCTGATCGATACCTGTGCTTTCCGTGATCTGCTGGGTGATCTGCCGCTGACCCGGAGTGCCTTGGTCTCTTTCCAAGATTTACCGCGCTACTATGATCGTGTACTGGCTAGGAGGTCGATCGGAATCGTATAGACGTATACATTTCATATATTTTTTGCCTTTGCTCGATGGACTGGCTAGGAGGCGTTAATTGCTTGATTTGCCATTTGGCCTTTGCTCGATGGAATCGTATAGACGTATACACTTCATATTTTTTGCGGCAAACATTAGGGGGGGGGGGGGGGGGGCGTGGCCCCTGCTGGCACCCCCCTGGCTCCGCCCCTGGACTACATTATATTATATATACAGAAATAAGCTGGTATCGAGAAAGCTTGGGAAGGTTAGCACAGGCTGGACACGTTGGCTTACTTGTATAAGCAATTATACACGCAGGCTCTTCGGTGGTTGAGCGAGCGTGGGAGCCGTGGGGTGAAGGTGAACCGCCCTACAGCCCTACGAGCAGCCGCCAAGTTTCCTCTTGCCACCGTTGACAACTTAACACGGTGTTGCCGACGCCGTGTACTTGCGGCCGTGGTGGGGGCCCACCCAGAGATTCAGGTTTTGCACTTGCATGCCGTTGCGGCAGAGCCTGCAGGAAGCACATCGAAGGAAGCAGGCTGTTAGTTCACCGCAGAATTGGAGTTGCTTGCTCTTTCCAGTTGTAGGACCTATCCAGCGTCATACAAGATCACACCAGATATGCACGTCACCCAACCTATGGTTCCTCCACTTCCACCACACAAGTTCCTTCAAAGTGCTGCTAGGCTGATTCGTACTATTGTTACGAGTAGATAATGATGGACTTGATTTGAGCAGTCCTAGTTCTCCTGCTAACTTTCAAAACCAAAACCAAAATCAATTTCCATTTGTTAATGTTGCGTCCGGAGAGTGCAACAATGCATATAAAATAGACAAAACCATTTTTTTTCTTTTTATAAGGTTAGATGAAACAAATCACAAGCCACAAAACTTAGTAGGATTGACCGATTGCGGCTGATTTATTTGGCTCTCTCATCTCGGTCTAAACAGGTACTAACCTATACTCTGTGCATTGACGTGGTACTCGAGTTGTGGACTATGCGTTTGACATGAATATATCTCTATTCTAATTTTTTAGCGTAAAATTTACCGCTGGTCCCTTCCACCCCATCCGCCTTTTCTCACACATCAGTGATGCAAACCACCGAGCTGTCGTTGTGCGCACAAAGAGCACCCCTCCTCCCCCAGCCCCCGAACGAATCTTCGCAAGGGACGGACGGATCTCGGGAACTGGCCCGTCTGTTGGGCAGGTCAGGGAGGGGCAGAGGTTGGCGACCAGGCGAAATTGGGTGGGGCGAGGACTGAATGTTGAGTTACCAAGCGAAGCGGGGGCAGGGAGCGCTATGGGAAAGGCGTGTATTTTTTGCTTTTTTTGGTGGAGTGGTGGACATGGGGAGAAAGAGGGTCTGTTTTTTTTATGTATGTGACTTTTACATGTGTTGTGGGGGAAAGTAGCGGAGGAAGGTGAACAAACAAAGCGGGTGACGGACAAAGTAGATGACACACAATGAGCGGAATGCGTGAAAGTGTTTTTCATTCTTCGTTGTCGTAGTATAGTAGTAGGAGGGTAGAAAGGAAAGGTAGACATGACATGTGGACCCCACATTTCAGGCCACGTCAAATGCACAGTGAATGTATAGAGTGGGTTAGGCCACGGTTTGGACCCATGAGATCTGAAACCATGCTTGGGGACCTGAATATATCAGCCGGAAGTCTAGGGAACTGGATGACACCACCAAGGGACCGGCAGCGATTATCTTAAAATTTCATGGACTAGAATGGCACTGCTGGCCAAGTTTCGGGACATACATATATCACCTTGGAAGTTTGTGGACTGGGATAACACACCAGTAGCCAAATTTAAAAACTAGCGATGAACTTTACTCCAATTTGTAATATAGAGCTTAATAAAAGCAAAAGTAAATATAGACCTCAGAGTCGGCTCATTATCATGAAACCCAACATCTTCTACTTAATCAAGGTTTAGGTTAGCAATGAATATAGCACTACTACAGAATGTGATATAGAACGACTGCCTCCGAAAATAATCGATTAACAAAGGTGGACGTCTTAAGTTGCCCACCTCAGTTAATGGATTAACAAAGGCGATTGCCTTATGGCGACCACCTCTGTTAACAAAGGCGATTGTGAGGTAGACGCCTAATACTGCCCGCCTCCATTAAGCATTAACGGAGGCAGCCGCCTAGCCCGCCCGCCTTGGATAATAAAATGGCACCGTCTCGCAAAATCTTTTTTTAGTAGTGTAGCTAGGCTTTACTAGGTCTCTGCATGCACGCTCAAACATAGCACCTCATCCACTCACAACGTTTACATAAGTCAATGGTGAGCATATGACTGGCTCATTAAGGGGATGTTTGGTTTGTGAAATGAATTAGTTCATTATCATCTCATTTTTTAGTTTTTTGTTTGGTTTATAAAATGGAATGAGTTGCCACTTCATTCCTTAGAAGCTGTGAGAAATAAAGTCATTTTACCGAATCTAAAAAAGGGATCACGATACATCAAACTTGAGTACAAGCTCAGCTCCAATCGTCTAGCAGTCCGCGAGTTCCATGTGGTCTTGTTCATGCCTGCAAGCATACCGCCAAGCATCCACCCGACATCAAGCACAAAATAGAGGCTGTCTACCTCACAATCGAGTGTTTTGCCCCCGCCTCACACGATTTTTTTGGCACTGTTCACCTCTACTTCCGGTAGCCCGCAGCCACCCACCGCCCCACCGTGGCACAGTAGGTTTCGCCGGAGCTTCGCCACTGCAGCCGTGGCCGCGGAGCTCCGGCAAGACCCTACGGTGCCTGCTGCGACCTCCCTCCTCCCGCCACCGTCTCCTTTTTCTCCAACTCCAACGAGCTTGGTCACCGCCATCTTCGCCAACTCTGGCAAAACTCTCCCTCCCCGACCTGGCCCGACCACCGCTACCACCGCCAGGGCCCCTAAATAGTCTAGCCACCATCCCCACCACCTGGACTCTCCCCCCCCCCCCCCCACCCACCCCGCCGGAGTTGGAGAATAAAAGAGGGAGGAGGCTCGCCGGAGCTAGGGAAGAAGACGGCGGGCGCGAGCGAGGAGAAGACGGCGTCGCGTGCACAAATCGGATGGCCTCCACTGCCACCCCCGCACGAATCCGACGCGCTGATCTCACACTCGGTTGCCATTTCTGAGAAAATATCCACCACAGCACGAAAAATGGATAAGCTACGTCCAAGGTCTTTAACCAAGATAGTTTCTGACCGCGATGGGTCAGCAAAAGCAAATTTTCTCTGCAATTCGAGAATTATATTAGGGTAAAAAAAATCCAAAGTTTTCTTGGCAAATTTCGTTCCATCTGGAACCTGAATTTTGACCGCTAAAATGGCAGTTGTATCTATCACGAGCTAATTCAGCTCGACGTCAGTTTACTTTCGTGGCATTTTCCTCGCCAATAAAACGCCTATAAATTGACTTGCCACCCTAGTCCATTTTCTACCCAACTCCAACCAACACAGCAAAGTCCCGCGCACGCAAAGAAGTCGCCACCTAGCTCACGTCCAAACCGAGGTGACAAATATGGAGTCCGCGCCATCAACGGCGGCGGTCATGGAGCGCGAGCGCCTCACGGCCGAGCTGGACTTGGCCGTGGCGGCCGCGGAGCCCAGCAGCTTCGTCGTCAAGATCCGGCGTGGGCTGCCCGACTTCGCGCGCAGCGTCAACCTCAAGTACGTCCGCCTTGGCCTGCGCTCCGGCGGCATCCCAGCGCCCTCCTCATGGGTCCCGCTCGCGCTCGCGCCGCTGCTCCTCGCCGCAGCGGCATACTCGCTCGTCGGCGCGGACAAGCTCTACTCGCTCGACCTGCTCACCTGCGTCGCGTGGCTCGCGGCGGCGGCGCTGCTGCTCACCGTGTATTTCCTCAAGCGCCCGCGGCCAGTGTACCTCGTGGACTTCGCGTGCTACAGGCCCGGCGACGAGCACGCCATCTCCAAGGAGGGCTTCCTAGACATGACCGAGAGCACGGGCTGCTTCAACGCGGAGGCGCTCGAGTTCCAGACCAAGATCACCAGGCGCTCCGGGCTCGGCAACCGGACGTACCTCCCGCCGGGCATCCAGGCGCGGCCGCCGCGGCTGTCTATGGCGGAGGCGCGCAAGGAGGCCGAGGCCGTCATGTTCGGCTGCCTGGACCCGCTGTTCGCGGCCACGGGCATCGACCCGCGCCGCGACGTGCGCGTGCTCATCGTCAACTGCAGCCTCTTCAACCCGACGCCGTCGCTGGCGTCCATGGTGGTGCACCGCTACAAGATGCGGGAGGACGTCAAGTCGTTCAACCTTGGCGGCATGGGGTGCAGCGCGGGGCTCATCGCCGTGGACCTCGCCAGGGACATGCTGCAGGCGAACCCCGGGTGCTACGCCGTCGTGGTGAGCACCGAGAACATCACGCTCAACTGGTACTTCGGCAACGACCGCTCCATGCTGCTGTCCAACTGCATCTTCCGCATGGGCGGTGCCGCCGCGCTGCTGTCCAACCGCCGGGCCGACGCCGGGCGCGCCAAATACCGGCTGTTGCACACGGTGCGCACCCACAAGGGCGCCGCGGACGAGTGCTACGGCTGCGTGTACCAGCGCGAGGACGGCACAGGCCGCGTCGGCGTGTCGCTGGCGCGCGAGCTCATGGCCGTCGCTGGGGACGCGCTCAAGACGAACATCACCACCCTGGGCCCGCTGGTGCTCCCGCTGTCGGAGCAGCTCAAGTTCCTGAGGTCCCTCCTGCTCCGCCGCGTCCTCCGCTCCCGCGGCGTCCGTCCGTACATCCCCGACTTCCGGCGCGCGTTCGAGCACTTCTGCGTGCACGCCGGCGGGCGCGCGGTGCTGGAGGAGGTGCAGCGCAGCCTGGGCCTCAGGGACGCGGACATGGAGCCCAGCAGGTGCACCCTGCACCGGTTCGGCAACACCAGCAGCAGCTCGCTCTGGTACGAGCTCGCGTACGCCGAGGCCAAGGGCCGCGTCCGCCGGGGCCACCGCGTGTGGCAGATCGGCTTCGGCTCCGGATTCAAGTGCAACAGCGCCGTCTGGCGCGCGCTCCGCGACGTGCCGTCCGTGCACGCCGACGGCGCCGGCGGTGGCAGCATCAACTGCAACCCGTGGGTGGACAGCATTCAGAGCTACCCGCCAAAAGGGTACATCTGATCGTCATCTTCTTTGTGACTGAATCACGTTCTGTTGTTGGATGCAGTAGTGCACGAGAACTGCATGTATGATGATGATGATAAAAGAAGACAAGGGTATAATTTTTCTTTTTTTGTTTCTTCATCAGGTAGTGCATGCGAGAACAAGGCGTTGTTACACATGGATTACCGTTCAGTGCTGTGGCTGGTTAATGATTGCGGTAGGACGTATAGTGAAATGGTGAACAACAAAAACGAGCCGTTGTACAATGTGAATGCGTGTAAATTATTCCACCAAAGATTGTACTACTATGTCAGAATGGGTTTTCTTTTAAAAATAATGAAGTTGGTCGTCCATGAAAGAGATTTCTTTTTTTGACATCTCCATGAAAGAGATTGTTTGCAGACTACCTCGATGTTCATGCCATACGATTTAAGATGTTAGGCATGTGGAGGCTATTTATTTGATTCACGGTGTTTACAGTGTTGACGATCATTCAAATGTGGTTGGTGAGTGGGCTTGACAAATCTACATGAAGCAAGAGTGCTTTTCATCATCGTCAGTCTCCACAGGTGTACTCGAAACGTGACTATCGTTGGCTTTCTCATAAGTCATTATTGGTCCCTCCCATGTAGTAACAAAAAAAAATATATTACATTTTGATCCTCGTAGATCGATTCATTTGTGTCAAGTAACGATGGATTATTAACTTGTGCATAAGAAGCACCCTCTCTAGATTGTAGAGAGAAAATGCAACGAAACCATCCGACAATATTTTTGGACTCTCTGTGAACTCTAGAAACTTCTGCGGAAGGTTTTGGGGCTATCACAGTAACTGACGGACCGTCACTGTCCAAAAAATCACAATGTATGTGTTCTAAGTAATTTCTTGGGTGAAAAGTGCATCTATGGTTCTTGCATGTGTATGAGACTTTGTATAAGTGTTCGTAAGTTCTCCTAGGTCTCATCTAGCAAGGTGCATTGAGATATGCTAGTTAGGTTCATGAAAACACTAATTTGAAGGTTTTTAAGTGAAGAACTATCCAGATCTTGGTCTTTAGGGGGTCAAGGATGATGGAGCTGGTGATTCATCTTACCCAAGGGATGGAGAAAAAGCAGAGATAGGCATTGATGATGCTTGAACTCCTCTAATGTTTGTCCTCAACCTTCACCATGAAAACTCCATCTTGGGATCTTCCCTTGCTAGGGAAATTGAGCTTCTCAAAGCCAAATCCCTAGCAAGGATAGGTGTTGGTGCTCCCTTGGATCTTCTAGGCCATCTTGATGCTCCCCTTGCCGCTCCTTCACCCTCCTTCCTCCTTGTTTGCTTGTGGGCTAGAGAGAATAGAGAGTGCAAGACAAGAGAGAGAGATAGAGGGAGAAAATGAGTGTGTGTGTGTCAGAGAGATAAAGAGATTGTGCATTTTGGTGGGATGGAGATAGGATAATTGGGCTGACAAGTGGGTCCAAACAGAATTAGAGCTTGACAAGTCACTTTCTTGTGCATGGTTGTGATCTCTAGGAGTATCAAATGTGTTTTGTCGGATTGTTCGATAGAGGGATGAAAGTCCTGGTTTGGTTTTGTAATTAAGTGACAATCTTAGGTGGACTAACGAGTTCCATGTGAGATGAATAGGTGTTTAGTCCATAAGCTAAGTTGAGCAAGACATGATACATAGCCATGGAGGAGAGATGGCACGTGCATGTGTTGAAAGTGCTCAACTAGTGAAGAGTTGATCAAGTGAAGATCAAGAGAATGAGCTTATTAAATATGAGACATGGCATAATACGTCTCATATGGCCAGATGGTGAAGACCAAGACAAGGCTTGGCTATAAAGGATCATGTGTGAGTGTAAAGGGCAAGTTAGAGGCTCAAGACATGACAGACCATTGAGGCAGTGAAGTGCAAGTAGAGGGCTTGGTGCCGATGGACCAAGGCAACTATGAAGAGCAAGCAAGTCTACGATCGATGGACTATGAAGGCCATGTGAAGCTATGAAACAGACCATATCGTTTGTGGAAGCCAAGCAAAGATACAAGTGGATTGACGGAGGGAAGATGGAGGAGCTTCATTACTACGGATAATGCTCAAGGTAGCGTGGTTATTGGCCACACTTGTTGATGACCATTGTTCATCATATGAAAGAAGAAGATGGAGGTCGAATGCTTGCAGGCATCACTAACATGGAGATGGAATGAAATGCAAAAGGCAATGGTATACTTATAGGGCAATTCATTTCACTGACCTAAGGTTGGGTATAGAAGTACTTGACCAAGTTTAGGATAGATAGACATACTATCAAGAGGGACATTCTTGTTTGCTAATTGGTTATGTAGTGCCAATAGGTGAGATCTAACTCGAGAGTGCATTTAGATCGAATGGCATGGAAACAAAGCAAGGGAAAACCTTTGAAAAATGTTTTGAAAATGCTAACTCAGTGCTAAAGATGTTGATGGTCTTGCGGAACACCATTTGGGAGTTAGCCATTTGAGAAAGATTTTCAGAGAGGGTTTGGTGGACTATTTCTACAGTCACTGGATAAGTCCAGTCCCCTAAAGAGAGGGTGGCGCCAAAGCTTAGGGTGGCTTCGCAATACACTGTTCCCAATCTATCAGTGATTGAAAGAAGGACTGGAAAGTTCCAGCACTATGGAAGAAGGTTTTCGGTGGAGGCAAAAAACCATCTATAGAAGCTTCCTGAGGACATCTAGGTGCCACCAGATTTCTTTTGTGGTATGGTGAAAGTCCTAGTTTGGTTGTGATAATTGAGTGACAACCTTAGGTGGACTAATATGTGTTTATGTGAGATACACAAGTGTTTAGACAATAGGTACACTAGGGTGAGCAACGCATAAAGCCATGGTGGAGAGGTGGCTTGAACATGTTGCAAATTCTCAACTAGTGAGTTGAAGCAGCTCATTGCATATGAGACATGACATGGTGTCATGTTGCTTGGTAGAGAAGAACAAGATGCATGGGGGTTGCTAGTGTGAAGGGCAAGCTAGAGGCTCAGATGTGATGGACCATTGAGGCGGTGAAGGTAAAGCGAAGGACTTGGCACTGATGGACCAGGTGCAACATGCGATTAGCAAGTGGCTGCGATCAATGAACCAATAAGAACACATGATGACATGAAGTGAATCATATAATCTACGAGATATCAATCCATGGAAGACTTGTGGTGATTACAAGTGGCTTGATGGAGGTTGGATGCTTGTGTGGCATCACTGTCGTCGGAGGAGATGAAATGAAATGTGTAAGGCAAAGGTATACATATAGGGCATTTCAGTTCATCAGTCTAAGGTTGAATAGAGAAGTGCTTAACCAGGTTTAGTATAGATAGTCGTACTATCAAGAGGGGCTTTCCTGAGCTAAACGGTTATCTAGTGTCATTAGGTGAGATCGTGTTGCATTTAGATCGAGTGGCGTGGAAAGTAGCAAGTGAAAACCTTTTGTGAAATGGTTTTGAAAATGCTATGTTGTCATGTTGGACAACATTTAGGAGTTACCACGGTTGAAAAATGTTTTTGAACAGAGTTGGAAGAGCCATTTTTAGTGCACTAGAAATTGTCATGTGGTGGCACCGGATAGTAGGCATAGTGCACGGACTATTAGCTGTGCTTCCAGTGCACACACATTGTGTTCTGGTATGCACTTGATGGGTCACACCGGATGATGAATAATGCGCTGGCCTAACACACGGGAAATAGATTTTGAATGCACCGGATCTCTCCTATGTGTGCATCGGAGTGAGCACCGAAACATTCTACCAGAGAGCCTGTTTTGGTGTGGTTTGGAGGCTTAGATGGCAACAGAGCTGTCCGGTGTGCATTGGAGTGGTGCACCAGACTATTCTATTAGAGAGAGTTTTTAGGTGCACTTTGGGTTATCGTGAGCACCAGATCTCTCCTGTATGCACCGGAGTGGTGCACCAAAGCTTTGACTAGGCAACATCTAGTTTTGTAGCCACTGGAATTTGACCATTGGGGAGGTCTGGTGCAGGCTACTATTATTGGTCATAGGGAACCCATACATTGAGCGGTATTCATGCAAAGGAGAATACAGGGAAGTGCCAAAAACTGGACTTCAATAGGCTATGAGGTGCTTGGGTCGTCTGAGGTACTTTTTATAAGATGTTTCAGATGAGCACCAAGGTTTTCATGTCACTTCATGAATTGCTGGTCTTGACCTATGTTTTGACGTCAACTAATAATATTTCAACAATTTTGTCATTGTCAATGTCTTGTGGATTGTCATAGGACCCCAAGCATTTTCACAAGCTATAAATCATTTTACATGGTCACTTTGGAAAATTAACATTAAGTTTCATGAAGTATTGAATTGTTTGGGCAAGTTAGAAAAGGACAATATTAAGCCAAGAGATCCTAATTTTAGGACTCAGCATGACAACTTCAAATAGGACTATTTCTGGCCTTGTTTCAAAGGCTCTATTGGATTATAGATGGTTCACATGTTCTAGTTGCAGTACCAACATACAAAGTGGTTAACCTCACATGTCGACATGGATATACATCTGAGAACATGCTAGCTTTTTGTGACTTTGGCATGATGATTATCTTTTGCGGTTGCTGGTTTACTGAGTTCTACACATGACACATGGATCGTCAACCATGCATTAGCAAATTTTCTTCATTTTTCGTGCCTCCTAGAGGTATACATAGTTCATTACTAAGTTAGCAATACTTCTTTATTATCTGTCTTTGTTGATTTGGTTTTATAGAAAAATGTTATCTCGCGGATTCTGGTTATCTAAATTAAATATGATATCTTGTTTCTTTCAAAGGAAACACATACAAATGGTAAAAAATAGAATTTTATCTTGGTTCTAGGCATTCTCCTCAAGGGAAGTATGAGGTGTTCAATTTCTTGCACTCATCCCTTTAAAAGTCTTAAAATAGAAGTGACGTATTTTGAAGGCCACGCCAAGTTGTCCAACTAGGACTCAGAAGCATATCGCACTAGTACAGAATAACTTAATGGTGACGGGCATTTTGGATTAATGGAGGCGGGCATTGCAACCACCTCCAATCAAAGGTCACGGTTAATCCAGCCTTTTTGGAGGCAGTTGCTTTGTCCGCCACGGTTAATCAATTAGCGGAGGTGGTCACATTAAGCTGCCAACCTCCAGTAATCGATTTAAAAAAACTAGCAAGCCCAATCGAGCCCGCCGCTAGGCCCAATCGAGCCCACTGTCGTCGCCGCTGCCAGATCTGGGCATGGCCAGCCTCCTCCCTGTAGGATCCAAACTCCTTGCGCCTCCTGGATCTCGCTCGGCATCACCGGAGGTGGAGGGGGCCGGCCCGTCGTCACTGGATCTCGATCCTCCTGTGCCGCCGCCACCTACGTGGAGCTCGCCGCAGCAACCGCGCTGCCGCCACCAGAGGAGGTCGCCGCAAACCCCGTTGTCATGGATCTGTGAGGGAGGGAGGGTATGAGGGACGGATCCGCCCTAGATCTGAGAGAGGAGACAGAGGATGAGGGGCATACCTCCTCCTTGCGACAGATCCACAATAGCTAGGGCGCGCAGCCACCGCACCGGGACCTCCATGCCGCCGGCCAGGGCGTGTGGCCATCGCCGCCAGCCAAGGCACGCGGCCACCGCCGTCGGGCCCTCCACGCCACCGGGACCTTGATCTGCCGTGTGTGTGGGATAGAAGGGAGGGAGAGAGGCGCGGTGGCCAGGGTGTGTGACCACACTGCTGGAGGAGGTGCGGCCACCAAGGTGCGCATGGATGCCGGAAGATGTGAGAGAGAGACGCGCTCGGCTACATGAGTGAGGGAGAGAGAGCGACGCGCAGCTGCGGGGTCAGGGAGAGAGAGACGCGCGGCTGAGAGAGGAGTGGCTGCGGGGTTGCCCAAACCCTAACTTTGGTATATATACACGCTTGCACAGTAGTGGGCTGCCTGGGGTCTGTTGGGCCTCGGCCTTTTCGGAGGCTGGCGTTATAGCGTGCCCGCCTCCAAAAATAGATTTACAGAGGCGGGTATCTTAAGACGTCCGTCTCCAAAAATAGATTATTTTTGGAGGTGGTTGCCTTAGGATGACTGCCTCCGTAAATCCATTTTTGGTGGCGAGCAAAAGTGTCCGTCTGGGTAAATAAAAAAATGCCCGCCTCCGTTAATCGTAGGCATTAACAGAGACGGTTGGATTTTGTGACCGCCTCCGTTAATAAAAGAGCATTGTCTTGCAAAATCATTTGTGTAGTAGTGTCATTCTTGCTTGTCTAGCGTTGCATAGTTTTATTGAGACAATAACTTACATGATCGGGAGTTCAATAGATGTGAGGCTGATGAGAAGTAACTACCAGAATAGACATGTGCTACAACAAAAACATAAGAAGATAAGAGTAGCTACGGAGAATAAGGATACCATGAATGTCATTCTAGTACGATAGCTGATCCTTTGATTAGTGTAAAAGGGAGATACTTATGTTGATGGAGGACATCATTCGCCTGTTCGCTTGGGCTGATCTGGCTGGCTGAAAGTACTGTTGACTGGTTTTTTGTGAGAGAAAAACACTGCTGGCTGGCTGGCTGATTTGGCTGATAATCTCAAGCGAACAGGCTGATTATATGAGCCTTGTATCTTTTGTAAAATGCTATTGCTGTATTTATGTAGACCATATGTTAATGTTAGATGCAAAACTTTAAAAAAAATAAGTTTCACTTCTTAAATGATCATTTACATGCGAATAAGTGAACAACATGATGTTTACAGATATAAACAGTCTCTCAGGACTTCAGGGGCACTACAAGCATTTTTGGGCATTACAGACATTTCATATCAAACCTATATTTTTACGGCAGCTTCAGCTAAACAATTTTCAATTTTCCTACTACTCATAATTCATAGCAGTTTTTTATAGTTCATGACCTTCATAGCTCGTAGCCAAACTAAACACAACTTCTTAATTTTTACGTTAGAAGACTAGAAGCTACGTCACAAACACAAGAAGATAAGAGTCCAGATGCGGAGAATGAGGATACCATAAATACCATCCATAGCAGGGATACCTGATACTTTGATTAGTGTAACACCCCAAAATTCCTATTTTGGGTTGTTATTAGAAAACACTAGATAAAATAAAGGATTTAACAATTTTTCTAAAATATTCCAAGAGTTAATTAATTGTTGCCTTTGCAAAATGAGAAAAATGTGGATTTATAAAAATTTTACAAAGTTAATATAAGTGTGCTTGTGTGTTCCTGTGCCTTTGTTTTGTCCTAGTTGTGTGAAGAAAATGAGTTTTGAAAATTCGAGCAAACCACATTTAGATACTTTCGGATTTTGAAAAAAAAAACAAAACTTCAAAAGCTATATTTCAAAATAAGTCGAAATTTGAATTTGAAAACATTTTAAAAATATGTTTTAAAGAAAAGATGTTTTAGATTCCAAAAATAGTCTAAAAGCACATCCCAAAAATCTCAATTTTACACCATCAAATTTTGGTTTGAAAATTGTTTTGGAAAAGTAGCTTGAAATCCTTTTAATAAAAGAAAAGCCTTTTCTTTTCTTTTTCCCTCCCTTTCCTGCTTTCGGCCTGCCTCTTGCGTCCAGCCCAGCTTGGCGTGCCTCTGCCCCGCACGCCTGCAGCCCAACGCCTGGCCTTCTCAGCTCCCGCACCCCAGCACTCACGTGATGGGCCTCGGCCCAACAAGCAGCAGCAGCCCGTGTCGGCCCCCACCGCGCCCGCGCATGAACCGCTGCCACGTGGGCCCCGCTCGCCAACCACCGCGGCCCACCTGCAACCTGCCGCTGATGCTCGGCCCCACCCGTCAGCGGGAGCCCCGTCTTCCCTGCCGCGCCGCATCATATGAGATGCCACCACCGCCGCCTATCCCTCCCCTACATGCGAAAGGAGGATCCCTATCGCCTATAAAAGGGCCAAGCCTAGTGCGCCGTGCCCCTCCTTCAACCCTAGCCGAGCTGCGATGCCACCCGATGCCCTAACCCTAGCTCGCGCCACTACCGTTGCTGCCGCCGAGCGGACGAGCCGCCGCCATCGATCTCCGTCGTGGCCGCGTCTTCGCCTGCGAGACCTACACTCCCGTGTGTGCACCCTCACCATTGCAGCGCCGCCACCATTGCTTCGCTTCGTCGCATGCGCCGCCGTCTCCAGCCGCTCTTTGCCGTGGCCAAGGGGCGCATCGCGCTCGCCGTCGCTTGCACTACGTGCTTGTGCGCTCGCCTCGCCTTGCCATGCCCTGCAGCACCGTCCCACCGAGCTCTAGCAAGCTCACAACCACCTTCCATGGCGTGTGGCCATAGCCGCACCGCGCTGGTGACCCTAACACGTCCTGTCGCGTTTGCCGTGCCACACTCCGCGCTCCCATGCCACCTGCGTGCCCAGCCGAGCCCCGTAGCGCGAGCGCCACCCCGCTCTGGCAAGCCGCCACCATCGTCCATGGCCGCGCCGCGGCACTGCCTACCACCACCAGCGAGCCAACCACCAGAACCCCTCCCTGCCGCCAGATCCACAACGAACGGCCCAGATTAGATCTGGGCGACTGGTCAAGCTTTGGTCAATCATGCCCAGTCAGTAGCCCTGTGGCTGCCTCGCGTGCACCACGTCAGCGCCACACAAGCGCTGACCAGTCAACTTGGTCAAGCCACAGGTAAGCCCTGCCGCTTTTGCAATAAAGTTCCTACACTTTATGAAAATCAACCTACGGTCCAAACTAGTTTAAAAGTAATTAGAATAAGGTCCCTACGTTTTCTATTTTAGCCCCTGTGTTTTTCAAGAAAAGAACCCGCCATCCAAGCCTTGCTTGTTTTGCGTGTTAGCCCTCAGGAGCTAGGTTTATTCATGATCTAGACCCTGGTTTTTGCGGTAAGTCCCTAGACTTAGTGTTTCTTCGCAAATAAGTCCCCGAAATCTAGTTTTAGTCATAACATGCGCGTTTTAGCTCCGTTTGAGCCTGTTCTTGTCACATTAGCTTCGCAGCAATGTAGACTACGTGTTAGCAGTGACATTTACCATGTTCCATGCTTTCAACATAAATGTTAAGTTAATTAATGCTTATGCAATTGAGTTTCTAATTCAAAACAATTTAGGTTTATACTTTTGTTTTTCATAAATGAATGTTAACATGATTAATATCAACATAAATGTCTTTTCAACAAATGCTTAGATCAACCTCGTAGCATATAATGATTTGAATAGCTACTCTCACAAGTTTTATGTTTTCTAAATTATAAATGTTTATTAAATGACTTAAATACTATGAATTATTTATAAATAAAATATGACTAAAGGTTTAACTCCAGCTTTTAAAATTCAATATAACTTGATTAATTCAACTAAGGGATATTTCTCTGAAATGTCCATCACCTTACTTCGTTAAATAAAATAGATCAAGCTCATAGTTTGTCTTCTCTGTTATGCTGCAAATCTCGATAGACATGTCCTCCTTAATGATAGCTCTGTTCTCCGTCATTCTTATGCTCTCGCGACTGTAGCACCGAGCATGTGTCGTTTAGTGCGCTCTCTTCAAGCGTTTCTTGTGAGTGATCTATTGTTCTCAATTGTGTTTGTTGTTTGTTTGCTCTGCTTGGTTGCTGCGGGTAGAGGAAACGTGGTATGTTAGCGCTGAAGACCTGGAGCTAAGGACCGACAGTCGAAACAGAAGTTGAAGACCAGAAGATAGAAGCAGAAGACTTCTGAGCAGCTAGACTTTGGGAAAAAGGCAAGTGCTAGCACCATTTGATCATATTGTACCTATTCATTTATAATTCACTTTACTTTCATTGCATGAGTCTAAATAATGACTAGCCCTATGTTTACCTTCCTTGTTTTACCTAGGGTTCCATATTTGGGTAGTGTAGTTGTGCTTAGTTGCTCCACCCACAACTACTACATGTTAATGGAAAGTAATGATGAATGATGACTACCTTAATGATGATTAATAAATACCTTAATGATGATTAATAGTTACTATGACGATGGAGAAGTTATGGTGCTTTATAGCTTCATGGATAAGGTGATGAAGGGGAATAGGTACTGGAATAGTCTTGTAGTGAAACCTACCTGCTCACCTTGGAAGTGTTTTGGGGAATGGACCGCCCCGGGCAAATGAGAATCATGACTTGAAGTGAAAGTGTACACCTCTGCAGAGTTAAAACTGATATATTAGCTATGCTCACAGACACGACGACCTAGATCCTCGCATGATTAGAATATGACTCACAATTGGACAGTGGAGGCGGATTTATGGATTGAGGTTGCTACCTCATGCTTTGGTGGGATTGATGTCCCATGTGCTCTTTGGGGTTGCTACCCCCGGTGGTTACTATTTGAGGTTGCTACCTCTAATAATGATGATTAATAATATTGATAATCTTACTCTACTTAATTAAGGGTTGGGATGAATCACTCACATTAGTAATATGTTGCTTTAATAAAAGTTTGCCAACTAAAAAGCTAAACTATGGTTAAACAGTGTCAGCCTTCCCTTTGATTAAGCCTTGCATGCCATACACTTTCCGCCTGTACTTGTTGAGGGGAGACTAGATTATAGGGAGACTTGGACTAGTTCTTCATTGGTTGCTTCCAATTGACTGCCATGCCTCTTTTTATAGACCTGGCTCCTCAAAAATCGTAATAACTTCATCTCCTAACAATCTTATCTAATCCTAACTAATTTGCTTAAGGCCTAATCTCTCTAACTCACTGTGGTCAACAGCTGCCCCGCCCCATAACACTCCCCCACCCTTGGGAAAACAGCTTGTCCTTGAGCTGCAGAGGAGAACTTGTGGCAGTATGCACTTGACACTAAATGCGACAAACCTTGAAATAACAGCCTTTTACATCTTGGCATATTTGAGAGAAAAACTTGAGATAATTCAATCTTTATTTGTGGTGCTCTCTGTGCATTGCCACCTATTGGCGGACCCCATCCAGAAGCATGGACAGAGAATGCAGGGGCATCTTCCCTGGCCGACCTTGTATAGAACAGAGCAGCAGCCTGTGTTGCTCCTGGTTCTGCTTAGGTGGCAAGGAGAACGCAGGACCCAGCACTGTTGGGCACCTGCAGTGCCTTCCCTGACGTGTAGCCATGTTATGCTATTGCAACGTGCTCCAGCTGCTCCTCATGTGCCCTGGGAGGATGCAACAGACCAAGCAGACAAATGCCTCCCAAAGGCTCCCAGACCATGCATGCGAGGGGACTGCCAGGAATTGCTGGAACAACAACAGCCGAATCCACATACTGCCCCCACACGACCACCACCTCCACTCACAAGGATAACTTGGCCCTCAGTCGCATTGTTGCCTGCACCACCAGGCCCAATGGCGGTGGCATTGCCACAGGTAGCACAAATGTGGCCGTTTGCTGTGCTAGTTGGATAGCGCCTTGACATCTGCTGCTGTTGCAGCATGATGGCACCAACCAATCAGCAGCAAAAGCCATGGAAAAGGACCCCTGTCTCTCCTGATATCAGATGTTATGAACCATAGTTCATTAGGGGGTGAACACCACCGAGAAGATAGCCGGGCGAATTCAGCCCTTTGTGGTAGGCTGGACTATATGGAGACTTGGACTATCTTCTTGGTTGCTTGCCTCTGAATGAGTCCAGTGCGCCCATTCCTCTCTTTATATAGAGCTGGCTCCTAACAAATTCTACAACTTTATCTTCTAACAGCCTTATATATTCCTAACTTTAAATTAAGGCCTAATCTCTCTAAGTAACAATGGGCACCCATGACGGTTTCTCTCTTTCCCCTTCGATATTCTGAAGGTCCAAAAAACATGCTTTTATTTCATGTTGTTCATAAACCTGTCAGACCCATAAGCATGCCCTACCATGTTTACTCAAGTGTGTGTGTGTTGGGGTGGTGGGGGGGGGGGTGTTCAGGTGTGATGTGCCTTATTCACTGGTGACTGGTTTGGGAAATATATGAACCTACCCATGTTGACTTGAGCTAAATGTGAAAGTTGCAATTTACTTGTAATTTTTGTTTGGCAGCTAATCTTAGAACATCTACAGGTTTCTAACAAAAACTTGGAGTTGGACTTACCTGATGGAGGCATATCAGTAGTGGCCACACAGTCGGCAATTAGATGTGCATGTAAATCATTTGAGTCAGCTGTTGATTCACTGCTTCCTCAAGCTGATACAAATGAGGTTTTGTTTCCTCTCTTGTCCGGACAAGTGGAATTATTGCTAACTCTTGCCCGAATATTATTTCATCAAGCAAAGAACAAGAAATCAAGCCATCTCTGCCCAGATATTGTACTTCTAATGAAAACTTCAGGTGCCAGCATGTCTTTTTTTGTTGATCTCATGCCATCTGCTCATGCTCTCAAGAAACCAGTGAAGGCACTTCTTGTTCTGCTTTTGTCGTCATATGAGTTCATGTACAGCAAGGTTGACATAAAAGACCTACCAAATGATGTTAACATGTTTGGCGAATTAGCCCTTTTAAGTGTGAGCTTGCTACCTATACTGTGCAAATTGGCAGAGAATAGGGAATGCTCTGATCTTGCTGTTGCATCAATGGATCTAATGTTGAAGGGATTTGTACCTTCTAATGTATGGGTGCCTATTCTGCAAAAGCATTTTCATCTCTAGGCTGTACTGCATAAATGCCAGAATGGTGATTTATTATCTACTCAAGTTATACTTAATTTTCTCTTGACCTTGGGGCGAACAAAGGATGGTGCTAAAGTTCTTCAGTCTGCCAATATTTTTGCGTTCTTAAAGGTACTTTTGAGTCAGTTGCCTCTGGATGACTCATGTTTGAGAAATTCCTTGAGCGCCCAAGTAAAGACTGGCGATGCCTCTAACTGGAACTCATCGTTTTTCTGCCCTGCTGTTATCAAAGAGGAAGTAGCGCTTAATTCGAATCCACCACTCATTTGTAGCAAGTTGTACTTTGTCAGCTGCAGCTGTTTCAGTTTCTCCCAGTGCAGCTTTATCGGTGGTGAGAAGGGACAAGAGTGCAGGAGATTCTGATTGTATAAGGCAAACTCGTTATACTGAGATATTAGCTGTTCAGATTTACAGGATTGCTTTTCTTATTATGAAGTTCCTCTGTAGTCAAACAAAAGAAGCAGTAAAAAGGGCAGAAGAACTGGAGTTTCTTGACCTTGCCCATTTTCCTGAGCTTCCCATGCCAGATATTCTTCATGGTTTACAGGTGGCAACTGCTGTGCCTCTTGTTGCTTTTTACAAGTGTGTGTGTGTATATATATTCTCTTGGACCGCTTTTCGTTGTTTCAAATGTGTAGTTGTAGTTTTGAAGTAAAGGAAACGCTAAACCAGTTTAATTTTGTAATACATTGATTTTACACTATAATAGGTAATCAGTTAGTTCTTATAAGGTAATTGTTTTTGCTTTTTCATTTCTGACTTCTCTGAGTGCAGATTTCACTGAATGTTCCTAACTGCTAGTAGTTATAAGTAGGTGACCCAAACATGATGTCTAGCCTTACAAAGGAGTCATAATGCAGCGTGCAGAGTATTGACTTCATTCATACTTGAAACTGTTTATTGTAGACTATTGACTTGAAACTTGTACTAGTTTATGATTCTTGACTTGAAACTTGAAAACTGGTTTATCTGTATTCTACAGTTCTACTCTATGTTTAAGTTTAAGGTCCAGTTCATTAGGATCTTGTTGAAATCTGCCGTCTTCTCATGAATAAGACATTAAATTTATATTTATAAATATGAAAGATGTTTTTTTGTGTGTGTATAATTCCCTCTCCCATCTGTGATCTCTCTTTTCAGGATCAAGTGGTTTGTATTGTCACTGGAGTATTTGAGGCAAATGGGTCAAGCACTCTAAATCCCGAGACAGAGAAGGTATGCCAGCTCCTACTGGTGACACTTGAAACGTCACTTTACATGGAACTATGTGTATCCCAATCATGTGGCATCAGGCCAGTACTTGGTCGGCTTGAAGATTTCTGCAAAGGAATTAAGGCTATGCTTCAAGGTACTCTTCGTAATTGAAATTAGTACTTTGAATTTTGTAATGTTTTTTTCAGGTTGCATTTGTACTTACTTTTCCCCTCTTTTTATGATATGTTGCAGCTGTAGAGAAGCACTCCAGTTTTAAACCATTTGTCAGGTCGCTAACTGAAATTACCACTCTTCTGTACCCTGGGCTTTTGCATAGTAACCTTCTCATGTGACTCTTGTAAATTGTTTCTTGGTTAAAGAAATGTGTTGGCTAACTTTGCATTGAACCACTTATGGACTTCCATACTCAGTCGACGCCGTAACGTGCAGAATCTGTGTTGTTACACGAAACCAGACCTCGTCTCTACGACATTCTGACATCCATGTTTTGCAAGGGTAGGCCTACCTACTTAAGAACTGTATATAGTCAGTGGTCAGCAGGCCTCACATGTTACTGTCACCAAAGTAAAGTGGATTCCAGCGGCTACGATATAAATTTTCTGAGCCAAGGCACCAAATCAGACTGATGGCGACGACACCCGAGGAAGCTTCGTTTTCGCATCACCTTTGTTCGGTTTCACAGCTGAGGCCCCGAAAGTGGCCAGAGAAAGCCTCTCACACGGCCGACCACGCTTATTCTTCCGTGTATATTGTGCTTGGATTGTTCTTGCTGGCCAATGTGCGTCCCATCATCACAACCAGAGAACTAGAAACAAATGAGCTGTTTGTTCCTGCATCCGGCTGAACCAGGCTGCCCAGATGCAGGGCAGCATTGTTTGGTTGGCTGCTGGTGCCGTCGGGCTAAGCTCTGGCCATGCAGGAAGGGCACCATGGCTAGGCTCCGTGGGAACGTCCGAATCGGCCGTTCATGCCGGGCCAGGCTTGCTAGCTACAGGGATTAACCCGGTTAATGATGTATTAGTGTATAATTAGTAAATATCAAGTGATATTAATGTGTTTTAAAGATGTTTAAGACATAATTAGGTAAAATAAGAATTTTTAGAGTGTATTTACAAAAAATAAAAATCATGACTTTATAATATTTTTATCCTATGCAACGTATCTTTATGCAGGTAACCAAACAACATCTCTTCTCAGCCAGGCTGAGTAGATACAGTCAACCAAACACGACTACGTTGCATGTCCTTAGCCTGTCCCAGTGAGCCTGGCTCTCAGATACGAGTTAGGCTCCACTGCTACACGAACCAAACAGGCGCTAGGTGCTAGGCGTTCTTGAGCAGGTGCGCAATTTTTTCTTTAGAAGAACACAGTTTTGGAGGGTTGCATCTGATTTACCCTACCTTTCTTTGCCTTCTCTATCTGTTCAAGCTTTCGTTTAAATTAACCTGGTTTGGGTGTGAAGCTCCCTCAAATCGTTCCGGCACAGGATGTAAATTTCTCTGATGGAGACGAGGTGAGGTATGTGGAGCACAAAAATAAACGTTGTAGTGTACAACCCTTTAGTTGACAAACGAAGTATAATTTAGGAAGTCGGCTACCGTAGATGGACGAGATGGAGGATGACATACGTGAGGGGGGCCGTCTGGTAAAGTGACAGTTGGTAAAGTAGAGAGTGACAGTTGTAAGTCCTGTCGGATGCCCTACCTGATGTGAATTCAGGAATAAGCATACGAGGCTACGATTTAACCCGAGACTTGTCGGACAATAATATGTTGTTGCAAGTTGTTTTCCAAGTCAATTTTGATAGCGGCGGCCGGCGGGGTAAACAAAAAGGACGGCGTGCCCAGCGCAGAGAATGCGTGCGGTCCGTCACAGCAACCTAAATATTGTTTAAGGTTCGCAGTATCTTGAGATGCAGATCATTATTATTTTTTGATAATTATCATTGACTCACACTAAGCATGCTACAGAATAGCTGAGGACCTGAAGTTTTGTTAGCCTTTTGATACCTTACTTATACGCATGAAGAATAATCTTTGCCTTGTTATTACATTTATTATATATTAAAATAAGCATTGAATCTGCTGGTCGACTCAATCGGTGCCGCCCAGCGCCCACTTTGTTACGCAAGCTGAACTTATGAGTCCATTAAATATTCGACATCAGGACGATGTAGATAAAAGACGATTTCACACTCTGCGTTGAATCCATATGAAAGACGCAAATGTTACGGTCTAAAAACCGATAAAAGCATACATGATATGGACTCCCTCCATTTCAAATTATAAATCTTTTTGAAATTTCTAGATATATTATTTTTACTAAAAAATTTGGTGACGAGCTTGTTCATGTTTTCTAATTTTTATCATAGCAAATTTAAGAATTTTTACTATGTTATATTATTACTTAGTAATTATGAAAGATTAGTTTGGTAAGTGCTAATATGTTGATTAGTGCATGCATGTCTTGTGTGCCAATTAGGGCAGTAGTAGTTCTAATTCATATATTTTTAATTAATGATTATCATGACAAAATTAGTGCTAGTGCATATATATTGGTGTATCATTAGTTGTTATTATTTCTAAATAATAGATATAATTAGACAACTATTTCCATCATATCCACTCTCATCTATCTAACCAAATAGAAAAATGGCCCGTTCCTATCGAGCCAAACTGAAAATATGGATAAGCCTATATCCTGAAATCCAAGAATGAATCCATCCAAACTTGTCCTTCTACCAAACACACCCTTACAATTTGGAATAAAGAGAGTAACATTTGAGAAGTGCTAAGCTAGAGTCCACATGCTAGGTGTTACATTGGCAAAAATTTTGTCCAACGTGTAGTACCAATGTGCAATCCATCAAACCAAATCATAAAAACGATAATGCTCTATCGAGGACGTTTGGATGGACGGACGCTTCACTCTGCTCACTCCTGCACCCAAAAGAATCTTATCCCTCGCTTCCTCCCCCCCTCTGTGCTTGCGCCCTACCCCACCTTGGCGCGCGGCCATGGCTGCCTCCTTGGCTGGCGGCGGCACCCTCAACCACCCTGGTGTGCACCCTCCCCCACTCTGGCATCCTCCTCACCCACCCCGGCGGCGCCCCTCCCCCCATCCCAGCGTTCTCACCCACCGGGAGCGCCAATGCCCGCGGATCCGATGGCCCTCTCCCCCACCCTAGCGAGATCTATGGAGCACAAGCGAGATCCATAGAGGTGGTGTGGCAGTATTGCAGGGAGTGGGCGGCTCTCCCCCACCTCTGCACGGCGCCCTCCCTACCCCTAGCGGCACCCTCTCTCAACCCGGTGGCCATGGTGCTCCTCGCCCCATCCCCCACCATCGCCGTTGAACCAAGCTTGATGCAGGTGGCACTGGTGGCGGTGGTGCTCGTGCGCAGCTGCTCGCTGTCGTCTCTGACCCCGACGACCGGAATCGATCGGCCCAGCCTTCCCCTCCCCTATATTGTACATGTATGTTTCAAATGTTTCGGGCATTTCAGATATATGTTGCAATTGTTTCATATGGATGTTGCACATGTTACAATTGTTTGAAAGGCATGTTGCAAACGTATGTTTCAAGTGTTTCAGATGTTTCAAAGGTATGTTTCATCTGTGTTTTCTGGATACATGTTGCAAGTGTGTTTATCTGGATGTTGCTTATGTTCACAAATACGTTGCACGTGTTTTATTTGAATGTTGCAATGGTTTTCATGTGTTTTTTAGTGTTTCAGAAGCATGTTTCAAGTGTTTTAATTGCCTTTAGATGTATGTTGGAACTGTTGTATTTGGATGTTTTAAAAGGTTCGGGTGTTGCATCTCTCCTCCCCACCTTCTGCTGCATCGTATCGGTGTGTTCTCCTCCCGGTGCCGACAAGACATCCATACAATGTTGTGGCCAGTTCTTTCGAATCGTAGGCGCCGCGCCCCTTCCCCTCTGGTCGCTCGGGCGACATAGCCCTGCGTGGAGGGCACGAAATGGAGTGTAGTGCGCGGGCGTCCGGACATGGACGTCCATCCAGACGTTGGGCGCTAGCACTTCCCATAATAAGAACCAAATATTTTCTTTCCTTCTCCACCTGCCAACCTCACACCACCTCTTTGTCTAATCTTCTCTCTTCTTGGCACAAGATGCTCAACTTTGTGCCAAGTGCTAGTATAGCACCCCTTACAAGCTTTGTTTTAGTGTATTGCACATATCGCACCTCTCTCTCTTTTTTGCGACACCTAAAAACTAACTCTGAAGCTACCCTAACAACACAAGAAAAATCTGCCCAAACATTTCACGCTCGTTTATATAGTCAATATATAGACTTGGAAGGTTCCTTTTTTTAGAGGTTAGTAGGTGTAAATAAATAGTTCAAGAAGGAATCGGCTCTAAAATGGGAATCTTCCATATGTTTGTAATGGTTCAGCTTGGGATTTTGATTTCTATTATTCTTGCATAATTTGAAGCTAACCACCAAGACATTAACAAGATTATAAACCTTCTCAGATCTTTTTTAAAACATGGTACAAATACATATGCTCATAAATATACACACACTCTACCCCTACGAGTACATTTAAAAAATTAAGGCCGTCTTCGTTTCATTTAAAATTAGATTTTTGTCAGATCCACCATAAGAGAATCAAGAAAATGCCACTAAACGTTTCACTGTACCGATAATTCTTTCCACCACACAAGACACTCATGTTTTTCGTGCTATGTGTTAGGAGCCGTGATCACGATACCGCACCGCAATCCCAAACACAAGTTAAGTCGGTACCAGCCTTATGTATCTAGCCATATATATATACTAACCTTTTCAGCACACTGGTGAAATTTGGCTTATACTGATGCTTATGCTGATTTGTGTGAGAGAAAAATATTGTTCTTTCGTTGAAAAGTACCAGCTCAGTTTTTTAGAGGTGTTTATGGGTCAAACAGGGCGCGGCACTGGTGAAAAGTCATGAACCTAAACCTAAATGTACAAATTTCGCCGCAAGAAACCTAATCAAGTGAGGAACGCTCAAATCACTAATATGTTGTAAGTTAAACTAATAAGATCCCTATCATGTCTCCTATATACATATCCCTAAAATAAAATTCTACCCATCCCGCTTGTTATGTACGCATAATATAATGTATCCTAATTAACTGACGAACATCCAGGCCACTAAAATATGTTGTAGGTTAAACTAGTAAGATCCCTATCTCATGGCTTTTATGTGCATATCCCTGAAATTTTATCCATCTCGCTTGTTATGTACGCAGAATATAATGTACAAAAAGAAGTAGCTATAGGCTATAGCTCCAACCCACAGAATACAGGTCATGTAGTTTTCGCTTTCGTGAGCACTGCATATTATTACTATCTTAATCATGATGAATGCGGCGCACTCAGGCTATTTTATTATATACTTCATTTGTCCGTCAAAGAATGTAATTGTAGCTCTTTCCTCTTCCGTCAAAGAATGCAATTTTAGCTCTATAGGGTAGGCTGTGATGGTGGGGCCTGTTATACTAGCCACAGTGCAAGCTTGACCTAGCGTACTTGACTATCATTGAGAAGGAAATTGTGTGGTTGTAGCTTTGCATGCGCCGGAAAACACGAAAAAGAAAGCTGTCATTTCAGTGCATGCATTGCGATGGGTGGATAAGCTAGGAGTATATGTGTCATTTCTCATCTCTGCTAACTCTAGCTGGAATCTAGAATTGCTTGCTTTTCCGGACGAAGGAACTAGTGAACATAGCTAGTCGGTTCATGATAAGACACTGGATGTTCTAGATCCGTCCTATTGCACATCGGTCCAATTAACTAATGTAGTGTCCAGTATATATTCCCACGGTAAAAATGTAATCATCTTCCAATATACTTATGCTCTACTCCTATACTATATGACTGTCATATGCTAATAGGTTGGGGGTGTCGAATCAGAATCTGTCTTCTGTATATGACTGTCATAGGCTAATAGCAACAATGCGTGTGAACTTCAATATCCTAATTTTACGGCCACAAAGGAGAACAAGGACAACTTGATGTGATTGTCTCGATCGGGAGCAACTCGAATCACATAGCACCGCGTGAGAAACACGTTCGCCTTAATTATCACGCATATAATATGAAACAAAATGAGCCAAGTATTGGTTGCCAAGTGAATATTCCACATGCGCCACAGCAGGCTGCAGCTGTGACTAAAGCTTAACTAGCTCTTTCCATCCTAGAATAATAAACTTATAGAGTTGTGTGAAATAATACTTTTAAATTCAATGGAATCTATAAAAAATAGCACAAATATTTCTAACATCAAATTGATATTATTAGATACACTGTAAAATATATTTTCGTAGTATGCTTATTTGGTTTCATAAATATTGTGTCTTTTTCTATAAATGTGAGTTTTTTTAAAAAAAATCACTTAAGACAGGTAGAAGTTAATTTGGTGATAGAGGGAGTAATGCAGAAAAGTGAGTGAGTGAGTGAGAGAGTCATTAATGTGTGGATGTATTTATCAACGTTTAATTACACTACTACATAGATAATTTTCATAGCAACCTTTCATTTTTTCAGTGGTGGTTCATATAGAAATCGATTTCCATGAATTTGAGTTAATAAAACCACCAAGAAAATCTACCTATTTTCAAAGGTGGTTGACATAAAACAGCCCATCTTGAAAATAGTTGTAGCCTCTTTATATCCTTCCTTATCGATAGTAATAGAGATTTTGATGAAAAAAATATCCTTCAACAACTTATTTAATTGGATATCAAAATTTATCATCCTTTATTCAAGATTTCCCACTAGCCAAAGATGGAGAGCAGGATCCAGTCTCTAGAGTGTGTACAATATGAAAAGCTATTGGAGGATGGAAAGACAGAGCAATTTTTATTCCAATGGCTCTCTAAATGACGATTTAGAGTGGGAGTTTAGGAAAGACTCTTGGAGAAGCTCTTAGGAATGTTTCTTGTGCCAACAGCTCTGAAATGGATGATTTCTTGAGGCAGTTGAATAAATCAACCGTCTCTAAAAGTTGATTTTCAGGGTCAATCGCTCCTGAAAATAGCTCACGACAAATAAATTGAGTAGATCTGTAAGATCTAAGACTCTGTAGTTGATGATATTTTTTTATTTGAGGTTGTCTAGGGTCCAAAAATACACTTCAAGTTCTTATATTTGAAATTCAAATTTATCAAACGACCTTGAACGAAGACATGGCACCCTATACCAAAGGAAAATGACAAGCTTCACCTAAACACAAACCCCGTTGCGGAACTTCCACCTATATATACCACACATGCACGCATGCAGACACACCATGAATTTCTATTTTGTCATACCATTTGAATTTAAAAGAACATATTATTGAGTCGTAATGATATATGGTTGGAAAAAACTAACAGTGAAAGGTCAGTAGCATGCATGGAATAAGAAAGAACGGAGCAGCATACGCTAGGGATCAAAGTTAGGAAAGACTGACCACACGCAAATATGCCAGCCAGTGACATACAGTTGTCTGTAAGCATCTTCTTTTTTGCTCTCTCTATTTATAATATAAATAAAAGCCGTTGTTCTCTCCAAGTCCATACAAATATACAATCCAATTTGCTCCCCTATATATATGCATCGTCGGGCTCCTCTCCTACAACAAGGCTCAAGCAAGTCAAGTTGAGCACAGTGAAGTGAGCGAGTCTCTACTAGCTAGCTATAGTTGCTTGTGCACACAGACACAGTACACTCGATCTCTGTCAATTTGCTTAATTAATTGATTGATGGCGCGGCCCAAGAACAACCAGAACCCCAGGGTGTTCCTGGACCTCACCATCGGCGGCGAGAAAGTTGGCCGCGTCGTAATCGAGCTGTTCGCCGACAAGGTGCCCAAGACGGCGGAGAACTTCCGTCTGCTGTGCACCGGCGAGCGCGGCGCGGGCCGGTGGTCGGGCAAGCGGCTGCACTACAAGGGCGCGCCGTTCCACCGCGTGGTGCCCGGGTTCATGTGCCAGGGCGGCGACATCACGGCGGGCAACGGTACGGGCGGCGAGTCCGCGCTGGGCGACGGCGGCCGGTACTTCCCCGACGAGGCGCTGGGTGCCGTCCGTCACTCTGGCCCCGGCGTGGTGTCCATGGCCAACGCCGGGCCCAACACCAACGGGTCCCAGTTCTTCATCACCTTCGCCGACGCGCCGTGGCTGGACGGCCGCCACGTCGCGTTCGGCCGCGTCGTGCAAGGCATGGACGCCGTGCGCGCCATCGAGAAGGCCGGGTCCATGAGCGGCAGGACCGTGAGGCCTGTCGTCATCGCCGACTGCGGCGAGCTCAAGGACCACGCCGCCGCCATGTTCTAATCAAGGATCATCAAACTTACTCTCCGATCCACCAAATCTGACAGTAGTACGTATACACGTACACTTCTATTACAAGATGCGTGCGAGACTACAATCGTAGATGAGCATATATATGCGTGACTATTGTGTCCTCATTTGTTCATGTGCACCTATTATATTTATCGTGTCGACCGATATAAATGCGTGCTGAGGTGTGTGAGAGGTTAATTCTGTATAATAATAATACGATGGTGAATGAAATTGCTCACTGTTGTTGCTTTTGGTGCCAACTAAGTGATCTTGTTTCTTTCCTCTTTTATCCGTTTCAGTGATTGTTATTACTCCCAACTCGGGAGGAAAGCGATACAAAGTAGTATCAGGAATGAGGCTAGAAACCAATCCGGCTCATCAATTGTTATGCAAATTAGCCAATCATTTTGGCTGAGAATCGTTGCAGGGGATGGTTCGAACCAAACATGCCCTTAGGGAGATGATGTCAAGACGAGCACAAGTACCATGGATCAGTGCACAAGTGATTATGACAAGCACTGCAATGCGTAAATCCAAGTTGGAGGAATTTGCACAAGTCAAGGTCAGCAGGGTTCTCAGGAATTGCAGACAGATGCTTCATGGCAAGCTATTGTATTCATTCCGCGAAGAGACAACCGTGACAAATCGGATTCAAAATCAAAGTCTGATATCTCAACCTAGTTATTAAGACAAGACAACAAAAGTGATACAACCTGCTAGATCAAATCTAAATAGACCACTTTTTAGATAGCGCCTTGAGCGTACATAATATACCCAAGATACGCAATATTCACTAACAGGATGAAAGTATAAATTTGAACAAAATATCCAATATTTACGAACTGGATGGATAAAGAGTTTTCTAAAAATTGAAATGCTTGGTAAGTGCAATTCCTTGAACACCGATGGTTTGAATCCATCAGTTACAAAACACACACACATAAAAGGTTGGGGACACCGCTAGGGGACGGACACAGATCTAGTAACTTTGCTCTTGAAAGTCACAACATAACCTTGCCATCATCTGGAGCGTTCATTCTATATCCAACGTTTGATATGCTTTCCAAGCGAAAACGAAACCAACACTTAGCCATTTTTGGTTCGTATGCTTCAGTCCCGCCGGATGCCCCGCTGGTGACCAACATGATGGGCAACCTGCAGTCCTGCTGCACAACACCGAAACGCTCATGGTGGCCACCATGGTGCTCATGGTCGTCCATTGTCCTCGGCACCGCGCTGTTCCTTCTGTGCCTCGTGGCGCGCATCTCGTGCCCGCCAACTCCACCTTCAGATGCTCCTCGTCGAGCTCCTCCGCAAGGTGTACGCCATAGTCGTGCTGGCAGCAACGCGTTCGCGCTGGGCATCGGACGCTACTCCTTATTTGACTCCGTCAAGGACGCTATTCTCTCTCTCTGGTCCGGGTGCTGCTGTCAATCGCGGAGGGTGACAGTGTGACACGGCCACACAAGCCCAACGCAGCAACACACGGCGAGCATGCGTGGCCGGTGCAGGCCCAGGCGAGGCACTCTCGCGAGTCGCGACCAGCAAAGGGCTATTCAGGACAGCGTGCAGCGAGCGCGTGTGGCCATCGCAGAGGACGACAGCGCAGCGGGCGTGTGCGGCGCACTCACGGCCGGCGCAGGGGGCGACGCGGGCCGTTGTCGAGGGCGACGGAGCGAGGGTGCAGCAAGCGTGTCTGCGTGTGCTGTTGGCGCGGAGTGCAGCACGACGAGGACCTCCCTCTTCTCCTTGCTGGCTCAACTTCTGGGGAGGCGCAGATGTTGGCGAGAGGTACGCTGGGAGGGCTGCGGCAGCCGGCAGCACGCCGCGCGGGAGGGCGAACACGGCGCGACGCGCAGCACGGGTCTTCTGCGACGGCGCGCGTTGCGGGAGTGTAGCTGTGGCTCAGCGGAATAATCAGCGCGCGGAGGACGACAGAGAGCGTGGGCGCGGCGCCGCGGAGACCGCGGCCAGCGAGGCGATGCTGATGATCGCACGGCTGCAGAGCGAGAAGGCTGTCGCCATGATGGACGCGCGTGAGCTCCGGGGCCTCGCGGAGGGCCGCGCCGGGCGGGACCGCGACCTGCAGCCTGCAGGACCTCCTTGCTGCCGTCTCCGCGCTCGCGGCATCGTACGCCGCCCTGCTCCACACCCACTGCGTCGACTCATCCGAGGACGGAGACGGAGACGAAGAGCTCGCAGCGTGAAAAAGAAGAGACAATCTTTTCGAACCGTTGGGATTATGCTTGGACGGTCGATACAGTAACGAAAGTTACGCTGTGACTTTACTAAGCAAAGTTACCCAATCCCTATCCCTAGGGGACACCTAGGGACACCTAGGTTAGAGTTTAAACCTTGCACAAAACAACCAAAAGAAAAGGTAGGATTTTTGGGGAGCACCAGTAGAAATCTGCACATCTATGACAAAAATCCTAATAACGAATCCAAAACTATCATAGAAGATCGCTTTCTACGATGAATATTTTCGTTTCGTCATGGATCATTGGTGACGATTTTTTTGCCCCTGCCTATCTATGACAAAATCAGATATCGTCACAAATATTCATCATTGAACGACACATGGTTTCATCACAGATCACACGCAACTGTTTTCGCTTATCTGTGATGATCTAATTTAGAACTGTGACAACCAGACATTCATCATTGAACTAATTACCCATCTGTGACAAATGGATTTTGAACTGTAACGAACGACGCTTCGTCATAAATCTCTGCACGGTCCTTTCTTCATCCGACGTGTACCTGTGGGACCCTCAATCACTCATCCATGACCAATGGTTTTACAACGGTAACGAACGCCACTTCATCATAAAGTCTTCTTGTGGTCCTCTCTCCATCTGATGTGTACCTGTGGGACCTTTCTCTATCCGACATGTACCTGTGAGACCTACAGTTACTCATCTGTGATGCTTGCAATTCATCATAAAGTCTCCACTCGGTCCTTTCTCCGTCCGATGTGTACCTGTGGGACCTTTCTCCATCCGACGTGTACCTGTGGGACTTATAGTTTCTCATCCGTGACTCTTGCAATTCATCATAAACTTGCACGATCCTTTCTCCATCTACGTGTCACTTTTACCATGGGTCCCACAGCGGTTTAATCTGTGGGACCTGATGGCTTGCTTGTCATTTGTACCATGGGTGCCGCCAAGGTTTTATTTCAAAAAAGTTTGATACCTGGGAGTCGAACTCGGGACCCGGACCAAGGAATGGAACATCCTTACCATTGCACTAAATGTCTGGTTGTGTTGATATGTCTTTGAAATTGTTATATTATTCTATTCTATGTGTGGACTCCTTATAGGTTGACCTATATTGGATATCCCCTGCAAGTGGAAATAAATATGTGCCCGTTGGACTTGCGGCGGCGGAGGTGGAGGATCTCCGGTCTGCGGTGATGGCTTTGGCGTCCTTTTGAAGGCTAGGCGGCGGAGCTTTCCCGGTGGAGTGCGGCAACATTGGCGTTGGCATCGGTTGTGTGCCACGGTAGAGGCGACATATCCGATCCGTAGGTTTCCTTTCTCGTCTTTTCCTATTCGCTTTATTATTTGGTCCTTGCTTCAACATGAGGTATATAAGAAACATTCTAGCGTTGAAGATCTGGTTAGGCCAATGATGATGAAAAGAATTAGGAGGCGGCACTGGTTGTTTTTTTGCTGATCTTGGTTTTCTGCATATGTTCAGTGTTCTAACTGGAAATGCCTGTGTGCAACTAGGCCTGTTAATTGTCAAGTGCTTGCTTGATTATACCTATCTGTCTAGGCAAACAGACATTCCTTGCTTCTACCTTAAACTATTTTTTCTGTCTAGTGCTTGCTTGATTCTATATTTCTGTTCCATATGCTCCAGTGCCACTAGTGAGTCATTATGGTATTTTAAACTTGTAACATATCTGAGACCACATTTTTGTGCCAATAATGTCTACATGGCTGTTGGATATATTAGGATGTAGCTCATATGTTTGCTTTTATGTGTCTTCTCCTTGTTGACGACCAAGTTATCCATTTGGTTCCAAACAAGAGGAAGGCATCGAAAGCAAATCAATGCTTTGTGTCCATCATTCACATGATTAAGGCCACTAATGTTTAAGTTGCACATGTTGCTACTGATGACAATGAAGATCACTACCACTTGTTCACTGACATTCTACTTGTGAAAACTAAGGCAGCTTGTTTGCGTTGTGCAGATTTGAGATGAATCCCTGCTATATTGTGTTCAATGGTCGTCGGCTAGGAGTTTACTACAGCTGGCCTGATTGCCAGGACCAAGTTCGTAAGTTTCCTGGTGCTTCTTATAAAAAGTACAACTCCTAAGAAGATGGAATTGCTGCCTATAACTCAAGAACCAACTCAAATCCACTCCTAGCTAATGATGATGACTTATGTTTTCAAAAACCAACAGCTGCTTGAAAGCCCTAGTTTGGTTTTGGATAATTGATGAAACCTCAGTGTGCTAACCTTTGCTCTAAGTGTCAAATGAGATAGGTTGGTAGACACCAAGTGTGGAGCTAGATGATGGCGCTCGTGGTGATGGAGGTGGCCTAAAGATGAATCAAGTGCTCCAACATAGAAAAGAAGAAAGAGAAAAATAAAAAGCTAAGGCAAAAGTATAAATGGTAGGAGTTTTTTGGTTTGGTGATCAAGACACTTAGCGAGTGTGATCACATTTAGGATAGATAGCTGCACTATTAAGAGGGGTGAAACTCGTATCGAAATACAGTAATCAAAGTGCCACTAGATGCTCTAACTCATTGCATATTTCTTTAGGATCTAGTGGAGTGCTAACACCCTTAAAAATATTTGTGAAAATATGTTAACACACGTGCACAAGGTGTTACACTTGGTGTTGGCACATTTGAGCAAGGGTGAAGGAGTTGGAGTTGAAAAGGAGTTAGTCGTGCTGATCACAAGGTGACCGGACGTGTCTGGTATTTTATTCCAGCTTGGGCAAGTGTTGACGAGGTGACCGGACACGTCCGGAATCAGAACTAGACGCGTCCAGCATTTGGACCCAAGGTGAGCGACTAAGTCAAGAACGACCAGACGTTGTGTACATCGTGTGACCTAGTGCTGGGCGTCATGTCCGGTCAGAGGGAGTTGCGTGCAAGGGTTAGTGTGACCTGACGCTGGGGGCGTCCAGTCAGGTAAGACCGGACGCGTTCGGTTGGCCCAGAGCAGCTTTGGGAGCTCTCTAGACTTGACCTAACGCTACCTCTCCCGCGTCTGGTCAACTTTGCAACTGTGCATCCGATCAGTGTGTCAGCACGTGTCAAACTTAGCCGTTGGGCGCTAATGGCTCCTCTCGTTTGAAAGAGACACGTGACAGCTTCGTGCGGACCGGACGTAGCTACCGAACGCATCCGGTCGCCATACCGAACGCATCCGGTCAGTGCGCAGACAGCCCAGTGAAGGGTCATAACGGTTGGATTTCATGGGGGCTTCTATTTAAGCCCTATGGCCGGCTCTAGCTCACTTTTTTTGCCATTTGCATTGACATAGAAATCTTGTGAGCTTAGCCAAAGCCCTCCTACTCATCTCCATCATTGATCTATCATCTTTGTGAGATTGAGAGAGAATCCAAGTGCATTGCTTAAGTGTTTGCATCTAGAGGCACTTGGTGTTCGTGTTTCGCTGTGGGATTCACTTGTTACTCTTGGTGGTTGCCACCACCTAGACAGCTTGGAGCAGCGAGGATCGTCGAGCGGAGGAAGGTGATTGTCTTCGGCTCTGATCGTGGTGATTGGGAGGGGTCCTTGACCTTTCCCCGGCGGAGAGCCAAAAGATACTCTAGTGGATTGCTCGTGGCTTGTGTGATCCCCATCTTATGTTGGTTGTGTGGCACCCGATTGCGGGTTTGGCGTGTGATGCCAATTAGCACGTGAACCTCCAAGTGAGTGAATCGCCACAACAAGGACTAGCTTGCCGATGAGCAAGTGAACCTCGGTAAAAAAATCATTGTGTCACTCATTTGATTCTGAGGTGATTGGTCTTCATTGGCATTCATTCTTATGATTGATTGACTCCATTAGTGATTGGATCATTCCTCTACACGGTGGTATAACCATCCATCCTTCCCTATATTCGTCTAGCCATCATGGGCGTCTCCCGTCGTGGCCTCTAGCCCAATGAATGGATGTGGCCGAATATGCGGGTGATGCAGGTACCCATGGCCCATATATCCGGCAGGTCTGGACCCTTCAAGATGCCGATTTGGAGCTCAGTCTAGTTGCCCATTAAGGGGGCAACGACAATTTCATGGCTTGCTCCTCTATTTAAATGTGTTGGCCGGCTTGGGCTCATTCCCTTAGCCATTATCATAGCTGATACAACCTTGTGAGCCTAGCCATTCTCTCTCACTCACTTTGATTTGTTCATCATTGTATTGAGATTTGAGAGATTTCAAGTGCATTGCTTGAGTGATTGCATCTAGTGGTACTTGGTGATTGTGTTTTGTTGTTGATTTGTCTTGTTACTCTTGGTGGTTGCCACCACCTAGATGGCTTGGAGCAGCGGAGGAGTCTTGGCATGAGTTGGAGATTGTTCGTGGCCACTTCCAGTGATTTGTGAGGGGTTCTTGGGCTTATTCCTGGCGGAGCACCAAAAGCCACTCTAGTGGATTGCTTGTGACACTAAGCACCCTCTCTTGTGTAGGTTCTTGCGGCGCCCTTGTGTAGTGCTATGCTTGTGTACGCCTATTAGCTCGCGAACCACCAAGTGAATCGACCGTCAGAACGATGACATAACTTGCTAGCAAGAAAGTGAACCTTGGGATAAATTGTGTGTCAATTGGCTCTTTGGTTTTCACTTGGTATTCATATATTGTCACCTGCCACGTTCGGTATAACACTCTCTACCTCTCCTTGTATTTACTTTCATATATCTTGTGTAGAGGTAGCTTGAGTAGCTATTGTAGCTTAGTTGTAGTTAGTTAACTAGTTGTTTAGTTATTTAGCTAGCTCACTAGCTTAGGCAAGTAGTGACATAGCCTTTGTGTGCCTTAGTGATCTTAATTACTAGAATTGTTTATAGGTGGCTTGCTATTTGATTAAAGCTAGAGCAAAACGCATTATTGACATTTAGTTGTCTAACCGGTTGCTCAAGTATTTTGTAGAGATTTTTATAGGCTATTCACCCCCTAGCCATTTAGGACCTTTCACTGCTCCACCCTCTTTCTCCTTGAAAACTATTGTAGTTGTCATCCTCTTAATCTTTGTCTGTCTCCTATGGAAGTAGCTAAGCTCGTGTACTGATTGTAAGTGTGATAGTTAGACTTGATTTAGCTAAAATTATAATGGTTATAGCTTCATTAACTGCTACTCTAGTTTGAGTTATATATATCTATGTGCTGCTACTCTAAATTTAGATGAGGTCATACCATGAAAATTGTTAATAGTTGTTAAAGTTGCATTTTGATATGAGTTGTGGACTTTAGTGATGGATCTTTGTTGGATTATTTTACTCTTCAGTGATCTCATTACTAAGGACACTCTCATCCTATTGCACACTGATGAAATGGAGGAGACCCCAACAAGAGGAACGCAGTGGCCAGCCCCATAGACCATGTTGTTATCGAGATCCTCTGCTGCCTCCCTGCCCGCTCCTTGTGTTGCTGCTATTGACGGTTCTTAACCATCAATTTTATATGTCAACAAAGAGTCCAAAGAAGGGTTAAAATGAGCTACTCCATAGACTTAGGGGTTTTTACTGACAGTTTCCATGAGTTTCAGCGAATGTCTATTTCTGCAGGGGATTATCAGGAAACAACCAAAAGAGGCCCACAAGTCAGATTTACATAGAGAGAAATCGACCCCATTATAAAAAAGAATAATCTAGAAGACTCGTGAAGGCAACCCTGCAAAGGAGGAGGCCAACTGGCCTGACAGGTGGGGCGCCCGCCCCCACCTCATGGGCGGCCGCCCAGGCTACGGAGACAATCAGGCATGACCTCGTGGATCCTACCTCCACCGCCTTTGAGGATGAATAATAATTGTAGATTAAGGTCGGTTTGATCCGAGGGCTGTGGTGTTTCCTAGAGGGCTATATAAGCAAGGCCCCTGACCCTAAGAGAAACCTAGAATTCATTAGCAATTCAGTAGAGGGAGCCATCAGCAGAGCTAGGGTTTAGAGAGAGTTCTCTCCACCAGAGAATTAGAATAGCTACTCTAATTCTTCAAGTTCTACATAGGTTTAGACTAGATGGAGGAAGAGTCGGGCGATTGTGCTCAGGATTTAGATCTTCGTCATCAAAGTATTGGTACTATTTTGTATCTTTGCTCTATGACTTTATTCTAAATATCATTATGTTTCTATTTATTATGTTCCTAGTTTGCTCTAGTAATGCATTTGATATGGTTATGACTGATAATGAGTTTATGTATAAGTTTGCAAAGCGCTTAACTTTCTTCGCGAGAGAGTTAAGTGGTAGATCACATGTAAGAATGGTGCTTAGATGCTATTTACCTGCAAATGCATCTTATTGGTCGGGTCATGTGGTAGTTCGCGGAAGTGACAGTTTTGTTGAGTCTTACATAGTCCACCCCCCATTGATAGGACAGGCAGAATCAAAGTTACGTAGGAAGTCTTGCTATGTTCTGGCTTTCTTCAGTAATATTCCTTATACATAGATGAAGAGTCTTTTATGCTATATATGATTGTGTGTTTGCTAAAGTAGATGAATGACTTAGTAGATTAGAACTACCTAGAATTCGATCTCTTGAACTAATCAGACACCAACCTACCTTTATGATGAGTAGTCTATCTCTAATCTCTGCGTGATTTATTCCCTTATGCTTTATAATTCATTATATTTATTTATCCCTTATGGCTTACCCCCTGCCAAAGTAAGTGACTGTGTGATTGATTTCTCATAAGTAGGTGTATGTTGCAAATCTATCTTGAGTTTAAGTCCTTAGTTCTTTCCCTTGAGCTAAATATAAATTAACGATACCTGGAATATTTCCCGATGAAGTGCTACGATGGTATTTTATCTATACGCTTGCGGATCCCATACTTATTCTAAGAGGAGCATATCTATACCAAACACTTCTGGTGCCATGCTAGGGATAACAACTTAGCGGGAGTGGTGTTAGAAGTGTCAACAAGCATTTCTGGCGCCGTTGCCGGGGAAGGAATAAACTTTTGAGAAAAATTACGAAAATAGATACTTAGAAAATGAGAAATCATAACAAGGCACGTCTACTTTGGCAGGTTCACCCCTGTTGTTTTTCTATGTCTATATTTTATAAGGGTATTAGTAGGATTGATTCTGATTCACTTAACTCTACATCATCAGAATCGGAACAATCAGGGAAGGAGCTCGTCACCAATTCCTGAAGCTATGGCTGCAATAACCCTGCATGAATTCTCTGCTCCTAGAGTTGAGAATATCCGCACAGGTCCAGCACTAGAAATAGAAAATCTTGAGTTTGAGCTCAAGTCAAGCCTCATCAATATGGTGCAAGCTACCCAATTCAGTGGAAAGGTACACGAAGACGCAAGTGCACATCTGCAGAATTTTCTAGAGATTGGAAGCACTATCGCCATGGAAGGAATTAATCAAGATATCATACTACTTTGCCTCTTTCCATTCTCACTAGTGGGAAGAGCGAAGCAGTGGTTTTATGCCAATAAAGAAGACATCAACACATGGGCGAAATGTTCAAAGGCCTTTCTAGAAAGATTCTTCCTGATAGGCAAGACCAATGCCTTAAGAGGAAAGATTACCAATTTTCAACAGCAGAAGATAGAAACTATTTCAGAAGTATGGGAACATTTACAAGGATATATTTCAGATTGTCCTCATCACGAAATAGAAGAATTGTTACTCATGCAAGGCTTTTATCATGGATTAACTCAAAAAGCATGTGAGCACCTAGATGCAACTGCTGGAGGATCATTTTTGTCGCTTACAGTTGGGAAAGCCAAAACACTTATGGAGAAGATATCAGAAAATCAAGGCTGGTCCCAAGACTACACTCAACACTGTCATCAAAGTGAAGAAACAGTTGAAGTAGTAAATGCATTGTCTACCAAGATGGATGACTTGCTCAGCTGGCGTGACCAGAGGGCCAAGTACAAGGAAGATCAAAGGGCAATTGAAGCAGCATAGAAGCAAGATACGAATTCCGCAGTCAAGAAGCCTTTGTATCAACCAAGTTGGAGACAGCAACAACAAAATCAAGGTTCAACTAGAAAACCTACATTGAAGGATTTAGTCAAACAACAAATCAGAATGAACAGTGAAATTAATGGAAAGCTTGCTGCTAATGATAAGATCCTGGAAGATATAAATGTCAAGATGGATAGTTTCTCATCTGCCATAAATGATCAGCTCAAGTTTAACAAGAAGATAGAAGAGAAGATAGCCCAGCTTGTTGCTGATCCAGAGCAAGTAAGAGCTATTACTACAAGAGGAGGGAGATCCACTAAGGATCTTCCTTATCCAAAAGGAGCAAGAAGGGTACTAGTAGTACCACCATTGGCAGGAGAAGCAAACAACAATAAAGTTGACCAAGAAGTACAACCTCAAGACATATTACAAGATCAAGAGATGAGACAGAATTTCCACAATACAAACTACATACCATTTCCTTGCAGAATTAGAAGACCACAACCACTATTAGATGAGCAGTTTGGCAAGTTCGTGGAGGTCATTTAGAAACTCTATGTCAACATACCTCTGCTGGACGCCATACAAGTTTCTACATACGCCAAGTACATCAGAGATATTTTGAACAAGAAGAGACCACTACCATCCACTGAGGTGATCAAGCTAACAGAAGAATGTAGTGCGGCCATCCTCAATAAATTACCAGAGAAGAAGAAAGATCCAGGATGCCCCACTATTGATTGCTTGATCAGAAATCAATATTTCACTCAGCACTCGAACCAACATCACTGTGCTTACAGTTAGTAGATCAATCGGTTTGATATTCGTTGGGCATTGCCGAGAACATTCCTGTCAAGATACAAGAATTCTTTGTTCCAATAGCTTTGTGGTGTTGGATATGCATCTAGACTCAAAGGTGTCACTCATCCTTGGGAGACCCTTTCTGAGCACCGCAATGTCGGAAAAGGAGAAATCAAGTTCACCATAAATGGGCAAGAAGAACAGTTCGCATTCAAGTCAAAATAGAAACTCAATTCCTCTGCGAAGATGGTAGATCAAGACAAGATAAAAGAATCGCCAGAGCCATCATCTCTGGAACCACCAGAAGAATAAATAATTGGAGGACCAGTTCGGAGGACTTTAAAATTCGAACCCTTGCCAGAAGGTAACTCGGTATTTATCCATATTTACTTTTTCATCCCTCATATTTTTTCTTAAGCATGTTTACTTTCACAGTAATGCATTGTAAAAATTCTAGCCCCATGCAAATAATTTTTATAGTGTGTAAAAACCCGTTAAAAATATTTACCGTGGTGGTACAAAAATATTTACTTCATGCATTTCAAGTATTTTAGTTTTACTCTTTAATTTCCTGCATTTCTTTTATATAAATATCTATAGTGCAAAGTGGACCCACCACCATGGGACCCACATGTCATCCACTCCACCTCACATACATCACATCACATTATTTCATCCACTTCACTCACCACCACCATTTTCTCTTTTCCCCTGCCAAATCCACCACCACATAACTTTTTTGGTGCTTACTCACGAAGCAAGAGGAGGTGGAAAAAAATTTAGCCAAGAAGGGGCCAGAAGTGGGGCAGCCGCCCCTACCACTTGGGTGCCCGCCTAGCCTCCTCCTCTATAAAAAACCTCTCTCCCATTGCTTCTATGCACCACCCACATTCAGAATTTTAAGTTCACAAGCAGCTCTCGACTTCTAGTTTTCTACAAGAGTAGAGAGTAGAAACAGAGAAGAGAGAAGAGAGGAGTAAGGAGAGTGATCTTGAGTTTTAGAGCAAGAGAACGGAAGGGTTTAGTACTATCTTAATCATTCTATAATTAGTGGAGATGCTGCCCAACTAGAGTTAGAGCAAATTAAAAAATAAGGTGAGGTTCTGTCGAAAACCAACTAAAAATAATCTCTTGGACGACTAACCTCTAGACCTCTAACTCTTGGATAGCTAACCAACTAACCCTTTCTCTAACTCTCTCCATGAGTTTTGTCTTTATCAGTTTTGCAGGATGAGTGGATTGAAGAAGTTTGCTAAGGGAGCTGTGGGGCAATCAAGAGCATTGGAACCAGGAGATCGACACGAACATCATCAAGAGCCGGCTCTGACATGAGCGTCGACTCTCCTACTGCTCCTACGCCTACTTCCTCTTCATCACCTGTGCCAAAGATCCTTCGCAAGCCAAGTCAGCTTGGACTGAGAGACTCTCATGAGAAAGAAGTATACAAGAAGATCAAAGACAAGGAGTTCACCCACATGCCAGCATTCGACCTCGCACGGCTCCAAGAAGCAGGTATGAGTTCTGAATTCGATGTTATTTTCTCATTAATAGGATGGACGTCTACTTGGGATGTCTCTGAGTTAGGGTCTAAGCTCTTAACCATAGAATTTCTCTACACCTTAAGGCTCATCGAGTCAGGAGTCTATTTTAGGCTTTTCACACATGAGTTTTATCCTACTTGGAGAGAGCTTAGCAACCTCCTTAATTTTCTGAACAACATTCCACTAGATTTGGATGATGCTTTAGAAGATTTTGAGAAGCATAAGTTTTGGACTGAGATTTCTAAACACTCTGTTTTCAATTCTCATCGGACTAGCGATATAGAACATCCAACCCTTAGGTTCTTTCACAAATGACTAGGCTTCACATTTTTCCCTCGTGATGACACGAGCAAGGTTAGAAGTGTGGACCTGCAACTGATGTATGCAGCTGTCAAGAAAATCAAAGTCTCGCCTGTTCGCTTTTTAGTAGCCCATTGGTTGATTGTTCCCACTTATCAAGTAGGACCCATTTCTGTTTGTTCACTTGTTACTTGCATTGCTTCAAACTTAGACATGTTGCAAGGTGCCTCCCTTGAATTTATTGAAGAGCATCATGATACTTTTGGTTATGATCATCTTTTTCATGCCCACCTTTTAAACAGGGTAAACGACGAGCTTTATATGATGTATGGTGAAATACAGGTCCGGTTATATAACCCGGAGTTGGCCCTCTATTCTGTCAGAACTTTTCATGTTGATTTACAGGCTCAACTAGTGAATGCTCGAGCACCTCAGAGGACCACCTCTGAAAGAATCACACGTTATCAAGAACTAGTTTGGCGTGGAGCTAACCCTAGCCAAGAATAGCCAGCTCATGCTAGCTATGATAGTTGGATGGATCACAACTATCGGATGATAAACCCGTGGGAGTATCCTCCAACACATCAACCATATGAGGGCTATGAGCCACCACCTCCGACAACACAACCATTTCATCCCCATGGAGAGGGAACTTCATCAGGGGGTGCAAGGCACTCATTTGACCCCTATGGAGCAGGAACATCATCAGGTGGAGCACGAGAAGAGTTTTTGCGCGGATGTAGATCCGACGTTGTTGGGTTTCACTACACCCCGCAGTAGTACTATGAAGAGAACGTGGCATTCCGCCAGCGCACCGACAACACCCTTCAGACACTCCAAGAAGACCAAATTCGCAATGACCAGAGATGGGAGGAGCAGCCTCAGTGGAACTACACCACCTCTCAGACCCTGACAAGCATCCAAGAAGGGCAAGACCAGGAGGCACAGAACATGTCAACCCTGCTAAAGTTCTTCAACCTCAGCTGAATGACTACGACAAGATCTAGCTTGGGGGAGGACCCCCACTACCCAAGGTAAGTTTTTCTTTTCTTTTCTACAATTTCCTTTTGTTTGTCTTATGCATCTAAAAAAATCAACAAAACCTAAAAAAACCCAAAAAAATATTTACTGCTTTAAGTGTGCTTGTTTTAGTTTGTTGTAAAAAAACATGAAAACCAAATAAAAAGAGTGTGTATAAAAGTGTGCTTTTAATTCTATTGCTTTATTTCTGTTAATAAGTTTGTAGACTTGAAGAATGCATGATAGAAATGATGAATAGTTGCTCTGTTATAATTCTTTTCAAGTACCTAGTTTTTAACCTAGAATTCTCCCAAGGATTGGATTAAACTGTTGACACACGAATTTACTCTACACTTTAAGTCTAGGTAATTGATGGACATGATATGATATAGTCTGAGTTGCTGTTTATCTTGTTCCTAGTGACACTAAATTTTGGAGCTTTGTTTTGAAAACTTAAAATACCTCATGATGAGTTCCTTATATGACTAAGTGTTAAATTCCTACCACAGCCATACATATTAGAATAGGAAACCCTCACATATTTACGGCTTGTAATTGTATTGAGTTTGGTCAAGCTGTGTTGACCCCTAGGGGCTTGTCATGCAGTTAAAATCAAGATTCACTTGCACACATTATGCACCCTTGCTACTTCTACCCTGGAAGTATGCACCACCATATATTTGTCCTATTTAGATCCACCAAAAATGTTCTACTCTTACACTGAGAGCGAACACCAAAAATATTCCCCATAGGATCCCCTTTTTCTGCTAGCCAAATACCACTATAAATGCTCTAAGTTTTTTTCATCATTCCTTCTATATCAATATTTCTGTGTAAGAGATTTGCTGCTGAAAAAAAGAAGAGAAAGAAAAGCAAAAGAAAGATTGGACCCTTGTCCCAATGAGAAATATATATATATATATATATATATATATATATATATATATATATATATATATATATATATATATATATATATATATATATATATATATATATGCAGCCCAAGTTCCCATTTATTCTTCAAAGTTTTAAAAAAGAGAAGTTATTTTCAAGTATGGAGCATTGTAGAATTAGACTTTCACTTCTTTCTTTCTACTTCATTTATTCCCCATCGTTTTAGCCACCATATCAAACTACACATGCACATCTTGATTTGATTGTATGACAAGTTTCTCCGGATCCATGGTTTGACTGAGCAACATATGCATTGCAAGTATGTATGAGCTATCTCCACACTATGAGCTCCACATAAGCCTTATTAGTTATAGGGTGAGAGAGAGAAGTCACATCAAAGATTTGCCTTGAGCCAAAAATACTATATATTTTGAGAGGAGAGGCAAGACATAAATTGTTTCGATGCCTTAGTAAGGATCCACAAATACCACATATTGAGAGACTTGTGAGAGTCATACTTAAGAAACTCTGAGTTTTATTTGCAAACATTTATGAAAACTCTAGGACAGAGGTGGAACAAAGATCATGACACATAGCGCTTTACTTAATTATTCTGTCTTTCAATTACTCAAGACCCAAGTACAGGTAAAAGCCCCATGGTTGAAGAAATATGAGTAAGTTTGAAAGTCAGTGCAGTCCACTCTAGTCTGGAAGAAGAATTCTTGTTTGAACGCATGTATACTTTTAAAGCATGAAAGCATTGCAGCAACTCCTGATCCATCTTAGGTTTAGCTATTTGCTCAGGGACGAGCAAAAGGTAAGCTTGGGGGAGTTTGTTGAAGGTTCTTAACCATCAATTTTATATGTCAACAAAGAGTCAAAAGAAGGATTAAAATGAGCTATACAATAGACTTAGGGGTTTTTACTGACAATTTCTATGAATTTTGGTGAATGTCTATTTCTGCAGGGCTTATCAAAAAACAACCAAAAGAGACCCACAAGTCAGATTTACATAAAGAGAAATCGACCCCACTATAAAAAAGAATAATCTAGAAGACTCGTGAAGGCGACCCTGCGAAGGAGGAGGCCAACTGGACTGACAGGTGGGGCACCCGCCCCCACCTCATGGGTGGTCATCCAGGCCACAGAGCCAATCAGGCGCGACCTCGCGGATCCTGCCTCCACCGCTTTTGAGGATGAATAATAATCGTAGATCAAGGTCGGTTTGATCCGAGGGCTATGGTGCTTCCTATAGGGCTATATAAGCAAGGCCCCTGACCCCAAAAGAAACCTGAAATTCATTAGCAATTCAGTAGAGGGAGCCATCAACAGAGCTAGGGTTTAGAGAGAGTTCTCTCCACCAGAGAATTAGAATAGCTACTCTAATTCTTCAAGTTCTACATAGGTTTAGACTAGATAGAGAAAGAGTCGGACGATTGTGCTCAGGATTTAGATTTTTGTCATCAAAGTATTGGTACTATTTTATATCTTTACTCTATGACTTTATTCTAAATATCATTATGTTTCTATTTATTATGTTCCTAGTTTGCTCTAGTAATGCATTTGATATGGTTATGATTGATAATGAGTTTATGTATAAGTTTGCAAAGCGCTTAGCTTTCTTCGCGAGAGAGTTAAGTGGTAGATCACATGTAAGCATGGTGCTTAGATGCTATTTAACAGCAAATGCATCCTATTGGTCGGGTCATGTGGTAGTTCGTGGAAGTGACAGTTTTGTTGAGTCTTACATAGTCCACCCCCATTGATAGGACAGGCAGAATCAAAGTTACGTAGGAAGTCTTGCTATGTTCTGGCTTTCTTCAGTAATATTCCTTATACATAGATGAAGAGTCTTTTATGCTATATATGATTGTGTGTTTGCTAAAGTAGATGAATGACTTAGTAGATTAGAACTACCTAGAATTCGATCTCTTGAACTAATCAGACACCAACCTACCTTTATGATGAGTAGTCTATCTCTAATCTCTGCGTGATTTATTCCCTTATGCTTTATAATTCATTATAGTTATTTATCCCTTATGGCTTACCCCCTGCCAAAGTAAGTGACTATGTGATCGATTTCTCATAAGTAGTCGTATGTTGCAAATCTATCTTGAATTGAAGTCCTTAGTTCTTTCCCTTGAGCTAAATATAAATTAATGATACCTAAAATATTTCCTGGTGAAGTGCTACGATGGTATTTTATCTGTACGCTTGCGGATCCCATACTTATTCTAAGAGGAGAAGTTCTATACCAAACACTTCTGGCGCCATGCTAAGGATGACAACTTAGCGGGAGTGGTGTTAGAAGTGTCAACAGCTGCAATGTGTCTGTCGCTCCTGGAACCACCTCATCTCAGAGTCCAACAACCGTAAGGTGCTGCCCCAGACTGTGGCTAGCTTCTTCTACGATAGTAGGAACGGCAAGCAACACTTTACCAGCGTCACTAGTGAATGCCCCTCCTTGTCCTTCTTGCCCTTCCCCATGGACAATGTAACTGTCTTATGTCATCTGCAATCCAAAAACCCAAAATTGGAAGGTACTGCCGCCTAGCATCCATTCTGTTGGTGAGGCTCGATTGAGGTTCAATCCGATAGTCTCCTCGCACTTCCTGTAATTGAATATATGGAGGAGGGTGAGTGTGTGGGTGTGGACATCTACTCATCTGAAACTGCAGTATGGATCTATAAGAAATATGAATGGGGTCAGGGTATTGATGTGATATGTTCAAAACCAGCAAGTGTGTTTCTTAACAGTTGTCTGCACATTATGGGGCACTCTCTGATACTTGCTGTGGATATGGAGGGAAATACATAGAGGAAAATTCATAAGCCTAGTGGTGCTCTACCCTCCATCCATCAAGCTCAGGTTCACTTGTGTGTATGTACTGTTGGTGGTCGCAATATGTCTCAGCTTTCAATCTAGATCCTCGAAGACTATAGTACTAATAAATGGACATTGAAGTGTACTGTTTGCACGCTGAAGGTGTTTGAAAAGACTATATTCAGTTTGGTTTCATGGATTGTGATGCGGACTAAAAAATGATCCAGTGCAAACTGCCAAGTTTGCCTCAGAGACAGGTGTAGTAGTTAGACATGAAGTACCAATTTTGACGCATTAGAAACATTACAAGAAGGACTCCATAGTCATTCATTACAATAAATTTGTGGATAGGCTAACTATATGTATGGGTATCCCCTCTTGACATTCAACTATGCTTTGAGCAACTTTAATTGATTTAATTTTCATTCACACTACTGCATGCAGTCAAAGCTAGGCGTTGACAAGCATCACCCACCAACAAAAGAAGCTTGCTGAAATGTATTACAGTCTAGGGTACGGCAGGCACGCTACAAGGTGAAGCAAACCTACTTCAATGGCGTCCCTACTGATTAGATTCCTACGACCTCTCCTATCTTATCCATGACCAATGCACAGTGGTGTGCACTTATCGAGATTTGGTCTAGTACTAAGAACAAGGGGTGTGTGTGCACTCATTGATTTCCTGTCTAGTCTTGCTATGTCTACTTATGCCACAGTCTAACACAACTGTTGTTATAGGAAATATCTGAGAAGAACAAGTGAAACCATGTAAAAGTGAAATACCACCAGGCTACAAGATCTTTGCTCCTATGTTGTCTAGCTACAAACATTTGTAAGTGATAGTTGTGTTTTATTGTTACTCTTGCCTTTATATAAATATAAACAGAAACTTATATGCAATGTGAATAGAAGGAGAATAAGAGGAAGGCCGCAGAACATGATCAAGGACTTGATGAATAACATGATGATCAAGGACTTGAAGAACAACATATTCGACGTGATAAAGATATTAATGCTATGGAAGTCTTTAAGGACTTTCATACCAGTAGGAAAAAGCGCCCGAGTGATGCTGCAAGAGCAATAGTTGTAAGTACCTTCATTTGCTTTCCTTGAAATCTACTAAGGCCATTGCCATAAAAGAAGGAAACATAGCAAGTTTCTAATGTGGCAACATCATTTAATTTTGAAGTTGCAATTTTGCATCAATCAGTAGGTACATGTACATTGTGCTTATGTAATCTCTATCAGCAATAGACTACAAAAGACCTATGCATTGTGCTTATGTAATCTCTATCAGTAGTAGACTGAGGAAGACTTATGCATTTCTTGTTATGAATTAATCTCTTGGGGTTTCAATTGAAGTTCTCTTCCACTATCTGTAATCTAAGTTTTACTGCTTGAATTTCACAGGAAGCTATGGAAACTATATAAGCAGAACCTACTGCTGATAGGCAGGAACCAATGACTAGTGCTAATATTGTTTCCAAGGTCCTCTACCTCTCCTAGGGCAAGGCCCCCTCCTAGGCAAGCGGCAACACCCTTTTTTTAAGAATGTTGGTATACCGACAAGCTCCAACAGAATAGAGACATCGATGGAGAAAATTGTTTCTTTGCCCACCTTCTTTCCCTTATATTCAAGCATGTTTGTTTTTCACAATTACCCTTTTGGGTAACGGGAGTACATGCAATGCACACAAAGTTTATTCACTAGCAATAGGGTCGCAGAGGCAAGATAAAAGATGGAAAACAAACATGCTACACATGGCATTGATCCTGCAGGTGTCAAGCCTTTCCTGCTAATTTCTTTGGTAGTCATAGTCTTCTTCTTCATTACACACAACAGTGCTTGACTGAGGGTGGAGTGCACATATGAGTAGTCAATTCTCACCTACTCACAAGAATGTCTAACCAAGATTTCTTGGTTAGCCATGATACCAACATCCTTGTGGCTAGAACCTCTACTGGGAACAGGATGACCAACATCAAAACCTATGCAAGATAATATCTAAATGTGCACTATGTTTGCGCTAAGTGTTTCTATCTCTAACACAGGAAAATTTTTGCACCTTAGGTGTTCTATTCCTATCAACTGACCTAGCAAGAAAGACTACCAAAGGTAAAGCCACAACGTAGAATACAAAGTAACTATAGAAATATAGATGAGTTGGAGGTATGCCAACTCTCGTGATGATGATTTTCATGAGGTATCGAGAAGCTCACACTCCCCTGTAGTCCTCATTGGAGCCCCTCGCAAGAACCGAGATCCCAATCGAGTAACTCAGTGGGTAGCCTATGGGCCTTCCCCATGCTCAAGTGAGTTTCCATGCAAACTCTCCTAGACTGCTCCCCACTGTCTTCACTATCGAGCTTCTGACCAAAATGCCGTGGGCCTTGTTGTTCCCTCTATGCACCATCGGAGGCCAGCCCACAAGTGTGGTTGGTGTGATCTCACAAGATTCCAGGTCCCTCATAGTAAAAGTTTGGTGCAAGCAAGCACCGAGTAACAAGAGGTATACAAAATCACTAAACACCATGCTTAAGCTGAGCAAACATAGTCGGTGTCCTAACTAGGCTAAACACTTCACAAAGCTCTATCGCTAATCACCTAATCGCTCCTTAAGCACTTTAGGTGGCTAGATCACTTGGATAGATTCTCAAGTCACTAGCAACTTCAGTACACTTTAATCCCCTGAATTGGCTGGCCAAAGGGTTATACATAGCCCCAAATGTCCAAAGTAGCCATTTATTTTGGATTCCTTAGTAGTAGTGAGCACCGGAGAGTTTGGATGGGTACCACGTGGACTAGCCATTGTCGACTGTTGGATGGCCTAAACTCTGGTGCTGGTGTCCGGTGACCCATCAGAGATTTCCGATGACCTTGTGAGCACGCAATTTATTGTGCATGCTCAGTTGGTAGTTTAGTCATTGTAATTGGGAGAAGAGTTGAGTTGAGCTAGCCTTGAGGTTTCAAAAGAAGTAAGAGCACTTGTTGAACTAGACATCTTGTACGCGCAATAGATATTCATTGTGTTACAGAAAACATGGGTATTTATTCCAAAAAGAATACTTAAGAATAACCCTAGGACCACCCCTGTGTGGAATGAAGTAAATGATAGTCTAGCTGTGCTAAGAACACCGCCACAAAGTCCATATTACAAAAAAAATAGTATAGAGGAAGAAAGTGGAAGTGGTTGGCAGATGGGCCTTCCACTTCCAGAGGGCCAGCACAAACCTACTATTTTTAAGCAAAATCAACACAAAAGTAGGAGTAACATATAAGTCTGCACCAGGAGTACTTAGACAGACTGAAATCTCCAAGATGAGGACCAACCAAGCTGCCGATACACCAAGATCGAGTACCCAGGTTTTGTCTCACCCAATCCCCTATCGATGTTGTATTGGATATATAAGACCGATGGAGCAGGTACTCCGTGTCCGTGATCCAATTCCAACCACTCCCCATGTATCCATCTTTGACCTTCAATTAAATCCTAATAATCTATCATTCTGCACTCTCCAACTCCACTGTCTCCATTTGACTATATATATGCATGCATGTACGCAGCTATACATACACAACCCAATTAGCAAGAAACAAACTATCTAGCTAGCAAGCACACAACAGAAGCAGATTAACCTGGCCATCATGGAGCTCCTTCCTTGCATCGCCACGCTCCTCATCCTCCTCTCTTTCTCTCTGGCCGCTGCGACGACGTTGCCTCCGGGGACAATCGAGCGCGTAACTAAGCAGCAAATCCTGGCAAGCATCCCGCCGGGCGGGGGTCCGCCCGTGCTCTTCCTTACGTCGCCGTCCGGCAAGTACGCGGCCTACTTCGTGCGCACGCACACCGTGCCGGGCGCCGGCGGCCTCGGCGCTGACTTCTGCTACGTCGAGATCATCGACACCACGACGACGACGGCCGTCGGCGCATATGGCGGCACCGTGGAGGGCGAGGATGAGGCCGGTGTCGCTGTCGGTGCAGCCGCCGGCGGTGGAACGAGCGTGTGGGAGTCGGAGTGCCGTCCCATCAGCACCGTCGACACGTGCGCGCTGCTCTTCTCGTGGCATGGGCTGGAGGTGTTCGACGGCGGCGAGGAGGTGTGGCACGGCGAGACCAACACTGACGGCACCAACTTCCTCGAGACGCTCGAGCTCGTGGACGACGGTGACATGCGCATCCGCGACAAGGACGGCGAGCTCGCGTGGCGCGCCAGCGACGAGCCGCGCCACGCGCAGCACTGCGGCGCGCCGGGGTCGCCGGGGCTCGCCGCCGCGCTCCCGCCCTTCGCTGAGCCGCTTGGCGCGCACAGCAGCAACCTCCCCTTCGGCCAGGAACCGAACGGCAACGGCCACTCGGCCGAGCTGCCCCAGGCGGCCGATGTCGGCAGCGGAGCAGCGGCCTTCGGTGGCGCCGCAGGGGTGGTTGGGCCTGGGCTCGGCCAGGGAGAGCACGACGCGGCGGCCGGGTTCGGTGCCCAGCCGTTAGTGGACAACAGTCCCTATGACAGCGGGACCTCAAAGGAGGGCCGTGGGGCCCATATCACTGCCATAGGCGTCGCTCTTTGCGTATCCGCTGTGCTTGGCGCCATGGGCACGGGTCTCTAATTAATGCTACTGTTGCTGCTCCTGCTGCAATTGGTCATTTGGTTGGCCGTGCTGTGGGTGGGGTGGGTCATGTTTGGTGTTTGCAAAATGGGTGATGGTTAAGTATGATTTCTTTAATTTTCTTCTTTCAATTTTAATTATTCGCTTGTATCAAATATTGTGTGTAAGAGGGTGATTGTACTCCATTACTCTCATGAAAATGAATATAGTAGCAACTTAAACTTGGCTTAAGACTATTATGTGGATCATCAGGAATTTCTACTAAGTCCAGAGTTCATTAGAGATCTTCATAGGCTTCATCTCACACTTAATGGACTTAAACATTTAGGTGAGTATAATCATTATGGCTCCTTAAATAGTACAGGAACATCTACCTTTTCATGTCATAAACGTCTAACTAATTAATGTAAATTGCATGATCATCATTAACGGTAGATTTCTATGTCGTTGTAATCATCATAAGACATTAGTCATCACAGGGGTTCATACACACTATGGAGCTTTATATCATAGTTGCCTCACTATTGGGCACTGTAGTATCAATCCAGTTACTCATAATCGAGTGGTCAGCTTTAGAACTTTAATTAGCAGCTGTAGTCCCATATTTCTTAGTTAGAGTTTATGCCTAAGATGTAGGAATAAAGCTCTTCCGGGTTTTTGGTAATAATTCATAAGCCAAGATTTCCTCAAGATCAATGTCTCAGCTTCTAAGCTCCTACTTATACAAATTAGTGCAAGCTTATGGAACAAATTTATTGGGTCAGTGATTAATGTGGATTGGATGACTTAGTGTTGGCTAGCAGCCCATACGCATGAGCAATGCAGCCGCCTTTAATACCACAACATACACAAACTCATTGACAATATGAAACAATTAAACATGTGCATCATATACATAAGGACACCATTCCATTCCTCATCTCTACATTATGATGAGGTTTATCAAGAGTCATGAACTAACTAGGGGATTATTCAGTCTCTCATAATGCTCCCCTTGGAACTTACGCATCTCAATAATAAGTTAAGCTGATTTCTCAATTCTCATACCAACCTTTATGATATGCTCCAGATTGTTCACTTAATGGAGATATTAATTTATTCATGATAAGAGTCTAACACTACTCAAGGTAGTAAAAGAACTATAAGTCTATGAATGAAATTATAAGAAACGAAGCTTACGATTTCTGAAGTCTCATGTTCTCTCAATTATTTGACACAATTTTCCTTGATACCAGAAAGGGGTCAGAGAAGTTTTTAAATAAGTCTAATCCATGAAATATCTAGTTCTAATGAGACGCTCCATTTCTCCCCTTCGAAATATGTCTAATTAAACAAATGCCATAATTTCGATGAGAGTCTCATTGGTCATACTTCTCTTCATCATTAACATAACACATAATCATCACAGAATAATCACTCAAAGACAATATATGTAAATAATGACTTGCTTAATGAATAAGAAATAATGTGATCATTTCATTTAATCAAAACATCTATTGTTCTATATATAATCAACTACTGAAGAACTCAACTGATGTTCCTTTCAAGCAGGGACATAGATTACATTATTTTGAGAAAACATAAACTAATGGCAGTGGAGAGTGCAATGGCTTCATCTTGAAACTTATGCCATTCAGTACTCTAATCATGTGCTCTCCCATTCCAACCTCTGGATAGTAAGGATATCCTATGAAGAATTAGTAATGTGCACGTGGCACCTAAGTTAATCCTCCAAGTATCAACATAAGAGGTTCATAATTAAAATTATTCATAACTTATGAGATTTACCTTTTTTTTGGCGAGCCAGACCTTAAAGCCATCATAATCCATCTGCATATGCCCAATAGTTTTGCAGAAGCGATACCTTGGTCTCTTAGAACTATACTCATCTCTAGATCGTTTTATTTCTCAATTTTCTAAATCGAGCTGACACTTACGTCTTAGGGTGATGGTATTTTCATGATTCTTTCGCTAACCTTTATGTCACTCTTTTAATGAAGCTAAGAACTACATGGCATTATCAGTCTCAGGGATTTCTCCCCTAAGTTTAACACAAATGTGCTTCTTCATAATCATGAGGAAAACCGCTAGTTGGTGACATGAATCGATGGTGATAAACTCCCCATTTTCCCCACTGGTTCGCATTACCAGCTGTTGATGAAAATCATTTTCACCAACGGTTTGTAATATGAACCGATGGTGATGGTGTAGCACAGTAAAACTAATAGCTTTTCCAAATCAAGTCAGATAAAGATGAATTTTATATTAAAGTGTAGGTCTAGATGAGATGCAACTTTATAATTGAACTAGTTTTCATTTGAAATTTGAAATCATTTATAGTCCAAAAAGTTTACGTGAACTTGTCATATTTTGAAATTCAAAATTTTCGAATTGTCCAATAAAGTCAGATGAAGAAACGACCAAAACCAAAGTTAAAACTACAAAGTTTAGTTGAACCTTTTTTAATTTGAATCATTTAGAGCCTCAAATATTCGTTACAATATCAGTTGCAACTAGTTCAATCCATCTTAAAACGAGAATTTTTGTCTGAAACGAACTTGGATGGAGATGACCAAAAGCAAAGTTGTACATCTGATGAGATTAACAACTTCGCATATTACCGCCTTTCATTTGAAATCATTTACGATCCTAAAATTCTATTTGAAGTCATTATAATTTGAAATTCAAAATTTTCAAACAAGCTCGGATGGAAAAAGATCAAAATTAAAGTTGTACTCTCTCTGTCCCAGAATAGATGACGTTATGGGATACGTGTAGGTCAAACTTTCTCAACTTTGACTAGGTTTGTAAAAAATGCGTGCAATATTTATATCTCCAAATAAGTTTATTATGAAAGTATATTCAACGATCTATCTAACGATACTAATTATGTATTATAAATATTAATATTTTTTATATATATAATTGGTCAAAGTTTATAAAAGCTGATTTCTCAGGAAGCGAGAATGACTTCTATTTTGGGAAAGAAGGAGTAGATCTTAATGAGACAACTTTGTAGTTAATGGTTTTTTTTATTAAAAATCATTTATGATCCTAATTTTTTTAAGTTTTCAAATTTTTAAATTTAAACTTTTAAAGCAACCTCACATGGAAAAGCAATGGCAGAAACGCAAAACCTGCTTGAGCCCACGGCCGGCCCATCCCAATTCCGTAACGATTCCGCATGGTCTCGTCCAAAAAGCGCTCGCCCCGAGCCGTCCGTTTGCGAGCCCGATCAGGCGCGCACGCATCCACTCGTGGACACGCAAAGACGCAACGGAACGCAACGCACCAACACTTTCCAGCTCCGACCCGGACACGACAAGCGCCACGCCCCCACGCCGCGCGCGTCGGACTCGAACCCGCCCACGCATAAATGTGCGCGCCCGCCGCCGCCTTCTCGTGTCTCGCAAGAAAGAAACTTGCTGCAAACGGCGGAGAGAAACATGGCAGCGACATCTCGACATGCGGCGGAAGACGGCGCCGTGGTGCTTCGATGCTTTGACGGCGTGAAGGTCACCGTGCCGGTGGCGCTTGCGCGAGAGCGGTCGGGGCTGGTCGCCGCGGCGGCGGCCGCGGACCGCGTCGTCGACGTGCCGGGCTATGTGTACGGGCCCGTGGTCGCCAAGGTGGCCGCGTACTGGGAGGGTCGCGCCGCGGCGACGCAGGCGGCGGACAAGGCTGGGGCGGCGTTCGACGCCGCGTTCATGGCGGGGCTGCAGCACGACGCACTGGTGGACCTCATCCACGGCGCGCACCACCTGGGCGACGCCGCGCTCTTCGACCTCTTCAGGTTCCGGGCATGACCGAGCAAAGCTCCCACCGTCGGATCAAGATCCCGTTCTCCAGTTAATGCCGCCGTTTCAACCATGTGGATCACTTTCCCGTTTGTATTTTTGTCTTGTCGATCGTAGTGTATTTTCCAAGGAGCACAAGTTTTGATTTGAGTATCGTAATCTATGCTGCCCGCTGCTGTCGTGCCCCCCTAAATATTTCTTTGCAAATGTGTCCATGCAAATTTAATTCCAGATTATTTTATCTTTAAAGTAAATTACACAGAATAGAATTATTCGTACTCAATATTTGCCACCCATGAACTCGCATTATAGGGAGCGAGGATGAGTCTCTATATTGTGCACAAGATATAAAAAAGTTGTTGGAGGATAAAAGGATATATAAAGTGATTTTTACTCAAATGACTCTCAAATGATGATTTATACAGACAGTATTTTTTTAACGCAATATAGAGAGTAAATTTTAGAAAGACTTTTGGAGATGCTCTAAAACTATTATATTAAAGGTAAACTATGTTTTTTCTTGCTCTAGTAATTCCCTAATATCTCTCACTTTTTTTGGTGGGCATCAATATTTTCCTCAAATATAGGGAATGTGCACAATCCGGATTATTTTGGCCTTAGGATCTTTAATCTCTTCTCTACTGTAATGGACCAATTGAAATTATACTAGATCCACCTACAATTTTGGCACACCACAGTCATGACTTTTTCTCCGTACACTCCAATACATGCACCAGAAAATACGACCGGATTGAAATCAACAGTTGTTAGGCCTTCACCCGAAGGCTTGAACGCGATGGTTAGCGCTCTTTCTATCCACCCCGCATTGAAGCCTCCCCTCCGCACCGAGCACCCACGCCCGCGCCCATCGGCTATGGTTCGATCCCTGGATGTCTTTTTTTTACCCCGAAAAAAAATAAAACATCACCTTCTCCTCTCCTGTCCCGTCCCCTCCCCTGCCAGTCCCGCGACTCGCCCCGTCCTGCGGCTAGGGTTCCCTGCCGGTGTAGATCGCGACGCACATCGGCGAGGGTGCTCTGCTGAGGTGGCCAGCCAGGACGTGGCGGCGCATGGCGTGGCCAGCAGGAGCTGCCGGCGTCGAAGGTGGGTCGGGCGAGGCGAGGGCAGCGGCGCAGGTCGTGAGGAACAGCATGTCGGCAGCGCGACCGGCCAGAGCTGCCGGCGCCAGAGGTGGGTCGGGCGAGGCGAGGGCGGCGGTGCGGATCGTGAGGAACCACGCGTCTATGGGATTTGCGGCCCAGGACATGAGGAACCAGCGAGGCCCGATGGTGGAAACAGAAACAAATGAATGCTCGGATATGAGCGCTCTCGTTGGGCGCCAACGCCGGCGGGGTCGACGAGTTCCTGGAGGCCGTGCGGTATGAGCAGGCGTCCAGGCTGGAGCTGCTTGTGCGGCAGTGCGGGACGCGGGGGAGCTGCTGCTGCGCGGGTTCACTGTGACTACCGCCACGGACTTACTGCGCCACCCACGCCTTCGGATACGAGGAGCTTCCTTACGTCGGTGGCGCTGCGCCACGGACCAACGTGGTGGGCCGAGTGTTCACCGCCAACGAGTCACCGCCCGATTAGAAGATGCCCTTGCACCACGAGATGGCTCAGGTAATTAATGTTCAGCCTCCTCTGCAGTCTGCACCACAAAAGCAGCGGAGTAATTGAAATTTAGGAGACAAAACAGTGCCCAGGACATCTGAATTGGGGGGTGTTTAGTTCGCGCAAATTTTTAGTTTCGGGTACCGTAGCTTTTTGTTTTATTTGGTAATTATTGTTCAATCATAGACTAATTAGGTTTAAAAGATTCATCTCGCGATTTCACGGTGAACTGTGCAATTAGTTTTTTGTTTCGTCTACATTTAATACTCCATGCATGTGCCGCAAGATTCGATGTGATGTTTTGGGGTGAAAATTTTTGGGAACTAAACACCCCCTGGGTTTGCTTTAGAAATTTTCAGCAGTATATAGGAGTAGTCATTAACAGACGTGAGAAACACTGTACTAGCTACATATTTATTTAATGAATGCTGTATACATACGGTTTGAACGCCGTATATTTCAGGAGTCATTTCTATGGCAACTGAAAATTAAATGAAAAATTGTTTGTGATTGCAAATTTCATTCTTGACCGCATAATGTCATCTAGAGCAGAGTTTGATGACCAGGATGGAATCATGGTATACAACTTGCTTTGTTTTTAGGTTCCAACATTTCCATCCAATCTGTTCTTCTTATGTGAAGTGGAACCAAAGACCGGCGGGGGACACCAGTAGTACTGAGCCACTATGTCTACAAGGGTGGAGAAACTGGAAAGGATGGACTGATATATACAAGCGTTCTAGGAGAGGGTGATGACCTGTCTTCGCCAATAAGCCGTGGATGGCAATTGATTTTTCTCACTAAAGATAAAGCCGTTGCTGAGGAAAGATAACTGCCATGCAATGATTTTTGTGGAAGATCTGAATTTTAGTGCTCAGATTACTATAAGTACACCTGGCCTCTTGATAGGCTATGAAGCATAGGCAATTTCTACTTCTAATAAATATCAAATTTTGATTTGATTTATAGAGACATTGCACAGGAGTTAAGCTTCTGATGACCTGGACTCCAACAGACATTGTTTCGTTTTACTTCGTTCTCAGGTCCTTTGTTTTGCTACTTACAGGGGCATGTGCCATCCGCCACTACTCTCGGAAATGCATAGGAACAAACAACATTGAAAACGTGGGACACACTGCTCGACATCAGACCTTTGAAATGCTTGGGAACTTCAGTTTTGCTGATTACTTGAAGAAGGAAGCAACCGCATGGGAATGGGAGCTGGAACCCAGGGAGTATGGAAAATTCCTTTATTCTCCATGGAGCATGACCTCCATATTCATCTGAAAAGTTTACCGTGTTCTGCTTATTTTCATAGGGATGCCATTCAATCTTGTATGCCTCTAGAATCTCAGTGTTGTCTTAACACATTATCATGTAAAGTTTAGTTAGTCTTAAGTTGCTCTTCTTTTACCTGGAAAGATAGTACTTACATTTTAGTCATCAATGCTTGATTTTTGTTTAGAACATGACCCCATGATTACTAATGCTGTAGTTATATTTGATTCATATCAGTACTAATGAATTGCCTGTTGGGCTTATGTTTAGTTCTTTGATTTTACTAGGTTTGAGTATATATTTTTCATTCTGTTTTATTTAGGTACGGATTACGTGCAGAAAGGTTGTGGATTAGTGTTTTTGAAAATGACAATGAAAACATTCGACATCTGGCACAATGAGGTCAGCTATCTAAAGTTTATATATAAATGTCTTCAACCATATTTCAGTACCAATCTAGGCTAGAAGTACAAGAGCATCGTGCACAATTAGAGGGGAGGGAGGGAGGGAGGGAGGGAGAGAGCCACAATAACAGTGAACTGTAGTACAAGCAGGATAGAGATATTCTTATGATTCATTAATCATCTTTAACTGTCAAAGCATGCATACTCTGTTCAAGAGATGCAAGCGCTATATTTTGTAACACAGGAAATGCTGGACCTGGGAAAGATATTTGTTCCCTTTTTTAATATATAAGCAGTAGCTTTGCAGTATGAGTGAGAGATTCTATATTTGTTCTTTTATGAAGGTTGGTGTACCAAAGGAGCGGATAAAGAGGATTGGTGCAGAAGATAACTTTTGGACTAGCGGCACAACCGGACCCTGTGGACCATACTCTGAAATTTATTACGATTTGTATCCTGTGTTTTCCTTTTGTACGATATGTATGGTTTTCCAATAGAGATTACAGCTGAAATAGCCAGTGAACGAGGTGTTACTGTTTTTTTTTTTTTTTGATAAGAGAGGTGTTACCGTTGATATTGAGGGATTTGATATTGAAATGGAAAACCAGAGGAAACAATCTCAAGCCGCTCATAATGTAGTCAAACTTTCTGTAGGAATTGAGACCGAGATAGTCCCGGTACTGAATTTTTGGGATATGACTCTCTCTGCTTCTGCCTTTGTTAAAGGTCTCCTTGATACTGAATTTTTTCATATACTTTGGTTGTTTGATTTGTGCTACCAGATATCACCGTAGCGTTAGCACGGGCAATATACCAGTGAGTATATAAGAGAAGAAGACTTAAGAGAAAAAGACTTGAGGAGAGATCGAAGCCATTCATTTGTATGAAGTTAAATTGGGTGGATTTAGATTAGGCATGACGGTGGGATGGGGTTGAGCGGGGTGGATTTAGTAAAGAATTATTTTTGTGTATTATATAGAGGGGTAAAGATTATCATGGTTGCCAAAATATACTATATTTTTTGTTTTATTTTTCAACATGATTTCCATTAAATTAATACAAGTGAGATGTGGCAGCAGATTAGGCCACACGAGACTACTTTGTCACAGATGATTGATTTCTGTTTGTGGTGCACATACGGGCTCATTAAATTCGTTTCTTCATAAATATTTCTATATATAAACTCTACATTAGGAGGGTTGAGTCTTAATTACAATCTCTTTTCACTAGAAAACTATCTATAGAAACTATGCATTAGGATTTAGGACTCTATCCAAATGTATCATGTATCACTTGTCATTCATTGTTGCTTCTTGCCCCTTCCAATTTCTTCACCGTAGTATAGTTCAACTATACTAAGCAACGAGAAGGAACACCAATTTACGTCTATCACATGTCACCAAATGAACATTAGACTTTTCATGGATAATTATACAAAAATACTAGTATTACTACATAGTATACGGTCACCGAGGTCTACACACGAAATCCGTAGCCAGTTTGCGTCGACTTGCCATCTCAGGCACATGGGGCAGCCGGTGGCCCAAAGAGTTCGAAGAGCCCCCGCTCGCCCAGGTGGAACGCCGCGTTGATGATGTCCACGCGCACGTCGTGGCTGAGCCCGGCGACGTACTCTTCGTCATACCTGCCGAGATCCCCAGTGCCGACGGCATCGCGGCCGATCCAGTAGGCGATCACTGCGGCGAGGACCTGGCCAGTGACGCCAGCGGGCACCGGCACCGCCCCTGTCGCCGCGTGCTCTCCGGTGTCCATGCCGGCCGCGACAACCCCGGAACGCCGCGCCAGTGCAGACGGCACGTGAAACTCCTCGCCGTCGAAGCACCTCAGCAGGATGAAGTCTTCGGCGGCGGCGGCGGCTGTGTATTTGGCCATTGGCTGCGCCGTCGTGATCTCTACACGCATATACACACTGCTGCAAGCTGATAAGAGGCGCCTCGGAATTTATGGAACTGTTGGTGCAGCCACGCGATGCTCTGTCGATGGAAACCATGGAGGCGCTCATTGTTTGCATCGATCAGCACATTAAAGTGGCGGTCCCAAGAGCACAAACCTTTGCATAATACTTCTCCCCCTTCAACGTGTCAGTGTCACTGCGCAATGCACGTTCTTGGAACAACAGCCATTTTGTTGTACTTGTACCCAATGTTTTTTTGGAAGAAAATGAGCATGTAGACAATACATATATGCACACACATTCTACTCTCACGAGGACCTCGGAAAAACCGAGCCAATATATCTCGAGATTGATGAAACCATCGTAGGCGTCACATTTGAAAGACTACGAAAACATATATTAATATCGATGAAGTCATCATAGACGCCTTTGCTGTCGACGAACAAAGCGTCTCATAGTGAAAGAATATCAGCGTTAAATCATGAAATAAATATTGGAATATACAAACACCCACATATAAATCAAGACTTTGAACTTAAATGGACATACCACTACAGAGAACCTAAGAGCATCTCCAAGAGCACCCAATATTTTCTTCCAAAAACATGGTATCTTCCAACTCAAAAAAAAATATTGGGAGAAATAAATGGGTGTGTCTACGGAACATTCGGGTGTTTTAGGAGGCATATGACAACCCGAGTGACACATCCTCTAAAATCACTTGATTGCATCAAACAAGTATAATCGAGTATCATATCCCAGCCAAACACTCGATTCCTATAACCACTCGATCCAGATCTAACGATGCAAATAAAATATATCAAATAAATAGAAAAATAAAATAATAAAAAACAAAAAAATAGTCAGATTATTTCTATAGAAGCCAAATTGGAAGATTTCAAAGGGAAATCAAATAAAACATACATATTTAAAAAAAAGCCAAAAAAATATCAGATAATTGTTCGAGTAATTCTGAATGTTCTTTTTTACGAATAATCAATTTACACCAATTGAACACAAGACTTACGCCAAAACAGAAATAGTAAAATATGGTCCAATAAGATGTAATCTATCTCTATTTAAGGATTAAATCTGCATACATACATACGTATGTGGATGTTAGGGTCTAGAGGCTGCTGTTTCTACAGACACTGGGGCCGAGGTGTGAGCCTATTCTACTCGAAGGCAACATGCACAGGGGTCGAGGTGGGGGACCATGTGGTCTGGCCGTCTGGCAGTTCCAGAGTGGGCGTGGCGTGTGTGGTCCCGGGCAGATGTGGTCTGCATGCAAGATTCTCTCGATCAGATACAGATCACACGCACGCATGGCACGCATCCGACGGCTAGGAATCGAGTCACACGAGGGGTAGAATCACCCGAGGGATGGTTAGATTTACCGAAATAAATAAGACATTCTCCAAGAGTTTCTAATAATTCACTTTCAAAAAATCAAAATTTTAGTTCCACACATATTTTTTTTTGTTGGTGACAACTTTTTTTTCGCACGAGATTGCAAAACTCGCATCTACTGTTCTATTCTTCAACACTGCTTTAGCAGTGCTTTTCAGCGAACAAACAGTATTTTCTGATCACAATAAACTAGCATAAACTTCCACTTAACCAAATTTCAGCGAAACAGACAGGGCCGCCGTCGCCGGCGCTTCCCTCCACGCCTCCGCCGATCCGTAGCCTACCCGAGCCGGCACCCGTGCTCGCGGCAGCAACCGGCCCAGCACCAGGGTCAGGTAGTAGCAGGCCATCAGCCGGCCAGTAGCAAGTCACGCACCAGGCTTTTCCATCAGCCACGATGCAGGTAGCAGCAGCCGGCCATCACCACAGTACCATGCAGCCCCCCAATATTTCCCCTGGTCAGCGTGCGTTGGTGCGAGGAAGAAGAACTGCAGCAAAAAGTCACAGCGCGCGAAGGAGGAGACTGCGTGGGATAAAGAATATATGCGCGACTGGAGTCTGCGCATTTTTACGCGCAGGAAGGGTTTTCCAAGTGCCAAAAGATTAGTAGGTGAGTTTGGAAGTTGTTGGAGATGGATTTTTTTCATTCTTTTCCAAAAATAAGGATTGAGAAGTATTATTGGGCATTCTTGGAGATGCTCTAACAAGCTAAAGCCTCATTTTGCCTGTTTCGCCGCTTGAGAATGAAATTCTTTCCAATATTCACTAGTACATTAAACTTAACGGAGCAGGCAAAATAGCTTAACGGAGGCGGGCAGGCCAACCGTCTCAGAGCACAGGTCATGGTTAATCATGGCCTTTACCAAGGTGGGTGGCCAACCACCTCGGTTAATAGTTTAACCGAGACGGGCGCATTACGGTAACCGCCTCGGTTAATACTCATTAACGGAGACGGTTGGCCTAAGCCGCCCGCCTCCTTTAATCTTTTAACCGAGGTGGTTTGATAAAGGCAACCGCCTCCATTAACAGTTTAACCGAGGCGGTTTGTTATTACTCGCCCGCCTCCATTAAGTATTTACAGAATAAACAAAAGCTTTTCTGAATTTGGTTTTGAATTTGAAACCGAATTTTGTCAGGTTAAAACACATACAAAGCAGAAAACACACGTATGAAGGATAAACACATATATTACATCCATTCATGTGTCGTCCTTATCGTTCCACGATCCATGCATGTCACACACTAAGTTCATATTACATTAATGTTCACATAGTTCACAAAAGCACATCACATGTTCACATGAGAAGCTAAGGTCACCTACTCGAAGATGTCCGGCAACTTGTAGTCATTCATGTCTAGATCGTTGGTTCTCCAGTTGCATAGCTTCTCGAACTTCTTCGTCCCTAGCTCGCAGTCGGCATAGAAGAAACTTCTCCCAACATGACAACATTTGTCCATGACAAACTTACAAATGTCGGTTACTATTTGAGTGATGTTCGTACTGTCCACCTTTTCCTTTTGCCACCACTTCAAGGATTTCTTGAGCTGCCACCAGCTATGGCTATAACTCCCGCAAGCCCTGAGGTACTCACAAGCATAGTATCCACACAAGACTGAGCCTTCAGGTTGCTTAGCACACTGCATGCATGATATATGTAACACATAATCATTAGGACTGGTAGTAGTGCAGAAGTAGTAATGGAGGAGGAGGAATAAGAGGAGGAGTAAGTAGTAGGGGTAGGAGGAGTAATTAGTAGTAGTACTGGGAATTGTCGCCTCACGCACAGTTTTGTGCCATACTTTTGCTTCTTCTTCTCGGACCTCGGATCATAGCAGTCATGGTCTTTCACGTACTTCCTGTAAGCGCTGTATGCCAACCACTAGTGTCAACAACAAATTTGATATGTACTTTTGAGTGCACAAAAGAAGATGTGTCGTCACTTACTATCGTAGGCAGCTTTTGAAATTCCTATACCCTTCTTTGTTCGTAGTCCGTAAGGAGTCGAATATGACAGCCTTTCCATCCTGAGGATTAGATTATAAATACAATCCAGTGGCCCATGACGCCCAAGCTGCACCATTGAAACAATATAGATCTCAAATCTTGAAATATGAAAAACGGTGAACCCAATAGCTATTGCAGGTATCGTTTTGATTTACCTGAACTGGTGGACGGCAAGGATACACCTATTTCCTCGGATCTTCTTCATGGCTTGTAAGATGTACTGTCCCTTTCTGTACTTGATCTTGCCTTGCATTTTAGTCCGGGCTAGCACTCGCTGCATCCTGTCCAAGTTCACCAGCCTAGGATCTGTGTCCGGTACATCGTAGCCAATGATGGCCCTCTAAGTAATATGCATAGGAGATAGGTAGATAATAGGTTGCCCTAGTTCCTTGCATACATATGATTGTATCCTGCAAGCACAAGTCATTGTCATGGCATTGTTAGTTTAATCGTAATGAACATGCCTACAGCGATGCAGAGGTGTAATAACTTACATGGCAAAAAGGGTGACTTGGGAGACATCGAGGTCCTTACGCTGCATCAGCCTATACATGTCGTGGAAGACAACAGAGAAATAACAGTCATCTTCCAAGTGGAAGTACTCCTTGGGGACCCTCGCAACAAATTCATTCATGCTTAACTTCGCAGCACGCATATACCAGAGATGGAACCTCCGAACCTCCCATGGCTCCTCCACGAGCGTGCCCAAGGGTAACATGAACTTGCCATTCTCGTAGTTATCGGGGCAATCTAGAGTAAGGGGTCAAACTGACGGCAGTGTTCGCGGCCTGTAATTGAGACAATGAGTGGAAAAGTCTGTTAGCATCATCTACGTACACATAATCTATTGACTATGTTTGGTTGCCATTAGCATATATACCTTTTGAACGTGGGTGAGTACTTGAACTCGTTTGCAATGTTGAACGCCGCCCAACTCTCCATGGTGATGTCCGCGGGTCTGCCCCCTCTTCTTCTGTAGGCTTCTTCGGCACAGGAGGACATTGCCCTTTGCCCTCCTTTGGACCACTTGGAGGCAGTGTTTCATTGCCTGGTGCACCCCCTGTACCTCCTTGTGGGTTGCTCATGTCAGGATGCGGGCTACGTTGAGGACTGCTGCCTGGGCCGCCAACATTGTCGTTGCCATCGCCGCCATTGTCATCACCACCGTTGTTGTCATTGTTATTGTCATCACTTGGGCCACTTGGGGGAGACAACGATGGTTGCGAGGGCTGTGACACCGGCGTCGGCATTTCCAAGACAATGTCTGCCTTGTTCCATAGCACGCACGAGCTGAGAGCACCGCCGATGAACCTGGCTCCCTCTTCAGTGGGAAAGTCGAGTTCATCCTCCTCGAAGTCATCGTGTGTCCACACCACCTCCACCAAGGCATAGTCGGATGGGATGGGCTTGACATGGTACCTGGCTTTAGGGTCGGGCGGCTGTACCACTCCCTGCGCCACATCCTTCTTCCTCCCGGTCTTGCCCCAGGGCACCTATAGCGCGCCGAGTGTTGGCTCCACGATCTCATCGACCGGGTACCTTCGGAGTTGTGAGGTACCTGGCACCATCTACCCTTGTACAGCGACTTGACCCTGTTGTGGCACCACGCCAGCCTAGCGGAACATCTGTGTCCTCAGCTCCATCTTGGGGTCAGTGCTCGTGAAAGCATCTTGTATTTTTCCCATGATCATTTCTTTCACTGCCTCATATTTGCCTTTCTGGATGAGCCCTTCCTCGTATCTCTGTCTCGTGTGGTAAGAGGTGGCGTTAGATTGCCATGAGTCCACATTCTTCTAGCTCTGCCTCAAGGATACGCCCCGGACGTAGCCGCGGTGCTTGGGGTTTCCCAGCGCCTCGCCAGCACATCGTGATCCCTGTGAGGTTCGAACACCCCACGTTCCTTGGCCGCATTGATCACGAGCAAAGCCTTCTCTGCCTCCTCGGTCTGCGGCTCGTTGTACTTGGTCCTTCCCTCCTTTAGCTTCTTCGATCGACGAGCATAGAAGAAGTCATGTGACGTCTCATCGATGACTTCCAACGGATTCCCCTGCCCGGCCGTAGTTGCCTCCCTTTCCTCCTGCTGCCATTTCTTCCTCTTAGCGGCATACCCTGTCATGCCTAGGTGGTGGTGGAGCTTGTTCCTCTTTACGAGCTCGAAGAACTTCTCGCCCTTGTCCTTTGCTTCTTGGCTACTCATTTGTTCAACGAACTCTTCCCAGACGTGACGCTTGATGAAGCTATAGTCTTCATAGGGTGTCTTCCCTTTCTGCACGTAGTTCTTATTGAGTTTTGACCTCAAGTTGCGAAGCGCTTTGCCTGCAATATACAGCGCATGCCCCTTGCACAGATCTTCATTATACTGGTCCAGTGGATACTCGAACCGCCTTAGCATGTCTCCCCACATGGCACCTTTGAGGTCATCCGGGACTTTCCTCCAATTCAAATATGTGATCGACACGTGCTCCTTGACTATACAGGAGCACTGGTTGCTGAAGACGCCGATGACAGTTTCTAGCTCCAAGGGCTCTCCATGTGGCCCTATCTTGTATATGGCATGCTCCTTCTTGTGCACCTTGTGCCTCGCGTGTTGGCTCCTCTTCAAGTCTGACTTCTTGCTACTCTTGCCACTGGCCATTTTGGTTGAAGAGCTCGGGGTGGGACAGGATGCATGCCCCTCCTCTTCTCCCTCCTCGGGGTACTCCAAACACATAGGCACCACCGGCAGCTATCGAGGACAAGAACTCGCATTAGTTTCATACTTAAGCGAGAAGCTCGGCATCATCTCCTAATATGTTGTGTTAGTTATATACTTATGCGGCCCTCGTCATCTACTTGTTCTCATGCTGGGGTGCTAGAAGCTCATGTTGAAGGCCCCGTCAGACTATTGGTCGGATCTTCTTCCTCCATACGACGTTTCTTGTTCGGCCTCGGTGTTAGCACCTCCTCCTCGAACGAGGTGCTCTCATCTGATGACGAGCCTTCATCATCACTCGTAGCCAGAGTCAGCTCGCGCCATTGTTTAGTACGCTTGGCCGCCATTGGAAGCTATGAAGAAGAGAGAGTTATATGGACATTTCACAATTATATGAATTATATTCATCTGAAAACAAGATTACATCCTTTTTCATTTACATTGGGAGTAGGTATACAAGATTTTAAGAAAAGTACAAAAGAGTTTAAGAAAAGTACAAAATTGTAGAATCAAAAAATTTATTTACATATTTGGCTTAGATTTGCCCCATTGTAATCACATCGCTTCTAAATTGGTTGCTTGTATATAATATACAAGCCATCCTAGTTTAGCGGCTCACAAGTATGGGGACATTTCATCATCATAGCCGCTACCTCAGCATAAAAAGTTTCACATCATTGCATATGCCACTCCCTCAGCACATTTTGTTTAGAAGTTTGAAAAAAATTCATCATTGCAAATGCCACAAAGTTTGAGAACAAGCCAACAACCACAATAGTAGGTAGAGTAGTAGTAGGAGTAAGTAGTAAGTTGTAGAGTAGTAGTAAGCTGCAGCTAGCCAACACAAATAGTAGGTAGAGTAGTAGTAGGAGTAAGTAGTCAGTAGTAAGTAGTAAGTAGTAGAGTAGTAGTAGGAGTAAGTAGTAAGTAGTAGAGTAGTAGTAAGCAGCAGCCACTAGGGTAGTAGTAGTAGTATATACCAGTAGCAGTAGTATACAGTTGTAGGAGAAGTTTATAATGATTCGGCATCACTTAAATCAAATATCAAATGCCTAACAGAGTATACATATTTTAAGATATGATCCCTTAAGGAAAACACAGTACCCTGAAAGGCCAAAGCATTAAGACCGAGAAGCCCACAGATCATTGCACAAATTAGTAAATATGTTCCCTTAAGAAATATGATCACTTAAGCTAAATAACTGCCAAAGCATTAAGACTGAGAAGCCCACAGATCTCGATCGATGTTTCAAAACCATGGCAAAACTAAAACAGGCACCGAGAACACGGACTGTGGAGATGGCAACACAGCACAAGTAATTTGAGGAGCTACAACCTTGCAACTACATAGGTTAATCCCACCAAGCTCAAAACCATTTCAGCTCATTTATGCACGAATCCACAAGTCTTCTAGACTCAAAATTTGTACACTCAAACACAACAGGAAAATAACTGCATAGGTTGCTGCATTGCTGCTAGACCCATTTTAAAAGAAAGTCTGCTACCTATTTACCACATATAATCGCTATCAGAAGGGTAACCTAGCCAATCCCAACAAATACCAGCTACTGATTTTATATAGTAGAGAAGAGTAGGTTTCAAATAGCACAAAATTGTTAGATTGGCATCTCACTTCACACAAATGAGCAGTTCACATCTCACAAATCAGTAAATTTGCTTGCAAGAATGAAATAGAGCTCTAACAAACCACCAGCACAACCAAACTGAACCAGAGCTTATGGGAGGATGACAAACCACCAAAAATAAAGTTACTGGTAGCCTGATAACTCATCAGCAATCACACAAAATAGACAGCATCACCAAGTCATTAAGTAATTTCAAGTAAGCCAAGTAGATCACTCATCAGCAGAACACAGACCCATAGGCATGGCATATAGTGGCATTTGCTCAGTTAACCAGGCAGTGGCATTTGCATAGTGTAAAAAACATCACAGGCAGCAATTTAATCATGTTAATGGCAAATTGAAACAAAAATGCATCACAAGCATCTTAATGGTGGGGAACAGGGCAGGTAGCTAGGGTTCACCAGCATGTGGTGGTAGAAGTGGATCTCCTCGGTATTTGTTACAAAGATGGTAGACGGTGGTGGTGGATCTCGTCGGTGTGGAGGACGAAAGAGGTGGGGTGCACACAGAGGAGGCAGGGCGTGGAGGAGGGAGCACATGTCTGAGGTCCTTGGAAGCACGGGTCCATAGATGAGGTCGATGTCGAGGATGACGAACGGGGGCCCAGTGGCGGATCTCCTCAGCACAGCGGTGGCGGCTTAGGGTTCGCCGTGGTTCAAGGCGGTTGCACTAGGGTTCTGTGGCCCCCCAACGGAGCTCGTAGACATGAAGGGAGGTCAAAGTGGTGGCACCAAGGAAAACGGTTGAACCGAGGAAGAAAAGCACAGCGACGGAGCTTCTCACCCCCACTACGGTTCTCGGCGGTAGCGCTAGGGTTAGCAGGACCCTAGCGGAGCTCCAAGGCACGGAGGACGAAGAGCGAGAGTGGGGGAGAACTCAGAGTAGGTGCAGGCACGGGCGGGGGTGCGGGAGCAGGCACTGGCGATGGCGGTGGCACGAGTCCAAATTTCGGCAGCCCTCCGGGGTCAAAATTCGCCCGCCGAAGAACTTTAGAAAAATTTGGGGAGGGGATGGGGTATATATAGGCGATCCTTAACTGAGGCGGGCACCCTAAGCCACCCGCCACAGTTAATATTTACCAAGGTGGGCGGATTAGGGTGCCCGCCTCGGTTAACAGTTTAGATTTTTGTTAAATCTAGAGTTGTAGTAGTAGAGTAGTAGGATTTCTAGTAGTAGGAGTGTTGAAGGAGTACTAGTGGTAGTAGAGTTGTAGTAGTAGGGTAGTAGTAGTAGGAGTAGTAGTAGGAGGAGGACTAGGGTAGTAGTGCAGAAGTAGTAGTAGAGAAGTAGAGTTGTTGTAGTAGTAGTGGTAGTGGTAGTGGTAGTGGTAGTGGTAGTAGTGGTGGTAGTAGTGGTGGTAGTAGTAGCAGCAGCAGTAGCAGCAGCAGCAGCAGCAGCAGCAGCAGCAGTAGTAGCAGCAGCAGCAGCAGCAGCAGCAGTAGTAGCAGTAGCAGTAGTAGCAGTAGTAGTAGTAGTAGGAGCAGCAGCAGCAGTAGCAGTAGCAGCAGTAGCAGTAGCAGCATTAGTAGCAGCAGCAGTAGCAGTAGCAGTAGCAGTAGTAGCAGTAGCAGTAGCAGCATTAGTAGCAGCAGCAGTAGCAGTAGCAGTAGTAGCAGTAGCAGTAGCAGTAGTAGCAGTAGCAGTAGCAGCATTAGTAGCAGCAGCAGTAGCAGCAGTAGTAGTAGTAGTAGTAGCAGTAGCAGTAGCAGTAGCAGTAGCAGTAGCAGTAGCAGCAGTAGCAACATTAGTAGCAGTAGCAGTAGTAGCAGTAGCAGCATTAGTAGCAGCAGCAGCAGGAGCAGCAGCAGCAGCAGCAGCAGGAGCAGCAGCAGCAGCAGCAGGAGCAGCAGCAGCAGCAGCAGGAGAAGTAGTAGTAGTACGAGTAGTAGGAGCAGCAGTAGTAGTAGTAGCAGCAGCAGCAGCAGTAGTAGCAGAAGCAGGAGCAGCAGCAGCAGCAGCAGCAGCAGCAGCAGTAGTAGTAGTAGGAGTAGTAGTAGGAGTAGTAGGAGTAGTAGGAGCAGCAGTAGTAGGGTAGTAGTAGTACGAGTACTAGTAGGGTAGTAGTAGTAGTAGGGTGGTAGTAGTAGCAGGAGTACATAAATGTGAAGGCATACATTTGGTTCAATTACATAAAAGTTAGTTACATAAAAGTTCTCGTTAATCAATAAGTGAGTACATTATTACATATATGTGTGGCATACATATCATTTTGCTGCAAGTGATCCTATGACAGTCTTCTTCTCACCGTCGGAGTGGAACCAAGGCTTCATCTTGGGACGCGGTTCTCGACTTGCTTGATCTTGCATGGATGATCGATAAAGAGTGAGAACTCCGCGTGGTGGTTGTATTCTTAGGATTCTGCACTCCATCAGCTCTCACGATCCTCTGCTTTCCTGACACAACTACATGCCTCTTGGAGTCTCTGGGCTTCGCGTAGTAGGCTAAAGGCGCGATGCGGTTTGCTAGTACCCACTGATCATCTTTGTAGCCGACACTTTCGAGCTCCACGGTGGTTAGCCCATACTCGTCCATGACAAACTCGTTCGACTTGACCCACTGGCACCGGAAGATGGGTATCTGTAGTTCACCGCCATAGTCAAGTTCCCATATCTCTTCTATCTGCCCATAGTATGTCTTGGTCTCCCCAGTGGCCTCGTCGATGCCCTCATATCGAACACCACTATTTTGTGCTGCGCTCTTCTTGTCCTTCTCTTTCATGTGGAACCTGTGTCCATTGATATCATACCCTTGCCATGAGGTGATTTGGGTGGACAGGCCGGACGCAAGCCTCGCTTCAGCAGATTCTCCATAGGGAGGTATGCCCTGCTGTTTAATCCACGTCGTGAAATTGATCCTGTGCTATCTCTATACCCATGCCTCCGTGCGTCCATCACGAGCACGGCGGATCTCCTCCAAGTGCTTCTCAACCCACTTGTCCATGACCACTAACTGATTAAGGGCATTGTGATGAGCTTCTTGCACCATTTCGTCTTGTACATCGGTGCGTACTTTCCTCCCCGTGCACCTCATCCCCGAGGTTCTGCCTTCATGCAGAGGGATGGGCAACCCAATCGCATTTCCATCCTGAATGTATTTGGCGCAGCAGTTAATGGACTCCTCCATTGTGTATGCCTTGATCATAGAGCCCTCTGGGTAAGCAGGTTATGGACATATCTGTCCAGGGTCAACATGAACCTCTTGTATGTCCACATCTGGTGCAGGTAGACAGGCCCAAGTTCCATGTGCATCATTAGGTGTGGCATAATATCGAAGAAAGATGGCGGGAAGCACATCTCGAGCTAGCAAAGACTCTCCGTGATGAACTGTTTCAGGCCTGGCAGCTTAACTTCATCGATGACCTTTTGTGTGATGAAGTTGAAGAAGTAACCGAGGCATGTGATGACCATCTTCACGTACTCTGGATCGATAGCCCTGATCACAATTGGAAGGAACACCATGAGCATGATGTGGCCATCATGTGCGTTGAAGCTGGTTAGTGTGAGGTCCTTCATCGAGACCAGACTCTTGATGTTGGAAGAGAAACCGGTCGACACCTTCACAGCCCTAAGCAACTGGCACATGGCCCTCTTCTCATCTCTCGTGAGGTTGTAGCTTGCGCCCGAAAGGTCCACTTTCCCACTCTGCGCCGCCGGTGTCAGATGAATTTTGGCCTTGATGTTCTGGTTCACAAGATCCTAACGTGACTTCAGACCATCCTTTGTCTTAGTCTTGATGTCTAGCAGGACCCTGATGGTGCTTTCGAAGACATTCTTCTATAGGTGCATGCAGTCGTTGTCTGTCATGTCTTGGAGAAGATCATTAATGTTGATGTAATCACGATTCACACTGTCGCCGCCTGCTGCTGCTGTTGATGATGAGGGTTGTTGTCCTCCGTCATTCACCACCGCCGTCGTCGAGGTCGTCGACGAGTTTCCTCCGGATGCACCGGTGGCACTCGGATCTGCTTCGCCATGATACTTCTAGACGATGTAATCCTTGATGAAAGCATACCGGATCAAGTGAGATTGCACCACGTTATCTTCCTAGAGAAGCTTGTTCTTGCAGCTATTGCACGGACAAATGGTGCGCTCCTGACCCAGACTCAAACGATGCTTTTTCGCAGCGGCAACAAACTTTTTCACATGACCTAGGAAAGACAGATCGTTGCCTAGCCTCGGTGTCTTGTACATCCACCCTTCCCTATCCATGACTGTGATCTTGCACACGCAGCGAGAAAGTCATATAAACAAAGTAGTATAAGAAAAAAGCATCCCAGTAGCTCTAGATCCTGTTTTCTCTCTCTCCTCCATCTAGGTCTAGATCTAGAGAAAAACCACCTAAATCATGTAAAAGAGAGAAGATGAGAGTTGAAGAGTAAGAAATCAACCTCTTGCAGTACCCCCCTTCACCAAATCCAAGGCCAAAACCTCCCCCTCTAAAATGACCAATTTTAGGGTTTTGAGCTCAAAACCCTAAAATATGGAGGAGGAGCCGCGGGGAAGAAGGGGGTAGCGGCTGCTACTTATATGGACAGACTTAACCGAGACGGGCGATATAGAGTAACCGCCTCGGTTAATCGTGTATTAACCGAGGCGGTTGCTTTATGTCAAACGCCTCGGTTAATCGTTTAACCGTGGCGGGCGGCATAATGCAACCGCCTCAGTTAATAATGATTAATCGAGGCGGTTACGTAAGGCCAACCGCCTCGGTTAATATTTTAACAGAGATGGTTGGATTACGGCAATCGCCTCGGTTAATGGATGATTAACCGATGCAGTTTTCTTACATGGCCCGCCTTGGTTAATAGGTTAACCAAGGCGGTTGCTAGGCCGGCAGCCCGGCCTCAATTAACCGAGGCAGGCCGCTAGCCCAACCGCCTCCGAGCCTCATTTCAAAAGGTCGTGGTTAAGTTTTTTTTGTAGTAGTGATTTCTACTGCTTGTGATTTGTAAAGTGTATCCAAACATTAATGTGATTTGGTTTCTAGGATAGGGGTAATCCATTACCTTCTTTGTTACCTCACAGTTTTGTTTGTCTTGGTGAAGTGAACCGGATCCATCACCACCTCACCTTCTTAATCTCTCGGTCATCTTAATAACCAAGGATATGGGTTCATCTCACAAAATTCATGGGATTTCGTAATAACCATTACATTGTACACGAAATGATTTCTCAAGCATGACACCTATAACTAGTGGGGTATGGTATGCCCTATAAATATCCGGTGGGTGGCACAGTAATAGACGATGAATTGATGGTCATTTACCCCATAATTTATTGTCACTATGTTATGTTTCGTTCCTTCTAACCCCTCGCTCATTCATTCCTATGGGACACCCTCGGCCTCGCGTTATCCTCTAGCGGGTAGGAGGACAAGCAAAGCCCCCACATATGTTATACCTCGGTATGCTTATATGTAGTTGTGTAGGATCGATTCACACTTAGATAGGCAATCAGAGGGAGGGTTGAATAATTGTGAAAGCCAAAAACTAATTTTAAAAGTTTCCCCTAAACACAAAACTTGCCTCGTTTTCTATTCTGGACAGAACGCTGCGCCTCTACTAAAAATAATGTCGACCAAAACATGTATCTCCAATTGATCTCAAACTTTTACCGATAAAAGTATATGAAATTATTGAACTAACCCAACTAGAATCACAAGATTTGGAGATCTAGAACTCGAGATATAAAATAAACAAGTCGTTGTGTCAGATGGTGACGAGAATTAATCAAGCCCTAAATTCGTGATTAAACAAAATCTATAAAAGATTAATCAATGAAACTTCTCAAATCACACGCTTGATTCCCTAGCACTGTTTAGATAGATTAAATCAAGTCTAAACTTGCAACCAACAAAATCAATCTAAAACTGAAAGCTAGGCATCTAAATCAAAGAGCTGAGCAAAGGAACAAGATTACCAACACCATCAATTATCAAACCTTGATCTTTATTGCATAGATGTGTTCACAAGATGCACCACACAAGCATCCATACAAGAATTATCCACGAATTCCAAACCCTTAAAAACAGCCACCCTGCTGCCTCTTCTCCGCTAGGGCGGCGGGAGAAGGCGGTTGGGAGGGGATGGCGGTAGGGGCGTCGCGGCGGAGCTTGCCGGCGCCCTGCCCTAGGATTAGGGTGGGGGCGGGTTCAAAGGGCGCAGGCGGGAGGTGGATGGCGTGGCAAGGCAGCGGGAGCCGCCAGAGGTGGGGGCAGGGGCGAGGACGAGGACGGCAGAGGCGCGTTGTGACAGAGGTTAGGGGAGGGCAGGGTCGATAGGCGGAGGCAGGAGGTGGGGGCGGTGCCGTGAGGCAGCGGGAGCCGTCGGCTGCGCAAAGGGCGTGGAGGGGGCTGAGGAGAAGGGTTGCAGGGAGGGAGAAGACTCGTCGCACGTTATATGTGTCCTTTTTACGTGGTCAGGCCAAAACTACCTGCCGAGGCCCGGGAGGAACTTCACTTGGAGCCTGTTTAGTTCCTCCCCCAACGCAAAAAAGTTTGCGCAGTACCCGTCACATCGAATCTTTAGACGCATGCATGGAACATTAAATGTAGGTAAAAAAAATAACTAATTGAACAGTTTGTCTGTAAATATCGAAACGAATCTTTTGAGCCTAGTTAGTCCATAATTGGATAAATTTTGTCAAATAAAACGAAAAGTGCTACAGTAGCCGAACCCAAACTTTTTCACCAACTAAACAACCCCTTGCATTCATTGAACTTGAGCAGAACCATGTGAAAGATGGTCGGAATCTGGTAGGAAAGGACAGCGATGAGGTACTATACCGTATCGATGGCTGACGACTCGTAACTGCATTAGGAGAGTAGTGGCGTAGATGTGCCAATGCCACTGCTCGCCTCTGAGACACTGAATAACTCTTGCCATTTACTCCCACCAAACAACTGCGCGGTAGTAACAGCAAATAACTGCGCCAAAAGCTAGCACCTCGTTCTATAAAGAACGCCCCGACCTGGTGGTGTGGTGCAGCCGTGCAGCTAGCAGAAGCAACTACCAACTCATCTGGTTTACCACTGGTGTAGTGTAGGCTCGAGTGATCTCCTCTGCAAGCTGCTTCAACACGATGATCATGGCATCTGCCTTTTACAGCCTGTTGTGTAAACCAAGTGCTCCAGGTACATGCAAACCACCTACAGCTGCTGCTGCTGCTGCTGCTGGTGGCAATGGTATCCATGCCCTAGCGATTACTCGCAGCAACTGGTATGTACGTGCATGAGATGCAGTATCATTTTGCTCGATCTAGGCCTTGTTCAGTTACCTGAATCGGCGACGGCCGATTTTGCATAGTGCGGTACTGTAGCACTGTAGCATTTTTGTTTTTATTTGCTAATAATTGTCCAAATATTGATTAATTAGGCTCAAAATGTTCGTCTCGTAAAGTACAACAAAACTGTGCAATTAGTTTTTGATTTCATCTACATTTAATACTCCATATATATGCCGGTATTTTGATGTGATGGGGAATCTTCTTTTTGCATAGTGGATTTTGGAGGTGAATTTGGGAATCTAAACAAGGGCCTAATGAAGCAGTAAGTACGTATAACAAAATAAAGTGCAGCATAGCAAAGCAACCGCCACAAACTACCTTATTTTTTCAATTCAGACGACATGTGTTGAGTGATGATTGACGTACGTATGCATTATGCAACGCTGAGTCGTCCATGCTGCAGGAGGTGCAGGAATATGGCTACAGCGAGTGGAGAGGCGACTGTGGCCGCAGCCGGACGCCGGCGAGAGAAGAAGGACGTGGTCGAGGCGGAGGAGGAATGGCGGAGCTACCTGGCGCCGGAGAGGCTGGAGGTGCTGCGCCAGCTGGAGCCGTGGGTGGAGGAGCACGTGCTACCGTTGCTCAAGCCGGTGGAGGCGTCGTGGCAGCCGTCCGACCTGCTGCCGGACCCGGCGGCTCTGGGCAGCGACGGCTTCCACGCCGCGTGCCTCGAGCTCCGCGCGGCGGCGGCGGGGGTGCCGGACGACCTCCTCGTCTGCCTCGTCGCCAACGCGGTGACGGAGGAGGCGCTGCCCACGTACCCGAGCGGGCTGAACCGCCTCGAGGTCGTGCGGGACGCCACGGGCGCCGACGCCACGGCGTGGGCGCGCTGGATCCGCGGCTGGTCCGCCGAGGAGAACCGCCACGGCGACGTGCTCAACCGCTACATGCACCTCTCCGGCCGCTTCGACATGCGTGAGGTGGAGCGCACCGTGCAGCGCCTCATCCGCGACGGGATGGTGGTGCACGCGCCGGCGAGCCCGTTCCACGGCTTCGTCTACGTCGCCTTCCAGGAGCGCGCCACCGCCATCGCGCACGGCAACACGGCGCGCCTCGTGGGCGCGCGCGGCGCCGGGGACGCCGCGCTCGCGCGCATTTGCGGCACCGTCGCCGCCGACGAGAAGCGGCACGAGGCGGCGTACACCCGCGTCATGGGTAAGCTCTTCGATGCGGACCCGGACGCGGCCGTGCGCGCCATGGCGTACATGATGCGGCGCTGGATCGACATGCCCACCGCCTTCATCAACGACGGCCGCCACAGCGGCGGCGACTTCTACGCTCGCTTCATCGCCATCGCGCAGCAGGCCGGCACGTACACGGTTTCCGACTACCGCGGCATCCTCGAGCATCTCATACGGCAGTGGGGCGTCGAGGAACTTGAGGCGGGGCTCACCGGCGAGGGGAGGCGCGCGCGGGACTACCTGTGCGCGCTGCCGTACAAGATTAAGAGGATGGAAGAGAAGGTCCACGATAAAGCGGTCAAAGCACAGAAGAAACCCACACCCATCCCCATCAACTGGATCTTCGATAGGACCATTCCTGTCATCCTGCCTTAATAATCTTTTCGAGATGCATGTAGTATATATATATATATATATATATATATATATATATATATATATATATATATATATATATATATATATATATATGCTGTTATTATGCGTGTCGATAGCACCATTAGTGTCGTTCTATCCCTAATCCTATTATGCTACTGTAGTTCCATGTTGTAATAGTACTACTTTCCTTGGTGAATTTAGTATGGTACTTTTTATTTTGCTTGATGTGGTCCCAGCTGGCGCAAAGACTCTGAGCTTTGGCGCTTGGAACTGGAGGCTGAATGGACCACTGTTGGTCCAAAATCAAAGCCTTGTTTAGTTCTCCAACTTCTCCCCAAATTCCAATATACAAAAAGAAATTCTCCGTCACATCGAAATGTCGGTACATGTATGAAGTATTAAATGTAGATGAAATTAAAAACTAATTACACAGTTTTATTGTACTTTGTGAGACGAACATTTTGAACCTAATTAGTCAAAATTTGAACAATTTTTACCAAATACAAACGAATTGCTACAGTGCGCATTTAATGCGCACTGTAGCGAATTCGGGTGTCCCAATTCGGGAACTGAACAAGGCCAAAGATGAAGTTTCGCTGAAGTCGTCCACTTTCCTCCAGCCATGAATCGATCTGTGTTCTCCTCCCGCAAATCCCACATTTATCAGCCTGTGTCCATTTTGGAAGTTGAAGGGGCGCATGGAATTTACCCTATAAATGCTGGTTCCACAGTCCCCCTTAAAGCTTCCGCTTGCACGGTTCCTCCGGATCATCCTCAAACAGTAGAAAACCCCAACTCGTACGTCGCCTCAAATGGCCAACTTTGCGGTGGATCCCCACCTGCATTTGCCCCTCGGCTTCACCCTAGAGGACCATGCGATGCACATGCCTCTTTTCCCCCATGAAGTCTTCATCACCGAGTGCTACACTCTAAGCAACAAAGAACTCCGAAGGTTCTTTGAGCCTATTCGCTTGAATTTATCAACCATGGTACAATGTTTTTCTCTCATAACAAATCAACCAACAGTACTTTCAGTCATGGCTTATCAGCCAAGCGAATAGGGCGATTTATGCATGTCCATCAGGTGCGTGTTACCAAGATTTAGCCTTGCCCCATGGGAGATGCTTTTGTCCGCTTCAGGAGTCCTGTAGAGGGAAAAATTCTTGGGGCATTGCTTTTAGGGGAAATTTTGGTGGTGGAGACCGTTCTTTGATGGAATTGGTTGTTCAACACCACTATTTCGTGTATTTGCCGAGTACCATTACAAAAAGGGTTATTTTGCCCCTGACACCATAGCCATTATTTTATTCATTTCCTCACATCTTAAGAGAGAGAAGGTGGGAAAACATCGCTTGATCCCTTGTCTTCAACCTCTAGCTGTTCACCGAGTATTTGCCTAAGACACCGGCCAGACATGGAGAACAAGTCGCTGGCGCTAGTGCTAGCGCTAGTGACCAGCATAGAGGCATGCTCCACGGTGGCACAAACTGACCCTGTCAAACTGGTCGTAGTAGCCGGCGCAGAGACAGACCGCTTGTCCACATCCACTGCTGCCTCCATTGGCACAGAGATGGAGACCCCGCCGGCCCAGAGCAGCAGCAGCAGCGCGGCAGCTGAGCATCGGAGCGAGGCGGCACAAAGCAGCAGCAGCGTGGCTACCACCATGCCTATCCCAGCCAGCTCGGCCTTCTCCAGCCGCCCCTTGGTCGCCCGCCGCAGCAGGGGTTTCACGGAGGAAGTAGAGGAGAAGGTGGCGGGCACCGTCGGGCCGTCGTATGCATGGGGCGAGCCGAGTTGTCGCCGGATGCAGGACCCCCTTGCCGCCACCATCATTGGAGGGAGGAAAGGGGAGAGCACGACCGCCAGGTGCTCGCGGGGAGGGGCCCCCCGCCGCCAAGGGCCACCGTGCGCACCACGCGTGGGCCTAGGTGCGTGACCACCAACTGCCGCCATGCCTGCAGAGAGGGGCCATCCTTAGGGCTGGCCGCATTGCCAGGAGCTCCGCTGTGTGCTTCTTCTCCATGTCCGGCCGGTGTCTTATGGCAAATACTTAGTGAGCAGCTGGAGGTCAAAAACAAGGGTACAAGCGACATTTCCCCACCTTCTCTCTCTTGAAATATAAGAAAATTAATAAAATAATGCGTGCAGTGTCGAGCAGAATAACCGGTTTTTGTAATGGTATTCGACAAATACACGAAATAGCGGTGTTGAACAGCCAATTCCATCAAAGAACATTGCCCGCCAGAAAAATTTACCTTTTAGTTTTGGCACCTATTCTATGGTAATAATCAAACATGATGAAGCTGAGAACACTAGGTTGTTTGATTTGTATCACGAGGCTTGGGTCATGTTGGTTGGTTTCTTGGAAGACCTCCGCAATGTCGCAGTTATAGCAAAGGCAGTCTCTGGATTTGGTATCTTAGTGTACTGGCATGAGTCCAAAACCTTGCCACAGTCATTGTCAACGTCTATCTCAATGATGATGCCAGAATTCCTGATTCAATCAAGGTAAATGTTGGTTTGCCTCAGAAAGGCCGTTCTTGGATAGTTCTAGTCTTTGTCTTGAAGATGTAGAGTGTTGCTTAACTATCTGACGAAGAAGTCTTCATCACTCAATGCCATTTCCACCCTCGCCTCCCAACCTCCGCGTTGGACTGGGCCTGGTTCCACTAGCAAGTTCTGACGCCCCAGCAGGTCCTAATGCTGGCCTTGGCTTGGCCATGCATGAACATTGATGGAGGGCTTCACGCAGTGGGGACAATCAGACTATAGGCCGAGAATTGGAGGACACTGTGGTAGATTTGGTTGATGATCCTACTGACAAAGGGAAAAGGAGTTTGCTGCTTCCATAGAGCATGTGTTTACCTCAGTTGTGCATAATGTGATAGAGCTCAATACTAGTGTTGTCCCTACATAAGCGCCTACTTCTGCCCTCAAATCAATCATCAAGGCTAATCCTACTGCTGAGTCCTATAAGCCCTCTCTACCTGAGATCTTTGCCAAGGTACTAATTTCCTATCCATCAACCCCTCTTTTGGCACATTCTCATGTTTATCACTGTTGGCTATTGATTATAGCACTATTATCCCTTCTTACTTTGATGATCCTATTGCCCTAGTGCATTTGGCCTTTTTGTTACCTTCATAGATTATGGTGAGCCCTTCCTCGAGAAGATTGCCATGGACTACCTTGAAGAGCAGTAGGATGATGAGGTGGTTGAGATCCCCCTAGTCTTCATGACATCATGCAAGAGAAGGGCAGTGAAACTCCAAGGATAAACTTGATGATAGCTTCCTCACGCGCAGCAAGAGGATCTCAAGCAAGCTAGATGGCTTCAAAGACCCATAGAGCACTAAGAAATTAAAGCTAGCATAGAGCCTATGCCACTAACCATCATTCCTGCATCCGGCACTGCAGCAGCCCCCACCTCTCAAAGGAGATCATGAAGGAATTGCCAAGGGGTTTCTTTAGATCTAGCCTGAGGCTGTTTGTGCTGCTCTCTTAGTGAAGGATAACATAGATGATAAGATCTAGAACAGTAGGCCTTCATGCACTTTCCCTTGAGGGAGTGCTTACTCTATGTTTGGATGTCAGCTACTCCCCCATGTCCAATATGTGTGCTGGGGTAATAAACTTTTGTATTAGTGCTACTGGCCGTAGCACTCTCTGGAGCTTTTTATTAGATAATAATGTTTCCCCTTAATTTGTCCTATGTGTTAGCTGTTTCAATTTACCTATCTGTTCATTGTATAACTCTTCTTTTTTCCCCATTTTGTTATCTTTCTACCCTGATCATGAAGTGCATTATTTTGTTTGCTCCATGGATGATCAATCGGTTCATTGTCCTGCTCCCTCCTGCTTATGGATAACAACATATCATCAAAAAATTCTAGTTTGGAACATCAGAGGCATTAACTTCCAAGTGGTCGAATAGACATATCCTTTTGATCTTGAGTATAGGAATGCCGTACTATCAAGGGGGATGCAACATGAATCATAGACAAGTCTCAGGTCATAAAACTAACCAAACCCCGAGTGCTAACATGAGACAAACACATGGCACAACACTTTCACTTGTTGATCTTTGGGCTTTTTCTTGACTAGGATGGATAGCCCTTGGAATAAACTTTTTTGAAAAGTCCAAAAAATTATGGCATTTTTCGTGAGGTGACCTATGTTGTCTTTTAGAGCTACGGAAGTTCCATGAAACACATACCAAGCCTTGTGAGAGCTCTCCTCAAGCCCTCTCTTTGTGAGAGTGAGTGATTAGTGTGTGATTAAGTGTTGGGGTGAGAGATTTGGAGTTAGAGAGCAATTGAGAGCAACCCAACTTTGAGCACTTGTTGGGCTTCATCAATCTTCTGTAAAGCATTTGTTACTCTTGAAGGGAAGCCTCCTAGATAGCTAGGCATCGCCTAGCGAGCTTCCATGTTTGTGGTGAGCCACGAAAAAGTTTGTGAGGATTGCAATCTTGCTCCCATAGGGTAAAAGATAATCTAGTAAGACGAGGAAGTGGTCGAGGGAGACCCGGCACGAGCACAAGCTTTGTGAGTTGCCCACCGCCACCTCAATGGAGACTTAGGGTACAAGTGGAAACCCAAACTTTGATGAAACAAATCGCTTGTCTCCCTTGTGTTTTGAATTGAAATATTTGCTTTCCACACACTCTACTTGGTTGTGTGTGTTTACGAGAGCAGGTACTTTTATGGACTTGCTACTGGACATCTCCAAAGATATCTACAAGTTCAGTTTGAGTTTGAACTCAATTTGCATAGTGAACTTTGTTTTATTCCATGTTGCACGAAAGTTCCACACTTTGCTAACCAATTGCAAAGTTTTGTTTGTTGTTAAATTTTAGAAACACCTATTCACTCTCCTCTGGTAGAGATCAGGCACTTAGCTCTAAGAAAAACACTACTACGCAAAACATTTTTTGAGGTGGCTAAAATAGGTTTGTAAAAGCGGCTTCTTAGCCTGCCTTTACTTGTGTCTCTAGAAATCAATTTACAAATCGTTTTACATAATTTGCAAATTGAACCAAAGAATAGCAAAAAATTAACCCCAGGAGACGCCAATGAGGCAGCCCAAATTCAAGACTCATGGTTGTGGGGATTGAACTCATGACCTTAGGCTTCATGCATTTTTTGCTTACCACTCCACCTCAAAGTTACTGGTGACTAAGAAGCCGATATACAATCATTTGTATTTACTTTAAGAAATATTGTAATGAATATTTGAAATCTTAAATAAATTCAAATATAAGAAATTTGAAATAAATTTTTTTATCTAAGTATTGCAACTTTGATTTAGGCCTTGTTCGCTTGTTTTATGAGCCGTACTGTTTCAGCGAAGGAACAATGTTTTTCTCTTACAACAAATCAGCGAACAGTTACTTTTAGCCATGACTTTTCAGCGAAGCGAACAGGGCCTTAGATCTTCTCGACATCCGAGATCATTTGAAAAATTCAAAAAATATATTTCAAGATTTCAACGTTTTAAATAGAATTTCTGGGTCTAAAATCATTTCAAATGAAAATGTTATCAACTACAAAAGTTGCAGATCTCTTGAGTACTACAATTTTGGTTTATGTCATTTCTCAATCTAAGGTTATTTGAGAATTAAAAAAATGAATTTCAAAATCTAAAAACATAAAACAGAACTTCCCGATACTAAATGATTTCAAACGAAAAATATTCGACTACAAAGCTGCAGATCTCTTCAAGTTCGACAACTATAGTTTATGTTTTTTCTCCATCCGAGGTTATTTGTAAAATTAAAAAAATATGACTTTCAAATTATGATAGCTTTAAACAAAAAATTTGGGCCTTGAATGAGTTCAAATGAAAAAGTCATCACCTACAAAGATGCAAATCTCTTCGAGTACACAACTTTGATATAAAGTTCATCTTTATCCAAGTTGATTTGGAAAAGTTATAAATTTTACTATGCTGCATCTATTTTTAAGCGGGCCAAAATTGCCAGCCGCCTCAACTGGAAAACTTAGGCACCTCTAAAAATAGCATCTTTGGAGGTGGTTCAGCTCTCTAGCTACCTCTAAAAAATATAGGGCATTTCTAGGGATAGTTGGGCTTTCCAATCGCATACAAAAATCCATTTATAGAGACGGTCTGGCTCATAAATCATTTTTAAAGACGATTCTTGATAGAGCAGTCTCTACACTAAAAGAGGCTCCTCTTAAAATGATTTTTGTAGCAGTGAAAAAAAAGTAAAGTTGGTGCTTACCTCCATTTCGTTAGGAGTGCTTGCTCTCAAGGAGTGAAAAAAGAACACATATTTCCAACCTCTTTTGAGATGAACGCTTGTTCTCATTAGGAGAGAGATTTTAATTAAGAACAATATGAAGCTTAGAAACTGAACCACTAAAACTGAAAAGTAGGAAAGCTCTAAAACTGAAAGCAGCCCAAGAAGCTCTAAAATGTCATGTTCAAATTGTCTATTTGCTACATATTACATTGCAACAGTTATGGCTTTTGTTTTCCATTGGCTGTTTAGTCTTCTTGTTGCCTGCCTGGTGCTCCTTTTGGAATAGGCAAATTAGCAGGCTATCATAACTCATTTATACAAGAATTGAGTTGGTCCAAATAACTGCCATGATTAGACGATTCTAGCTTTTTAAATTTATTAATAACCTGTATTTGTTGTACTGCTCTTGAGTGTCATCAAGAAGTACTTGAATTGACATTGTGTAATTGATTTTACAAGGATCATGGAAGCTGGGGTGATATTACACAAACTTGATTAATATAGTGATCCTATTAGTCTGATTTCATCAAAATTGTGTGAAATCTACACCATTGCTTGCTTCCTTTAGTACTTCTGAAATGTCAGTTTTCAAACCAGCAACAGCTCTTCTGGAGCAAGTTTCAGCGCTTCAGTTCAGAGATTCAGCAGGATCGGAGTTCATCTTTTCAGTTTTATTTGTGAAGAGATATGTTGTCACCATTGTCATGAACTGAGGCAAATGTGTATATGGCTGAACTGTGGTACTACTTGTGAGCTAGATGTGGAAATATTGATGCATGATAGAGAGCTTAAAATAATACCAACACAAAAGAAGGAACCTCTACTGATTGCGCATGTCCAGAACAGTCATACTCTTCAAATAATGAAATAGAGATCATTTACGATGGTTGGAAAAGTACCATGGTACCTTGAGATACTTTCATCTTTTCTATTTTCTAAGTAATTAATTGAGAAATATATTATAGAAGGTATTTTAGTAATTGATGAGGTTGTGCCCTTGTAAAAGTAACCCGGGCCATGGCGCACGCGGGCTTACTGGCGGCGCACGACACAGCGGAGGGCGCGCCGCGGCAGACTACGCAGCAACAAGAACATATCGTATGGAACAAAATAGCGGTGGTTTTCTCTGAAAAAATGAAATGGTGGTGGTCTGCGTAATACTTTGGGAAGGTGAAGGAGTATTTTCCATTCATGGCGCTCTCGGGGAGCTCCGGGATGCTCTCGAAGGGCGGCGAGATGACAGGGCCGTGGCGGCCTTGGCATCGGCGTCGACGACGGTGCTGCTGCTGCACGGCAGCGTGGCGATGTCCATGAGCTCCGGGTGCACCAGGAAGAAGGCGGTGAAGTCGCTGGACGGCGCGATCTGGAGGCCGAACACTGCCGTGGGAGCAGCTCGTCGAGGTGCTGGGCACCGCCCTCCGCCCGGTCGAGGTTCTGGGCGCCGCCCGGTCGAGTAGAATCAAGCACGTTGCCTTCCTCTCGGGCCTCCTTGTGCTGTTCGGCACCGAGGAACTCTGGGAGCGTATATGCGGTGGTCAGGGAGCAGAGGGCGCGAAGCCGCGCAGCGTGCCTAACGCTGGTCTGAGCCGTGCGCCGTGCTAATGGTCTTGAGCCATGACCTCATGATGGCGTCATGATGACCTATTTACCCTTATTCAAAAATAAAATATAAAATATAAAATAGATATTGCCCTGCACATTTTGGTACTAGTCCCGCCTAATTTGGTATTATCCTCATCTATTTGGTACTTTCAGATACTTTCAGTTGGGTACCTCCTATTTTTCCACCATTCGATCTCGCTCAATGGATATGGTCCATATTTTTTCCAACCACTATAAAATTTCTCAATGAAATAATTGAGCTGTCAAAATACTATACTTAAACTAAATAATGAACTGTGAAGAAAGTACATAGAAATTGTTTTCAAATATGACAAAGATAGTTATGAAATGAATAAAGTAGCTGTTGGCCACGGCAGCAGATTTCCTATCCCATTTTGTTATGTGCACTAAACCTATGTACAAAATAGACGTCATCTATCGTACGCAATATTTTTTGAATTAAAATAAGTAGATTGTTGTGTGAGAAAAAGAAAAACTAATTGATCATTTCAATTAGTAATATGTCAAAACTATAATATATCAATCCAAATTAGATCATTTCTAGGGAACCTCTTTTTCTTAAGCTCAAACTAGGCTACAAGTCAAACATGTAACCTCCACCAATGTAAATAAACAACTTTACGATGAATCAACTGTTAAATGTTGTACTTCACCATGTGCTGCACCCGTGTAGGTTTCTGTAACCGAGAAGTGTGGCGTTTGTAGTTGCGTTGGTAGTTTTGGAGTCCTAGATTGTAGGACAAGTAGAGGCCTAGCTTGTAGGCAGATGTAACAAACCTCCTTGATGTAAGCCACCGTGGGGCTGTTCCCACGCATATATAACACGCAGCCGAGTCCCTGGAGAAGGGCAACACGTTAACCCATTTTGACATGGTATTCAGAACCATCCAATTCCACGCGGAAACTCTCCATGGCGTTCCACCTAGCTTCATCTTCCGGTGCATCTGCTGTGCCGTCCTTCGGCTTCACTGTGATAGAGAAGCTTGCGCGCAACAACTTCCCTCTATGGAAGATGCAAGTCCTCTCCACACTCAAGGGTGCACAGCTCGCGAACTTCATCGACTCCACCGCCAAGCCGCCTTCGCCGTTCCTGGAATCGGTGAAGGACGAGGACAAGAAGAGCGCCCCCAAGACCAACCCTGATTATGAATCATGGGTTGCGAAGGACTAGATGGTTCTCCACTTCCTCCTGTCATCCCTGTCCAAGGAGATCCTTGGCCAGGTCCCTACCACTATGGCGTCCGCGAAGGAGGCGTGGGCGGCCATAGTAGGGATGTTTGCATCTCAGTCACGCGCGCGGATCATCAGCATGTGCATGGCATTGGCGACAGCTTCGAAAGGATCATCAACAATCAGTGAGTTTTTCGTTAAGATGAAATCATTGGCTGATGAAATGGCATCTGCTGGTCGAAAGCTCGAGGATGAGGAGCTTGTCTCCTATATTCTCATGGGCCTGGACAGGGAATATGATTCTATCGTGTCAGCTGTTGCGGCTCGTGTCGAGCCGATCTCGGTTGGGGAATTGTTTACCCAACTCACTAGCTTCGAGCAAAGGATGGAGCTGAAGGGCAACGATGGCTACCAGTCGTCAGCAAACATGGCGGCCAAAGGAGGGCGCGCCAACAACAACAACAACAACCCTAACCACCGCAGCGGTGGTCGTGGTGGTGGAGGCCGCGGCGGCTTTGGCTATGGCAACAAAGGAGGATGCAGCGGCAGTCGCCCTCAAGGATCAAACTTCCAAGCCAGAGTCTTCTGCCAGATCTGTGGCAAAGAAGGACACTTAGCCTTCAAATGCTACAAAAGGTTAGATAGTTCTGTTTCAGGTCCTCCACAGAAATTAGCTTCCTCAGCAACCACCTCATATGGGGTGGATACAAACTGGTATATGGACAGTGGAGCCATAGATCACATTACAGGTGAGTTGGAGAAGCTGACAGCAAGGGACAAGTACACTGGAGGTGATCAAGTCCACGCTGCCAACGGGATCGGTATGGAAATATCTCACATTGGTCATAGCACATTATGTTCCCCTCCTCATGAGATTCATCTTAATAACATCTTGCATGTTCCTAGAACAAATAAAAACCTTGTTTCTGTTCATCGCCTTACTCGCGACAACAATGCTTATGTTGAATTCCATCCAAACCATTTTTTGATCAAGGAACAGGCAACGAAGAAAACTCTTCTGCAAGGCAGATGTGAGGGGGGCTTTATCCTTTGCGTCCGTCTCCAAGTAGATCTACTCCAAATAAAGAGTTCCTCAGCATCATCAAGCCGTCATCTTCGTTGTGGCATCATAGGCTAGGTCATGCCTCAGCTCCCATAGTTCAACAAGTAGTCAGTCGCCACAAACTTTCTTGTTCCAAGGATTTAAATAATCATGTGTGTAATGCTTGCCAACAAGGCAAGAGTCATCAGTTGTTGTACCCAAGGTCTACTAGCATTTCAAGTAGACCTCTTGAACTTGTTTTCTCAGATGTTTGGGGTCCTACACCAACATCTGTTGGTCGTAATAATTTTTATGTGAGCTTCATTGACGATTATAGTAAGTTCACCTGGATTTATTTACTTCATCATAAATCTGAAGTTTTCCAATGTTTTAAAGATTTCCAGCAACTTGTTGAGCACCAATTTGATGCCAAAATTCTCATCATGCAAACAGATTGGGGTGGGGAGTATCAAGCTCTTAATTCCTTTTTCAAACGAATAGGAATAGCACACCATGTTTCTTGCCCCTATGCGCATTAGCAAAATGGGTCTGCTAAAAGGAAACACCGACACATTGTTGAAGTTGGTCTTACTCTCCTTTCTCATTCATCTATGCCCCTAAAGTTTTGGGATGAAGCCTTTCTTATGGCAGTTTATTTGATAAATCATTTGCCATCTAAAGTCATAGATCATGAGACACCCTATGCCCGTTTTTTCATCAAGAGCCAGATTATAATGCCCTCCGCACGTTCGGCTGCGCATGTTGGCCAAATATGCATCCCTATAGTGATAGAAAGCTCCAATTCAGATCTAAGCAATGTGTCTCCTTGGTTATAGCAGCCTTCACAAGGGGTACAAATGTTTAGATCCTTCTCTTGGGCGTGTCTATATCTCACGTGACGTGGTGTTTGATGAACATGTTTTTCCTTTCGCTTCTCTTCATCCCAACGCGGGTGCTCGGTTACGGGCTGAAATTCATCTCCTTCCAGAAGTCCTTCTTAATCCCGGGAACGTACATGCACATGACTCTCTGTTGAGTGATCCTGAACCGACTAATGCCCTTAACAGTGCTGGTGGAGATTCTGTATCTGCAGGAACAAATCCCATGCGAAACGGAGGAGAAAACGGTGCTCAAACTGGTGAAAAATTGGCTTCCAGAACTCCATATCTCATGGGTGCCCCCGAAGGAGGCAGCACAAAGTCCGGAGATGCTCCTCCTGGTGGTGCCAGACGATTTGGCTGCGTATCTGCCTTGGGATCGGAGCCCAGGGTGTCGCTCTCACCCATGAACGTGACAATGATGCAGGCAGTGTCCGGCGTGGGATCTTCTGCTCCGCGCATCGAATCACAGCAGGCGGGCAGCATTCCTGTGGCTCCCACAATCGATCCGCCGCACCACGACGACACGAGCTCCCATGCGGATGCAGGGACAGGATCACCTGCGCCGCTTCAGGGATCCGGTGCTCCGTCCTCCTCCGGTGCTATGCCTGAAGCTTCCTTCCCGGTTCCTCCTCATCGCCACTCCACGCGGCTACAACAAGGTATTGTGAAACCAAAAGTTCACACTGATGGAACAGTGCGTTGGTGTATGCACTCTCAGTCATCTCTAGAGGAGCCAACTACAGTTTCTGATGCGCTACGTGATCCAAATTGGGCCGCGGCAATGGATCAAGAACATCAAGCGCTGGTTCGTAATCAAACTTGGCATCTTGTTCCTCCTCCTAGAGGTCACAACATTATTGATTGCAAATGGATTTATAAAGTTAAGAGGAAATCTAATGGTTCAATTGATCGTTACAAGGCACGATTAGTAGCCAAAGGCTTCAAGCAACAATATGGGATTGACTTACGAGGACATGTTTAGTCCTGTAGTCAAGGCGGCGACCATACGACTTGTTCTTGTATTGCAGTGTCAAGAGGGTGGTCTTTGCGACAGCTGGACGTACAGAACGCTTTCCTTCATGGAGTTCTGGAGGAAGATGTTTACATGAGGCAACCGCCAGGTTATGTTGACATGACACGACCGAACTATGTATGCAAGCTGGATAAGGCCTTGTATGGGTTGAAACAAGCTCCAGGTGCATGGTATGCTAGACTGTGTGCAAAGTTGGACGCATTCGGCTTCATTGCTTCCAAGGCAGACACTTCTTTGTTCTACTACAACAAGGGAGGTACAAGTTTGTTTGTGCTTGTTTATGTAGATGATATTATTGTTGCGAGTTCATCCCAAAAGGCCACTAATGCTTTACTCCAAGATCTTTAGAATGACTTTGCTCTCAAAGATCTAGGTGATCTTCACTATTTTTTGGGCATTGAGGTCAAGAGAAGTGGTGACGGCCTGGTCTTATCTCAACAGCGCTATGCATCAGATATTCTTGCTCGTTCCAGCATGCAGAAATGCAAACCAGTGGACACACCACTTCCAAGCAATGAGAAGCTCAGCATAGAAGGAGGCACCAAGCTCGGACCTGATGACTCATCCCGGTATAGAAGCTTGGTAGGGGCACTGCAATATCTAACACTGACTAGACCTGATATTTCTTTTGCAGTCAACAAGGTGTGTCAGTTCTTACATGCTCATACTTCATTGGAGCGCTGTGAAAAGGATCCTGCGGTATATACAAGGGACAATTAGTCTTGGGTAGAAAATTCGACCCTCAAAGAGCATGATGGTTAGTGCCTTCTCCGACACAGATTGGGCCGGCTGTGTAGATGATAGAAGATCAACAGGTGGCTTTGCAGTGTTTCTTGGCAACAACTTGATCGCATGGACTGCTAAAAAGCAACCAACTGTGTCTCGGTCAAGCACAGAGGCGGAGTATAAGGCCTTGGCAAATGCTACCGTAGAGATGATTTGGGTGCAAAAATTGTTGAATGAATTGCAGGTTCAACATCCATCGATGGCACGGTTGTGGTGTGATAATCTAGGCGCCAAGTATCTATTAGCTAATCCAATATTCCATGCAAGGACAAAGCACATTGAAATTGATTTTCATTTTGTTCGTGAACGGGTTGCACAAAAGCTGTTAGATATCAGATTTATCAATTCAGGAGATCAAGTTGCAGATGGGTTTACAAAAGCCTTGCCCACTGTGAAACTAAAGAAATTTAGAGACAATCTCAACCTTGTGAGTGGCTGAGATTGAGAGGGCATGTTAAATGTTGTACTCCACCATGTGCTGCACCCGTGTAGGTTTCTGTAACCGAGAAGTGTGGCGTGTGTGTAGTTGCGTTGGTAGTTTTGGAGTCTAGGACAAGTAGAGGCCTAGCTTGTAGGCAGATGTAACAAATCTTGTAACAAACCTCCTTGATGTAAGCCACCGTGGGGGCTGTTCCCACGCATATATAACACGCAGCCGAGTCCCTGGAGAAGGGCAACTCGTTAACCATTTTGACATCAACTTGACAGTTGAGTTTTGTGGAACAGAGGAAACAGAGCAGTTCCAAACAGGGATGTAGTATGTGTGTAGGAGAAAAAGAGGCAAAGCGAAACAAAGACCACCAGATCGCTAGATCCCATCGATGGAACAACATAACTCTGCATCTCAAATTTTCTCATATGCCGCCTTCAGCCCACGCACAGTCACCATGGCAATGACACTGTCGCTATGCTGCCTCCTCCTCCTCGTCCTCGCCGGTGACGGCAGGGGCGAGGTCGCCGCGTTTGAGCTGGAGGAGGCCACCATCGAATCGATCCATCGCGCCTTCGCGACCGGGGAGCTTACCTCCCGCGGTCTCGTCGAGCTCTACCTGCGCCGCATCGCGTCCCTCGATCCCACTCTCCACGCCATCATCGAGCTCGACCCGGACGGCGCGCTCGCCACCGCCGACCGCGCCGACGCCGCCGCCCGGTCTAGCTCCGGCGTGCTCCCGCAGCTGCACGGCGTCCCTGTGCTGCTCAAGGACAACATCGCCGCGGCCGGCGACGGTGGGGTGCTCAACGCTACGGCCGGGTCGCTCGCCATGGTCGGGTCACACCCCGCGCGCGACGCCGGCGTGGTCGAGCGGCTCAGGCGCGCCGGCGCGGTGATGCTCGGCACCGCGAGCCTCAGCGAGTGGTGCAACTTCCGCGGCCCCGGCATCCCCGCCGGCTGGAGCCCCCGCGGCGGCCAGGCCAGGGTCCGTCGCTGTCCCCTCCTTTTCCTCAGTTTCTTGGAACTCACATAGCATAGCATAGCAAATTGGTTTTCTTGCAGACCCAAGAACCATTGCTGCAATGCGACGTCGATTGATTTTGGATTGCTGATGCAGAACCCGTACGTGCCGTCGGCGATGCCGTGCTCCTCCAGCAGCGGCTCAGCGATTGCGGCGGCTGCGAACATGGCGGCGGTGACGATTGGGACTGAAACGGATGGCTCCATCATGTGTCCTTCCAGCTACAACTCCGTCGTCGGGATCAAGCCGACCGTGGTCTCACCAGCCGCGCCGGCGTTATCATCATTTCACAAAGGATGGACACAATTGGGTGAGTAACCTATAATCAACTGATTTTGATTCGTACCTTTTTAGCCAAGGATGTTTGTTGCTTCTCATACACTTGACAATGCTGCCGAATTTAATCTAAAAATCAGCAGATCGAGGCATGTTTTTACCTACTTGTGTCAAGGGATTTTTGCTGTTTCTATTCTTTCAGTTTCCCCCTCAAAATATATGTGTCACTATCCGGATTGACCACTGACCAAGTTTTTTTCTTAAATTTTTGGTGATACAGCCCCGTCACTTGGACAGTTTCAGATGCTGTGCGTGTGTTGGAAGCAATCGTTGGTTATGACCCTCGAGATGCAGAGGCAACTCGCGTGGCTTCACATTATATACCAGAAGGTGGATACAGGCAATTCTTGACCATAGACGGACTAAGAGGGAAGAGGTTGGGAATTCTTAGGAAGGATTTCTTCCGTTTTCCCTCTGGTTCCGTCCAAGAACAGGTCTTCAGTGATCATTTTAAAATTATGTGGTACTTTGCCACATCTTGATCCTATATAGTTAGCATATGTTTTAGGGATCCCTATGTTCCGTCTGCAAGTAAATTATTGTTTTTTGGAACAATGTTTAGTTATCACAAGTGTCGGGTACCTAAAACTAGGGGTACCCACAATCAACGATTAAGAAAAACAAAACGCTACCCGCAAACGAAACGAGCCAAAATAACGAACGAGATACCTCGACTAGTTCCGACTCGTATGAGGCCAGCTCGACGGGACGCCTCGACTACATTCCGACTCGTACGAGGCACCCTCGACTGCGTTCCGACTCGCACGAGGCTCGTTCGACAAGGCATCTCGACTATCGGGAAATCTCCGACTCGCACGACCCCAGGTCGGACCACTCGACTCATCTTATTCATCTAACTCCGAGACAAAAGTCAGAGCATTTATTGCGACTACCTACTATTTCCTACCGTCATGGCTATAGCTGTGACCGACGTGGAAGCAGTACCGGTGTCAAATCTTACTTTTTATCTTCCATCCCGGGACCGGTGAAAACCTGTCACTATATACACCATACCGCGCACTGTTTTGCCACCGATCACCCTCGAGGGAGGATACGACAAGGACCATACCCCACGATCTCGGGGATTCGGCCTTATCCATCCGTCCTCGACCCGGCCTCGACCCAGCCTCGACCTACCATCGGTCAGCAGGGAGGAAAGGCCGACAGGGCACAGGACTCGGGGTCTTTTCACCGTCTCGTCCTCTACGTCACCATGGTGTCTAGGGATGGCCGACCATTCCCAGGGCACGTCGCTACAACTATCTCCACAGGGATCGACAAAACTTCACCTCAAGGTGCCCCGGCGTGCCAGCCTCCTCTCACCCTATAAAAGGGCAAGTCGAAGCTCTACAAGGGGGCAGGCTAGCGACAAGCAAAAAGCTGAAGTGCAAGCAAAGCAAAGGCAGACAAACCACAAACCACAGACCACGAAAAACCAACCTCCCTTGTATTCTCATTTTCCCTTTGAGACATGGGCTCAGTTCCCTCTCTCGCAGCTTATAACCCCTACGCAAGCACTTAGGTGCAAGGAAATACAATACTCCCCCTCCCCGCTGGACGTAGGGCCTTTTTTTGCCCGAACCAGGATAAATCTTCGTGTATCCTCCTTGCATCACCATCCAGATTAGGGACACGCAGCACTTGATTCACTCGTTGGCTTAGGACCCCCGCGGGACAAAACGCCGAAAGTTGGCGCGCCAGGTAGGGGAAGCTGCGTGCCAACATCGTTTTCCCACCATTTTTCTGGATGGCTGACTCTGAACGTCCGCTCCTGTTGGCCATGGTGATCTGGTTTGGGAGTTTGGAGTTCATGTCGCTTGGCCACGGCTGCAACATGGTCCTCCTCCCGCCCAGGCACTCGACCGACGAGGACCACGAGCTCTCCCAACCCAGGGGAGCACTGCGCCGGTATCGTCGTTTTCGTCAGGCACGGGCCGCCAGGCGACGGCGAGCCTGGCGCAACCACCGTCATCGCCTTGCGGAGGGTGATGGTATTCTCCGATCCGGCGCCCCTCAGCTAGACGCCGACACGGATTTCCTCACTGAGGATCTGTGTAGGATGAGCTTGGCTGAGGGTAAGATGCTGACAGGGAGTCCCATCGCTCTACCGCCCGGCGCGATGCCACCACCACCCAGTTTGACTACACCGGCAAGAGGAACGACGCCTTCATCAGCATTTCCGTTTGGACTAGACTCGGTTGCCCGGGCATATGCTTCTTCTATAAGCACCAGCATGAGTGCTTACGAGGAACTCCCCGGACACCATCTACGCTCCACTCTCGACCTTGTTGCATCCACACCAGCTTCCGAGTATCTGGACTCCACGGAGACCCCAGATACGGAGCCCCGTGTGACTGCTTCTCGACATTACGACCCCAGAGATAGACGACCTCACATGCACCCATCGTACTACTACTTTGGCGCTCCAGACTCCGACTCTGCCGATGACATCTACGACCCGACCCGCGAGTGCTTCGACATCGATGGAGCTAGCGCGTCGGATTCGGAGGATGAGGCAGCCGTTGAAGGAAGGAACACACCACCTCAGGTCGAGCTCCATGCCGAGCGGGATGAGGCTCAATTCCTTGTGGATCAAGGAATGCAGCTCGAGCAAATCCGCGAGTTGCAGGATAGGCTCGACGAGGAATGAGAAAACCTGCATCTACTTCAGTGAACCCTCGAGCAAGAGCGCGCAGCACGCGCACATGGTGGAGGAGCTCAAGAAAGAGCTCGCGACATCAATCATCGCATCGTCGAGGATCGGGCGGTCGACCCCCCAGTTTTCGGTCGAGCCAGCCAAAACGTGGTCGCCGCCGCCATGCTCCTTCGTAACATGCCCGAGCCATCGAACCCCGAGTCCCGTCGAGCCCGAGATAAAATCCGAGGACTCCTCGAGACCGCTGCCATACAGTAGGCCGAGAGTTCCACCTCGAGGCGACGCGGGCCTGCCTCAGAGCAGCCTGCCGAGCCCTCTCGACAGGAGAGAGAGGCCTCAGTTCATCCAGAGCACGCCCAACAGAACAAGGCGGCCTCTGTCCGTGAGCGTATTGTCGACAACCGTGAACCTCGAGATGCCCGTGACAACATCGTCGAGCGTCGGAGGCGCAAACACGGTGACGGTGCAGCTCGAGGCTACCACGAGCACAGAGGCGGGCGCTACGACAGCTCAGAAGATCGAAGCCCTTCACCCGAGCCACCGGGTCCTCGGGTCGAGCTAGGCCATTCGCGAAACGATACTCCCGGCTCGGTTCCGCCCTCCCCACAACTCTTACCAAGTATAACGGCGAGACCAAACCCGAACTTTGGCTCGCTGACTTCCGCTTGGCCTGTCAGTTGGGTGGGGCCATCGACGACCAGGTCATCATTCGGCAACTCCCCCTGTTCCTGTCGGACACTGCTCGAGCCTGGCTCGAGGACCTCCCACCTCGACAAATCCACGACTGGGACGACCTCGTAACAGTGTTCGAGGGGAACTTCAAGGGAACCTACATGTGCCCTGGCAACTCGTGGGATCTCCGAAGCTGCAAGCAGAAGCCGGGTGAATCCCTCCGGGATTACATCCGGCGTTTCTCCAAGCAACGCACCGAGCTCCCCAACATCACCGACTCCGACGTCATCATGGCCTTCCTCTCTGGTACCACCTGCAAAGAGTTGGTCCGAGAGCTGGGCCGCAACACTCCCGTCACTGCTAACGGTTTGATGGATATCATCACCAACTTCGCCGCCGACGAGGAGGCAGTTGATGCCATCTTTGGTGGAGATTAGGACAAGGGGAAGCACAAGGAGGAGGATCCCACGGGCTCCAGCCAGAGCTCGAAGAAGAACAACAGAAAGAAGAAGAAGAACCAGCAGGGCAAGCTCGAGGCCCCGGCCAACGACCTTGTTGCTGCTGCTGATCGCAAGAAACCTCGAGGGCCCCCCAGCGGGGGCATTTTCGACAAAATGCTCAAAGAGCCATGTCCCTACCACAAAGGGCCCATGAACCACAACCTCGAGGACTGCCACATGCTCCAAAGATATTTTGAAAGCATAGGCGTCAAGAAAGACGACAAGAAGGAAGATCCCAAGGGAGACGACAAGGACGAGGGGTTCCCCGAGATTCACGACTGCTTCATGATATACGGAGGACCCTCGACGCGTCTCTCAACACGACAGCGTAAGCGAGAACGTCGAGAGGTCTTCTCTGTGCAGCCGGCAACCCCCCTCTTCCTTGACTGGTCCGAGGTGGCCATCACTTTCGACCGTGATGACAACCCAGACTATGTCCCCAATCTTGGGGTCTACCCACTTGTTGTTGATCACATTATCGCCAACACACGCCTCACCAAGGTGCTCATGGATGGCGGCAGCAGCCTTAACATCATCTATGCCTAGACCCTCGACCTCCTGGGGATCGCGAGGACGCACCTCCAACCCAGCGTCGGGGGCTTCCATGGAGTCATGCTAGGAAAGCGAGCAGAACCCGTCGGGCGGGTCGACCTGCCTGTCTGTTTTGGCACTCCCGCCAACTTCAGAAAGGAGACTCTCACTTTCGAAGTGGTCGGGTTCCGTGGAACATACCATGCCATCCTTGGGCGCCCATGCTACGCTCGGTTCATGACAGTCCCCAACTACACCTACCTCAAGCTCAAGATGCCAAGACCCAATGGTGTCATAAATGTCGGGCCCTCCTACGAGCACGCCTACGAGTGCGACGTCGAGTGCATCGAGCACGGAGAGGCCATCTTAGAGTCGGCGACCTTGGCGGCGGACCTCGACGGTTTGGCCAACGAGATCCCTGACCCCAAGAGCCACGCCGGTAGCTTCGAGCCCGCGGAAGACGTCAAGCTCGTACCCCTCGATCCCACCGACCCAAAGGGAAAGGCTTTGAGCATCAGCGCCACCCTCGATCCCAAATAGGAAACAGTGCTCGTCGACTTTCTTCGTGCAAACATCGACATCTTTGCGTGGAGTCCCTCGGATATGCTAGGCGTACCCAGGGAAGTTGCTGAGCACGCCTTGGAGATCCGAGCCAGCTCCAAACCGGTGAAGCAACGCTTGCGCCGCTTCGACGAGGAAAAGTGCAAGGTCATCGGCGAGGAGATCCACAAACTGTTGGAGGCTGGATTCATCAAGGAGGTTCATCATCCCGAGTGGCTAGCTAATATCGTATTAGTTAAGAAAAAGAATGGGAAGTGGAGGATGTGTGTAGACTATACTAGTTTAAATAAAGCATGTCCAAAAGTTCCTTTTCCTTTGCCACGCATTGATCAAATTGTTGATTCCACTGTGGGATGTGAAACTCTGTCGTTCTTAGATGCGTATTCCGGCTACCACCAGATCAAAATGAAGGAGTCAGACTAGCTCGCGACTTCGTTCATCACCCCATTCGGCATGTACTGCTATGTTACTATGCCCTTCGGTCTCCGGAACACAGGGGCTACGTACTAGCGGTGCATGCAACACGTTTTTGGGGGAACACATCGGACCAACCGTCGAGGCTTACGTCGATGATATCATTGTCAAAACCAAAAAAGCCGATAATTTGATAAACGACCTCGACGTTGCGTTCAAGTGCCTCCGGGCAAAGAACATTAAGCTCAACCCCGAGAAATGCGTTTTCAGCGTTCCTCGAGGCATGCCTCTAAGGTTCATCGTTTCCGAGCGTGGCATCGAGGCCAACCTGGAAAAAATCACCGCAATAACCAAGATGGGCCCTATCCGAGATCTGAAGGGCGTGCAGAGGGTCATGGGCTGCCTAGCGGCCCTCAGTCGCTTCATTTCATGCCTCGACGAAAAAGCGCTCCCACTGTATCGTCTCCTGAAGAAATCGGAACACTTCTCGTGGACCCTCGAGGCCGAGGAAGCCCTTGCAAAGCTCAAAGCTACGCTCTCCAACTCACCGATCCTCGTCCCTCTGACCCTAGGGGAACCCCTCCTACTTTATGTCGCCGCAACGACACAAGTAGTCAATGCGGTCTTGGTTGTCGAGAGGGCAAAGGAAGGACATACCTTGCTCGTCTAGAGACCGGTCTACTTCATCAGCGAGGTGCTCTCGGAAACCAAGGTTCGCTACCCGCAGATCCAAAAGCTGTTGTATGCCATCATTTTAACGCGGCGCAAACTCCGTCACTACTTCGAGGGCCACCCGGTGACTGTGGTGTCATCCTTCCCTCTGGGAGAGATAGCCCAGAACCGGGAAGCCTCGAGTAGGATAGCTAAGTGGGCGGTCGAGCTCATGGGTGAGACCCTCTCTTATGCGTCACGCAAAGCCATCAAAATCCCAAGTACTAGCAGATTTCCTGGCGGAGTGGACCAACACTCAACTTCCTCCGGTTCAGCTCCAGGCTGAGCTCTGGACCATGTACTTCGATGGGTTGTTGATGAAAACGGGAGCAGGCGCGGGTTTGCTCTTCATCTCACCCCTCGGAGTCCACATGCGCTATATCATCCGGCTTCATTTTCCTGCCTCCAACAACGTCACCGAATACAAGGCGCTCGTCATAGGCTTGCGAATCGCCATCGAACTAGGGGTCCGACACCTCGATGTTCGAGGTGACTCTCAGCTCGTAATCGACCAAGTCATGAAGAGCTCGAGCTGCCGTGATCCCAAGATGGAGGCCTACTGTGAAGAGGTACGGCGCCTTGAGGACAAGTTTCACGGCCTCGAGCTCAACCACATCGCACGCAGGTATAATGAGGCTACCGATGAACTCGCAAAAATCGCTTCCAGTCGAACTACGGTTCCACCGGACGTTTTCGCGAGAGATCTCCACCAATCATCCATCAACATCAAGGCAGACGGAGGAGCCGACGGGCCGTCACTCGACCCCCCACCTGAGGCGGAAGCCCCCTCGACCGAGGCTGAGGCCATGCAGGTGGAAGGCTCGACCCCACCAGCCAACCCCGAGCCTGACTGGCATATTCTGTACCTCGACTATCTCACTCGAGGGGATCTCCCCTCGGAAAAGATCGAGGCTCGACGGATCGCTCGCCGGGCCAAATCCTTTGTGATATTTGGCGACAGTAAGGAGCTATATCGCCGCAGCCCTACTGGTGTCCTCCAATGCTGTATCACAAATGAGGAAGGCAGAAACCTGCTCAATGATCTACACTCGGGGGCTTGTGGTCACCACGCGGCGCCTTAAACCCTCATCGGAAATGCTTTCCGACAAGGTTTCTATTGGCCGACCGCAGTCTCCGACGCTGTCAAGCTAGTATGCTCCTGTAAAGGCTGCCAATACTATGCAAGACAAACCCATCTCCCGGCTCACGCCCTGCAAACTATTCCCATCACGTGGTCGTTCGCTGTTTGGGGGCTCGACTTGGTCGGACCCCTGAAAAGGACAACTGGCGGCTTCACCCACTTGCTCATCGCCATTGACAAATTTTCCAAGTGGATCGAGGCCCGCCCTATCACCAGCATCAGGTCTGAGCAAGCTGTGCTATTTTTTACCGACATTGTCCACCGCTTTGGGGTTCCTAACTGCATCATCACGGACAACGGCACCCAATTCACTGGTAAAAAGTTTTTGGATTTCTGTGACAACCACGACATCCGTATGCTCTGGTCGGCCGTAGCTCATCCCAAAAAAATGGCCAAGTAGAGCGTGCCAACGGCATGGTCCTACAAGGCCTGAAACCAAGAATTTTTGACAAGCTAAACAAACATGGCAAAAAATGGGCCGCCGAGCTCCCCTCGGTCCTGTGGAGCCTAATAACAACGACGAGTCGAGCCACGGGGTTCACTCCGTTCTTCTTAGTCTACGGATCCGAGGCTATGCTCTCAACTGATGTAGAATACGGATCCCCAAGGTTGAAGGCCTACAACGAGAAAATAACAACGCCACAAGAGAGGACGCCCTCGACCAGCTCGAGGAAGCCCATGATGTGGCTCTGTTGCATTCTGCCAGGTATCAGCAGAGTCTCCGACGCTACCATGACAGACACGTCCGCAGGTGGGACCTCAATGTTGGTGACCTGGTGCTACGGCGAAGCCAGAACACCAAGAGACGACATAAGCTCACGCCACCGTGGGAAGGGCCATACATCATCGCAAAAGTGTTGAAGCCTGGCACCTACAAACTATCGAACGAGAAAGGCGAAATCTTCACCAACGCTTGGAACATTGAACAGCTACGTCGCTTTTTTCCTTAAAGCCTCGAGGCTCTGTAAATTGTTTCACAATCTCATCAATAAAGAATACAATGGTGTTCAAAGCTTTGTTTTCATAACAACCAGGAAGGATCAACCCTGTTTTCTCAGAGTCGACCCTCCCTCGGGGGCTACACGGGGGAACCCCCCCTCTGTCCCCAAAAAACTCACCTTTTTTCAAAAATCGCATTTTTTCGAGCTTCTTCAAAGAAGAACTGTCACATAAGTCGACAAGTCTGCGAGAGCACCCTAAGGCTCAAGGGCCGTCGAGCCGCGAGATCACTCACGCCTCCAAGGCTACGGTACCTCCGCTCACCCCCCACGCCTAGGGGTGCGACCGCGCGCTAAGTAGACCTAGTAACAGTTCACAACTTTGAAAAAGCTCACATTCCCGTTTGCTTCGGATCAAGTTCTTACACGATCTACAAGGCCGCAAACACACCCCAAAGCTTGAGGGCAGTCGAGCCGCGAGATCACTTATGCCTCCAAGGCTACGGTACCTCCACTTGCTTCCTTACGCCAAGGGCGCGACCGCGCGCTAAGTAAATCATGCGAGAATATGATTCAAGCAATAAAGGGAAGAAAAAATTCGAACGAAACTTAACGATCAGTACAAGATTACACTTAAACGTTTCAGGGCCCCCGAGGCCATCACGACCAAAGTTACAAACATTAACTTATTACACAGGCCTGCATGCCCAGGTTTGGCTCACAGGCCCTCGTCATCAGCAGGCGGAACCACCTCGACCTCGAAGAGCTTGGCGAGGCGACTCCCTGGCTCCTCAGCGGCCTCGATCAGGCCAAGGCAGGCGACTTCATTCTCCTCGTCCGTACGATCTGGATCCATGATGAAGCCATCAGCAATGAGGTCCATGTCGTATATGAACCCAGACCGAACGACCGCCAGAGCCCTCTTCATGCCGTGATGCAGCCCGCCTCGTATCCTCTCGCGGACGAGGCGGCCCAGCGCCACCATCCGATGGACGAAGGAGTTTCCCGGGGTATCCTCCTCGGTGTCGGCATCGGGCCCGACCCCCAGGCCGTCACATACTGAGGTGATGGCGCCCTAGAGCAACTGAGTCCGCCTGGCCTCGGCCTCGAAGAGGTTCTGGAATGAGGTGGCCGTCGCCTGAGCCGTCTGCTGCTCCTTCTCCAACTCTGAAACATAAGCCCTGAGTTAGCATAAGCCTGGGACCTCGACGCCAAGGCCATAGCATAACAAGAATTTTACCCTCAGAGTGGGTCTGCCAACCCACGACCTCGTCACACAACTCCCCGCACATCTTTTCAGATGCTCGAAGAGCCTCGTCCTTGTCATGGATCGTCGCCCTCAGCTCCTCAATTTCCCGGCCGGCGCCCGAGAGAGCCTCGTCCCTCTCTCGAACCGTCCCCTTCAACGTCACAACCTCGTCTTCCAAGGTTCTGACGCGGGCGGACGCCATCCCAACCTGAATGTTGAGGGCATCGCGCTGACCACCGACTAAGGCGATGTCCTCCTTGAGCTCCTTCACACGCGCCAGCAGCGGTGCGAGGTCCTCGCGGGCTTTGGCCTCGGCCTCCCAGGCCTGCGCCGCCTCCTCCTTAACCGCCACATAAGCGACGCGAAGCTCGGCCGTCTCGACGCTCTGCTGGGATAGCCGCTTGTTGGCTTCCTCGACGAGGGCCCGTTGACAGACGAGCGTCGCCCACACACCACTCTCATGATGAATGAAGAGTGACTTGCGGTGGGAATGCTCCTTGAGCTCCTGACCACAGTTAAAATCTAACAATCAGAACCAAGGAAAAGGGATGGATAAAGCACAAGAAAAGACTAACGAACCCGGCTTACCTCGAAGGCCTCCGACATACCCCGCACCAGGGTGTCCGAGACCACACGCAGGGACTGCAACGTGTGCATTCGGAGTCCCTCGAGGTACACCAGTGGTGCACCTCATCCTTGTCGTCGAGCGCAAAGAAGGGCTCGGCGCTAGGGTTGGACGCGTCCCTAAATTCAAGGGTCGGCCTGTCCCAACGCGGAAGCTCCTCCTCCGCCCGCACGAGTGCTAACCCGGCGAAGTCCGGCCACCTGGCCGACGCCTCGGCCTGGTCACCACCTAACGCCGCAGAGGTACCGGCCTGATCTGAGGCCTCGGCCGCCTCGACGTCCACCTCCTGCTTTCCCTTGTCAGCAAGAGAATCATCGATGGTGAGGTCGATCAGAGCCGAGGTCGACCCTTGTGGCGGGGCTGGCGCCTCGACTATCGGCACCACCGCCTGGATGATAGGCGGTGGCACGACCGCCCCCCGTTCCACCTCGACCGCCGGCTCCACCGACCGGTCCTGCTGCGGCTGTGGCTCCTCTGCCTGCGCCGCCTCTTGCCCTACCTCCGGCGGGGCCTCCACCACCTCCTTTGCCTTTTCAACATCCGCCCGCCCCGCGTCGCGGACGGATGTTTCAGCCTCAGTGGCCTCGACGGTCGCCTGGGTTGTCGCGGTCGACCCAGGCTCCGACCCACCAGTGCCAGGCACCTCAAGCCCGGCATCGCTCGGGACCACCGCTTTCGCCAGCCCCGACCCCCGCGCGGTGGGGTCAGAGCCGGTGACCTCCTAGGTGCCTGCCCCCGTCTGGTTAGCCGCCTCCCGCTGCCTAAGCCGCTCCGTCGCAGCCTGGCACTTCGCGACCCAGGCGGCGTCGTCGGCCGCCGTCCACATCATTACGGCGGCGCCTGACCTGAGCGCCTTCACAGGAGTCGGACCCGCGAGCTCCGCCTTACGCTTATGCCTGAGCAATAAACAAATGCGTCAGAACAAAAAACGGGATCACGAATCATGAAAAATAGGGCGGAAAACTTACCCAGATAAGGGAACCAGGGGCCTAGGCCCCGGCAGGCTAGAGCCACCCGACGGCGCCTGCGACGGTCCTACTGTTGAGCCTCCTACTGGCCGGGTGCTCCTCGGAGCCCTGGCTAGCGGGCAGTCCAAGGTCCTCTGCGCTGCCGAGGCTAGCTGGCCTCGGGTCCTCACGCCGGTCGACGGTGCCCCGGCTTCGGATGCCGACGCCGCTACCCCTACCGTCGTCTGAGCCCGAGGCGCTTGGGCTCGCAGGGGCGGCGCCACCGACCCTTCTTGCGGGGCCCCAGACGTGGCGGCCCCTCTCACCGAAGGACCCGCTCCGGCCTTTCTCTCCCCCGGCTCTCCCTCCCCCTCGACGGGTGCCGAGGCACCCCTCGACGCCTGGGAGGTTGACCCCCCAATGGGCTCCAGAAAGGGGCGCACATAGGGGAGGTCCGCCAAAGAAGTCGCGGTGTCGTACCGCGATCAGGCGTCATCGTCGTCCTCCCCCGAGACCGTCTCGGAGGGAGACTCCTCGAGCGAGAGCCCGTCGAGGCTCTGTTGGCGACGGCGCTTCTTCAACGCCTCCTACTCAAGGGCTTTGCGGACTTGACGCTTCTTGGCGGCGTCTTTTTCCTCCTTCTTCTGGGCCGCCAAGAGGCGTCGAGCCTCCCGAATGACCCGATCTTCCGGAACTGGCGGCCGCGTTTCCTTGACCACCGACAGATCCTGTACATGGACCTCGACCGAGTTAGTGGAAGGAATCCGAAAGCAAAAGAACTTAAGATCGTCAAAAACAACACTTACCAGGGGCTTGAATCCCTGGGTGGGGCGCATCGGGACCCGATCGATGTCCTCCTGCCGGAAGCTCCCCACCATCCACCACGCACGTCGGATGACCTCGTCGAGGGGGAGGGACTCGTGCGACATCCTGCTCCCCTCCAACGACGCCTCCGGTGTCGTCTCGTCGAGCCGGAGCTGGCGCTGCGTCAGCGGCAGCACCCTCCGACGGTGGAACGCCGCGGCCACCATCCCCGCCGTCAGCTCGCGCTGACAGAGCCTCCTCATCGTGTCGAGGAGCGGATCTAGCTTCGGCTTGTCGTCTTCAACGACGCCGTACGTCTAGTTCTCCTCTCGCGCCATCAGCACCCGGCCGGAATACCGCGGTAGCTGGTCGCCGTCGTTGCGGAGGTAGAACCAGCCGTCGTGCCAGCCACTGTTCGAAGAGATCAACTGCACTGGGATGTACTAGTCGCCTCGACCAGACCGAACTTAGAGGGTGCAGCTCCCCGCGTGCACCGCGCGCCGCACCCCTCGCTCCCCCGCCTTCTTGGCGAAGTGCTCCGCCTTGAAGAGGTGAAGCCACAGATTCCACTGCGGCTCCATCCCCAGGTATCCCTCGCAGACCGCCGCGAAAATGGCAGTCTGCGAGATGGAGTTCGGGGCGAGGTGGTGCAGCTCCACCTTGTAGTAGTGGAGGAGTGCCCGCATGAAGGGGCTGGCCGGCACGCCGAACCCCCTCTCGTGAAAGGCCATGAAGCTCACCACGTAACCTTCTGGAGGCGCCGGTTCCCGGTGGTCGGACGGCGGCACTCTCCACTCCGGCTGGGTCCGATTCACCCTCAGCCGCAGAAGCCCGTCGCGGACCAGATCTTCCAGCTTCCTCTCCGTTACTGAGGAACGGGCCCAAGCGTCGGCGGGGAGGATCTGGCTCTTGCCTGCCATTGTTGTTGAAGAAACGGTGCAAGCAAGGAAATGATGGCGGCGCTAGACGGTGGCTGAAGGGCGCAAGATGGCAATGGGGGCGAAGAAAGGCAGAGTAGGCGAGAATACAAAAGGCCTGTAGGGGTAAACGGAACCCCGAGCCCTGCTCTTATACCCCGATGGAAGTCCAACGAGCGGGCGAAAAGGTAGGAGCAGTTTTTACATTCAATGACCTTACCTAACCGCTCCCTCAAAACCCGCAGATATGGGCACGTGTCCGCTATACACTCCGTAACCGTCGCACCACGTCACCTACTACTGCGCCGATCTCGCTTCCCCTCCTAAAAAGACGCGTCCGAAACGGGTAGGAGAAGGATCCGCGGACGGATATTCCTAGACGGATGGGTAACGGGCTCCGAGCCCAATATAAACCTCGAGGGATCGAAAGTTGGCCCTCGACCAGGGTTCGATAGCTGCCCTCGAGTAGCAGAGTCAGGGACGACTAGGGATGCGCCCATACAAGGCCAGGGCTCGAGCCACACTCTCGAGGCACCCCAAGACGTGTTCGAGGCTAAAAGAGAGGTCGACGGAGGAATCCCCTCGGAGGGAGGCATCGAGCCCTCGAATCCTATCGCAAGGAATCGAGATCCACATGACTACTCTTTGGCATTTCTGAGAGCGCCTCCGTGGCCGCTAGCCGACTCCTATCGAATGGAGCACGGGCTCCCACTCGAATTCCCCGTTAATAGCTCACCGAAGATCGTCGGAACTCGCCCAAACGAGGGTGGTACGACGTTGTGTGAGGGTCGAACGATAAAAGATGGCCAAGAATCTGATCGACCTCATACGCGTGAGGCTCGGGGGCTCGGCCGCAGAAAGCCAAACCTCGAGTGAAAAAAGACAAAGCACACCACAATTCGAGAACATTCCTCAAAAAGAGCGTGCAAAAGACCTCGGAGGAGTCAAAACACTCCGCCGAGGCCTTGGGCTACACTCGGCTGGTGCGCTCACGCGCCCCCACCGGAAAAAGTTACAACGCTACGACTCCAGTTCATGAACCGCTGAGCCTCTGTGAGAGTACCCCACACTCACCCAAAGGCTCGGGGGCTACTGTCGGGTACCTAAAACTAGGGGTACCCACAATCAACGATTAAGAAAAACAAAATGCTACCCGCAAAGGAAACGAGCCAAAATAACAGACGAGATACCTCGACTACATTCCAACTCATACGAGGCCAGCTCGACGGGACGCCTCGACTACGTTTCGACTCGCACGAGGCTCGTTCGACAAGGCATCTCGACTATCGGAAAATCTCCGACTCGCACGACCCCAGGTCGGACCGCTCGACCCACCTTATTCACCTAACTCTGAGATAAAAGTCAGAGCATTTATTGCGACTACCTACTATTTTCTACCGTCATGGCTATAGCTGTGACCGACGTGGAAGCAGTACCGGTGTCAAATCTTACTTTTTATCTCCCATCCCGGGATGGGAGGTGAAAACCTGTCACTATACACACCATACCGCGCACTGTTTTGCCACCGATCACCCTCGAGGGAGGATACGACAAGGACCGTACCCCATGATCTCGGGGATTCGGCCTTATCCACTCGTCCTTGGCCCGTCCTCGACCCAGCCTCGACCTACCATCGGTCAGCAGGGAGGAAAGGCCGACGGGGCACAGGACTCGGGGTCTTTTCACTGTCTCGTCCTCTACGTTACCATGGTGTCCAGGGATAGTCGGCCATTCCCGGGGCACTTCGCTACAGCTATCTCCACAGGGATCGACAAAACTTCACCTCAAGGCACCCCCGGCGTCCCAGCCTCCTCTCACCCTATAAAAGGGCAGGCCGGGGCTCTACAAGGGGGCAGGCCAGCGACAAGCGAAAAGCCGAAGCGCAAGCAAAGCAAAGGCAAACAAACCACAAACCACAGACCACGAAAAACCAACCTCCCTTGTATTCTCATTTTCCCTTTGAGACCTGGGCTCAGTTCCCTCTCTCACAGCTTGTAACCCCTACGCAAGCACTTAGGTGCAAGGAAATACAATACTCCTCCCTCCCCGCTGGATGTAGGGCCTTCTTTTGCCTGAACCAGGATAAATCTTCGTGTATCCTCCTTGCATCACCATCCAGATTAGGGACATGCAGCACTTGATTCACTCGTTGGCTTAGGACCCCGCGGGACCAAACGCCAACAACAAGTCTGCAATCAATTCAGGGTTCCGATTAGCAAAACTTCTGCCCTGAGATTAGGTCAACCATCCTTTGGTGACACTTTCTTCAGTATATTGAGTAATTGTATAAATGATGTTTGAGTAAAGGTGGGTTAGCAATAGGAAAACAGAATACAGTGGGTTTGGTCTGTTGTGTTAGCTTATTTCAGCTTCTTATTGGATTAATGGGATCCAGGGTGAAGACTATTATTAAGAATTTAAGACTTTGTTAATCTAGAATTGACCAATTAATGAATTACTTGAAGGAGAAATTACTGTATAGATAGATATATGGTATTTATTCATTGCTATTGATGATCCTTTACTATCATATAGGAGCTTTTGCTTACCTTGAATGATGTGACAAAACTGACAGTAAAATGGGTGCCATCTTGGTAGACAACCTTGAGATACCAAGCATGAATGTCATTAATAATGCAATGCAAAGTGGCGAGCATGCTCTTATGCTTGCTGAATTCAAGCTGTCACTCAACTCCTACTTATCTGAGCTGGCCACTTCACCTGTTAGATCATTATCAGACATAATTGAGTTCAACAAGAAGCACCCCGTTGAGGTAAATATTGGTCACAGGAAGGATTTCATTTTCATACATAATTATCATGCGCATCTAATTTCCTATGTATTTCCGCTTGCACATATAAACATACGATTATATTGTATTATTGGTCACAGGAAAGGATGGCTGAATTTCGACAAGATTACCTTCTACAATCTGAAGCAACCAGTGGCATTGGTCCAACTGAGGAGCATGCCATTTTGAAACTGAACAAACTGTGTAAAAGAGGCCTTGAGAAAATAATGCAAGATAACCAATTGGACGCAATTGTAGCCCCAGGAGCATCTGCTCACAGCCTGCTTGCCATTGGCGGTTATCCGGCAATAACTGTTCCGGCTGGGTATGCTGTAAATGGCGTCCCTTTTGCCATCTGCTTCGGAGGGTTGAAAGGATCGGAGCCGAAGCTTATTGTGATATCATATTCATTTGAGCAGGCAACGAAAGTAAGGAAACCTCCGTCACTACAGCATTCTGTCATTTGAATGTAACTACGGAGATGAATCATGTAATTTTTTTGGCAGTATTTTTGTTTAACTTTGAGGAAACATTTATTTTTGTTTGGCAGTATTTTTGTTTAACTTTGAATGTAACTACGAGCCTACCCCAACTTGCTTGGGATAAAAGGCTATGTTATTGTTGTTGTTTGAATATAACTACGGAGATGAATCATGTCATTTAGGGAAACACGCATGTATTGAATGCTAAAACACTTTTGATGCAGTACCTTCAACCAAACTCTTTGAACTCAAGCATTTTGTACCTTGATCGTTCCTGTCATGTATGTACTTTACGATTTATGAAATACAGTCTTTTCGGGAAACAAGTAGTGCAAAAGAAAGATGGATTCAAGTGTCCTATATCCTGAGATCTGCATGAATAGCAGTCTGGGCGTCAAGGATACCCAGGCTGAATGGTTTTTTTCTTTATTAGGTATGCATCTGATGTTTGTGATAAAGGACAAGATGGAGTATTACTGCAACGTGATTCTATATCAAGTGATCAAAATCATTAGTTTCACAGCCACTCTCATTAAGAAATTTATAAATTTACCTCGATCATTCTCTGGTTCCATGACAAGCAAGATTTACAGTCATTATCACATCTTATTCTTCTGCTTGTTTATTCACTCAACATGTATTAGAGCCATTTGTGCTGTCCAGTCACTATTCAGTTTGAGAACTCAAACAGCATAGTGTGCTTATACTTCTCACCAGGCCGAACAACTACAGATGGAAAATTAGGTTGGTTGATGGCATTAGGGAACCCCTGGGTTTCCAAGCATACTCCAGCATGCTTCTCATAGATAGCACCCGCTTTGCCACTGATGCCATTCACATAGTTGGCGGTGTAGAACTGCATGCCAGGTGCATCAGTCCAGAGATCTAGGGTCCGCAAGCTTGATGGATCTCTCAGCTTGGCCGCATGCTTCAGGCCATTCTTCTCATCGCCACAGTCCAGCACGTAGTTATGATCATACCCTCCAGGAACATCATTGATGCGCTCTCCAATCTTGTGCTGTGTTGTGAAATCAAAAGGAGTGCCGTTGACAGGCATTACCTCACCAGTGGGAATTGTGCTTTCATCAACTGGAGTGATGTGCTTCCCCCATATCTGTATTGAATGATTTAAGATGTCACCAGAGGCATGGCCTGCAAGGTTCCAATAGGTGTGCTGCGCCAGACTTATAGGAGTTGCTTTGTTTTCTGGTGTAGCTTCCATGTCAAGTCTTAGTGTAGTAGCTTCAGGAAGTGAGTATGTTGCCTGAATGGTTACATCCCCTGGATAGCCTGAGGGATGTTGAATTGGCTGAGTTATTTATGGTTAAGCATGGAACCTGCAATCAAAACAACAATGCTATACCTTCTTCACCATCCTTGCTGTGATGCTGAAAAGTTATTGATGGGCATTCACCATCCTTGTGCTCTATGACATCCCACACAACCTTATCAAATCCCTTCAACCCACCTGGCATTCACAATTGAGCAACACGATGAAAAGTTATAAGTATATCACATAAACACAAACCACAATGCAAACATTAATGTTGAGCACTGATGACTTGAAGGTGGTTTTATTCTTTTTCTCCAGACACATCAATTGAGAATTGACCATAGAATTCGTTCATCTAGTCATTTACAAAAGTCTACATAACCCCCTCACCTATTGCAACTCGACTACTTCACCCCCCAACCTATAAAACCAGTTATTTAACCTCCTCGCCTTTGCAAAACCGTTCAAGTGGGGCCCACTTGTCAGTCGTCCATGTAAGCATCAAAGTCCACCTCAGCGTGCCCACGTGGCAAAACCACTATGCAAAACCACCATAAGGGGTTATTTGAACGGTTTTGCAAAGGTGAGGGGGTTAAATACCTGGTTTTAAAGTTTGGAGGGTGAAGTAGTCAAGTTGCAATAGGTGGGGGGGTTATGTAGACTTTTTCCGTGTTAAAATTTTCTACAAAGAGCGCTGATGATAAAGATATGCATGCAAACAATGAAATTGTTACATATAGACAATGGTGTTCCATTAAAATCAGTCACTGATCTAATAAAGTCACACACACTCTGACTGAAACCATACCATGAAGGCTGTTAGGTCCATTGTTGACAGGCAATGAATACTCAACTTCGTTTAGTCTAAACTTCCCATCCTTGATCCTATTCGCAACTCGGCCAACTATGCAGCCAAAATAAGGTGACATGCCTTTCTGAAAAAAAAAGTAGAAAAAATAAACTATCAACATTAGTCATTTGAGTACCATTCGAAGTTCAAAACAATATAAATGAAAATTAACAATACATATTGTTCAGTAAATATCTCAATGATTACCATGCTTTGATTTTGGGTTATGGAATGATACTCAGCTGTGGTTTACAGAGTACAGACACAGCTCTAGATCTGTTTCGAATCAATAGACATGAACTGAACAGGTTCTGTACAGATACCTTTGGATGGAGCATCTTTAGGGGTGGTAACAAACACCCAAATATCTTTCAGGTTGCTTTGGTAACAAAGACCAAAACTACCATTGAGGTTGTTAACGAACACCAAAACTAATAACAGATACATACAGATCTGCAACTTATTTATTTAAGGTATGATTCGTTGCTTCAATTAGAATTAGACCTTATGCATCATAGGAAAATATTCAGGGCAAACTACACTTTGGTGGAATCATGAAAACCTCTTAGAAAAACATACTTAAGAGTTTTCAAAAATTTGAAATGTTGTACATCCATAGTTCATCTATAGATGTACATTTCTACAAAATTTGAGATTCAAGCTCTTATTTAAAAATTCATACAAAAACAATAAGTTTCAGGTGCATATTCACTCGAAAGAGAAATTCCTAGGAATTTTATCTTAAACTACATATATATATGAAATTTGTTATTTTCGTTTGAATTTTTCTGGATTTAGTCTGAATCCCAAATTTTGTGACAATGTACATCTATAGATGCACTATGGATGTGCATCCTTTCAATATTTTTGAAAACTCCCAAATATGATTTTCTCCGGGTTTTCACAATTCCACCAAAGATGAGGTTTGCACTGAATATTTTCCCATACAACACAATCCAAGCCAACATGAACATATGCAATGTCTTGGTGATTTGGTAGTTTAGATTGCTCATATTAAGCTGCATGTAGTCACCTCCATGTGCTAGTAGATAACTTATGTTCTAGAAGAGGTGGGGGAGGTGAGGAGATTCCATTTTTTGTGTGCACCTTCAGCTTATCCAAATCTACATGATCTAATATGATCAAACCAAACATACTTGGTAATGCAGCGTTAGACCTACTTCGAGCATTGTGTAAGCAGTGGCGAAGCCAGAGCAAATTGAAGACTAGGAGAGGGGTGCACTTGCCTTGTGGGTGCATAAAAGTATGTCATACGTCGTGCGTATATGGTGAATTTTAGTCCTAATCACTGTTTTTTAATATTTTGTGGGGGTGACTAAGGAGCTCCGCCCACGTGTGTAAGCCTGCATAAGAAGCTCTGCAGGCAACCAAACATGTGTAAAGCTGCACTGCATTAGCCTGGATATAGGCTAATGCAGCCAAACAAACAGCCCGAACAAACTAAAACACGGTCACTCAGCTTTTTCTGGAGGAAATTCCCTCAGTTCAAAGGTGAACTTGGTTAATTTCCCATCTTTGAGGACTCTAACGATGTGGAATTCATAGTCTAAATAGCCACCTAAGGCCTTGTTTGGATGTAGTCAGATTCGCATCAATCCACATGTGTTGGGTGGATCGAAGTGGAACTTGGACTAAATTCCACCCTAATCCACCCCAACACATGTGGATTGAAGTGAATTCAACAACATCCAAACAAGGCTTGGTGTCGCAGGAAGCTACCAATTTTCCATTGGAAGAGTTCTCCCCTTGTCATTGTATCTGAAGCTGTACTGAAAAATATTTTTGGACCAATTTGCTGCAATATCAGAGAAGCTGATAAAGTTCCAATTGTCCTTACTAGGCTTCTAAATACAAATCACAAATTGCTTCAATTTAGTCAGGGAACATCGGTTCAACTCACTCAGGAGTCAAAAGTCAAAGGACACAACACCTGACGAGCAAACCAAGATTAGAGTAGAGAATGGAGAGGATTATTCGAGTGGAGTCTCTCACCACGTACGGGTCCAGGTCATCGAATCCGAGCACCACATCCGCGATACTCCCTGCGCCGATTTTAGCCAACAGGATGGGTTACCGGGGAATCGAAGAACCCAGAGGATGCGAAACAAAGAGAAAAGGGAGCGATGCGGACCTTGGGCGTCGGGGACGAGGAGGGAGGTGATGGTGGCGCCCCAGTTCGAGATCCTCGCGGTGATCTTGCCGTTGGAGAGCTCTAGGATCTTGGGCTCGGCCGCCATTAACGCCCGTTAGGGAGAGATTCGGCTCTGAGCTCGATTCGCTTGCTTGCGGTTGCGGGATTGCAGTGCTATACAGTAGTTAAACGGCCTTCTGTTGTGCTGCCGCTCTTCTCTTTGTCTAATCCAAACGCACACACTTCCAGGTTTTATGATGAGCCCTCCTAGGCGTGGAATCTAGCCTTGTTTAAATGCACCTTAAAAGTTAGAATTTTTTTACTTTCTCCATCACATCAATCTTTGGACCCATGTATTAAGTAGTAAATATAGGTAAAAAAATAACTAATTACACAGTTTAGTTGGAAATTACGAGATAAATCTTTTGAGCCTAGTTGGTCAACGATTGGACAATATTTACCAAATAAGACGAAAGTGGTACTATTTATCAGGTTCAAAATATTTTCGATCTTAACGTGGCCCTAGACGGTGACGGTCTTCAGTTACTGTTGCAGTGTTCTGTGAACAAATACAGCTGTAGGATGTACGGGCTTCCGTTAGTGTTACACCGTTCCGTGAACAATGGCCAGATTAAATTTTGCATAGTAAATGTCACGTTATACTGTAGCAATTTTATTTTTATTTGGTAATAATTATTCAAACATTGATTAATTAGGCTTAAAATGTTCGTCTCGCAAAGTACAATAAAACTGTGCAATTAGTTTTTTTATTTTATCTATATTTAGTACTCTGTATATGTGTCGGCATTTTGATGTGACGGGGAATAGAAATTCTACACAGTGAATGGTGGCCAAATTCTGGAATCTAAACAAGGCCAATATCTCTTGGTATTGGGTACCGTTTGGATCCACAGGATTCTAAGAATCCGGATAGAAAAAAAAGTCTCAAAATCTTAAAATCTAATCCAAACACTCTAGGATTCTAGAGGATTCCAGATATAGACAAAAAAAAATCTATAAAATATTAGAGATTATTTTTATTTAGAATCTAGGTTTTAGAATTCAATCCAAACAGATAGTAAACTATGTCTGTTGCTTTTGTTCCGTATATATATGTTTGCCCATCTAAAAAAATATATAGGTTTTTCTCGACACATTTCATCAATTCGAAATGAAGCTTTTGTTCTGTATATGTGTTTGCCCATCTAAAAAGACAGGGTTTTCTTGAAACATTTCATCAAATCAAAATAGACTATGTTTGCTTTTCTTCTGTATCTTCAAATTTTTATATGAAACAAAAACTATGTTAATAAGGGAGTCGGCAATTTACACCTCCCTAGAAAATGACTGTGCTACTTGAACTTTTCTAGCTCCTTACAAAAGCAAGTTATTTTTTATCTCAATTTCTGTAGACGCCTGACATCTTTCCCTCTTAAATGAGTTCAAGTAAATATTTGTTACTATATAATTTTCACTTCCCTACAAAATAATTGTACTACTTGAACTTTTGAATGCATTTTTTCCTTCGGTTTTTTCCTTCCGTCTATATCCATGGGCAGTCCACAACCATTCCATGCCAAACTAGGTACAGAGGGCCTGTATTTGTTTGCATGTGGGGAGGTCGATGGACTGACAGCGAGTCTCCCGACATTGGGGGCTCAATCAACCCCAAACAAGTGGGACCCCCTCCCTAGTGAAAGGGCTTGGGTCATCCTCCATACATTTGTAGGTGTGCATCGGTCACTTGGATGTCTTTGGTACATGACTTGTGGGCCATCCAATCCGTGAGAGATGGGTGCGAGTCATCCAGAGAAAGCACTACACTCATCTAAGGGTTGGGAACAATTTAGAAGTGTCTTTCCTCATATTCACTAGGATAGAGGGCAATGGGGCCCACCAATGGGGTTGGCTGACCCCCACCTAGGGTCATGTCACGTCCGGTTTTCCAAAGAACAAAACTAGGCTCGTCATATGTGTGCCCAGAAAGTCCACACATACAACAACAGAATAAAAATATCAAAACAATGTTTATATAAAGCGGGAAACATAATATATTAACACTTACAACTATCAGAGTATCGTGGAACGGTAACTAATCTTTTCTTCAGGCTCCAACGTCACAGAGACGGCTGACTGGGGGCTCCGTATGCCAAGCACTTCTTATAGACTTCTGGAAACTCCACTACACATTTATTCTTTTTCTAAGCAGCACCTTACTATACACTGGAGTGTGGGAAAATAGCAAGAGTGAGTCCATGTCGAACTCAACAAATATAACACGGGGTTCATGAGGCTCAAAAGGTTTGACACGGGTTGACTGCAATAGCTTTTAGTCAGTCATCTTTTTAGCATTTGAGTAGCAATAAGTTACGTAAGCCGAAATAACCTTATGATCATGTAAACGAGAATAATGTATAGCAAGAAACAATAATCATCAGTGAGCTTTAATATCATCAGTATTATCATTACCATCAGTGTTCATTATTTATTCTGTAAGGGTCCAAGGCCACTCGTGACCGTGAGCACGGCTGATATACCAGTTTTACATTCTGCAAAGATTGTACACTTTCACTGTGAGTCGTGATTTACCCTTTTCGCCCGAGGTGATCAGCCTCTTGACCCACTACCAAGGAAGGTCGACAGGGTTCACTATGAAGTCTTTCAAAGGTTCGTCTAACAAGTTAGGGCATTAGATTCACTCGGCAAACAGATGTAGAGCCCCCCTTCCAAATGGCACAATGACGCGCAGCCTATACACATAAGGACAAAGGCCGTACTATACCCGATTCGTCAAGCCATTCTTACGCCATGAAGGTTACCACTAACAAGCTAGAAAAGGTCCTCATACTTGACTAAAGCCAGAGCCACATAGCCCTCACAGTTGTACTGTAAATCCCGGATGTTTGCTTACAGATAATTCCTTAAGGAGAGAAACTAGAGCACCATAAAAACAGCCCAATGCTCTAGCTCTCTTGAGCCATGTTTCTATAAAGCATCTTTTAAACGTTTATAGCATATAACATTAGTCAAGTTACAGATCATGGTTATTTATCTTGAGCACTAACATAAATACTACCCAATGCAATGTTCCACCGGTGTCAAGGTACAAGATACAAAAGCTAGGATATCCTTAGGGGTAACAAGGTAGACACATGCACATGAATTAAGTGTATTAAAGGTGAATAGAAAACAAGGATGATCCCATGCTATACTTACCTTTTCCTAAAGTTAGCTACTCAGAATCTCCAGTTGCTATCTTCTGGACTCAAGTCCTCTTGCTTCGACTATCGGTCCTTAGCTCTTCGTCTTCAGCGCTAATTAACCATACTTCTTCTACTCTCAGCAATCAAGTAGAACAAACAGACAATAAACACAACTAAGAACAACACACCAAACAAAAGAGACACTTTAAAAGAGCGCACTAGATTATACGATATGATATTATGATTGCGAAAACGTAAAACCGACGGATAACTGAGCTACCATCAAAGAGGACACGCGACTATCGAGGAGTTGCAACAAATCGGAGAAGACAAACTATACATTTGATTTATTTTAGTTAATGAATTAATGTGATAGACTTCTAGAGAATTATCCTAAAGTTGAATTAACCAATTTACATTGAATTATAAAATATGAAGTTAACCTTATTCATATTTTATTTATAAATATTTATTTAGTGTTTAAGTCATTTAAACATTTATAAATTAGAAAGTATAAAGAAGGTGATAACAACTAATCGAATCATTATATGTTTCTTACATAAACTAAACAAGTTTTATTTAAGAAACACTTAAGTTCTTATTAATCATGATAACATTTGATTATTTATAAAAAGATAAATTATAAACCAAAGTTACTTTTAATTTGATAAGACAGTAGATAAATATTAGTTAAATTAACTACATGCTTCATATTTAACTAAACTAATTATGATTAAGAAACATTTAAGTTAATATTAATCAAGTTAACATTTATTTAAGAATGTTATATGTATGAACCTAAGTCGCTTCTAATTTAAAAGAGTATGACATAAACATTAATCAAATAAACATAATTTAATTTGTAAACACATAACGTGACATGGTAAACAACGTTGCCAATGCGTTTCTTATGCTAGCATAGTCACGAAGTAACAAGAATAAAATTATACTCCTATGTTGCTTTTAGTTAGAAAGCTGTTAAATAAATATTAATCAAGTTGTATTTAAATAGATAAATTCATACTTGAGTGACATCACAAAAACTATCACTACTGTATAGAGCGCGACGCTATGAAACTATTGCAACAATAACGAATTTACAAACCTAGATTGTTTTTAATCATAGAACTAATTGCATGTCAATTAAATTAATATTTAATTTATATATGACTAGCATGTAACACGTCTACGCCGACAGCATGTAGCTTGAGTTGGCATGATCGTAAAATCACAAGAACGAGTTACTACACTAGGTTGCTTTTAATTAAAAATATATTAAATAAATATTGCACATAAATTAATAAATTCATAATTAGGTGACACGAGTAAAACGAAATTAAAACGAAGAAACGATAAAGATATTACGAACCAGTGGCAGAACCATAAATACTTCATCTTCTACCTCCATCCATCTGAAGGGCCTCGGCCTAGGGGCGACACAAGAAGGAGAAAAAATATCTAATTTACTACATGAGAGATTTCCCAAATTACGGGCTCCTCTTACGGTAGTTTTGGTGTGCTTTACCCATGGGGTAGGTACAAATATATAGGGAGAAAAACTCTCCACCTCCATGTCAACTAGCTATCCATCTCCGCTAATAGACCTAAGTAATCATTTAAGCCCATTAGTAAATGAACGTACGGACCTTTGAGATTTATTAGGATTATTGCACATGGGCTTTGAGCATTGGGAAAAATGAGATATTTATTTATTTTCGGAATTAATTAATTTCATGGATAAAATAATTCTAGAAAAGTCTAAAATTATTATTTAAGCCATGAAAAATACTCCGAAAGCTCTAAAAATTTAGGAAAAATTCTCAGAGACATTATGAAACATAAGGAACCCAAATAAAGTATTTGGAGCTCATAAAAAGATATTTTAGAGCATCTAAAAATTAGATAACGCTCGCAGAAAAGCGTGAACTAGCTCCAGAAAAAGCCAGAACAATTCCCGAAGAGTTTACTGAGATTGATTGACACATGAAGAACTGAAAGGAATAATTTGCGTTATAAAGAAAAGATTTTAGGAAACTCCCAATGAGAACTTAAGATGAGAAACAAAGAACATTGATTACGGAAAAAGATAAAGACGTGCTGGAGAAGAAAGATCGATCCACTAAACGTATTTTGAAAGAATTTGTTCGCTCTTAACACACAAGAGTTAACGAGCAAACATCACATCAAACAATAGCCCATCAATTTAGTTTAGAAAAATTTAAAGATTCTTATTATTTTTTTATTTTTTTATAACTAATTGATGCTATCATAAACTAAACTTAGGAAATTTTATCCAAATATTAAAACATTTATTTTATTTAGTATTTCCTATGCACAACCTAAAATTAAAAATTTTGAGGTGTGACAATTTTACCCCACTTAACAGGAATCTCGTCTCGAGATTCGAAGAGACTAGGGAGAAAGATAAAGCAGATCAATAAGATTATTTTGAGATTTTTTGACAAGTTCAAATATAAGTGTCGAGGATTATCAAAGGTTGACAAGAGAACATTGGATTGGTTGTTAAGATTGATTCGAGTTAATGACAGAAGGTCAAAGGATTGAAGGTCAGCATAGATGGAAAGGAAGATCAAAGGAGGTTGAAAAGATAGATCAAGGTTGATCAACGAGTCTTCACTTTATAAGGTGTAAAAACAAAGGTGGAGATTAGCAAGATATATCATAAGAGATAAAGATAGATCTTAAGGTACTCAAAAACTCCTGGATTCAAGATTTATGAGACATCACGAAAAAGTGACAGACTAGCATTGGTTGAAAAAGGTAAAGACTAGTTTTCCGTTTTACCATTCAGGGAGACCAATGAGAAGGATAAATTGATCTTCAAGTCTTTGTAGGTTCTTGAATCAGGATTTATAAGATGTAAGGACAAGGGTCAAAAGTTGTCAAATGTTGATAAGAAAAAGTAAAGATTGATGGCAAGAAGGTGAGACTGGTTAAGGGGCAAAGACTAGCAAAAGTTGATAATAAGATAGGGATTGGTCTTTGGGTCTTCTTGTCTCAGGACTTGAGATGCTTGAGATTGATGATGGTAGCGGACGCTACCCCACTTAACCAAGATCTTGTTCCACCTAGCAATGTCATTGAACACATCTCTTTCTTGAAGGCTTGCTACTATTGATACGTCCATTATGTGTTGATCCTCCATTAAGATGAGATAAAGAAGGCAACATGACAACCAAGGGTAGGCAAGGACAGTGTAAGAGAAAAATGACAAGATTTAGGATCGATTGAAAGATAAGTAGGATAGAAGATGACACTACCTCACTTAACTTGGATCGAGGTACTCCTCAAGACTTATACCTTCCGAGCCACCTTTGAAACATGAGAACAAGGATAACACACAAGCAACACATCAAGCACAACAAGCACACATCATATCATCGGTACTACACGTGCTTCTTCAACAATGGTGGTCATCCTAAGAGAGAAGTATGGATGATGAAAGGCCATCAAACTTTTGAAAAAGGTAAGATCAGAAAACTTTTGGTAAAAACAACACAAATAAAAAACCAAAGGAGTAAGAAATAATAGCTCAAAGGAAGCTATCAAGGAAGGGATACAATAGGACAAGGAACAGGAAATAGTCAAAACCAAAGGGTCAAGGGATGAAAAAATAGTTTTATCGTAAAATAAGTTTTAGAATACGTCCAGTGCTACTTGGCATACGTCCTACAGTCAACATCGCTCTGATACCATTCTGTCACACCCGGTTTTCCAAAGAACAAAACTAGGCCGTCATATGTGTGCCCAGAAAGTCCACACATACAACAACAGAATAAAAATATCAAAACAATGTTTATATAAAGTGGAAAACATAATATATTAACACTTACAATTATCAGAGTATCGCGGAATGGTCACTAATCTTTTCTTCAGTTTCCAACGTCACAGGGACGGCTGACTGGGGGCTCTGTATACCAAGCACTTCTTATATACTTCTGGAAACTCCACTACACATTTATTCTTCTTCTAAGCAGCACCTTACTATACACTGGAGTGTGGGAAAATAGCAAGAGTGAGTCCATGTCGAACTCAACAAATATAACACGGGGTTCATGAGGCTCAAAAGGTTTGACACGGGTTGACTGCAATAGCTTTTAGTCAGTCATCTTTTTAGCATTTGAGTAGCAATAAGTTACGTAAGCCCAAATAACCTCATGATCATGTAAACGAGAATAATGTATAGCAAGAAACAATAATCATCAGTGAGCTTTAATATCATCAGTATTGTCATTATCATCAGTGTTCATTATTTATTCTGTAAGGGTCCAAGGCCGCTCGTGACCGAGAGCACGGCTGATATACCAGTTTTATACTCTGCAGAGGTTGTACACTTTCACTGTGAGTCATGATTTACCCTTTCGCCCGAGGTGATCAGCCTCTTGACCCACTACCAAGGAAGGTCGGCAGGGTTCACTATGAAGTTTTTCAAAGGTTCATCTAACAAGTTAGGGCCATTAGATTCACTTGGCAAACAGATGTAGAGCCCCCTTATAAATGGCACAATGACGTGCAGCCTATACACATAAGGACAGAGGCCGCACTATACCCAATTCATCAAGCCATTCTAACGCCATGAAGGTTAACACTAACAAGCTAGAAAAGGTCCTCATACTTGACTAAAGCCAGAGCCATATAGCCCTCACAGTTGTATTGTAAGTCCCGGATGTTCACTTACAGATAAGTCCTTAAGGAGAGAAACTAGAGCACCATAAAAATAGCCCAATGCTCTAGCTCTCTTGAGCCATGTTTCTATAAAGCATCTTTTAAACGTTTGTTGCATATACCATTAGTCAAGTTACAGATCATGGTTATTTATCGTGAGCACTAACATAAATACTACCCAATGCAATGTTCCACCGGTGTCAAGGTATAAGATACAAAAGCTAGGATATCCTTAGGGGTGGCAAGGTAAATACATGCACATGAATTAAGTGTATTAAAAGTGAATAGAAAACAAGGATGATCCCATGCTATACTTGCCTTTTCCCAAAGTTAGCTACTCAGAATCTCCAGTTGCTATCTTCTGGACTCAAGTCCTCTTGCTTCGACTGTCTGTCCTTAGCTCCTCGTCTTCTGCGCTAATTAACCATACTTCTTCTACTCTCAGCAATCAACTAGAATAAACAGACAATAAACACATCTAAGAACAACACACCAAACAAAAGAGACACTTTAAAAGAGCATACTAGACTATACGACATGATGCTATGATCGCAAAAACGTAAAACCGACGGATAATAGAGCTACCATCAAAGATGACACACGACTATCGAGGAGTTGCAACAAATCGGAGAAGACAAACTATACATTTGATTTATTTTAGTTAATGAATTAAGGTGATAGACTTCTAGAGAATTATCCTAAAGTTGAATTAACCAATTTACATTGAATTATAAAAGATGAAGTTAACCTTATTCATATTTTATTTATAAATATTTATTTAGTGTTTAAGTCATTTAAACATTTATAAATTAGAAAGCATAAAGAAGGTGATAACAGCTAATCGAATCATTATATGTTTCTTACATAAACTAAACAAGTTCTATTTAAGAAACACTTAAGTTCTTATTAATCATGATAGTATTTGATTATTTATAAAAGACAAATTATAAACCAAAATCACTTTTAATTTGATAAGACAGTAGATAAATATTAGTTAAATTAACTACATGCTTCATGTTTAACTAAACAAATTATGATTAATAAACATTTAAGTTAATATTAATCAAGTTAACATTTATTTAAGAATGTTCTATGTATGAACCTAAGTCGCTTCTAATATAAAAGAGCATGACATAAACATTAATCAAATAAACATAATTTAATTTGTAAACACATAACGTGACATGGTAAACAACGTTGCCAATGCGTCTCTTACGCCAGCATAGTCACGAAGTAACAAGAACGAAATTATACCCCTATGTTGCTTTTAGTTAGAAAGCTGTTAAATAAATATTAATCAAGTTGTATTTAAATAGATAAATTCATACTTGAGTGATATCACAAAAACTATCGCTAGTGTATAGAGCGCGATGCTACGAAACTATTGCAACAATAACGGATTTACAAACCTAGATTGTTTTTAATCATAGAACTAATTGCATGTCAATTAAATTAATATTTAATTTATATATGACTAGCATGTAACACGCCTACGCCGACAGCATGTAGCTTCAGTTGGCATGATCGCAAAATCACAAGAACAAGTTACTACACTAGGTTGCTTTTAATTAAAATACATTAAATAAATATTGCACATAAATCAATAAATTCATAATTAGGTGACATGATATACATCAGCACTACTACGTAGAGCGCAACTATACGAAACTAACGCAACTAAAACGGAGTAAAACGGAATTAAAACGAAGAAACGACAAAGATATTACGAACGAGTGGAAGAACTGCAAATACTTCATCTTCTACCTCCATCCATCTGAAGGGCCTCGGCCTAGGGGCGACATAAGAAGGAGAAAAAAATATCTAATTTACTACACGAGAGATTTTCCAAACTAGGGGCTCCTCTTACGGTAGTTTTGGTGTGCTTTGCCCATGAGTAGGTACAAATATATAGGGAGGAAAACTCTCCACCTCCATGCAACTAGCTATATGGAGCTAATTGATGTTGCACCATCCATCTCCGCTAATAGGCCTAAGTAATCATTTAAGCCCATTAGTAAATAAATGTATGGGCCTTTGAGATTTATTAGGATTATTGCACATGGGCTTTGAGCATCGAGAAAAATGAGATATTTATTTATTTTTGGAATTAATTAATTTTATGGATAAAATAATTCTAGAAAAGTCTAAAATTATTATTTAAGCCATGAAAAATACTCCGAAAGCTCTAAAAATTCAGGGAAAATTCTCAGAGACATTATGAAACATAAGGAACCCAAATAAAGTATTTGGAGCTCATAAAAAGATATTTTGGAGCATCTAAAAATTAGATAACGCTCGTAGAAAAGCGTGAACTAGCTCCAGAAAAAGCCAGAACAATTCCCGAAGAGTTCACTGAGATTGATTGACACATGAGAAACTGAAAGGAATAATTTACATTATAAAGAAAAGATTTTAGGAAACTCCTAATGAGAACTTAAGATGAGAAACAAGGAACATTGATTGCGGAAAAAGATAAAGACGTGCTGGAGAAGAAAGATCGATCCACTAAACGCATTTTGAAAGACTTTGTTCGCTCTTAACACACAAGAGTTAACGAGCAAACATCACATCAAACAATAGCCCATCAAATTAGTTTAGAAAAATTTAAAGATTCTTATTTTTTTATTTTTTTATAACTAATTGATGCTATCATAAACTAAACTTTGGAAATTTTATCCGAATATTAAAACATTTATTTTATTTAGTGTTTCCTATGCACAACCTAAAATTAGAAATTTTGGGTTGTGACAGGTCACTTGACGCTATGGGTGGCCCTACCTTGCTCCAATTTGCTTCCTGCAGAGATGCAACTCCAATACAAGTGAAACTTTGTTTTTGAGACAAAATACGCTCATGACATGATCATTTCTTTTTATTACAAGACATGTTGATGATGTTTTAATGGTGTAAAAACATATCATTTTTACCATCAACAGTATGCTTAAAAGTGGCACCAAATACCCATATTTATAGGTCTTAGGAATGGAGGGGGACTGGCACTTGGGGTCGGGCAACCCCATATAGGGCCAGTCGACCCACCAATACTACTGCCACGTCGTTCAACGGCTCTGGTGATCTCCAAATGGTGATTGGGGGTTACTTGAGACGATTTGAAGCCGGTTACTCTTTCAAGTGTATGACAATGGGCTCTTGAATCCATGGGTGAGATCATGGTGAGCACTCTATCCAACCGACATTGATCAACGTGCAACAATGATCAAAAGTGGTTTTATCTATATATGTTGAGGTTGAAAAGGCCAGGTGCTCTAGACCAGGTTGGCGACCCAGGGAGGGGTTGGGCGGCCCCCCTATTGGACCCCTGGTCTTCCATCTTGGATCATCTGTACCTCTTATCTCCCTATAGTCACAAATGGGTCGAAAGTTGTGGAAATAGTTATTGTGTGTTGGCGGTGCTTAACTCACATTTTTAACCGCCCACTATCATATAACAACTGCTAAAATAAACACCAAGCTTAGACACATGGCTTTAGAACTCACAATTTCCACATGTTTTGGTGTTTGGCCATTTGCAGGAGGGCATTCATGGAATAAATGGAAAATACATTCAAAATGCACAAAGAAACAAAGCGTAACACGGTATTGCGCAAAGCAAAAAGAGCCCAAAGGGAGAAGGCCCACTTACCAGTAGAATTAGGGCCTAAAAGAGAGGAGAACAAGGACAAACCCAAATCAAATCACTCCTTCTCAGTGAAAGCACTACATAGGCCCACTCTAGAAGCCCAAAGGAAGTCACCCACCGAAGATGAGCCAATTTGGCCCTAGTTGGGGGCGGTCGACCCTAGGGGGTGGCCGACCCACCACTGGCTTTGATCGGCCCGAAGTTTGGTCGGTTGGTTCCCGCCACCTCACCAACGTCAGTCGCATGTGTGTTCACGAAGGATTCGTCTAGAGGATGACGGTTTGCTCAAGATAGAAAAGACATGGACATGCAAGGAAGCACAACTCCACTCCATCTCCACCATCCATCTTATGACAGTTTGATCCAAAGGCTGAGGTGAAGAGGCACACGAAGCGCTGACATGGCACATCAAGAGGCCTGCATTCCTCCTCTCAACTTATAAATACCCCCTCACTCCCTCTCATTCACAACAACACACAAGAGAAGAGCACTCCATCTTTGAGCTTCACTCCAAGGGTTTAGGCCCTAGATAGCTAGTAGAGTAGTAAGGGAGAGATGTGAGGGAGAGCTCGGGGAAGCGCCGGACTTGTCAATGTCTTCCCAACTTGTACCTCGATGAGCATCTTTACTTCAACGGGTTCTCCCGCTAAGTGAGTGTTCATGGTTCCTTTGGCTACAAGTCTTTTGATTAGTTAATCTTTACTCATACTTGTTTGCGGATTCATCGTCCGTCCCCATGGTGGATACTCTAGTAGAAGGGCCCTGATAAAGACGGATAACCCTTGCTAGTGCACTAGAGTAGTAATCGATAGCATAGATATGGTGTCTAGGCTGGAGGTTACCTTTGTTTGTCTCATTCCCCATGGTTGAGGGATAGGTGGCAGGTGGTGATAGCCCTGTCCGTCCCTTGTAATCCCCCATGTCTGGGTTTGACGTAGAGCTACAGGCCGGCCTCGCTTGGCAGACCAGGTGTGATCCGGTGCCCGAAGTAAGCAAGTAGAAGTAGAGTTTATCTGTCCTTAGACCCTATTACCATAGGAATCCTTCTCTACCCTTTCTAACTCTACCCTTGTGTTGTCCTTGGACGAATTAGCTAGAAGAGTACCTCCATTCCCTATGGAAAATACGATACCCTGAATACTTCCGGGTGAAGTGCTACAACGGTACTTTCGTGCGCTTGCGAATTATTTCTGTTTGCGTTAAGAAATACCAACAGTGTGTTAAGCCCTATGACTATAGTTGTTATCAATTTAATCTCTAATTGGAACATTGTTGATGATATGAAATGTTGCATTAATGATCATCAATAATCGGACCATCCGGTCCATCTTACTTCTAGAACTAGCTATTACAATGCCCCTGCCAATCGTCAGGTGCTTAGCTTATCTTCAACATTGGATTGTCCAATCCTTTCAACTTGATTTGGGTCCAAGCTCAGTAGTTTTTGTCAATTGTCAGGCTACCTAGATTTTATGGTACTCAGTTGTATTCATTGTTGGACCATCTAGTCAGTTCATCCACATAGTTCCCTCAGCTCTTCCTCTAAGCCCATTTATAGAGGGTTAAAGCCTTAAAAGGTGGAGAAAGATGGTGTAGTTGTGTGGGTGAGGTGAATGCATTCCATGATGGTGAATTGATTTTTTTGGGTGGTAGAGTATAAAGAGGGCAAGCATCGTAGGTGAGCTTGAGCTCGAATGCTCATGGTAAGGAAGATGACAAGGCACTGACTAGTGGGGTAGATGGACAAACAGATAGATACATAGACACATAGATGCACACCAATAAACTAGTACATAAAACGGTTTTTGCTGGAGCTTGGATTTTTTCACAAGCGGTTCATAAAGAGCTGGCACAAGTAGAAAAGGATGTGTGGGGCCACTGCTATGAACCGCCAATGTAGATACACTTTACATTGACGGTATCCTAAAGAAAACTACATGTGCAAATATAGGATTTACACTGTGTTAGTGTAAATTGATTTTGCACTAACTATTATCTTAATTGACCACCAATATAAATCCTATATTTACATTGGTGGGTTTTAAGCGTATCGCCAATATATAAATGTTATACTAGTCGTTTTCTCTCTATAAACCCTGACCAGAACTGTATAGACCGAGCTACCTTCCATTGTTGGCATCCTTGGAGGTCTAAAAGTTGCCAAATACAAGGGGAGAGGTTTTGATCTTTATTTCTTTGAAGTAGGTTGCTCAAGAAGGTTAGTTAATACATATCCTACATCTTTTTGGATGAATCCTTCACTCCTTTGTGGCCTAATTAGATTTAGGTTTTCATGGTTTGTGTATGGAGAGAGAAAGCATTGGTTATTCTAGCTACCACTATATTAAACAAAGTCTATGTCCTAAAATTTTTGTTTAGGTGGGTCAACATTGAAAGCATCTAGGCCCCTAGAGTGGGTTTCGATGATTGATGACAACGGTTAAGTATCATGACTAACGTGTGTTTTGCAGAAACAATAGAGTGTTAGGTCATGGTAATGGCAACGTGGGCAATATGGTGATCATGCCCCTTATCGATGGAAATCGTTTTTGGTTTTCAAAGGATGATCGACAAGGTTAAGAACGGTTAGTTCCGGACATCGAGAGTTATGTTCGGAATAGTCATTAGGACTTTTGTTTTTCTCCTTTGGCCGTACTATTAAGGGGGGGCATGAATGAGTAGCTTGACCTAGGTAAGTCTAGTGGTTAGGTGTGGTGCACACTTGTCAAACTTAGCACTAGGTGGCTCCAAGGTGGCCCTGAGATTGTTTGGAACAAAAGTCGTTCAAGAAGCGTTTGAATCGAAAGTCACTTCGGCCCTTAAATGGGCGACAGATGCTGAGGATGAAGGGCGACAGACGCTGACGTCACCATCTGTCGCGTGGTTTCTTACTGCAGAAAAGCGTCAGACGTGAGGATGAAAGGCGACAGACGCACCCTATGCGCTTAAGAGCGACAGACTTAGTACGGCTTGAGCGTCAGACGCGTCTGGTGGTCAACAGATGCGGTCCAGAATGCTCTACAGTTCTTCGATAGCGTCAGATGCGTCCGTTGCTAGGGCGACAGACGCTAGCCAGCGTCTGTCGAGCCCAAACGGCTAGTGAACCAGTTTGATTCGATTACGTGCAACAGACGCGCTCCTTAGAGGCGTCAGACGCGTCCCTCCAGAGCGACAGACGCGTCTGTCGGTGGGCGTCATCGCGTCTGTCGGTCACGAAAGTTGTTGATTTCGAAGATAATGGTTGTGGGAGTTGAGGGGGAGTATAAATACTTCCTCTACCCCTCCATTTGAGGTACTCTTGCTCATTTGATCAGCTGAGAAACTCCTTTCATGTGCAAGGAAGTGCAAGAGCCCTAGTGAGATTTGAGTCTTGAGAATTCAAGTGTGAGAGAGTCCTCACTAGTGTCTAGAGAGTAGCAAGTGTGCATCCACCTTCTCATTAGGTTTGTTGTGGTCAAGTGAGAGTTCTTGCTTGTTACTCTTGGTGATCGCCATCACCTAGACGGCTTGGTGGTGATCGGGAGCTTGGTGATCATCCGGCGGAGCTTATGGATGACCCAACTCATCTTGTGAGCGGTTGTGAGCGATTCACCGCGATGGAGTGTCAAAGAATCAGCCCGTAGAGAGCACTTGATCCTCGTGTGGATCAAGGGGGAGCTACACCCTTGCGCGGGTGCTCCAACGAGGACTAGTGGGGAGTGGCGACTCTTCGATACCTTAGAAAAACATCGCCGTGTTCCTAACCCTTTACATTCAAGCAATTTACTTTCTCACATTACTCATGTTGCTTGGTTTACTTTCCTAGAATTGCCATGCTAGACTAGGATTGGAACTTAGGGTGCAAAACTTTTATTGGTAGAATCACTAGGAACACTTGTAGGCACTAGGGGTGAAATATGGCTTAGTAGGTTTTAATTCTTGCAATCAAATTTAGAAAAGCCCAATTCACCCCCCTCTTAGGCATCTTGATCCTTTCAATTGGTATCAAAGCCGAGTTGCTCCTAAATTAGGCTTTACCGCCTAGAGCAAGATGTCTAATGGGGAAGGACCACCTCCCATCTTTGAGGGAGATGATTTTCCATATTGGAAAATCCACATGGAGGCGTACCTCGAAGCCATAGATGTCGCGTGTCTTAGAGCTGCCACCGAAGGGCTTTCGGAAGTCAAGGATCCCGCTAACCTCATTGGTGATGAGGAGAAGTACGACCAATGGAATGCAAAGGCAAGAAATGCACTCTACCAGGGCCTTGGCAAGGATATCTTCAATTGTGTGCATAATACAAAAAACGCTCATGAATTGTGGGAAAACCTTTGTGCTCTCCATGAGGGAACTAAGAGTGAGCGTGAGGAACGCTACCATATTGCTTTAAAGAAGATTAATTCATTTGAGAAGCTTCCCAAAGAAAGTGCTAATGACATGTACACTTGCTTGAATGTTGTTGTAGAGGATCTCAATGCTCTCGGGCTCACTCAAATGAGTTCATCGGATGTTGCATGGAGGATCTTGAGTGTTCTTCCCATTGAAAAGTATGGCCACATTGTCACCGTGCTTCACCAAAGCGATCTCTCCACCGCAACACCGACACAAGTATTAGGAAAGATCAATGCTCATGAGATGTACATGCATATCACTCCGGAAGAGGGTTCATCATCTTCCAAGAAGAAGTACTTGGCTTTCAAAGCTAGCCATGACAAGAAAAAGAAGAAGAGCCAAGCCATGATTGTGCATGAAAGCTCAAGTGAGAGTGACATTGATGATTTATCACTTGCTCTCATGGTGAAAAAGACCACCAAGATGCTAAAGAAGCTTAATAAGAGTGGCATCAAGTTCGATGGCAAGAAGAAAAAGTTCTTCACAAGTAGCAAAAGAAAGCCTATATCCGAAATGGATTGCTACAATTGTGGTGAACTTGGTCATCTAGATCATCAATGCCCTAAGCCTCCAAAAGACAAATACAAGAACAAGAACAAGGGCAAGAAAGATGAATCTAGTGATGAAGAAGATGAAAAGAAGAAGAACAAGCCATATAAGAAGAAGGATGGCAAGAAGAAAGAATATCACAAAAAGAAGAAGGGAGGCAAAACTTACATTGTTGGTGATTGGCTCACCGACATTGAGTCATCATGTGAGTCCTCCAGCGATGAGAGCGACGACGAGAAAGAGAAGGTCGCCACATTTGTGGTTGGACCATCATTATCTTCATCAACATCTTCACCACCACCTTCATCGCCATCTTCACTGTCATCATCCACTACTCACCTATGCCTCATGGCCAAGGGTGAATGAAAGGTACAAAATAATAAAATTAATGATGATGATAGTGATAGTGGTGATGAATTTGATGCACCTTCTTATGATGAACTTGTAAAATTGCTCAACAAATACTCTAAAGTCATAAGAAAGACTAGAAATGAAAATGATGAGCTTCAAAATGAAAATGAATCACTTTCATCAAAGCTTGAGATTGCACAAAAGACTAGTGATGAGCTTAAAGATCAAAATGAAATTGTGAATTCTACTCTCAAGGAGCTCAAAACCTTCAACAAAGAGCTTAGAGATGAACATGATAAACTTGAGAAGAAGCATGATGAGCTCAACACTAGGCACAACTTGCTAAAAGATAACTATACTTCATTGAAAATTAACTATGATAGTCTTGTTGTTGCTAATGAGCTTTCTCTTGAGACACATGATGCTACTAACCAAGTTGTTAAGATTGATATAGCCACATCATGTGATGACTTGATTATTGAGAGCATTGAGCAAGGCTCTAGTGGCAAAGGCAAGAAAGTGGTTGAGTCCGACAATTATGATGATTATGTCAAGCTCAAGAGTGAAAATGAAATGCTTAGAGATGAGAACAAGAAGCTAAAAGGGTTGATGGCTCTTGAAAAGCAAACATCAAATGAGTCACTCATTGAGGAGAACAAAAATTTAAAGCAAGAGAAAGAGCATCTCAAGACCGATTTGAGCAAGTTTACAAGAGGTCAATACTTGCAAAGTGAGCTACTCATGAACACCGTCATGAAGATGGATAGAAGTGGTATTGGTTACTTGGCAAATCAAGAGAAGAAGGCCAAAACTCAACAACAACAAAATAAATCAAAGCCCAAGCCTAAGAGATGTGTTGAGTGTGGACAAGAGGGCCACTTTGCTCATGAGTGTGAAACTCCACCACCACAACCCTTGCCCAAGCATGCTAGACCCTTTGCTTTCAATGCTCACTATATACTAAGAAAAGATTCTAGTGGAAAGATGAAAGTCATGTTCTTGGGTCCCCAAAACAAGAAAAGGCCTAAGAAAATTTGGGTTGCCAAGTAACTAGTTGAGAAAGTCAAGGGTCCCTCTTAAGTTTGGGTCCCTAAACAAAAAGCTTGATCTCTTGTATGTAGGTGAACTACAAGACCGGTGGAACTCATTGGGTTATTGATAGTGGTTGCACTCAACATATGACCGGTGATCCTCGTATGTTCACCTCACTTAAAGAAAATGGGGAATGTCAAGAGAAGATCACATTTGGGGACAATTCAAAGAGCAAAGTCAAGGGTATAGGCAAGATTGTAATATCAAATGATCACTCTCTTTCAAATGTGCTCTATGTTGCTTCCTTGAGTTTCAATCTACTATCTGTTGGGCAACTTTGTGATCTCGGCTATCAATGTTCATTCACTCCAAATGAAGTGGTAGTATCAAACATAGATGACAAGCAAGTGATCTTCAAAGGCTTTAGATACAACAATATCTATCTTGTTGATTTCACCTCCGAAGATGCAAATTTGATGACATGCTTGTTCACCAAAACTTCACTTAGGTGGCTTTGGCATAGGAGGCTTGCTCATGTTGGAATGAACACTCTCAATAAGTTATTGAAGAAAGAGTTAGTGAGAGGCTTGAAAGATGTCAAGTTTGAGAAGGACAAACCTTGTAGTGCATGCCAAGCCGGTAAACAAGTTGCAAATACTCATCCAACAAAAGCTTACATGTCAACATCAAGAGTGTTAGAGCTTCTACACATGGATTTGTTTGGCCCTACAACTTACAAGAGCTTAGGTGGAAATCTCTATTATCTTGTGATTGTTGATGACTACTCAAGATATACTTGGACATTCTTTCTTCATGACAAATCCGAAGTGGTCACTTGTTTTAAGAAGTTTGCCAAGAGAGCTCAAAATGAATTTGAAGTCAAGATCAAGAAGATAAGAAGTGACAATGGCAAAGAATTTGACAACACAAACATTGAAGCTTATTGTGATGAGATTGGGATCAAGCATGAAGTTTCATCAACCTACACTCCTCAACAAAATGGTGTAGTTGAGAGAAAGAACCGGACCTTGATCACTCTTGCAAGAACAATGCTAGATGAGTACAACACACCAGAAAAATTGTGGACCGAGGCAATTAACACCACATGCTATGCACCAAATCGCCATTTCCTACAAAAGTTTCTTGGCAAGACCCCCTATGAGTTGCTAAATGGGAAGAAGCCGGACGTCTCATTCTTCTGGGTGTTTGGTTGCAAATGCTACATCTACAAGAAGTGGCAACACCTAGGGAAGTTCCAAAGACGTTGTGATATTGGTTTTCTTGTTGGCTACTCATCAAAGTCTAAAGCATATAGAGTATTTAACCATGCCACCGGTTTGGTTGAAGAAACATATGATGGGGGATTTGATGAATCTAATGGCTCCCAAGGAGAAATTGAGAATTGTGATGATGTAGGTGATGAATCATTGAGGGAGGCAATGAAGAACATGCCGGTGGGAGACATCAAGCCTAACGATGATGAAGACGATACTCAAATGATCAATCCACCATCTTCATCATATGTGCCTCAAGATGATGACAAAAATAAGAGAGTTGAAAACGAAGACACTCATGTCTCTCATGAACAAGCCGAGGCACAAGCTCAAGATGTTGATGCTCCCCAACCTTCTCCTTAAGTGGTTGATAGAAGACACCTCTACTTCAAGCACATCCACAAGATCTCATCATACGGAGTCCTACAAAGGGTATAATGACTCGATCTCAAAAGCTTGCTTCTTTTGTTGAACATCACTCTTTTGTATCTTGTCTTGAGCCTAAGAATATAGATGAAGCTCTTCAAGATCCGGATTGAGTGAATGCAATGCACAAAGAATTGAACAACTTCACCCGCAATCAAGTTTGGACACTTGAGGAGCATCCAAAAGGTGCAAGGGTTATTGGAACCAAGTGGGTGTTCCACAACAAGCAAGATGACCAAGGCATAGTTGTGAGAAACAAGGCAAGACTAGTTGCAAAGGGGTTCTCTCAAGTTGAAGGCCTTGACTTTGGAGAGACCTTTGCACCTGTTGCAAGACTTGAAGCCATCCATATCCTTCTTGCATATGCATCGCATCATGAAATGAAATTATATCAAATGGATGTTAAAAGTGCATTCTTAAATGGCTTCATAAATGAACTAGTCTATGTTGATCAATCTCCCGGGTTTGAAGACCCTAGATATCCTAATCATGTTTATAGGTTGTCCAAGGTGCTATATGGGCTCAAGCAAGCCCCTAGAGCGTGGTATGAGCGCCTCCGGGACTTCCTCATTGAGAAGGGCTTCACTATTGGGAAGGTCGACACCATACTATTCACCAAGAAGCTTAATGGGAAGATCTTCATTTGTCAAGTCTATGTTGATGATATTATCTTTGGCTCAACAAATGAAGATTATTGCAAGGAATTTGGTGAATTGATGACGAAGGAGTTCGAGATGTCCATGATTGGTGAACTCACATTTTTTCTTGGTTTTCAAGTCAAGCAAATGAGAGAAGAGATTTTCATCTCTCAAGAGAAGTATACCAAGGATCTTCTCAAGAGGTTCAAGATAGATGATTGTAAGCCAATCAAGACCCCAATGCCATCAAATGGACATCTCGACCTAGATGAGGGAGGTAAACCGGTTTATCAAACTCTCTACCGTTCTATGATTGGTAGCTTGTTGTACCTTACCGCATCTAAGCCCGATATCATGTTTAATGTATGCATGTGTGCTCGTTTTCAAGCTTGTCCTAAAGAACCTCACCTAAGTGCTGTGAAAAGAATCTTAAGATATCTTAAGCACACCCCAAGCATTGGTCTTTGGTATCCCAAAGGAGCTAGATTCCAATTAGTTGGCTATTCTGACTCGGATTATGCCGGTTGTAAAATTGATAGAAAAAGAACATCCAGAGGGTGCCATTTGCATGGGAGGTTTCTTGTATCTTGGTCATCTAAAAAGCAAAATAGTGTGGCTTTGTCCACCGCTGATGCGGAATACATTGCCGCGGGGGCTTGTTGTGCACAAATCTTATATATGAAGCAAACCCTTCTAGACTATGGTGTTGTTCTTGATAAGGTACCACTTTTATGTGATTATGAAAGTGCCGTTAAAATTGCCAATAATCCGGTACAACACTCACGCACCAAGCACATTAATATCCGTCATCACTTTCTAAGGGATCATGTTGCTAAAAATGATATACCACTAGAAGGTGTAAGAAGTGAAAATCAATTGGCGGATATCTTCACTAAACCTTTGGATGAAGCTACCTTTTGTAGGTTGAGAAGCGAACTCAATGTGCTTGATTCAAGTAACTTTAAGAAATGAACTTGTGTTGTCTCTTGTATTGCATTGTAATATATGTCATGTTTAAATTTCTATAATGCATTTAGGGCTTGTCTAACACGGTTACGATAACCCTTTTTGGAGGAGTGAAGAAGCCTAATCATGGATCAAACTTGACAAGCAACCTAGTTTTACTTTCTTGCTTTGCATTGCAAATGCATGTTTATTGTTTTGTCGTTTCTTTTCGGTTAAGCTTTGAGCAACCGCTGTGTTCGTCCATGAATGGAGAGAGCTTTTGACGCTCGCAAGGGTTTACAAACTCCATTGCATGGCCATACGTTGCTCCTCGGGTGTTTATCGCTTATTTTCTTAAAAATTAATACTAGCCCAAGGCAAATTAATTTGAAAATTTGAGAGTTTGAGAGAGGTCACTCACATCAGGTTCCATTTGGTGTTTATTTGGTTTTTATTTGGCTTGGAACCTGGTTGGGAGAAAGTGTCGCGGAAAAAGTTGAATAAAAACATGTTTTCAGGGCGTCAGACGCTACGACAGACGCTGGAGTTTGGCGTCAGACGCGTCTGTCCTATGCAATTGAAGAAGTCAGCCGCGAAGCAACTGACAGATGTTGCAACAGTAACCATGGCCGCGTCTGTCGCAAAATCCTCATCGCGTCTGTCGACCATGGAGAACTTTTCGCCTGGGAGCGACAGACGTTGACCAGCGTCTGACGGAAGATCAACAGACGCGTCTATCGGGTTTTTAGAGAAATCATGCTCTCTGTGGAGCATCTGTTGTCCTAGTGCTGCGTCCGACACCTACCGTCATCGCGTCTGTCGCCTGGATCCGAAGCGGTTTCGATCTAAAAATTCGCCTGACATGTAGCGCACCTCTTTCCTTTTTCTTTTTTTCATCGCGCAGCCATGTTCATCTTGATCCGCCGGCACTCCTTGCCCTAACCCTAGAGCATCCTGCGTCGCCCTCTCCATTTCACCATCGTGGACCACGCGCCCGTGCCTTCTCTCCACGCCACTCTTCCTCGCGCGCGCTCCACCGTCCTCCCTCGCCAGCACTCCCAGCGCCGCCAACACTGAGCCCTAGCGCCGCCTGTGCTTGTCACCGTCAAGTGCACCACCTTGCGTGACCTCGCCATTCTCTGCAACTCCCTTGTGAATCTCCTCCGCGAACCTACATTTGGTCTCAGGGTGAGCCTCTCTGTCCCCTCTGTTCTTGCCCCTGTGCCCTTCAGGTGCTCGATGAACTACCTCTGAGCTCATCCCATCGTTTGCTTATCTCTTCATGCTTCAATCCTTAGCGTGTGGTGCTCTACATCATCGACTTTCTTCTCTAATTCACAGGACTTCCTCTGATTTAAGGTAGAAAATGTTTCGCTTCACTCAAATCGTACCTAAAATTGCTTGCTTCCGATAGGATCTCATAACCCTAGAAATTATATTGCTTATTGTAACACTCTCTATTCTATCCAGTGCAGCGAGTCGGTTCTCTGTGTTGTGTGGTTTGGCACCATTGTCAGTGGCAGTTGAATCCGGGGCCAAGCCTATGGATACGGATTGAGGCCAAGCCTCACAAGATGTCAGTACACCATCTCTCAGAGTGTCAGTTGTTTCTCTAGAGATTGACAGTCAGATCTGATAGTGCTAGAGAGATTGGGGGAGTTTCACTTGTGTGACAGTGTATCTCTATTCTTGTCACCATGGCTAGGTGCAAGAATGTCGGAGGCTCTCCTCCTGGAGGTGACGGGGGTGACAGTCCTCCCCGTATTACAGAGGTGGCTCGAGGAAAGCGTAAGCTTTTCAGCACGAAGAAGCGCACCAGAAAAGACAGAGAGGTAGAGGAAGCCCTAGCAGTAGCTCGAGCGGCAGAAAGAGCAGAAAGTGGTGGTAGGGGCAGTGGTATTCTTATTGGTGAGTCTCGTACACGAGTCCTGCTCTCTGGACGTGTACTTGGTACCGAGGCCACAAAGGCGACAGAGGACCAGCCTGAGGAGCCAGCAGAGCAGGAGCAGCAGACACCACCCAGACGTCGTTCTAGACGCACCACGCGTTCTCAGACGACACCAGCAGCCCCTCCAGAGAGACCGAGATGCGGAGGTCGTCCAGCTCCTAGGTCTTAGGTCATTCACTACGATCTGCAGAAGGCTTCAGCTCATCAGATTTAGACTTTCCACAAAGTTCAGCTTCACGAGTGGTTCCCACTTCAGAGGCAGCCAGGAGTTGATCACTTCTACACAGCTCTCCAGGAGGATTTTCACATGGCGTATGTAAACGCCAATGTATCAGTCATAGCTCACAGAGTTATTCCACTTCAGAGTATAGTTGACTTGGTTGGAGAAGAGGTTCGCACATATCTTCAGACAGTGCCTGGCTTGACTGACCTAGTTCAGCAGAGTGGCTCGTATGTGTTGTCCTGGGTGAGAGAGTTCTTTGCTACACTTTGGATCCACCCAGATCACACTGGGATTTCCTTCAGTTTCTTGGGTGAGCAGCGAGAGATTTCCAGTGCCAGAGCTAGAGAGCTACTGAGGATTCCACTCCAGACTATACGTCTCCATCAGCTATGCTATCCAGGAGTTGACCCCCCCAGGCGCGCTCACGGCGGGATTATGCCACCTGTCGACGCTGTTAGGTGCCTGTTTGGCAGTGACTTCAGGGAGGGTTCTAGCAGGAGACCTGTTGACATGCTGCCACCAGTTCGCTTGCTTGATGCTATCATCAGGCAGACGATCCTTCCTCGTCCAAACTTCAGGGACGGGACCACTCGACTGCAGTAGTGGCTCTTGTCACACATTGTGAGGGGGATCGCATTTGATATATGAGACTTGATACTATGTGAGCTGGAAGATACCATATATGAGAGCTTCAGTGCGAAGAGGCACATGAACTATGCCCATTGGATCTCTTTTCTTATCTACATGGGAGTTGAGCCTATGCCGGCAGCCAGTGTTCAGGAGTAGAGCTCCACTACCTTCGAGTACCCTACCTACGACTTCTCACAGCTTGTCTGCACAGTCACAGCTACACCAGTGAGAGCGAGTCGCAGGCCAGTGGTTCCAGATACAGCTGCACAGCAGGATGCTACCGTGCAGGGCCTAGCAGAGGCCGAGTTAGAGCAGCTGGAGACTCAGGGAGCAGGGACGGCACAGGTTGAGCTAGACTCAGACCCCACAGACAGCTCGGACGACGACTACTAGTCGTTGCCTATGTATCATTCTTCTTGCCTGCACGATAGAGAGGCTAGTAGCTCAGGGTCAGCCACCGATCCCGCTCTGGTTTCCATTCTCTCTAGACTGACAGAGAACCTGGAGCGAGCAGAGTGACACCGTCAGCAGGACCGACAGTAGACTGCCGCTGCTCTTGCACAGGTGCAGGCTCGCCAGGACGAGTTCCAGAGGCAGGTTCTTGAGCTACAGAGACAGCAGCAGCAGAGCCAGCAGCAGTACTTAGGTTTGATCACCTAGTTGGTTCAGGCTGCAGGCATTCAGCTATCTCAGAGCCTTCTTCAGACGACTCTAGCGTCACAGCCCAGCGGGCTTCAGAGTCTGTCTCAGCTTGGCAATCAGGCACAGTTGTTCACTTCTCCTGTTCACCAGGTGCCTCAGTTGTTTGTGTCCCTAGGATTCACTCCTATTCAGACAGGGTTCACACCTTTGACACAGTCACAGCTGCTTATGCCCGATACTAGTCAGTTCCATGCCACTTATAGTCAGATCACCGGGCAGCCAACACCGACATACTCTATAGCAGACACCTCAGTGTCAGACGTGTCAGCACCACAGCCAGCTCCAGTTCTAGCTTCAGCTCCTGAGGGAGTGATAGGGACAGGCACTACTGAGTCGATCCCATCGTCTATTGGTTCGACAGATCCACTTCTGGTCCCTGACACACAGACTGAGCCCCTGGTAACCACTACTCAGATTCCTACTACTTCAGGGTCACAGGGACAACCTATCAGTCCTCTACCCCCTCCACAGTCAGATACTACGACAGCTGAGCAGACCCGGACCACTTCACCTATACTTCTAGCTTCTGAGGGTTCGACAGGCTCCGCAGCTCAGCCACAGCCTTCTCCTAAGAGCAGTCCAGATGATGCCCCAGATCAGTTTATTGTTGCTCACCGCACTCCTATGGCCGGCTCATCTACTTCTCCTTCCTCTGATTCGTAGTTTTTTTGGTCCTTGATGCCAAGGGGGGGAGAGAGTATGTAGATAGGGGGAGCTTTGTGAGAGGGTTTTGATTCTTGTGTGTGCGTGCTACTTTCATGCATCTTCATGCATCGTCATGTCTTTTTTCCGTACTTCTTGCATTATGTGACTATGTGCTTGCGAGTTACTTTAGTGATATGTTGGTTATCTTGTCTCTATTATATCATGTCACTTGATTGTTTCTAGCTCATAATGTCTTGCTTCCGCGTTGTTACTCCAATCTCTTATGAGCTATATCATTGTGTTCTAACATTTCATGTCTAATCTTATGAGTTTGCCATGTTGGCTTGGAGCACATAAGCAATCATAATCTCTTGTTATCTTTGAAAGTTGCTTATGTGAAACAAGCATGTTCGAAAACCTCAAATCTTATCTTCATACTCAGGGGTTGTCATCAATCATCAAAAAGGGGGAGATTGAAAGCATCTAGGCCCTTAGAGTGGGTTTCGATGATTGATGACAACGGTTAAGTATCATGACTTACGTGTGTTTTGCAGAAACAATAGAGTGTTAGGTCATGGTAATGGCAATCGTGGGCAATATGGTGATCATGCCCCTTATCGATGGAAATCGTTTTCGGTTCTCAAAGGATGATCGACAAGGTTAAGGACGGTTAGATCCGGACGTCGAGAGTTACGTTCGGAATAGTCATTAGGACTTTCATTTTTCTCCTTTGGCCGTACTATTAAGGGGGGGCATGGATGAGTAGCTTGACCTAGGTAAGTCTAGTGGTTAGGTGTGGTGCACACTTGTCAAACTTAGCACTAGGTGGCTCCAAGGTGGCCCTGAGATTGTTTGAAACAAAAGTCGTTCAAGAAGCGTTTGAATCGGAAGTCGTTTCGGCCCTTAAACGGGCGACAGACGCTGAGGACGAAGGGTGACAGATGCTGACATCAGCGTCTGTCGCGTGGTTTCTTACTACAAAAAAGTGTCAGACGCGAGGATGAAAAGCGACAAACGTGTCCTATGCGCTTACGAGCAACAGACGCAGTACGACTTGAGCGTCAGACGCGTCTGGTGATCAACAGATGTGGTCCAGAATGCTCTAAAGTTCTTCGATAGCGTTAGACGCGTCCGTTGCTAGGGCGACAGACGCTGGCCAGCGTCTGTCGAGCCCTAACGGCTAGTGAACCAGTTTGATTCAATTACGTGCGACAGACGCGCTCCTCAGAGGCGTCAAACGCGTCCCTCCAGAGCGACAGACGCGTCTGTCGGTGGGCGTCATCACGTCTGTCGGTCACGAAAGTTGTTGATTTCGAAGATAATGGTTGTGGGAGTTGAGGGGGAGTATAAATACTTCCTCTACCCCTCCATTTGAGGTACTCTTGCTCATTTGATCAGCTGAGAAACTCCTTTCGTGTGCAAGGAAGTGCAAGAGCCCTAGTGAGATTTGAGTCTTGAGAATTCAAGTGTGAGAGGCCTCACTAGTGTCTAGAGAGTAGCGAGTGTGCATCCACCTTCTCATTAGGCTTGTTGTGGTCAAGTGAGAGTTCTTGCTTGTTACTCTTGGTGATCGCCATCACCTAGACGGCTTGGTGGTGATCGAGAGCTTGGTGATCATCCGGCAGAGCTTGTGGATGACCCAACTCATCTTGTGAGTGGTTATGGGCGATTCACCGCGACAGAGTGTCAAAGAATCAGCCCGTAGAGAGCACTTGAGCCTCGCGTGAATCAAGGGGGAGCTACATCCTTGCGCGGGTGCTCCAACGAGGACTAGTAGGGAGTGGCGACTCTCGGATACCTTGGAAAAACATCATCGTGTTCCTAACCCTTTACATTCAAGCAATTTACTTTCTCGCAATACTCTTGTTGCTTGGTTTACTTTCCTAGAATTGCCATGCTAGACTAGGATTGGAACTTAGGGTGCAAAACTTTTATCGTAGAATCACTAGGAACACTTGTAGGCACTAGGGGTGAATTATGGCTTATTAGGTTTTAATTCTTGCAATAAAATTTAGAAAAGCCCAATTCACCCCCTCTTGGGCATCTTGATCCTTTCAAACATGTTTCTTCCATTATATATATAGCCACCTTGATTTTACGATAATGTTTATATTGATTTACGATACATGTATTACTATAGTTAATGATGATACTTACCATAATGTTATAGGAAATCACTTAGGATAGAGTTACAGTAATCTCATAAATTAGTATAGTAGTTATTGTAACTCAAAGTGGTCATATCATTAATCATTAATTTCATAATTTATGGATCCATACATGCATAAATAATATAATGGGAAATAGTGTCATCTGGATCTAGATGGTGAATTTGTTCATTAAAGTATATTATTTAGTTATTCATACCTATTTAAATTATGCATTAATGATTGTAATGTTTGTTCAAATTATTAAAATAAGTAGATTGGCATGCATATTTCTAGGAAAAAATAATTGCTTAATTGTCTGAAATAACATTCTCTAAATCTAGATTTAAGTGATATTTTGTTTATTTAAATAGATGGTGATTTAGTTATTCATAACAATAAGCAAGAGAAGTCTATTCAAGTGATTACAATAAGAAATTGACATGCATATTTCTAAGAAAAATAGTTTAAAAATTCATACATATACATTATTGTCATTTTTGTTTGATTTAATTAAATACTCATACCAATATGCTTTTACACTTCAAGATGAAAAAGTCATGGATGTACAATTTATCAAAACTTGATCATCACCGGTTGGAGGTTCATAGGTTTATTGATGTCGGGAAGATGTGCAGAAGACAATGCGCATATATTATTATTCGTGCATTGACCACAAAAATGTTGTTGTATTTGCCAACACTGACATAGAACATATTATTTCTCATTTGGTTGCCGAAGTTTCATGAAGACATGATTGGACCAAACATGCATGGAGAGGGTAGTTCCGACATCTATGAAATTGGCAACCCAGCCAACACCAATTTCGAAGGATCTAATATATGCATGCCGAGGGACCCCAATATGGCTATTAAGGGACCAAATATGGTTGTCGAGAAACAACACCACTACCCCCAAATAGATCTTGTTATGCTGGACGTTGCTGATGATTCCTTTGGTGGCAAAGGTGAAGGTGATGATTACCATGTCGACGAAAATGATTAAAGCGGAATTCTTTCGTGGTACTGTTGCAACATTAATTGGAGGCATCAATGTTCTTTGCAAAAGGTATGGAGCTCTTGAAGATGGCAGCAAAGGGCTCTAACACCCCGTTTGGATGTATGAAATAGGCATAGAATTCAGGAATTGTTATTGTGCCACCCGAATGCATTTTTACTGGCCTTTCACGCTGGCATTTCATGAAACAGTCTGTAAAATGCAAAAAGTACCTACCAGTAAAAATCATTTATGTACTAGCGGATTAATATTGTAGTTAACAAAATCTAACAAAAACATTTTTGCATATATTATTTAAGGCACACAGTAGCTCCGATTCTAGATGTTGTTGCCTCGTAGTGAGGACCAAAAAAAGAAACTGATTCGAGGTTGCAGTGTGGTTGAGATGATGGCATTGCAACTCTTTGCGTCATATGGATGATATTTTTCTATTAGGATTAATAATTGTTTAAAAATGGTAAGCTCAGAGTCTTTTGTTTCTTGGTTGTGCTAGAGTAGGATTTTTCTTTGAAGTGGAGAAGCCGAAGACATTAAAAAAAGTCAATTTTATTGTAAAAAGTTTTAGAAAACATTCAGATGTTGTTATAGCTGTTCTTATCTTCTTGCAATTTATTACAATAAATACCTAGTTTTCCCTTCCTTTCTTGGACCAGTACGTTTTTTTTGCTTGAGTTTTTGTAAAAACCTTTTCGTTTCCATCCTTGAATCCTTTATGACACAGTTTCAGTCCATGATATCTTATACGTATGGCAGAACGAAATACAGTGCTTTTATTATGGGATTTGGATCTGAATTATTTGGATTAAGTTAATAAAAAGCATAAAGCTGAAATTTTCTAAAGCCAACTCATACCATCATCCACCGAGGACCAGTAAATTGTCAACTACCTTTAAGTAAGATGGTGGCCATTGCTTTACTGAAAAAAAAATCACCATATAGAATTATTGCAAGTGCTCTACTGAAGGCATAGCCGCACAGGTAACCATCCTGAACAGATAATTATTGAAGCTGCTTCACCACATGCAACAATTAAACGGTATTAGATATCTTCTTTGTGGACAAAATAAACTATGGAGAATCTTACACGTTTCATTTGTGCCTACACGAAAAGGTGAAAAATACAAATGATGGCCATCTGAGGCGATTCTGTGAGAACTTTCAAAAAAGTTTCTATTGTGCTCCACTAAAAGATTATCTTGTAATTTGAAATGCCTTGGCCGTGTATGTTTGTGTTTTGACCTACTTAACTAGGCCTACATTAATTTAAGAACTCTGCTTTACTTAGTCCTAGAGTCACCTTTGGGTTAGTTGAAATAAAGCATATCTTTTTACTCTACCTAATGTGAAAGAGTTCATGGGATTCACTCTTGTCCTGTGACCCAACAGCATGTTAAATACATTATTGTTGAAACTCTAGGGTCTTTAATAAACCAGATGCTTCCACACACACCTTTCTGGCTACATCTTTAGATGCTGTTGAAATCCTCCCACCCCTGACAAATCACTGTGAAAGGTAGCTGAGGATTGTCCAAGGAAATAGGAGTTTGATGGAAAAACATAAAAATGAGCGAGCTTATCTTGAAAAAAAGACCATTTTGTTAGTTCATGAAAAAGATATCTAGAAAAGATCTCTATTTGATAACGAGGACTAATTGTTAACGGCTAAAATAGTCCTAACCGATCCAAACAGGACGGCTAATATGTAAAATAGTCCAAGTGATCTAAACAGAGGGTTAATATGTAGACTAAAATTAGCCAAAGCTTTTAGCTTGTTGTTAGCCTATTAGCCAAGTATAACTAGCTAACAAGAGCTAATAGTTTATTGCTGGATGTATGCCCCTATTAGCTATGACCTAAACACACAATCGCTAATAATTTGTTGACTACTTAGCTAACCACTCTCTCTTATCTCTTGCTAATAATTAACCTTGGTTGATCAAACAGACCCAAGCTAAAATATACTCTCTCCATCCTGAAAAGAGTGCACATCTCACTTTTCAACGAGTCAACCAAACTCAAATTTGACTAAATCTATATAACTAATATTAAAGAGGTAAAATTTCTCTTCACTCATTTTTTTTCGTCCATCTCCCCCTAACTTTTTGGAAAGTGGAGAGTTTCTTCCGTCCCGTTTTTTTACTTTCCAAACCGCAATCATGCCCTCCGTGTCGCATTTGTGTGACCGATACATATGGTCTGTTCTCATACGAGTTAGAACAATTTGCATCTAGCGATGATATAGAATCCATTCCTATATGTATTACCGTATTGGTTCCGTTGCAACGCACGGACACTTTTGCCAGTACATAAAAAATAATAATGTTTATGATACCAAATAAGTACTGTTAGATTAGTTATGCAATATATTTATAAATATTTATACTATTTCTATAAATATAGATGGATTTAAATTTGTTGGATCCTTATGATAGAAGATGTGCACTTTTTGTGGGATGGAGGGATTATTACGACACAGACTAGACCTAATTGAGTTCCCTTAGGTCTTCTACCGTGGTCAGTACGGTGTGAGCCCATCAGTATCTTGATTAGAAGAAGTGTAATCACCGGATGCATTTTAAGTTCTGTATCTCATTCTCTAATGTATGTAGTCTAGTTAGACTGATCTTAATAACTCTACACCGAACCTCATATACGAATGACTTTTGTCAGTGTTCTTCTTTGAAAACTGTATGGGCTAGCTCTTTCCAGTATTTGCCCATCTGATTCACCACTGCCATGTGCACTTTTCACTATATTCCAACATGAATTGAACTTCACAAGTCAGGGTGGATACTTATTCCAATGGCATAGCGTCACTGACCTCTTAGGAGAATACTAGTTGTATTCTCTATTGACTTCCTTCCAATAGCGATCAAATTTGTTGTTTATTGCCGTTAGCTCGATCATTGGAATTTATCAACCATGCACGTACTAGCAGTAAGTTATCCTCTTCACTCCAATACTTGAGCCTGCCCCATGCTGCCTTGATAGGGGAAGCCAGGGATAGCTTATGATTTTGGGACGAAATTGCTGATAGCCTCGTTGAGCACTAAAAGGAATGAAATTGTGTGAATAATGAGGTTAGTTGATTCCGGTTGGTATTGCTGCCTGCCATTTGCTGCAGCAGTGTTGGCTGCTAGCACTGATCTCTTTCAGCACCTGCAGTTAGGCACAGTAAGGGCGGCTCCCAGGGCACTATAAGAGCGGCTAGCCCAGCCGCTCTTCCGGGCTAGCTCTTACAGTGCTCGGCACTGTAAGGGCGGCTAGGCAAACCGCCCTTACAGTGGGTCTCTATAAGGGCGGCCGGTGATGCAGCCACCCTTACAGTGACCCACTGTAAGGGCGGCTGCATCACCAGCCGCCCTTACAGTGGGTCACTGTAAGGGCGGTTCAATCTATAACCGCCCCTACCGTGGATTTTCTAGAAAAAAATCAAATTCGAATTTAAATCTGACCACATCATGTAATATATAATTCAAATTCAAATCTGACCACCATATATATAAATATACATCCACAAACACACCAACATGATATAAACCATCATTATAGTCCATGATTCAAAAGTTTCACAAGTCTAATTCACAAAGTTCATCATTACATAGCCAGAATTTACAAGTTCAAATAGTTCCACAAGTCCAAACCATTCAACGGCCTAGGGCGAGCCTGTGAGTCTCACGAAGGTGTTGGTACATTGGATTTCTACCTAAGTCGGAACTTGGATCATGGTAAGCGCCTCTGGAAGAAATAATCTCATCAATGATGAAGCCACAAAGGTCGCTGACGAGCCCCAAGAGTTCATCATCCTTGTATACATCCCTTGTCCTGTTTCTCTCTTCCTTCCACTACAAGAGACCAAGTTTAGGTCTAGGATTTCATAAGATAAGATAAGCTTTCATACTACGAGCGGAAAAAGTGTCAAACTAACCAGATTGGGGTGTCTCATGTAGGCACTAGTGTTACTCATCATACAACATACGTAATATCCACAGTGTAGACTCCTAGGTCTCTGCTTGAGACACTGTGTGTTTTGCATATGAAAATATTAAGTAATGCTATTGACAAACCACGTACTAAAGTGTACCGATATAAGTTACACGTATCGGACATAGAGTTTTGATAGCCAAATTCTCTTTCCTTTCTGGATGATGCCTTCCTTTATGATATTGGACATAGTGCCTGAATGCCCTGTTCGAATGGTTTTAGCAAATGCAACTTGTTAGTATCCAAAAGTGAAGTTTACAAGTATATATACAAACATATATAAGCTAATGAGGATTATAAGTCTTGACAATCGCTATGAAATCCATGTACGTCTCCGGCGCATCTTGGATTTGACTAAGTCACATCTTGGATTTTTAAAACATGTGACTAGAGTTTACTAAAACTTTTCCAAATGGTAAAATGAACTATGTACCAAATGTAGATCTTGATGAGTTCTAACACTTTGTATTCAAAAGTTTTTCATTTGAGGTCATTTAGTGCCTCATTTGACCAAGTTTGACCAAGTCAAATCTTGGATTTTAAAAAAAAGACACTTTGACCAAACCCTAAATGGTCTCAACTACAAAAGTCATGAATACAAAGTTTATCAAACTCATCAAGGTCTACATTTGGTGTAATGGTCAACTTTTCATTTGACAAAGTTTAAACCACTCAAATTTTGAATTTTGAAATTTTGACAACTACATGCCAATTTTCGAAACCTTAGATGGCCTCAACTCAAAAAGTCATGAATACCAAGATTGTTCCACTCATCAAGATCTACATTTGATACATAGGACATTTTTGCATTTGATAAAGTGTTAGAAAAGTGTAGTTCTAAATCCACAAGTCTCACATGTAGTTTTATAAAATCTATGTGAGATTCAAGATTTTGTGACTAGTGTTTACTAACACTTTCTCAAATGCAAAAGAGTCCTATGTATAAAATGTGTATCTTGATGAGCTCTAACACCCTTGTATTCAAAAGTTTTTCATTTGAGGTCATTTAGTGCCTCATTTGACCAAGTTTGACCAAGTCAAATCTTGGATTTTAAAAAAAAGACACTTTGACTGAACCCTAGATGGTCTCAAATACAAAAGTCATGAATACAAAGTTTGTCAAACTCATCAAGGTCTAAATTTGGTGTAATGGTCAATGTTTCATTTGACAAAGTTTGAACCACTCAAATTTTGAATTTTGAAATTTTGACAGCTACATGCCAGTTTTCGAAACCCTAGATGGCCTCAACTCAAAAAGTCATGAATACCAAGATTGTTCCACTCATCAAGATCTACATTTGATACATAGGCCATATTTGCATTTGAAAAGTGTTAGAAAAGTGTAGTTCTAAATCCACAAGTCTCACATGTAGTTTCGTAAAGTCTATATAAGAGTCAAGATTTTGTGACTAGTGTTTACTAACACTTTCTCAAATGCAAAAAGTCCTATGTATCAAATGTTTATCTTGATGAGTGCTAACACCCTTGTATTCAAAAAATTTTCATTTAAGGTCATTTAGTGCCTCATTTGACCAAGTTTGACCAAGTCACATCTTGGATTTTTAAAACATGTGACTAGAGTTTACTAAAACTTTTCCAAATGGTAAAATGAACTATGTACCAAATGTAGATCTTGGTGAGTTCTAACACCTTTGTATTCAAAAGTTTTTCATTTGAGGTCATTTAGTGCCTCATTTGACCAAGTTTGACCAAGTCAAATCTTGGATTTTAAAAAAAAGACACTTTGACTGAACCCTAAATGGTCTCAAATACAAAAGTCATGAATAAAAAGTTTGTCAAACTCATCAAGGTCTAAATTTGGTGTAATAGTCAACGTTTCATTTGACAAAGTTTGAACCACTCAAATTTTAAATTTTAAAATTTTGACAGCTACGTGCCAGTTTTCGAAACCCTAGATGGCCTCAACTCGAAAAGCCATGAATACCAAGATTGTTCCACTCATCAAGATATACATTTGATACATAGGCCATTTTTTCATTTGAAAAAGTGTTAGAAAAGTGTAGTTCTAAATCCACTAGTCTCACATGTAGTTTCATAAAGTCTATGTAAGAGTCAAGATTTTGTGACTAGTGTTTACTAACACTTTCTCAAATGGAAAAAAGTCCTATGTATCAAATGTTTATCTTGATGAGCGCTAACACCCTTGTATTCAAAATTTTTTCATTTGAGGTCATTTAGTGCCTCATTTGACCAAGTTTGACCAAGTCACATCTTGAATTTTAAAAACATGTGACTAGAGTTTACTAAAACTTTTCCAAATGGTAAAATGAGCTATGTACCAAATGTAGATCTTGATGAGTTCTAACACATTTGTACTCAAAAATTTTTCATTTGAGGTCATTTAGTGCCTCATTTGACCAAGTTTGACCAAGTAAAATCTTGGATTTTTAAAAAAGACACTTTGACCGAACCCTAGATGGTCTCAACTACAAAAGTCATGAATACAAAGTTTGTCAAACTCAAGATCTACATTTGATACATAGGTCATTTTTGCATTTGACCAAGTTTGACCAAGTTTGAGCAAGTTTTTGAAAAGTTATGAATGTAGTCTCACGCACATACATAAATGTAGTCTCACACACTTACATAAATGTAGTCTCTCACACATACATAAATGTAGTCTGACGCACATACATAAATGTAGTCTCACACACATACATAAACGTACTCACACTTAAACTAATTATTTGTCCCTGCCGCCGTAACAGTTTTCCACTTCTCACCTTTTCGTTCCCATGGTAATACGTCTTTGGGTAAGTTTTTTCCACAACACCGATCTTCTTAATAAATGTGCCATGTCAAAGAAATTGTATCCATGTGATGTTTATAGATGGAATTTCTTCTAGAAAATATGACTCCAACTCTTATTGGGGATTATTCCAATTGTTTAGAAAAAGAACTAGCTATATGCCTATTGAATTGAAGCTGAGCTAAAAGGGCTTTGCAGTGAACATTTTGTTAGCAAAACACAATACTTTATAGCAACTAGCAAGTTGTAGCTGAGAACAAATGAATGCATGCTTACCTTGTAAACTATTCCAAATGTCCCACTACCAAGTTCTCGATCTATGGAGAAATTGTTTGTAATATCTCTAGTCCAATGGCCCGAAGCATGTCCTCCAAATGGTCACCGTCATCTTTATTCCCCTCACGTGCTCCGGCATCAACGCCGGCACCACTAGCATCATCAGCACATTGTTGATTGCCAAAGCCAGCACCTTGTTCATTGCCAGGGTCATAGCCCATGTCTTCATCAAACTCATTTGTGTATTGGTACAGAAGCGCGTCTTCTTCTTGTTGATTGTTATCGTCATCAACAACCACTGTTTCACCATGATGAATCCACACCGTGTAGTCCGGAATAAATCCTTGCATAACCAGGTGTGATTTGATGGTATCAACATCTGCAAATGCAATACGGTTCTTGCAATCTTTGCAGGGACAAATAATTGTATCCTTATTATATCTCAAAGTTGATGCATGCTTCTTTGCGGATTTAATAAATTTGTCCACCTCTTCATAGAAACCTCCATCGATCCTTGACCAACCATACATCCAAGACTTTCTGTACTCCATCTTTTAAAAAAACAACAAAAGAAAACACATGAAAGGAATCAAATTGATAAATAACTACTTGAGAATTAAATACAAAATGAAAAAATCCTAGATGTAGAAATTGATCTACATGAAACACACAAGAAAAACTATAATCAAGCAAGAGCGACTAAATATAAAGGGTGTGAGCTTATTTCTCTAACTAATCTACACTAATAGCACCATGGAAGAGAGAGAAAGTAAAGCTCTAATTTACTTACTAATAAACCATTAACACTTCAATTAAAAGCTTGAAATAGAGCTAATTAATAATTAATAACTTAAGAACAATTATAAAAATCCATGGTATGGGATAATTAATTAATTGCCTATTAATACATATATAAATATTTATAAAGACAATATATATATCTAATGGTAAAAATATTTCAAAGAGAACAATTACCACCAATTATTATTTTACCCACTACCTTTCATACCAACCCCATTTCAATTTCATGAAACAAAAATTAAAAAATCCTAGATCTAGAAATAGATCTACATGAAACATACATGAAACTAGGGTTTAATCTCCACTAAAATCAAGCAAGAGCCACTAAATAAAGGTTGTGAGCTCGTTTTTCTAGCTAATTCACACTAATAGCTTCAAAACTAGGGTCTATTACCTCCATACAAAGCTCAAGCACCATGGAAGAGAGAGAAAACAAAACTCTAATTTACTCACTAACCATTGAAACTTAAATTTGGGGTTTGGAATAGCATTTTCTTACCTTCAACAAGCTCTCCACCAAAGGAATTGAGATCAAAACCTTTCCCCTTAGTAGAGCAATTTTTTGGGAGGAGCCCAAGGCCTCCCAACCTTTTTTGCAAGATGAAGTGGCTCGAGGAGGAAAAAGGTAGGGTGCAGCCACTTATACAACCGTCCACTGTAAGGGCGGCTGGATCACCAGCCGCCCTTACAGAGACCACAGTAAGGGCGGCTAGATCACCAGCCGCTCTTATAGTGCCCTTACTAATTAGCACCCTATAAGGACACAGTAAGAGCGGATGGTGATCCAACCACCCTTACTGTGGTCACTGTAAAGGCGGCTGGTGATCCGATGCATGGCCAACCCACTGTAATGGCGACTCAATCACCAGCCGCCCTTACAGTAAAATGGTCCTGGCTCTTACTGTGTCCTTTTGAGGTAGTGCAGCACACAAACAAACACAGTATGCATTCTATCTTCTAGTTTTTGCAATAGGATAAAACTTATGCATCAGGAGGACATCAACCCATGTGAGGAGGACCAGGGCAGGGGGGCATAGCCCAGGTTTGCCTCCACTGCCCTCCGCCAGTGGTGCGATCGTTTGAGGGAAAATGAGGTAGGAAAACACTCCATTCGTTCTAAATTATAAGATTTTTTTTGATTTGTTAGATACATTATTTTTACTATGTATGTAGATATAGTGTATATCCTTTTTTGCGTAAAGATAGAGTGTATATCTAAGTGTATAGTAGAAACTATGTATCTAGACAAATCAAAGCGTGTAAATGTTGAAGATGAGGGGGTGAAGTGATAGTTCTTGATATTGGGTCAAATTCTAATTCCAAATTCTTAATCATCCAAACAACGGCATTTGGTGCTAGCCAATAACAACTCTATTTGGACTGTGGAGGATGAATATCTATATCCAAACAGGGTTATAATAACGTGGGTTTAAATATGAACTTGACAGCTGGTAAAGGTTCATTTTTTTCTATTGCCACTTTTTAAGACCAAGGCTCAGCCGGCTACGTACTCATGCCATGTCACTTAAAGCCACAATTAGCGAACACTTATTATATAATGAACTGGCTATTTAGATTGGCTATATGGAATCTTTGAGTGTTTATTGTTTGTATGTGTAAATCATCAGCTAGGATTCAATAAGCTACTTTATGGCCATTTTAAACATACAAACATGCTCCTCTGTTCCATCAACACTTATAGGAATGAAAAGAAGCGGATATGTTTTGATATCCGTCTGTCTCGAAAGAGTTAAAACCCTACTTGGATAATTTTTATATGGATCAGAACATTTAACATTTGTATCTGATTTGTACCTGAATACTTAAAATTTGATTTCTGATACATATATTATACATATATCAATACCTGCATCCAACACTATTTGTATTTAACTTTGAATCCTGGAAAGAAACAACTAGCCATATTTAGTAGCCGTAATATCCATTCGTATTCGATCCAGTTTTCATCCCTAAACTGTGAGATCATGTGATGAAAAATTGGTCTGATATGAAATTGGCATTGCAAAGTGATTTGAATTATGGCATAATTTTATATGCATGTGCTGCTTATATATGGTGATTTGGAATTATTGCATGACATGCTCGTGTGAGGTGTTGTGCGGATTGACTTGAGTCAAGTCTTGGACTTGGGCTCGGACACGGTTTGCGTGTTTGTTCATGTGCAGATGTTGCTTGAGGCGGAACGTGGTCGATGACGGACTGAAACTAGGTTCAGGAGGAACTGAGGTTTCGGGACTAAGTTCAGGGAGGAACTGAGGTCTTATCGGTCGAGGATGTCATGCGAGACGTTTGGGCTAGAGAACACTGTAGATGAAGACGATCACTCCATGAGACGTACATGGAGACGTACGGGCTATGGTGTGGTGATGACTAAGAGTCATGACACGAGAACATGTAGGGAGTACATGTGAGTGCGTGGTCACGATAGCATTCGAGAGGTGCTAGATGTGCATGCGTGGTGCAGGAGACCGGGTGGTGTTTGTTGGTACTGTGATTTGGTCAGGTAGGCATACAGACCAGTGCATGTACGTTAGGACTAGTGCTTGGCTCATGTTGGCTGATGGAGGAGCAGCTTGGGTGGCCGGTGGCGCCATCAGAATTTGACCAGGACTTGGCAATTGGTAAGGAGAGGCAATCCGTGCTCATGCAAAGCTTTGTTGGTTTTGTGGCGTAGAGCTCGGTCAAGGTGCAGACCATGTGAGTGGTTGTACGTGAATTTGAGGCTAAAATCAGCATGCGTAGGGAGTGCTGTGATAGGCTATAAAAGGAGGACATTGTGTCTGTATGTAGTGGGAAAAACAGAGAGGAGTGTGACGACAAGAGAAAGAGTTTCTGCTGGCTATTTCAAGGTTCAGTAGTTTGTTTAGAATTCCTTTGTGTGGATGCTTGTAAATTGCATCTTGTGAACACATTATCAGAGTAATGAAGTCCAGTTCTCTCATATCGATGTGTTGTTAATCTCGTTCTACAGATCAGCTTCTTGATTTACATGTCTAGCTTTTCGTTTTAGATTGATATCTTGTTTGTAAGTTTAGACATGTCTTTTGTTCGATCTGAACTGTGCCAAGGCATTGTGCTCGTAATCTGAAAAGTCTCATTGCATAAGCTTTAATAGATTTTGCATAATCACAAAAATAAAGCTGAACCAATTCTCGTCACTATCAGACACAGTGACATTGTTTATTTTATATCTCAAGTTCTAGACCTCCGATTGAGATGATTCCAGTTGGGTTCATTCACAAATTTCATATAGTTTATTGTGTTAAATTTTGAGATCAATTGGAGCACATTTGGTGGTCGAGTTTATTTCTATTAAAGACACAATGTTCTGTATAGAATTAAAAAAACGAGGGTTAATTCGGTTTTGTGTTTAGGGTGAAGTTTTAAATTTAATTTTGGCTTCCGTAATCATTCACACCCCTCTGATTACCTATCCTAGAGTGAATCGATCCTACATAAACATGTACCAAAACAAAGAAATATTAGAGGGACTATAATAGATTAGCTTGAAGCAGCAATTTTTATCTTAATACCTAGATAACAAAACTATACAAATTGTCCGAGGCTTGAAAGAGTGGATATAGCAGAAATGGTATTTTGCTACGGCATTACATCAAACACGGCCAGCATCATCAGTCATGCGCCTCCTTGCACATCGGGCTATAGAGAATTCCTAAGCATCCGCAAGACGGACAGCTACCTTGCCTACCTACGGGCTCGCCGCCGCTCTGCTCAACGTGGCGACGCCGGACCTGAGTGTGGCCGCGCCAGCACCCAGGTCAGCCGGGGCATGGCTCGCCACGCCGCCACCTAGGCCGGTCAGAGCGTCGCCTCCAAGACCGCCCGCCGCGCAACCCCGCAAGCAGTGCAGCGTGATAGCTCCAATGGCACCCACCACGCCGTCTAGGCCATCATCTTCCATCCGCACCACCAGACCGGATTCGCCCGCCGCTCATCAAATCACGCAAAATTTGCTGTGCGCCGCCACCTGTCTCGGTGGCCACGACCGCACACCAACGGCTTCCTTTTCAGCCGCACCGATCCGGCGGGGCCCATTTCCACTTCCATTCCCTGATGCTGCCGCCACTGGCCCACCCGCCACAACCGCAGCCGCCATGGCCCAGCCATCTCTGTTTGTTCCCGTTCCTCCCTTCAAAGCGCCGCACGCGGCACGCCCAAGAAAACAGCAGCGGCCTCCTCCTCCTCAAGGCTCAAGGCTCAAGGCAGCATGTTGCACCTCCCTCCCATGTCTTGTGCCGCCGCATTCTTGCTCCTTGTCACCCTCGCCTTCTCCGTTACGCCGGCGCCGTCTCAAGGCGCCGGTGAAGCGGCCGTCCTGCGCGCCTTCATCGCGTCCCTGCCGCCAGCTTCCCGGCGCGTCCTCCGCCCGTCGTGGAGGGCGACGAACGCCACCGCCAGTGGCGGCAGGCCGAGCCACTGCGCGTTCCTGGGCGTCCAGTGCACCACCACGGGCGCGGTCGCGGCAGTTAACCTCTCCGGAGTGGGGTTGTCCGGCGCGCTCGCGGCGTCCGCGCCTCGGCTCTGTGCTCTACCGGCGCTCGCCGCGCTCGACCTCAGCCGGAACCGCTTCACGGGCGCCGTCCCCGCCGCTCTCACGGCGTGCTCCGTGGTCGCTACGCTCCTCCTCGGCGAAAATCTCCTCACCGGTGCTGTTCCCCCGGAGCTCCTCTCCTCGCGCCAGCTCCAGAAGGTGGACCTCAGCTACAACACACTCGCCGGTGAGATCTCCGGCTCGGGCTCGCCGTTCCTCGAGTACCTCGACCTCAGCGTCAACATGCTCTCCGGGACAATCCCGCCGGAGCTCGCCGCGCTCCCGTCGCTCAGCTACTTAGACCTGAGCGGCAACAATCTGTCTGGACCAGTGCCCGAGTTCCCCGCACGGTGCAGGCTCGTCTACCTGAGCCTCTACACCAACCAGCTCTCGGGAGCGATTCCCCGGAGCCTCGCCAACTGCGGCAACCTCACCACCTTGTACCTGTCCTACAACGGCATTGGCGGAAAGGTGCCAGATTTCTTTGCATCCATACCGAATTTGCAGGTGCTTTACCTTGACCACAACAAGTTCGTCGGGGAGCTGCCACAGAGCATCGGTAGGCTTATGAGTCTGGAACAATTGGTGGTGTCCAATAACGGGTTTACCGGCACTGTGCCAGATGCAATTGGGAAGTGTCAATCATTGACAATGCTCTACTTGGATCGCAACAACTTCACCGGCTCAATTCCGGTGTTCGTCAGCAATTTTAGCAAGCTACAGAAGTTCTCTATGGCTCACAATAGCATTTCTGGAAGAATTCCATCTGAAATTGGGAAGTGCCAGGAGTTGGTTGAGCTACAGCTCCAGAACAACAGCCTGTCCGGGATGATACCACCAGAGATTTGCAAGCTTAGCCAACTGCAGAACTTTTACCTCCACAGTAATAGCCTTATCGGCGAGCTACCTGCAGAGATCACTCAAATGAGGAAGCTAAGAGAGATCTCCCTGTTCGGCAATAACTTCACTGGAGTGTTGCCGCAGGCCCTGGGGTTGAACACTACACCTGGACTTGTTCAGGTCGACCTCACCGGCAACCACTTTCACGGGGAGATTCCACCTGGTCTTTGTACTGGAGGCCAGCTCAGCGTTCTTGATCTTGGATACAACCAATTCAATGGAAGCTTACCTATTGGAATTTTGAGATGTGAGTCTCTCCAGAGGTTAATTCTGAATAACAATCTTATCACTGGAAACATACCTGCAAATTTGGGCACAAACATAGGACTGTCTTACATGGACATTAGTGGTAATCTGCTCCATGGTGTGATACCAGCTGTCCTTGGTTCATGGCACAATCTAACAATGCTTGATATTTCCAATAACCTCTTCTCAGGACCAATACCCCGTGAGCTTGGTGCTTTAACCAAGCTTGAGACTCTGTGCATGTCGTCAAACAGGCTTACTGGACCTATACCACATGAATTAGGAAATTGTACTGATCTTCTCCGTTTGGATCTTGGAAAGAACCTTCTCAACGGAAGTATACCTGCAGAAATCACAACACTTGGTAGCCTGCAAAGTCTTCTACTTGGCGCAAACAACCTCACGGGAACAATACCGGACTCCTTCACTGCAGCCCAGGATTTAATTGAGCTGCAGCTTGGTGACAATTGTTTGGAAGGAGCAATTCCTCACAGCCTAGGCAACCTTCAGTACCTGTCCAAAGCTCTTAACATTAGCCACAACAGATTGAGTGGCCAAATTCCAAGTAGCCTTGGCAACCTTCAAGATCTGGAACTGCTTGACTTGTCAATGAATTCATTGTCTGGCCCAATCCCGTCGCAACTGAGCAACATGGTCTCACTTTTGGTTGTGAACATTTCGTTCAATGAGCTATCTGGTCAGCTGCCTGGAAGCTGGGCTAAGCTTGCAGCAAAGTCACCTGATGGTTTTGTGGGCAATCCTCAGTTATGTGTAGAGTTGGCTTGTGCTCATCGCTCCAACAATCAACCTGCTGGGAAACTACACTACAGCAAGACAAGAATTATTGTGGCATTGCTAGTGTCAACTCTTGCTATCATTGTTGCTGGTTTGTGTGCTGTTTACTACATTGTGAAGAGGTCACATCACTTGTCAGCAAGTCATGCCTCTGTCCGTAGTCTGGACACAACAGAGGAATTGCCTGAAGACCTGACCTATGAAGATATCCTTCGGGCAACAGACAACTGGAGTGAGAAATATGTCATTGGAAGAGGCCGGCATGGTACAGTCTACCGGACAGAGTGCAAACTTGGTAAAGACTGGGCAGTCAAGACAGTTGATCTGTCCCAGTGCAAATTCCCCATTGAAATGAAAATTTTAAACACAGTGAGGCACCGGAACATCGTTAGGATGGACGGCTACTGCATTCGTGGTAGTGTCGGCCTAATCCTGTATGAGTACATGCCCGAGGGAACGCTCTTCGACCTGTTGCATGAAAGGAAGCCTCGAGTGCCTCTTGGCTGCATGGCGCGGTGGCAGATTGCCCTTGGTGTAGCACAAGCCCTATCCTATTTGCACCATGACTGTGTACCCATGATTGTTCATAGGGATGTCAAGTCAAGCAACATACTGATGGATGCAGAGTTAGTACCCAAGCTCACAGACTTCGGCATGGGGAAAATTGTCTGTGATGAGAATGCCGATGCAACAGTGTCTGCCATCATTGGTACCCTTGGCTACATTGCTCCAGGTAGGTTCTTTCAAAATTTGTACTATATTTGTTTGATCACATCACCATAGCGACTTGAACTTCAGGATTGACACGTTCTGTATTATGTGTACCCAGAGCATGGATACTCTACAAGATTAACTGAGAAGAGTGATGTCTACAGCTATGGAGTAGTGCTACTTGAGCTCCTATGCAGGAAGACGCCTGTGGATTCATCATTCGGAGATGGTATTGACATTGTAACATGGATGAGAACTAACCTGGAGCATGAAGATCGCTGCAGCATCATAAGCCTTATGGATGAGGAGATGACGTATTGGCCTGAAGATGAACAAGAAAAGGCTCTGAGCTTGCTGGGCCTTGCAGTTTCATGCACGCAGGTGGCTTGCCAGTCTAGGCCCTCCATGAGGGAGGTAGTGAAGATGTTGTTGAAGATAGAAAAGTAAGTGTCCAGAAAAGTCTATCAGTCTTGTGACATGGATAGTGTTCTGATAGTGGAGTCGTATAGTTCGGAAAGTTTGCACAGCCTTCACAAAGTGCCCCGAACATTACGGTCACCGGTCATTGCAGCTGGGAATTGGGTCTCATATTACAGAGAAAAAAATCTGTTATGTTACGCTTGAACTTATCAGCACGGTTTATCATCCATTTGTAATGTTTTTCTCTCACAACAAATCAGCGAATAATACTTTTCAGCATGACTTTTCAGCGAATCGAAAGAAGCCACGTCACGAGTCTCTAGAAAATACTTAGATTAATCAGGAAAAGGAGTAAACAAACACCATTGAATTGAATTTTATAATTACTAGTAAATATGTCCATGTATTACACTCGCGTTTCATCAAAAAATGTATTACACTGGCAGAAAAAACCTTACCATGTCCAAGCACCATAAATATGAAACATGGTGCCACATACGGCCAGTATGATAGAGGGGCATGGTTTGGTAGTTTCTTTGGGAGGGCTTTAGACATTGATTAATGTTGGTACGATGAAAAAGGGCGGCCACTCAAAAAAAAAGTAATTCGTAAAAATTACACAACCATAGGATAGGAGCGAGACAGTAAAATCAAATACAGATAACAATAGCTTTAAAAGTTCATGCTAATGAATACAATGGAGTGAATGGACAGAGGAATAGTAAAATAAAGAAGAATGAAAACCATTTGCCAAAATTATTTTCAAGAAAAATACAAATGTTATGTAATGAAAAAAGATCCATTGTGCCGACGACGGTGTGAGTCTTCCCTACCAGTTGTTTTATTTAGCGTGAGCACAGACCACAGTTGTAAAACATATATTTTTACTTAGTTATGTTCCAGCAGTAGTATTTATTTCAAAAATGTTCCAGCAGTAGTAATGTTAGTTAACTAATGGGTGTGTGAATGTAAATGGACTAAATCATTAATGGTGGCCAACAAGCGAGACCCATTATTATTTTTTATTTCAGCGAGCCACACAGGAGTAAATTTTTATAAAATACTTGTACTACATAACTAGGTACAACCACACATGAGAATTTTTTTATTTCTAGCGAGCCACTAATTAGTGTGTAAAATTGTGTAAGATGTTTGTTCGCAATCATAAAACCCAAATGTAGACCAGTGAACCCTTATTTCCTGGAGAGCCGGAGAGGAGACGCTCTCCCAAGGAATCATACTACTTAGTACTAATATACGTATGCTACTTAGATACTAATATACGTAGATGTGGTAGTACAATCCATATGCAAAATAAAGTACATGTGCAAAATACACAAATAATAGAAGCACACGAAAATATCACTTATTCACTCATCGGAGAACTACAAAGTACAATCTCCCACGCTTTATAATAATTTGCACCAAGTTCTATTTGACAATCAAAGTATTGTGTGGCCTCTAGTTCCTATGGCCTCGAGAGGCTCCTAATTAATTCATCTACGGCGCTAGGCCACGGAATACCTTTGGTTAAGTTATGCCGATGGTCTTCAACGTTGATAGCTCTTATGCTCAATATTGGACGATTCCGCAAGTGCATATTATATTGATGTAGCACTGCCCCTAGAATTCTGAGTATCGTATTTATATCCTCAAGGAAAAGCGTATGGCTAAGATAATGGACCGATATAACAATGACTAAGTTACAAACATTCATCCAACTCTAGATGGGGATAACGAAATAATAAAGGTGTGCAGTATAGGAACAAGAACAAAACTCTAGATAAATGGGCATAGCTAGCGGGAGATCACTGAGTGAGTACAAGAACCCCAATTTACTTCTACTTCTAAGCACAACTCTAGTATAGATTATAGTAATATAACTAAGCCAAGAAATCCCAATTTACTTCTACTTCTAAGAACAACTCTAGTATATATTATATTAATATAACTAAGCCAAGAAATACTAAGGTAGGATTTGGAGTACGATCCAGACACCAATAGAAAGGGATGAGAAGGATTGATTGAAATAAACTGCAATTAAATCTTATTCTTTAAGAACTAGCTCGAACGTGGTCGAATACATAGGACAGATTGGGCCATCACCACCTTCCAACTACCACAAACTATCCGTGGGGCTAGCCGCAAACTAAGGTACCCGATATTCTAAGCACCGTGCTTACACTATATGATACTACTCTAATCCTACACGAATGATCAGACTAGAGCATCCACTAACAAAGAACCCATGCTATTAGATAACCAATTATACTGAACAAGGCGGTTAATTATAACACTATATTCTAACTAGAGATCAAGACTATTACTATAAGTAAGTAAGGCTTGAATAAAGTATTTAAATAAAGTAGAAGCCAATATATTCAGATAAGGGAAGTCTTACAAAAGAGGAAAGGTACAAGAGCTATACCAGACTTTGGAGACTCTCCTGGATTCGGAGCAGAGCTCGACTCAACTCTAACTCCCAATATTAGGCTAACTACTAAAGAGTGGACTACTAGCTTCTTCTTGGATCTTCTTCTATTGATAGAGAGATGATTTATAGATGGCGCCAACACCCCTATTTATAGTACAAATGAACATGAGGGATTTGTAGTGAAGTCGGGAGGTGGTGGCGCCCCTGGTGGGGTCGACCGAACATCAAGGTTGTCAGGCGACCCCTTGGATGTGCCGCCATCCTATCTAACGCTCCACAGCTCTTCTCTAGGGTGGTTGGCAGGTGATCTTTAGCCCATTGGGAAGAACTTGACAAGGAACGAGTTGGAACACTTCTCCCATGGGTTCACGGCTTCATGGTTGTAGTAGAACCATTGCTTCGCCTTCTCAATGCTTTGCTTTCTCAAGAAGCGAGAACAGAAAGGGGCAGAGTCAGATAGCTTCTTGAGTGACTCCCTTGATGGTGAACATACCACAAATCTCCAGGAAGTGTTGTAGATGCGCATTGGTTTCCTCATGAGCTTTCCCCAAAAGGGACTAGCTTGTACCATCGTGATCAATGTCGACTTGAGCTCGAAGTTTGCATCTCAATTGTTGACAACGGGACCTATGGCCATGTTAGCAGCAGATGGAGCGGAGAACTCACAAATAGTCTTGTTGGCCATGGCACAACAGATAAGCTATCCACAAAGCTAGATTGATTGCAGAGAGGGTATGTTGAGGAGGGACAAAACGAAATGGAACCCTTCTTAATATTGCCTCAGGAAGCTTTACGTAGTGAAACTAGTCACACAATATCCTGTTCCATGAGAGTAAAATGGAGCAAAGATAAGCCTGCTAAAGAATGGTTAATTAAGTGATAACATAATCACATGGAAATAGATGAATCGATATCTTAGGCCAATGCTTTCTCCGACAACGATGCCAGAAATGCTCGTTGATAGTTCTTATGATCAATTGGATGATTCCACAAGCGTACAAAATATTGATGTAGCACTTCACCCAGGAGTATTCCAAGTATCATATTTATATCCTCAGAGAAAGCGTATGACTGAGATGATGGAATGATATAATTTGCAATGACTAAGTTACAAACAATCTTTCAACTCTAGATGAGGGTAATGAAATAAGAATCTCCAGTTGCTCTTCAGGTTCTGTCATCTTTCTCTTGTCCTCGATCGCTCATTCAGCAACCTTCCATGAGCAGCTTCCATATGTCTTGGTCATCCTACAATGCAATCTTCCAAGAACAAATCTGATCCCCTCTTGTCGATCGGGATGCTCTTTAATTCCTCGTGTGCCAGAACAACATTCTAGGTGAGCTCCTAGAGGTTTTGGATTTTCATTTTTCTTAGTGATCCGGTCAGGGTTGCACGATGCCCTCTTTTAAAAGCATCTCTTGGATTGCAGCTCCCAATTAGCTGCCTGAGGCCTAATGCTGTGCTGGGCCATCTCTTCCTCTTGCTTGTACCATTTATTTTTTGAAGCAATGGCAGGAGCTCTGCCTTTCAAATTAAGACGAATGAATTACAAGAAGGGTAGCCAATCGAGGTGCCAAAACAGGACACACCAAGGGCTGACCCACCCACGTGACGTGACATAGTACAATACCTGCCACGAGTCATTATTGCCGAGCATGGTTGCATTGCAGCCAGTAGCTCTAACTTCCCATAGTAGATCCTAGACGATCCTAATGAAGTCAGACAGATGGGTCTGAAGTGAGAGAATGCAATAGGACATCTTTGCCAAGCTCAAACGCACCGCGAAGAGCAGCTCCAACTTCTGTCTCGATCCCCCCGCCCCCGGGGATTGCTAGACCTCAAAGCAGAAACCCACTAGTTGACGAAGAAGGGGGGTTCGCCTTGTGCCGTCATTACTGAGCGGCATCCCTTGATGCGGCAACTCCAACTTCATGCTGCAAGCCCTACCTCCACATGTAGACCAGGTGTTGAGAAGCGAATAGCATCCTCCAAAGGTGACATCACGGCCGAGATGAATTTCCACAGCTACGCCTTTAGGAAGGGCATGACGTCAGCAACACCACTGTCGCTCGTCCAAGAAATGGACTGGGTTTTCACCCATGGAAGACGCGCTAGAGGGGAACACAATGCCCCAACAGGGAAAGCGGCGCCCGCGGGCTTCACTGTAACAGAACCGACCAATTATACAAAATTAAGTAAGAAAATCACCCGCCGGAGCAGATAATTTAGCAAACTTAAGCCCGTATAACCTGGTAGTCCATGAAATCACGACGGATTTCAAACCAACCAACATACCAACTAAGATCGTACAAGTTTAGCAGCCACAGTCACATATTACATAAAGTTCGCAACACCATTGAAATACATTGGAGTTTAAAACATAAAGTTATTACAACCAAGTTCATAATAAGTAGCAGAAGCAAATAGTTTCAAAACTACACACGCACACTTAGTTCAGATACAGTGCCAGATAATGATCAAGTCCCACAAAAGCATCAGATGAGACATATGGAGTGACCATGCCCATGGTCCTAGTTGTCGCCCATCGCGGGATACAGACAGTTGATGCAATATCCATAGTACATCTAGCCATCTGCAACAACAATGGGAACAAAGCCCTGAGTACGAGAAGGTACTTAGCTAGACTTACCCATCTTAAACTGAAATAAAGTGACACCAAGGAGTATGCAAGGCTTTCTTTAGTAGGCTAGCTGACTCATTTACGAAAAGCATAAATTATCATGAATAAACCATTTTAAGTATTAGCATCATATTTATTATAACCTATCACTCTAAGTAAGCACCTATGCTATAGCAATCACTTGATTAACCATTAACATCAAGTTACCATCTCAGGTTTAGCATTTCCAACATCATCCACATAACCATTCGTGTTCCATCATCATTACTACGATGCCGTAGCTCGAGTCAAGTGCTCACTATCCAGGAGCGATGGCGATTCGAATCGATTCCTAACCAGCTGGTGATTTATTCCTCACACAAACCACACTCACTGATCAAGTGAGCTACAGATCACATAATCAACTATTCAGGTAAAGTCTCAAGTTTGCCAGGAACCACCATACCTAGGGGCCACCCAATTGCCAGGACGCACCTTGGACTCACCATCGCGCCCCTGTGTCCTACCACTCATGCGCCAGTACAGTGAGTTGCGGGCAATCTACTTGGCCCGAATAATTTCCTGGTTTCGCGGTCGAAAGGTACTTTATTCGGCCAGCTAAATGTGAGGCATGTGTTCAACATGATAAGAGGGACGAGCAACGGTCGGTCCTTAACCCACACAGGCGAAAAATACAAGCACCCTAGAACCTTGTCTGGTTGTGCAATACTTATTTCGCCCGGTCTCCAATTATCCATCAACACTTGATTATTTTTAGGATATCATCCATTCCATAGCTAAAATATTCCAGTAACCACCTATAGTTGCCGGTGACAGGAAATCACCGATCGCTACTGGTCTAAGCAGGGCTAAGCAGTTATTCGACCCTAAACCTAGCAGGGTATCAGGATATCACAAGGTAGACAAGGGTAATAATAAATACATCAATGGTTTCACTCAACTCCTATAACTTAATGCAACAATATATATAACATATAAATTTAATTGCTTTTATAAAGTAGGAGACTTATAATGCTCTGGGGCTTGCCTGAGATCCGACACAGAGTCAAATCAGTTAGCTTGCACCGTCTTGTCGACATCTCCGATCCTAGCACTTGTTCAGTCCATCTACCTTCGGGATGGTCCACCGGACACCGTCTCGGGTTTGGTTCCACACCACGTCTTTTTCGTGCATCTAGCATACCTAAATGAGATGCAACAATGCATATATCTGAATGCATGGAAGTGCGATATGCGTATATGATTATAAGGAATGCACTTGGAAATGAAATTGCATATGACGTGATGAATATGAATGCTTGCATACATCTAAGCATGGCCACATTTAGGTGATACACAACTAACTCTATTTTACCGAGTATGTGCATATTCCTTCTCTAGTAACTTACAACACATATTCACCATGATCAAGTAACATAAGACAAAGCAACCTATCACCTGCAGCTAACATCATGTTTCTCATAGACTAAACATTGGTAAACAAGCATGAAAGAGCTACAAACACTCATGAGCAAGGCATGCATGCACACTAATAAATTACTCATATACATGCTACCTATGTAAACTCCAAACTGCTCACAACCAATCACACCATCAGGTCACATATATTATAGAAGCTTACAAAAGTATCATGGATGGCCAAGATTAAATTATTAAAGCCTCACTAACCACATATCATTAAAAGGACAGAACTGGACCATATATTTAGATTTCCTAGAAAATTCTTATAAAATCACAGCAGCATAAACAGACTCATATGAACCTACCATAAAAATATCATGCCAAAATAATAAGCATATTGGCCTACACAAAATGACAAACAACAGAGCATAAATGCACATGAAAATACTTTGTACTATGAAAAGTGTCAAACAACAGATTTCATATTTTTCTTTCTTACTTCTTAGCACAAGAGCAGTGTACAAAAATTATCAGGCATGAATCACACATATTTTATTTACTAAAAATTTCACAAGAGGCAAGCATTTAATCCACTTAATTAATAAATCCATTTTCTTGCATAGTGAAGTCATGTGATATATTTTTCCTAGAATCTACATGACATAACAAGACTAACAAAACAAGAACCACATTTTTCTAACATTCACAGAATTAGATATGCATTTTCAAAGTTTACAAGCATTTAAAGAATTAAATAAATCCCTATATAAAAGTATCACAAAAATGACATTTTATATTTTTAAACTGTAGATCTACTCAAGATAAACACAACAAAATTTGTTTCACAAATTTTGGACAAGTATAACTCAAGATCTACATTTTACAAGCTTTTTAATCAATTTCTGTAATCATTTTCGAAATCCTTTTCTTTAAAACCTGATCTAAAACACTAGGTGCACCCCACTGCTTTCCCCAGATCCGTCCCTAAGGCACAGACAGCCGGGACCCATGGTTAGACCGGTCCCACCCGTCATACACAGGGAAGCAGGGGAGGTGCTCCACCGGCCGGATCTCACCGGCGGCGAGCCCTCCAGTGAAGTGGCGAGCACCCTCATGCTCAGTGTGCCGAGCCGCTTCGGGTGGTGCTGGTGGTGCGGTCGGCGGCAAGCTAGAGCTGTGGTGGCGCCGTACGCCGACGAGTTGGCGGAGCGGGTCCCCGTGGGCCGGCCAACTCCGGCCGAGGCGGCGCACGGGAGGGAGCGCACTGGCTCCGCCGAGCCGCGGCGAAGCTGAGGCGCGCCGGAGGAGGAAGGAAGGAGGAGTGGAGCTGGGTCGACGACGGCGGGCCGAGGGCGGCCATGGCCGACGGTGAAATCGACGGCCACTCAGGTCCCTTCCCATGGCAATACCTGAGGCGGTGGAAGCGGGGACGTGTGTGAGTAACGGCAATGCGCTAGGCGCGAGCGAGGGTGGCAGAGGGGTGGCCATGGTGGAGCTCCGTGGCGGTGCGAGGATGGCGCCCGTGGCATCGCTCCGGCTACGCGAGTGCGGGGAGGAGCCGAGAGGAAGGGAGGGAAAAGCGGGCGCGTGGGGAGAAGGGATGCACCCGGACGGCATCCGGACAGGCCTTAAGGCCGCACGGGGCAAGGCGAGCGCTGGTCGGAGCGCGTGGGAGCGCAGGAGCAGGCCGGCGCTGGCATGGGTCGGCTTCGCGACTGGGCCAGAAAGGGAGGGCTTGGCCCGCTGTCGAAAGAAATTGATTTTCTTTTTCTTTTCTAAATTGCAGCGCCTAAAAATGCCATTTTGAGCACCAAAATTCCATTTTAAAAAGGTGAACCAAAAATAAAAGTTGTTCTAAAAATTGTGGTATTCAACTTTGCAAAAAGGAGCAAAGTCAAAATCCCAATAGATTTTGAAATAAAGATTTAAAGTTGATTTTTAAATCCAAACTCCATTTTCTAAGATTATTTTTAAAGCCAAATTTGAGAAAATTTTGAATACAAACCTTGCTCCAATGTGTTTGTTAAACATTTCTAAGTTGCTTAATTACTCAAACAAGAACATACAAGTCCTAACAAGCATCAACATAATTTTAAATCTACTGAGACAACATATTGCAACATGCATGTTTCGTTAACATGTTTCAAGTCTATATTTCATGTGATGCTTATGAATGCAAATGATGCTTATGATCATGATTTGCAAATGCTAATGCATGCTTAACACCAGGGTGTTACATTCACCATCACCAAGGTTTTCGCCCAAGGTGTCCCCCAGCACAAAGTCGGGCCAAGATGCCAGACCTTAGCCTGTTGCCACCGTTGTTGTTCTTGCCCAGCCATCCCACAAAAGCCCCTTCAAAGAAGCATCAACGCGCCGGGTGCATGCAGTAGCCACATAGTTGCATCGGGCAGCACACCATTCGACCGAGCAACAATGAACCAGAGACTTCCCCTGCCGTGCACGTAACATTGCTACACGTGAAGCCATTGCCAACCCATGTCGCTGGCTCTGGCACCCATTGCCGATGGCGCCAACTTCCACCAGCCTCCGATGGGCGCGTGCCCCACCACCGTGGTGAAAGGTCCTACTATGGCTAGAGGGGGGTGAATAGTCTATTAAAATTCTACAAAACACTAGAGCAACTTGATTAGTAAGACAAATGACAAAATGCAAGTTTTTCTCTAGCTCTACAAGGGTTGCAAGCCACGTACCCAATCAATTCTAGTCACAATGATCTCTAGGCACACAATTAGCTATGTCACTACTCGCTACTCTAGGTGAACAAGGCTAGCAAGAATGGCTACACTAACAATCTACACAAGAGAGCTAAATACTCTACTTTGCGGAAAAATAAATGAGAGATCAAAATTGTTATACCGCCATGTAGGGGATGAACCAATCACTAAGATGATAACCAATCAATACACTAGGAGAATACCAAATAGCAAGAGACACAAGTATTTTTCTCACGAGGTTCACGTGCATGCCGGCACGCTACGTCCCCGTTGTGTCGACCAACACTTGGTGGTTCGGCGGCTAAGAGGTGTAGCACAAACCTTGTCCAACCTGTGGACACTGCAAGAACCTTCCCACAAGTGAGGTGGCTCAATAACACGCGCAATCCATTAGAGTTGCCTTTGGTGCTCCGCCGGGAAAGGCACAAGAACCCCTCACAATCACTGGGAGGTGGCTAAGAACAATCACCAACTCTTGCCACTACTCCTCTGCTGCTCCAAGCCATCTAGGTGGTGGCAACCACCAAGAGTAATAAGAATCCCGCAGCTCAATGATCCCCAAGTGCCACTAGATGCAAACTCACAAGCAAATGCACTTGGAATCACTCAATCTCACTTTGGATTCACAACCAAGCAAGGGAGATGAGTGGAAGGCAGTATGCTCAACTCAAGAGGATGTCCAGTATGTCAAAATGCCAAGAGAGTTCCCCAAGAGCCGGCTACCAACTATTTATGAGCCACCAAACAAATAGAGCCATTAGGGCCACGAAGGAGTTCAACACGACCTGACTAGACGTGCTGATTAGGCTGACCGGACGGTACCCCAACGTTCGGTCATTGCCGTCCAAACACGCCGATGCCTACCACGTGTCCCTTTTTGAATATCGTTCATTGATCTCCAACGGTCGCTGAACAGTCAAGGTATAGTCAAAGGATGACCGGACGCTGAACCATGCGGAGTCCGATCGTTTCCAGTGAGGTTCCACGGCGCGAAGATGACGACCGGATGCGTCAGGTCAATGTCGACCTGACGCGCCCTAGCGTCCGGTCAGAGCTTCACCGTTCTCTCTCACTCGTGAAGCTGACGTCACCATGCGTTAGAGCCCGACGGACGCAGGCCCTGCGCGTCAGATTTGCTGCGTTCGTGCGCCTTCAAAAGATGACGGGACGCGCCGATCAGAGACCAGGCAGCGCCCGGTGTGAAGCGCTCACCCTCGGCTTCTATGTGCCACACCAATCTAGCACTGATCGGACGTTGACGGCAGTGTTCGGTTGTTCTCTGACTAGCGTCCGGTCAGTGTTTCTCAGCGAGAAACACTACCACGACTTCGGCACCTTTTCAACCCTTGCTCAAATGTGCTAACCACCAAGTGTATCACCTTGTGCATGTGTGTAGCATTTTTCAAAGCATTTTACAAGGGTCACTTATTAGCTCACACTAGGTCCTAATACATATGCACATATGAATTCACCTAGTTGCACTTGATAATTGTTTTAACCGTGAAATTCCCCTCTTCATAGTACGACTATCGATCCTAAGTCACTCACACCCTCTATGGTGTCTTGAGTGCAAAACAAAAACCTATTGATACCTTTGCCTTGATCAACTTGTTTTTGTTTTTCTCTTTCTTCTTTTCCAAGTTGAGCCCTTAATCATCTTGTGGTCAACACCATCATCACCATGACCATTCTCTAGGCTCCACCACTTGGCAAGTATCAACCTCATGTAATCCATACACTCAACATAGAGGTTAGTGCTAGGGTTTTATCAATTGTCCAAAACTAAACTAGGGACTTTCAATCTCCCCCTTTTGGTAATTAATGACAACCCATTTACAAAAATATTATGATAAAGATCTTTTGGATCCATGTTGCTTGCCCAAGCATTTTACTATGTGTAATGGATATGGACAAGTTTCATGAACCCGAATTGGTAGCAGTTGCTCCCCCTACATATGTGCTAAGATTTTGGATTTGGAAGCTTGCACATATGCTTAGATAGGAAAGATAGGAGTCAATTTCTATCAAATGATGCTAAGGTGTAAAGAATGGACCTTTGAAGCGTGATACCAATCGGAGTTGCTAATATACACCATCCTTAGCACCATTTTTTTATACCACTTGAAAAACAACAAAGACACTAGATACCTCGTGAGATCAACATTATAATCAAGGTTCTAGTACCTCTTGTGAAAACAATTCAAGTGTCTAGCTATCCTATGCATGCTAGTTCTTCATTTCACCATTCAAACCTACAACTAGCATACACTACACAAGCAAGGTATCGGAGAAAAAGCTAAAGCATATGCAAGCAACCATATGTAATGCACATTCAAATGCAACATACAAGTTTATGAGCTTGCTCCCCCTACTTGTGTGCTTCAAAATTTTAATTGATCCCCTTCTTATCATGTTTTGATTTCTCTCCCCTTTGATCAAATCTTCATATCTTTGGAAATTATCTCTCCCCCTTTGTCATTGATGACCATAAAAGGTGAGTGCAAATTTTAGGAAAGTTGTGTGAAACCATTACATATGAGGATCATTTTTCTAAATTTGGTTCAATCTAGATCACTTGCAAAAGATATTTAACTCGGTTTGATCCAAGGGCAAGCTTCTTCACACCTCCAAATAAGGATTATCATGCATCATGTTGAGTTAAACACTTTTAGCTCATATTCTAGATTAAACACTAGGTTTACAAGCCCACAAACATGTCATATGCTACCAATAGATCATTTCAAGCATACAAGCAATAGTGGTACCACACAAGCATCAGATTCATTTGATTTTTATGAATGAGCCTAAGACATGATGGGAATGACTAGATGCACTAAATAAGTCCTTAGCAATGGATGAATGACATGTCAATCAACTTTACCTTGCTTAGCTCGAAGGAGAGGCATGTCATATAATGGGGTGCATCAACACATATTTGAGAAGTCAAGTATGTTCAATTCATTCCTTAGCTTGCAAAATCTCTTCTCATCAAGTGGCTTGATGAAGATATTGGCAAGTTGATCATCGGTGCCTAGGCAAATGTCCCCTTTTTATTAGTGATCTCTAATGAAATAATGGCAGACATCTATGTGCTTTGTTCTTGAATATTGAACCGGATTGTTGGTGAGCTTCACGGCACTCTCATTATCATATAACAATGGCACATTCTTGAACTTGATTTCAAAGTCATTCAATGTGGCCTTCATCCAAAGAATGTGTGCACAAAAACTACCGACGGCTATGTATTTGGCCTCGACGATTGAAAGTGCAACAATATTTTGCTTCTTAGATGACCATGAGACAAGTGATCTTCCTAATAGTTGACATGTGCCTAAAGTGCTTCTTCTCTCAACTTTGCATCCCGCATAATCTAAATCAGAATATCCAATAAGCTCAAACTTAGCTCCTTTGGGGTACCACAAACCAACATTTTATGTATGCTTCAAGTACCTCAATATTCTCTTGGTTGCCTTCAAATGACTTTCTCTTGGTGAGGCTTGAAATCTAGCACACATGCATACACTAAACATCACATCTAGTCTTGATGCGGTCACATAGAGTAGGCTTCCAATCATAGACCGATACATTGTTTGATCCACCATATTGCCACTTGCATCACTATATAGGCTTCCATATATTCCCTTTGGTGTACTAATGCCTTTCACATCTTCCATGCCAAACTTCTTGAGCATGTCTTTGATGTACTTTTCTTGACTCATAAATGTTTCATTCTTCAATTGCTTGATTTGATGACCAAGGAAGTAACTAAGCTCTCAAACCATGGACATCTCAAATTCATTAGCCATCATCTTTTCAAACTTATCACAATAATCTTGATTGGTTGAACCAAATATGATGTCATCTACATATATTTGCAACACAAACAAGTCTTCGCCAATCTTTTTGGTGAAGAGAGTGGTGTCAACCTTTCCCATGATGAACCCTTTAGAGAGGAAGAAATCTCTCAATCTCTCATACCGTGCTCTAGGTGCTTGCTTCAAACCATAAAATGCCTTTTTTTAACTTGTACACATGGTTGGGCTTCTTGTAATCTTCAAAACCGGGAGGTTGCTCAACATAAACATCTTCATTGATATAGCCATTGAGAAATGCACTCTTCCAATCCATTTGATAGAGCTTGATGTTGTGGGCACAAGCATAGGCTAACAAGATCCTAATTGCTTCCAATCTTGCAACCGGGGCATATATTTCACCAAAGTTAAGACCCTCTAATTGTGTGTAACCTTGAGCCACTAGTCTTGCTTTGTTCCCAACTATCCCATCTTAATCTTGCTTGTTGCAAAAGACTCATTTGGTTCCAATCACATTGTGTCCCTTAGGCCTCTCAACTAACTCCCATACTTGATTTCTTGTAAAGTTATTTAACTCTTCATGCATAGCATTGACCCAATCAACATCCTTCAAAGCTTCATCTATCTTTTTATATTCAATGAATGACACAAATGAGAAGTGTCCGGTCGTTCTCTAACCAGCGTCCGGTCAGTGTTTCTCAGCGAGAAACACACCGCAACTTCGCCACCTTCTCAACCCTTACTCAATTGTGCTAACCACCAAGTGTATCACCTTGTACATGTGTGTTAGCATTTTACAAGGGTCACTTATTAGCTCACACTAGGTCCTAATGCATATGCTCATATGAATTCACCTAGTGGCACTTGATAACCATTTTAACCATGAAATTTCCCTCTTCATAGTACGACTATCGATCCTAAGTCACTCACACCCTCTATGGTTTCTTGAATGCAAAACAAAAACCTATTGATACCTTTGCCTTGATCAACTTGTTTTTGTTATTCTCTTTCTTCTTTTCCAAGTTGAGCCCTTGATCATCTTGTGGTCAACACCATCATCACCATGATCCTTCTCTAGGCTCCATCACTTGGCAAGTACCAACCTCATCTAATCCGTACACTCAACATAGAGGTTAGTACTAGGGTTTCATCAATCGTCTAAAATCAAACTAGGGACTTTCACATGGGCACCACCCCTGCCCTGGGCGTGCCAGATCTAGCCTCAAGGCACTGGACCCGGTGCCCCGAGCCTGCGCCATGCCTCCGCCACTGCCGCCGTCGAGGGCACCGTCCCCCGTCTGGGGGTGCTTGCTTGGCCACCAGAGCCTAGAATCTGGCCGCTCGGGCCCCGGAGCGGCCTCAGCCGGCGCCGCCGCCGCTGTCAAGGGCGTGGAGGAAGGAGGCAATCAAAGGAGAGGAGATGCTCCACCGCCGCCGCCTTGCGCTTGTGCAGGTCCTGACCATTGCTGGGAGCTCCGCGGAGCCCCATGCGGCTCATGCAGGACCCCCCACGCCACTGATGCTGCCAACGTGAGGAAGAGCCCCGCCGCCGCCGCCATCCCTGCAAACTTCACGGCCTTGCCGGCGGCATGCTCCGGTGACGGGTTGGCGGCGCACCTGGAGAAGGGAAGAAGAGGGTGGGGGGGGCAGCAGCTAGGTTTTGCCTGGCCATCTGAGTCGCTGCGTGAGGGCGATGCGGGGTGGCGGGGGTGCAGGGGGTGTTGCCCCTCAACCCCTTGTCCATTTATGACCGTGTACCCACATGGGATGATCCATATGAGGCTATGAGGACGTCGGCTCTTCTCAAAGTTGGTCTTATTCCTTAGGCACGTTTCCTGTGCCTCCCTCCAGAGCATGTATTCCTTGAATTCCTCTCACTACCGCTGCTAGTACGTGTACTCAAGTCAATCTGTCTGTGTCTCATTCTAGACGTAATACTTATCCAATGCACCGTTTAAAAATCTTGAAAGAAGTGGCCATATAGTGCGTGTTTCTTGACTATTTTCACGTCACGGTCTGGTGGGAAAGTGAACTTTTCTATAACCTTATCCCAAATATTGTCTTTGATATTTTTAGGAAACTCAACCCGGCGGCTTCGTTGCTGGGTCAATAGAATTCTAATCATTAACCAGATCCTAGTGTTATGATCTAATAGTGTGAAGCAGAGTCACTGTCAGCTACAGCACACGCGACACTAGTGTGTCGGTAGAGATTGTTGTGTACTCCGTATTTTGCAGCGGTGAAAGATCATATGGTAGGGTGCTACTACGTGTGTTGGATGCTGAAGTACGAGTACCTCCAAAACTATCAGTTCCTGTCAGGACGCTGCCATGTGGGCCCATGCCCAGGCTGTCAACTGGGGCGTCAGCTACAAAAGGAACCAGGAGTACCTCCCGCAAGGCATGGAATATTCAGAATACAAACTCATCCCCATTCCTTAGTTAGTGTTCCTCTTCCCCAACTCTCTCTTCCTTACCCAGCCCCCTGCTCCTCTTCCTCTCTCCGATTCTCCCCTGCTTGCTACTTCCCTGAACTCTATCTCTTATTGTATCTGTTACCTGAGATCGTGTTAGTCAGTTCAGTGATTGTGTTCTACCAGTGGGTTGCTAACATTCTCCTAGCTTTTGCGTGGTAAATTTGCATCAAGTTGTTGTCACTTTTTATTATATTAGTCCTACAATCTGACTGTTGTTCCGTGCTTATCTCTTGCACACTTAGGGCCTGTTCAGTTATGCGGATTGAGGTCAGGAATTATTCCCATTGATCAATGTTATACAAATTTAACAATCGTTTCAGCTGGAAATCGTTCTTTGTGTCCATTCCGGAATAATCGAACATGCCTAAAGGTCCCAGTTGCACATAAGCTAGTGTGATGGGGAATGCGCATACCACAAGTTTAGAATCATTGCTGCAGCACGGCTACTTTACGAAAGGCCATGCAGATCCATATATACTCCCCCCTCCCGAGCACGCAAAGCACGCAGCAGCAGTTAACTGGTTCTCTTAAGGCTTTGGGTCTCTCTCTAAGTCTCTATATATACAGGTGAGGTACACAGATAAGAGACACTTGCATTGCACCTGACGAACTAGCTACTCGATCACTATAGTGATACTATTACTGAACTGCAAACAATGTCGACAACTTTGACTTCTCTCGGCCTGCTAAGCTGCCCGGCAAGATCTTCAGCTGGTGCGCCGTCTCTTGGGTTTCTAAAACCAGCAGTGGTGGATCTCCCTTGCGCTCCTGTAGCGAAGAAGTGGCCTCGTTCCATCTGTTACTCTCTGGGTGCCAAGGCCACCGACCATCCCTTTAACATCTCTCCTGTTGGTATGCTACCTCCTTAATTGTATTGGTGATGATGAGACGTACTAGCAAGCAAATTTTACTAATAGTTTCTTTCTCCCTGATGAGTATTCTACGTGTTCGAGTTGCAATGTACAGTAGCATGCATATAAATTGTAGGAGTAATATTTTCTCTGATCTGTTTACCACCTGTCTTGGCGAGGAAGCCCTTGTGCATCCGGACATGCCGCCCACGTCGACGCCGCGGTGGGAGATCAAGGAAGATGGCAAGAACGTCAAGCTGACATTCTTCAACTTGCCGGAGGGTGCTACAACGGACGACTTCCAGGTTGCCGTGGAGGACGATGTGCTCATCATCAGGACGAAGAAGCCCAAGCCGGCAGCAGCAGAGGAGCAAAGGCAAAGGGAGCCCCCCGTCGACAGCGTCTCGTTCCATGTCCGGCTGCTCGTGCCCAAGGGGTACGATAAAGAGAGTGTCCGCGCCCAACTGCAGCTCCGGGCGCTGGTTGTCACCGTCCCCAAGGTTAATCCTTCGTTCACCAAGGAGGTTGCTATCGAAGGAAAATAGGAACCAACTCTTCAGGAAACCAGTTTCTCTTGAAATACTAGGTGTGTATTGTGTTTACCACATGGGCAGATCGTTGCATCGCTGCTATGGCATTAATTATGTGAACGTACACAATTGCTTCAAATATGTATGGCGGCGGCATTTACCGGATTTTGTGCTTCTACGGTGTTGATTGGTGCAAAAAGCTGTCAATCAAACACCATATAAAATCTTTTACGGACAATTACTGTGTTTTTCTAAAGTTTGGCATCTTGAGCAGTCCCACTCCTCGGCAACCACACATGTTGTCTCCACTTCTCAAAACCGCAAGCCTGCAGCCCTAATTTTTCCCCCTTGTTTAATAAAAGCACAGTAGGGGCGTGCCCCTCCCGTTTCCATCCCTAAAAACATTACGGAAATTCTCTTCGAAAGACTGCCTTTGCACTGATCAATTGATGGCTGAACTTGCTGAAAAATGGCATCATTCCATACATAAAGAACTAGGACATCGTGACAATGATCTCCATGAAGAATGGTCCAAAATGGATCAGAAGGTTGGTGGATAACCAAGCCAAGAGTTGCCCAAGATGATCTTGCAAAAGGACAAACTAGGAAGAGGTGGACAAGGAATCGGTTAATAGAGACGGACATTGTAACCGCCTCCATCCAAAGGTCACCGTTAATGCGGATTAACGGAGGCGGTTGCTTTGCCTGTCTCGGTTAATCTATTAACAGAGGCGAGCATGTTAAGACGTACCAAAAAAACCAAAAAACTATGATTTTGGAGAGTCAAACACACCCCCCGTCGCTCAACACTACCGTGTCTCTACCACTATACCCTACACTCATTCATGTCTATATATAATATTGTACTGTTTTATATCAATATTTCGTAATCTTATATTGGATATTTTGGCTACTAAATGAATTCAAATGAAAAAACTTTGAACTACAAGGTTTTAAATCTTATCAGGTAGTACAACTTTGGTATTGGATGTATCTCCATCCGAGATTGTTTGAAAAATTCAAAAAATTGAATCTAAAAATATGTGAATTTAAAACACATATTTGAGACTCTAAATGACTTCAAATAAAAAACTTGTCAACAACAAAAACGTAGCTCAGGTCGGCTACTACAATTTTGATATTAACTATGTGAACATTTAAAATTGTTTAGGAACTCTAAATTTTGAATTTCAAAATTTGTAAACTTTGAACGCATATTTGGTAAGTGACTTCAAATAAAAATCTTTTCAACTACAAAATTGTAGATTGTATCGAGAACTATAACTTTTATATAGACCATGTCAACATCTGAGATTGTTTGATAATTTTAAATTTTAAATTTTAAAATATGTAATCTTTCAACAAAATTTTAGGACCACAAACAATTTCAATTCAAAAACATTTTAACTACAAAGTTATAGATGACGATGAGTGCTACAATTTTGATATAAAGTTTGTCTTCGTCCAAATACATATTAAAAATATGAATTATTTTTTGATGCAATTATTTACGGAGGCGGATATCTTGAGACGTCCACCTCCGTAAATCGATTTTAGACACGGACTCTTAGAACGTCCGCCTCCGAAAATCATTGATTAATGGAGGTGGTCGCCTGAAGATGCCCGCCTGCCTTAGTTAATTGAGCATTAACGGAAGCGGGCCGCTTAAGGTGTCCGTCTCCGTTAATTGTAAACTAAGACGGAGCTAGGCTGGTGACCCAGCCATCGATTAACGGAGGTGGCCGCCCGGCGTGACCGCCTCAGTTACTAAAAGGACACCGCCTTACAAAATCATTTGTGTAGTAGTGCAAGGTCACAAAAGAACACAATTGCAGTCATCAAGCTCCATTGTTTTCCTTCTTAAAAGCTCTGTGGTACTGAGACGGTCTTTATGAAGAAGCCGAAAGAAAAATTTTCTCTAATATATTTCCAAAGCTAGGAAAGTGCTTGATGTACCTGTCTCCTACCAATGAGGTGCACATACGCCTGCTTTGAGGTAAATTTAGGGGAGTTAAAAATGTATGACCGGAGATCAAAACCCTCTTGTAAATGTAAATAATCAGACGTAGATGAAAGAATAGTGGTCTACCGAATCTGAGATGCAAAATGACCGTTGGGGGCGACTCACCGGGCACCCCAGCGAAGCTCCCAGATCCCGTCGATCCCGTCGATTCCCCACCGGCGACCTCCTTCGCCGGTCCGGTGACCTGCTCGGCGCCCACTGCAGTTCCGGCGGACCTCTCTAGTCCGGCGTTTTTCTGCTCGGCGCCAGCTGCAGGTCCGATCTCAGTGCAGGCCGAGCGACGGGATGGGGCAGGGGGCCATCGTTCAGAGGATGGGTTACAGGGTCTGGAAGGTGGACGTCGCTCCTCTTCGGTGCCGGATGCGGCAAAGCCTGCACCTCCGACGGCTGCCGCGACGTCCGACGCGCATCAGGCTCCCGTCTCCGAGATGCAGGACATCGACTTCACCGCCTGCTTTGAAGGATCCTGTCATCATCCATTCTCAGGAGGAGGCCTCTTTTGAGGCGAGGGGCCCTCCGAGGCGGCCGGATGGCGATCTACGCCGGCGCTGCCTTACCCTCGCTCCACGTCCGGCAATAGTGTCCTCCTTCGCTGAGGCGACCGACAGCGAGACAAGGCATCAGGTACGTGACGATGGTGATACAGGTTCAGGTGGGGCCGATGACGAAGCGGACGTGGATGGGAATGGTGACGTTTGTGATCGCGCCCAGGTCAGACGCCGAGGAGACAATAAGGATGATCGACGATGCCGACGTACTGAAGATTGAGGCCGACAGCGTTGCAGGGATTAAAGAAATCAATAATGCGCCAAGCAACTACAACATCAACATGAATTCAGGGAAAGGGCCTGAAAACGGTGAGACTGTTTTGATTTCAAATTCCCCTTCAGGTTATGCCGATTGCGTAGAATCAGCGATCCTTGCCGGGCTTACCGCTCACGAGGCATACCATCTTGATGAGGAAATACCACGAAGCAATCCTAGCAGGTTTTTCCACATAAGAGGCTAGTGATTTCGTCCTCGAACATAGGCTTGGCAAAGCCGCTCTGTTATCGACGGTGAAGAGTCCTAGCACACATACAACGATATTCGCGAAAAATTCTGGAATGATATTGGTTTTCCTAAAGAAACAAGATGGTGGTATTGAGGAAACACTTCTGGTATTGAGGACTTGGCTATGCCAGCTCAACGTGAACGGTGAACCCAAGAATCAAACTTCAGCATGACCTCTTGGACGAACGGTTCCAAAACGTGGAATCGCGATCCGTCCATGGAAGGGTCCTTTGCCGAGGCCGCGCTCGCCGGCGACGGTGAGCAGATCGACAGATCACAAGCTAATTTACAGCATGATCAACGGACATTTCAAAATTCAAAAGCTATCTTTGAATGCCGGAGTAAATCAGTCTTAATTGAGCGTGCAAAACGATATGGCCGGTCCTGGTGGGACCTGTTGCCTCGTGGGCCCAGCGATCAAAGGAATCGTAAGGCTACTAGATATGATGCGACCTTCCCTCCCATCGGCAATATCGCATCGAGACCTCTCTTGCACGCCGCCTCGCGACCTGATCCAATTGCCGCCGCCGCCACACCCTCATACACCGACATGGCTAGACGACAACCACCCACCAATCGCCACAACTCCAGTGGGTTCAATCACGAGCCTCCGAGGGGCAGGATCAATGACCGCTTTCGCCATGATGGGCGAGGTCTAGGCCCGAGCAGAGGTCGTGGTGACCACGGAGGACCAGGTTGAGGACGCGGAGATGGGCACATTCATGGTCGAGGCAGTGGAAGGGCTGAAGGGGCGGGCCGTGGTATGGCCCTAGCGCACCTCAATAGGAGACACAACGGCAATATCAGCCGGTCGCCGGGCCACAACGTCAAAATGTCGGAGCTGACGCCACTGAATCCAGTACGCAGGGTGCAGCTCGAAACCAGCAACAACAACCTCAGCCTACAGAATCTGGTATGGCAAAAAGGAAAAGACCTTACTGCTGGAGGTGCAAATGTAGTGGACATTCTAATGATGAGTGCAGAGCTGACCTTGATTGCATCATATGTAATAAGAAGAACTCGCATCTATCATGTAAATGTCCAATTTTGAAGATGCCAAAACCAAATGCTATTTTTTTTGGCTCTGGTAAGAAGGAATTTGGTTTCTTACGGATCCCTGATATTGATTACAAATTGGAGACACCTGATCTAGCACCTACAACATTGGTCAAGGTGACCGGTAGTAAACTCTCAGTAGATGTGGTTGAGTCTGAATTGGCCAAAATCTCATGGGCGGATTGGACATGGGAGGCCTTACCCCATGCGGAGGACTCATTCCTTATGGCCTTTCCGTCAGATGAGGAGATGCAGTGGATGGCATCCATTGATTATCATCTAAAGAATCATGGTGTCACGCTAACTATTTCAGCATGGCAAAGCTCTAATGACGTGAAACCCACTTATCAGTTGGAAGAAATTTGGGTGCACATCACATGTGTCCCTCATGCTTGGAGGCACTATCTTGTTTTTTGGGCTCTGGGTATAGTGATTGGCACCACGCAGGAGGTAGATATTGTAACACCCCTGGTGTTATAGTAACTAAAAACCTACCATGTCATCATTTGCACTGCAAATCATCCATGATTAGGTTAACAATGTTATGCATCAACTAAAATGAGTTTAAATTCGTAGGTTGGATGTGTTTCTTGTTGTGTGACTTGAAATCCGAAAACCCTAATTTCGACTATCACCGCAAATACTTAGTTTATGCCGTGCGTAATTTGAGGTGTATGACGGTGTTATACACTAGTGCCAAGTGTAGGGTATAAGCTCAAGTTTAACTTATAAAAATAAAGCTTCAAGTTTGAGTTAGGGTTTGGAATCCAAAAACTTGTTACGAGTTTTCCGATTCGAATTCAAATTCAAATTTGAGGAATTATTAAAAGAATTTCTTAAGTCAAACTGGTCAACCTAGGGAGCCATTTGGTCAACCATGTGAGGCTTGACTCAATGATGCCCTAGGGTGAGGGTGTGATCCCTAAGCAACCACAAATTAATAGAGAATCAAGTTTTAATTCAAAATCTTTCCGAAAATTCTGAAAAACAAAACCCTAGTTTTACCCCTTTTGGAATAGATCAAAATCTAAGCAAAATTTGGGAAAAAGTGTAAAACCAAGTTTGTAGATCTTTTCAAGGGCTACAAGTTTGATGTTTTGATTTTTCAAAGTTTCAGTGTAAAATTTGAAGTAATTTTGAAAAGATTCAAATCTCAAAATTGTCCCCTTTTCATTTCCCCTATCCAATTTCAAAATGGAAGCAGAATTTGAAAATATTTTGAATAGCAAAGTTGTAGGTCTGTCCTAGATGTACAACTTTGGTATTTTGAGTTTTTGAAGTTTCAATACAAAATTCAAAGTAATTTTGATTTTACAGAATTCCAGAAAATGTCCCCTTTTGAATTCAAATTCAAATTTTAAAAACTAAGCCGAATTGGAAAATGTTCATATTGAGAAAGTTGTAGATCTTTAAAAATGGAACAACTTTTGTATTTATAGATTTTCAACTTCTATTGAAGATTTGAAGGTAATTTGAAAATTTCCTCCAGTGGCAATTCTGTAATTTATTTGAAATCTTCTCCAACCACCGAGTGCCACCTCCCGACGACGCCGGCGATCTTCGTTTTGCTTCTAGGCATGCCCGCGACGACCCGCGACCGCCTCGTCACGGTCAGGACGCCCCGCGTGTCGCCACAGCGTCGACCGGCCATGCCTATAAATACCACCATCACCGACGAACTCCAGTTTCTCTTCCTCCTCCGCTCCTCGCCGCGACCGGCCACCGCCATCCGCCGTCCAAATTCGCCGTCGCTGCTGCTCCACCACCCAATAGCTCTCGCCTCCAGCTCCGCAGGGTGTGCGCGCAGCTCCTGGAGCTAGTGATCGCGCCTCACCTCCTCTGCAATCACCCGCAAGCCGCTTTCTTCCTCACGGCCGGCAGCGACGCCACCGTGACCGCCTCACCGTGGACCGGCCGTTCCAGCGCCTCTCCGTCGTCACCAAATCGCCCAGCGCAACCACTGTGAGCCCCTGCACGTGATGCTCCTCTTGTTTTAATTGCTACCGCACCGTAGGCGTGTTTTGTGCGTCGGGTCGCCGGTCGGGTCGCCACCGTGGCCGCCATGGCCGCGGTCAAGCCTCCTCCATGCTGTAGAAGTGCTAATTCGTGCCTTAGATTAGTTCGCGGGGTTCGGGTGATGCTGTTGGGGTGGTTGAAGCGACTCCGGTGCTCCGGAGGCTCGTTGTCGGTGAGCTCACCGTCGGCGGTTACCGCGGCAGCGCGTCCGCGCGCGCGGGAGAGAAGGAAGAGAGGGAGTGGGAGCGGGGCCGACGCGTCAGCGAGAGAGGGAGGAGCAGGAGCGCAAGCGCGGGCGGGCCGCGCTGACGGGCCGCGAAACTGGGCCGAGCAGGCGAGCGCACGGGGGAGAACGCGGGCCGCGGGCGTGCGTTGCAGGCCGGGCCGAGAGAGGAGAGGAAGCAGCCCGCGATGAAAAGTTTTGTTTTTCCTTTTTCAAAAATATAAAATAATTTTCAGTTTTGTTTATTTTGTTATAAATTATTTATAATTCCAAAATTTGTGAAAAAATTTTGAGTACCCTTTATATACTGTGTACTATTTAAGAAAAATAATAAATATCAGTTTTAATTACTTTTTGTAGGTTAATTAATTAGTCCATTTAATTCTTAAGTGGCCCTTACTTAATTTTTCTAGGTTTATTTATTTATCCAAAAAATCATGAAAATTGTTTTTATCATCTAATTATGAAAATGTTTAGTATGCTTAGCATTGCTTAATGAGAAAACTTTAAAACTTTTAAACAAAGTTTGAACGGTTGTTGGACAACCACTTGATGAATATTAATGCTGATAATTTGGGATCGGTCGGTGGACTTGCATCGGGAAATGAGTCCCCATGTAGTGTCTCCGACTGAGTCAGTTAAGGACCGTACCGTTGTTTGAATTGTATGCATCGAGACTTTGTAACTGATCACATGCTCTGGTAAGCCTAAGACCTCGGTAACGCCAACATGTGAATGGCCAACCGCGCACTAGGAGTGGAGAGATGGCGAGAGTAGTGTGTACCCTCGTAGCCAAGGGCTGGACTGGAGGTGTACTATACTCTCGGGTGGCGCTGGACTCGGTCATATTTTGGAGGATCCGAGTGAAGGTTGATATATGTCGGTTAGAGTCCTGCATATGTCGTGTGATTAGGAATCCCCAGCTGGGTTTAATAGATTCGAATCATCGCTGCTCCTCGGTTAAGGAGACTCGATTCTCTGTTCAACATCGTAGTTAAGAAATGGAACTTTGGTCGGAGAATCAGAAAGATATTGAATGGGTTATATGATCTAGATTAGGATCACTTACATTCTGTCAATAAATAAGACTGAAATAAAATCGTGATCTTAAGGATTCACCATTAGTAGCTTTTATGCAAAAGAACTTGACTTCCTACTGGAACCTCACCTTGATTCCCCTGAGCCTGCATTCCTGAGTCGTTCCACTGGTTTTGTCGGTTAAGCCTTGTTGAGTACTTTCGTACTCAGGGTTTGTTAAACCCCTGTTGCAGGTGCGTCTCATGAGCAGGTGTGTTTTGGACCCTGTTGCATGACTGTCTTTGCGGCAAGCGACGACGAGTAGAGATGTTTGGCTCTTGGGCAGAGCATCGCTTTTGGTGCTATAATAATGTTAATAATGCTGCTCCACTACTATGGTTGTAACACTAAACTTAAGTTTTGTATGTTTGGAACATCAAGTTTGTAAACTTATGTTATGTAAGACTTCCGCTTTTGTACTCTGATGTAATTTATTATATAAACTGTTGTAATACTATGTTGCCTCTGTAATGTGATCCTGCTCGGAAGATTGTGGATGATTCGGGTTTCCCGAGGACACCCGACAGGCTTCTTAAGATCTGTGGTACACATGTACAATGGTTAGAAGTCTTTAAGACAATAACAAGTACATGTGGGCCATAGTAATTAGGAGGTTCTGCCACAGATATGTCCACTTACAGAAAAAGGGGTCATCCGAGTTCGGGTTGGGGTGATGAAAAAAGATCAGCTTGCTTTCACCACTGATTTGGTTTTTGGGACAGAAGGATATGACATAACTTACAAATTAGAAGATACAAATTTTGTACCATCTTCACCGACTCCGAGGGATCAAGATCCAATGGATCGTGATGGTAACGATGCGGACAAAGGTAAGCCTGTAGAAAAGGATCCAGAAAATGTGCTCAAGAAATTCAAGAATACCCAAGGTGCAAGTGGATCCAAATCTGCAACCGGAACTGAAAACAATGGGCCAACGCCTATGCAAGCCCAACTCGCAATTTTACCCTCCGGTATTCAGCGATTGAGGTCTCTAATGCAGCCTTTACAGTGGGAAGATTTAGCCAAGCTACCTCCTGTTGCTGTGACACCTATGGCTGCTACAACTCTTCCAAGTCCAAATGGTACTCTTGGATCAAATAGGAATTCTAACACGTGCAAGAAGAATTTGCCTGCTTCTACGAGTGATCTGATTAGATCAACTTCGGGAACCAAGGCTGTAGTTGATGTTCCATTGTCAGCCACTCCACCTATGCCGGACGGCAAAATGGGATGCTCTTTGGCTAGGACAGCAGAAACGGTACCAACTGTCACTCGACATTCAATGGCTAGAACATAGAGCAATTCAGAGTGGGGAAGGGAAACGATGCAGATTCCTATGTCACTGCAGGAGAAAACCGGGGCTGTCAATAATTCTCAGCTGTCATTAGACGTGGATGAGTTACAAACCACCACGCCTCTCATGGGCTCACTGTGCCAGACAGCTTCGCTATCTACAACAGCAACCTTAGGCTACAAAACTGCTACTACACATATACCATTGAACAAATGCCAAGCTGATGAGGACACATTAACAAAGGCGATGAAAAGAGCAGCATCAAGGAACATGGATGGCCCAAAAAAGGACAAGCCAATGGGAAAGACCTCACCACTTTCGGCTATGTCTTCAGCCAACATGATCCCAGGTACGCCCAAGTTGCAGCCATCTTCTATTTCTATTGTGTCTATACCTCAAAAAAGATGCATTTCAAACCTAAGCAATGTAGGCTTGGTTTTGGGTAGCAATAGTAATACAATTAATTTGTCCATCAATGCGCTTAACAGGATTGAAGTCGATAGAACAACTGTAATGCCAAATCAAAAAGAGACTAAAAGGTTAGGAGTAGGTGAAAATCCCTTTGCGGCAAGTGACGACGAGTATACTAAAAATGACGGTACCCTTTTCAAATGCTTAGTGAAGGAAATAACTGATGTAGGCTTGGATGATCTGTACCTGGACACAAAAATTTGTGACCTTATGGTTACTGGTCGAAAATCTAAGATAGCAGCAAAAAAGCGTAAAAGCCACAAGAAAGGTTCTCAACAAAAAGTTTCCCCATGAAAGGCTTCTATTGGAATAGCAGAGGTCTATCGAACTTGGCTAAATACCGCTACATAGCTAAAGCAATCCGAGATCATAACCTTGATTTCGTGGTTGTCATGGAAACAGGAAAGCAGGACATGTCAAAATCAAATCTCTCCCGACTATCTGGAGGGGCAGATTTCATTTGGCACTGTCTACCACCTCGGGGGAGGTCTAGGGGAATCCTCTTGGCATAAATGCTTCATTTCTTGATCTATGATTAATTGTAGAAGGGGAATTTTACATCAAATTTCATTTCTGCAATAAATCAGATAATTTTAATTGGATACTCATGGCAGTTTACGGTCCAGCTCAAGAGGAGTTTAAAACGCCTTTCTTGATTGAACTCATACGTGCTTGACAACATAACCTGCTTCCTACTCTAATTGGTGGGGATTTTAATATTATGAGAAATAGCAGAGAGAAGAATAATGATAAATTTAGTGACCGCTGGCTTTCCTGTTCAATGCTGTCATTGACAGTTTTGATCTTAGGGAAATTGATTTGACAGGTAGACAATTCACCTGGGAATTCTCTACCTCATCCCACTTATGAAAAGCTTGATAGGGTCTTAATGACGACTGAATGGGAATTTAAATATCCTTTGGTGACTGTACATGCTCTTGGTAGAGGTGTTTCAAACCATACGCCATTACTACTTGACACTGGAACACTGGCCTTCACGGGAATAGCAAAACCATTTAAAATGGAACTCAGCTGGTTCTATCATGAGGATTTCTATGATCGAGTTGTAGAAATATGGAATAAGCCGGTGAGGGGGCAAAATTCTATCTAGAGATGGATAAAAAAATAGGAGCACTACGCAAATATCTCTGAGGATGGGCCTCACTCACGAATGGTGTATATAAACAACAAAAAAACAACCCTTCAGTCAACCATCAATAACCTTGATATTGCCGCCAAAAATCGGGACTTATCTGAGGATGAGAGAAGTCAGCTTGATCAAGCTAGAAAGCGATCTGACTAAACTCCTTCGAGAGGAAGAATTAAAATTCTATCAGCGACCAAAGGTCACTGATGTTCTACTTGGGGATAATAACACCCGTTACTTCCAAATGGTTGCCAATAGTAAACATAGGAAGAAAAGAATTTTCTCTCTAGACCATGAAGATGGAAAAATAGAAGGTCAGGCTAACCTTAAGAACTATATCACACGTTTCTACAAGGACTTGTTTGGACAATCACAAGATAATACCATTACCTTAGATGAGTCACAAACAGTTGATATTCCTCAGGTCAGCCAAGCTGGAAACGAATTCCTAACGGCCTCTTTTATGGAAAAGGAGATTCGGGATGCAGTTTTTGCGATGGAACGCAATAAAACACCAGGGCCAGATGGCTTCCCAGCTGAGTTTTATCAAAAGTTTTGGGATGTCATCAAAGTGGACTTGATGCAAATGTTCCATGATCTTCACTCGGGAACCTTGCCGCTCTTTAGCCTGAACTTTGGTGTCATAACTTTGATTCCGAAGGTCCAAGAAGCTAATAGAATTTAACAGTATTGACCAATTTGCTTACTAAATGTTAGCTTCCCCCATTCTGTTTAACATTGTAGCTGATATGCTAGCTATACTAATTAAAAGAGCCAAAGCAGATAATCAGATAAGTGGAATAGTGCCGCATCTAGTTGATGAAGGTCTATCTATTCTACAGTATGCTGACGATATGATACTCTTTATGGATCATGACTCGAAAAGGCTCGCAACTTGAAGTTATTACTTTGTGCATTCGAGCAACTTTCAGGGCTTAAAATAAACTTCCACAAGAGTGAAATATTCTACTTTGGAGCAGCACAAGAATCTTTGCCCCAATATATTGAGCTTTTTGGTTGTAATCAAGGAGCTTTTACGATGAGGTATTTGGGCATACCTATACATTATAGGAGGCTCTCAAATGCAGATTGGAAAAGAGTAGAAGAACGTTTTGAAAAAAAGACTCAGGAGCTAGAAAGGAAAACATCTGTCAACTAGTGGGCGCTTGACACTAATTAACTCAGTGCTTAGCAGCTTACCAATGTATATGATGTCCTTTTTTGCGATACCAAAAGGAGTTCTCAAGAAATTAGACTACTTCAGGTCAAGATTTTTTTTGGCAAAGTGATGACCAAAAACTAAAATATAGATTAGCCAAATGGGACATATTATGCCAACCCAAAAACCAAGGTGGGCTTGGAATTCACAATTTAGACATCAAGAACACAACCCTTCTGAGTAAGTGGCTTTTCAAATTGCTCACAACTGAGGGTACTTGGCAACAAATGCTATGCAAAAAATATTTAGGATCTAAGCCTCTTTCTCAAGTTCAATCGAAGAACGAGGACTCGCATTTCTGGGCTAGCCTAATGAAGGTTAAATGAGATTTTTTGCATTTTGGGACCTTCATAATTCAGGATGGATCACAAGTAAGATTCTGGGAAGATAGGTGGTTAGGACAGTCAACTCTGTGCCAACAATATCCTTGCCTTTATAACATAGCCCGACATAAATAGGTTACTATAGCAGACGTGCTAAGCACGTCTCCACCTACTCTATCCTGGCGAAGAGATCTAATTGGACACAAATTAGTGGCTTGGAACAACTTACTTCCACGCGTCACGAATATTGTGTTAAGCCAGCAAGAAGATGAATTTCGCTGGAACTTGCATCCTAATGGATAGTTCTCAGTCAAATCTCATTACCTGGCAATGATCCACAATAATGTCCCTAATATTAATAAAGGCTTGTGGAAACTTAAAGCTCCGTTGAAGATCAAGATATTTCTGTGGTACCTATGTAGAGGCGTAGTGTTAACCAAAGACAACTTAGTTAAACGTAATTGCCATGGCAGCAAATAGTGTTGCTTTTGTGACAAAGATGAGACAATTAAGCACTTGTTTTTTGAGTGTCATTTCGCTCGTGCTGTCTGGTATATTATCCAGGCGGCTTTAGGCTTGTCTCAACCGCATAGTGTATCAAGCATGTTTGGTTCTTGGCTCTGTGGTCTAAGCAAAGAACTAAAAATCATTAGCCTTGCTAGGAGCAGCAGCTACGTGTTGGTCTCTTTGGTTATGTAGGAATGACCTGGTTTTTGAAAAAAACGTACTTCTTTTCCTTTACAAGTTATCTACTCGATACATTGGCTCCGTACATGGGCTGTCCTACAGACGCCAACTTCACAAGATTTGGTTGTAGCGGCATCTCAACAATTGGCATTGGTGGCCAAGTAGTTTTTTACCCAGGCACATGGGTGGCAGTCTAGTCTTCGGATTGAGTGTTATTAGTGTCTTTTTATTTTAAGATCTTTTCTAAGGCTGTGTGTTTCCTTGTTATACAGAAGCTGAAAGTGTTTTAAGGTCTTTGTATCATCTTGATGTAACGATCTTGAAATTAATAAAGCTTTCCTTATCGAAAAAATATAAATAATCAACAACATTTGAGAGGTCAATAAACTGCTGATAGGCCTCCACCGAAAGTGGCAGATGAAAGAGGTCATGAAAAGCTGGTGACTGGTAGACTTGCTGAACTGAAGTAAATTTGTCTTTCACAAAGGAAAAAAGTTCTAGCATATGCGTACTTAAAGAAAAGCCATTCCAAGTATCTAACTAGAAGAAGCAAGAAGAGCCATTATTAACTAAAGCAGCTACCATGCCTTTGGAAGTGGGCAAGTGTTTTTGAATACCACGCCACCAGAAAGAGCCTTTGTGAGTTAAAGCTGCAGGTCTACCATTAGGATATTGAACAGTCCATATAAGGTGCACCTAGGGACATGTCTAGCCGATTGAAGAACTTATGAAGATTCTTTAGGAGTAAGCTCTAATTATGAGTATGTAAATTGAGGACACCTAAACCACCACTCTCTTTAGGAGTACAAACCATCTGCCAGGATGCCTTAGGAGGCTTCTTGTTGTCTATATCTAACCCATCACAAACAATTCCTGAACTTAGGACATCTTAATAAGTGGCCTTTCAAAAATCTACTCTTCAATATTATATGTATTGGGTTAACACAATATTCATTTTCATAGACATGTGGGGGCAAAATATGGCTAAAACAAAGGGAAAAAGTATGATGAGAAAAGGAAGATAAAAATGAAAAAAATGAGAAAGAAAGATGAAAAAAGAAAAGATACCCATGCCATCGAAATATGAGATGGAGATCATTTGTGTTAAGGAGTAAAATAATTATGATCATCATGTTCGTACACACACATTTTGATCTAAGTGTATGGTATTTTCTCCTTGGATCCATGTTTTGATTTAGCAGTATATGCAATGTGTATATGCTTCATTCTTCATAGCCAAAGCTCCACATAAGCCAATTATAAGTACAAAAGAAGGCAAAGCATCAATGCCTCGGTAAGGATTCATATACATTAATGAGTGATCTGAGAGTATCACTCGAGGAACTTAAATTTGTTGCAAAAAGATTTTAAGACCTTCGAAATGATGGTTACACAAAGAATGATAGAAGTATTTCTCTTTGTCAAGCTGTTCTGTTTTCAACCACCCATGACAAGGAGAAGACCATAAACCCCACCAAGAGTCCAAGACAAAGGAAATATGGGTGAGTTTGGTATAAAGTGCCAACATATTCAATTAAAAAAAATGCTGAGTTGCATGCAACGTACTTGTAGGATGTATAACGTAGTAGTAACTCTTGATCCACCAAGCCTAAGTCTTAATCTTTGCTTGGGACAAGCAAGGGTTTAAACTAGGGGGAGCTCGTTCACAGTCATTACAAGATCATACCCGACTGTGAGTATCTTAGAAATAAAAAAGGATTATCACATTTTTCATACATGCATGTATCTTACAAATAAAATCAAACATAAACATTTTGGAAAACTGACATATGCAGACACCCACTAAAGATGGGCCAAAATGGCTCCAAACTTGGTCCATGGCGAAGAAACATGATTGATGGGGATAGACGTTGGGCATTAAAGTTCATGCCAAAAAATCATTCATCATTCATGACTACTATAGGCCGGCCAAGCATTAATACTAGCCCACAACTTATGGCCCAGCAGGGAAGAAACTAAGACATCAGATGTTGTTTTCTGTTAAAAAATTGATGTTGCTAGTTGTTAGAGAAGTAATCCCTCCATCCCAAATTATAAGTCATTCTAATTTTTTAGAGAGAAAGCATCTCATGTTTGACCAAATTTATATAATAAAATAGTAACATTAGTGATACCAGATGTCGCTTGGTCGAAACCATGGCAAGCATGTTGTTTGAGTCGGTGTCAGAATACTGGGTCTCTGGTGGCTCGGGTGGACTTAGGAACACAAGAATCACGCAAAGAAGATGCAACCGTTTATCTTGTTCGGGCAAATTTGGTCCCAGTCCAGTAGCTGATGATCCTTATATTCAAGAGCACCCAAAATCTGAGGGGTTACAACAGAGTGTAAAGGAAGAAGATTTGGTAGGGGGGTTAGCTCGGTGCTAATCCTAAGGTTGCCTCACCACCGGTGGAGTCTCCTCCTCGTCGAAGAGGAAGGAGATGATGGGATGTGGCGGAGGAGGAGCTCTCGGTGTCCCTCTCCGGGTTGCCTTGCACTCGGTGCAGAGCGGAGGCTGATGGAATGGAATGGAGTGTCTGGTGATCGAATCAGGATCCTCCCCCTCCTAGGTCTGGCCTTATTCCTTATATAACGAGATAGGTCGGGTACATGGCGGTTTGGGGGTTCTAGTCTACGATCTACGTGCGTCGGAGTCTAGGAGGATCTTGCAGCAGTGCATTGTGGACCATTGAGGTGTCTTGGAGCCAAAGAAGCCTGGATGTTGTTCGGCTGCTCTATTTTGACATTCTGCGTGTTAGACGATGTCGGCTTGGACCAGCCTCCCCCGGGTGTGACCTTCTGGAGTCTTCTTGGTGGCGAAGGAGGTTGGCTCTAGGGGCTGACGTGCAGGCCCGGAAGCCCTAAGCCCTCGAAGGCCGCTGGAAGCTTTGTATTCTTGTGTCACGCCCCGGACATGACCCTATCGGAGGAGCAGTTGGCAGGGCATGCCTAGGGAGCGACGCTAGGGAGCCCCCGGGCATCGGTGGCCCGGGGCTTGTCTTTTTATGCCCGGGCCTTGGCTGGCATCGATAGCCGGGTAGGAGCCAAGGGTCGGGCCCAGAGGTACCGTAGATCGGGAGCCCAAGGCTCGGGGAAGCCTCCGAGCCCTAGGCGGAAGCTGCGGTCGAGTCAGGCTTGGCCAGATCTCTTTGCGAGAGGGTGCGCGCGAGTGTACCCAATGGGCATAGGCCCCGAGCCCCGGGCGATCCTAAAGGGGTCGGTCCAGGGATCTTCTTCGTTCGACAACCGTTGGACCCGAGGCTTAACATACCTGTATGTTAGGATCTCATCATCAACTAAGTATTATCATATTCTTCATTAATTATATTTTCATATTATACCTATTTTATGTCATAAATCTTTATAATTCTCTATATAACACTACAATAGAAAAAAAATTATGGGAAGCGTTTTGAAAATAGCGTCGGAAGCGGATGAGCATTTGAACCACCTCGGTTAATGCCTGGGATTAACCAAGGCAGTCATTTTTATTAACCGAGGCGGTCACAATCAACCACCTCGCAAAATCGATTTACGGAGGCAGTTAAGAAACAATCGTCTCCTAAAATCTATTAATCGAGGCGGGCATTATAAGAGGCCCGCCTCCAAAAATACCCCTATTTTCAGAGGCGGGCCTCTTATAAGGCCCGTCTCGGTTAATATGCCCAAGCCCACTAGCCCACTCGGCCTGGTAAGTAGTCACGCTATATAAACAAAAACCCTAGCCTCCCTCCCTCCCTCACCAGCCGTCACTCTCCCAACCCACTCCCACTGCCTCACCAGCCTGGCGCCTCCTCCCTCCCCTCTCAGATCCGATGCCTCCTCCCTCCTCCCTTCCCCTCAAATCTGACGCATCTGCTCCCAGAGCCCGGCGCCCCTCTGACTCCCCTCCCCTCCTTGTGCCCCTCCCACTCCCCCCTCCGACTCCCCTCCCTTCCTGGTGCCCCTCCTAGTGACGAGTAGGACTGTAGCGCGGGCGGCTCCTCCACAGCCGCAGCCCTCTCTCTCTCTCACTCCCTCTGTCTCTCTCACTCCACAGGCACGGGCGCAGGCGGCTCCTCCACAAGCCTCGGATCCGGCGGCGCGGATGCGGGAGCGGCCTCGGCGGCGGCGAGAGCGAGGTGGGCCCGCCCCCTCCTCCAGCGCTAGCAGCGCGAGGGGCCTGGTCTCCTCTTCCAGCGTGGCGGCGGATCTGGCTCTGGTGCGGCGGATCCATCGGTGGGAAGCCAAATCCGACTGCGGGCAGCAGGATTCTGGTGCTGCGCACGGTCCTGCGAGGATGCAGGCACCGATGAGCAGCTGCGGCGGTAGTGACGCGTGGATGGGCTCGGCGGGCCCATGGATGGGCTCAATGGGCCTGTCCATGGGTTTTTTGTTTTTTTATTTGATTAAACGAGGCGGGCATCTGAACTGCCTCGGTAAAGGTTTGATTTACTGTGACCTTTAGTCCGAGGCAGTTGTGATGCCCGCCTCGGTAAATTTATTTGCCCGCCTTGGAAAAGTTTTTTAGTAGTATTGTAATTTTGGTCAAACTTGAGATACTTTGATCCTTAAAAAAATTGAAATGACTTATAATTTGGAATAGGAGTACTTTGTGGGAGGTCAGGAGCTGCATCCAGTAGATGGCCACGGCAGGGGTAATTGGCATGACCGTGATACTAGCTATTTGGAAAGATATGTACCCACCCTTTCCCCCACACCAAAAAAAAAACTAAGTAAAATATACGGTTACTGCTCACATTTTGGAAAGAGAAGATAAAAGATTTGGGAATTTATTTGGCTCGTTCCCTTGAATTATTGCTCGATTACATTTAGCCCTGTTTAGATGCTTCAAAATTCCAAAAATTTTACAAGATTCTCCGTCACATCGAATCTTTAGACGCATGAAGTACCGTCACATCGAATCTTTAGACGCATGAAGTACTAAATATAGGTAAAAAAATAACTAATTACACAGTTTGGTTGTAAATCACGAAACGAATCTTTCGAACCTAATTAGCCCATGATTGGACACTAATTGCCAAATAAAAACGAAAGAGTTACTGTACTTCCACTAATTGCCAAATAAAAACGAAAAAGTTACTGTGCTTCCAAAAATTTTACATCTCCCTTGTTAGGATCAGAACTAAAGCAAACAGTAGTGCAGTCATGACAATTGAAGTGCACCGTGCAGTGACATAAATGCTCTCGTCACTTCGCGTTGGAGATCACTAATGGCAAAGGTGGCAAAACTTCAGGGGTGTTTGGTTGGAGGAGTTAAAGTTTAATGAACACTGTAGCATTTTCGTTTTATTTGACAAAAAGTTTCCAATTTTGGACTAATTAGGCTTAATAGATTCGTCTCGTAAATTACTCCTAATCTGTGCCGACATGCATGCAATTAGTCTACATTTAGTACTCCATGCATTTAAGGGAACATTGATGTGATGGGACTTTAACTCTGAAAACCAAACAGCCCCTTAGTTTCCCACTGGTACGTACAGTATTTAGATTGTTGGGTGTGATAAGTGTCGATTGTCACGGAACCGCCCAAATTATAAGAACAAAAGTACAAAAACAATCGCCGAAGCAATTAAATTCCCGTACTTAAGCTCTTATAACTCCGGTAGTCCAATAAAATCACGAGGGATTTCAAACCAACCAACATATAAGCCAAGATCGTAGTGGTCCAACATAACAGGTCATATGTTACATCCATTTCATAAGTAATTCAACATATATCGGAGTTCAGTAGAGTTATTACAACTCAAGTTCAAAAGTAGCGGAAGCAAAGTAGTTTGAAAACTAATATCACCTTAGTTCAAATACATGCCAGTACCAAGGTCAATTTCCAACAAAAGCATGAGAGATAAGATAGCTCAGAAGGATCATGCCCATGATCACACTCCGCCACAACAGCCGGAGTCTTCCAATTCTTGCAGTAGCTATGATACATCACAACCTGCAACAAGTGGGAATAAACCCTGAGTACGAGAAGGTACTCAGCTAGACTTACCCGTCATAAACCAGAAATAATGACACCAAGGAGTATGCAAGGCTTTCTTTCAGTGGGCTAGCTTGACTCATTTGCGAAAAGCATAAGTTATCATGAATAAACTAATTTAAGTCCTTTTGCATCATATTTATTATAACCTATTCAATCTAGGTAAGCACCTAGGCTAAAGCAATCACTTGATTAACCATTAACATCAAGGTTATCATCTCAGGTTTAGCATTTCCAACATTATCCACATAACCATCTGTGTTCCATCATCATTACTACGATGCAGTAACTCGAGTCAAGTGCTCACTATCCAGGAGCGATGGCGATTCGAATCGATTATTAACCAGCTGGTAATTTATTCCTCACACAAACCTCACTCACCCGCTAAAGTGAGGTATTGGTCACCGAGTCAACCATTCAGGTAAAGTCGCGAGCTTGCCAGGAACCACATGTACCCGGGGGCCGCCCGACTACTCTTTGGCCTTATCATCGCGCCCCCGTTTCCTGCCACTACTGCTCCGGTACAGTGCGTTGCGGGCAATCCACTCGGCCCGAATAATCTCCCGGCTTCGCGGTCGAAAGGTACTTTATTCGGCCAGCTAAATGTGAGGCATGCGTTCAACATGACCCGAGGCCCAACAACGGACGGTCCTTAATCGACACAGGCGGAAACTACAAGCACCCCAGAACCCTGTCTGGTTGCCCCATACTTATTCCACCCGGTCTCCAATTATTCATCAACACTTGGTTATTTCCAGGATATCATCCATTCCATAGCTAAAGTATTCCAGTAACCACCTATAGTTGCCGGTGACAGGAAATCACTGATCGCTACCGGTCTAAGCAGGGCTAAGCAATATTTTCGATCCCGAACCAAAATAGGATTTCAGGCATATTTGCGGGACAAGGAAAAAGATATATATGCAACAAGTGTTTTCAATCAACTCCTATAACTTAATGCAACAATACATATATAACATATATATACTCAATTGCTTTTGTAAAATAGGAGGCTTAGAATGCTCCGGGGCTTGCCTGGGATCAAACACTGGGTTAGTGATTGACAGATGACACTCGCTCGGCGAGCATCTCCCAACCCGACACTTGTTTAGTCCTTCCATCTTCGGGATAGGTCCACCAAACACCGTCTTCGGGTTTGGCTCCAACACCACATTTTTCACGCGTTTTAGCTAGCGTACCTAAATGAAATGCAAGATGCAAGTACATGAATACAAGGAAATACGATCGATGATGCATCACACGTTAATCAAGGCAAGTATAAGGTTATAGTAAAGACACGTAAGCACATCACATTACTTAAGTAACCTTACACAAACAAACATGCTTAAATAGCAAAGAAAGCAATACCAAACATAACTCAAGATTTACAAAGCCTCAGGTGTACTAACTTCATCACCATGGACATGAATCACACTTAATAACAAGCAAGCAAAGTAATCAAGCATCTATGTATTTTCAACAATTCTAGATATACATGCAGTAGCTGAGTAAATCAATCATATCTGGAGTTCTATAAATCCAAATGACTTGCAAGAAGACATTATAGAAAGCTTATGAAATTTTCTACAATTCATTTAATATCACCTAAGCCTGATTCCCAAGTTTAATAGGTCTAAAAGGTAAAACTACAGAATCTGGTCTGCTCCAAACAGAGAGCAACCAAATCTGGGACCTGAATTTAAACATCTATAACTCAAAAACTACTTGACCAAATGATACCAAATTTTAACAGCAGCTAGATACATGAATTATCTACAACTTTTATATAAACAAGTTTCACAACAAGGCAAATTATCATGAAGAACTTTGCTAAGTTCCCAAATCTGTCCAGAAACTTCATTTGCAAGAAATAATTATTAACTTATGTTGCAAACATATAATTGGACAAAATAAACTTTACTAACATGTCACACATGACTAATGAACACCAGAAAACATAGTGTCCATTCCTAAATAAATTCTTTTAATGCATTTTCTTAATTTATTTAGATAATTAGGTGGAATTATGAACACCTATCAAAAGTGCACAATAAATTCTACCAAAATTACAGTGACCTACATATGCTCCCAATAGTTTACTTTACAAATTTCAAACCATTTGGACATATATATCAACCTCTATGAAAAAGACAAATGGCTATTGCAAGAATTCATGTGAGAGCAAGATGAATCAATAACTCACTCATACTACAACTAAAATTCATGAAATTTTTACCACACATCAAACATCACATGAGTAGCATGCCACAAAAATTTCACTTCATTTGGAGCCCTACATTTGCAGTTATGAAAATGACAAATACAACTAGCATTGAAAACCTAATCTGAAAAATCTATTTTTACAGTAAAAACATTAAACTAAAACATGAAATATTATAGATCTACTGCATAGAAAAATTCACAAGGATTCCAAAAAGTCCACATTTGCTATTTTACGAATTTCCTATGAATTACTATGAATTTCCAAAGTTCAGCAATTTTCCTGCAAAATAATTACCAATCAGTCCTTATGACACTATTCATATGAGTCTTGGCTTCGCATCTGGACCCCTACCTTTAGTCAAATTGCTGTACGAGGTCCCTGGTCGGGATTTCAACAGAGGAGCTCGTCGGGATCGTGCTTTCCGGCGGAGGGGGACCACAGGCGATGGCGGGGAAGGGCCGGGGAGCATCCCTGGGACCGCGCCTACCCATGGGGCTGCTCGGTTGAGTCGAGGATGGTCCCAGGTGGTGCGGCCGCGGCAGCCAGCGGCTTGCTGGTCGGCGCTCCGGCGTCGGTCCACTGCGAGGGGTGAAAACGGTGAGGTGAGGAGCTCCGGAGGTGCGGCGTGGTACGGGGGACGCAATGGCGTGGTCGGTTCGGGTGGAGGAAGGCCGGAGGCAGGAGAACGACGGTGTGGCCGCGAGCTCCGGAGTTTGGCCATGGCGGACGTGCTCTGTGCGACAGGGAAAAGACCGGGAGGAAATGGGAAGCTCCAGGGCGAGAGGGGGCATGGAGTGGAGCTTGGACGCGCGTCCTGGTGCTCTTCCACCTCGACAACAAGGCGCAAGACGCGTGGAGAGGCAAAGGGGCGCGTGTCCAGCCATGGTGGGGTGAGCTCGGCTGCATGCTTGCCACGGAGCCATTTCATCGAGCACGTGGCGCGCAACAATGTGGCCGGCGTGGGAGCTGATTTTGGGCCACTTCCGGGCTGATTTGGATCATGGGCCAAAAAGAAAGTTTGTTCACCACATAATACTCTCCAACTTTGATTAAGAGGTCACAGCCATTAAGGCTTTGGATTAGTAGATAATTAGTTCCAAACTTACTAGTGTCAGCGATTTGACAGTGACAAGCAACATCCAAAATTGATGGTCGAAATGAAATGCAACTGGTGCCATCTTCTTGTATGCCCTTCTCTAAGATATAAGCTCCATCTTTGGTATTTGGACCAACTCAAGTCGCAAAGCAAAATTTTGAGAACGCGACGTGCCAATGTACGGACATAGGATTACTTAAGGGCTGGAAAATACAGCAACATTCAAACTTTGGTTCCTTATATGACTAGGTTAGAAGCTGTACTAGGCCATGAGACTTAAACAAAACTTGTAGTACCCAACTTGATCTACAACTTCTATTAAGGGTCCTTGGACTGGTTCAGCATGGTTAGGGAGATAAAGATCACCCAACAAGTCAACTCATTGCTGCCCATTCTAGGACTTAGAATATTTTTCTAAGTCTGAAAACAGCTGCAGATTCGATCTTCACGCCTCAGTTTCACTTCCTTCCAAGCTGATTCATGATATGCTCCAAAAACAAAGTTTGTTGTACTCAAACTAAACTACAACTCTTATTAAGGAATCATCAACTAGTTCGGCTTGGTTAGGAAACTACATAGCTCCAAAGTAGGGTACCCGAAACTGAAACTCACTCAGGACTTAGCCAAATTTCTGGGCTCCCAGAACAGCAGGAACTTCCAAACCTTGTAGCTCATGAACTATGCCGAATTAGCCAAAGTGCCAATTGACAAACTTGTAGCTCAGGAAATTCTCTACAACTTTTCTTATATGAGCTAAGACCAGATCAGCATAGTTTGGGAGATCACGAGCAAGAACAGAATCTGTTTTGAGGAAACATTGGAATTCCAGCAGAACAGAAAATTGTACTTTTGAGGGACTTAGAGGCTGAATCATGAGATGAGCCAATTGACAAAGTTGGAGCTTAGAAAATTTGCCACAACTTTGTTATAGTTGACTTTCACAGATTCAAACCCTAAGTTGGAGATTCAGAAGGATCAGTTTGGATCACTCCACTAATCAACTTGGAAAATAGCACTTGGGTGCTTAATTAGCATAACCACCCAACATAAGAAATGTTCCAAAAGACTAATTAAGTACTCCTAAGGTGTTTACAAACACTCATGGCCATCACTTGCATTAGTACAAAGCAATGTTTCATTGTTTCCGAAACATGTTTCAGTTATAAACCAAACAAGCATATAACTTATCATTTTATGTGACTTTTTGATTCCAAACTTCACGAAACTTTTCCAGTGACCAATATAGATAGGTATCAAGGTGAGACACATGAAGATATGGCAATAACACCATCCAAACATATATCTTTGAAGATGGCCTATATGTAAAGCAATGATGTAGCATCCAACTTTAGGTTGGGGCTCCTGTCCATAGGTTGACCTTGACATCCTCATCTCCACTTAATCTATCATGTTTAAGCTCAAACCCACTGCTTAACTGGTGGCAAACACCTCGGGTGTTACATCGATGAAATATGGTCGGCAGTCCACCGAGGGGTATACTCACGATAGTAGATTGATTGGTAGAGGTGCGTGTAATCAGGAACCGGACAGTAACAGATACACAAGACACAAGATTTATACAGGTTCAGGCCGTAAGCGTGTGTGCTATGTTATTTTGTATTGATTGAGTATGAGGAGACCCCTGCCTCTCCTTATATACTCTGAAGGGACATGGTTACATGAAAAATATTCGATGTGGTACAATATCTAATACAACATAGCGGCGCACGCCGAGCTGAGCCTGCGCCATACGTCTCATTCTTGTGGGCTGGGCCACCTCTGATGGGGCGGCCTATGTACAGCCCCGTGGGTATATGGGGTTATACCCCTACAGCTAGTCCCCAAGCGCCTTGTATCCGATGAGCAACGCCGTCTTGAGATTGTCCGGACTGTCCAACGTGCGTCCGAGCTGTTAAACACAAAGTCCGAGCTGTTGAACACGAAGTCCGAGCTGTTGAAGCAGATGTTCGAGCAGTTCAACAAGTCGCTGAATCCGGACTTGCTCGAGGCTGAGGTTTGCCAGAAAAGAACTGCGATGGCACTAACAATGTAGTTATCAGAAAAGAACCGGTACATGCACCGTAAGGTGCAGTGTACACACTATAGTCCCCGAGCCTGCTGGAAGACGAACAATGAATCTTGTAGCAGGGTCAAAGGAAATAAGCCTACAATGTACTTATCAAGGCCTCGATGTGCTGCCCAATATCAATACCCTGATCCGAACAGCGTGGAGCAACCTGATAGCACACCAGCTTAATCGGAGTGAAGCAAAGATATAGCAAAATCCAACCACTAAGGAGTCCTCAGAGGCGACTCTTGCATAGAGAAGACGAACGCCGAGGAGTCCCTAGCTCAGCTAGCGATAGTTGCATGAAGAATCCGAACGTCGAGAAGTCCTCAACGCAGCTGGTGAGCACCCAGCGTAGCTGACGATGAAGTCCAAGCGACGAATAGCTAGAATGACTGGTCGGCGAGCACCGAGCAGTCCAACCAATTGGTCGGGGGCAGAGTGAACGCCAAGCAAGAGTCAGCGCCGAACGCTCCGACCAATTGGTTGATGGTGAAGTCCGTCTGCGAGGTGATGCGATAACCCGGACGATGATCTTCTTGTCCTTCCTGAGTAATCTAGTCCTCGAGCGCAAGCTCGGCACCCAAACCTTACTCTAAAAAATAAACATGGAGAATAGGTAGTACATGATGCACAAATAAAGTATAAGAGCTCATGCTCTTTTTATAGTGTTTATACTCGGTATAAACATGTTCCGACCAGTTGGTATAAACACTCCGTGTTTATTTGGTTATGCATTATACTCAGTATAATTCGTTACGCGAAAAACTTAGTTTTTAATCATTAGGTCGTTTAGATCAGCGCGAGTAATTAGTCGGTCCTAGAGATTCGTCAGCTCTGGTCTGACTAACGACCCCAGAGTATGAGGCGCGGAGCCCTAGCACGCGTGAGATTACTGGCCTCGCCAGAGAGCTACTACCGACCACCCGGAACGTAGAGAGCGGATCTCATGCACGTGTAGGGAGAAGTCGGAGACAGCACCGTCTCTGAGAAACTCAAATAGCAGACATAACCGGTCGGCTAACCATCTCTGAGCGCACCCTCAGGGTGGTCGGTGAAGATATATATATATATAGCGATCGAAGAAATATTTATTTAAGAAAATAACACTTAGCTTGTTGGTGGAGATGAGTCGTCGTCGTCGTGGCCGAGTAGATGGACGTGGTTCGGACGGCTCGCTGATGGCTAGACGTGGGTCGCTTGATGGCTCAAATGACTCGCTAGTAGCCTGACGTAGCTCGATGTCCTGCCTGTGCATCGTCTCCTTTGAGTCCGTGTAAATCCATCATTCTGTGCCAAATTTGGCATCGTCGTGATCGCCGACAGAAAGCGTCTTGCCTCCTATCCTGCGAGATCGAAGTATGCTGCCAGTCCCGTCGCCATGGAAACTGCGGATAATCTTGAAGCAGATGTAGAAGCACACGACACATAGAATGCTTAATCTAAAAATAGAAACATGACTTAGCTCATTATCAGCACGCGTGGGCTTGCATCCTTCATACGTGTGCATGCATGCGCATAAAACATGGCTTGGTGAAAGCTGAGGGGTGATCAGTCGATGAAAGATGATGGGATGTTGAGTTCTGTTGATGATCAACGAGTGTCATTGAGGAGGTCCGGCGCCGGACGATGGCGAGTGTTGCTGTCGGACGTCGGCTACGGGTCACCACAGCTGTCATCATCGATCATAAACAGAAGTAGATGTATCTTGTGTGTATATATAGGCCTTAGCTTTTGAACGATTGAGTGGTCCGGCGTAGAGTATTTGTCACTGCTTGAGGGTTGCGTGGCAATTCCTACGCAGATGCCGCCCGATGCTTTCATCGAGGCCTCGGAAGCCGGCATCACGTGCCGTGCAGATCGGGGTCAATCTGGATGAGTCATCGGCTTCAAAATAAAAATCGTCCAAACACATCTGAGCTGATGCATGAACGGAGCGCCGTGCATGGCTGCAGGGCTGTCTCAATAATTTATAGGGCCCTTAGGCAAGCAAGACAGTAAGAGCCTAGAAACCTAATATTTTAACATGACGGTTGAATTATATAGTAGTAATAATAATTAACTTGCAATATATTCTTAGTTCAAAAAATAGGCATATTACAGCAAAGAAACTAAACAATGGTGAAATAACTATATTATAAGTCGTTGAGAATATACGGACGCAAACGGCCACAACACATGACACTCATGCCGTCATGGAAAGTCATGAATACAAACGACGAGTGAATATGAAGGTTTGCAGACAGGCATGCACGGAGTCGTGGACTAATTGTCAAACGTCGCGCACACTAGAGTGGACCTAAACGAGTGAACTATGAGCCAAATACTAAAATACATATACTCATGGGCCCCCAATCGACATGGGCCTCTGGGCGTCGCACTGGCTGCCCCAACCCCTAAGATGGGCCTGCATGGCTGTGCCGATCTGGTCAGTGTGTTGGTGTGTTGTTGCAGGGCACGGAGACACGCTGTCAAACGTCAAGGGAAGGGCGCCGCTTGGCTCAGCATCTCGGCACGAGCTGTCGCAAATTGCCTGGCGACGTAGAGTATCCCGTCATAGGCCACCGCGAGATGCCGAGTTGTTGCCGACGGCGTTGATGAAAAATCCCATCTGACTCCTCATGGGATCAAGCGCACGACCCCTACCTGACGCGCCACTGTCGACGAAATATGGCCAGCAGTCCACCGATGGGTATACCCACGATGGTAGATTGATCGATAGAGGTGCGCGTAATCAGGATCTGTTGACATCGTTTTTTGGCACGTGTCAAGATGGTCAGGAGGGGCTAATCAGCAGAGGAAAAATTACTGTGTAGGTTGATAGCCGATGAAAATAAGCTTGTAAAGAAGGCTGTCTATGAGTGGTGGCGGTGTATGGAGAAGTTGATTCAAATTGAAGTGTTGCCGATAAGGTTAAGGGTATTATTGCCGATGCCGATGAAAGAAGACTTGAAGGCGGCTGTCGATGAAACAGGGAGTGTGCCGATGAAAAAGACTTGAAGGCTGCTGCCGATGATACAGGGAGTGTGCCGATGGAAAGGAGGTCGATGAGAATACCATCGTAGTTGAGGCGGACTAGGGAGTAAGATAGCAATTAATTTCCTTTTCTATGTTTATTAGAGTCTGAGTTGTATCAGAGTCATGTGTTTTCTTAGGTTTGAATTTAATGTCCTAGTCGTATTTGGTTACGTTTCTGTAGATCAGGATATAAATATAGAGTGAAGGGCAATGTAATAACCAATCAATCAATATAAAAAAAATCAGCTTTTACTCTTATTTACATCTATTTACTTTTCGGCGACTTCGTCAATTTGTATACTTTTCCTTTTTATGAGTTCTCATCGATTCGGCGAGTTGCATTGCTCCAGTGCAATCTTCGACGATCCTCGAGTTCCGCGTGAGTACCTCTTGGCTGTGACTTCCGGGCGTATCGCTGTTGTCAGGACCAAAGTGCTCGTATCTTCATCCTTGTCGATTAATAGGTCAAATCGACTGGCACGCTTTGGATATCGATTTCGGGTATTAGCCCTTTGTGTTTGCAGATCCACTTTTGCATCAACACATCTTTTGGCACGCCCGGTGGGACCAGATCTAATCAATATGTTCAACCCTGAGATTGATGCGGGGAACATCATCGTGGTATCAGAAGAAGATCTTAAGGAAGAACAGAAGTAGACTATGGACAAGGCTATAGAAGAATACAGACAGCTTTGCTTGAAGTCATTCAGCTTGAACAAGAGTGGACAAGTCATCCAGAAGCAAGATTTGCCGTTGCCTCGGCAAGTTACCTTTGATTCTAATCCGGGTAAACTTCAAGAGATGGTTAATTCTGCAGTAAATCATGCTTTAATTAATCACTCCAATGTGCTGTCCAATACTGTTCATAATGCTGTGGCTCGAACTTTTAAAGAAGAGCAAGCGTCACCTCATTACGTTGGGCCTGCCTATCATCAACCAGAATCAGCATCTGTTATTACTCCATCGGCTCCCCCAACCGTTGTGGGTACAGAGGTTTCTTCCCCTCCAGTATCAGCAGGCTTATCTAACGTACAGTCTACACCGATGCGATCAGATTCAGCATTATCAGGACGAGTTCAGCTTAATACAGATCTAACGGCATCGGCTTTATCAGGTCCTGTGCCACAGAGTAATCAGACTCCTGCTAATTGGTGGGGATACGGTATGCCTCCAGAGCCATCTGCTTTTAACCCTGGATTACCTCAAGTGTTTGACACAGCAGGAAAAGCTCCTATGATATCGGCTGGTTCGCCGATAGCTCAAGTACCTCAATATACTACAGCAACTACTTTGCAACCAACTCTAGGAGGTTTCCAGATGCCTTTGGGTCAAACATCTAATTCAAGTCCATCGGCAAACTTGTTACCGATGCAACAGAAGGCTCCTATTGTAAGTCAACCTGGAGTCCAGGTTATGCCTCAAGCTGGTTGTAATTATCCAGCAATGATAACAAATTACCAGCCATCGGCAAATTTTGTACCGATGAACGCTAATAATAGTTGGTCAGGGCAGTTTCCAACTCAATATACAGTTCAGCCAAATCAGCAAGCTGCAGGGATTCATCAAGGTCATATGCACGCTGGTTTTTAGAATCAAGCATCGGCAGCTCAGCCGATGAATCCTTTCCAGCAGGTTAATGGACCACAAATAGTGGCAAATATGCCAATTGCTGGAGATCGTGGGCCACAAAGATATGCAGAGGGGTATCAGCAAGTACCTCCGGTGGAAATTCAGCCATATCGTCAACAAGATGTTGATGCTTTTTGGGCCGATAAAATAGCAGAAATTATGAAGGATCAGTTTGGGATCAAGCCCAAGGTCAATACATATTCTTATCGGACTCCATATCCTCCGGCATATGATTTAATTCCTCTCCCAAATCGGTACAAGGTGCCAGATTTCACTAAGTTCTCTAGGCAAGATGATACATCAACCATGGAACATGTTAATCGCTTCATTATTCAATGTGGAGAGGCAGCTAGTAGAGATGAATTAAGAGTTCGTTTGTTTTCATCATCTCTGTCTGGATCAGCATTCACATGGTTTATTTCATTACCGCCAAATTCTATTATTACTTGGGCTGATCTAGAAAAGCAATTTCATAAATATTTCTTTGTTGGAGTTCATGAAAAGAAGCTTACCGATTTGGTAAAGTTGAGACAGCGCAATGATGAATCGGTGGAAGGCTTTGTGCAAAGGCTACGAGATGTAAAAAATAAGTGTTATAGCCTGGTACTGGATGATCGGCAACTTGCCGATTTGGCCTTCCAAGGATTGTTGCCACACCTTAAGGACAGATACGCTTCTTAGGAGTTCGAAAGCCTAAGTCATCTCGTGCAAAGGATTTCTGATCAAGATACTAGGGTTTTTGAACCCAAAAGGAATTGGAACAAGAAAGTTTCATTTGTCGGAGAGGTAGAAGATTCTGATTCAGATGAAGAATCAGTTATCGATTTGGCTGAGTGGGTTAAGAATAAAAAGCCGATATCTTGTCCCTTTGGTCAAAAAGAGCCAGAGAAGTTTACTTTCGACATCACCAAAGCCGATAAGATATTTGATCTTCTGCTTCAAGAGGGCCAAATTAAGCTGTCACCTAATCATGTGATCCCATCGGTAGAAGAGTTGAAGAAAATATTGTATTGCAAATGGCATAATGCAACTTCACACAGTACAAATGAGTGCAAAGTGTTTAGACAACAGTTACAATTAGCTATTGAGTTTGGGAGAATTAAATTTGGTAATTCCAAGATCTAGAAGCCGATGAAAATTGATCAACATCCTTTTCCAGCAAATATGTTGGATGCTGAAGGAAAGACTAAGGTGTTGACATCAGAAGCTGCTGAGAAAAACGCGTCAGTGGATCCCAACATCAGATAACTACCGATGATGCAAAAGGCAAGGGGCTACTAAGAGAAAGTGGCAGTTCTGGAAAGCCTCCTCGATCTGGCATTGTGATTACCCATCAAAGGCAACAGGAAGGCTGGCGACAGCGAAGGGACCGATATCGACAACAGCAAGAAGAAAGACGCCGAGAGGAGTGGAATCGGCATAAGGATCATTGGAGGTGTCCGTTTTTTATTCATTGTTGGGAAGAAGGTATTAAATTACCTACTGTTGAAAATTGCCCAGAGTGCAATGGTTATTATGGGGTTAATCGTCTAGAAAGGAGGTTTCAATCTGGCAATCAAGGTTTGTCCATCAATGAGCCGATCAGAGGTAAAGCGTCAGTACATGATCGGCTGGGGGGCAGGCTTAGTGTACATGAGAGGCTTGGTAAATGCGTTGCATATTTTCCAAGAAACCAAGAGGAGCTTGAAGATATGGCAAACGCAAGAGTTCCTGATGAAGAAATATTTTACAGGGATCCTAATATACGTCGTGTAGAGTCAACCAGGACCTATTATCAGCCAGTTTGGAAAACTAAACTTCCTCAATGGTGTCCAGAAGGTTTGACAAAGACACATAAAAGGAGGATGCAGCGAGAGCGTCAAGAGGACTTATACCAAGAAGAGAGTTCCTCCAATGAGAGATCTGGTAATCAGCAGTGGCAAATAAAGCACAAAAATAAAGGCCCATCGGCAGATGTCAATATGGTGTTTATGTTGCCGATGGAATTTTTGGCACTCCCTGATAATGAGGAAGAAGCTATTTTCTCTGACCAAATAACTCAATTAATGCTAGATCCAATGATGGCTATTTTTGAGAAACCTCCCGATGATGAGAGACAGCATCTCAAGGCTTTGTTTGTGAAAGGCAGAGTTGATGGGCAGCCTGTATCTAAGATACTTATTGATGGAGGAGCTGCGATTAATATTATGCCTTATGTGATGTATCAGAAACTTGGTAAGGGAGATCAAGACTTAACTAAAACCGATATGATGCTAAAGGATTTTAAAGGCAATGTGTCACCGGCTAAAGAGGCAGTGTGCGTTGAGTTGACCATCGGCAGCAAAACCTTACCGATGACTTTCTTTGTTATTAATGGCAAGGGTGCATATAATCTGCTTCTAGGAAGGGATTGGATTCATGCTAATTGTTGTGTTCCGTCTACAATGCATCAGTGCCTTGTACAACGGATTGGGGATTAAATTGAAGTTGTTCCTGGTGATTCTTCTTATATCATCGCATTGACAGAATCAGACACTTATGAACGAACCAAGTGCATATCAGGAGAAGCTTGGAAAAAAGAGTTCCTCAAGGTTGCCGATTACGAAATTCCACCGATCCAAGCAGTTGGTTCTGAAGAAGAATTTTAATGGATAGGTTTGCCGATGATGGAAAATTAGGTCAAGGGTTTACATCGGCTGATGATTTAGTAGAAGTAGATATTGGTGAGGGCGATAGGCCAAGGCCTACTTTTATTAGTGCTAAGTTAAATTCCAAGTGTAAACAGCAATTAGTCGATTTGTTAAAAGAATATAAAGATTGTTTTGCTTGGGATTATACTGAAATGCCTGGATTAGACCGATCGATAGTTGAACATCGGTTGCCTATTAAGTCTGGATTTCGGCCACATCAGCAGCCAGCGCGCCGATGCAATCCTAATATACTTCCTGATATTAAGGCCGAAATAACTAAATTGATTGAGGCAAAGTTTATTCGGCAGTGTCGATATGCGAAGTGGATTTCTAATGTGGTTCCTGTTTACAAGAAAAATGGGAAACTTCGTGTTTGTATTGATTTTAGGAATCTCAATAAAGCCACACCGATGGATGGTTATCCAATGCCGATTGTTGATCTGTTGATTGATGCTGCAGCAGGACATCAAATTATCAGCTTCATGGATGGTAATGCAGGTTATAATCAAATATTCATGGCTTAAGAGGATATTCCCAAGACTGCTTTTAGGTGTCCAGGTCATGTGGGATTATTTGAATGGATAGTTATGACGTTTGGTTTGAAAAATGCCGGTGCTACTTATCAAAGAGCTATGAACTTTATTTTTCATGAATACATCGGCACATTAGTAGAGATCTACATCGATGACATAGTGATTAAGTCTAGAGATATCACAAAGCATCTAACCGATCTACGAAAGATACTGGAGTGCACAAGGAAGCATGGATTAAAGATGAATCCTAATAAATGTGCATTTGGTGTATCGGCAGGGCAATTCTTGGGTTTTATGGTGCATCAGTGGGGCATTGAAATTAGTAGGAATTCTATTGAGGCAATCAACAAGGTGGTTGCTCCTGCCAATAAAACTGAATTACAATCTTTGATCGGTAAGATTAATTTCATCAGGAGATTCATATCTAATCTGTCGGGTAAGATCAAGGCTTTCAGTCCATTACTGAAATTGAAAGCCGATCAGAAATTTAGATGGGGAGATGAGCAGCAACTAGCCCTAGATGAAATTAAGAGTTACTTAACAAATCCTCCAGTGCTAGTTCCACCTCAACACGGGAAATCTTTCAGATTGTATTTGTCAACTGATGATACTGTTATCGATTCAGCTCTTATTCAAGAATTTGAAGGGAAAGAACGTGTTATTTATTATTTGAGTAGACGGTTAGTAGATGCTGAAACCAGATATTCAGCTATCGAGAAATTATGTCTGTGTCTATACTTTTCTTGTATTAAGTTGAAGCATTATTTACTATCGGCCGAGTGTACTGTCATATGCAAAGATGACATGGTCAAATATATGCTGTCGATGCCGATATTAAGTGGTAGAATTGGCAAATGGATTTTAGCATTATCAGAATTTGACCTATGTTATGAATCGGCTAAGGCAGTTAAAGGACAGGTTATGGCTGATTTTGTTACTCAATATTGCAACACAGTGGATTCTCTGGAGATTGCTCCTTGGACACTTTTCTTTGATGGGTCTACATGTGGTGAAGGAGCAGGCATCGACATTGTGTTAATTTCCCCTCAGGGGAAGAGGTATGAATTCTCATTACCGATTGTTGCTACATCAACAAACAATCAGGCTGAATACCAAGCTTTGATAAAAGGGTTAGAATTACTTAAGGAAGTACATGCCGATGCTGTTGAAGTCTTTGGTGATTCTATGCTAGTTATAAATCAGTCGGCTGGGATTTATGAATGCCGAAGTGAAGTTTTAATTTCATATTATGAGAAGTGTTTGCAGTTGTTGAAAGGGTTTAGAAATTTTCATCTGGAACATGTTTCTCGATTGCATAATGAAGAGGCTAATCGATTGGCTCAGCATACTTTAGGGTATCAGCCTATTCAAGAAGTGTTAACATCGGCAGTTGATACCGATGACTGGATAAAGGAAATTATTGATTATTTAAAGAATCCATCTAAAAAGGTTGAAAGACGTGTAAGGTTCCAAGCTACCAAGTATGTGCTCCTTGATGATGAATTATGTTACCGTACCATAGATGGAGTTTTACTCAGGTGTGTTGGCATCGATGAATTAAAAGGCTTGATGGGTGAGATTCATGAAGGAGTATGTGGGGCTCATCAGTCAGCTTTCAAGATAAAATGGATGATCAGAAGGAATGGATATTATTGGCCAACAATTCTCGAAGATTGTTTTAAATATTTTAAAGGATGTCAGGAATGTCAAAAATTTGGTAATATTCAAAGAGCACCCGCATCGGCTATGAACCCCATAATTAAGCCTTGGCCGTTCCGGGGTTGGGCTATTGATCTCATCGGTCAAATTTATCCACCATCGAGTAAGGGGCATAAATTTATTCTGGTTGCTACCGATTATTTCACAAAGTGGGTTGAAGCAGTTCCTTTGAAAAAGGTGACATCGGCTAATATGATTGATTTTGTGAAAGAGCATATTGTTTACCGATTTGGTATTCCTCAAACTATCACTACCGATCAGGGTACCATGTTTACATCGGGCGAATTTGATGAATTTGCTGTAGATATGGGGATTAAAGTTTTGAATTCTTCACCATATTATGCCCAGGCTAATGGTCAGGCTGAGGCTTCTAACAAAGGAATTATCAAGCTCATTAAGCGCAAAATTAAAGAATATCCTAAGAGGTGGCATACGGTATTAAATGAAGCCTTGTGGTCATATCGGATGGCGTGTCATGGTGCAACCAAGGTAACACCTTATCAGTTGGTATATGGACACGACGCAGTATTACCTTGGGAGATTAAAACTGGCTCTAGGCGAATACGTTCTCAAGATCAATTGACAGCCGATGACTATGATACCCTTATGAAAGATGAGTTGGAAGATGTAGCAGGTCATCGGTTAAAGGCTTTAGCTAGCATCGAAGAGAATAAGAAAAGGGTAGCCAGATGGTATGACAAGAAGGTGAAGGTAAAGGAGTTTGTCGATGGAGACTTGGTTTGGAAGTTGATTTTACCGATTAGGACTAAAAGTTCAAAGTTTGGCAAATGGTCGCCTAATTGGGAGGGTCCATATCGGATAAATCAATCTATTCCTAGTAATGCATATATTCTCAAAACCCTCGAAGGGGTTGTGTTTCCCAGAGCATTAAATGGAAAATATTTAAAGAAATATTACCCTAGTATCTGGATAGATGCATAAAAGTATAATTGCCGATAACAATCCTATCGGCTAGAGTTAAAACAAAGTATTAATATCTTATTGCCGATGCACTAGATGAGAATTACAGGTTTAACAAAGATTGGATAGCCGATATTGCACGCAGGCGAATTTCATCGGCTTCCTTCAATTCTTTAGCGTCTTCATCGGCAGCTTCCTCCACAGGCTTGAGTTTCTTTTTCAAGGCCAAGGCCTTGTGAGCTTGGACATCCCTTTCTTGCTGAAGGGTTTTGATGACGTCAGGAAGCTGGTCTTCTTCTTGCTTGGCATGGGTTAGGGCTGCTTCAACTTCTTCCAGTTCAGCTAGAAGAGCTACTCTCTTTGCCGATAGATCCAGAATTTTCTGCTTAAGATCGGCACCTGAGGTTTGCAAGTTGCTGATGCTTTTGTGCTTCTCATCGGCAGTTTGTTTTAGCTGCAACATCTCTTCCTTGAGCTAGGCTTGAGCTGCTCTATCGGCGATACGGTGAGCAGCCCGTTGATATTGAAGTTGTCGGCTCTCTAGATAGACTGCTGGGAAGAGAATTTCTTCAACATCGGCAGGAACTTAGCCACGGATTGTCTTGAAGATAGTATTTGTAGGATCTGAATCGTTTATCAATTGAGCAGTATCTTGTTGTAATAGATTCAGAAGGGCTTCTAGCTTGCCATAGATTTCTGCCGATATTGTTCCCAATGCCAGGGAAGAACTCGCTTCTTCTCCATCATCATCAGAGACGTCGATAGCAAAAGAAAACAAGCTATTGGGAGAATCTTGTTCCTGTGAAGAGAAAAGGAAGTCAGAGATTCTACCTAAGGATAAATATGGATATTATAAATCGATAGGTCAATCGGTTTACCTGCTTCAAGGCAATTTCTTGGGCCTGGCTAGAGGGAGCAGCTTGAAAGGGGTCATGCGAAGGATCGACAGAGGTTGCCGATGTGATGTCTTCTACGACCTCATCAGTAGTTGGCCCTTGGGGTAGGATGGTCGATGATATATTCTGTGCAGGAGGGTCAACTTGTTCAACTACATCGGTTGGCTGACTAATAGGTGTTGGAGCGGATGCAGGGACTGGCGTAGATTTCTGTCATTTTTGCTGAGCTTCGGCACCAGTTAAAGCTTTACGCTTTACTTGAATTTCAGCGACAATTGGCTGGGGGGCATCGGCACTTGTTGATTGAGGAGCTTGAGTGCTTGGTATGCTTGCCGATGTACCCATTTATTGCTGCAAAACAAGTGTGAGATCGGATATTTAACAGATAAAATGTAAAGATAAAAAAATACCTCTGAAGGCTGGTTGGAGGTAGTGGTGCTTGATGTTGGAGGAGTTGCCGATGACGATCCAGCCGCAGCTCTTACACCCTGATGGTTACATGTTAATATGGTTTGTATCGGCAGTGAATAAAAATAAACAAGGTTATTACCTTAAAAGCCTTAATTAGGCTTGTAGCGGCAGCCATTGGAGTGGCCCTAGATGTTGCCAGTTTTGATCTGGAGGTGATAGTCTTGGCATGGGTCCTCTGGAAAGTTAAAGCGGCTAAGGTGGGGGCGTGGTAGCCGATCACTGAAACTGGGGAGATAGGTTGGAGGTTGAAAGGTTTCCCACTCTTGCTCTTGGATGGAACTGGGTCATCGGCCTGTTGCGAGAAAGATTAGCTGCCGATATATGAAAAAGAAAAAATAAAAGAAAGTTAAAAGAAACTTACTGCATCGTCAGGAATGGCGTAGTCGGGATCAATCATGTGCCGATATGTATGGACGGATGTTGAGAATAATTGTTCCTTCCACTCTTGCCACCATTGCTTATATGATTCTGTAATAAAAGACGCTGGTGACCAGGCGGAGAGATCAACATTTGAGATATCGGCATCGGGAGCGAGTCTTACTACCCTGCTCCACTCGGTTCCGGTGGTGATTGTTTCTCTGGGCTTAATCACATCGGCAAAGCACAGCTTGATTGGCAGTTGCCCAAAAGCCAGTTGACGAGATACTGCCGATGGATTGTAGAACTCATAAGTAGTATTGGAATTTTTTCCACTATCAAATGTGTTCACCGGGATTGCCCTGGGAGTAATGATGGCCATCATAAGCTCATTATCTTGGTTCAGCTCGTCATCGGCAAAGTTGAAGAGAAGGGGGAACTTGTTATCTTCATCAATATAGGGTACCCAAGCCCTATGATCGCGAGGGAGACCATTGTAGAAGTTCTAGAAAAATCTATCGATTTGATCTTCATTAGCCTCTGTTCCAGGGAGGACAATTATAGCTTCACCGAAGTTGAGAGGGGGGCGTGTTGCCGATTCCTCATCTCCAAGGACATAATCTTCGGCGATTTCTCGTGGGAATTCTTGGGCGAAGAAATCCTACTGCAGACGTTTATGCATATGGGCATTTAGCCACATATTAATGAACCACCATGGGCCTCCCAAATTGCCGATGGGTTCACCAAGTAAAAGCTTCTGGGATACTTGGTGGAGGAGGTGGTAGGTGGAGCTCAGAAGGTATCAGCCGAGCGGGAACCTGACACCGTTGGCCAGGAGTTCGGCTGCAGGAAGGCATTGGTTGGTCCTACCGATCGGCCACAGAAGATAAATTTCTCCAACCACATATTCAAGAATAAGGCGTGTTCCCTCTGGTTGACTGTACCAGTCTTTTGGTATTCCTGGATGTATCCTGTCCAGCCGCTGATGTTGCGTGTGTTCACTCTATATTCAGCTTTCCTACCATAGATGGAAGCTTCATCGACAGTCGAGATGTCTAAGCCAGTGAGCATGTATACATCAGCAAGAGTAGGGGCAGATGGACCATGGCCAAACATAAAAGTATTTGTGGTGTCTGACCAGAAGTGAGCGGCAGCTATCATCATGGATTCATTCTTTTGCATATCGGCAATAGATAGCCTAATACACTGGTCTATCTTCCGCTCTGCCCAGTACACCTGCATCGACCTGTTAACCCTCAAGTACCAGTCTTTCCACCCTTTGGTGGGTTTGGGCCAAGATCGAAATGTATCTTTCCATAGATTCAAAGAAAAATTTTGAGCTTTGAAGGGAATTCTGTTAGCTTCTGCATTGATCAAGTCAGTTGGATCTAGGTCGCCCATTGGACCTAGGCATTGGAGGGGTGGTTGGTTGGTTGGAATAACCAATTTATTGTGTAGTTCCTGAGTTCGGGAGATCAAAAGAATGGAAAAAGAAGAAAAAATTACCAACTGTAAGAACTCGCAAAGACCAAAGGGATCAAGGTAAAAGTAATAGAAGAAGAACGAACCGCGGGAACGTTGAAGTTGATCGTCATTGCTCTGAGAAGGATGAGGGCACAAGCTGGGAACTTGAAGTTGACGCTGGAAGGAGCTTTGGTGGGTTGAGGACGCACGGTTGTTCGTTAGGGTTGCCGCCGGAGAGAGAATGCCAAAGGTCGAAGTTTGAGGGTAGAAGACGAGCGATCCGGAGAAATCTATTTATAGGCCGCTTGGAGTAGGGGTATTCTTGACTTATCTCTATGCCGCGCACGTGTGGATCGAGGTGGTTCAGATGGATATGGTAACTGTTCGCACGACAATCAAGGGATTGTACAGAAGATTTGATGGCAAGTAATCATGACTTGGAAGAGATCTTGGTATAGGATCTTTCAGTTCTAAAATGGTGATGTTGTTATGATAAGATCTTACCGATGGGTTGTTATTTTGGTATCTCAACCGTAATTGGGGCAAGAATAGTTGGAAATTGTGCGATATTTACTAAGATGCATGAATCAGAGCTAGATTTGATTAAATTCGATAACAGATTATGTTATGCTTGGAGAATGGGTTGAGAAAAATAGGTAACAGCAAACATTATCTGGAGTAAATTTCGGAGCATCAGTATCTTATACTCCGAAATTGGGGGGCATGTGTTGACATCATTTTTTGGCACGTGTCAAGATGGTCAGAAGGGGCTAATCAGCAGAGGAAAAATTACTGTGTAGGTTGATAGCCGATGAAAATGAGCTTGTAAAGAAGACTGCCTATGAGTGGTGGCGGTGTATGGAGAAGTTGATTCAAATTGAAGTGTTACCGATAAGGTTAAGGGTATTATTGCCGATGCCGATGAAAGAAGACTTGAAGGCTACTGCCGATGAAACAGGGAGTGTGCCGATGAAAAAGACTTGAAGGCTGCTGCCGATGAAACAGGGAGTGTGCCGATGGAAAAGAAGGTCGATGAGAATACCATCGTAGTTGAGGCGGACTAGGGAGTAAGATAGGAATTAATTTCCTTTTCTATGTTTATTAGAGTCTGAGTTGTATCAGAGTCATGTGTTTCCTTAGGTTTGGATTTAATGTCCTAGTCGTATTTGGTTACGTTTCTGTAGATCAGGATATAAATATAGAGTGAAGGGCAATGTAATAACCAATCAATCAATATCAAAAAACCAGCTTTTACTCTTATTTACATCTATTTACTTTTCGGCGACTTCGTCAATTTGCATACTTCTCCTTTTTACGAGTTCTCATCGATTCGGCGAGTTGCATTGCTCCAGTGCAATCTTCGATGATCCTCGAGTTCCGCGTGAGTACCTCTTGGCCGTGACTTCCGGGCGTATCGCTGTTGTCAGGACCAAAGTGCTCATATCTTCATCCTTGTCGATTAACAGGTCAAATCGACTGGCACGCTTTCGATATCGATTTCGGGTGTTAGCTCTTTGTGTTTGCAGATCCACTTTTGCATCAACAGGATCCGGATAGTAACAGAGACACAAGACACAAGATTTATACATGTACAGGCCGCCAACATGACGTAAAACCCTACGTCCCGTGCTCTGTTATTTTGTATTGAGTATGTATGAGATCTGGTCCTATGTCTAGGAGACCCATGTCTCTCCTTATATACTCTGGAGGGACAATGTTACATGAAAAATATTTGATATGGCATAATATCTAATACATCATAGTGGCGCACGCCGAGCTGAGCTGTGCGCCATACGCCTCGATCTTATGGGCTGGGCCACACCTCTGATGGTGTGGCCCATGTACAGCCCCGTGGGTATATGAGGTTATACCCCCCACAATAATGCATGCATGTGCAAGACTTTGAGAACCTGAGAAGAGCTGCCTGCCTATCTCTTTCGTCGTCTATGAAAGAATGGACGGTGGGTACGAGAAGGAGCGACTAGCGCGGACCGTGCAATATAATGCATGCTTTGCTTGTCTTGTGATCATCAGCTGACTGCTTATACAGATCGATTTTCCACGACCACGACCGAGACCTGTACGTACGTGTGGCCTGCAGTGCCGCACATGACCTTAATTTGGTGCCGAATTTGCAGATGCAAACATAAATGCTGCGTCGTCCATTACATTTTGTATCGATCAATAATGCACGTCTGTTGTGGCACACCCATCAAAAGTGGCTGTGAAGCGTCCTTGTGGAACATAAAAATATATACTCCTACATCATTAGTAGTTCGACTTACATTAGTTTCTATATTTAAGGAGACGATGGTGCTTTGGAATATAAAAGTAATTGAACAAGATAATAAGCTACCGAAAGAACATATGTATGCAGCGGAAAACCTCAAATTAGAAGAAGCAGTTCAATCAAACACATATAAAATAATCCCCCCTCCTTTTTTTTGTTTGTTTTCATCAAATCGGCCAGCAGGCCCTAACCTGGGCCCGTGCCAAGATTGCGCTCGCCCACATGGGCCAAAAGAGGCCCAGCTAAGCACCCAGCCAATACCAGCCGTTGATCGCCATCCAACGGTGATCCGGTGAGTTCGCCAGATCAAAACCAAGCGGCTCACCCTGAGAACCCTAACTTTCTATTTCCTTCTCCCCATTTCTCTCAACCGCACGTGAGAGGAGAGCGGCGGTGAGCATGGCGGGCGGCGGCCACCGGCTAGGGGGGGCTCGCCGGAGCATCCATCCACCCCACCGCATTTCTTTCTTTCTTCCTTCCCACTTTCTTTCCAGCCGCGCGACACAGAGTAGCGGACGGTGCCGATCTGTGGACACGGTGACCGGAAGAAGTGGTGGCGCCACTGTGGTTCCTCTCGCCGGCACATGCGTGCAGCTTGGAGCCGTGCGCTGCACCGTCGAGGGAGACCACGGTGGTGCTTCTTGTGGCCCGAGCCGAGCCAGCACGGTGGCGTGGCTCGCCCGTTGCGACCATGGTTAACCCGCACGGTGGCGATGCCTCCGACAAGATGAGGGCCCAGGTAGGACTCCATTCATGATCATTTTCCTTCTTTTCTAGGGTTAGGGTTTGATCCCTATTTGTTCTTGACAGTTAGGGTTAGGGTTGATCATGAACTTTTCTTTGCCCGATCTGGAATCGGTTTACTCGATCTAGGTTTTCTCAATACACCGTGGCTCTGATACCATTGATAGAGTTCGTAGTTCATCGATTCATTAGATCGGGTATGTGTTCGTCATGGGGAATAGTCAAATAGTGATTCACAGTGTACACACACAAAACCTAATACATGATCTATAGAGAGACAGAGAAAAAGGGAAATAGTAGAGGTCGCAAACCATCCATGGATGTAGTGGTAGGAGCGGTCGAAGCACTGGTCGGGGTCTCGTTCACCGGAGGAGCCATCTACGCGGCCAGCAGTGACCGGTTGGAGGAGAAGGGAGTCGGTGCAGTGAAGACGGTGGCGCAGTGAAGACGGTGGCGGCTTCCCGTCACTGGCTGCGCCCCTCTCGGATCGGGATCGGGAATGTCGGTGGGGGTGGCGGCTGAGGTGAACCTCGTGTCCAAATCTGGCCGGCCTCCCACCTCTATATATAGCGCAGTGTGACGGGGCCCCACCAACCATATAGGGTTGGGCGCCCCCGATCAGGGCGCGAGAAACAAGGCCCAAAAGGCCGTTGGGCCTAATGGTGGGAGATCAAAACCTAACATTCTCCCCCTTGATCTCTCATCATTTTCTTCGTTCTTTAATTTCATACTCAATCTTTCGATTCTTATTTTTCTTGCTTCTATCCTATTCCATTGCAGATTAGTGCATTAAACTGTTTCATCGTCACAACAATTAGTGCCGTTAGACTAACAGCCGCAACACATTTCTCTGTTTTGGAATGAACTTTCTTCTGGGCCCTTCATATGTTCGGGAATCATAGGCTTTCCTTTAAACCCATGCCGGCTACGTGTTCTCTGAACACGTTGGGTGGTAAGCCCTTTGTGAGCGGATCCACGAGCATTTTCTCTATACTTATGCTCAAGATTTATTATATGATCCCGAACTTTATCTTTCACAACATAGTACTTTATGTCAATGTGTTTGGCAGCACCACTTGACCTATTGTTGTAAACATATTGTATCGCTGGGTTGTTATCACAATACAACCTCATCGGTTCATTTATATCATCAATCACTTTCAATCCTGGTATGAATTTTTTTAGCCAATTCACCTGCCCCATTGCCTCACAACATGCTACAAACTCGGCATACATTGTCGAGGATGTAGTTACGGTTTATTTGGAGCTTTTCCACGATATAGCCCCTCCTACGAGAGTAAATATATATCCTGACGTGGATTTTCTTTCTTCTCCCGCATAATCGGAATCTGAATACCCCTCTATCTGCAGGGAATCAGATCTTCTATACGTTAGCACGAGGCCTTTCGTACCCTGCAAATAACGCAGGACTTTCTTCACCAATTTCCAATGTTCTATTCCTGGATTCTTTTGATATCTACCAAGTAACCCGGTAACAAAAGCTAAGTTAGGGCGTGTACACACTTGAGCATATTGTAAACTTCTAACTGCTGAAGCATACGGTACCGCTTTCATTCGATTAATCTCATATTCGTTCTTGGGACATTGATGTTCCCCAAATCTATCGCCCTTGACAATAGGAGCAGGTGAAGGACTGCACGCATGCATACTAAATTTCTTCAAAACCTTTTCTATGTATGCCTTTTGCGATAATCCTAGAACCCCCTTTCTTCTATCTCGGTGAATCTCTATTCCCAAAACAAACGAGGCCTCACCGAGATCTTTCATATCGAAGTTTGAGGACAAGAATTTCTTTGTTTCCATTAGTAGATTGACATCACTGCTAGCAAGCAGGATATCATCCACATACAAGATTAGGAATATGTACTTTCCATTCTTGAATTTTGCGTAAACGCAATTGTCCTCAACATTTTCCTTAAACCCAAAACCTTTTATTGTTCTATCAAATTTCAAATACCACTGTCTCGAGGCTTGCTTCAATCTGTAGATTGATTTCTTTAGGCGGCATTCCATATTTTCTTTTCCTTTTACAATAAAACCTTTCGGTTGTGCCATATAAAAATTTTCTTCCAAATCCCCGATAAGGAACGCCGTCCTTACATCCATTTGATGTAACTCCAAATCATAGTGAGCTACAAGCATCATTATAATTCTGAAGGAATCTTTACATGAGACTGGAGAAAACGTCTCATTGTAATCAATCCCCTCTCTTTGCGTAAAACCTTTCACCACAAGTCGCGCTTTAAATCTTTCTATATTCCCTTGGGAGTCATATTTTGTTTTGTAGATCTATTTATAACCTACTGTTTTGGCTCCCTTAGGAATAATTTCTAAGTCCCAAACTTTGTTGGTACTCATTGATTTCATTTCATCTTCCATGGCCTTAAGCCACTTTGATGAGTGGTCGCTTCTCATGGCTTCTTCAAATGAGGTGGGATCATCCCCATCTGAAATTCTTCTGTTTCATAAACTTCATAGTCATTAGAAATAGCTGACCTTCTTATTCTTTGAGACCTTCTAGGGGCCTCTGGCACTTGTTCTACATTGGGCTGTTGTTGTTCTTCCTCATGTGCGACATTTGGTTCTATAGGTTCCTCAAGGACAGCCTCCTCAAAGACAGGTTCCTCATGTTCATTTATTGTCGCCACGGGAGAACTTGCAACAGGTGTTGGCACTATAGTGTCCTGCACTGTCGGCTCAACAGCAACAGGTAGCGTAAAGAATGGTTCTTCAACCATCAGAGTGGGTACATATACCCGCTTCTCCTGTAGGCTTATTTCTCGTGCTACCATGCCCCCTTGATCATGTTATCCTCCAAGAACACAGCGTGTCTTGTTTCTACAATCTTTGTATGTCTATCAGGATAATAGAAGCGATATCCTTTCGATCTTTCTGGATAGCTAATAAAATGGCAGCTGACTGTCTTGGAGTCTAACTTTCCTATGTTTGGGTTAAACACTTTTGCCTCAGCTGGACAGCCCCACACACGCAAATGGTTAAGTGAGGGTTCCCTTCCTGTCCATAATTCATACGGTGTTTTAGGCACTGATTTGCTTAGTACTTGATTAAGTAAGTGAATGGCGGTTTTCAGTGCCTCCATCCATAAACTAATCGGTAAAGTGGAGTAACTTATCATGCTTCTTACCATATTCCTAAAGGATGCTCCGTCGAAGGGTTCCATCGTCAGGCTGCCACAAGATGTCAAGCTGCTCCCTCCAAAGGCCAATGAGATGCTGATAGGAGTAAAGCTCAACAAGCTAGGCCATGTCATCTGTGCTAAGTATACTATTGGTACTCCTCGTCCCACCATTGATGGAGTTCGAGCTCATTAGTCGAAGATCAAGTTCATTCCACCAAAGGAGACATCCAAGAGACATGCTCCACCATTAGATAGACAAGAGAAGCACCCTAGGGTAACCCTTGCAATGTTGGATATGAGGATAGAGAACATGGGTCAGATGATCTCAACTCTCCAGCAGCATAGCACTCTTCTCATGAAAAACGTAGATGCTCTAGGTGCGAAGCTAGAAACTGAGATTAAAGAGTGAAAGTGATTGACTAGGCAAGTGGAGTTTCTTCAAATGTATCCGAAAAGAATAAAAGTTAGGGCAAGAAATAGGACACAAGTTAGGTAGTTAGGTATGTTGCTTAAAAGTTAGGGTTGTTGCTTTAGCTAAGTTGGTTAGCATATTGTAAGTTTAGTTTGATGAATAAAGTGCCCTATTGTTATCATTAGTGAAATTGGTTACCATTATTGTTCTCTACACTTTCTATTTTCTCTACATTTGTGTTTTTGTCTCCACCTTGTTGTGCATGAAGGTAAACAGGTAACAAGTGTGGGGGAGATACACCATGATGACGAAACAAAATTCGATCACAAAAGTCACGAAATTCAGAAAAGAACGACACAAGGAAAACACACGACAAACCCAAACCAGGCCTAGGCCAGGTCGCTCGACCCCCTGCTGGGTCAACTGACTCACTGTAGCATCATCTCGCTTCGCGCTTTGTCCACGATCAGGTATGAGCCTAATACACTTTATTTTCATATATGTCACTTTTCGTTTCGAACCGAATTGAAAATCCTTTGATAAATGTCACACCCAGTTTTCTAAAGAACAAAACCAGGCTAATCATATGTGTGCCCAGAAAGTCCACACATATCTCAGAATGAAAAAGTATCAGAAATAATGTTATTTTATAACGTATACATAGCTATATTAATACTTACATCAGAGTATCGCGGAACGGTGACTAAACTTCAGGCTCCATTCTTCTCAGGGACGGTTGACTGGGGGTAACATATGCCTAGCACTTCTACTAGTCTTCTGGAAACTCCACTACACCTTTGTCCTTCTTCCGAGTAGCATCTTACTACACACTGGAGTGTGGGAAATAGCAAGAGTGAGTCCATGTCGAACTCAACAAGTATAACACAGGGTTCATGAGGCTCAAAAAGGCTAGACACTGTTTGACTGCGATTAGCTTTTAATCATCATATAATTAGCAATTGAGTAGCATCAAGGTATTCCAATTCCCATTAATGAGTCAATGATCAATTGTAATGAGGATAATGAATAGCATTAACTTGAGCATAATAATAACAATAGTAATTAAGCATGATATAACAATGGTGATCATCTATCTGTAAATGTTCCAAGGCCGCCCGTATCCGTGGGCACGGCTAGTATACCAGTTTTCAACTCTGCGCAGAGGTGTACACTTTCACTGTGAGTCATAACTTCCAAATGCATGGGGAGGCCATTCCCAAAACACCGGAAATCATATAAAGCCACTTAAAGGTTCGTCTAACAAGTTAGGGCCATTAGATTCACTCGGCAGGCAGATGTAGAACCCCCTTCCCAGTGGCACAACAACCGCAGCCTATACACACTAAGGATAGGGGCTCGCCCTACACCCAACGTGGCAAGCCGTTCTTACACCATTTAAGGTAACCACTAACAAGCTAGAAAAGGTCCTTTAAGCAACTAAAGCCAGAGCCATATAGCCCTCACAGCTGTACTGTATGTCCCGGATGATCACGTACAGATAAGTCCTTATGGAGAGAAACTAGAGCAACAATATAACCCACATGCTCTAGCCCCCTTTCAACAGTAATAAAATCTTCTTAATTGGTTGATTGCATAATCCACTAGTCAAATTACAAGATCATTGTTCATAATTAAGCGCTAGCAGTAGCTACCCAAATGCATACCCAAGGTTGACAAGGAATCAAGATATCAAACGCTAAGTTATAATCTCTATGGTTGTCAAGGAGAACACATGCATATGTATGATAATTTTAGTGAATAGGACAACAAGGATGGTCCCATGTTATACTTGCCTTAACACTTGCTCAAACTTTCTCAAACATTAGCATATGGTCTTCTGATCTTCGACGCTCGCGGACAGTCCTTCTCCTATTCGCAGATGTAGCAAACAAGCACACTAGCATACATACAAGCAAACAAATAGAAACAACTAAGAATAGTACACCACGCAAGATAGAACAACGTACTAGAAGAGAGCTAGTCGCTACGGTCATAAGAATGCAAAGGACACCGATAACAAAATTACCGTTAGAAAGAAACATCTACTGGAAGCTCATATATATTATAAAAGAGAAGCCTACCTATTCGATTTATTTTAATCAAGTAAAACTACATGAAACATTATTAATTCAGATTACATAAATCACATTAAGGTTGGTGTTAAACAAGTTAACATTTGCTCTATGAAAAAGAAATGATTAAGACCTAAGCTGCTTTTAGTTAAAAAGATATTCCATAAACATTAATCAAATTAATATGATTAAATTCAAAAACACAAGACAGGGTGAACAGTACCACTAACATGAAGATTATGTCGGCACGATCGTAACTTATCGAAAACAGAATTATAAGACTAGATTACTTTTAATTAGAAAGCTTTTAAATAAATATTAATCTAATTACATTTATATTATATAAAAGAAACAACTACATGCTTGATTATTTTAATTAAATAAAATCACGTGATAGTTATTAACTCAGATTACTTAAATTACATTTTAGTTCGAAACCAAGTTAAACCTAATCATGTCTTAATTATAAATATTGTCATATAGATTAAGCAAATTAAACTTTAACTTTGGAATATGAAAAGGGTCACGTGGGTTCTTAATGGTGTTTAATACATACAACTTGTTTAAGCTAAGTAATTGGAAATTAAAAAAAATACATTTATGTACCAATTAATTATATTAATATTTGTATACATATCACTGATGAGGTATAAAACCTATGTTGCTTTTAAATTAGAGAAGTAGTTGATGCATATATTAACCAAATTAATATTCGTTCAATTTGTAATGTTCACAAATGTATGACATGATGAACATTGATACTAACACGGAAATTACGTTGCTGCAAATCTAACGCAGAAAAAAAAACAGACTGAAACAGGGTTAAAACGATTAAACAATACAAGATTAAAGATGCTAAGACTAGGCTGCGAGGAGATCACAGGTGCATCTATTTAACCATGGTGGAGGAAAACAATTAGGTTTATCAAAGGGTTGATTACGAGGGCACTAATTGACAGTAATACAGGATTATCATTAGCATATATAGGAGAACATAGGACCAGAACTCTAATCATTAGCAGATATTAGATGGAAAAGAGAAACACCTACTTGTCAAACCACGTCTATTGGACACAGCAGTTTGATTATCCGATAAGCTGCTCTCTGGCCGGTCGATGGCTTCTCCGATTCTTGCATCCACACGTGATGGATAATGTCTGGTGCAGCTTCACACAGGAACGGAAGCACGTCTGCACGTGTGGTAGGTTGGATTGCAGCAGATAGACGATGACAACGGCCAGTATTGAGAAACACAGGAATCACGGAAGTGCTCACCGAACATAGAATCGTGATGGAGACGACAACCAGCACGGACATCCCAAATACATGGTTCTCCAGGGACTCGAGAGCAGAGATGGACGCAAAGCATCTAGGCATGGCCGATAGCGGCGGTGATTTGGGCGGCGCCGGGAACTAGGGCAACGGTGCTGGCTTTAGCTTTGCTATATATAAGCTAGCAAATCATGGGCCTGGATGTGATTTAGGGTCGACATCGAGTTGAACTTGGCTTCCTAGTCTGCTTGACGTGGAGTCCGAGTAGGACAAGACATTGGACAGCTGATATATGTTGAGGACGTCCTTTGGCTGGCTGCTTGTTTCCTGGATTGTATCACGTAAAGCACTTGCATGCACGTATACATGTATATATGTATATTTAAGATACGGCGAGAGATAGAGGGAGTTACGAGCAGCGGCTCGCGATAAGGGTTGTACTTCTGAAATCAGGGCGTCGAGGGCTACGCCGGCATATATATAGTTGTAGGGTTTGGAAACTTTTCGGAATTTCTTAACTTTGGGATTATTTTAATTCCGCGAATAAAATAATTCCAGAAAATCTAGAATTACCTTTTTGACCGCGAAAAATAGCCCGGAGCTCAGAAAAATCACAGGAAAAATCCTGGAGACTCTTGGGGAGATAAGGAACTCAACGAAATGATTTTGAGCTCATGAAAAGATTGATGAAGAGATCAAGGAAAAAGATTAAGCTCACGGAAATTGAAATTTTAAATCCAGAAAATACCAAAAGTTTTCCAGTGAGAAGCAAACGTCGTCCTATGGTATTTTGAAAAAATAATAGCACTCACCAACACCAAAGACAAGCATCACACAAACACCACATTATCAAATTAATATAAAAAAAAATTAAAACCACAATTTTCTATATTTAAATTAACAACAACTTAACTTATCTAATAAATTTATTCAAATATTGAAATTATTTATTTTATTTAGTATTTTTCATGCACAACCTAAAATAGGAAATTTTGGGTGTGACAATTCTACCCCACTTAACAGGAATCTCATCCCGAGATTTGGAGAGACCAGGGAGAAAGATAAAGTTGATTTGCAAATCTTCACGCTTCTCTGATCAACTCTTATCCAATGATGATGCCACAAGCTCAAAACCAACTTTGTAAATATCTCCTTTGGACCCTTACGATCCTCGTAGATAGTTCCAACAGGTTACCCACTCTGAGAAAGATACTTGCTCTTGATAATGACTTTGCAACCATGTAGATAGCTGATGCTTCCAGGTGACGAAACAGAACATATAAACCTCCATCTTGTATCGTCTTTTAGTTCGGCAAACCCCTTAAGAAGAGATCAACTAGACAACACCAATGGATAGATTACATTTGTTTCTGAGTGATAACTACCATCATGTCCTTCTACCATCTCAAAGAGATTCATGAGCATATGCAAGAACAAGTAATCTGCACTTCCTCGCGAGTAGAAAAATAGCAGTACAGAAATACAGTTATAATTCAAGTTCTACGAATCCGATGATATTGTAGCTTATACCGTTGGAAAGCTTATCAAATTTACTACAACTTTCTTATAGAACACTTCTCCAGATTCTGCAGTTAAGATAGTCGAAAACTGTGCACAACAGAAACTATTCCAGGTTGTTGACAGCACAGATGCGTCGCCTTGTAATTTTCATAACTCCCAAACCATAATAGCTATCAGGATGGTTCTTATGGTCAGAGAAAGATATTGAAGTTTACTATTGTCCAAAATTTATCCATAATTTTTGGGCATCCAAAAATAGAGATATAAGCTATGGAAGACAGACTGTTCTAAAAAGACAGGATAAGGTAGGAACGAGATTCAGAGAGACTAGAGAAATAGATAACACTAATACTCAAATCTTCATTCTTCTTTGATTTGTGTTGATGAGATACAAGACATGGATCAAGGATAGCCAAAAGATGACAAGAAAGATAAGGTTTGATCTTCAGTTCTTCGTACCTCGTCGCTTGAGATTAATGATGGTAGCAGACACTACCCTACTTAACAAAGATTTTGTTCCACCTGGCAATGTCATTGAAGGCAACACTTTCTTTAAGGCTTGCTGCTAATGATAAGTCCTTCATTTAAAACTTACTAAACATACTTGATATGGGGGTGATGTCATCTAAGTTTTCATGAAACTAATTATAGACTTCCAACATCTCCTTCCTATGTCGTCCATGCTAACTTGTGTAGAGTATGTTGAATTGAATGTTGAACTCCCAACTGATGATAGCTTGAAGTGAAGACCAGTCCTGAAGAATACCCGAGCTTCTTGTAGACGATCCAACAAAGCACTGATCCCAAGCAAACAACACTAGCACTTGAGTAGACTTCCAATCATAGAGATAACCACTTCTTCCAAGTGAAGCACTAGGACATACGAAACCTTCATCTTGCAACACTCACAACTTTGCTACCCCCTTAAGAAAAAGAAACTAGGGGACACCAAAGTAACTTGCATCTCCTTTTATACTAGATAACCATAATCATCTCTAATGTAATATTCCAAGGCAAATCAATGAGATTCAAAGATATTCCAATGATATATTCACTTATACAAGATAAGGAGGTAATGCAGAAAATTTCTGGACGAATTCCAATTTTAGCAGTTCAGTAAATCTGACATATCTCGAGATACAGACATCCAATTAAGGTGATCTTTATATGGTTGAAAAGCTTACAAAATTATCTACGACTTTTATTCACAACACTTTTCCAGATTCTGTCAATAAGTTAGTCAAAAACTGAACTTAACCGAAACTGTTTCAGGATTCCAGACTGCGCAGTGACCCCAACTTGGAACAGGTATATCTCTTAGCTCATAATAGATAATTAGATAAGTCCAGTGGGTTTGAAAAGATACAGAAGTCTAGTTATTCCTAGTAAAATTTCATAAATTTTTCATGTCCATATCTTGAGATATAACAGAAACATTGCAGACTGCTATAGAAATCAGCATGCGGAGTATTACGTAAAACCTACCCCACTTAACATGGATCGAGCTACTCCTCAAGACTTATACCTTCCGAGCCACCTTTGAAACATGAGAACAAGGCAACACACAAGCAACACATCAAGCAAAAATAAGCACACATCACATCATCGGTACTACACGTGCTTCTTCAACAATGGTGGTCATCCTAAGGAAAAAGTATGGATGATGAAAGGCCATCAAATCTTTGAACCAGGTGGGATTAGAAAACATTTAGTAGAAACAACATAAAACAAAATCCAAGGGAGTAAGAAATAATAGCTCAAAGGACCCTATCAAGGAGGGGATACGATAAGACAAGGAAGAGGAAATAGTCAAAATCAATGAGTCAAGGGATGACAAAATAGTTTTATCGTAAAATAAGTTTTAGAATACGTCCAGTGCTACTTGGCATACGTCCTATAGTCAACACTGCTCTGATACCACTCTGTCACACCCGGTTTTCTAAAGAACAAAACCAGGCTAATCATATGTGTGCCCAGAAAGTCCACACATATGTCAGAATGAAAAAGTATCAGAAACAATGTTATTTTATAACGTATACATAGCTATATTAATACTTACATCAGAGTATCGCGGAACGGTGACTAAACTTCAGACTCTATTCTTCTCAGGGACGGTTGACTGGGGGTAACATATGCCTAGCACTTCTACTAGTCTTCTGGAAACTCCACTACACCTTTGTCCTTCTTCCGAGTAGCATCTTACTACACACTGGAGTGTGGGAAATAGCAAGAGTGAGTCCATGTCGAACTCAACAAGTATAACACAGGGTTCATGAGGCTCAAAAAGGCTAGACACTGTTTGACTGCGATTAGCTTTTAATCATCATATAATTAACAATTGAGTAGCATCAAGGTATTCCAATTCCCATTAATGAGTCAATGATCAATTGTAATGAGGATAATGAATAGCATTAACTTGAGCATAATAATAACAATAGTAATTAAGCATGATATAACAATGGTGATCATCTATCTGTAAATGTTCCAAGGTCGCCCGTATCCGTAGGCACGGCTAGTATACCAGTTTTTAACTCTGCGCAGAGGTGTACACTTTCACTGTGAGTCATAACTTCCAAATGCATGGGGAGGTCATTCCCAAAACACCGGAAATCATATAAAGCCACTTAAAGGTTCGTCTAACAAGTTAGGGCCATTAGATTCACTCGGCAGGCAGATGTAGAACCCCCCTTCCCAGTGGCACAACAACCGCAGCCTATACACACTAAGGATAGGGGCTCGCCCTACACCCAACGTGGCAAGCCGTTCTTACGCCATTTAAGGTAACCACTAACAAGCTAGAAAAGGTCCTTTAAGCAACTAAAGCCAGAGCCATATAGCCCTCACAGCTGTACTGTATGTCCCGGATGATCACGTACAGATAAGTCCTTATGGAGAGAAACTAGAGCAACAATATAACCCACATGCTCTAGCCCCCTTTCAACAGTAATAAAATCTTCTTAATTGGTTGATTGCATAATCCATTAGTCAAATTACAAGATCATTGTTCATAATTAAACGCTAGCAGTAGCTACCCAAATGCATACCCAAGGTTGACAAGGAATCAAGATATCAAACGCTAAGTTATAATCTCTATGGTTGTCAAGGAGAACACATGCATATGTATGATAATTTTAGTGAATAGGACAACAAGGATGGTCCCATGTTATACTTGCCTTAACACTTGCTCAAACTTTCTCAAACATTAGCATATGGTCTTCTGATCTTCGACGCTCGCGGACAGTCCTTCTCCTATTCGCAGATCGTAGCAAACAAGCACACTAGCATACATACAAGCAAACAAATAGAAACAACTAAGAATAGTATACCACGCAAGATAGAACAACGTACTAGAAGAGAGCTAGTCGCTACGGTCATAAGAATGCAAAAGACACCGATAACAAAATTACCGTTAGAAAGAAACATCTACTGGAAGCTCATATATATTATAAAAGAGAAGCCTACCTATTCGATTTATTTTAATCAAGTAAAACTACATGAAACATTATTAATTCAGATTACATAAATCACATTAAGTTTGGTGTTAAACAAGTTAACATTTGCTCTATGAAAAAGAAATGATTAAGACCTAAGCTGCTTTTAGTTAAAAAGATATTCCATAAACATTAATCAAATTAATATGATTAAATTCAAAAACACAAGACAGGGTGAACAGCACCACTAACATGAAGATTATGTCGGCACGATCGTAACTTATCGAAAACAGAATTATAAGACTAGATTACTTTTAATTAGAAAGCTTTTAAATAAATATTAATCTAATTACATTTATATTATATAAAAGAAACAACTACATGCTTGATTATTTTAATTAAATAAAATCACGTGATAGTTATTAACTCAGATTACTTAAATTACATTTTAGTTCGAAACCAAGTTAAACCTAATCATGTCTTAATTATAAATATTGTCATATAGATTAAGCAAATTAAACTTTAACTTTGGAATATGAAAAGGGTCACGTGGGTTCTTAATGGTGTTTAATACATACAACTTGTTTAAGCTAAGTAATTGGAAATTAAAAAAAATACATTTATGTACCAATTAATTATATTAATATTTGTATACATATCACTGATGAGGTATAAAACCTATGTTGCTTTTAAATTAGAGAAGTAGTTGATGCATATATTAACCAAATTAATATTCGTTCAATTTGTAATGTTCACAAATGTATGACATGATGAACATTGATACTAACACGGAAATTACGTTGCTGCAAATCTAACGCAGAAAAAAAAACAGACTGAAACAGGGTTAAAACGATTAAACAATACAAGATTAAAGATGCTAAGACTAGGCTGCGAGGAGATCACAGGTGCATCTATTTAACCATGGTGGAGGAAAACAATTAGGTTTATCAAAGGGTTGATTACGAGGGCACTAATTGACAGTAATACAGGATTATCATTAGCATATATAGGAGAACATAGGACCAGAACTCTAATCATTAGCAGATATTAGATGGAAAAGAGAAACACCTACTTGTCAAACCACGTCTATTGGACACAGCAGTTTGATTATCCGATAAGCTGCTCTCTGGCCGGTCGATGGCTTCTCCGATTCTTGCATCCACACGTGATGGATAATGTCTGGTGCAGCTTCACACAGGAACGGAAGCACGTCTGCACGTGTGGTAGGTTGGATTGCAGCAGATAGACGATGACAACGGCCAGTATTGAGAAACACAGGAATCACGGAAGTGCTCACCGAACATAGAATCGTGATGGAGACGACAACCAGCACGGACATCCCAAATACATGGTTCTCCAGGGACTCGAGAGCAGAGATCGACGCAAAGCATCTAGGCATGGCCGATAGCGGCGGTGATTTGGGCGGCGCCGGGAACTAGGGCAACGGTGCTGGCTTTAGCTTTGCTATATATAAGCTAGCAAATCATGGGCCTGGATGTGATTAAGGGTCGACATCGAGTTGAACTTGGCTTCCTAGTCTGCTTGACGTGGAGTCCGAGTAGGACAAGACATTGGACAGCTGATATATGTTGAGGACGTCCTTTGGTTGGCTGCTTGTTTCCTGGATTGTATCACGTAAAGCACTTGCATGCACGTATACATGTATATATGTATATTTAAGATACGGCGAGAGATAGAGGGAGTTACGAGCAGCGGCTCGCGATAAGGGTTGTACTTCTGAAATCAGGGCGTCGAGGGCTACGCCGGCATATATATAGTTGTAGGGTTTTGAAACTTTTCGGAATTTCTTAACTTTGGGATTATTTTAATTCCGTGAATAAAATAATTCCAGAAAATCTAAAATTACCTTTTTGACCGCGAAAAATAGCCCGGAGCTCAGAAAAATCACAGGAAAAATCCTGGAGACTCTTGGGGAGATAAGGAACTCAACGAAATGATTTTGAGCTCATGAAAAGATTGATGAAGAGATCAAGGAAAAAGATTAAGCTCACGGAAATTGAAATTTTAAATCCAGAAAATACCAAAAGTTTTCCAGTGAGAAGCAAACGTCGTCCTATGGTATTTTGAAAAAATAATAGCACTCACCAACACCAAAGACAAGCATCACACAAACACCACATTATCAAATTAATATAAAAAAAAATTAAAACCACAATTTTCTATATTTAAATTAACAACAACTTAACTTATCTAATAAATTTATTCAAATATTGAAATTATTTATTTTATTTAGTATTTTTCATGCACAACCCAAAATAGGAAATTTTGGGTGTGACAATAAAACAATTTAAAAACATAAAAGAAAGATTGTGTAGCCATGACTTAAGAATAGACTCATATAACACTTTTCCTAAAAGTCTTGCTACTGTTGGGAACTTATTTGAGGGACCCCGTGTCACTTAAGTTGTTGTAGAATGTGAGATAGTAAGAATAAAGAGAACTTGATTCTTGATGTTTAGTCATTAGAGAATTTTATTTTAAAAAGCAAAATGAATAGCTACACCTCTCCTTTGTAGTATAGCAGTGTCCTACCAAAGACATATATAGGGTAGATAAACCTTCTACATATACTACTTGTGTTTATATTGAGTTGGTCAAACCTTGTGATCCGTATTGAGGAATTTATCATGCTCCCAAGATCAAGATCATGTATACTCCACATATATTCTACTGCTCCTACACTGGGAATACGCAATAACATATTTTTCATCCACCAAAAAATGTTCTCCACCTACACTGGGAGAAGACACAAAAAGAAGATTGTTTGGAATACATGCTCTAAGTTTTTGTTAATGTCTTTCTTAAAATTTTTCAATTGCAGAAAGAGGCATGTGGCTATACAAAGAAAAGTATTAAAAAATAGACAAGTGTCCGAGAAATCTAAAACAATGGGTACTCAGATACCCGTCATGAAAAAAATAAAAACAAAAAAGAAGAAAAAGATAGCCCATGTTCTCTAGCAAAAATATTTTCCAAGTTTCAAACAAGAGAGACATGTTCTAAAGAGCATAATAGAAATAGGATAGGCACTATATGTTCCACACACATGCACATCTTGATCTAAGAGTATGACATCTTTCTCCTTGGATCCTTGTTTTGACTTTACAATATATGTAATGCAAGTATGTTTTCATTTTCATCCTACCTTAGCTCCACATATATTTTTAGGAGTAGGCAAAAAAAGAAGGCATCAATCTCATATATCTTGGTAAGGATCTAGAAATACCACATATAATGAGTGATTTGAGAGTACTACAAAGAAGAAGGTGCTATATTTTATTTTCAAAAGTTATGCAAAAACTCCAATTGACTTGACTGAAGGAAGAAGTTGAACTATTTCAAGCTGTTCCATTCTTCAACCACCCAAAGTTTTATGGTAGACACATTGAATCCCGCAGTGCAAGTATTGCTAGGAATGGTTTATGTTGATGTCTTGTTCTAACATTATGTTTGCAACAATCCATCCTATTCTCAAGGACGAGCAAAAGCCTAAGTGTGGGGGAGTTTGTTGACGGCAGATAACAACCATCATGAACCATCAACTTGACTCAAAATAACTGCATAAAAGGAATCACCAACATAGAATATGGGCTACACTAACAGAATTCTACGAGTTTTGGTGAATTTGTGTTTTGCAGGGATTAAACAGGAAAAGAGCCCAAGATGGTCCACATGTCGGACTAAAAAGCATATTCTATGCGGGAAACCAAGTCAAGAAGATTTTAGAGAACACGAGAAGGTGAGCCACCAAAGGGGGGCCCACCTGGCATTCACCCAAGTCAGCCGACTCCACCCTAGGTCGCCCGACCTAGGTGGGTCCCACCTGTCAGCTTCCTTCGCAAGTCGGTTCTCCACCGCCTCAGGGTTTTCATCTCGCCGTTGATCAAGGTCAGTTTGATTCGAGAGCTCTGATGTATCCCACCGGCCTATATAAAGCAGAACCCTACCCCTTGGGTCAGAGCATCCTCAATCCTAGGTAGAAACCCTAAGCCGCCTCTACAATCAAGGAACCCTAGATAGGATCAAGAGCGAAGCATTAAAGAGGAGATTAGTCTTGTAGTCTTCCAAAGATTAGGACTAGTCTTATTTAGAGATAGAGAGATAGAGTGTTGGGGAAGAGTTTGAAGGAGTTGTTGGCCTATCGGTGCCTCCTCTACAGCTTGTACCTGCGGGATCAAGTTCCATTGGAGCTTTCTTCTAAGATTTGTCTGGTATTCAACTTCTAATTCGAGTAAGTAATGTTACTATTATTGTTCTTTCGGTTTGTGACTCTTTTGAGTGCTTTAATCTTGGTAGCTCCTTGATTGAAGTAGTATTCGTAGTGTAAGGATGGCACTTAGACATCGATTACTCGTAGATGCACCCTACTTTCTGGATCGGTGGTAGCTCGCAAAGGTGACTTTACCTCGTTGAATCTTCCATAGTCCACCTCCCGCTTGTAGGACTAGTAGGACCTGGTTGCTAAGAAAAACAACCTCTACTGGTGTCTTTTCTTTAGTAATGTCCCCATTGGAACAATCATAACATAGCTTGCGAAGGTTAGAACTAGAGACCTTAGTGATCTTCTCTATAGCCCTATACTCTCCGTCCTTACTTGCTTCTCAGGGGTTTAAGCATAGGCTTAGTTTCTCACATGTTCCTCCCTATGGTAAAACATAAATAACGATACTCTGAAATACTCCTGGGTGAAGTGCTACATCGGTATACTATCTGTGCGCTTGTGGATAACCTTATTATCTTGTGTACATTTAATTCATACCAACAGGATGGAGGGGCAAAATGTGTGCCTCTATGCCCAGGATGGAAGAGAGGAGGGAGGAGAGGACAGTGGTAGCTTTTTGTACTATCATTTTATCACCATCAGTTCTTGGCTAGAACCGACAGTGATAGCATAAAATCACTATCAATACTTGGCTTGAACCGGTAGTGATATGTGACTGTCCAATCACTGTCGGTTGTAGCCACAAACCGGCAGTGATGTGGACCTTCACTGTCGGTTTTCGCTGAGCCCAATCATTTTTTGATTTTCAAGCTTAGAATTGGCAGTGAAGGTACATCACTGCCGGTTCATTAAATATGGTAGTGATGGTGCCGACAGTGATGTCCGATTCTGTAGTAGTGAGGCTGCTTGTGCTTCTGCGTGCAAAGGACACTAGGTCCCTAATGCATATGCAAGAATCATGTCACCTAGTGGCACTCGATAACCGCTTAGCCAAAGATTTCCCCTCCTTACGGCTACCGATCTTAAATGTGATCACACTATCTATAGTGTCTTGATCACCAAAATAAAAACCTATTTGATACCTTTGCCTTGATCAATACTTGTTTGTGTTTTTTCTCTTTCTTCTTTTCCAAGTTGGAGCTTGATCACCATCATCTCATGCTATCTTCATCTCCATGGACCTCACATCGCTCCATCACTCGGCATGTACCAGCCTTACTCAAATTAACACTCATGACAAAGGTTAGTACTTAGGTTTCATCAATTATCCAAAACCAAACTAGGGCTATCAAAGGCCGAGCACCTAGAGGGGGATGCCACCGTCTATACATCTAGGACACCTCTCTTTTCAGTTAAACTGGCTATGATAAGGGAGACAAGGATGAGAGATTAGGGATGAATGGGTCAAACACCGGTCAAACCAAGTCACATCTAGAGAAATAAAGGCTTTTACCGTATATCACTACTGGTTTAAAACATCACCCGTCAGTGATCTAAGAGCATCACTACCGATTATGCCTCTGAACCAGTAGTGATACACTGCCAAGTTGTGCTATCAACCCGCAGTGATGTCATTTTTCTTCTTTTTATTTTTTTTGATATTTTTAACTTAGGAGCACACAAAAACCAATCACAGAAAAAATTGAGCTCAAAGAAGTGAAAGACGTTGCCTATGGAATTTTTAGAAGGTGTGCTTAAAAGTCATTAAAAGCTTTTGGGCCCAAATGACGATCTTCTGAGCTGTTTTACGGAAAAATAAATTTGCTAAAAGATGAACATTATCAATTAAATATTATGTCGCTGGTGGTAATGTTACATATTCATTTTGGTAGATTCAAATTTGAATTGACGCTTTCACGTGTGGAGACCAGTAGATAGTTGTTAGCCCTTTGAACTTGGGGAAGCGTTAAAATAGAAGATCAGGAAGGATGCAGATGAGGAATGCTTCTATAGAGAATTTGATTGTTCTGTTATACATGGATCATTTGGTAACCAAACATAGGCAATTTAGAACTCTACTAGTACACCACGCCGCCGGTCATTGCATCTGAATCTTAATTAATGCGCCTAATGAGCTTCAATCAATCAAATCAAAATGAAAAATAACAATGATAGTAATCTCTGTGGAGGTGGTAAGGATCTCATCAGGTTTGGAGCTCGTTTAGATCTTCAAATTCCAATCCCAAAACTTCTAATTGTGTTGGAAATTCTTGCGGTGGTCTGAATATTCTGTATGGAACTTAGTTTCGTGTATCCATCTTTGGAGTTCTTGACCTCTTAAACCGGGACAGATCGTGCTCTGATGTTTTAATCAAATCTGTTCAGCACGTATAGCTCTACAATCCACAGTAATGGACCCTTGCTGTTTGTTGCTCGGTTTGAGGGAAAAATTGAGTGGAAATATGTGGTTTCAGTCGTTTTCACAGTCAAACCGCTGGCGTCCTCAGTCGGACCGACAGAGCCGTGCGTGGCCGGTGCATGGGCTGATGGGCACGTACATCATGGCTCTTACATGCTCCAACTCACCCTTTTACATGTAACTAAACAAAGAAAGCAGAGCAAAATACTATCCTTTTCTATTTAATTATTAAGAGTTCTATTTAAAATATACTCAAGATCTGAGGAATCTATTTAGACTAGGATTCTTACACTATATTAGTCTAAACACAAGCTATTCTAACTCGTATGTAAATAAAGAAAGCAGAGCAAAATAAAGAACATAACTCTTATTCTTTTCTATTTGATTAATAAGAGTTCTATTTAGAGTACTCAGATATGTAAATAAACAAAGCAGAGCAAAGTAAATAACATAGTTCTTATCCTTTTCTATTTGATTATTAAGAGTTCTATTTAGAGTACTCAAGATTTGAGGAATCTATTTAGATTAGAATTCCTACTCCAGGTTGGTCTAGACGCAAGCTATTCTAACTCATATGAGCATGAGATATATATTAAGTATGAACATAAGAAACTCTCTATTATTCGGTAGTTAGAAGAGACGGACCTATAAAAAATGGATGGACGAAAAAAATAGCTTTAAATTTTATCTCTTTAGTATTAGGTATAGATTCTCTACCAACTTAGGCAATTTAGAACTCTATGGTGTGTTTGGTTTCTTGGGCAATTTCTAGACTGGTTAGAATACTAGACTGGACAGCCTTAGCCTGTTTTCACCAAGCCAACCCTTGGTTGTTGGGTTGTCTGTACTATGTTAGCCTTGCTAGCGTCAGGATGTGTTTGGTTGTCTGGTTTGTTTTTTATACAGTCTTCCCTGGTTCGGTAAGATTACCCCCCCCATTGAGGAATTTCGCCGAACACCTGCTGGGCGCCTCTTGGTGGACACGCCGTACGCCGTGTTGTGCACCGGCACAAGCTTCGCTGATTCCCAGGCCGCGTGCGTGGGCGACTGTTTACGTTAGTCGGGTAGTTCTGGAGGCAGCTGATGCGCGCTCGTCGGTGTCGACCACTTGAACGCCCATCCTACACGTCCACGGCCGTGTCCATGGTCGTGTCGTCCTCCTTCACGACGTCCACCGTGGGCAGCTCCACCACTGGTGGCACGACGGCCTCGAGCGCTCGCTCAGCCTCAAGAATTGGGAGGCAACAGAGGCAGCAGCCACGGCGGCGGCATCAACGGCGCACGCCTGGGTACCATCATCACCGCAAATCGACGGCGCAGATTTGTATAATCCTCTTGCGGGATTATCTGTGCATATATACATCATCTGCTTGAGCGGGCGGAATACACAAGCGAATCAGACGTAATTGTGAATCTACTCTCGGGTCCTCAAGGGGAGAGGACTAGATGTACCTGGATGGCAGTGAGTTCCTCAGGGGTGCCGTCGGAATCACTTCCGCTGTCCATTTGAGCTGGCTGCTATCGGTTTCCCCTCTTTTCTTTCACCTGGACAGCAGTAGCAGAGCCTCTGCACGTGCCGCAACCTCGCCAATGGCGCCATCATCACCGAGGAGCTGTGGTGGAAGACGGTCGACTCGGTGTACCTCAACATCAAGTCCATCTCCTTCTTCGACGTGACCTGCGGCCTCCCACTGCAGCTCGAGCGCTCCGTCTCCCCGATGGCGTCCCCAGCGCGGCTCCCTGAGGGGGTCACCACCTCACCGATGGAGGAGTCATACACCGGGCAGAAGAAGCCCAACGAGGAGCATGGGTGAACGAGCAAGCAGGGTGGCGGTGAAGGGAACAGGCGTCCGAGCTAAGCTAGGCCTGGCCAGGAAAGAACGACCGATCCCTGTGTTCTTCTCAAGCCAGGCCATGGGCTCAAAGATGGCTTAGCTAGGCCTGCCTAGAGGCTATAAACAGACAACCAAATAGCTAAAAAGTGGCTTCTAAAGCTTAGAGGGGGTTAACCACCCAACCGAATACACCCTATATTTTCTATCTAGGACAATCTCTGCTTTCTCTGTTCTCTACCCAGAATGGACCAATTTGGGCTGGAGATGCACACGCTTATGGACTTGGGCCGATTATTCCTACGAAGTCCAGTGGGCTGCGCAAGTCCAATTCCCAAGAAGGAGATGCTGGAAAGCGTTGGCACAGAGCTTCAAAAATCTCCAATTATCTCGAGCTCAGGTCCACTCGATTAGAACTTGTTCAATAGAGGAGGACCTTTGACGATGGGTTGCTAAAAAAACGACCTTTGACGATGCGAGAATCCTGATCACTTGGTCCCCAAAACACTTGTATTCCCGTTCCAAATTATAAGTTAGATTTTGTTATTGCATACTCTCTCCGTTCTAAATTGTAAGTCGATTTTGTTATGTATTTAGACATATATTTATATCTACATAGATAGCAAAATGGAATGTATTATATCTATATTCATAGTAAAATGGTCAAAACGACTTATAATTGGGAACGGAGAGAGTAATAAAGAAACAAAGAAGGTTTTTAAAGGAAACACACAAGATACTACAACAGCGTAAGCTCTCTCCAGGCAATTGATACAACATGAGCCGATTGCTGGTTTGTGTCCACCCGGAGCAAGAAATGAGGGGCTTATTTCAACACAGAAGAAAAGCAGGGTCCGAGCGAGAGTGACTGCAAAGCCCTCAGCCAGCTAGAACGACGATCCATTTGTATTTTGTCTCCCCGGGGTTTGTTCCGGTTTCCTTTCTTGCTGCGGTTGAGGAGGACCTTTCCTGGTACTGCTCTCGTTTCCACGGGGCGTGGGCCTGGGCACCCCCAGCACGACGCGTTCGCCGGGGCGTTGCAGGTTCTTGGGGATGGTGACCTCCAGCATGCCGGCCTTGAGGTCGGCCGTTACGTTGCTGCCGTCGTATTCCTTGGTCAAGAGCAGCCGGATGTGGAACGCGCCCACGCCGTGCGCGTCCCCAAGAAGCGCCGGCTGTTGTGCGGTGACCCTGCGTTTGATCTCGAGGACGTCCTCGCTGGTGGTCACCTCGATGTCGCTCGCCGACAGCCCTGGCACCTGGAGCCACAGCGTGACGCGGTCATCCTCCTCCTTGATGTCCCACCGCTCCTTCCCGTCCGGCGGGGGCACGGGGCACAGCAGAGCTGCAACGCATGCTTGCTCTTGTCAGCGATGCTGAATTCCTGATCCAGCTAAGGAAAATGGAAACTCACCGGTGGGCGGGATGCTGAATGCCGGTGGCCGTTCTTTCTCCGGGAGTGCACAGGTCACGGTGAGTGTCCGCCGTCGGCACTTCACGGTAGCAGAAGGCCGCAATGTCACCGCGGGCCTCCAGGAACCACGGGCTAGCAAGAGAGAGGAAGTCTGCAGGACTGGCGATGGTCTCACTGCAGTGGTGTAAGATCCCATAATCGTCGACATTTGTCAACACTAGTGTGGAAGAGATAGGAATGGAGAGATCTTAATGCATGCTAATTCTTGCGTAGTTGGAGAGTTCTATAGTACTTATATATGTATGGTGTCAAAGAAGAGCGTCTATATAAATAGACAGATGGATAGGGAGAGACACTAGTGAGAAATGCTAATGGTGGCCTTTGCTTGCTCGGGTTATGATGGAATAAAGCGGCCCGGGTTGTCAGGCAAGCCTGCTTTGTTCTGGTACGAAAAGTTTAGTTTGATGCTTCAGACGCGAGGTGGAAGGATGCCGATCTTGCAGGCCTTTCAGACTAGTGTGGACCAAATGAATGGCGTTTCCTTCTCTTCTTTTTTGCTTTGCTCGGTTTGCTTCATGAGTAGGGAGATCTTGATTCGTTCCACTTGTTCTTGTCATTATCTTGCTTCGTAAGTTCTCTCTCTATATATACTAGCTACACTCATGTATTCTAGTTACACTTATGTATTGGTGTGGTTCGCCTGTTTAATACTAGAATCACCCGCACTTAAAGTTTAGACATCTTGCTGCGCCATGAGAAAGGCATCATCTCTGAAACTTGAGCTTAACCACTACTACAGACCTGATTTCAGAAGACAAGCCTCAGGATTAATAGAGGCCAGCATAAGAGCATCTTTAACAATTTACCATCCGGCTTTCCTATCCTTAATTTTTTGGCAAAATGAGAAAAAACCCTTTCTAATAGTTTGGCATCCTCCCTCCCCCTCTTTTCCAATCTCGCAAAAATCTATCCCGAGCGCGCATATATGCGCACGGCCTAGGAGCGCGCATCCGGATTTTTCCGGCCCGTCTAGTAAAAAGAAAGAAAGACAGGGTTCTAGGTGAGAAAAGTACAAGAGAGAAAGATCTGGTAGAAGGGCTTAAACGCGTACAGAAACAAATTCAGGGTTTCTGATACAAAACATGAGACCGGGTCGTAGGAAAAAGTGCCGAGAAAAAAACTTTTTGGATAGAAATATAGGAAACTCTTAAATATGACTTCTTTGTTTCCTTCTCATACTAATTTAGAAGTTGGCAAACACCATATTTTAGGGAACAAAATTTTAAGAACTCTTAGAGATGCTCTAAGTATACAAAAATACACTTGGATTTTCAAAGACACTACCGCCTCTGAGTGAAAATGAGGGCTATCTTTAAAGGTGGACCTTTTAAGAGGCCCCTCTATTTATTGAGTTCAACCCATCTAGCCGAACTCGGCCCACATGCCAAACTCTAGCACATATAGTAGATCTCCACCTTTCGCACCTTCATTCCTCCCATTAGCAGCCACACACGCGCACCTCTGTGTGTGTGTGTGCGCGCGGATCTTGAGACGGCGGTGCTCCCCTCTGACAATGGCGCTAGGAGTTGCTCCCTACAGCAGCAGTACTCTGGGCCCGCCCCCCTCCTGTAGTGACGCTCAGAGCTCTCCCCCTTTTCTTGCCTCGTTCTCCAAAACGAGCAGCAGCAGATCCTCACCGGCTCTCCTCCTCTCCAGCTATACTACGACGCCATGCTCCAACCCCCACGGCGTCGGCTATTCCTTACCCAAGGTCATCCACCTGCGGCTCCAAGGCACCTTGGGCTAAGGCTGAGGCTGAGGTGAATCTAGTGAAGGGCGGTGCCAAATCTTCTCCTCACCACATGTAGCTCCAGGATATGTGGTAGCGCTCCCCAATGTGAGAAACATGATAGCTATTTCCTTTCCTCTCAATTTTTCTCTCATTGTTTTCCTCACAGGTGTGGCAGGATGGATGGCGAGGGTACGGGGAGAAAGGACATCATGGCAAAGGCGGGGGAAGGGGGGAGGAGGGCAGGGGAAGGTAGAGGATGGACCAACGGTGAAGAGAGAGGATGGCGTGGTAGCAAGGAGGCAAAACATGACATGGCAGTGGCATGCAGATCAACGGCATGGTAGCAGCATGTGGATTGACGGTGTGGCAGTGGTGTTTGTATCAACATCGTGGTGATGCCTCAGCGACCTAGATCGAGGCCCAGGCTCGATTGCACATTTGCAGCTGCATTTTTTGTTTTTATTTGGATTAACATTGGTGTTCATGCACACCTGTCTCTATAAACACTACTACACAAAATATTTACCGAGGCGGGCAAAATTGATTAACCAAGGTGGTTAACGCAACCGCCTCGGACTAAGGTCACGGTTAATAGGACCTTTTCCGAGGCGGTTGTTTGCCCGCCTCGGTTAATCGCATAGAAAAAACAAAAAAAGGAAACCCGTGGATAAGCCCGCCGAGCCCATCCATGGGACGACGTCGTTGTAGTCGTCACTCACCGATCCCGGCACTAGTCGCCCGCCAGATCCGCCTCATTGCCATCGGATCTAGCCTCGCTAGGCATGGATGCGCTATCGGGAAGCACGCCGGCCGTGGATCCACCACCGATGTCGGATCTGGGCCCGCCAAAGCCACTGCCACTGGATCTGGCGTGGAGGAAGAAGGGAGCTGCTGTCGGGAGCAGGTCGCGGCCATGAGCTACCGTGGTCGGGAGGGGAGGAGGGGCTGCTGGGAGGCGCCCCTACACGATGGCTGCCCTGCATGGCCGCCAGGAGGGCCGCCACACGCGATGCCCCAAGCGCCTTCCTGCATGGCCCCCTGTGCACTGAGCCACCCGCCGCACCACAGCAACGCCAGATGGTGAGGGGAAGGGAGGGGAGGCGCCACCGTGCCTGGAGGTTGGGGAGGGGAGGCGCCGCTGTGGAGGGGCCTCAGCCATCATGCAGGAGGGAGAGGGGAGGGGACGCCGACGGGAGGGAGAGGGGAGGGGCACTTGGGTGCGGTCGGTGGAGGGCCTCGATGCTAAGTGAGGGAGGCATGGGAGAAAGGAGGGAGTAGCGCTGAGTAAAGTGCGAACAGCGCTGCGTGAAGCACTCGGGTGAAGGGCAAGCGGCGCCGAGTGAAGCGAACCCTAAGTCTCCGGCTCCTGTATATATACGAACCCTACGGCTGATTGGATTTGGGCTTTTTCTGGGCCTCGAGGATATTAACCGAGGCAAGCCTTATAAGGCCTACCTCGGTTAATATATTTTAGGAGGTGGTTATTTTTTAACCACTTTGGTTAATCGATTTTGTGAGGCGGTTGCCTATAACCACCTCGGTTAATAAAAAATGACTGCCTCGGTTAATCCGAGGCATTAAACGAGGCAGTTCAAAATCATGCCCACCTCCGAGGGAGTTTTGAAAAGGTCGCGGTTAAGTTTTTTTGTAGTAGTGAAATCAGGATCAACACAGATATTGAAGTAGATGCGGCATGGTGCATGTCTTTTAACCTATTTTGCCCAAATCTATAAACCATTATTGTGCTAGTAAACCTGTATCATGCTAGTAAAGTTCCATCACAAGAACTCTAACTACTTTAGCTTACATGAATAACTCATTCTTTAGAACTTAAACCATCAACATGAGTGCACACTTCTACATTAAAGGTTTACAAGGGAAGAAAATAACATGTTATGAGCAGGCTGCTCACCCATCTCTAGGAAATCGCCTTAGTTAACAGGACATAGGAGAGGTAGGGACATTTGACCATCTAGGAAAATCAATTAAGAAAATCCCATTGCTTGCTTGATGAGTGAAAACAGCACCAACATGCCACTCATGCAACAACACAAGTTGTGCACACCACATAGCCCTTACACTGACACATATGCCTTGCACAATGTTTGAGAAAGATGTAATGGTGCCTGCTTGAACTAGTGCCTATGACCACACTAGAGCAACCCCCTCTCTCTTGCCTAATCAAGGCACATCTCGCCTAATGTGAGCCACTCCGTGGTCGTCCCCGATCTCCACGTGTTTGGATTGAACCATATCTGGAAAGAAGGAAGAGGGAGATGAGGGTAGAGGTCATTGATGAATCCGAATGTTGAAAGAGAGAGAGGAGTAGGCAAACGCCAATTGGATCCATATGAGGCCGCTGCTACATTTGATCTTGCTTTGCACATAGGAGATCTAGGATTGCCGTGATCAAGCATCCCTACTCTATTAGGTTGAGGCAGCCATGAGCGGTAGGGCAATGCTGCACCCACGGCCGTGTTGGCAAGGTGGCCGCTCTGGGCGGTAGCACTTGGAATAGAGAGAGGAGAGGACGCTACTAGGGCGCCGAGGTAGGAGAGGAGAACAAGCCGGCAGGGTGAGAGAGGAAATGAGAGGGATATTGGGAATGATGGGGTGAGTGGGGCTATAAGAAGGGAGCGGATGAGGGAGGGAGGCTGGGAGTGTCTAGGACTTTGGGTTCGGTGTGCCTAAGAAAGTGTGTCCTAGGCTAGGTTTTGCTTAATGTGCCTTAACTATATTGACAGGGGTGGACCTCTCAAAACCCTCTCTAATTTTAAAAGCGGCCCCTTTAAGGGACATGTCTCTCTTCATTAATTTATAAAGACAGTGTTTACTTGACTATCTCCTAAAATGGACCCACCCCTTCTAGCATTTTTGGAGACACAAACACTTTTAGTTCACCTCTATAAATAAAACTGGTTGTTTCCTAAAGTCAGTAGAAGCTAGACATTCATATAGCTTCTCACATATAACGATAGCTAGTTATGGTTAGGCTCTTTGAAACTATGCTCAAGGCATATTCCATTATAAGGAACCTAACTCTTAACCAAGGTCCTATACGAATGAAGGCTTTGCTTTTTGTTAGTGTTGACACCTGTGGAGGCACACAGAGACAAAATCCATAAGCGCATGGGTATCGAAGTAGCTTTCACCCAGAGTATTATCAAGTATCGTATCCACGAGAAAACGTGTGTGTGTTGTCTAAGAAGTTTGTCTAAGGATAGCAATCAAGGTTTAAGGTATGAGTAGAGAGGATTTCTATAGTTATGACCATATGCAAAGCAAGGCTTATGATTCTAATGTTCACTTTGGGACACCGCTTAAATGGTAAAGCACCGCTAATAGATAACTCTACTGACATGACTATGGTCCTACTAATTTAACAACCTGCTCAATTCGATATGGGCTACAAAGGATAGGTGGGGCTGTCACCTCCAGCTGCTACCACACAACCAAAAAGCAAGGAGCAAACATATGTAGCCGATAGCCTAAGCACGACACTTAATATAACGATTACTACTGTAATCTGGCTAGCAAGAACTAGAGCACTCAAAAGAACTATGAACCCATGAATAAAAGAGCACAAAACTTACTTTAAACATAAATCAATTATTAGAGGTATCTCAGATGTAGAATTGGAGAAGCCTAGATCCGCTAAAGTACAAGTTGTAGAGGTAGCACCGACTGCCCTGTACTATCTCCAAACTCTTCCCTTACTCTCTCTATTGTATACAAGAGTAGATCCTAACTAGAGGACTAATCTCTCTTGATGCCCTGATCCTGAGATGAGGATATGAATTAGGATCTCAGGATGATCTCAGGGAGGGGCATTGGGGCTGGTATATAAGGCCAGAGCATCAATTTTGGACCCTTGGATCAAACCGACTTAAAAGAATGGCGGAGATGCAATTTAGGAGGCGGTGGAGAACTGACATAGCAACAGGGGGATGATAGGTGGGCCCAGGGGGCCAGGTGGCCTGCAGGTGGGGCCGGTCCCTAATGGCAGCCACCTACCCTCCGCTTCGGTGATTTGCCTTCTGGAGTCTTCTAGAGACTTTCCACGTCGGTTTCGCTACGGATAAATGTGATTTGCTTTGACCAATAGGTCCTCCTTACCGGTTTTCTGGATAAACCCTGCTGAAAACACAGATTCACCAAAACTCATGGAATCTATTAGTTTAAACCCCTATACCTATGTTTGGTGATGGAATTAAGCATATATGCAGGTTATATTAATGGTTTATAATTGATGTTAACAACCGTCAACAAGCTTCGCCACACTTAACCTTTACTAGTCCCTGAGCAAAGCTAAACCCAGCAATGGATTAGGAGTTGCTACAATGCTTTCACTCCTCAAAAGTACACATGCGTTCAATCAAAAATTCTCCTCCGGATTAGAATAAACCGATCTCACTTTTAAACTTACCCATACTACCTTTAACCATGGGGCCTTTTTAGCCTTCACTTAGGTCTTGAGCAATTGAAAGATAGAACAATCAAGTCACGCACTATGTCTCAAGTTCTTTGTTTCACCATTGTTCTAAAGGTTTTTGTAAGTTTTCAAAATAAAATTCAGAGCTTCCATTGTATGACACTCTCAAGTCTCTCAATATATATGGTATTTGTAGATCCTCACTAAGGCAATAATGTTGTTATGCCTTTCTCTTCCTACAACTAAAGCTTATGTGGAGTTCATATGTAGGGAGTAAGCATGAAAGAGCATACTTGCACTGCATACATTGTAAAGTCAAACAATGGATCCAAAGAGAGTTGAGTTATATAATCAAATCAAGATGTGCATGTGTGTGGATGTATGAGGAGGACATATTTGGTGGCTAACCTAATTCTACTATGCTCCTTAAAAATATATCTCTCTTTTGAAACTTAGAAATATCTTTGCAAGAGAATAAGGGATATCTTATTCATCTCTTTTTTTCTTTTTTTAGGCGGGCATCTAAGTCCCCATTATTTTAAATATCTTGGACATTTTTGTGTCCATTTTTTCTCAACTCTTTTTTCTCTCTTTTCTCTTTTTTGAATAACTTTTCATAGCCCCATGCCTCTTTTTAGCAACGAAACTTTGAGAGAGGTATCAACAAGAACTTGGAGCATTCATTTGGTGGATGGAAAATCTATCAACATGTTTTTATCTGCACCCCCAGTGTAGGAGTAAAACATTTTTAGGTGGATCTAAATGGAAAGCATGTTTTTGTGCCTACCTCCAGTATAGGAGTAGTGCATATGTGGGTGGTGTATGTTGACGGTCCTTAAGTATCAATTATAACTATCAAATAAATAGAGAAAATGATCCAAATGAAACCAACACCTAGACTTAGGGTTTTATCTGACAGAATTCCACGAGTTTTTCTGTTTATCTATTTCTGCAGGGGGTTATCAGGAAATACGGAAGAAAGGCCCACATGTCGGATTAATGACGGGATATTAACCGAACACGTAATTATCTTACATCTAGAAGAGTCCAGAAGCCACGAGAACGAACGGGAGGCGTAACGGAGCCGGACACAGGGCGCCCGCCCTGGTCCTTAGGGCGCCCGCCCTGGCCCCGGAGCCAATCAGGCTCCGCCTCGAGGATTATGCTCCACCGACCTAGAGGATCAAGGAAAACCGTCCGTTCAATGTCGGTTTGATCCGACGGCCCAGATTCATCCGAAAGGGCTATATAAGCAAGGCCCCTGCCCCTGGAGGAGAGGCCCTCGTCTCATACTTCAAACCCTAATTCAGGAGGAGAGCCTCTGATCAAGCCCTAGAGCCACCACATCAACTAGATCTCTAGTTAGCATAGCTACATAGGATTAGAACTAGAAGGAGTCAATCTTCGATTGGTTCCCGGATCTGTCAAGAGGATTCTTGATAATTCCTCTATTGTTCTTCAATTGTTCATCATTGTTCTTCAATGTTATGAATATGACTTTGTTCTATTTCAATATATTGGTTATGACTTTGCTCTACTTGATTATATTTGCAATTATATTGGTCTTAGTTTATCATAGTTATATGCTTGGCTTAGTTAGATTGGAATTATATACATGCCTAGGATCGTATAGCATTTATCCATGTGTACAGTGGGTGAATGATAATTATTGTGTAGACGTGGTGTCTATACCGTATTTATCTGCGATTGCACCCTATATGCCGGATTGTGGGGTAGTTCGCGATAGTGACAGCTTCGTTGATTCTTATATAGTCCCCCTCTCGTGTATAGGGCAGGCAAAGCAACACTATTACAGGGGAGTGATTGCTATGTTCTTCATCTTCCTTGCTAATATTCACTATGCATGGATATAGTCTTTTCTCACCATGATTGCCAAGTATAATTGCACTAACTATGATATGCTAGACTTTATAGTTAATAATAACTTAGGGAATATCTTTGTAGTTCATCCTAATTCCATGCTAATGACTTGCTAGAATATCTATTAAGGTGCTTATCATTATTATATGTGGCTAGCTAATCAGATTAATTATCTTTGTCACCATTATCACTTTACCTTTACTTAATGTGACATTTATACCTGTATAAAGAGATTGATAAATACTCTCGGTTATACATGCAATGATGTGTACTCAGTTCCATATTCTCATTCCATTATCAACCATGATACTTAGAAATCCCTTCCCAGTGGTAAAAATATAAATAACGATACCTGGAATACTTCCCGGTTAAAATGCTACATCGGTATTAATCTGTGCGCTTGCAGATCCCTTTTATTATTTATCTTGATGAGCAAATGCATATTTCAATACCGCGTCTCTCATGTCATGCTGGGGATGACAACTTGGCTTAAGTGGCATGAGGGATAGGTTTGGCATTTTTGGCGCCGTTATCAGAATTAGAAAACTAAGTCTACTTTTGGTAGTGACGTTAAGAATGCCCAATAAGCATTTTTGGCGCCGTTGCCGGGGAAGGTTGATTACTAAGTAGGAATGAATATGGAACTTTGAGTCATCATTTGCATCACTAATCTGATCGAGCTTATCAATTCTCTTATACAGTTTTACCCCTGTATTTTCCATTTTGATTATTTATTGCAGGGTGATGCATGAATAGAAGACATCTTCCAGACAACTTTGTTGACGATCCCGAAGCCTTATTCAGAAGAACAAGAGCCAAGCTCAAGAAGACATCGTCAACACTTCAGCACAAAGCTTCATCCAAATCCGAAGACCGCCGAAGTTTCATCCGGAATTTGTCGACTGAATTCGAAGCCATGGCGAACAAGTCGATCCGCGAGTTCTCAGCTCCCACTACGGACAACATCCGCACTGGACCTGCTGGGGAGATCGACCGCAACTTCGAGCTCAAGCCTGGGCTCATCAACATGGTGCAAGCTAACTAGTTCTGTGGGAAGCCACATGAAGACGCTAGTGCTCATCTTCAACACTTCCTGGAGATCTGCAGCACTTTCACCATGGCTGAAGTCCCCAGAGACGCCATACTACTTCGCCTTTTCCCATTCTCACTGTTGGGGAGAGCGAAGCAGTGGTTCTACGCTACAAAGGAGAAGAACACTACGTGGGCACTCTGCTCCACGAACTTTCTGGCCAAATTCTTTCCCATGGGCAAGACCAATGCTCTCCGTGGGAAGATTACAAGTTTTCAGCAACAACATGATGAATCCGTTCCAGAAGCATGGGAGCGTTTCTAAGACTACATCCTAGAATGTTCCCATCATGGAATGGAAAGCTGGCTGTTGATGCAGACATTTTATCATGGGCTCATTAACAGTGCCCGTGAAACCATGGATGCTGCAGCTGGAGGAGCATTCCTATCACTCACCATACCTCAAGCCACAGCTCTTGTGGAGAAGATGGCATCCAACCAAGGTTGGAATGAAGAAAGAACTCAGACACGCAAGAGAGGTGGAGGTATGCACCAGCTCAAGGAGGTAGACATGCTGTCTGCCAAGCTAGACCTACTCATGAAGAAGCTCGATGATCGAGCTGGAGAAAAGAAAGAAGTCATGCACGTCTACGACTCCCACATGACTTGTGAGGAGTGTGGAGGTACTGGACACTCGGGCAATCACTGTCCTGAGTTGCTGGAGGACGTGAACTACATCAACAATAACAACAACTACTACAACCGTCCTCAGCAGAATCAAGGTTGGAATCAACAGAGGCCTAACTACTCAGGTAATTACCAAGGTAACAATTCTTTCAATAATAATAATAATTATCCACCTTTGAGAGAGTTAGTGTCCAACCAAAGAAAGCTAATGGATAACCTGTCTAAGAAATTGGCATCTAATGATAAAATACTAGAAAATATAAATAATAGAATGGATAATTTCTCTACTGCCATCAAGAACCAGATTAGCTTTAATAAAATGATTGAATCTCAGTTGAATCAAATAGCTGCTGCTGTTCCTGCTACTAACCCCGGTATACCATCACAACCGGAAAGACTAGAATCTACAAATCTTGTAGACATGTTTGATGCAGGAGATTACTGGAGTAACCCTATCGTGGAAGTAAGTACTGACCGTCTACCAGTCAAGAGAGGCGATCCAGGACGCCCCGTCATCCCGATCTCCATCGGCATGCGAGACTTCCCAGAAGCACTCTGTGACTTTGGCTCCAGCGTCAACATCATGCCCAGGGTACTCTATGAAAAACTCTTTTCACAACCATTATTAGAAACAACCATGTGTTTGCAGCTTGCAGATAGGACACTGAGTTTCCCGAGAGGAATATTGAAGAACATCTGTGGAGACCATTCCTGAACACCGCGGGAGCTGTCATCTATGCTAGTGCTGTCAAGATCAGTTTCTACATCAAGGGGAGGAAGGAAACGTTTTCCTTCAAGAACAAGACCGCACAAATCCCAGAGCAACCCCAATATGAACCAAGGAAGAGGACCAACAGGAGGAACAAGAGCAAGAAGCAAGTATGGACCGAGACAGCTAAGATGGTCACTGCCGTGCACAAAGGTCAAGATCGCCAACTCAAGTCACCGTTCTTGCCTAAGAAGGACGACCCAGGTATGCCAAGCATTTATTGCTCCATTAATGGGTCCCACTTCTACAAGTAGGGATGAAAACGATCGGAAACGATCGATAGGAGGCCAAATCACTTTCGTTTTCATATCTTTTTCTCGAAAACGAAATCGATACGATATTGTCGGAAACGAATATGGTGTCGATATTCTGGTAATTTCGAAAACGATAGCAGTCGATCGGAAAATACATCGATAACGATCGGAATCCATGAGAACGGTATCTAAAAACGATAAACACGCCAAACTGTAGAACACGAGAACATCATATAACTCAACCTATCTCACGTACTAGTTCCTTTCCAAAAATTATTCGCCTTGTGTGCAAATGTGATCCTTTTCAAAAAAAAAATTTATCTTGTGTGCTTGCAGCTTGCATGTACAGATGTGATCCTTTCCAAAAAAAATTGCCTTGTGTGCTTGCGTGTGTAATGCATTGTATATCTATAAATAAATAAGGATTCATTAGTTAACGGCCTTTGAATCGGTAATTACCGACGGTAAATTACCGGTTAAATACGGGAATCTTCGAAAACGATCGGAAGAGGGCAAAATCATTTTCGCTTTCGTTTCCGATTATTTTTACCGTTATCATTTTCGTTTTTTCGGTTACCGCTATCATTTTCGTTTAGGCATAAAAATCGAAAAAAACTCAAAAATGATTTCAAAAAATCAGAGATTATCATTTTTGTTTTCATCCCTATCTACAAGACACTTTGCGACACTGGGTCGGGTGTCAACATAATGGCCAAGGTCACCTATGAACTTCTGTTCGGAACCATGCCCTTAAACCCAACATATATTCAGCTCCAGATGGCAGATCAGACATTCCGACAGGTCGAAGGTACAGTAACTGACGTCTCTGTCAAGATAGACGATCACTTTGTCCATACAGACTTTCATGTTATTGACATGGGAGAAGATGAATATGATCCACCCATCATCCTTGGAAGACCATTCCTTAGTATTGTCAAAGCAATCATCTACATTGGAACTGGAGAAGTCCACATGCACTTCCCCTCTGAGAAGGTACGTCTTTACTTTACTGACCCTAACTATGTATTTGAAGAATCCAAGCAGGTCAAGATAAGAAGAAGACGGCGTAACCACAATCAGAAGCAACAGGTCATCAAGGACGGATGGGCAGATTATGAAGGAGAAGTGGTAAGATCTGAAGACATACCACTCAACCAACACTGTCCTGAGGAGACCAAAGCACCGAGACAGGTATGGAAAGAAAAGACAGTTGTACATGAAGAGGAGGCGCCGCCGGAACCACCGACTACGCCATCCACCAAGTCCCAGGACGACTGAACGAATAAGAGTCCCGTTCGGAGGACTTAAAAACACCGAACGCCTTGCCAAGAGGTAACTTGGTAGTTATCCTTTCCTTTTTAATTATTTACTTTATCTTAAATAGTTTGCTTAGTTAATCATATTCATACTATCTTAAAAAGAAAATAAAAATGTTAAAAACCCTAAAGCCCCATGTGAGTATGCGAGTGGCATAAAACCCATAAGTACATTCACTGAGGTGGCATAAAATATATATATATATATAATAAATACATAAATATTTTCTTCTGCTTTATAAAAGAAAAAAAACATAAAAAATCAAGGAGGCTCAACATGATAAAGGCTAGATATTTATGCTAACACTTAATCAGTTCCACAAAGCTTTGTTGTCTATTTGAGCTTCACAGAATTCAAGGAGACTAGCAGACAGAGGACATTCTAATCGCTGTCAGGGTGCTGCCGACTTTCAAATACACCTCCGCCATCTGCTAGCTACATCAGAAGAGATTATGTCAAGATCCAGCTTGGGGGAGAGCACCTCCATTATCTTGCTAAGTATTTCTATCTTTATCTTTATATTTATATATACTTCTACCCTATAAAAATAAAAATATACATAACTATGAAAAAAAACCAAATAAAAATTTTGTGCTTATATATATACCTATATCTTTTGCTTAGTGTGTTTTAATAAATAAATAAATAAAGTGGCTATGCTAAACTGAATCTAGATAATAATAAAACTCTAGCATGGATATGATGAATAGTTGCTTTGCCTAACTTTCAAATTTGAAGTCCTCTCTCTAAGTTTAGACATAACTGTTATCATTTAAAGCTTGCTCTAAACCTGAACTTGTGGGAAGAGAACTTGATCTAAAGTCTAAGTTGTTAACGGATATGATATGGGAAGGTTGAGCTGCTGTTTATCTATTCCTAGAGATGCTAGAATTCTGGAGAATTTTATCTTTGAAAATCTTAAAATGCTACATGATGAGTTCCTGTATGATGAGAGTTTAAGTTCCTACCACAGCCATACATACATGCTTGCTAGACTTTAAGCCATACCTTTACTTTTTACTGCTTATGAGCATTGAGTGTAGTCAAGCTGTGTAGACCCTTAGGAGCTTGTCATGCGGTTAAAATCAAGATTCACTTGCACGATCACTCATACATGCTGCTTCTACTCCGGAAGTACGCATCCACATATATCCACTCATTCTCATCTCCAGATCCACATAAAATTATTCTACTCCTAATCCGGGAGAGAATAGCCAAAAATATTCTCCCATTCTTGTTATCCCCTGTGAAATAAATGCTCAAGCTATTTTGGTTACTACCACTTGCTATATTGTTCTAAGGAGATGAGTGCTCTATACGAGGAAATAAAAAGGGGCAAGTGCCCGGAACCTCGAAAAGAAAAAGATACGAGGAAATAAAAAGGAGCAAGTGCTCGGAACCTCGATGAAAAAAAAAGAAAAAGTGTGAGAAGAGAGGTAAAAATGGACAAGTGTCCGACAGTAGAATTAGGGGTACAAGATACCCACCTGAGAGGAAAAAAAAGAAAATATAGAGCACCTCATTCTCCTCAAGAGCTTTAGAAAGCAAGAAAGGTACGTATCCCCTCAAAAGAGCAAAAGTAGAATTAGACTTTCACCAGTGTTATCATCACTATCACCATACACCATTTATTCGCCACACATGCACATCTTGATTTGACTTATTGGCTTGTTTCTCTGGATCCATGGTTTGACTATACAATAAATGTCTTGTAAGTATGTATACTTTATCTCCCACCGATGAGCTCCAGATATCAAAAGCGTTATTAGAATAGGATGAGAGAGAAGGCAATGTCACTCTGCCTTATACCACAAATACTACATACTTTGCTTTGAGAGAAGGCAGACATCATTACTGCCTTGGTGAGGATCCAGAAATACCACAAAAGAGAGACCTGAGAGAGTCATACAAGGAATCTCTGAGTTTTATTTGAAAATCTGCAAAAAACTCCAAGAGCTACAGCTAATCAAGAATAAGAGACATGGCGCTTGACTAGACTGTTCTATCTTTTAACCGCTCAAGACAAAGGTGACGGTTGCAAGCCCCATGGTGAAAGGTATAATGAGTAAGTTTTAAGTCTTGACAGTTTACTTTAACTCAGAGATGAGACTCTATTTGAAAGCATGTGTACCGTCAAAATTCAAAGGCATTTCAGCAACTACTGAGTCTCTCCTTGTTCAGGGATGAGCAAGAGGTAAGCTTGGGGGAGTTTGTTGACGGTCCTTAAGTATCAATTATAACTATCAAATAAATAGAGAAAAGGATCCAAATGAAACCAACACCTAGACTTAGGGTTTTATCTGACAGAATTCCACGAGTTTTGCTGTTTATCTATTTCTGCAGGGGGTTATCAGGAAATACGGAAGAAAGGCCCACATGTCGGATTAATGACGGGATATTAACCGAACACGTAATTATCTTACATCTAGAAGAGTCCAGAAGCCACGAGAACGAACGGGAGGCGTAACGGAGCCGGACACAGGGCGCCCGCCCTGGTCCTTAGGGCGCCCGCCCTGGCCCCGGAGCCAATCAGGCTCCGCCTCGAGGATTATGCTCCACCGACCTAGAGGATCAAGGAAAACCGTCCGTTCAATGTCGGTTTGATCCGACGGCCCAGATTCATCCGAAAGGGCTATATAAGCAAGGCCCCTGCCCCTGGAGGAGAGGCCCTCGTCTCATACTTCAAACCCTAATTCAGGAGGAGAGCCTCTGATCAAGCCCTAGAGCCACCACATCAACTAGATCTCTAGTTAGCATAGCTACATAGGATTAGAACTAGAAGGAGTCAATCTTCGATTGGTTCCCGGATCTGTCAAGAGGATTCTTGATAATTCCTCTATTGTTCTTCAATTGTTCATCATTGTTCTTCAATGTTATGAATATGACTTTGTTCTATTTCAATATATTGGTTATGACTTTGCTCTACTTGATTATATTTGCAATTATATTGGTCTTAGTTTATCATAGTTATATGCTTGGCTTAGTTAGATTGGAATTATATACATGCCTAGGATCGTATAGCATTTATCCATGTGTACAGTGGGTGAATGATAATTATTGTGTAGACGTGGTGTCTATACCGTATTTATCTGCGATTGCACCCTATATGCCGGATTGTGGGGTAGTTCGCGATAGTGACAGCTTCGTTGATTCTTATATAGTCCCCCTCTCGTGTATAGGGCAGGCAAAGCAACACTATTACAGGGGAGTGATTGCTATGTTCTTCATCTTCCTTGCTAATATTCACTATGCATGGATATAGTCTTTTCTCACCATGATTGCCAAGTATAATTGCACTAACTATGATATGCTAGACTTTATAGTTAATAATAACTTAGGGAATATCTTTGTAGTTCATCCTAATTCCATGCTAATGACTTGCTAGAATATCTATTAAGGTGCTTATCATTATTATATGTGGCTAGCTAATCAGATTAATTATCTTTGTCACCATTATCACTTTACCTTTACTTAATGTGACATTTATACCTGTATAAAGAGATTGATAAATACTCTCGGTTATACATGCAATGATGTGTACTCAGTTCCATATTCTCATTCCATTATCAACCATGATACTTAGAAATCCCTTCCCAGTGGTAAAAATATAAATAACGATACCTGGAATACTTCCCGGTTAAAATGCTACATCGGTATTAATCTGTGCGCTTGCAGATCCCTTTTATTATTTATCTTGATGAGCAAATGCATATTTCAATACCGCGTCTCTCATGTCATGCTGGGGATGACAACTTGGCTTAAGTGGCATGAGGGATAGGTTTGGCATTTTTGGCGCCGTTATCAGAATTAGAAAACTAAGTCTACTTTTGGTAGTGACGTTAAGAATGCCCAACAGTGTATACGTGATCTTGATTTTAAGAGCATGACAAACCTCTCATAAGGGTCAACAAAGCTTGACAAAACTCAATGCAAAAGCAAGCAACATATAAGTGGAAGTTTTCCTAGCCTAAATAACATATATGGCTCTGGTGGGAATTCATGCTTTGTCATACAAGAACTCATTATGTAGCATTTTTATGTTTTTCAAAAGATAAATCTCTAGAACTTTAGTGTCACTTGGAACAAGATAAACAATAGCTCAGACCTTCTCATATCATATCCGCCAATTACCTAAACTTAGATCAAGCATATGCTACCCACGAGTTTCGAGTTCAGAGTAAATCCTTATATCAAAATAATCTTATCCAAAATTCGGGAGCATTCAAGGCTAAAAACTAGGTACTTAAAAGAAATTATAATAGAGCAATTATTCATCATTTTCCTTTTAAGAGATTGTCCTAAGAGTTCTTATTATTTATTTAGACCTTAAAAGAAATTAAAGTAAACTAGACACACTTTACACATTATTACTATAAACATCTATAACTATTTATTTTGTTTTCAGTTTTTTAAAACAAACTAAATACAGTAAAAAAGGAAGAGAAATACTTAACTGGATACATGGGGTGCCTCTCCCCTAAGCTGGTTGTTGTCGTGGTTCCTTCATCATTTATTGATGTTGTGCTCCGGAGGTTTTGCCTCCCCCACACTTGAATTCTGTTACCTTGGAAACAAGCACCAACAAAAGACAAGAGGGATCCCTGCATTATTTTAGCAGGTAAACCTGGTTTTTAAGGGTTTTCATAGAGTAAAGAAGAAGAGCTTAATTGAAAATGTTATTTAAATTCTATGAAGTTAATTATATCCAATTCTTCTTCTGGTAATTGTGTGCCATGAAAAACTTTTAAACGTTGACCATTTACCTTGAAAAGCGTACCTTTATCATTTTGAAGAATGACTGCTCCATGAGACGATGTGCTAATTATCTTGTACAGTCTGTCTCATTTGCTTCATAGTTTCCCATGTCTAAACAACTAGGGATGAAAATGGATCGGATACGGACGGATATCACTGATATTATATTTGTCTTTATATTTCTGTCCAGATTCGGATTCGAATACGGATAGTGTCAACCATGCCGGATAGGATATGATTAGATATCAACATCATAAATATGTGATTTGAGTATTCAGATACGGTATCGGATGTTAAATATTCAGACTCGGATATGAATAGATTTAAACCCCTCTAAACGGATTCGGTCTCGAATACGGTCGAAAAATATTCGTACCATTTTCATCCCTATAAACAACATCACTCTGGAATTGAATAGCAATACTTTGTCACCTGGTTTGAATTCTTTCTTTTTTTGTCATGCCACCTCTTTGTCCTCTCCTTATAAAGTTTTGCATTATGATATGCTTTTTCTCACCATTCCTCTAGCTCAGAGAGTTACATTTTTCTTTTCTCTCCGGCTACTTCAAAGTCCATGTTCCACCTTTTTATGGCCCAATGAGCTTTGAATTCCAACTCGACAGGTAGGTGATATGTCTTGCCGTAGACCAGTTGGTATGGTGACATTCCAAGAGGTATTTTGTAAGCTGTTCTGTAAGCCCATAGTCTCTAGATAACTTATCCTTCCATGTTGTCCCCATCTCATTAACAGCTTTTCTGCAGAATGTTCTTGATTTGCTTGTTTGACGTTTCTGCTTGTCCGCTAGTTTGAGGATAATATGGTGTCGTGATGTTATGACGGACCCCATGATCGGACAAGAAGCATCATAACTTCCTATCAATGAAGTGAGGACCTCCGTTGCTGATTACCATGCATGGAAGTCTGAAGCGTGGAAAGATAGTTTCTAAAAACATCCTATTGGCGTTATTAGAATCTGTAGCTCAACATGGTAAAGCTTTAACTCACTTTGACACATAGTCGACTGCCACTAGAATATATTCACATTGCCAGGATTTTGAAAATGGCCCCATGTAGTCGATTCCCCAGACATCAAAGAGTTTTAACTAGAGGTTGGTGGTGAGTGGCATGGCGTCTTTTGCATTGATATTCCCATGTTTCTGACATGGGATGCACCTCCATATGAATTCTTTGGTGTCATCATACATGGTTAGCCAAAAGAATCTACTTTGCCAAATCTTAGCATTAGTGCGGAATGCCCTATAATGTCCTTCATACAGTGATGAGTGGCATCTTTCAATAATCTTGGTTGTTTCCTCTGCCGGAACACACCTCCTGAGCAGTCCATCGGAGCAAACTCGAAAGAGATATGTTTCATCCCATAGATGGAGGCGACTTTCAATGATGAGGTTTCACTTATTCTCCCCTGGTGATACATAAACTGCAATCATATAATTAACAATATTTGCATACTACGAGTCAGATCCTATGACCTTTAGGATCATGTCATCCTATAGAAAATCGTTGATGGGCAGCTCTTGTGGATTCTCGAACTGCATTCTTAACAAGTGATTGGCTATAGAATTTTCTATCCCTTTCTTATCTCTAATTTCTAAATCAAATTCTTGAAACAAAAGAATCCATCTTATAAGCGAAGGCTTAGCATCTTTCTTAGTAAGGAGATATTTAAGAGCAGCATGATCAGTGTAAACAATAACCTTTGCTCCTACTAAGTAAGATCTAAACTTATCAATAGAAAAACAATAGCCAGGAGCTCTTTTTCAATTATTGCATAATTCAGTTGAGGTCCTGATAGAGTTTTATTAGCATAAGAAATTGCATGATGCTTTTTATCTTTCGTTTGACCTAAAACTGTCCTCACAACATAATCACTAGCATCACACATAATTTCAAAATGTAGCGACCAATCAGGGGTTTAAATGATTGGTGTAGAGATAAGTGCTTTCATAAGGATTTAGAAAGCATTTAAATAATCATCATCAAACTCAAAGGGACCATCCTTGGCTAACAAACTTGTAAGGGTTCTAGCAATATGAGAAAATCTTTTATAAAACGGCGATAGAACCCTGCATGACCAAGAAAACTTCGTACCCCTTTGACATTCGTAGGAGGAGGTACTTGTTCTATTACTTCTATCTTAGCTCGGTCTACCTCAATTTCCCATTAGGATACCAAGTGTCCAAGCACCATGCCTTCTCTAACCATGAAATGACATTTTTCCCAATTAAGGACTAAGTGCTTTTCCTCACATCTTTGCAAAACTTTGTCTAAATTTTTTAAGCAATCATTGATAGTTTTTCCATAAACAGAAAAATCATCCATAAAAACTTTCATGGTTTCTTCTATCATATCAGAAAATATAGACACCATGCACCTTTGGAACAAAGCTGGAGCGTTGCACAATCCAAAATACATCCTACGATAAGCATATGTTCCATAGGGACAAGTAAAAGTAGTTTTGCTTTGGTCATCAGGATAGATCGGGATTTGATGATAGCCATAATACCCATCAAGGAAACAAAAGAATGAATGCTTTGCAAGCCGTTCCAACATCTCATCGATGAAGGGTAATGACAAGTGATCTTTATTTGTTGCCTTGTTAAGTTTTCGGTAATCAATACACATCCACCATCCTGTAACTATTCGTTGTGGAATTAATTCATCTTTTTTATTTTTTACCACAGTCATCCCCCTTTCTTCGGTACAACTTGTACTGGGCTTACCCACTCACTATATGGCACAGGATAGATTATCCCCACGTGCAAAAGTTTCAAAACCTCTTTCTTAACAACTTCTCTCATCGCATTGTTAAGCCTATGTTGGCGCTCCTTAGAAGGTGGATATGTTGGATCTATGGGAATGCGATGGGTGCAAAGGGCAGGACTAATCCCCTTGAGGTCTTTGAGCGAGTAGCCAAAAGCATAGCGATGCTTTTCTAAATGGTAAGGATCCAGAGGGTTTTATCCTCAGAGAGTTTATTGCTAATAATCACAGGAGACTCCCTATCATTGTTTAGAAAAGCATATTCCAAACCTGAATGAAGGGGTTTGAGCACAATGGAGGGTTTTGGCGGCTCTTTAGTTTCATCTAGAGCGAAAGGATCTCGCGGTTCTTCTTCATCTTGGATGAAATCCTAGGCGTCTTCTTCGAGATCTCTATTGGAGGCTCCAGGAGAGAAGCTGCCATAATCTCCTCCATTGGATCTTGCTCGGGACTCAACTCTGTCTTAGCACGTAATGAGCAAGTGATGGGAATAGACAGGTTTATGCTTTTGCCGAGTCTTACATTTATGCTCCCTTTTCTTCCTTCATGTAGGAGTCTCTCTATTGGATGCCCTATCAAAATATCGAACGCCCAAATATCGGAAACATAAAAACTAAGGTACACCTTGGTTCTGTCTACTTTGATTGGGATGAGGTGAAAAATTCCTTCAGTAGGAAGGATTTGCCCTGAGAGACTTTTTAAGAATTTGGTTGTTGGAGTTAATTGCGTATTTCCAGAAAGGGTATGTGCAAAAGATTTAGACATAATATTTACTCCTACAATCGGATTATAAAGAGCATCGAAGGAGTTTTATGAATCTGTCAACGAATGGAGGTAGAGGGAGAATCTAAACGAATGATCTCAGGAGAAAGCTTGGATTCTCCCAACCACTCATTACTTACAATTGTTATCAACTCCTTCATAGTCTTTTTAAGGAACTTCTCTTCGGTTGGGTAGGAAGATGCTGGTTAGGTGCTGACGGTGCCAAAAGATTTCTTTATTGCATAATAATTCGAGGTGTTTCCAAAATCGGAGAAGAGCTCATCCTCGAATTCAGATATATTTTCCAAAGGCAGAATTTCTTTCTCCTTCGGTGGTTCGGGAACTTGGAGAATAGTTGAGGCTTCAAGTGGAGTAGCTAAAGGTTTAGGCTCAACTATCAAAGGTTCTACTTTAGGGGTTTTCTTGACTTCATATTCTGGGCCATCGTCACAAACGCTAGTGTAGGGGTGTTTTCTAGGATTTTTCTAAGGATGTTTCTCTCTTCACTAGCAGAGCAATGTAAGAAGGCACCTCCAGAAACTGAATCAAGAAACTATGTGGTCTTCCCACTAAGATCCATATAAAAATGTTGTAAAAGCATATGGTCTTGAATGGCAAGGTTGGGGCCAAAATTGACTAGGTCATTAAAACGTGCCCATGCCACTCCAAGAGATTTTTTCTTTCTGTTTAAAAGATATTACCTCTATTCAAAGGCTAACCACTCCAGAAATGGGAAAGAAAGATAAGCAAAAGCTAGAGCATAGAGCTTCCCAATCACCTTATACACTCCCTACGGTTTGGGTATACCAATGTTTAGCTCTTCCCATCAAAGAGAATGGAAATAGCTTCCACTTTAAGGTTTCATGTGACATGCCCGCGATATGTAAGCATGCACAAGTTTGCTCAAACTCTTATAGGTGGGTATATGGGTTTTCATTGCCTTCTCCTGAGAACGATTGTTCCTAGACCAAATTTATTAAAGATGAACGCAACTCATAACCAGGTGTAAGGATATGTTTTGATGATTCCGGTGGGTCTAGTTGTATGCCCATGAGAACAGCAAATTGATTGATAGGCGTGATGTTATCCATGCTTAAAATAAAAGATACAAGGACAAACCTGGTTTGACGAAATCATAGCTACCGTTTCCCCGGCAACGGCGCCAGAAAACTTGTTGACACTTATGGAGGCACACAGAGACAAAATCCGCAAACACACGGGTATCGAAGTAGTTTTCAGTATTATCGAGTATCGTATCCACGGGAAAACGTGTGTGTTGTCTAACAAGTTTATCTTGGGATAACAATCAAGGTTTAAGATATGAGTAGAGAGGATTCCTATGGTTATGACCCTATGCAAAGCAAGGCTTATGATTCTAATGTTCACTTTGGGATGCCGCTTAAACGGTAAAGCACCGCTAATAGATTACTCTACTGACACGACTACGGTCCAACTAATTTAAGAACCTGCTCAATTCAATGTGGACTACAAAGGATAGACGGGGCTGTCACCCCCGCTGCTACCACGCAACCAGAAAGCAGGGAGCAAACATGGGTAGCCAATAGTCTAAGCATGACGCTTATGCTAACGATTGCTACTCTGATCCAGCTAGCAAGAACTAGAGAACTCAAAAGAACTATGAACCCGTGAACAAAAGAGCACAACACTTACTTTAAATAGAAATCAATTACTAGAGGTATCTCAGTGTAGACTTCGAGAAGCCTAGATTCGCCAAAGTACAAGCTGTAGAGGTAGCACCGACAAGCTGGTACTATATCCAAACTCTTCCCTTATTCTCTACTGTATACAAGGGTAGATCTTAACTAGAGGACTAATCTCTCTTGATGCCCTGATCCTGAGATGAGAAAATGAATTAGGGTTTCAGGATGATCTCATGGAGGGGGTAGGGGCTGGTATATATAGCCCGGAACATCAATTCTGGACCCTTGGATCAAACCGACTTAAAAGAACAGCGGAGATAAGGCAGTGGAGAACCGACATAGCAACGGAGGCTGACAGGTGGGCCCAGGAGGCCAAGCGACCTGCAGGTGGGGCCAACCGGCCCCACATGGCGGCCACCTGCCCTCTGCTTCGGTGGTTTGCCTTCTGGAGTCTTTTAGAGTCTTCCCTCGTCGGTTTCGCTGCGGATAAACGTGATTTGCTTTGACGAATAGGTCCTTGCTAGTTTTCTAGATAAACCCTGTTGAAAACACAGATTCACCAAAACTTATGGAATCTATTAGTTTAAACCCCTATACCTGTGTTTGATGATGGAATTAAGCATATATGCAGGTTATATTGATGGTTTATAATTGATGTTAACAACCGTCAACAGTTAGCAGAACTTGAGTTTTCAGTTTGGAAACCCTATCCATAATATATTTTTTCGAGAATGTGCTTAGCACGTATTTCATTACGGTGAGGCAATAGAGTTTTACAAATGTACTAGCACCACATGGCGAGTTGCCATAGTGCTAGACGAGGCCGATGTTACATAGCGCTATTGTACAGTAACACGTTTTGCGACTTAGAGAACAGAGGCTAATTAGGTGTTTTGCGCCATGAAGATGGACATAGCACCGAAACCTGCTCCCATCTAGGCATTGGCCTCCTCGGCAATGCGTCGGAACAGCATCGGCGGTGTCATGGACTCCGATTGGAATGTCCTGCGGTTGCGCTCCTTCCATAGCTCCGAGGTGACAAGCAACATGATGGAGTCGAAGTTGCGACGATAGAGACGAGGGAGCTGCGACCATGCCTGAGGCCACCAGTCAACTGAAGCTGCATCATCAGGTGGCGCAAGGTGAGCCAAGCCCGCTAGGCTGAGTATGTGCAGCCAGACATCGTGACTGTAGACGCAGGCTGCCAGCAAGTGGTCACTGGTCTCGTCCTCTTGGTCGCAAAGAGCATAGGGCAACTCGTTTTGAAGGTCGTGGCGCCTTCGTCTCTCAGCAGTCCAAAGGCGACCATGAAGGGAAGCCAAAAGAAGAATTTGACCTTGGGAGGTACAGCCGCACGCCATACTTCCTTGGCTCCCTTGAGCCTAGTCCTGCCGATGAAGAAAGAGCAGTATGCTAATGACACGTAGAATAATGTGTATTTGCACATTATTGTAAAGTGCAGGGTAATTCTCAAGTTAATTGTATGAGGTCAATCTGACTAGATAGAATTATCTGGGCCCTCAAGATTAGCAAAACGTCTTTGTATATTTGCCGCAGGCATTGAGAATTAAATCAGAGGGTACATAGATGAGGGGACAAAAATCTGGCAAGAAACTCTCATATACGGGACAACACAATAATGAAACTGGTCACCTACTTGTCTTCATCAGTTTAAGAGAAATTCTGCCATCCTTCAAAAGTAGTGAAAGTAATCAACATGTCTATTGGAAAAATGGAAAAACTCTCTGTTGTTGGTTAGGTTTCATTAGAGATTTAGCAATAGAATTGCTTTATAGATGTCGATTTTAGAAACTTTTCTTTTATCCTCTTTGACTCAAAACATTGATTTAGAGATTGCGTGGACCACAGTGCTTGTGTTTGTAATAAGGAACAATTATACGCATTAGTCGATACAGAAGTTAAGATATTAATATATTATCTTTTCTAAAAATACCCAGGTTTAGCTTCTCAACTTAACCGAAGTTTTTTCTCTCAATTTATTTTGAAATTTAAGGTGCAATCTTTCGATTGTAAGCTGTGCTCCCGTTGACAGCGGGTGCTATAATAACTTTGTCGATCTCATGATCTGGTTGCTCTATCTTGATAAGTGCTCTTGTAAGATTGGGTCTCACTTGTACAGCAGTGTAAAGCAGGGCCATGACAACATTTTTTTTTCATAATCCTTAGCCTGTTTCTTACGCTGTGAGTATAATATATAGTAGCATATAACTGGGAAAAAAGGTTGCTTGTCGGTTCCTCACAAAAAAGGAACACTATTTGTATTTGCGTGAAGAAGAGCAACAGATGCTCATTTTAACAACAGATGCACAAAATCCTTTATTTTATTGATTGAAGTACATGGGAACACAGCGCCCACGAACATATATGGTCTACGCGATCGAGTACGTGATCGAGATCGACCGACCGCAGTAGCCTGTTGGACATCGCACAAATCAAAAGCACTCCTTCAATTCATGCATGCTTCTACTTGACTTGAATGCTGACGTCGATCTTCCTGCGCGCCCGCTCCTTAATCTTGGCGACAGTGACCCTGAGCACACCGGACTTGAGCTCCGCCTCCACGCCCTCCCTGCTGTACCCCGCCGGGAGCAGCATCCGGGCGTAGATCACCTCGCCGCCCTGTTGTGCCGCCGCCTCCTTGCTAGCTTCTGCCGCCGTGGCGCCCCTTCTGGTCTGCTGCTGGGGAGCATAATCCGCGACGCCACCGCCAGGGCTCCGCTGCCCCACGTCCCCACCGACGATATGGACCTTCTTCTTGATGACAAGCACGTCCTCGTCGATCTCCACGGCGAGGTCATACTGGGACTGCCCAGGCACCTCGAACCACAGGTTCACCTTCTCGGCGTCCTCCTCCAGCTGCCACCGTTCCTCACGTGGTGGCACCGGGTGCACCAGAACTGTCATTTCACCGTATATACCGATGCATGTTACAATATGCCTTGTAGTGTTGGATTGAAATACACTACTAATTATAATGCAGGATATATATTCGCATGCATATGGACTGAATCAGAAAAGAAAATGTATCGGCGAGCGAGCTCACCGAAGGCAGGGATGTTAAATGGATGCAAATCCGTCTTTGGGTTGTGATCCCCTTTCTGGCTGGTCGCACAACACACAGAAAGAGGCCGGGGCCTCCTCTGGGAAGAAAGGGAAGCCACCCCCACCGCTGCTGGTCTCCCGGAGGAATAGACTGCCGGCCGCACTGCGGACCCGTGGCTCAGAAGGGTGCAAGAAGTCACCGTCGACATTGTCCTACTTCCTTGCTGATTTCAGTGTAACTCTAGATAGCTCAGCCCTACTGAGATCAGCAAGAAGATGTAAGGATGTCTTGTGCGAGAGGTGGAGAAGATCGTGAAGAGAAATTTATAGATAGGAAGATACTACAGAGAGAGACAACAACACAGACAAGGTTACCTTTGCTTGGCCCATGAATCCGGGGAATAAAGCGGTTTCTGCGTTGCTTTTTCTTGAAGGGATTTGCCATGCTGCAAATGATGCCAATCTTGTAGTTGCAAGGCTGAGAAAAGAACAATACCAGGTGTCACGGATGCAATTCTATTTGCCTTGTTTTGTTGTCTAGACTAGAGTGAAGGAAGCAGAAATTCTAATTAATGTACAACACCTTGGTCCCGCACGAAAAACAAGATTACAGATGGGTTCATTCCTTGCTTCCTTCCGACACACCGGCGAAAAAGCAAACTCTACATGGTGTGTACAACTCCGGCACCTCAAACAGGGCCCCCTATTTTTATTTGGGTGCTCTCCCCTACTTTTGGGTGCTCAAAATTTTGCTTTCACCCCAACAGCACCATCCAAATGAAGTCTCTCAAATCCCTATTGGCAGACAATGACATGAGGGACCCACTCGTCATTGACTCAAATCTTTGTTCCCCACATCCTCCACACATAGAGGCCAGACGCAAAAGAGACGAGTGCTCTCGGGCCAACGCGGCGGGGAAGGGGACCGTGCGTTGGAGGAGCACCCGTGCCCTGGAGTAGCGGCAGGCCACGCATCGAAGCAACACGCCGGCGGATTTGCCCGCGTCCGTCAGAGCAGGCTCACGTGCTTGCTCTAGTGTGCTCGCAGATCCGCCCGCAACCTCTGAGAAAGGCCGCCTTTCTTGTCGGGGAAAGCGGCGAGATCGCGAGATACGCTCGAGGCAGACCTCCGCTCGTCGAGGGATGGCAGGGGCCGCACCGGTGGGGATCTTGTTGGGCTAGGGCTGCTGCACCAGGAGGAGCTGCAGGGGAGGCCGCGCCGGGAGGGCAAAGGCTGCTGCCGGGTTGGGACCGCTGCGCCGGAGCAAGGGAGGCCGCCGTTGCAAGGGAATGGGGTGGGTCGCCGGTGAGGGAGGGAAGCCGAGGTTGCCGGTGAAGAAGAATCCGTACAGGCGCAGGGGAGAAACGGCCGCAACAGCTAGATGGGGGCCGAGGGGTGAGCCCCCATTCTCCCATAGGAATGGGGTCTGGAGGGTGGCTTTGGGTGCCTAACCTAAATTGAGGGCTCTAATAGGGGCTCTGTTGGAGCTGCGTTTTCTGTCTGGGCACCTATATTTAGCTATGGGAGCTTAAGTAGGAGCCCTACTGGAGTTGCTCTTCGCGTGTAGGACATCAGTACCCAGATTTGCTAATTTTTTTAATGAGGAAGAGGATGTCTTTCATGAACCATTATTGGCTCCAGGCAGATCACTAGAGACCAAAGCAGTTACCCTGAGCAACAGCTCTCGCTCCATACAAAGTTGGGCGATTAACCACTTTGTTGCGTGATCTCAAACGTACCCGGATCCCACATAGCACAAAAGACTCAGCTAATGAAGTTTCTAATCTAACGGAACAAGCACCCATCCACACCCCTATCCATCTCTGTTGAGGTCAGGCCTTTCTGCAAATTAATTTGTTGCATTTGTTTCAAGTATAATTCGACTGATTCCAAATTGAGCAACTGGACTTAAACACATCAGGCACTACCCCAGTTCATCACATCACTGTTGGTTCAAATCCCCCCTTCACTGTCGGATTTTGAACCGAGAGTGGCATACTGACAGTGATGGGGTCACATCACTACCGGTAACACAAAACCGCCGGTGCTAATTAGAGACCACTGTCGGTTCCTGACGCTACCCAGCAGTGTCCAGTTGAGCCAATACTACCGGTTTGTGTCCCAAGCCGACAGTGTTCAATCAAACAACACCGCCAAGTTGTGGCTCGAGCCGACCTTTGTGCCCCAAACCGGCTGTGTTGCCTTGACCAACACTGCCGATTGAAGGCTTAAGCCGGTTGTGTTGGTGAAGGCAACACTGTCGGCTGGTAGCTCAAGCCGACATTGATGGCTTCAACAACATTGTCGGTTTGCATGTCAAGCCGGTAGTGATGTCTTGAGCAACACTGCCGGCTCGTAGCTCAAGCCGACAGTGCCCTCTTTACCATCATTGTCGGTTTTGTGCTAACCGACAATGATCTTTTTTCATATTTTATTATTTTTATAATTTATTTTATTGTTTTTTGGAATCAGGTTTCGTTTTATATTCTCTACATAGATGACAGGTCCATCAATATTAAACATTACAAATGTTACGGTTACAGTTTAAATGTATAAAGATATCAATCCCTCAAAATAAAAAGAAATTACAATAGTCTAGTGAGCCGCTCTGGCCCATACTGTGCCTCGTACTTCACGGACTGTGCAATGGAGAATGTTTCATTTCTTTCCAATATCTCGGATACAATGAAGAATGCTAGCTCCGATTACAGTGCTATGATCTCCATATCTAATAGCCATTGGTGTTTAAATTTCTTGCGCTATCGTTCAAAAAACATGATATTGAAAGGGACAAATGTAAGACAAAACAGTAGATCATTTTGTTGAATTAACAGATATAAATGAAATGGGAATTATACACACCAAAGCATCTACAGCTTTCGATTTCCCATCGAGGTAGCGAAGCATTGCCCACATTACGTAGAATTCGCATTCATTGTTTCTAGGCGGCTGCATTAGGGTCTCCAATTCCATTGGTAAAACCTGGAATGAGACCTTCGTCCCACGGATGATTTTTCCCTGGATACTGTACCACACTATAAAGTGTGAAAAGGGACAGCATTAGAATATGCTATGTGCGATTATAAAATAATATGTTATTAGGTTCACTTACTTATAAAGCACTGTGACTAGGGGATCGAGCAAAGAAAGTCACTTTTTCTTTGAGTCCCACTCCTCGATATGATTTTTGCTAAAATCGATGACAATGAAGACGAAATGGTTGCTGCAATCACAAAATCCAAGTTAACGAATAATCGTAACTAAAAAAGAAGCATAAAAATAAGGGTAGAGAACACATACTCGTAGTTGTAGGCGAGAAGTATGTGGGTTTTTTTATTCATCTTGAATTGTTCGAAAATCTCAACCAATGTTTCCGTCAGATCTTCCACTTTATTTCCATGCATGCCTTCGTATGTTTTCTCATTTACTAGCTCGGTGTCCAAGAAGGCTATATGAGCGTACCTTTTGTTTAAGCAATATTTTGCTACACACCTGCATAAAATCATGGAAAATGTCCAGTTGTTAACTATTTGTGTATCAAGAGAGTAGTTAATTATAATATCGTGTAAGTAGGATACTTACATAGTCCACAACGTCAATATTTGTGTATCGAGAGAGTGTCTCTGATATAGTTGAAACAAGCACTCCCAACCGACAAAAGTGCTTCTCTTTATCAGGATAATAAAAAACAAGCGGCTTGCGGATAATAACTTCAAAACTTATCTGCTCCATCTCTATTGCTTGGGCCATGCAATAATCATACGATAATAAAAAACAAGCGGCTTGCGGATAATAACTTCAAAACCCATCTGCACCATCTCTATTGCTTGGGCCATGTAATAATCATATGATAATAAAAAACAAGCGGCTTGCGGATAATAACTTCAAAACCCATCTGCTCCATCTCTATTGCTTGGGCCATGTAATAATCATACAAATCACGCATATATGTTGTCAACTTTTTATACTCCTCATCCACCAACAAATTGCCTCTTTCATATTAGATTGTGGGTTTTGCCATCTCATATTCTTTTGTATCATAATAGATCTGCGTGGCCTCATCCATGGTTAATTCCAGATTAGTTTGGACATCTGTGTTACCCTCATCAAGGATATGTACAGGGATGTGGTGACGTTTGTCCGAACTTGTGATGGCGACACCAGTGACTTTCCAATTAAAATAGGACTGCATCAGGGTCAGCTTTGAGCCCTTATTTATTTGCTTTGGTGATGGATGAGGTCACAAGGGACATACAAGGTGATATCCCTTAGTGTATGCTCTTTGCTGATGATGTGGTGCTAGTTGACGATAGTAGGGCAGTGGTTAATAGAAAGTTAGAACTATGAAGGCACACATTAGAGTCGAAAGGGTTTAGACTTAGCAGGACCAAGACTGAGTACATGAGGTGCGATTTCAGCGTGAATAGGCATGAGGAGGGAGATGTTAGCCTCGATGGGCAAGTGGTGGCCAAGAAGGATACTTTTCGGTATTTAGGATCGATGCTACATAAGGATGGCGACATTGATGAAGATGTTAGGCATAGAATTTCAGTCGGCTGGTAGAAATGGTGTCAAGCTTCCAGCGTCCTCTGTGACAAAAGGGTGCCTCAGAAGCTGAAAGGTAAGTTCTATAGGACGGCGATTCGTCGAGCGATGTTATACAGTGCTGAGTGTTGGCCTACAGAAAGGTGACATGTCCAGCAATTGAGTGTAGCAGAGATGCGTATGTTGCATTGGTGTTGTGGGCACACAAGGAGGGATAGAGTCCGGAATGACGATATTTGGGATAGGGTTGGAGTGGCACCAATTGAGGAGAAGTTGATTCAACATCGGTTGAGATGGTTTGGACATGTCCAACAAAGGCCTCTTGAGGCGCCGGTGCGTAGTGGGGTTCTAAAGCGGGCCGATAATGTAAAGAGCAGTAGAGGTCGACATAAACTAACTTGGGACGAGTCTGTTAAGAGAGATCTTAAGGAGTGGAATATCTCCAAGGATTTAGCTATGGACAGGAGCACTTGGAGACTGGCAATCAACGTGCCTGAACCGTGATCTCTTTCTGTCTTGTGCCCTTTATGTCTCTTTATGTGTCTTCCTGTTTCTCGTCTCTTTTGGGTTTCATCTCTAGCCTGCCCTAACTTGCTTGGGACAAAAGGCTATGTTGTTGTTGTTATTGCTGCTGCATATACATCTGTTCTTCTTGGTTTATTTCTTCGACTCTTCTTTGATTATAGTTATTCTCTATTTGCCTTTTGAATTTGGACTTCCCTCCACTCAGGCTGTGAGGCAAATAGATTCAAGAATTTAGTGCAATCATCCTTGCAGCATTTTTCTGGCTTTTTTGGTTCATCAAGTTTGTAATGCTGCCACTGATCATCCTTTTTTTGGGTCCACTTTGGGAGCATTAGTGACCGAATCCGAGGAACTTTTCTGCAACTGCGATGATACCTTTGATCTTGTTTTGGGCGGAGGTGGAGGAGGAGGATGAGAAATCTATTTTCTCAGGGCTGATGAAGAGGGAGGAGGAGACTTCTATTTTGTCAAGGCTGATGAAGATGGAGGACGAGGAGAAGAAGAAGACTTCTGTTTTCTCAGGGGTGAAGAGAGGGAGGAGGCGTGATCTCCTCTGTTGGGAGATGGTGAGTGATCATTTCTGGGTGGTGAAGGTTCGCTGTCGTCCTCATCATCCAAAGACAACTGGTGATCAAGCTTAATGAAGCGCTTGTGCCAGGCCACATGAGCGCCCTTGTTCTGAATAAGGTGTTGCCTATCTTCTTGTGCAGGTAATCAATGTGTATCTTGTATTCCATTAGATGTACTGCATTGGTGTCGTCTAAGAACTCGACACATCCAATATACCCTTTTGTCTTCTCTCTGAACAAGTAACCTCGCCCTAGTAGGTCAATGATTATAGCGATAAATACTGCCTTGATTGTGACACATTCCTTTTTGTACTCATCCCAAACATCCTTCACACCTGTTTCCCACATCTCCACTAGTTCATCTATCACTGGTTCTAGAAACACATGATGTCATTCCCAAATTGTCTTGGCCCTTGGATCAGTAGTGGCATCTGGATGCATGACTGCTTCATATAGAGCTAAGGTGGAAGGTTGTATATAGAGAGCGTCACTAAGCAGGTGCTATGATTGCTTCTAACCTAGTCAAAAGGATTCATCCGATCTATGCTCAAACCAAACCAAAGGTGCCTTACCTCTCCACCAATGTTCTTATAGTTGAAAGTCCTCCAATTTTTCCCATCAGCGGGGTGCCTCATCATTGTATCATTCTTATGCTCTTCGCCATGCCAGCGCAACAGCTTTGCTGACTTTGCAGTTGCAAACAGCCTATGCACCCGAGGAGCTATAGGGAAATACCAAATGACCTTTATGGGCCCTCCTCTAGTCTTGGTACCCTCATTTGACATCCCTTATACCATGGAGCTTCACACTTGGGGAACACATCCAAGTCTTTGTATTCATGTCCATGGTACAATATGCAATTATTGGAACACGGGTGGATTTTTTCAACCTCGAGGCCGATGGGGCAAATCATTTGCTTGGCCAAATATATATTTTCTGGCAACTCGTTTTTCTAGGAGCAGTTTCCTTACTATAGCTAACAACAGATCAAAGCCTTTATCGCTCAATCCGTTTGTAGATTTGAACTCTAACAGCATGATGTCAGCTTCTAGTTTGCTCAATGGACAATCCTTATACAATGGTGTTTTGCCATCTTGTCTCATTATCTCTAGCTTTCTCAGTTATCTATCACTAAGAAATTTGCTCTCTACATTATGTAACAGCTGAGAAATGTCATCCTCATGCTTGGTTTCATCAGCTAGCGTATTTATGAATGCATCATTAACAATAGCCATAGGTTCTATGTTGACATTGGGTTCCTCGCTAGTAACAACATCGTGGAGGGCTATGTCAAGCATGGCACATCATTATTGTTTTCCTGCGGAACATTCACACCAACCTCCCTATGCATACTCCATATCATATAGTTTGACATGAACTCCCCTGGTAAGCAAGTGCATTCGTATAGACTCAATTTGAGCCCATTTCCTTTGATTCTTGCAATCTTTGCATGGGCAAAAGATAAGGCTCCCATCCCTAGCATCGGCTTTGGCATCGGTGAGAAACTTGCTGATGCCAACCATGAACCGCTTGTCCATTCATAACAGATACATCCACTCTCAATCCAACTCTGCACAAAAAATATTGAGACAGTAATTACAAAAAAATTAATAACAAGTCGAGCTTCATGAACAACAATTGTAGCTCGAGTACAATTTATTCTACACTTATTTAATTTAGTCACCCCATTTTAGGAAAAATTATTCTACACTAATTATTAGAAAATTAAAATCGGTAGCCCCATATAAATTGAAAATCATAGCCCCATAAAAACAATTATTGTACACTAATCAAAAACAATTATTCTACCCCGTACCACATAAAAATGGAGACACTCATTTTTATAAAAAAAAACTAAAATTAGAGATTTGATCATGAACAACAATGCAGCTCCAAACAATGTGTTGGTTGGTGACACATGGATTAATTTGCTCATCAAAATTGCAAAAGAATCTACTCTACTCCTAACAAGAACTAATTATAGCATCACATACTAACAATCAACAAAACCATCATGTAATTACCTAGGAATTTAAATAGGTTCATAGACACCAACCTTTTGGATGATGGATTCACCACAATTTTTTTGGATGCCTTCCACAAAATCTAATTGGAAAGTGCTCTCTAAAACGGAGAAACAACTAGAATGAAAATCAAGCAATGTAGCCATCAAAACACCAGTAAAGCAACAAAATCAAAGGAGTGGATGCTTGTTACTAACCTTAAATCAAGAAGATCAAGCCCATTCTTCAAAATCCAGGAGCTTCATGGTGAAGAGCAGCCACAACAATGGAGGTGTTGATGGTAGTTAACAACCATCATGAACCGTCAACTTGACTCAAAATAACTGCATAAAAGGAATCACCAACATAGAATAGGGGCCAAAACTGACATAATTCCATGAGTTTTGGTGAATCTATGTTTTATAGGGATTAAACAGGAAAAGAGTCCAAGATTGTCCACATGTTGGACTAAAAAGCATATTCTACGTGGAAACCAAGTCAACAAGATTCTAGAGAACATGAGAAGACGAGCCACCAAAGGGGCCCACTTGGCATTCACCTAGGTCAGTCGACCCCACCCAAGGTCGGCCAACCCAGGTGGGTCCTACCTGTTAGCTTCCTTCGCAAGTCAGTTCTTCACCGCCACAGCATTTTCATTTTCGCCGTTGATAAGGGTTGGTTTGATCCGAGGGCTCCGGTGTATGCCACCAACCTATATAAGTAGGACCCTACCCCCTGGGTCAGAGCATCCTCAATCCTAGGTAGAAACCCTGAGCCTCCTCTACAATCAAGAAACCCTAGATAGCATTAAGAGCCAAGCATTCAAGAGGAGATTAGTCTTGTAGTCTTTCAAAGATTAGGACTAGTCTTATTTAGAGATAGAGAGATAGAGTGTTGGGGAAGAGTTTAGAGGAGTTGCCAGTCTGTCAGTGCCACATCTACAGCTTCTACCTACGGGATCAAGTTTCAGTGGAGCTTGCTTCTGAGATTTCTCTGATATTCAACTTCTAATTCGAGTAAGTAACAATGCTATTATTATTCTTTCGGTTTGTGACTCTTTTGAGTGCTTTAATCTTGGTAGCCCCTTAATTGAAGTAGTATTCATAGTATAAGCGTGGCGCTTAAACATTGATTACTCGTATATGCACCCTACTTTCCGAATCGGTGGTAGCTTGCGACGCTGACTTTACCTCATTGAATCTTCCATAGTCCACCTCCTGTTTGTAGGACTAATAGGACCTGGTTGATAAGAAAAACATCATCTGCTAGTGTCTTTCTTAAGTAATGTCCCCATTGGAACAATCATAACATAGCTTGTGAAGGTTAGAACTAGAGACCTTAGTGATCTTCTCTATAGCCCTATACTCTCCGTCCTTGCTTGCTTCTCAGGGGTTTAAGCATTGGCTTAGTTTCTCATATGTTCCTCTCTATGGTAAAATATAAATAATGATACTCTGGAATACTGTCGGGTGAAGTGTTACATCAGTATACTATCTGTGCGCTTATGGATAACCTTATTACCTTGTGTACATTTAATTCATACCAATAGGCTTTTCTGGCGCCGTTGCCGGGGAGGAAAAACGGTTGCTGATATTACTTCGAACCTAGCTTAACCTTGTATTATACTTTTCATTTTTATTTTTGTTTTCATCCTTATGGATGCCACAGATTCCACTCCCGTCTACCAATATGTTGCACCCGCGAGCACCAGTCATAGGCCAAAAGAATCATCAAAGCCCATCCTAACTCCTACCTATGAGCTACGCCCATGTTTGGTTGTAATGGTCTAGAACCAATCCTTTTCAGGAAAGGTAGACGAAAATCCTTACGTACTCCTACAATAGTTTGAGCAGACTTGTGACTGCCTTGGTATAGAGGGCATGTCTGATGAGACTTTAAGTTGGAGGCTTTTTCCTTTCTCTTTGAAGGGAAGACTAAAAAATGGTATAAACAAACCGTAGAGAAGAAGTAGGGAGATTAAGGAACCTTGCGTTTCAGCTTTTGCTTGGACTTCTTTCTCATCTCTAAAGTAATCAGCCTTAGAGCCAAGGTCCTATCTTTTAAACAAGAAGATAATGAATCTCTGGCCACATCCTGGGAATGTTTTAATTCTCTTATAGACTCTGGACCAAACTTAGCCTTACAAGACCCCATTCTTCTTCAACATTTCTATATGGGTCTTAAAAGGAAAACCTCTAAGTTTCTTAACGTAGCATCAAGAGGATCATTCTTGCATCTTTTGGCTCTGAAAGCAAGAAAAATCTCAGTCCAAATTCTAGCAAATAAATCTGAAGAACCACCAGAGGAGAATCCTTTAGAGGAAGAATCCCAGATAGCTGAGCCTGAATCTTTACCAAATCCACCACAACCCTTAGTATCCCAATTTTTGAGCCACCAGAAAAGGAGGAAACTTCACTTTTAGATTTTATGCTCGATTTCGAGGATGAACTTTTTACTAAATATGGAAACACTTCAAATTATTACTCAGCAAGGAAGCCCTAGGAGATTAAGAAATCATCACTCCATAAAGAACCTCTAGATCCTTCTGAGGAAGCTTTCCTTAAAAGGCCTATGAAAGAGTTAGTGTCTATCATAAGCAATGAGTGGTTAGAAGAATCAGAGATTTCCCCTGATGTGATCCACTTGGATTCACCTTCTACCTTGATTCATTGCCAAATTCATAGAGACCTTTTTGAAGCCCGTTATAATTCAGTTGTGAGTGTTAATATCATGTCTGCATCATTTGCTCATGATTTATTAAAACACATGCCATTAACCCCAACAACAAAACTTTTAAAAAGCCCTTCAGGACACATTGTCCCATGTTTGGGAATTTTATATGTGCTCCCTATCTAGTTAAAACACACCATGGTTCACTTGAGCTTCTATATCTTTGATATCATGGAGTTTGACTGTTAATAGGACAACCAATTGAAAGGCTTATTTAAGAGGGACAAACAGGGAAATTGAATATTTGCCTTGGGAAAAATTTTAAACTCCATTTGTCTATTACTCATTCTTTAAATGCTAAGATAGAGTCATGTCCTGAGCCTGATCCAATTAAATAGGATATGGTAGCATCTCTTGAACATTTAATCGAACCCAACCTTAAAGATGATGCTGAGTTATTCATCGTGCTAGGAAGAAGATGATGATCCACTTGAACCCAACCTCTCGATGATTTGGTAGAGCCACCTAAACCTCCCATTGAGCTCAAACCTCTGCCTGCTGGTCTTAGATATGCTTTTCTTAATAATGATCAGGAATCTCCTGTGATCCTAAGTGATAAACTCTCTCAGGAAGAAACCTTGTGCTTAATAACTGGTTTAGAAAAGCATCGATCAGCTTTTGGCTACTCACTCCAAGACTTGAAAGGAAACATTTCTGCTCTTTGCACCCATCACATCCCTATAGATCCTATATTTTACCATCTAGAGAGCCCTAGCATAGGCTTAATAGTGCGCTAAGAGAGGTAGTTAAGAAAGAGGTCTTAAAACTCTTGCATGTGGGATCATCTATCTTGTGCCACATAGTGAGTGGGTAAGCCCTGTTCAAGTTGTGCCTAAAAAGGGAGGCATGACTATTGTTAAAAATGAAACGAATGAATTAATCTCCCAAAGAACCATCACTGGATGGAGGATGTGCATTGATTACAGAAAGCTTAACAAGGCAATAAAGAAGGATCACTTTCTGTTGCCCTTCATTGATGAAATGTTAGTGCGATTAGCAAACCACTCTTTCTTTTATTTTCTTGATGGGTATTCTAGATATCACCAAATCCTGATCCATCCTGATGACCAAAGCAAAATCACTTTTACATGTCCATATGAAACTTATGTTTACCGTAGAATATCTTTTTGTCTATGTAATGCTCCAGCTTCTTTTCAAAGATGCATGATGTCTAATTTCTGATATGATTGAAGAAATCATATGGAAGTTTTCATGGATGACTTTTCTGTTTATGGAAAAACTTTTGATGATTATCTTGAAAATTTAGACAAGGTTTTGCAAAGATGTGAGGAAAAGCACTTAGTCCTTAATTGGAAAAATGTCATTTCATGGTTAGAGAAGAAATAGTGTTAGGACACTTAGTGTCTGAAAGAGGAATTGAGGTAGATAGAGCTAAAATTGAAGTAATTGAACAACTATCACCACCTGTAAATGTTAAAGGGTTTAGAAGTTTTCTTAGCCATACTAGTTTTTATCGCTGATTCATAAAAAAAATTTTGTGTATTGCTAGACCACTTACTAATCTTTTGGCTAAGGATATTCCCTTTGAGTTTGATGATGCATGTTTGAAATCTTTTAACATTCTTAAGAAAGCACTCATTTTTGCACCAATCATTCAACCCCCTGATTCGTCTTTGCCTTTTGAAATCATGTGTGATGCTAGTGATTATGCTGTGGGGGCAGTGTTGGGATAAAAAGATAAAAAACATCATGTAATTGCTTATGCTAACAAAACTTTGATAGGACCATAACTTAATTATGCAACAACTGAAAAAGATCTTCTGGCTATTGTTTTTGCTATTGATAAGTTTAGATCTTACTTAGTAGGAGCAAAGGTGATAGTTTACACTGATCATACTGCTTTGAAATATTTGCTCACTAAGAAAGATGCTAAACCTCGCTTGATAAGATAGATTTTGCTACTCCAAGAATTTGACTTAAAATAAAAGATAAAAAGGGAGTAGAAAATTCTACTGCCGATCATTTGTCTATAATGCAGTTTGAAAATCCACAGGAGCTGCCCATCAATGACTCACTACAAGATGACATGCTCTATCAGATCACCCCATCCGACCCCTAATATACAAATATTGTCAAATTTATGGTTGCAGGATATGTACCACAGGGGGCGGATAAAAGAAAGCTCATTTATGAGAGTCATCATCACATATGGGATGAGGCATACCTCTTCAGAGTCTGCTTAGACGGACTCCTGAGAAGATATGTACCAACTGAAGGAGGAATCAAGATCATTGAAAGATGCCACTCATCACCATATGGAGGTCATTATGGAGCATTCCGTACTGATACAAAAATCTAGCAAAGTGGATTTTTCTGGCCAACTATGTATGAAGACATGAATGATTTCATCCGAAGGTGTGAAGTATGTCAGAGGCACAGGAACATCAATTCAAGAGATGCCATGCAACTCACAAACAACCTTTAGATTGAACTTTGCGATGCCTGGGGCATTGACTACATGAGACCATTTCCGAAGTCAAAGAACTACGAGTACATCTTGGTGGCAGTAGACTATGTTTCTAAATGGGTTGAAGCCATGCCATGCAAAGCTGCTGATTCTAGAAGCTCCAAGAAGATGTTCGAAGAGATAATATTTCCAAGATTTAATGTCCCAATAATGGTGATAAATGATGGAGGATCTCACTTCACTGATAAAAGCTTTCAATAGTATTTGTCAAAACATGGAATTCGTCACAACGTTGCTACTCCATACCACTCTCAAACAAGTGGCTAGACAGAAACATCAGACAAGCAAATCAAGAATATTCTACAGAAGACGGTTAATGAAATGGGAACAGCATGGAAGGACATGTTACATGATCCTTTGTGGGCATACAGAATGGCCTACAAAACACCAATTGGAATGTCACCATACCAACTTGTCTACGGGAAGACCTATCACTTGCCTGTTGAGCTAGAATTCAAAGCCCTCTGGGCTATTAGAAGATGGAACATGGATTTGGAAGTAGTAGGAATAAAAAGAAAGATGCAACTCTCTGAGTTTGATGAATGGCGAGAAAAAGCATATCACAATTTCAAGATTTATAAGGAGAGAACCAAAAGAAGGCACGATAAGACAATAAAGAAGAAGGACTTTGCCCTGGGAAATAAGGTATTACTTTTTAATTCCAAGGTGAAATTATTTAGGCATGGAAAACTTCAAAGCAAATGGGAAGGACCATTCAAAGTCATAAGTACTTCATTGCATGGAGGCGTAACACTTTAAAACGATGAAGGTACATTATTCAAGGTAAATGGTCACCATCTCAAAATCTTTTTAGAGCCCAATAAAGGTCCTAAGGAATTAGATATAATAGAATTCATCATTTTACTAAACTTTTAGGCCTAAACTCTCTTCTTTTCGAGTCATAGCGCGGGGGTATGTTTTCTAGGCTAGAAAGTCGCTAGTAGACAACACGAAAAAGGGGCCCACGAGGTGATACTGGGCCGGGTCGCCCGACCCAGGCCCAGGTCAGCCGACCTGGCTAGGTCCTGCCTCGCTGCCGCCTTTTTGCTTCACAAATCTTCCATCATAATCTCGTAGAATTTGGATATGCTCGATAGATTCGATCATTCGCCGCCACCACGAGCCATAAGGGTTGAATCTTGACCCCTTGTGCAAGTTAAACCCTCCAATATAAACAATCCCCTACTAGCCTCCAACTTCATTTCATCAAAGCCCTCCTTCCCTTCTGCATAGAAGCTTTCCACCTCTCCAAAAGTTCCCATGGCCGATAAGCAGATCATGTGGGATGGACCTCGACCAACCACCTCCAGTAGATGACTCCCAAGCCATTGTCCATGTTCTAGAGCCTACTCCTCTTGCTGTCATTCCTCCTAAGCCAAGACAATGGAGCTATGGGCAGTCCTACTTCGCTCAAATATGCCAGCCGACACTTCCTCCACCGCAAGAACGTCTATTCCTAAAGGATGCTCCGTCGAAGGGTCCCATCATCAGGCTCCCACAAAGATGTCAAGCTACTCCCTCTAAAGGCCAATGATACACTAATAGGAGTGAAGCTCGACAAACTAGGCCAAGTCATCTGTGCTAAGTATACTACTGGTACTTCTCGTCCCACCATTGATGGAGTTCGAGCTCATCAGTCGAAGATCAAGTTCATTCTGTCAAAGGAGACGCCCAAGAGACCTGCTTTGCCATTAGATAGACAAGAGAAGTGCCCTAGGGTAACCCTTGTGATGCTGGATATGAGGATAGAGCACGCGGGTCAGATGATCTCTGCTCTCCAGCAACATAACACTCTTCTCATGAAAAACGTAGACGCTCTAGGTGTGAAGCTAGAAACTGAGATTAAAGAGCGTGAGCGTTTAACTAAGCAAGTGGAGCTTTTTTGAAATGTATTAGGAAAGAATAAAAGTTAGGGCAAGAAATAGGTCACAAGTTAGGTTGTTAGGTATGTCGCTTAAAAGTTAGGGTTGTCGCTTTAGCTAAATTGGTTAGAATATTGTAAGTTTGGTTTGATGAATAAAGTGCCCTATTGTTATCATTAATGAAATTGGTTACCATTATTGTTCTCTACACTCTCTATTTTCTCTATATATGTGTTTTTGTCTCCACCTTGTTGTGCATGAAGATAAACAAGTAACAAGTGTGGGGGAGATACACCATGACGACGGAAAAAATTCAATCGCAAAAGTCATGAAAATTGGAAAAGAACGACACAAGGACCACGCATGACAAAGCAGGCCCCAAAACGGGCCTAGGCCAGGTCGCCTGACCCCCTACTGGGTCAGCCGACTCACTGCAGCACCGCCTCACCTCGCGCTTTGTCCATGGTCAGGTATAATCCCAATACACTCTATTTTCATATATGTCACTTTCCGTTTTGAACCGAATTGAAAATCCTTTGATAAAACAATTTAAAAACATGAAACGAAGATTGTGTAGCCATGACTTGAGGATAGACTCACATAACACTTTCCAAAAAAGTCTTGCTACTGTTGAGAACTTATTTTAGGGACCCCATGTCACTTAAGTTGTTGTGGAATGTGAGATAGTAAGAATAAAGAGAACTTGATTCTTGATGTTTAGTCATTGGAGAATTTTATTTAAAAAAGCAAAATGAATAGCTACACCTCTCCTTTGTAGTATAGCAATGTCCTACCAAAGCCATATATTGGGTAGATAAACCTTCTACATATACTACTTGTGTTTGTATGTGTTGATGCAAAAATGAATCTGCAAACACAAAGGGCTAATACCCGAAATCGATATCCAAAGCGTGCCAGTCGATTTGACCTGTTAATCGACAAGGATGAAGATACGAGCACTTTGGTCCTGACAACAGCGATACGCCCGGAAGTCACGGCCAAGAGGTACTCATGCGGAACTCGAGGATCGACAAAGATTGCACTTAGAGCAATGCAACTCGCCGAATCGATGAGAACTCGTAAAAAGGAAAAATATGCAAATTGACGAAGTCGCCGAAAAGTAGATGTAAATAAGAGTAAAAGCTGGTTTTTGATGTATTGATTGATTGATTATTACATTGCCCTTCACTCTATATTTATACCCTGATCTATAGAAACATAATCGAATACGACTAGGACACTAACCCCAAGTCTAAGAAAAAGAACATGACTTTGACACAACTCAGACTCTACTAATCGTAAACAAGGAAATCAACTCCTATTTTATTCCATAGTCCGCCTTAATCACGATGGTATTCTCATCGGCCTCCTTTTCACCAGCACAGCCCCTTTTCCATCGGCAGCAACCTTCGATCTCCTTCCATCGGTATATTCCCTGTTTCATCGGCTGCAGTCTTCACACCTTCCTTCATCGGTACATTCCCTTATCTTATCGGCAACAGTCTCCAAACCTTCTTCCATCGGCATCGGCAATAACACCCTTGACCTCATCGGCAACATTCCAAATTAAATTCATACACTGTCACCGCTTAAAAACAAACTTATTCTCCTTGGCTATCAATTCACACGGCAATCTTTCCCTTGCCGATTAGTCTTTCCTGATCATTTTGACACGTGCTAAAAACGGTGTCAACACATGCCCCCCAATTTCGGAGTATAAGATACTGATGCTCCGAAATTTACTCCAACTGATGCTTTGCTATTATCTATTTCTTTAACCCATTCTCCAAGCATAACATGATTCGTTACCAAATTCAATCAAATCTAGATCCAATCCATGTATCTCAATATATATCGCATTTTTTCCAACCTTCTTTGCATTAACTACGGTTGAGATACCAAAATAACAATCCATCAACAATATCTTACCGCAACGCATCATTTTTAGAACTGAAAAATCTCGTATCAAGATATCCTTCAAGTTATGATTACTTGCCGTCAAATCTTCTGTACCATCCCTTGATTGTCGTGCGAACAGTTACCATACCCAACTGAACCACCTCGATCCATCCGCATACAGCATAGAGATAAGTCAAGAATACCCCTACTCCGAATAAACTATAAATAGATTCCTCTGGGCTGTTCATCTTCTACCTTCAAACCCCACCTTTTGGCATTCTTACTCCGGCGGCAACCATAACCAACGACCGTGCGTCTTCAACTCATCAGAACCATCATCATCTTTAAGTTCCCAGCTCGTGCCCTCATCTCCTGAAGCAATGGCTGTTAACTTTGACGTCCCTGCGGTTTGTTCTTCTTCTCATTACCTCTACTTTAATCCTTTCGATTTCATGCGAATTCTTACAGTCGACATCTTTCTTTCTCTTTCATTTTCTTGGTCCTTCAAATCTAGGAACTTCGCAACACATTGGTGATTCCAACCCATCAACCTCTCCTTCACTGCTTAGGTCCGATGGGCAACCCAGACCCAACTGATTTGATTAATGCAGAAGCCAATCGTATTCCCTTCAAATCTCAGAATTTCTCTTTGAATCTATGGAAAGATACATTCCGTTCTTGGCCCAAACCCACCAAAGGGTGGAAAAATTGGTTTCTGAGGGTCAACAGGTCAATGTAAGTGTTCTGGGCAGAGCGGGAAATAGATCAATGTATCAGGCTGTCCATTGCCGATATGCAGAAAAATGAATCCATGATGATAGCTGCTGCTCAATTTTGGTCTGACACCACCAACACCTTCATGTTCGGTCATGGCCCATGTGCCCCTACTCTTGCCGATGTGTACATGCTCACGGGCCTAGACATTTCAACTGTCGATGAAGGCCATATTTTCGGCAGAAAAGCTAAATACAGAATAACCACACGTAACATCGGCGGCTGGACATGATATATCCAGGAATACCAGAAGATTGGCACTGTCAATCAAAGGGAGCATGCCACATTCCTGAACATGTGGCTAGAAAAGTTTATTTTCTGTGGACGATCGGTAGGACCAACTAATGCTTTCCTCCCAGCAGCAGAACTCTTGGCCAACGGTGTCAGATTCCCACTTGGCCGATATCTTCTGAGCTCAACCTACCATCTCCTTCACCAAGTATCTCAGAAGCTTATACTTGGCGAACCCATCGGCAATCTGGGAGGCCCATGGTGGTTTGTTAATATGTGGTTAAACGCTCACATGCACAAGCATTTACAATGGGATCTCTTTGCTTAGGAATTCCCACGAGAGATTCCCGAAGAATACGTCCTTAGGGATGATGAATCGGCAACACGCCCTCCTCTCAACTTTGGTGAAGCAATCATCGTCCTTCCCGGAACAGAAGCCAATGAGGATCAAATCGGCAGATTTTTCCACACTCTCTACCATGGCCTCCCTCGTGACCTCAGGGCTTGGGTACCTTATATTGACGAGGATAACAAGTTCCCTCTCCTCTTCAATTTTGTCGATAGTGATCTGAACCAAGACAATGATCTCATGATGGCCATTATCACCCCCAGAGCAATCCCAGTCAACACATTTGGCAGCGGGAAAGCCTCCCACATTACTTATGAATTCTACAATCCATCGGCAGTATCTCGCCAGCTGGCCTTTGGGCAACTGCCCATCAAACTGTGCTATGCCGATGTGATTGAACCCAGAGAAATCATCACCTCCGGAACTGAATGGAGCAGGATAGTAAGACTTGCTCCCGATGCCGATATTTCAAATGTCGATCTCTCCGCCTGGTCACTAGCTTCTTTCATAACAGAGTCATATAAGCAATGGTGGCAGGAGTGGAAAGAACAGCTATTTTCAACGTTTGTTCACACATATCGGCACCTGATCGACCCCGATTATGCTATTCCTGATAATGCAGTAAGTTCCTTTCAACTTTTGTCCTTTTCCTTCCTTTTATTATGTGTATCGGCAACTAACCTTCCTTGAAACAGGCTGATGATCCAGTTCCATCGATAAGCAAAAGCGGAAAACCCTTCAATCTTCATCCAGCTTCTCCAATTTCAGCAATCGGTTACAACGCCCCCACCCTAGAAGCTTTGACCTTCCAAAGGGCTCGCACCAAAATCGGCACTTCTAGACCAAGATTGGGAACATTCAGGGCTTCTCCAAAGGCTGCTGCTTCAAGCCTGATCAAGGCTTTTAAGGTAACAATCTTGCTTACTCTCTTTTTCTGCCGATACACTTCATATTAACATACAACTATCAGGGTGTACAAGCTGCAGCTGGATCATCATCGGCAACTCTACCAAGCACCGCAACTTCTACTCCTCCTTCAGAGGTATTCTCTTATTATTATTTTTATTTTCCTCTATTAAACATCCAATCTTATACCTGTTTTTGCAGCAACAAATGGATACATCGGTAAGCACACCGATCATACAGGCTTCCCAACCAACAGATGTTGATGCCCCTCAGCCAGTTGTTGTTGAAGCACAACAAAAACGTAAGGCCTTGACCGATGCTGAAGCTCAACAGAAATGACAAAAACCTACACCAGCCCCTGCGTCTGCTCCAACTCCCGTCGATCAACCCTCTGAGCAAACTGCTCCTGCCCAAGGTACATCATCGGCAATTGTACCTCAAGGGCCGACTACCGATGTGGTCATAGAGGACATTCCATCGGCATCTTCTGCCGATCCTTCACACGACCCTTTACAAGCCGCTCCCTCAAGCCAAGCTCAAGAAATCGCCCTGAAGCAGGTAAACCAATCAATTACTTGGTTTACTATACCCTCAAATATCATAAACAGGATTTCTAATTCTCTTTATCCCATAGGAACAAGACTCTCCCGATAGCTTATTCTCTTTTGCTATCGATGTTTCTGATGACGACGGAGAAGAAGAAAGCTCCTCCTTGGCGTTGGGAACAATATCATCAGACACCTATGGCAAGCTAGAGACTCTTCTAAACCTGCTACAGCAAGATACTGCCCAATTGGTGATCGACTCGGATCCTGCGAGGTCCATCTTCAAAGCGATCCGCGGCCAAGTCCCTGCTAATATTGAAGAAATCATCTTTCCAGCAGTCCACCTGGAGAGGAGACAGCTTCAATATCAAAGGGCCGTTCATCGTATCGCTGACAGAGCAGCTCAATTTCAACTTAAAGAAGAAATGCTACAGCTGAAGCAGACTGCCGACGAGAAGCACAAGAACATCAATAATTTGCAAGCCTCTAGTGCCGATATTAGACAGAAAATCTCAGATCTATCGGCAAAGAAAGCAGCTCTGCTGGCTGAACTGGAAAAGGTTGAGACAGCTCTGACTCAGGCTAAACAAGAAGAAGACCAGCTTCCCGACGCCATTAAAGCCCTTCAATAGGAACGAGATGCTCAAGCTCGCAAGGCCTTGGCCTTGAAAAAGAAAATCAAGCCTGTGGAAGGAAGTGCCGATGAAGATGCCAAAGAGTTAAAAGAAGCCGATGAAATTCGCCTACGTGCGATATCAGCCATCCAGGCTTTGTTAAATTAGCGCATCGGCACAATTGATACTTTGTTTTAACTCCAACCGATAGGATTGTTATCGGCAACTATACTTTTTATGCATCTATCCAGATACTAGGGTAATATTTTTTTAAATATTTTCCATTTAATGCTCTGGGAAATACAACTCCTTCGAGAGTTTCAAGAATATACGCATTACCAGGAACAGACTGATTTATCCGATATGGACCTTCCCAATTAGGAGACCATTTGCCAAACTTAGAACTTTTAGTCCCAATCGGTAAAATCAATTTCCAGACTAATTCACCATCGGCAAATTCCTTTACCTTCACTTTCTTGTCATACCACTTAGCTACCCTTTTCTTATTCTCCTCGATGTTAACCAAAGCTTTTAACCGATGACCTGCTACATCTTCCAATTCATCTTTCATAAGAATATCATATTCATCGGCTGTCAGTTGATTCTGAAAGCGCATTCGCCTAGATCCAATCTTAATCTCCCAAGGTAATACTGCATCGTGTCCATACACCAATTGATAAGGTGATACTTTGGTTGCACCATGACATGCCATCCGATATGACCACAAAGCTTCATTTAATATTGTATGCCACTTTTTAGGATATTCTTTGATCTTGCGCTTAATAAGTTTGATAATTCCCTTATTAGATGCTTCAGCCTGGCCATTAGCTTGGGCATAATATGGTGAAGAATTCAAAACTTTAATTCCCATACTTATAGCAAACTCATCAAATTCACCTGATGTAAACATAGTGCCCTGATCGGTAGTGATGGTTTGAGGGATGCCAAATCGGTAAACAATATGCTCCTTCACAAAATCAACCATGTTAGCCGATGTCACCTTTTTCAAAGGAATTACTTCAACCCACTTTGTGAAATAATCGGTAGCAACCAGAATAAACTTATGCCCTTTACTCGATGGTGGATAAATTTGACCGATGAGATCAATAGCCCAACCCCTAAACGGCCAAGGTTTAATTATGGGATTCATAGCCGATGCGGGTGCTCTTTGAATATTACCGAATTTTTGACATTCCTGACATCCTCTAAAATATTTAAAACAATCCTCAAGAATAGCCGGCCAATAATATCTATTTCTTCTGATCATCCATTTCATCTTAAATGCTGACTGATGAGCCCCACACACTCCTTCATGAATTTCACTCATCAGGCTTTTTGATTCCTCTATGCTAACACACCTGAGTAAAACTCCATCTATGGTACGGTAATATAATTCATCATCGAGGAGTACGTACTTTGTCGCTTGGAACCTTACGCGTCTTTCAACCTTTTTAGATGGATTCTTTAAATAATCAATGATTTTCCTTCTCCAGTCATCGGCATCAGCCACCGATGTCAATGCTTCTTGAACAGGTTGATATCCTGAAGCATGCTGAGCCAATCGGTTAGCCTCCTCATTATGCATCCGGGAAATATGCTCCAGATGAAAACTCCTAAACCCTTTTAATAATTCCAAACACTTTTCATAATATGAAATTAGAATTTCACTTCGGCATTCATAAATCCCAATCAACTGATTTATAACTAGCATAGAATCACCAAAGACCTCAACAGCATCAGCCTGTATTTCTTTAAGCAATTCTAACCCTTTTATCAGGGCTTGGTATTCAGCTTGATTGTTTGTCGATGTGGCGACGATCGGCAATGAGAATTCATACTTCTTCCCCTGAGGAGAAATCAACACGATGCCGATGCCTGCCCCTTCACCACAAGTAGACCTATCAAAGAAAAGTGTCCATGGAGCAACTTCCAAAGAATCCACCGTGTTGCAATGTTGAGTAACAAAATCGGCCATAACTTGTCCTTTAACTGCCTTAGCTGATTCATAATGTAGGTCAAATTCTGATAACGCTAAAATCCATTTACCAATCCTACCATTTAATATCGGCATAGATAGCATATATTTGACCACATCATCTTTGCATACGACAGTACATTCAGCCGATAGTAAATAATGCCTCAACTTACTACAGGAGAAATATAAACATAAGCATAATTTCTCAATAGCCGAATACCTGGTTTCAGCATCTATTAATCATCTGCTCAAATAATAGATAACACGCTCCTTTCCTTCAAATTCTTGAATAAGAGCTGAACCGATAACAGTATCTTCAGTTGATAAATATAATCTGAAAGGTTTTCCATGCTGGGGTGGAACTAACACTGGAGGATTTGTTAAATAACTCTTAATCTGATCTAAAGCCAATTGCTGTTCATCCCCCCATTTAAACTCCTGATCGGCTTTCAATTTTAATAATGGACTGAAAGCCTTGATCTTGCCTGACAGATTAGATATAAACCTTCTGATGAAATTAATCTTACCGATCAAGGATTGTAATTCAGTCTTATCGGCAGGAGCAACAACCTTGTTGATTGCCTCAATAGATTTTCTACTAATTTCAATGCCCCTCTGATGCACCATAAAACCCAAGAATTGTCCTGCCGATACACCAAATGCATATTTATTGGGATTCATCTTTAATCCATGTTTTCTTGTGCACTCCAGTATCTTCCGTAGATCGGTTAGATGCTTTGTGATGTCTCCAGACTTAATCACTATATCATCAATGTAGATTTCTACCAATGTGCCGATATATTCATGGAAAATGAAGTTCATAGCTCTTTGATAAGTAGCACCGGTATTTTTCAAACCAAATGTCATAACTATCTATTCAAATAATCCCACATGACCTGGACATCTAAAAGCAGTCTTGGAAATATCTTCTTCAGCCATGAATATTTGGTTATAACCCGCATTTCCATCCATGAAACTAATAATCTGATGCCCTGCTGCAGCATCAATAAATCAGCAATCGGCATTGGATAACCATCCATCGGCGTGGCCTTATTAAGATTCCTGAAATCAATACAAACACGGAGTTTTCCATTTTTCTTATATACAGGAACCACATTAGAAATCCACTCTGCATATCGACACTGCCGAATAAACTTTGCCTCAATTAACTTGGTTATTTCGGCCTTAATATCAGGGAGTATATTAGGATTGCATCGGCGAGCCGGCTGCTGATGTGGCCGAAATTCAGATTTAATCGGCAACCGATGTTCAACTATAGATCGGTCTAATCCAGGCATTTCAGTATAATCCCAAGCAAAACAATCTTTATATTCCTTTAACAAATCAACTAGTTGCTGTTTACACTTGGAATCTAACTTAGAGCTAATAAAAGTGGGCCTTGGCCTATCGCCTTCACCAATATCTACTTCTATTAAATCATCTGCCGATGTAAATCCTTGACCTAATTTTCCATCATCGGCAAATCTATCCATTAAAACTCTTCTTCAGAACCGACTGCTGGATCGGTAGAATTTCATAATCAGCAATCTTGAGGAACTCTTTTTCCCAGGCTTCTCCCGATATGCACTTGGTTCGCTCATAAGTATCTGATTCTGCCGATGCAATGATATAAGAAGAGTCACCAGGAACAACTTCAATCTTATCTCCAATCCATTGTACCAGACATTGATGCATTGTAGAAGGAACACAACAATTAGCATGAATCCAATCCCTTCCCAAAAGTAAATTATATGCACCCTTGCCATTAATAACAAAGAAAGTTGTCGGCAAAGTTTTACTGCCGATGGTCAACTCAACACATACTGCCCCTTTAGTTGGTGACACATTGTCTTCAAAATCCTTTAGCATCATATTGGTTTTAGTTAAGTCTTGATCTCCCTTACCAAGCTTCCGATACATCACATAAGGCATAATATTAATCGCAGCTCCTCCATCAATAAGTATCTTAGATACGGGCTGCCCATCAACTCTGCCTTTTACAAACAAAGCCTTGAGGTGTTGTCTCTCATCATCAGCAGGCTTCTCAAAAACAGCCATCATTGGATCTAACATTAATTGAGCTATCTGATCAGAGGAAACAACCTCTTCTTCACTGTCAGACAGAGCCAAAAACTCCATTGGCAACATAAACACCATATTGATATCTGCCGATGGACCTTTATCCTTGTGCCTTATCTGCCACTGCTGGTTACCAGATTTCTCATTGGAGGGACTTTCTTCTTGATATAAATCTTTTTGATGATCCCGCTGCATTTTTCTCTTCTGTGTCATTGTCAAACCTTCTGGACACCATTGAGGAAGCTTAGTTTTCCAAACTGGCTGATAAGTCCTAGTTGTCTCCACACGACATATATTAGGATCCCTGTAAAATATTTCTTCATCAGGGACTCTTGCATTTGCCATCTCTTCGAGTTCCTCTTGGTTCCTTGGAAAATATGCAACGCATTTACCAAGCCTTTCGTGCACACTGAGCCTACCCCCCAGCCGATCATGTACTGATGCTCTCCTTCTGATTGGCTCATTAATGAGCAAACCTTGATTACCAGATTGGAACCTTCTTGCAGGATAATTAACTCCATAATAGCCATTGCACTCTGGACAATTTTCAACAGTAGGTAACTAATACCTTCTTCCCAACAATGAATAAAAAACGGACAATTCCAATGATCCTTATACCGATTCCACTCTTCTTGACGCCTTTCCTCTTGTTGTCGTCTATACCGGTCCCTTCGCTGACGCCATCCTTCGTGTTGTCTTTGATGGGTAATCACGATGCCAGATCGAGGAGGCCTCCCAGAACCGCCACTCTCTGTCAATAGCCCCTTGCCTTTTGCATCATCGGTAGTTATCCGATATTGGGGATCTACTGATGCATTCTTTTCAGCAGCTTCCGACGTCAACACCTTAATTTTTCCTTCAGCATCCAACATATTTGCTGGAAAAGGATGTTGATCAATTTTCATTGGCTTTTGAATCTTGGAATTACCAAATTTTATCCTGCCAGACTCAATAGCTAACTGTAGTTGCTGTCTAAACACCTTGCACTCATTGGTACTGTGTGACGTTGCATTGTGCCACTTGCAATACAGCATATGCTTCAACTCTTCTGCCGATGGGATCACATGATTGGGTGATAATTTAATCTGGCCCTCCTGAAGCAAAAGATCGAATATTTTATCGGCTTTAGTGACATCAAAAGTAAACTTCTCTGGCTCTTTATGACCAAAGGGACAAGATATCGGTTTCTTATTCTTAACCCACTCTGCCAAACCGATAACTGGTTCATTATCTGAATCAGAATCTTCCGCCTCTTCAACAAATGAAACTTTCTTGTTCCAATTTCTCTTAGGTTCAAAAACCCTAGTGTCTTGATCAGAAATCCTTTGTACTAAATGACTTAGGCTTTCGAACTCCTGAGAAGCATATCTGTCCTTAAGGTGTGGTAATAATCCCTGAAAAGCTAAATCGGCAAGCTGCCGATCATCCAATACCAGACTATAACATTTGTTCTTTACATCTCGTAGCCTTTGCACGAAGCCTTCTACCGATTCATCATTACGCTGTTTCATCTTTACCAAATCGGTAAGCTTCTTTTCATGAATTCCAGCAAAGAAATACTTATGAAATTGCTTTTCCAGATCAGCCCAGGTGATAATAGAATTTGGCGGTAGTGAAATAAACCACGTAAATGCTGATCCGCATAGAGATGACGAGAACAGACGAACTCTCAATTCATCTCTACAAGCTGCCTCTCCACATTGAATAATAAAACGATTGACATGCTCCATGGTTGATGTATCATCTTGCCCAGAGAATTTAGTGAAATCTGGCACTTTGTAACGATTTGGGAGAGGAATTAAATCATATGCCGGAGGATACGGAGTCCGATATGAATAGGTATTAACCTTGGGCTTGATCCCAAATTGATCCCTCATAATTTCTGCTATCTTATCGGCCCAAAAAACATCGACATCTTGCTGACGATATGGTTGAATCTCTGCTGGAGGTATCTGTTGATACCCTTCTGCACACCTTTGTTGCCCACGATCTCCAGCAATTGGCATATTTGCTACTAACTGTGGTCCATTAACCTGCTGAAAAGGATTCATCGGCTGAGCTGCCGATGCTTGATTCTGAAAACCAGCATGCATGTGACCTTGATGAACTCCTGTGGCTTGCTGATTTGGCTGAACTGTATGTTGAGTAGGAAACTGCCCTGACCAATTATTAGTATTCATCGGCACAAAGTTTGCCGATGGCTGGTAGCTTGTTGGCATTGCTGGATAATTACATCCAACTTGAGGCATAACCTGTACTCCAGGTTGACTGATGATAGGAGCCTTCTGCTGCATCAGTAACAAATTTGCCGATGGACTTGAACTAGATGTTTGACCCAGAGACGCCTAAAAACCTCCCAGACTCGGTTGTGCAGTAGTTGTAATATATTGAGGCGCTTGGGCTATCGGCAAACCAGCCGATGGGATAGGATTTTTTCCCGCTGCGTCAAACACTTGAGATAATCCGTGATTGACAGTAGATGGCTCTGGAGGCATACCATATCCCCACCAATTAGCAGGAGTTTGATTACTCTGTGGTATAGGACCTGATAAAGCTGATGCTGATAGATCTGTACCAAGCTGAACTCATCCTGATAATGCTGAATCTGGATGCACCGGAGTAGACTGTGCATTAGATAATCCTGCTGATACTGGAGGAGAAGAAATCTCTATACCCGCAACGGCTGGAGGAGCCGATGGAGCAACAGCAGATGCTGCTTCTGGTTGATGATAAGCAGGCCCGACGTAATGATGTGATGCTTGCCCTTCTTTGAAAGTTCGAATCACAGCATTATGAACAGTATTGGACAGCACATTGGAGTGATTAATTAAAGCATGATTCACCACAGAATTAACCATCTCTTGAAGTTTACCAGGATTAGGATCAAAGGTAACCTGCCGAGGCAACGACAAGTCCTGCTTCTGGATGACTTGTCCACTTTTGTTCACGCTGAATGACTTCAAGCAAAGCTATCTATATTCTTCAATAGCCCTCTCCATAGTCTGCTTCTGATCGTCCTTAAGATCTTCTTCTGTTACTGCGATGATATTCCCAGCATCGATCTCATGATTAGGCATCTTGACTAGATCTGTCCCACCGAGCGTGCCAAAAGTGTGTTGATGCAAAAATGAATCTGCAAACACAAAGGGCTAATACCCGAAATCGATATCCAAAGCGTACCAGTCGATTTGACCTGTTAATCGACAAGGATGAAGATACGAGCACTTTGGTCCTGACAACAGCGATACGCCCGGAAGTCACGGCCAAGAGGTACTCACGCGGAACTCGAGGATCGACAAAGATTGCACTTAGAGCAATGCAACTCGCCGAATCGATGAGAACTCGTAAAAAGAAAAAATATGCAAATTGACGAAGTCGCCAAAAAGTATATGTAAATAAGAGTAAAAGCTGGTTTTTGATGTATTGATTGATTGATTATTACATTGCCCTTCACTCTATATTTATACCCTGATCTATAGAAACATAATCGAATACGACTAGGACACTAACCCCAAGTCTAAGAAAAAGAACATGACTTTGACACAACTCAGACTCTACTAATCGTAAATAAGGAAATCAACTCCTATTTTATTCCATAGTGTAACGGAACCGTCCAAATTATAAGAGCACAAGTACAAAAACAATCACCGAAGTGATCAAATTCTCGCACTTGAGCCCATATAACTCCGGTAGTCCAATGAAATCATGAGGGATTTCAAACCATCCAACATACAAGCCAAGATCGTAGTGATTCAACATAACAAGTCATATGTTACAACCATTTCACAAGTAATTGAATATACATCGGAGTTCAACATAGTTATTACAACTTAAGTTCAAAAGTAGCGGAAGCAAAGTAATTTGAAACTAACAACACCTTTATTTCAAATATATGCCAGTACTAAGGTCGACTTCTAACAAAAGCATTAGAGAGAAGATAACTCAGAAGGATCATGCCCGTGATCACACTCCGCCTCTACGGCAGGAGCCAACCAACTCTTGCAGTCGCCATGATACAGCACAACCTGCAATAAGTGGGGATAAAACCCTGAGTACGACAATGTACTCAGCTAGACTTACCCGTCATAAACCAGAAATAAAGTGACACCAAGGATCATGCAAGGCTGATATAAGGTGGGCTAGCTTAACAACATTTTGCATAAAAGCTTATTATGAATAAGTAATCATTAATGCTTAAGCATCAAGTTAATTATCATTAACCTGTCATCTATATTAGAACCTGTACTAGAGCACTCACTTTATTAGGAGCAAACAATATTAACCATAGCAGGTATAAATTGAGGCAACCTTTCCATCGTTATCCAATTAACCATCCGTTCAATTTAATGGAATCTACGTTGCCGCTGCTCAAGTCAAGTGCTCACTAACCGGGAGCGACGGCGATTCGAATCGAATTCCTATCCAGCTGGAGGGGTATTTCTAACACTCACCGAGACGCGCCTGGCGAGGGCTGCTCAGGTCATCTTGCGTACAGTTCAGGAATCGCGGGTCCGAATGATGTCGCGACCCCAAGGGCGACACTCTGCCAGGTGATAGGGACTCTAACCCTCCCTTGGTCTCACGCCAATGTCCCCAAGCACATCCTTTCTCTCCTCCAAGAAGCAACCTACCATTCGATTCCCGGCCTGAACCATATTACTCGACTTCGTGGTCGGAACGACTTATCCGGCCAACTAAGTGTTAGACTACGTTCAACATGACTCAAGGACGTACAGCGAATCGGTCCTTAAACGACTCAGACGGGGATAGATCCACACCCAAGACCTCCATGCCTTGTTGCTTCACTATCGTCATCCCGCCCGGTCTCATTTCATTTTATTAACACATGGTTCCATTCCACGATAGCAATATAGCCAACCGTGCCATATATGAATATCCCTACATCTCACAGGTGACAGGAAATCACCTGACTTCTACCGCTTAAAGCAGGGCTAAGCATCTACTCGATCCTAGTCTATGTAGGATTCAGGGATTCATATATCTAGACAAGGAATGATATAATGCAGCAAGGTTTTCAACCAACTCCTACCACTTAATGCAACAATACTTATAACATACATATAATTAATTGCTTTTGAAGATAGGAGGCTTATAATGCTCCGGGGCTTGCCTGGGGTCCGACTCAAGTCAGAGTATGTCAGATGAATTCACTTGGCGAGCACCTTCCAATCTAGCACTTGTCCGATCCTTCTATCTTCGGGATGGATCCACCAACTCCATCTTCAGGTTCAGCTCCACATCTTGCCATCCACGTAGTGCATCTAGCGTACCTAAATGAGGTGCAATAATGCATATGTATGAATGCATAGAAGTGCAATAAACAGAGTAATCAAGCAAACATACCAAAGTTCACATAAGCACCTACAGCTAATTAACTTAATCCTCATGAAGGCATAACATAGAAGATAGCAAACACATAAATCAAGGCACAAGTATCATAAGATTACAGGGTACCAACCTAAGTACCATCAAAGATATAAGTCACACTTTAACACACAAGCATGACAAAGTGAATCAAAGCACTGAAACTAGAATCTGCCACTTTCTAGACATACATGCAGTAGCTGAGTAAATCAATCATATCTAGAGTTTTAAAAATCCAAATGATGTGCAATAAGACATTCTAGAAATCTTATTAAATTGTCTACAATTCATTTAATATCACCTAAGCCTGATTCCTAAGTTTAAGGGGTCAAAAAGATGAAACTACAGAATCTGGTCTGCTCCAAACAGAGAGCAACTAAATCTGAGACCTAACTTTAAATGTCTATAACTCAAAAACTACTTGGCCAAATACCACCAAATTTTAACACAAGCTAGATACATGAATTATGTACAACTTTTATATAGACAATATGCTCATAAAACATCATTAACATGGGGTAATTTACATTGTCCCCCAGAACTGTCCAGAAACCACATTTGCAAGAAATAATTATTAACTTATGTTGCAAACATATAATTGGACAAAACCAACTTTACTAACATGTCACACATGACTAATGAACACCAGAAAACATAGTGTCCATTCCTAAATAATTTCTTTTAATGCATTTTCTTATTTTATTTAGATAATTAGGTGGAATTATGAACACCTATCAAAGTGCACCATAAATTCTACCAAAATTACATAGGCCTACACATGCTCTCAAAAGTCTACTGTCCAAATCTCAATCTATTTGGGCAAGTATATCGACCTCTACGAAAAAGACAAATAGCTATTGCAATAATCATGTGAGAGCAAGTTAAACTTAACACTCAATATTTTCTGTGAACACAAGGCCATATTATTAATCAATATGATAGAGAAATATCATACTAAGGTAATGGAACAATATTTTCTATTTTATCATTTATATATTATTTATAAGCTATTTATCAAGCTATAAACAAGTTAAATTAATAACTTGAGCATACAGTAAGCAATGACCATGAAATTTATACCACAGTACACCCATTGCATGACAATCCTACATAAAATTTTCACATCAATTGGACCATCACAACTCAAGATATAAAAATAACAACGAAAACAAGCATTTATTTTCCATTTAACAAGATCTAGGTAAAACATCCTGAAACCCGGAAACAACCTATAAGTTTTATATTTTTCTTAGACAGTGCATATTACTAGAAGACCAACAAAATTGGAATCACTAATTTTGGACTTCTAAAACTCCAGATATTGATGAAAGCAAGTTAATCCATTTCCAAAACCACTTTTCACTAATGAATTTCTACAGCACAAACACATGCATGCATGGCACAACCGATTACCCTAACATGCAGAGCACTTCACAAGGATTCCAACAAAACAAATTGCATAATTTTTGGAGCTACCAAATATGAGATATAGATTTTACAAAATAAAAGAAAAATCTGTAAATTCGGGCACCAAATGAAATCGGGCGGGACCCACATGTCATACTCTCACCCGTCTTCTTCTACCTCCAGTTCGCATGAACTGAACAACGCGAAAGTGAGAGGAGGTCGGTTCTGCCGGCAACAGAGGCGGTGCCGGCGGCTAGACCGGCTGGGGACGGGCGGGAGAGCCTCCACGGGACGGCGCGAACCCGCCGGCGTCCGCAGCTTGACCCGCGGTGGACGGAGGTGGCTTGGCCACGTGCGACCGGACGACCGCGACGGCACAGCTCGCCGGCAGTGGCCCGAGGGCGGCAACGACAAGCTTGCCTAGGCGAAAAGGAGCGGCGCGGGGTGCGGAATACCAGGGCGCAGCTAGCTAGGGCGGAGAAGACGCGGAGCAGCGAGGACGGTGTGGCAACGAGCTCAGCCCGACTGACAATGGCGGCCGCATCCGCGTTCGACGCGCGCGAGCGCCAGAGAGCGAGCGAGGGAGCGAGGGAGTGAGTAAGAAGGAGTGGGGAATGCTTTGGTGCTTCTCCACTGCGACCATAGGGCGCAGGGGCGCGTGGAGGCGAGATAGGCGCGAGTTCACGCATGGCGGACACGCACTGGACGCGCGGCGTCCTTAGGGGCAATTTGACGAGCACGTGGCGTGCAACAATGTGGCCGGCGTGGGAGCTGATTTTGGGTCGGCTACGGGCCGATTTTGGACCTGGGCCAAGAAGCAAAGTCGGAGCTCACTCGATGCTCTACAATTTTCGTTAAGGTTCCATGGCCATTAGAGCTCTCCATCAGCAGAAAATTAAGCGTCAAATTGGCACTGTCAACATGTTAAAGACAATCACATTAGAGCTCGGTTTTCACTGGTTTTGAGATACCAAACTCGATCAAACGAATTCCCACTTTTGGTATGTCCTTCTCCAAAGAATAATCTCCAACTTTTATATTTGGCTCAACTCTATTTATTTAGTAAAATTTTGAGAACGCGACATGCCAATCAAGTTGTTACTAATCTCGGCCTTAATTATTTCTAAGTCTGAAAACAGCTGCAGATTCAATCTTCCCGCCTCAGTTTCACTTCCTTCCAAGCTGATTCATGATATGCTCCAAAAATAAAGTTTGTTGTACTCAAACTAAACTACAACTCTTATTAAGGAAGCATCAACTAGTTCGGCTTGGTTAGGAAACTACATAGCTCCAAAGTAGGGTACCCGAAACTGAAACTCACTCAGGACTTAGCCAAATTTCTGGGCTCCCAGACAGCACTGCATTGAATCTTGTGAGCACTATTTGACTAGGTTAGAGGCCAAACTAGCTCTTGACCATTAAATAAAGTTTGTTCTACATAAGAATAACTACAACTTTTCTTTAAGGTCAAACCTCATAACTAGTGCAGAAGTTAAACTTTTACTTTTGTCAAAGTAGCAACTCGATAAAGCCTAAACTAAGGTTTTAGTCCAATTAAGACATTTTCTTGGCATTTTCTCAACATGAACCCTTCATGACTTTTGTTGTAGAGTTCATCTAGAGTCATTTGGGAAAGTTTGCATGGTTTGGTTGATGATCTATAGTTCCATTAACTTAATGGGGCAAATTCCAATAGGAATGGAACTTATAATTTCATGTGACTTTTTGATTCCAAACTTCATGAAACTTTTCCAGGGATCAATATAGATAGTTATTGAGGTGAGACATGTGAAGATACTTTGATAGCAACACCCAAGCATATATCTTTTAATTGAGCCTATATGTAAGCAAGGGTGCACATCCAAGTTTAGGTTAGGTTTTATTTCGATAGGTTTGACATTGGCATCGTCATCTCCACTTAATCTGTCGTGTTTGAGCTCAAACCCATTGCCTAATTGGTGATAAACACCTGGGGTGTTACAGCCCTCCCCCCTTAAAAGAATCGCGTCCCGAGATTCGGAATGGAAGATCCTTTAAGGAAGAGAGACACGTTATCAAGTTCCCAACATCTGCTACAACATTTAGCTAAAGAGCTTCAACATCGGTGAACAATTTGATCAAAGGCACTTTCTGATACTTATCCTTCATGGTAAAATTTGTCTGAAGAATTTCCTTCATTGACTTCCATGAAGCATTGTTACTTTGGAAGGAATCCAAGATAGCCTGTACTGCATTCTCAGTGTACGGAGATCATTTGGTTCATGAGCGAACCACTCCCAAGTATCTGATTCTTTAGTGAACACAGCATAGTCTGTATGAACTTTACATTAGACTGAAATTTTCAGAAGTATACTCATTGAAATGATTCTATGTTCACAAAGTTTGAAAAGCAGTCCTCTACCAAAATGGCTTGAGCACAACCTTCCAAAAGGGTTAGATCATAGACGACAAACATTCTCTGAGGCCATATGATACTGACTAACCAATAGACAAGGTCTATGTTGGTTGTAAATGTTCATTCATTTAGACACCAACTAATGGAAAACTACTTGCGGTTCCATGTGTGCAGTTCTCTTTCTCTGACGACAATACTGTATTATCTGAGTCTGTCGAGGGGTTAGTGAATGTGATGGCTGACTCTGTCGGCTTCGTAGTTCTGTCAAATGTTACCTAAGAAGATTCTCTTATCCAATGGCAACAATTATCTGGGTTGAATCAGATGAAACCTCTTGGGTAAAAACATTTATAAGGTACCGAAGTATGTCATCATTGGAAAATAATTCCCAAAGAAAGATGTAGCGAGGCCTTAAGGACAACAAAAGTTGTAAATATTCATTTAACCGCGGGGAGTAGTCTACCACCGAGCGATCGAGTAAAAAAAAATTTGGTGATTTAGTTGTACTGTGAGTTGAGTTGACTTGCAGCATAACAACTTTGTCAAGCCAACATTCACCTGAGGCTTCCTCTTTGGGATCAAACAACAACTCTAAGATAGGAAATCTTGTTGTTTGACACTTCTCCAATTATTTTCGAATATTCCTCAACACTTCGTCCAATAAAGTTATGAACAAACCGTTTGTGGCACCTATGAGCACAAGGATACTAATTGAAGCTAGGTCATATTTTTTTTTTATTCTTCGCTTTAGCTGATAGAACACCTTGCACTATCTGTGTGATTGTCCAAGATGGAATTGACTTGGTCACAATGGTTGTGGAAGATAGGGTATTACTCAAGTTGTTGGCCAGTTGATTAACTTATTGTTGGTTATTGCTCTGTAAGACATAGCCTTCGTAGCTACCAAAGAGTCGTTACCTAGCTGGAGATTAACCTTCCTATTGGTAACTAATCAGTTGTCTCTCAACACTAAAAAGTTCCAAATCTTCACTCTTGACCACAACAACTGTGGTTGATGCAGAATAGATGGTTGCCATCGAAGTTAGCAAATACGAAGTTATTCTAGAGATGGTTGATTTCGATTGTAAGGTCATTATGCATACAAAGGTTAAAACTTGCATAATGTGACGATCGAGTCTTATCCAACAGATGACTTGTCCAATAGTAAATGTTGTGTGTCCTTTTTATCCAACAGACGAGATACTTGCTTACTAGATGACGTTCGTCAATATGGGGGCAACTAAATAGAGTCATTGGGCTACCACATATTGCAGTCTGTTAAATGTTTATGTCGGTGACCTGTTCTTCAAAGGTTATCCTCTTAGCAACTTCAGAAGGAAACTCCACTACATTTAGTCCAATATAAGGGTCTTTTGATAAGATATGGAAAGACAACCAAGGAAGAAGGTCACGTGAAAATCACATCAGTGTTGTTCTGCAATGGATTATGATTAGAAACCATGATACCAGCGCGTGCCGAGCAGCACAACCATGTGTGTGCACCCACAGGAGGCTCTCGGTTTCGTCGCGGCACCATTAGTTGCTACTCATGACACCATTACTGAACATACCCCCGATGAGGAATTTCAAATGGCATAGATTGGGTTATCCGAACAAGCACCATACCAAGGAGAGATAGCAAGTAAAGGTAGTCACAAGGTTTAGAATCAACGAGGGGACGATCCAAAAATTAACACCCGCCACAAGGGAACATAGCTCAATTCCTAAAGACAACTGAGCAATGGACTCTTGCTTAAATTCTATGCACGACTTGCATCTACCGAGGTGAGTTCCAGATAAAAGATTAATAGTAGATTCATTCATATTGGGCAACAACATGAGATCAAGACTGATAACATCCCGAGACTTGGGAAGGTTGGGGACGGATTAAGCAACTTTCCAGGGCGAAACCTGGTATGTAGTCATAGATTGAGTTGATAAGGTGGATGCACGAATTTGCAAGCACACGATTTAGAGGCCATAGCAGAGAGACATTGCGTCACACTAACTAACCTTTGAGAGAGGTAACCGGAAGGTCCAACATGGATTTGGGTACGGTCTCCACAATTGGCAACGTACGAACCATGGTCAAAGGCTAGCGTTGATAAAAGTTAACTTGGTTAGTCAGTCGATAAGGGTCTTCACAAAAAGGGTTGGAAAACATCCACGACTTAGACAAACATATAGGAGAACAAAACTTTGGGCTTTCGGTCAAGCAACGGTATGGATACAAACATTCAAAGGATAACCACCACGTCTACAGGCTCAGGCTCCTAAGAGAGAAAACCTAATTGAAGATAAAAACCATACAATTACGTAATTTGAACGTTGTTCTAGGATAAAGCTATGTGACACTTGTATGCTCACCGAGGACAACTAGGTGACAACTAGAGCACTACCTAGGTAACAATCATACATACCACATCACCGTCAAGCAGACAATTGAGAAAATTCAAACAAATGAGCTTGAGCAATCAATACAAGGTACAAGGCTCACCCAAACTAAGCATTGATCTCAAGCATGAACTAACTACAAGTTTAGTCCAAACAAACGTTAATTAAGGAGGCCAACTTAGCATGGGCACAGAATCTGGACATCAACACAGTAGTTACTTGTTTCAACCATAACGGAGGTTATAGACATCCCACAAAGGTGATCCTAGACTTTCTAGAAAGCTTAGGAAGATTACTACACTTTAGTTATTCATACCAACAGCTAATTCATAGATTAATATGACCAAAAATGCTAATGTTTCAGATCTGTACCAATATGGACAGAAAACTGACAAGAACTTCAAAAATGCGTAACTGGAGTTCTAGAGACCCAACAAGGCTGATCCTTAACTTGATGTAAAGCTTATTAAGTTTTCCATAATTTTCCTATTATCTTATTAGGATGATTATACAGCTAACAAGGTTAATCAACACAAAGAAGACATTTCTGCCTAGATTTGGACAGATTCTGTCATTCCACTTTGTAAGCTCACAACTAGGGATTTATACCATCAAAAGTAGTGATCTTTAGCATTTTGGAAAGCTTGGAAAAAGTACTACACTTCCTCTAATATTTCCAAGACATGATTCCATAAATACATAGGTCAAATAAAGCAAACATTCAGATCTGTTCTGAACAAAAGCAAAACCTGACAGTAAACTTCTAAAATTCATAACTCCCAAACCATAAGACCTAGGGTCATGAAATTTTAGTACAAGCTAGAAAAGTAAGTTGGCTACAACTTTGGTATTCTCCATAACTACAGGAAACACCATTATGACCACGAAAGCATCACCACAATAGCAACCATTCTAGCAGCCAACGTCCAACAAGCAAAACAAAGTTTGCCTTTGTTCTACTTAACAAGAGAGCACACAAACATATTATTCTAGTAGCTATAAATTTTTGTTACCTTAGACCAACACGAATTTAATTCATTCATGAGAATCCATAATTACTTAAGTGAGGTCTAAAACATTTGCAAACGCTCGGGTGAACAACATATCCACCGCTTGGCTAAGCTAGAGGATATCTCTAAGTTCAAGCATGTAGCCACACTTATTTCTAGTAAGGCTAAGCACACATTTTTCTCAAGCAACATGGAACAAGGCATTCTTGTTTTACTCCACACAAGGAAGATAGTGTACCACCTCAATAACAAGTTACTCACTATAGAACAAGGTTGAGAGGAGCATAGTTATGCATAAAGCAACAATCGGATGATGCATGCTTCGTCCTATTCGTCCTCGCAAGATTGTCAACCTAAGGTGGCGATCACGTTCTATGTCAGTGGCATAACATGCACTCTCTCGATATATAGCTAGTCGTCAACTATATTCGACTTACGCATTCGTGGTTAGCGTACCTGCAGAAAAATTTCATTGCAGCCCAACATTTCCCAATATAGCACACAATGAAAGCAGAGAAGTAAAATTCTAAGTACTCCCATGTACATATACCCCTGTACATATACATGTAGCACCAAAACTACCCGAATCATCAATCACCCACAATTAAGTACCTTCATATAGACATGTGTGTAACATGTAAATAATCCAGTAACCAAAACTAGCTCTCCCCTAGACCGATGGATGTTCGGTCATGCTCTCACAACTCACACTTACCTGAGCGTAGGTGCGATGTTGCATAAAAGTAAACTAACGACATATATGGCTATTTCATATATGAAGGCTACCACCAATCTAACACACCGGGTAGCATAGTGTGGGAGAGTCATCACACATACATACCTTGGCCTGGGCGTAGATGCATAAATGAAAAACCCCCAAGTTAGTACTTATATAAGCCACCTAATAATCCTTATATGGGCATAAGGAAATTGACCACTGGCATACTTAGATTTAGAATTTAGTTTTCACAAACATATGTATAGCTATAAGTTGATAAAACTGATTTTATAAAACAAAACCTTTGTTTTAAATACACATACGACAAGTTTAATGTTGAATCTTGCTCCGATACCAGCTGTAACGGAACCGTCCAAATTATAAGAGCACAAGTACAAAAACAATCACCGAAGTGATCAAATTCTCGCACTTGAGCCCATATAACTCCGGTAGTCCAATGAAATCACGAGGGATTTCAAACCATCCAACATACAAGCCAAGATCGTAGTGATTCAACATAACAAGTCATATGTTACAACCATTTCACAAGTAATTGAATATACATCGGAGTTCAACATAGTTATTACAACTTAAGTTCAAAAGTAGCGGAAGCAAAGTAATTTGAAACTAACAACACCTTTATTTCAAATATATGCCAGTACTAAGGTCGACTTCCAACAAAAGCATTAGAGAGAAGATAACTCAGAAGGATCATGCCCGTGATCACACTCCGCCTCTACGGCAGGAGCCAACCAACTCTTGCAGTCGCCATGATACAGCACAACCTGCAACAAGTGGGGATAAAACCCTGAGTACGACAATGTACTCAGCTAGACTTACCCGTCATAAACCAGAAATAAAGTGACACCAAGGATCATGCAAGGCTGATATAAGGTGGGCTAGCTTAACAACATTTTGCATAAAAGCTTATTATGAATAAGTAATCATTAATGCTTAAGCATCAAGTTAATTATCATTAACCTGTCATCTATATTAGAACCTGTACTAGAGCACTCACTTTATTAGGAGCAAACAATATTAACCATAGCAGGTATAAATTGAGGCAACCTTTCCATCGTTATCCAATTAACCATCCGTTCAATTTAATGGAATCTACGTTGCCGCTGCTCAAGTCAAGTGCTCACTAACCGGGAGCGACGGCGATTCGAATCGAATTCCTATCCAGCTGGAGGGGTATTTCTAACACTCACCGAGACGCGCCTGGCGAGGGCTGCTCAGGTCATCTTGCGTACAGTTCAGGAATCGCGGGTCCGAATGATGTCGCGACCCCAAGGGCGACACTCTGCCAGGTGATAGGGACTCTAACCCTCCCTTGGTCTCACGCCAATGTCCCCAAGCACATCCTTTCTCTCCTCCAAGAAGCAACCTACCATTCGATTCCCGGCCTGAACCATATTACTCGACTTCGCGGTCGGAACGACTTATCCGGCCAACTAAGTGTTAGACTGCGTTCAACATGACTCAAGGACGTACAGCGAATCGGTCCTTAAACGACTCAGACGGGGATAGATCCACACCCAAGACCTCCATGCCTTGTTGCTTCACTATCGTCATCCCGCCCGGTCTCATTTCATTTTATTAACACATGGTTCCATTCCACGATAGCAATATAGCCAACCGTGCCATATATGAATATCCCTACATCTCGCAGGTGACAGGAAATCACCTGACTTCTACCGCTTAAAGCAGGGCTAAGCATCTACTCGATCCTAGTCTATGTAGGATTCAGGGATTCATATATCTAGACAAGGAATGATATAATGCAGCAAGGTTTTCAACCAACTCCTACCACTTAATGCAACAATACTTATAACATACATATAATTAATTGCTTTTGAAGATAGGAGGCTTATAATGCTCCGGGGCTTGCCTGGGGTCCGACTCAAGTCAGAGTATGTCAGATGAATTCACTTGGCGAGCACCTTCCAATCTAGCACTTGTCCGATCCTTCTATCTTCGGGATGGATCCACCAACTCCATCTTCAGGTTCAGCTCCACATCTTGCCATCCACGTAGTGCATCTAGCGTACCTAAATGAGGTGCAATAATGCATATGTATGAATGCATAGAAGTGCAATAAACAGAGTAATCAAGCAAACATACCAAAGTTCACATAAGCACCTACAGCTAATTAACTTAATCCTCATGAAGGCATAACATAGAAGATAGCAAACACATAAATCAAGGCACAAGTATCATAAGATTACAGGGTACCAACCTAAGTACCATCAAAGATATAAGTCACACTTTAACACACAAGCATGACAAAGTGAATCAAAGCACTGAAACTAGAATCTGCCACTTTCTAGACATACATGCAGTAGCTGAGTAAATCAATCATATCTAGAGTTTTAAAAATCCAAATGATGTGCAATAAGACATTCTAGAAATCTTATTAAATTGTCTACAATTCATTTAATATCACCTAAGCCTGATTCCTAAGTTTAAGGGGTCAAAAAGATGAAACTACAGAATCTGGTCTGCTCCAAACAGAGAGCAACTAAATCTGAGACCTAACTTTAAATGTCTATAACTCAAAAACTACTTGGCCAAATACCACCAAATTTTAACACAAGCTAGATACATGAATTATGTACAACTTTTATATAGACAATATGCTCATAAAACATCATTAACATGGGGTAATTTACATTGTCCCCCAGAACTGTCCAGAAACCACATTTGCAAGAAATAATTATTAACTTATGTTGCAAACATATAATTGGACAAAACCAACTTTACTAACATGTCACACATGACTAATGAACACCAGAAAACATAGTGTCCATTCCTAAATAATTTCTTTTAATGCATTTTCTTATTTTATTTAGATAATTAGGTGGAATTATGAACACCTATCAAAGTGCACCATAAATTCTACCAAAATTACATAGGCCTACACATGCTCTCAAAAGTCTACTGTCCAAATCTCAATCTATTTGGGCAAGTATATCGACCTCTACGAAAAAGACAAATAGCTATTGCAATAATCATGTGAGAGCAAGTTAAACTTAACACTCAATATTTTCTGTGAACACAAGGCCATATTATTAATCAATATGATAGAGAAATATCATACTAAGGTAATGGAACAATATTTTCTATTTTATCATTTATATATTATTTATAAGCTATTTATCAAGCTATAAACAAGTTAAATTAATAACTTGAGCATACAGTAAGAAATGACCATGAAATTTATACCACAGTACACCCATTGCATGACAATCCTACCATAAAATTTTCACATCAATTGGAGCATCACAACTCAAGATATAAAAATAACAAGGAAAACAAGCATTTATTTTCCATTTAACAAGATCTAGGTAAAACATCCTGAAACCCGGAAACAACCTATAAGTTTTATATTTTTCTTAGATAGTGCATATTACTAGAAGACCAACAAAATTGGAATCACTAATTTTGGACTTCTAAAACTCCAGATATTGATGAAAGCAAGTTAATCCATTTCCAAAACCACTTTTCACTAATGAATTTCTACAGCACAAACACATGCATGCATGGCACAACCGATTACCCTAACATGCAGAGCACTTCACAAGAATTCCAACAAAACAAATTGCATAATTTTCGGAGCTACCAAATATGAGATATAGATTTTACAAAATAAAAGAAAAATCTGTAAATTCGGGCACCAAATGAAATCGGGCGGGACCCACATGTCATACTCTCACCCGTCTTCTTCTACCTCCAGTTCGCATGAACTGAACAACGCGAAAGTGAGAGGAGGTCGGTTCTGCCGGCAACAGAGGCGGTGCCGGCGGCTAGACCGGCTGGGGACGGGCGGGAGAGCCTCCACGGGACGGCGCGAACCCGCCGGCGTCCGCAGCTTGACCCGCGGTGGACGGAGGTGGCTTGGCCACGTGCGACCGGACGACCGCGACGGCACAGCTCGCCGGCAGTGGCCCGAGGGCGGCAACGACAAGCTTGCCTAGGCGAAAAGGAGCGGCGCGGGGTGCGGAATACCAGGGCGCAGCTAGCTAGGGCGGAGAAGACGCGGAGCAGCGAGGACGGTGTGGCAACGAGCTCAGCCCGACCGACAATGGCGGCCGCATCCGCGTTCGACGCGCGCGAGCGCCAGAGAGCGAGCGAGGGAGCGAGGGAGTGAGTAAGAAGGAGTGGGGAATGCTTTGGTGCTTCTCCACTGCGACCATAGGGCGCAGGGGCGCGTGGAGGCGAGATAGGCGCGAGTTCACGCATGGCGGACACGCACTGGACGCGCGGCGTCCTTAGGGGCAATTTGACGAGCACGTGGCGTGCAACAATGTGGCCGGCGTGGGAGCTGATTTTGGGTCGGCTACGGGCCGATTTTGGACCTGGGCCAAGAAGCAAAGTCGGAGCTCACTCGATGCTCTACAATTTTCGTTAAGGTTCCATGGCCATTAGAGCTCTCCATCAGCAGAAAATTAAGCGTCAAATTGGCACTGTCAACATGTTAAAGACAATCACATTAGAGCTCGGTTTTCACTGGTTTTGAGATACCAAACTCGATCAAACGAATTCCCACTTTTGGTATGTCCTTCTCCAAAGAATAATCTCCAACTTTTATATTTGGCTCAACTCTATTTATTTAGTAAAATTTTGAGAACGCGACATGCCAATCAAGTTGTTACTAATCTCGGCCTTAATTATTTCTAAGTCTGAAAACAGCTGCAGATTCAATCTTCCCGCCTCAGTTTCACTTCCTTCCAAGCTGATTCATGATATGCTCCAAAAATAAAGTTTGTTGTACTCAAACTAAACTACAACTCTTATTAAGGAAGCATCAACTAGTTCGGCTTGGTTAGGAAACTACATAGCTCCAAAGTAGGGTACCCGAAACTGAAACTCACTCAGGACTTAGCCAAATTTCTGGGCTCCCAGACAGCACTGCATTGAATCTTGTGAGCACTATTTGACTAGGTTAGAGGCCAAACTAGCTCTTGACCATTAAATAAAGTTTGTTCTACATAAGAATAACTACAACTTTTCTTTAAGGTCAAACCTCATAACTAGTGCAGAAGTTAAACTTTTACTTTTGTCAAAGTAGCAACTCGATAAAGCCTAAACTAAGGTTTTAGTCCAATTAAGACATTTTCTTGGCATTTTCTCAACATGAACCCTTCATGACTTTTGTTGTAGAGTTCATCTAGAGTCATTTGGGAAAGTTTGCATGGTTTGGTTGATGATCTATAGTTCCATTAACTTAATGGGGCAAATTCCAATAGGAATGGAACTTATAATTTCATGTGACTTTTTGATTCCAAACTTCATGAAACTTTTCCAGGGATCAATATAGATAGTTATTGAGGTGAGACATGTGAAGATACTTTGATAGCAACACCCAAGCATATATCTTTTAATTGAGCCTATATGTAAGCAAGGGTGCACATCCAAGTTTAGGTTAGGTTTTATTTCGATAGGTTTGACATTGGCATCGTCATCTCCACTTAATCTGTCGTGTTTGAGCTCAAACCCATTGCCTAATTGGTGATAAACACCTGGGGTGTTACACATAGTCCGCCTTAATCACGATGGTATTCTCATCGGCCTCCTTTTCACCAGCACAGCCCCTTTTCCATCGGCAGCAACCTTCGATCTCCTTCCATCGGTATATTCCCTGTTTCATCGGCTGCAGTCTTCACACCTTCCTTCATCGGTACATTCCCTTATCTTATCGGCAACAGTCTCCAAACCTTCTTCCATCGGCATCGGCAATAACACCCTTGACCTCATCGGCAACATTCCAAATTAAATTCATACACTGTCACCGCTTAAAAACAAACTTATTCTCCTTGGCTATCAATTCACACGGCAATCTTTCCCTTGCCGATTAGTCTTTCCTGATCATTTTGACACGTGCTAAAAACGGTGTCAACAGTATTGGATTTGGTCAAACCTTGTGATCTGTGTTGAGGAACTTAACATGCTCCCAAGATCAAGATCACGTACACTCCACATATATTCTGCTACTCCTATACTAGGAGTACACAACAACATGTTTTTCATCCACCAAAAATGTTCTCCTCCTACATTGCAATAAGATACAAAAAGAAGATTGTTAGAAATACATGCTCTAAGTTTTTATTAATGTCTTTCTTAAAGTTTTTCAATTGCAGAATGAGGTATGTGGCTATGCAAAAGAAAAGTATTGAAAAAAATGGACAAGTTTTGAGAAATCTAAAACAATGGGTACTCAGATGCCCGCCATGAAAAAAGAAAAAGAAGAAAAAGATAGCCCATGTTCTCTAGCAAAAGTATTTTCCAAGTTTCAAATAAGAGGGACATGTTCTAAGAGCGTAGTAGAAATGGGATAGCCACTATATATTCCACACACAAGCACATCTTGATCTAAGAGTATGATATCTTTCTCCTTGGATCCTTGTTTTGATTTTACAATATATGCAATGTAAGTATGTTTTCATTTTCATCCTACCTAAGCTCCACATAAACTTTTAGAAGTAGGCAAAAAAAGAAGAAGGCATCAATCTCACATGCCTTGGTATGGATCCAGAAATACCACATATAATGAGTGATTTGAGAGTACTACAAAAAAGGAGAAGGTGTTATGTTTTATTTTCAAACTCTAATTGACTTCATTGAAGGAAGAAGATGAACTATTTCAAGTTGTTCCATTCTTCAACTGCCCAAAGTTTCATGGTAGCCACATTGAATGCCATAGTGCAGGTATTACTAGGAATGATTTATGTTGATGTCTTGTCCTAAACTTATGTTTGCAATAATCTATCCTTTTCTTGAGGACGAGCAAAAGTCTAAGTGTGGGAGGTTTGTTGACGGCAGTTAACAACCATTATGAACCGTCAACTTGACTCAAAATAGCTGCATAAAAGGAATCACCAACATAGAATAGGGCTAAACTAACAGAATTCTATGAGTTTTGGTAAATCTGTGTTTTGTAGGGATTAAACAGGAAAAGAGTCCAAGATGGTTCACATGTCGGACTAAAAAACATAATCTACGCGGGAACTATTGACGGTCGATAACTACTAAAATAAACCATCAACTAAACATGGAAAAGAGGTATAATAGAAACTACCTACATAGAATAGGGGTTTAAACTAATGAATTCCACGAGTTTTGATGATTTGTATATTGTAGAGGGTTTATTTAGAAAAAACAGCAATGGGACCACTATCATACTCTCCAAACAAGCAAACCGACGTTAAAATAAATATTCCACGGCGACACCGACTTAAGAAGGATCTAGAAGACACGAGAAGGTGACCCACAAAAGGAGGGGCCCACCTGCCATAAAGGGCAGGCGGCTGCCCCCAAGCTAGGTTGGCCGACCATGCCCAGGCCCGCTTGTCAACCGCCTTCGCACGATCATCTCTACTGCTCATTTAGGTCGGTTTGATCCTATGGCCGTGAATAAATGAGACACGGATCAATGACATGGCACTTGCTTGGCCACTACTCCACCTCTGGGCTATATATACCAGCCCCCTACCTCCTCCAAGATCATTATCTCTCATACAGATCAAGGCACAAGGCTAGGAGAATTAGGGCTAGACTCTCCAATGTAGTAGATTAGTTCTAGTTGAGGGTTAGGGAGAGTCGAGCTACACTCAGGTTTTGGAGAAATCTTTGAAGGTCTGGTATATCCTTGTATCTTACTTTTGCAAGACTTATGTTCTAATATATTCATCTTCTCTATTTACTTTTATGCAATTCATGTGTATGGCTAGTATAGTTATCATACCTTTGCATGGGATCTCCGCTCATATTGAGTGCTCTAGTTATAGATCGTGACTAGAGTAGTAATCGCTAGTGTAGACATGGTGTCTAGACTATAGGTTACCTGAGGTTGCGCTCAATCCTCTGGTTAGTTGTGGTGCCTCTAGGGGTGATAGCTCTGTTGGTTCTTTGAAATCCACCATGTTAGGATTGATGTTTCGTAAACCTTCCCAGTTTTTTTGAGAGTCAAAAAGGAACTGGTGCTCCAAAGTGTTAATGTGCGGTTGCTATATCTACCTATAACTCAGTTATCGTAGAACTAAAGTACTAGAAAAGTATTTAGGAACCTTGAACTCACCCATTGTCCTCTCACTTTAGCTAACTTGCTCTTTTATCATGGAGTTGTCCTGTGTGTGTTGTTATGCATAATTCCTATCAGTTATCACTTACCCCTACTTTAGTCTAGTTGGTATATTAAGTTAGTAGATACATGATAGTAAATTATAAGTCTCTTTAACCATTGTTTCCCTGAGGATAAATACGATACTCTAGAATACTTCCGGGTAAAAGCTACAATGGTATTCTGTGGGCTTGCAGAACCTTCCATATTTAGTTTGCGTTAACAAATACCAATATGAACCAAGTCAAGAAGATTCTAGAGAACACAAGAAGGCAAGCCACCAAAGAGGGGGCCCACCTAGCATTCACCCAGGTCGGCTGTCCCCACCCTAGGTCAGCTAACCCAGGTGGGTCCCACCTGTCAGCTTCCTTCGCAAGTCGGTTCTCCATCGCCTTAGGGTTTTTATCTTCACCGTTGATCAAAGTCAGTTTGATCTGAGGGCTCCGGTGTATCCCATCGGCCTATATAAGCAGGACCCTACCCCCTGGGTCAGAGCATCCTCAATCCTGGGAAGAAACCCTAAGCCTCCTCTACAATCAAGAAACCCTAGATAGGATCAAGAGCCAAGCATTCAAGAGGAGATTAGTCTTGTAGTCTTCCAAAGATTAGGATTAGTCTTATTTAGAGATAGAGAGATAGAGTGTTGGAGGAGTTGATGGCCTATCGACTCTACAGCTTGTACCTGAGGGATCAAGTTCCATTGGAGCTTGCTTTTGAGATTTCTCTGGTATTCAACTTCTAATTCGAGTAAGTGACATTGCTATTATTGTTCTTTTTGTTTGCGACTCTTTTGAGTGCTTTAATGTTGGTAGCTCCTTGATTGAAGTAGTATTCGTAGTGTAAGCATGGCGCTTAGACATCGATTACTCGTAGATGCACCCTACTTTCCAGATCAGTGTAGCTCGCAAGGGTGACTTTACCTCATTGAATCTTTCATAGTCCACCTCCCGTTTGTAGGACTAGTAGGACCTAGTTGCTAAGGAAAACATCCTCTGCTGGTGTCTTTTCTTAAGTAATGTCCCTGTTGGAACAATCATAACATAACTTGCGAAGGTTAAAACTAGATACCTTATTGATCTTCTCTATAGCCTATACTCTCCGTCCTTGCTTGCTTCTCAGGAGTTTAAGCATAGGCTTAGTTTCTCACATGTTCCTCCCTGTGATAAAATATAAATAACGATACTCTGGAATACTCCCGGGTGAAGTGCTACATCGATATACTATATGTGCGTACGTGGATAACATTATTATCTTGTGTACATTTAATTCATACCAACATGAGGGAGGGGGCAAAACACATGCCTCTCTGCTCAGGATGGAAGAGAGGAGGGAGGAGAGGACGGTGGTAGCTTTTTGTACTATCATTTTCTCACCATTAGTTCTTGGCTAGAACTGACAATGATAGCATAAAATCACTATCGATACTTGGCTAGAACGAGCAGTGATATGTGACCGTCCAGTCACTACCGGTTGCAGCCACAAACCGGTAGTGATGTGGACCTTCACTGTCGATTTTCGCTGAGCCCATCATTTTTTGTTTTTCAAGCTCAGAATCGGCAGTGAAGGTACATCACTGCCGGTTCATTAAATATGGCAGTGATGGTGCCGGCACTGATGTTTGATTCTATAGTAGTGAGGCCGCTTTTGCTTCTGCATGCAAAGGACACTAGGTCCCTAATGTATATGCAAGAATCATGTCACCTAGTGGCACTCAATAACCGCTTAGCCAAAGATTTCCCCTCTTTATAGTATGGCTATCGATCTTAAATGTGATCACACTATCTATAGTGTCTTGATCACCAAAATAAAAATCTATTTGATACCTTTGCCTTGATCAATACTTGTTTTTGTTTTTCTTTTTCTTCTTTTCCAAGTTGGAGCTTGATCACCATCATCTCATGTCTATCTTCATCTCCATGGACCTCACATCGCTCCATCACTCGGCATGTACCAGCCTTGCTCAAATTAACACTCATGACAAAGGTTAGTACTTAGATTTCATCAATTATCCAAAACCAAAAACTATGGCTATCAAAGGCTGAGCACCTAGAGGGGGACGCCACCGTCTATACATCTAGGACACCTCTCTTTTTAGTTAAACTGGCTATGATCAGGGAGACAAGGATGAAAGATTAGGGATGAATGGGTCAAACACCGGTCAAACCAAGTCACATCTAGAGAAATAAAGGCTTTTACCGTATATCACTACTGGTTCAAAACATCACCCGCCAGTGATCTAAGAGCATGACTACCGGTTATGCCTCCAAACCAGCAGTGATACACTGCCAAGTTGTGCTATCAACTGGCAGTGATGTCGTTTTTCTTCTTTTTATTTTTTGATATTTTTGACTTAGGTGCACACAAAAACCAATCATAGAAAAATTGAGCTCAAAGAAGTGAAAGACGTTGCCTATGGAATTTTTAGAAGATGTGCTCAAAAGTCATTAAAAGCTTCTGGGCCCGAACGACGATCTTCTGATCTGTTTTATGAAAAAATAAATTTGCTAAAAGACGAACATTATCAATTAAATTAAATATTATGTCTCTGGTGGTAATCTTACATATTCATTTTGGTAGATTCAAATTCGAATCGACGCTTTCACGTGTGGAGACCAGTAGATAGTTGTTAGCTCTTTGAACTTGGGGAAGCGTTAAAATAGAAGATCAGGAAGGATTCAGATCAGGAATGCTTCTATAGAGAATTTGATTGTTCTGTTACACATGGATCATTTGCTAATGAAACATAGGCAATTTATAACTCTATTCTCTACCAAGGTTAGGCAATATAGAACTCTATGGGTGTGTTTGGTTTCTTGGCCAATTTCTAGACCGGTTAGAATCCTAGACTGGGCAGCCTTAGCCTGCTCCCACCAAGCCAAACCTTGGTTGTTTGGTTGTCTGTACTATGTTAGTCTTGCTAGCCTCAGGATGTGTTCGATTGTCTCGTTTGTTTTGATACAGTCACCTTCTCTAGTACACTAAGATTACCCCATTAAGGAATTTCGCCGAACACCTGGTGGGTGCCTCTTGAATGGTGGGCAGACACGCCATACGCCATGCTGTGCACTGGCACGAGCATCGCTGACTACCAGGCCGCGTGCATGGGCGACTGTTTACGTTAGCCAGGAAGTTCTAGAGGCAGCCGATGCGCGCCTGTCGGCATCAACCACTTCAACGATGCGCGCCCATCCTGCACGTCCACGGCGGCATCCATGGTCGTGTTGTCCTCCTTCATGTCGTCCACCGCGGGCAGCTCCACCACTGGTGGCACTACGACCTGGAGCGTTCGCTCAGCTTCAAGAACTGGGAGGCGATGGAGGCAGCAGCCACGGCGGCGGCATCAACGGCGTGTGCCTGGGCACCATCATCGCCGCAAATCGACGGGCAGAGTTGTATAATCCTCTTGCGGGATTATCTGCGCGTATATACATCGTCTGCTTGAGCAGAATACACAAGTAAATCAGACGTAATTGTGAATCTACTCTCAAGTCCTCGAGGGGAGAGGACTAGACGTACCTAGATGGCAGTGAGCTCCTCAGGGGCGCCGTCGGAATCACTTCCGCTGTCCATTTGAGCCGGCTGCTATCTGTTTCCCCTTTTTTTTCACTTGGACAGCAGTGCCATCATCGGCGAGGAGCTGTGGTGGAAGACGGTCGACTCGTGTACCTGACAAGGTTCTGGGATTCGACCGAATTAGTCCGAATTTCGGCGAAATTCGTCCATTTCGGTGAGGTCCGAATCGAATTTTATGCTTTGCATTCCGAAATTTCACCGAATTGAGTCCGAAATTCATCCGAATTTTCCCGAAATTCGTCCAATTCGGTTGGGACCGATTTTTTTTCCAAAACGAATCCCAAAACCTTGGTACCTGAACATAAGTCCATCTCCTTCTTTGACGTGACCTGCAGCATCCCGCCGCAGCTCGAGCGCTCCGTCTCCCCGGTGGCCTCCCCAGCGCGGTTGCGACCTCCCCAGCACAGCTCCCCGAGGGGGTCACCACCTCGCCAGTGGGGGAGTCATACACCAGGCAGAAGAAGCCCGACGAGGAGGAACATGGGTGAACGAGCAAGCAGGGTGGCGGTGAGGGGAACAGTTGTCGGAGTGAAGCTAGGCCTAGCCAGGAAAGAACGACCCATCCCTGCGTTCTTCTCAAGCCAGGCCATGGGCTCAAAGGTGGCTTAGCTGGGCCTGGCCAGGGGCTGTAAATAGACAACCAAATAGCTGAAAAGTGGCTTCCTAGAGCCTAGTTGGGGTTAGCCACCCAACCAAACACACCCTATATTCTCTATCTAGGACAATCTCTGCTTTCTCTGTTCTCTACCCAGAACGGACCAATTTGGGCTGGAGATGCATACGCTTGTGGACTTGGGCCGATTATTCCTACGAAGTCCAATGGGCTGCGTAGGTCCAATCCCCAGACAGGAGATGCTAGAAAGTGTTGGCACAGAGCTTCAAAATTCTCCCAAATATCTCGAGCCCAGGTCCACTTGATTAGAACTTGTTACAATCTCAACCTTGGGGTAAAGAGTTTACACTGCTTATGTTTACTTGAACTTTTTTCTTGTACGTAGGAAATGAGATTTTTTATTTTTACGAGAGGTCAATCAAAAAAGAAATATTACTCAATCAAAGATCCAACTGATCCCGGCGTTTAGGAGACAGATCGAATATTTTAAGGAACAAGAAAATCACGAGAATCTTTTTCTCTATTCACTACCATTCCGCATCTTCGACTTCTATTAGTTTCTTTTCTTCTTTAATGCAATAGCTATAGTTTTATATAGAATCTGGATCTGTAGATAATAATGTTGTTCGGACCTGAAGTTTCCCTATATACAGATTAGGGAAACATTTATCTTATTCTATTTTATTATGCCATTCAAACCAATGGGGTGGGGGTGGGGGCTACCGATTTACGAGTCGTCCACTTCTGCAATTCAAATAGAGGAGGACCTTTGACGATGGGTTACTAAAAAAAAAGGACCTTTGACTGCGAGAATCCCGACAACTTGGTCCCCAGAACACTTGTACTCATTCCAAATTATAAGTCAGATTTTGTTCTTGTACACTCTCTCCGTTCCAAATTATAAGTCAATTTTGTTACGTATTTAGATATATGTTTATCTAGATAGATAGCAAAATAGAATGTATTATATCTAAATACATAGCAAAATGGTCAAAACGACTTATAATTGAGAACGAAGAGAGTAATAAAGAAACAAAGAAGGTTTTTAAAGGAAACACACAAGATACTACAACAGCGTAAGCTCTCTCCAGGCAATTGACACAACATAAGCCGATTGCTGGTTTGTGTCCACCTGGTGCTCAAAATGAGGGGCTTATTTCAACACAGAAGAAAAGCAGGGTCGGAGCGAGAGTGACTTCAAAGCCCTCAGCCAGCTAGAACGACGATCCATTTGTATTTTGTCTCCCCGGGGTTTGTTCCGGTTTCCTTTCTTGCTGCGGTTGAGGACTTTTCCTGGTACTGCTCTCGTTTCCACGGGGCGTGGGCCTGGGCGCCCCCAGCACGAGGCGTTCGCCAGGGCGTTGCGGGTTCTTGGGGATGGTGACCTCCAGCATGCCGGCCTTGAGGTCGGCCGTCACGTTGCTGCCGTCGTACTCCTTGGTCAAGAGCAGCCGGATGTGGAACGCGCCCACGCCGTGCGCGTCCTCAGGAAGCGCCGGCTGTTGTGCGGTGACCCTGCGTTTGATCTCGAGGACGTCCTCACTGGTGGTCACCTCGATGTCGCTCGCCGACAGCCCTGGCACCTGGAGCCACAGCGTGACGCGGTCATCCTCCTCCTTGATGTCCCACCGCTCCTTCCCGTCTGGCGGGGGCACGGGGCACAGCAGAACTGCAAAGTATGCTCTCGTCAGCGATGCTGAATTCCTGATCCACCAGCTAAGGAAATGGAATACTCACCAGTGGGCGGGATGCTGAATGCCGGTGGCCGTTCTTTCTCCGGGAGTGCACAGGTCACGGTGAGTGTCCGCCGTCGGCACTTCACGGTAGCAGAAGGCCGCAATGTCACCGCGGGCCTCCAGGAACCACGGGCTAGCAAGAGAGAGGAAGTCTGCAGGACTGGCGATGGTCTCACTGCAGTGGTGTAAGATCCCATAATCGTCGACATTTGTCAACACTAGTGTGGAAGAGATAGGAATGGAGAGATCTTAATGGATGCTAATTCTTGCGTAGTTGGAGAGTTCTATAGTACTCATATATGTATGGTGTCAAAGAAGAGCGTCTATATAAATAGACAGATGGATAGGGAGAGACACTAGTGAGAAATGCTAATGGTGGCCTTTGCTTGCTCGGGTTATGATGGAATAAAGCGGCCCGGGTTGTCAGGCAAGCCTGCTTTGTTCTGGTACGACAAGTTTAATTTGATGCTTCAGACGCGAGGTGGAGGGATGCCGATCTTGCAGGCCTTTCAGACTAGTGTGGACCAAATGAATGGTGTTTCCTTCTCTTCTTTTTTGCTTTGCTCGGTTTGCTTCATGAGTAGGGAGATCTTGATTCGTTCCACTTGTTCTTGTCATTATCTTGCTTCGTAAGTTCTCTTTCTATATATACTAGCTACACTCATGTATTCTAGTTACACTCATGTATTGGTGTGGTTCGCCTGTTTTATACTAGAATCACCCACACTTAAAGTTTAGACAACATCTTGCTGCGCCATGAGAAAGGCATCATCTCTGAAACTTGAGCTTAACCACTGCTACAGACTTGATTTCAGAAGACAAGCCTCAGGATTAATAGAGGCCAGCATAAGTATACAAAAATACACTCGGATTTTCAAAGACACTACCGCCTCTGAGTGAAAATGAGGGCTATCTTTAAAGGTGGACCTTTTAAGAGGCCCCTCTATTTATTGAGTTCAACCCATCCAGCCCAACTCGGCCCACATGCCAAACTCTAGCACATATAGTAGATCTCCACCTTTCGCACCTTCATTCCTCCCATTAGCAGCCACACACGCCACCTCTGTGTGTGTGCGCGGATCTTGAGACGGCAGTGCTCCCCTCTGACAATGGCGCTAGAAGTTGCTCCCTGCACCAGCAGTACTCTGGGCCCGCCCCCCTCCGGTAGTGATGCTCAGAGCTCTCCCCCTTTTCTTGCCTCGTCCTCCAAAACGAGCAGCAGCAGATCCTCACCGGCTCTCCTCCTCTCCAGCTATACTACGACGCCATGCTCCAACCCCCATGGCGTCGGCTATTCCTTACCCAAGGTCATCCACCTGTGGCTCCAAGGCACCTAGGGCTAAGGCTGAGGCTGAGGTGAATCTAGTGAAGGGCGGTGCCAAATCTTCTCCTCACCACATGTAGCTCCAGGATATGTGGTGGCGCTCCCCAATGTGAGAAACATGATAGCTATTTCCTTTCCTCTCAATTTTTCTCTCATTGTTTTCCTCACAGGTGTGGTAGGATGGATGGTGAGGGTACGGGGAGAGAGGACATCATGGCAAAGGCGAGGGAAGGGGGGAGGAGGGCAGAGGAAGGTAGAGGATGGACCAACGGTGAAGAGAGAGGATGGTGTGGTAGCAAGGAGGCAAAACACGACATGGCAGTGGCATGCAGATCAACGGCATGGCAGCAGCATGTGGATTGACGGTGTGGCAGTGGTGTTTGTATCGACATCGTGGTGATGCCTCAGCGACCTAGATCGAGGCCCAGACTCGATTGCACATTTGCAGCTGCATTTTTTTGTTTTCATTTGTATTAACAGTGGTGTTCATGCACACCTGTCTCTATAAACACTACTACACAAAATATTTACCGAGGCGGGCAAAATTGATTAACCGAGGCGGTTATCGCAACCGCCTCGGATCAAAGGTCACAGTTAATAGGACCTTTTCTGAGGCGGTTGTTTGCCCGCCTCGGTTAATCACACAAAAAAACAAAAAAGGAAACCCGTGGATAAGCCCGCCGAGCCCATCCATGGGACGACGTCGCTGTAGCCGCCGCTCACCGATCCCGGCACTAGTCGCCCACCAAATCCGCCTCACTACCATCGGATCCAGCCTCGCGCGGCCGTGGATGTGCCATCGGGAAGCACGCTGGCCGTGGATCCGCCGCCGACGTCGGATCTAGGCCCGCCGAAGCAGCTGCCACTGGATCTGGCATGGAAGAAGAAGAAGGGAGAAGGGAGCTGCTGCCGGGAGCAAGTCGTGGCCATGAGGTACCATGGCCGGGAGGGGAGGAGGGGCTGCTAGGAGGGGCCCCTACGTGATGGCTGCCCCGCATGGCCGCCAGGAGGGCCGCCATGCGCGATGCCCCAAGCGCCTCCCAGCATGGCCCCCTACGTGCTGACCCACCCGCCGCACCACAGCAACGCTAGATGGGGAGGGGAAGGGAGGGGAGGCGCCACCATGCCGAGAGGGTGGGGAGGGGAGGCGCCGCTGTGGAGGGGCCTCAGCCACCATGCAGGAGGGAGAGGGAGGGGATGCCGACGGGAGGGAGAGGGGAGGGGCACTTGGGTGCAGTCGGTGGAGGGCCTCGATGCTAAGTGAGGGAGGCATGGGAGAAAGGAGGGAGTAGCGCTGAGTAAAGTGCGAACACCGCTGTGTGAAGCGCTCAGGTGAAGGGCAAGCGGCGCCGAGTGAAGGGAACCCTAAGTCTCCAGCTGCTGTATATATACGAACCCTACAGCTGATTGGATTTGGGCTTTTTCTGGGCCTTGAGGATATTAACCGAGGCATAGGCCTGCCTCGGTTAATATATTTTAGGAGGTGGTTATTTTTTAACCACTTCGGTTAATCGATTTTGTGAGGCGGTTGCCTATAACCACCTCGGTTAATAAAAAAATGACCGCCTCGGTTAATCCACGGCATTAACCGAGGTAGTTCAAAATCATGCCCACCTCCGAGGGAGTTTTGAAATGGTCACCGTTAAGTTTTATTGTAGTAGTGAAATCAGGATCAACACAGACATTGAAGCAGATGCGGCATGGTGCATGTCTTTTAACCTATTTTGCCCAAATCTATAAAAAATTATTGTGCTAGTAAACTTGTATCATGCTAGTAAAGTCCCATCACAAGAACTCTAACTACTTTAGCTTACATGAATAACTCATTCTTTAGAACTTAAACCCTCAGCATGAGTGCACACTTCTACATTAAAGGTTTACAAGGGAAGAAAATAACATGTTATGAGCAGGCTGCTCACCCATCTCTAGGAAGTCGCCTTAGTTAATAGGACATAGGAGAGGTAGGGACATTTGCCCATCTAGGAAAATCAATTAAGAAAATCCCATTGCTTGCTTGATGAGTGAAAACAGCACCAACATGCCACTCATGCAACAACACAAGTTGTGCACACCACATAGCCCTTACACTGACACATATGCCTTGCACAATGTTTGAGAAAGATGTAATGGTGCCTGGTTGAACTAGTGCCTATGACCACACTAGAGCAACCCCCTCTCTCTTGCCTAATCAAGGCACATCTCGCCTAATGCAAGCCACTCTGTGGCCGTCCCCGATCTCCACGTGTTTGGATTGAACCATATCTGGAAAGAAGGAAGAGGGAGATGAGGGTAGAGGTCATCGATGAATCCGAATGTTGAAAGGAGAGAAAGGAGTAGGCAAATGCCAATTGGATCCATATGAGGCTGCTGCTACATTTGATCTTGCTTTGCACATAGGAGATCTAGAATTGCCGTGATCAAGCATCCCTACTCTATTAGGTTGAGGCAGCCATGAGCGGTAGGGCAATGCTGCACCCACGGCCATGTTGGCAAGGTGGCCGCTCTAGGCGGTAGCACTTGGAATAGAGAGAGGAGAGGACACTACTAGGGCGACGAGGTAGGAGAGGAGATCAAGCCGGCAGGGTGAGAGAGGAAATGAGAGGGATATTGGGAATGATGTGGTGAGTGGGGCTATAAGAAGGGAGCGGATGAGGGGGGGAGGCTGGGAGTGTCTAGGACTTTGGGTTCGGTGTGCCTAAGAAAGTGTGTCCTAGGCTAGGTTTTGCTTAATGTGCCTTAACTATATTGACAGGGGTGGACCTCTCAAAACCCTCTCTAATTTTAAAAGCGGCCCTTTTAAGGGACATGTCTCTCTTCATTAATTTATAAAGACAGTGTTTATTTGACTGTCTCCTAAAATGGCCCCACCCCTTCTAGCATTTTTGGAGACAAACACTTTTAGTTCACCTCTATAAATAAAACTGGTTGTTTCCTAAAGTCAGTAGAAGCTAGACATTCATATAGCTTCTCACATATAACAATAGCTAGTTATGGTTAGGCTCTTGAAACTATGCTCAAGGCATATTCCATTATAAGGAACCTAACTCTTAACCAAGGTCCTATACGAATGAAGGCTTTGCTTTTTGTTAGTGTTGACACCTGTGGAGGCACACAGAGACAAAATCCACAAGCGCATGGGTATCGAAGTAGTTTTCACCCAGAGTATTATCGAGTATCGTATCCATGAGAAAACATGTGTGTATTGTCTAACAAGTTTGTCTAAGGATAGCAATCAAGGTTTAAGGTATGAGTAGAGAGGATTTCTATAGTTATGACCGTATGCAAAGCAAGGCTTATGATTCTAATATTCACTTTGGGACACCGCTTAAATGGTAAAGCACCGCTAATAGATAACTCTACTGACATGACTACGGTCCTACTAATTTAAGAACCTGCTCAATTCGATATGGACTACAAAGGACAGATGGGGTTGTCACCTCCAGCTTCTAGCACACAACCAAAAAGCAAGGAGCAAACATAGGTAGCCGATAGCCTAAGCACGACACTTAATCTAATGATTACTACTCTAATCCGGCTAGCAAGAACTAGAGCACTCAAAAGAACTATGAACCCATGAATAAAAGAGCACAAAACATACTTTAAACAGAAATCAATTACTAGAGGTATCTCAGATGTAGAATTGGAGAAGCCTAGATCCGCTAAAGTACAAGCTGTAGAGGTAGCACCGACAGGCCTGTACCATCTCCAAACTCTTCCCTTACTCTCTCTATTGTATACAAGAGTAGATCCTAACTAGAGGACTAATCTCTCTTGATGCCCTGATCCTGAGAGGAGGATATGAATTAGGGTCTCAAGATGATCTCAGGGAGGGGCGTTGGGGCTGGTATATAAGGCCAGAGCATCAATTTTGGACCCATGGATCAAACTGACTTAAAAGAATGGCGGAGATGCAATCTAGGAGGCGGTGGAGAACCGACATAGCAATGGGGGGCTGATAGGTGGGCCTAGGGGGCCAGGAGAGGCCAGCCCCTAATGGCAGCCACCTACCTTCCGCTTCGGTGATTTGCCTTCTCGAGTCTTCTAAAGACTTTCCACGTCGGTTTCGCTACGGATAAATGTGATTTGCTTTGACGAATAGGTCCTCCTTACCAGTTTTCTGGATAAACCCTGCTGAAAACACAGATTCACCAAAACTTATGAAATCTATTAGTTTAAACCCCTATGCCTATGTTTGGTGATGGAATTAAGCATATATGCAGGTTATATTAATGGTTTATAATTGATGTTAACAACCGTCAACAAGCTTCCCCACACTTAACCTTTACTAGTCCCTGAGCAAAGCTAAACCCAGCAATGGATCAGGAGTTGCTACAATGCTTTCACTCCTCAAAAGTACACATGCATTCAATCAAAAATTCTCCCTCGGATTAGAATAAACCGATCTGACTTTCAAACTTACCCATATACCTTTAACCATGGGGCTTTTTAGCCTTCACTTAGGTCTTGAGCAATTGAAAGATAGAACAATCAATTCACGCACTATGTCTCAAGTTCTTTGTTTCACCATTATTCTAAAGGTTTTTGTAAGTTTTGAAAATAAAACTCAGAGCTTCCATTGTATGACACTCTCAAGTCTTTCAATATATATGGTATTTGTAGATCCTCACTAAGGCAATAATGTTGTTATGCCTTTCTCTTCCTACAACTAAAGCTTATGTGGAGTTCATATGTAGGGAGTAAGCATGAAAGAGCATACTTGCACTGCATACATTGTAAAGTCAAACAGTGGATCCTAAGAGAGTTGAGTTATATAATCAAATCAAGATGTGCATGTGTGTGGATGTATGAGGAGGACATATATGGTGGCTAACCTAATTCTACTATGCTCCTTAAAAATATCTCTCTTTTGAAAATTAGAAATATCTTTGCAAGAGAATAAGGGCTATCTTATTCATCTCTTTTTTTTTTCTTTTTTACGCGGGCATCTAAGTCCCCATTGTTTTAAATATCTTGGATATTTTTGTGTCCATTTTTTCTCAACTTTTTTTCTCTCTTTTCTCTGTTTTGAATAACTTTTGCATAGCCCCATGCCTCTTTTTAGCAACGAAACTTTGAGAGAGGTATCAACAAGAACTTGGAGCATTCATTTGGTGGATGGAAAATCTATCAACATGTTTTTTGTGTGCACCCCCAGTGTAGGAGTAAAACATTTTTAGGTGGATCTAATTGGAAAGCACATTTTTGTGCCTATCGAGTGTAGGAGTAGTGCATATGTGGGTGGTGTATATGTGATCTTGATTTTAAGAGCATGACAAACCTCTCATAAGGGTCAACAAAGCTCGACAAAACTCAATGCAAAAGCAAGCAACATATAAGTGGAAGTTTTTCTAGCCTAAATAACATATATGGCTCTGGTGGGAATTCATGCTTTGTTATACAAGAACTCATTATGTAGCATTTTTATGGTTTTCAAAAGATAAATCTCTAGAACTTTAGAGTCACTTGGAACAAGATAAACAATAGCTCAGACCTTCTCATCTCATATCATATCCACCAATTACCTAAACTTAGATCAAGCATATGCTACCCACGAGTTTCGAGTTCAGAGTAAATCCTTATATCAAAATAATCTTATCCAAAATTCGGGAGCATTCAAGGCTAAAAACTAGGTACTTAAAAGGATTTATAATAGAGCAACTATTCATCATTTTCCTTTTAAGAGATTATCCTAAGAGTTCTTATTATTTATTTAGACCTTAAAAGAAATTAAAGTAAACTATACACACTCTACACATTATTACTATAAACATCTATAACTATTTATTTTGTTTTCAGTTTTTTAAAACAAACTAAATACAATAAAACAAAGGAAGAGAAATACTTAACTGGATACACGGGAGTGCCTCTCCCCTAAGCTGGTTGTTGTCATGGTTCCTTCATCATTTATTGATGCTGTGCTCTGGAGGTTTTGCCTCCCCCACACTTGAATTTTGTTACCTTGGAAACAAGCACCAACAAAAGACAAGAGGGATCCCTGGATTATTTTAGCAGGTAAACATGGTTTTTAAGGGTTTTCATAGAGTAAAGAAGAAGAGCTTAATTGAAAATGTTATTTAAATTCTATGAAGTTAATTATATCCAATTCTTCTTCTGGCAATTGTGTGCCATGGAAAACTTTTAAACGCTGACCATTTACCTTGAAAAGCGTACCTTTGTCATTTTGAAGAATGACTGCTCCATGAGACGATGTGCTAATTATCTTGTACAGTCTTTCTCATTTGCTTCATAGTTTCCCATGTCTAAACAACTAGGGATGAAAATGGATCGGATACGGATGGATATCACTGATATTATATTTGTTTTCATATTTCTGTCCAGATTCGGATTCGAATACGGATAGTGTCAACCATGCCGGATAGGATATGATTGGATATCAGCATCATAAATATGCGATTTGAGTATTCAGATACAGTATCGGATGTTAAATATTTAGACTCGGATATGAATAGATTTAAACCCCTCTAAACGGATTTGGTCTCGAGTACGGTCGAAAAATATCCATACCATTTTCATCCCTATAAACAACTTCACACTGGAATTGAATAGCAATACTTTGTAACCTGGTTTGAATTTAACCTTTTGTCATGCCACCTATTTGTCCTCTCCTTATAAGTTTTGCATTATGATATGCTTTTTCTCACCATTCCTCTAGCTCAGAGAGTTGCATTTTTCTTTTCTCTCCAACTGCTTCGAAGTCCATGTTCCACCTTTTTCTGGCCCAATGAGCTTTGAATTCCAACTCAACAGGTAGGTGATATGTCTTGCCGTAGACCAGTTGGTATGGTGACATTCCAAGAGGTATTTTGTAAGCTATTCTGTAAGCCCATAGTCTCTAGATAACTTATCCTTCCATGTTGTCCTCATCTCATTAACAGCTTTCTGCAGAATGTTCTTGATTTGCTTGTTTGATGTTTCTGCTTGTCCGCTAGTTTGAGGATAATATGGTGTCACGATGTTATGACGGACCCCATGATCGGACAAGAAGCATCACAACTTCCTATCAATGAAGTGAGGACCTCCGTTGCTAATTACCATGCATGGAACTCTGAAGCGTGGAAACATGGTTTCTAAAAACATCTTGTTGGCGTTATTAGAATCTGTAGCTCAACATGGTAAAGCTTTAACTCACTTTGACACATAGTCGACTGCCACTAGAATATATTCACACTGCCAAGATTTTGGAAATGGCCCCATGTAGTCGATTCCCTAGACATCAAAGAGTTCTAACTAGAGGTTGGTGGTGAGTGGCATGACGTCTTTTGCATTGATATTCCCATGTTTCTGACATGGGATGCACCTCCATATGAATTCTTTGGTGACATCGTACATGGTTGGCCAAAAGAATCTACATTGCCAAATCTTAGCATTAGTGTGGAATGCCCTATAATGTCCTCCATACGGTGATGAATGGCATCTTTCAATAATCTTGGTTGCTTCCTCTGCCGGAACACACCTCCTGAGCAGTCCATCGGAGCAAACTCGGAAGAGATACGGTTCATCCCATAGATGGAGGCGACTTTCATGGATGAGGTTTCACTTATTCTCCCCTGGTGATACATAAACTGCAACCATATAATTAACAATATTTGCATACTACGGGTCAGATCCTATGACCTTTAGGATCATGTCATCCTATAGAAAATCGTTGATGGGCAGCTCCTGTGGATTCTCGAACTGGATTCTTAACAAGTGATTGGCTATAGAATTTTCTATCCCTTTCTTGTCTCTAATTTCTAAATCAAATTCTTGAAACAAAAGAATCCATCTTATAAGCCAAGGCTTAGCATCTTTCTTAGTAAGGAGATATTTAAGAGCAGCACGATCAGTGTAAACAATAACCTTTGCTCCTACTAAGTAAGATCTAAACTTATCAATAGAAAAACAACAACCAGGAGGTCGTTTTCAATTGTTGCATAATTCAGTTGAGGTCCTGATAGAGTTTTACTAGCATAAGAAATTGCATGATGCTTTCTATCTTTCGTTTGACCTAAAACTGTTCCCACAGCATAATCACTAGCATCACACATAATTTCAAAATGTAGCAACCAATCAGGGAATTAAATGATTGGTGTAGAGATAAGTGCTTTCTTAAGGATTTAGAAAGCATTTAAACACTCATCATCAAACTCAAAGGGAGCATCCTTGGCTAACAAACTTGTAAGAGGTCTAGCAATATGAGAAAATCTTTTATAAAACGGCGATAGAACCCCGCATGACCAAGAAAACTTCGTACCCCTTTGACATTCGTAGGAGGAGGTAGTTGTTCTATTACTTCTATCTTAGCTCGGTCTACCTCAATTCCCCATTTGGATACCAAATGTCCAAGCACTATGCCTTCTCTAACCATGAAATGACATTTTTCCCAATTAAGGACTAAGTGCTTTTCCTCACATCTTTGCAAAACTTTGTCTAATTTTTTTAAGCAATCATTGAAAGTTTTTCCATAAACAGAAAAATCATCCATAAAAACTTTCATGGTTTCTTCTATCATATCATAAAATATAGACATCATGCACCTTTGGAACGAAGCTGGAGCATTGCACAATCCAAAAGACATCCTGCGATAAGCATATGTTCCATAAGGACAAGTAAAAATAGTTTTGCTTTGGTCATCAGGATAGATCGGAATTTGATGATAGCCATAATACCCATCAAGGAAACAAAAGAAAGAATGCTTTGCAAGCCGTTCCAACATCTCATCGATGAAGGGTAACGGGAAGTGATCTTTATTTGTTGCCTTGTTAAGTTTTCGGTAATCAATACACATCCACCATCCTGTAACTATTCGTTGTGGAATTAATTCATCTTTTTCATTTTTTACCACAGTCATCCCCCTTTCTTCGGTAAAACTTGTACTGGGCTTACCCACTCACTATATGGCACAGGATAGATTATCCCCACGTGCAAAAGTTTCAAAACCTCTTTCTTAACAACTTTTCTCATAGCATTGTTAAGCCTATGTTGGGGCTCCTTAGAAGGTGGATATGTTGGATCTATGGGAATGCGATGGGTGCAAAGGGCAGGACTAATCCCCTTGAGGTCTTTGAGCGAGTAGCCAAAAGCAGAGCGATGCTTTTCTAAATGGTAAGGAGCCAGAGGGTTTTATCCTCAGAGAGTTTATTGCTGATAATCACAGGAGACTCCCTATAATTGTTTAGAAAAGCATATTCCAAGCCTAAATGAAGGGGTTTGAGCACAATGGAGGGTTTTGGCGGCTCTTGAGTTTCATCTAGAGGGAAAGGATCTCACCGTTCTTCTTCGTCTTGGATGAAATCCTAGGCGTCTTCTTCGATATCTCGGTCGGAAGCTCCAGGAGAGAAGCTGCCATAATCTCCTCCATTGGATCTTGCTCGGGACTCAACTCTGTCTTAGCATGTAATGAGCAAGTGATGGGAATAGACAGGTTTATGCTTTTGCCAAGTCTTACATTTATGCTCCCTTTTCTTCCTTCATGTAGGAGTATCTCTATTGGATGCCCTATCAAAAGATCGAACTCCCAAATATCGAAAACATAAAAACTAAGGTACACCTTGGTTCCGTCTACTTTGATTGGGATGAGGTGAAAAATTCCTTCAGTAGGAAGGATTTGCCCTGAGAGAGTTTTTAAGAATTTGGTTGTTGCAGTTAATTGCATATTTCCAGAAAGCATATGTGCAAAATATTTAGACATAATATTTACTCCTACAACTGGATTATAAAGAGCATCGAAGGAGGTTTTATGAATCTGTCAACGAATGGAGGTAGAGGGAGAATCTAAACGAATTATTTCAGGAGAAAGCTTGGATTCTCCCAACTACTCATTACTTACAATTGTTATCAACTCCTTCATAGTCTTTTTAAGGAACTTCTCTTCGGTTGGGTAGGAAGATGCTGGTTAGGTGCTGACGGTGCCAAAAGATTTCTTTATTGCATAATAATTCGAGGTGTTTCCAAAATCGGAAAAGAGCTCATCCTCGAATTCAGATATATTTTCCAAAGGCGGAATTTCTTTCTCCTTTGGTGGTTCGAGAACTTGGAGAATAGTTAAGGCTTCAAGTGGAGTAACTAAAGGTTTAGTCTCAACTATCAAAGGTTCTACTTTAGGGGTTTTCTTGACTTCATCTTCTGGGCCATCGTCACAAATGCTAGTGTAGGGGGTGTTTTCTAGGATTTTTCTAAGGATGTTTCTCTCTTCACTAGAATAGCAATGTAAGAAGGCACCTCCAGAAGCTGAATCAAGAAACTATGTGGTCTTCCCACTAAGATCCACATAAAAATGTTGTAAAAGCATATGGTCTTGAATGGCAAGGTTGGGGCCAAAATTGACTAGGTCATTAAAATGTGCCCATGAAGCTCCAAGAGATTTTTTTTCTTTCTGTTTAAAATATATAACCTCTATTCAAAGGCTAACCACTCCAAAAATGGGAAAGAAAGATAAGCAAAAGCTAGAGCATAGAGCTTCCCAATCACCTTATACACTCCCTACGGTTCGGGTATACCAATGTTTAGCTCTTCCCATCAAAGAGAATGGAAATAGCTTCCACTTTAAGGTTTCATGTGACATGCCCGCGATATGTAAGCATGCACAAGTTTGCTCAAACTCTTATAGGTGGGTATATGGGTTTTCATTGCCTTCTCCTGAGAACGATTGTTGCTAGACCAAATTATTAAAGATGAACGCAACTCATAACCAGGTGTAAGGATAGGTTTTGATGATTCCGGTGGATCTAGTTGTATGCCCGTGAGAACAACAAATTGATTGATAGGCGTGATGTTATCCATGCTTAAAATAAAAAGATACAAGGACAAACCTGGTTTGACGAAATCATAGCTACCGTTTCCCCGGCAACGGCGCCAGAAAACTTGTTGACACCTATGGAGGCACACTGAGACAAAATGCTCAAACACACGGGTATCGATATAGTTTTCAGTATTATCGAGTATCGTATCCACGGGAAAACGTGTGTGTTGTCTAACAAGTTTATCTTGGGATAGCAATCAAGGTTTAAGATATGAGTAGAGAGGATTCCTATGGTTATGACCCTATGCAAAGCAAGGCTTATGATTCTAATGTTCACTTTGGGACGTCGCTTAAACGGTAAAGCACCACTAATAGATAACTCTACTGACACGACTATGGTCCAACTAATTTAAGAACCTGCTCAATTCAATGTAGACTACAGAGGATAGACGGAGCTGTCACCCCCCGCTGCTACCACGCAACCAGAAAGCAGGGAGCAAACATGGGTAGCCGATAGTCTAAGCACCACGCTTATGCTAACGATTGCTACTCTGATCTAGCTAGCAAGAACTAGAGAACTCAAAAGAACTGTGAACCCGTGAGCAAAAGAGCACAAAACTTACTTTAAATAGAAATCAATTACTAGAGGTATCTCAGTGTAGACTTCAAGAAGCCTAGATTCGCCAAAGTACAGGCTGTAGAGGTAGCACCGACAAGCTGGTACTATCTCCAAACTCTTCCCTTAATCTATACTATATACAAGAGTAGATCTTAACTAGAGGACTAATCTCTCTTGATGCCCTGATCCTGAGATGAGAAAATGAATTAGGGTTTCAGGATGATCTCATGGAGGGGGTAGGGGCTGGTATATATAGGTCGGAACATCAATTTTGGACCCTTGGATCAAACCGACTTAAAAGAACGACAGAGATAAGGCAGTGGACAACCGACATAGCAACGGAGGCTGACAGGTGGGCCCAGGGGGCCAAGCGACCTGCAGGTGGGGCCAACCGGCCCCACATGGTAGCCACCTGCCCTCTGCTTTGGTGGTTTGCCTTCTGGAGTCTTTTAGAGTCTTCCCACGTCGGTTTCGCTATGGATAAACGTGATTTGCTTTGACGAATAGGTCCTTGTTGGTTTTCTAGATAAACCCTGCTGAAAACACAGATTTACCAAAACTCAAGGAATCTATTAGTTTAAACCCCTATATCTGTGTTTGATAATGGAATTAAGCATATATGCAGGTTATATTGATGGTTTATAATTGATGTTAACAACCGTCAATAGTTAGCAGAACTTAAGTTTTTAGTTTGGAAACCCTATCCATAATATGTTTTTTTGAGAATGTGCTTAGCACGTATTTCATTAAGGAGAGGCAATAGAGTTTTACAAATGTACTAGCACCACATGGCGAGTTGCCATAGTGCTAGACGAGGCCGATGTTACATAGCGCTATTGTACGGTAACACGTTTTGCGACTTAGAGAACAGAGGCTAATTAGGTGTTTTGCGCCATGAAGATGGACATAGCACCGAAACCTGCTCCCATCTAGGCGTTGGCCTCCTCGGCAATGCGTTGGAACAGCATCGGCGGTGTCGTGGACTCCGATTGGAATGTCCTGCACTTGCGCTCCTTCCATAGCTCCCTGGTGACAAGCAACATGATGGAGTCGAAGTTGCGACGATAGAGACGAGGGAGCTGCGACCATGCCTGAGGCCACCAGTCAACTGAAGCTCCATCATCAGGTGGCGCAAGGTGAGCCAAGCCCGCTAGGCTGAGTATGTGCAGCCAGACATCGTGACTGTAGACGCAGGCTGCCAGCAAGTGGTCACTGGTCTTGTCCTCTTGGTCGCAAAGAGCGCAGGACGACTCGTTTTGAAGGCCGTGGCGCCTTCGTCTCTCAGTAGTCCAGAGGCGACCATGAAGGGCAAGCCAAAAGAAGAATTTGACCTTGGGAGGTACAGCCGCACGCCATACTTCCTTGGCTCCCTTGAGCGTAGTCCTGCCGATGAAGAAAGAGCGGTATGCTAATGACACGTAGAATAATGTGTATTTGCACATTATTATAAAGTGCAGGGTAATTCTCAAGTTAATTGTATGAGGTCAATCTGACTAGATAGAATTATCTGGGCCCTCAAGATTAGCAAAACGTCTTTGTATATTTGCCGCAGGCATTGAGAATTAAATCAGAGGGTACATAGATGAGGGTACAAAAATCTGGCAAGAAACTCTCATATACGGGACAACACAATAATGAAACTGGTCACCTACTTGTCTTCATCAGTTTAAGAGAAATTCTGCCATCCTTCAAAAGTAGTGAAAGTAATCAACATGTCTATTGGAAAAATGGAAAAACTCTCTATTGTTGGTTAGGTTTCGTTGGAGATTTAGCAATAGAATTGCTTTATAGATGTCGATTTTAGAAACTTTTCTTTTATCCGCTTTGACTCAAAACTTTGATTTTGAGATTGTGTGGACCACAGTGCTTGTGTTTGTAATAAGGAATACAAAAGTTAGGATATTAATATATTCTCTTTTCTAAAAATACCGAGGTTTAGCTTCTCAACTTAACCGAAGTTTTTTCTCTCAATTTGTTTTGAAATTTAAGGTGCAATTCTTTCGATTGTAAGCTGTGCTCCCGTTGACAGCGGGTGCTATAATAACTTTGTCGATCTCATGATCTGGTTGCTCTATCTTGATAAGTGCTCTTGTAAGATTGGGTCTCACTTGTACAGCAGTGTAAAGCAGGGCCATGACAACATTTTTTTTTCATCATCCTTAGCCTGTTTCTTACGCTGTGAGTATAATATATAGTAGCATATAACTGGGAAAAAAGATTGCTTGTCGGTTCCTCACAAAAAGGAACACTATTTGTATTTGCGTGAAGAAGAACAACAGATGCTCATTTTAACAACAGATGCACAAAATCCTTTATTTTATTGATTGAAGTACATGGGAACACAGCGCCCACGAACATATATGGTCTACGCGATCGAGTACGTGATCGAGATCGACCGACCGCAGTAGCCTGTTGGACATCGCACAAATCAAAAGCACTCCTTCAATTCATGCATGCTTCTACTTGACTTGAATGCTGACGTCGATCTTCCTGCGCGCCCGCTCCTTAATCTTGGCGACAGTGACCCTGAGCACACCGGACTTGAGCTCCGCCTCCACGCCCTCCCTGCTGTACCCCGCCGGCAGCAGCATCCGGGCGTAGATCACCTCGCCACCCTGCTGTGCCGCCGCCTCCTTGCTAGCTTCTGCCGCCGTGCCGCCCCTTCTGGTCTGCTGCTGGGGAGCATAATCCGTGACGCCCCCACCAGGGCTTCGCTGGCCCACGTCCCCACCGACGACATGGACCTTCTTCTTGATGACGAGCACGTCCTCGTCGATCTCCACGGCGAGGTCATACTGGGACTGCCCAGGCACCTCGAACCACAGGTTCACCTTCTCGGCGTCCTCCTCCAGCTGCCACCGTTCCTCACGTGGTGGCACCGGGTGCACCAGAACTGTTATTTCACCATATATACCGGAGCATGTTATATATACATGCCTTGTAGCGTTGGATTGAAATACACTACTAATTGTAATGCAAGATACATATTCGCATCGATGCATTGAACCAGAAAAGAAAATGTATCGGCGAGAGCTCACCGAAGGCAGGGATGTTAAATGGATGCAAATCCGTCTTTGGGTTGTGATCCCCTTTCTGGCTGGTCGCACGACACATAGAAAGGGGCCGGGGCGACCTCCATGGGGAAGATAGGGAAGCCACCGCCACAGCTGCTGGTCTCCCGGAGGAATAGACTGCCGGCCGCACTGCGGACCCGAGGCTCAGAAGGGTGCAAGAAGTGACCGTCGACATTGTCCTACTTCCTTGATTTCAATGTAACTCCAGATAGATAGCTCAGCCCTACTGAGATCAGCAAGAAGATGTTAGGATGTCTTGTGTGAGAGGTGAAGATTGTGAAGAGAAATTTATAGATAGGAAGATACTACAGAGAGAGACAACAACTGACAAGGGTTACCTTTGCTTGGCCCATGAATCGGAGGAATAAAGCGGTCTCTGCGTTGCTTTATCTTGAAGGGATTTGCCATGCTGCAAATGATGCCAATCTTGTAGTTGCAAGGCAGAGAAAAGAACAATACCAGGTGTCATGGATGCAATTCTAGTATTCTATTAGGCTTTGTTTTGTGTTCTAGACTGAAGGAACCAGAAAATCTAATTAATGTACAGGACCTTGGTCCGGCACGAAAAACAAGATTACAGATGGGTTGATTCCTTGCTTCCTTCGGACACACTGGCAAAAAAGCAATTGCATGGTGTGTAAGCATAACGCGTGTACGACATCAGTACGCAAATTTGCTAAGGGGTTTTTTTTATAAGGAAGAGCATATCTTTCATTAACCATTGGCTCCAGGCAGATCACCAGAGAACAAAGCAGTTACCCTGAGCAACATAGATCTCGCCCCCTACAAAACTAGGCGATTAACCACTTTGTTGCATGATCTCGAACATACCCGGATTCCACGTAGCACAGAAGACTCGCTAATGAAGTTTCTAATCTAATGGAACACGCACCCATCCACACTCCTATCCATCTCTATTGAGGTCAGACCTTTCTGCAAATTAATTTGTTGCATTTGTTTCAAGTATAATTCGACTGATTCCAAATTAAGCAACTCGACTAAAACTCATCAGGCTGCTTGTGCTTCTGCCTGCAAAGGACTAGAGACCAATTATTTCCCACATCCCTCTTCCAGGAACTCACCATTTCTAATTAGGCTCCCTACGGTGTGCTTCTAGAGTGACGCCCAAACATTCTCTTCCTTCGAGGCATCGCTCTCTATATCGCAGATACCAATGCAAACTTCTGAAAATTCTAGAGCGGAGCAAGTTGGAGCTTCGGTGCCTTGCAACTAAGGGGTGTTTGGGACTGCTTGGCTCACGTTTTTCTAGCTCCATGTTGCCAAACACCCTCAACTCCATAAACTCCTCTTAAAAAAAAGATGGAGCTGGAGGCCAACTTCACGTTTTTTTCTGGGTACTTCAATTTTTTATTTTTTGTACTCCCACCTAAAGTTGTGGGATAATTACCCACCTACCACTCATTAATCACCGATTAGATTGCTTGTTCGCTTCCCCTCCTGTACGTGACTCTTCCGTAGCGAGCTCTGTTCCGTAGTGCCGCCGCCGCTCTCCTGAAGACCTAGAGCCGCCGCCGCTCTCCTAATCGAAGCGAGCGAGTCCTCCGCTGGCCGCCAAGACCGAGCGCTCGCGTGCTCCCTTCATGTCTGTCACACCCGGTTTTCTAAAGAACAAAACCAGGCTAATCATATGTGTGCCCAGGAAGTCCACACATATGTCAGAATGAAAAAGTATCAGAAACAATGTCATTATATAACGTATACATAACTATATTAACACTTACATCAGAGTATTGCGGAACGGTGACTAAACTTCAGGCTCCATTCTTCTCAGGGACGGCTGACTGGGGGTAACATATGCCTAGCACTTCTACTAGTCTTCTGGAAACTCCACTACACATTTGTCCTTCTTCCGAGTAGCATCTTACTACACACTGGAGTGTGGGGGAAATAGCAAGAGTGAGTCCATGTCGAACTCAACAAGTATAACATAGGGTTCATGAGGCACAAAAGGCTAGACACTGTTTGACTGCGTTTAGCTTTTAATCATCATATAATTAGCAATTGAGTAGCATCAAGGTATCTCAATTCCCATTAATGAACCAATGATCAATTGTAATAAAGATAATGAATAGCATTAACATGAGCATAATAATAACAACAGTAATTAAACTTGATATAACAATAGTGATCATCTATCTGTAGATGTTCCAAGGCCGCCCGTATCCGTGGGCACGGCTAGTATACCAGTTTTTAACTCTGCGCAGAGGTGTACACTTTCACTGTGAGTCATGATTTCCATATGCTAAGGGGTCATGAATCCCTAAGCGCAAGAAACCATATAAAGCCATTCAAAAGTTCGTCTAACAAGTTAGGGCCATTAGATTCACTCGGCAGGCAGATGTAGAACCCCCCTTCCCTGTGGCACAACAACCGCAGCCTATACACACTAGGCCAGGGGCTCGCACTACACCCAACGTGTCAAGCCATTCTTACGCCATTTAAGGTAACCACTAACAAGCTAGAAAAGGTCTCTTGAACAACTAAAGCCAGAGCCATATAGCCCTCACAGCTGTACTGTATGTCCCGGATGATCACGTACAGATAAGTCCTTATGGAGAGAAACTAGAGCAACAATATAACCCCTTGCTCTAGCCCCCTTTTCAACAGTAATAAAATCATCTTAATGGTTGATTGCTTAATCCATTAATCAAATTACAAGATCATTGTTCATAATTAAGCACTAGCAATAGCTACCCAAATGCACAACCCATAGGTGACAAGGAAACAAGATATCAATAGCTAAGTTATAATCTCTATGGTTGTCAAGGAAGACACATGCATATGTATGATAATTTCAGTGAATAGGACAACAAGGATGGTCCCATGTTATACTTGCCTTGATCAAAGTTCTCCGATAGATACTGCTGGTCCGGCTCAAAATAATACTCCTAATCGTCGTAGTACTGCTCACCGTCTAAATTCGATCACCAAGCATCAACATACAAACATTCCGAGCAAACATACACGAAGCAAACAAAAGATACAATTAGAACAGTACACCAATAGTAGAAAAACATTTAGGAAAGCTTACAAAACTATTCTACACGTTACTACGATCACACAGACGTAAAGATCACAAAAATCGGACTTAAAACGTGAAAGTTATGAATTTTCTAAGATTTCCTATAGATAAATAATTACTTTAATATAAACTCAAAAATTAATATTTATATTTACTTGCATAAACGTACATGTGACATGACTAACGTGGCTACAAGACCGCAGATTATATCACTACAAATGTCATGGAAAAATGAAGAAACTAGTTTGGAGTTAAAACCATCAGCTATCAAGGACTAAGATCAACAGTCTATGCGCCCGGTGTAAAATACAATTTCTTGAGTTGAGATGTAAAGAAGAAAGATGACTTATTTTTGCGAGGATAATGTAGTCATGATAACAGTATAAATTCTTTGATCAATAAAGTGATGGACAAGGAGGTGGCGCTGACCTTTTATTGATCGGCCAGGAGTGTGCTACTGATGCCTCAATGTAGTCGCTGATGGATAGGTTCTAAGCAACAAAGGATTAGCAGGATCACAACAGCAAAGAGATGATTTCGTGCTTGCTTGCGAGTGCACCATACATGACCATGGATACTTCGGCTTGCAAACTTGATAGCTGTGTTGAAACACTATCATGCTTCAAGCAATAGCGAGACGGCGATGTACGATTGTTGGTTTGCTCGATTTGCTATCTTGCAAGACAGTGGAACAAGCTTGTGGACCGAGCCTTGTAGACATAACAGATAGACGGGGTACATCTGCCATGTATCAAACATCAGCTACAAACTAAAGATTGATTTTATGTATGAAAATAGAATATGACTGAGACGGTTCGTGGGCATGTGCTCACCATGTCTTGGTACCAACGGCAGCGGCGGGCGGCATGTGTAGACGAGTGTGTCCACGAGAGTTTCATGGGGTCTTGCTCCTAACGTACGGCAATTCTCCATCAATATGAATATTACTGTAAGGTTGGCCGGCATCTAAGAACAAGAGCTCCTCCAGCCATGGGGCTGAGATCTTGAGCTCACTAAGTTCGCAGTCCGCCGTGCAGAGAACACGGAGGCCAGGAGTCCTCAGTCTCAGAATCTCCGGACCATGTGTTATTTTCTCCCACGATAGCTCCAAGAGCGCCTCGGCCTCAAGCAGCAGCTCCCCATCTTTGAGTCGTCTACTTTCGAAACCGAAAGTAAGGTCTCTTAGGCGCAGTTTTAGCAACTGCGGACAGCATGCCGATGACAGGAGGCGGGTCAAAAGGCGGTCACTGTCCACGGCGAACTCCATGCTTTCAAGCGTAAGGTCTGCGAGCGACGCAAAATCTGGTGTCGTGGCAGTAGCTGGGAGTCTGACCCCTGCGCCGCCCAATGCCAAGCGCATGCTCTCCATCTTCGCTGACCTAGGAAGGCCATCTAGGATCCTCACCGCGAGGAGCTGTTCCTCTGGCGCATTGCATCTGTGGTTGTGTTCTCGACCGGCGTGATGCAGTTCAAGAGTGAGAGACTTGATGTCGTGCCGCACGGCATCATGGATGCACCTCTGTGCGGCTCTGACGACGGACGACCGCGGCTAGAGTCACTGAGGCGACGTCACGAACGAGATGGCCAGGTGTTGGACGGCGGGATCTATCTCGATGGCGCGAAGGGCGATCGCATTGCTGACGAAGGAGGCGAACCGTTGGGCGCCGCCAGTGTCTGCCGAGAACACGGGCCTGCTCGTGGAGGCGAAGCGGAGTGCGGGGAGACGCGTCCAGAGGCCGCGCCGGCACCAGCTCGAGGATGCGCACGAAGATGTCGTCACCGAGGCCGCTGATCAGGTCGCCGAGGCCGGCGGCAGCAACGAAAGCTATGTTAGGGCAAAGCGGCACTTCGCCCTGCTGCGGGAAAGAAGAATAGAAAATAAGGAGATGACAAGGGCCTTTATCATGCCATATATGTATAGTATATATATACTAGCTGACCTTTGATCCAGCTTTGATCAAAATCGAATTCAACTTGGCTCCATCATACCTGATCTCCCTGACGTGGAGTTCGAGTGGGACAAGGAATTGGACAGCTGATACATGTGTTGAGAACGTGCATTGGCTGGCTGCTTGTTTCCTAGATTGTATCACGTAAAGCACTTGCATGCACGTATACATGTATATATGTATATTTAAGATACGGCGAGAGATAGAGGGAGTTACGAGCGGCGGCTCGCGATACGAGCTCAGCGGCGGCGGACAACAACAGCGGCGGCGAACGGCAACAGCGGCGGCGGGCGGCGACAGCGGCGGCGAACGGCAACAGCGGCGGCGGGCGGCGACAGCGGCGGCGGCGGCAACAGCGGCGGCGGCGGCAATAGCGGCGGCGGCGGCGGCAATAGCGGCGGAAAACAGGGCTAGCAGGCAGGCCGGACATATATGTAGGGAGGAAGACTCTCCACCTACACGTCAACTAGCGATATGGTGCTAATTGACGTTGCACCCTCCATCTTTACTAATAGGCCTAATTAATTTTTAAAGCCCATTAGTAAATAAATGAATGGACATTTAGGATTATTGCACACAAGCTTTGGTGGAAAATAAGATATTTATTATTTTTGGAATTAATTAATTTCGTGGATAAAATAATTCTAGAAAAGTCCAGAATTATTATTTAAGCCGCGAAAAATACTCCGAAAGCTCCGAAAATTCGAGGGAATTTTCTAGAGACATTATGGAACATGAGGAACCCAAATAAAATATTTGGAGCTTATGAAAAGATGGATGAAGAGATCAAGGAAAAAGATTAAGCTCACGGAAATTGGAATTTTGGATCCAGAAAATACCAAAAAGTTTTCCGATGAGAAGTAAACGTCGTCCTATGGTATTTTGAAAATAATAGCACTCACCAACACCAAAGACAAGCATCACACAAACACCACATTATTAAATTAATATGAAAAAGTTTAAAATCACAATTTTCTATATTTAATTAGCAACAGCTTAACTTATCTAATAAATTTATTCAGATATTGAAATAATTTATTTTATTTAGCGTTTTTCCCGCACAACCCAAAATAGAAAATTTTGGGTGTGACAATGTCCACCGAAGGGAAGGACAAGGTGCTACCGGCTGGGCTGCACAGGCCTTAGGCCAAGTTGTGGCCCAGCACGGTGAGCCCTTCTTTTCCTTTCTTTTGTTTATTTGGAAATTTTCTTTTATTTCAAATCTGAATCAAATTCAAATAAGAAATTTAGGGAAAATTATTTGTATTCGAATTATAACCTTTGTTTAATTTTCTATCATTTGCAATTTATGGGACAATTATTTATATTTAAATTATGGCCTCTGTTAATGCTCTATCATTTGTTTTCTATTTTTGTCGAAAAATATCAAGTGCAATTTTAATCAGGGGCATAATGGACCATTTGCATGGAAACAACTCATTCCTAGAGCTGGAACAGAGCTATGTGCCAAATAGTACCACCTGCTCTACAAAGTCCACGGTGGAGCTGCTCCGTGGTGGAGTTCGTGGAGCAGAGTTAGAAAAACAGGAGCGGAGCAGTACCAAACACCCCTAAAGAATAATATTTTCTTCTATCTTGTGAGGGGGAGAGGAGATGTTAGTGTCAGATGTAAGCCAATAGGCAGCACCTCTACTGTTGCATGCCCTGGATAGCTTCGGCGCCAATTTTTGGCTCACTTTTTTTCTGGCTCTACTCCCCACTGTAGAGGGCCTTACTGCGAGCCCATCCACCAGCTTGAGTACGGACCCTGAAAGATGATCCACATTGATCTTGTACATGTCCTCTGGTGGAGTTTCCCACTTTATTAGCATGCTCTTCCACAATTGAAGGCCATGGCATTTTGATGCATCAAGGAACTCTAGCTTCCCATCACGTACCATTTTGTCTAGAGCGTCCAACACTTCATTATCCACCAAAGTGTCATGGCCTATTTTATTGATGGTTTCCTGGAGTATGACACTCGGTTTCCTGGATGGTTTTTTGCAAGGTTTCATTAACTATATATATCTCCCGCAAGGGTGCCTGAACGGTTTTCTTAGGTAAGTTCTCACCCTGCTTGCCATGCTTGTTCAAAACCTTATAGCTTTTCATAAAACCCCTATGTATCAGATGAAATCATATCATCTCGATGCTCTTAAACTCCTTTTCATTCTTGCAATCAGCACATGGGTAATGTATGTATCCTTTACTCTATACATTATTTGCTACATACACCATGGCGGCATTCAAAAGAGACCTAATGGCTTCCACGAACGGGCAGACAAAGTTTCCAAGTACATCCATCTAGGATCCATCTATAAATAACACAACTTTTGTGACAGGTCTACTAATACTAATGTGTCATTCAATTTAACACAATCTAACTATAGAATACATATTGACCGTAGGGTAATTTGGTCTGCGTGCAACGATCAAGAATCAGAAGGCGCCTCCAAAATAAAGAAGCACTCTAAAAGTAAGAACGATGATTTTCGGACAAAATTTAACCATAGAAACTAAGCGAGCTACACGAAAAGGGTTGTTAGTTACCAACCTTAGAACATCCTTTGAAAATTGTCAGCCTTCACTGACAAACGGTCGCCAAAAATGGTGGGAGGAGCCGCGGCTAAAGAAATTGAGTGAGTGGAGAAGAGCTGGCCACCCCTACACAACGACACCGCAGCTCCATGAGATGAGCTAGCTATAGACCTATGCTTTGGATGTGAAATAGCGCACAAAGACAAAGAAACTCTTCATGTCTAATAATATTATTACTACCAAATATGCCGGTGTTGCAACGTATGAAAAAAAATTATACAATGGTGAAGAAAAATGACAACAGAATGATAAATATACTTTTCAGAAAATATACCAGTGTGTTTTGTAATTTTTAGAAAATTATAAAACTATATTTTATTTTATAATGACCATGATATCCATAATATAAGTAACGTTGGCAATAATATGACAATGTTATTAAGCCATTTTCTAATTAAAATAGAACTTTGATAGATTTTTTTGTTCCATTTATAGAATTTTTTAATCATAAACATATTATAACATTAATTTTCATACTACCCAAATGTTTGATTAGTTGGACCATCGATTGATCTAGATTTAATAAAAAAGTTTGGTTTGTACTCATAGAGACTTCAACAATTTGGTGGGAAGTTTTTTTTGTTTATTATGGAAGGATCAACTGTTCAAATGTCTATGATGTTGTATTTATTATTTATTTTTCATATTGTTCTAATTCAATGTGATTTATTCATTCTAAATTATAAGACATTTGGTCTTTTCTAGATACATTAATTTTACTATGCACCTAGATATAGTATATATCTAAGTGCATAGTAAAACCTATACATCTGAAAAAGTCAAAACGTCTTATAATTTAGAATGGAGAGTACACATTATCGAATCACGTGATATAGATCCGAATTCACTGTAATTGTAGTATAATCTTGATGGCACCAAGACATATGTCATGCATTAATATTATCAAAGATTAAATATTAAACCACTCCTGCAGATCTGACATTCACTGTCGGCTTCGTCACTACCGGTTTTAAGAAACCAGCAGTGATAGTGTCTCCAGGCTGCCGGTCTTTGGCTAAAACTATCAGTGATAGGACCAACTGACATTGATACTAGGTCATCATTGTCGGTTTTTGGTTAAAACCGATAGTGATAGTATCGGTGCTAGTTTTAGCTAAGAGCCGACAGTGATATTGAGTCATGACTATCGGTTCTTGGCTAAAACCGACAATGATACTATCACTGTCGGCTCGTGGCTTGAACCGATAGTGATATGCTGCGAGAAAACTTCATAACTTTCTCATAGGGTGTCCGATGAAAACAAACTTTATATCAAGCTTACACAAGGGGCTAGCTGACACCACATTTTGCATAAAGGCATAAGTAGTTGAAACTCTTATAACCTGTACTAGCAGTTAATTTTAGCAATTACCTGTCATCTATCTTAGCACCTGTACTAAATATGCACTTGATTATCATCAAACAATTATCCATATTATTTCCATAGCAGGTATAAATTGTGGCAACAATGTATCATTCACTTAACCATCTGTTCAATTAATGAGATCTACGTTACCGCTGCTCAAGTCAAGTGCTCACTAACCGGGAGCGACGGCGATTCGAATCGAATTCCTATCCAGCTGGAGGGGTATTTCTAACACTCACCGCGCAGACCCCTGCCAGGGTCGCACAAGCCACCTTTCGTATGATTCAGGAATCGCGGGTCCGAATGATGTCGCGACCCCCAGGACGACACTCTGCCAGGTGATAGGGACTCTAACCCCCCTTGGTCTCACGCCAATGTCCCCAAGCACATCCTTTCTCTCCTCCAAGAAGCAACCTACCATTCGATTCCCGGCCTGAATCACATTACTCGGCTTCGCGGTCGGAACGACTTATCCGGCCAACTAAGTGTTAGACTGCGTTCAACATGACTCAAGGACGTACAGCGAATCGGTCCTTAAACGACTCAGACGGGCATGGCTCCACACCCAAGACGTGAAGTGTCTTGCAGCTGTACCATCGAACTCTCGCCCGGTCTCAATTTCATTTTAAAGCATGGTTCCATCACGATAGCCATAAGCCACTCGTGACCCAATCCTATCTCTCGCGGATGACCGGAAATCACCCGACTTCTACCGTACTAAGCAGGGCTAAGCATTGACACGTGCCTAAACCTAATATAGGATTTAAGTACAGTATCTGAACAAGGACAGGTATCATGCAACAATTGTTTTCATACAACCCCTACTGCTTAATGCAATAAACAATTAAAAGTACTCAAGATATATTTATAAACGATGGGTTCAGCATGCACCGGGGCTTGCCTTTGAGAAAGGTTGCAGGCCTGTGGTCCGGGCACTCCGGAAGGTCTTCTTCGGAAGCTTCTACGCCGGTGGGTTCCTCTGCTGGTTCCGGCGGGTTCTGAATCTCCTCCGGCACCACTTGTTCGAATTCGAGGAGTGTTACCCCCTCCGGAACACCTATTGCATGAGTGCATAATAAATCTCATGGATGCATAGGGAAAGATGCAATATGCTCGGAATGAAATGCAGTACAACACTTTTTAAGGCTCTACTCAAATCACTTCAAAAGAGTAGGTGCAAATTTCCTCTCCGGTAGGAAGTACTCACCTAATCTACTCAACCTAAGATAAAGTTGCTCTTCTTCAGTTAAGGCCCTAACACCTAACAATTACAAGAGTAGCATTTCTTAGGATATCACACCACAACAAATCAGCAAAATACCACAGTAAAACATCCTGGACAGCAGCTACTTGTTTTTATCATAACTAGAGATTTCCAAATCCAAAAGATGTGATCTAAGACAATCTGGAAAGCCTAAGAAATACACTATAATTCATTTTCAGACCTCAACCCCAAACTCCTAAGTTTTCCATGTCGAATTTCACAAGTTCCAGAATCTGTCCTCTCAAAACAGAGAGTAGCAGATTCTGAACTGCCACAATAAACAACAATAACTCCCAAACTACTAAGCCAAATGCTCCCAACTTTTGACACAAGCTAGTTTATCAAGTTTACTACAACTTTGGTATTTACAAGTTTTCCAGCAACCATCTTTATCAAGGGCCAAACTTAGAAATACTACCAGCTATCCAGAAAACCTAACATTACAAGGGTTAAATATTTATTGATGTGGCCAAAGTCCCCTAAAACCAAACTAATGTTACCAAAAGTTCACATGGGGTACAAAAACACCAGAAAGTAGGGTGTGACTACCTAGAACATTTATTTATACTCATTTCTTAATTTACTTAATTAATTAGGTGGAATTTTAAACCTATGTGTAAACTGCTCCTAAAATTCTACAAAAATTACAGGGGGCTCTCTGACCCAAAGAGAGACCACTGTAAAAATTTGAACAAATTTTATTCACAGAAACTCCCTATACAAAATTCACAAGTCCAAAAGGCTGATTTTTGTATAATTAATACATCATATTGAAAAGTATCAAACAACAGATTTCATATTTTTCTTAGATACTCTAGGGTACCAAGACATTCTCCAAAAAGTTTCAAGAACATTGCACATGTAGAAAAATTACTAAAATTCATTCAATTATTTCCTAGAATAACATGATAGCCTTATAACTTAAAATCTACTTAAGCACTGATGCCCAAATTTTTACCAGAGCTAGGGAAAGTATAAAGTAACCTACCCACCAAATTTCATGATTTTTGGGACAATACAGCTCAAGTTATAAATTTAACAAATTTGCATGCATTTAAAAATACATTTGCAAGATCTATTTAATTCACCCAGAAACTAAACATAACATACCATATATATATTTTTCTAAAATACTACACATCATGTAGATCATAACAAAATTTATTTCATGATTTTTGAGCAAGTACAACCCTAGATCTACATTTTTCAAACTACTACAAAAATCTGTGACAAAAATGATTAAATGAAATAACTTTCAAACGAACTGGGCCGGCCCGGGAAAGCGCGGCCCACGACGCGCGCGCGTGGCCCGCTCGGCATCCCGCCCGCGCGCGGCACTGACGTGCGGGCCCCCGAGGTCAGTGACCGGAAGCAGGGACGCGGCGGCAGTGAGCTCCGGCGAGCGATTTCTCGCCGCCGGTGGCTCCTCCGACCGATCCACCTTCACGGTCATCTTGCTCAAACCAACCCGCATCAAGGCCACCACTTTTCCCCAAATTAGATACACCACAGAACCCCGACCGACGGCGATGGCGGACGGCCGAGGTGCCTGGCGGTACGCCGGCGAGTCCCGGCCATCGCACGTCCTACCTAATGGTGTACCACCTTCCTGGACTCCTAACGGACCTACCGAGACCGCCATCACCGACGGAGACGGAGCGGAACCGATGGACCGCATGAGCACCTGGCCGGCGGCCATGGCGCGGCCATGCGCGGTTGCGTTCTGGCCCGGTTAGCTCGGTGCTGTCGGTAACGTCATAACCCAAGCATCTACACGCGACAGGGAGGGGAAAACGCGGGTGATGGCAGGCGGAGAACTACTGAGTAAGGCTGGCCACGGCGACCCGGACATGGCGGAGCTCCGGTGAGCTTTTGGGAGCGGCGGAAATGGCAATGCGGCTCACCTCGAGCTCAATCAACGCCACCGGTAGGTTGAGGAGGTGTAGGGCGATGAGGCGGAGGGCTGGACGTGGTTTGGAGAGCGGTGGTGAGTGCGCGAGCTCGGAGGTGGCTACGGCGGCAAATGGCGCCCCGGTTTTCTTCTCGGCGAGCACGGCCAGAGCGGGAGGGAGGAAGAAGAGACTGAGCGCGCGCGAGGGGGGGTGAAGGTGGCCGCTCGGGTTTCAATTTGCGTCTGAGCTCGCGACGTGGAGGGAGTTGCAGCACCTGGTCGACACGCGGCGACGCCCTCCTGCCCGAGCGCCACGACGCGCGGCCGGTGTCCGAGCTCGTTGACTGAATGGACGCTGCAACGTGAGACTGTGGTCGACTGTCAGAGCAATTTCGACGCTGATTAATTTCCAATACAGCTCGAACCGGTCCAAGTTGACAATATCAAGTTTGTAGAGCTATGTTAGGGCAACAAGTTTGTCAATTAGTGTTTGTGCTGGTTCGGCCTATATTTGAAACTACATGGCCCCAAAGTGGTGCTCGGTGAAACTGAAACCGGTTTTCAGTTAATGATGCCGACTGAAAGCCTAATTTTATGACACTATATCTCTTAAACCATTGAGAACCAGGCTTGGGTGATGTTGGCAATGTTGTAGAGCTATATGAGGACTACAGATTTGTCAATATGAGTGAAGGCTGGTTTGACCTGGTTTGCAAACTACAAGCCTCTAAAGTAGGCCTCAGCAAAACTGGAGGGTCAAATTTCAGACTTAGAAAAATTCTAAGTATTGAGGCCACTCCTCTAGCTGACTTGTGGACCACTTTTGAGCATGTTCTGGTCAATTTCAGGAGATGATCATATTGAGACTTTTGTTCCCCATAAAATTCTTTACAACTTTGCTAAAAGGTGCTCTTCCATGCAAGGTCTCTAAGCTAGACTTTTTAATTGGTCAAACTAGAATCTCCTAGAGTCAAGTGGTGGTCAAACCTCTCTTGGAGGGCATTTTTGCAATTTTGATCAACATGCACCTTGCTCCAAGGGTTATCCTAAGTATATTTAAGGTGTTGTAGGACATGGTTGGCTACTCTACCTTTTTGTTACACCAACTATCAAGTACCCATGATATGAGCCAAACAAACCCTAGAACAATCACATGTGTTGCATTACATAAAATAGTAAACATGAATTATGCATGCTTATGCTTATGCAAATGCAATGCAATTATGGACTAAACACTTGAGGTGTTACAAGGGCTGTGTGCCCTCAGGCTCATGCGCAACCCGGCGGCTGGCAGTGTAGGTGCTGCGAGGTCACGATCTTTCAGTTTTTTTTATTTTCTCGGATGGATGCAGGGGACGTGATGCGCTAAGGTGGTTCGAGAAGCTAGCACGTGTGGACGGTGCCGGAGGGGTCGCATGGGAGAGTCGGAAGGATCGGACGGCTCCGGTAGGATGACTGGTCATCTACAGTAATATGAGAGAGGGCGGTGGTATACAGCTTTAGGTAGAAAACTAGTTGGTACCCCGTGTGTTGCCGCGGGGCAGTTATTTCATCTAGAACTAAATAAAGAAAAGAACATGTATAGAATCATGCAAACTATATGTGGGCACTCTCAGTGGATGTTATCATTGATCATAACGCCAATGTTTAGTAACACAAAAGGAGAAGAGACATTTCCATCTCTGTTGCGCTGATGAAAAAAACCACGTCTAACAGTTTCACATATGGTGAATTACAAACATATGAGCCTTTGCACGGGTGTACAGAGTGAAGTACATGTGGCGTGGTATATATGTGGGCGTGCATGGTAAGGATCTGGATGTACATGTTAGACTGCATATAAGCATTTTGGTAGAATATACCTTATCACCGGAGGAAGATAGGATCAAGTGGCTTAGAGTGAAAATAGCCAAAAGTGGAAGACCTGCATAAAACATAACCAGATCATTGTAAGCATATCTGCTGTTCATTAAAATCTGTCACATATTTTTGTCTTCCAAAAGTTGTAGCTGATCTAGGTTCCGAATGTGTTTCAGCAGCAGCAGTCAACTGATGCAGGTCCAATGGAGAACAACAATCCTACTGTCATACCTGCCCTACTTCAAGGTAGCAGGTGCTATGTTGATACTTCTACTTCACTAGACCAAGCTGTAGCAGCACCAACGACAGTACTTAATTTTCAGGTACAACCCACCCAGCCGATCTACATCAAGGCTACACTCACCAGATGCTCATCAGTGATCATGGCGGAGGCTGCAAGTCTTGCCCTTGCATCCTCCATAACATAGGCCATGAATATTCACAACTGTAACTTCCTTTCGGATTGTCAGCAGCTACTGCACTTCCGCAATAAGAATGATCTCTCCAATCCACCTGATTGGAGAATCAAGCCTTTTACTCAGGTCTTCTCCAACCATGCGACCCATACATCCTCAAGGATTATCAAAATCAGCAGGCACCTCAACACTACAGCTGATTCCCTGGCGAGACATGCTTACACCTCCTCTACCTTAGAATTACACAGCCACTGCTCCAACATGCTATGTGGCCCTCTCTGCACTATAATGCAAGCTCTACTATCTGTAGACTTGCCTGATGTAAATATCATTGCAACTTCTTGTTGCTAATAATATATCTGTTCCTTGTCAAAAAATAAAAAAAACTATGGTCGTGGCAAATCTAGGAACTATATAGTACGGAAAGAAATCAGACCATAGTTTTTGCCCTGTTCGCTTGAACTTATCAGCCATGATACAACATTTTTCTCTCACTGTACTGTTGGCTGATTTGTTGATCAAAACGAAAGTCCACAGTTTAATCTGATGCACTATTGGAATCTAATTTATCTCAATGTCCTGACTTAATTGGATCTATTTAAATATTTTACAACTCTAAAATGACACATGAACTGCATGCCTAAGTAAAAGCACATCATTCTTTTCAGACATCATTTTCATCAATGGGAAACATACCCGAATCCAAATTTTCAACCTCTCTATGTAAGTAGAAATCACTAGGAAAAATAATGAGGAAAAAATGCAAGCAACAAATATCTGTATCTCTCCTCTCAATATTAGCTGGAGCCTATACATGGCAGATTACATAGCATTTATTCATGTAGATGTTTTTTTCTAGCAAGATGAGGATAGTGATTGATGTCTCTGTATATTAAAAAAGGAAGTGGTACTCTCTTGGTCTGGAAAGCAAATACCTTGGGAAATGATCCTAAGCGGGAAGAGGCTGCGAAAGTGATTGGCAAAATGAAAGGGAGGCAGATTCACCTAAAAAAGCAACAGCACAAATATATATATGGAAGAAAAAAATGATCAGGTAGTCGATTCTGGGTTAGCAATGAAGCAGTCCAAAATTGCAAAAAGGTCTGCTAGGTTATATCAAGTGGTAACCTGAATTCTGTACGAAACATGGCCATGCTGATGACATATTAATCTTGAGAAGCATGAAGTATGCACTAAGAAACAAATCTCTCTTACATGGAAGCAAGAGGATAGAAGAATCTTAGTAGATGATATCATTCTTAGAGAGAAAGAATGCAGAATCTATCTAAGTTATTGACACTGGAAAACTAATTTAAGTAATATGAACTTTTGAAAAGTGTTCGACTTTGGAAGCAGCAGGCGATGGGTTATGGCAACGTCGAATGCGGAGGGACGGCATTGAACTTTCTGCAAATCGAGAGGAGCCACCTTCGTCGTTTTTGAAAGCAGCCGGGGATGTACACCTCCTGTGTTTAGAAACGCTGTGGTGGTCGGCAGGGGCGAAGCTACATGCAAATGAACCCTGATGCACTGCTTAAGTAACTTACACAGCTTTATTGAAACATATGGTGAAAATATGGCCGTTGAATGGCAAAAAAAATTTTTTACCCTGGTGGCTGTGCACCAGGAAACTTCAACGTGGCTTCGCCCCTGGTGGTCGGATTGCTGAGGAATGGAACTGTGGGTAGCTGTAGAGTAGGGACCCCAAAGAATTTAAAGAATGCGTAGGTAGAACGGTAGACCTAATCACCCACAACATAGGTAGAGGCAACATTACCCTGGTATGGATTGTCAAGATGAACACGTCTTCGCCGGCAGCCTGTATCCATGGTATGCAAGTGTGCTGGACTTTGGAAACAGATACTGCTGGTATGGAAGTCAAAAGACAGGGACCCGTAAAAAATCCGTCGGACCGTACTGATGACGGGGGAACAGTACCGATGGCAGCATAGATGACGAATTGCAAAGGAGGGGAGTCCGGCTGAGGTCTCGCTGGGCACTTCGGCTCCGGTCATGACGATTCCGTTGGGCTACATGTGGCCTCCCCGGCGACGACAGGATCAACAGTTGGCGGAGCGTGGGGTTAGATGGGGCAGGGGGGCCTGTGCAACGGTCTTGAGAAGGGCCGCGCGCCCGCCGCGGAAGGCAGGTGACCGCAGAGGGGACGCGGAGGCGACGCCGCGTAATATGGGCGCGCGCGACACAGTGGCTGCGGGCCGAGGCCTTGGCGCGCCGCTACCTAAGGGTGTTGGCAGACTGGCACAACTGCGGGTCCGAGCTTAGCGCTGTGTGTGGAGGGGACAACGCAGGGGCGAAGATGGCGGTGGAGGGGGATTTTTTTTCTTCCCTTTTTTTTCTTATTTTCCCTTATAGAGGTGGCGAAAGGGCTTAGGGTTGCGCGGTTTGCCGAGGACAGCTCCTGGCTTCGATCTTTCCCGAAGGGTAGACGCGTGGATGCCACTGGAGGGGAAGTTGTGGACAGGCAGTAGGATCGGACAACTTCAGTGGATTTACTGTTAATGTACAGTGAAATGAGAGGGGATATGGTATACAGCTTTAAGGGTATATGGTAGATAGATTTGTACTGTTTGTAACGGGTTTGTACTATACGAACGGGCGCGGACTGTTCGTAGCGGGTATGTACTGTTTATTGGATTTGGTACTGTTCACAACCTAACGGGCATGTACTGTTTACTAGATCCGGTACCGTTTATAACGGGTATGCACTGTTTACCGGATCCTGTACTGGTCATAGCCAGTTAACAACTGTAGCTACTGTTGATGTACATCGATATGTGAGGGGGCCGACGGTATACAACTTTAAAAGTATAGGTTAGATTTGCACATTAAGAGCTTGTTTGAAATGGAGGAATTGAAAACATAGAAAAAAGAAAAAACACAGAAATATGATGGAGGTGAGATGATAAAACAGAGAATAGTAAAAACACAGGAATCATATACAAGGTGGCGTTTAGAACCTAGGAATTAGAATTATAGGAATCTTTGGTGGGCAGCAAAGGGAAAAAAACAAAAACAATAGCGGTATGTAACTTCACTCGCCGTAGCTGGAATGTGAGTCACTGGCACCCTGACAAACTGCTTTACCCTCCTGTTTTCCTGTTTTCTTCACGAGCGCTGCATCGGACCACGCAAAGGAAAGGAAACCAAGAGATCCGAGTAGATGTTTTATTTCCTGTGAAATGTGCATCTGGCTACAGTAAAACAGAGGAAAGGAATTGATACTTTCCTATGTTCAAACGGTCCAATTTAGTTCCTTTCCTTTGTGTTTAGATTCCTACGATTTTCCTTCAAAGGGGGTGTTTAGTTTCTCCCTAAAAATTTTCACACCATCACATCGGATGTTTGGACGCATGCATGAAGTACTAAATATAGACGAAAAAATAACTAATTACACAGATTACGATAATTTTACGAGACGAATTTTTAAGCCTAATTAATCCATGATTTGACAATGCTGCGCTACAGTAAACATGTGCTAATAACAAATTAATTAGACTTAATAAATTCATCTCGTGGTTTTCAAACAAATTATGTAATAATTTTTTTATTAATATCCGAACACCACCTTCCGATATCCCAGCCCTAACCGGAAACTAAACAACCCAAAGGTCCTTTATTCCAAACGCCAAAGGACAAGCGGTACAGTATCCAATACACGGCAGACAGCGCACCCGTTACTGCGGACCCCGCAACTCAGAGACTGAACATCCCTCCCCGCGTACGGACAGCAGGGCGCCGCCCGCCTCCGCCCGCGTGCGGGGACCAGATCACGAACGCAAACCGCCCACCCCCCCTACGTGGGCAACGTACTGCGGTCCCCGCTTGTCAGAGAGCACTTAGCAGCCTGCCCGCACGTGCGAGGCGTCGACCCCGTCCCGCCTCCGCCTCACCACCTAATATTACTGCAAACGCATATATATTTTTGACAATTTCCAAATAATTTGCCGTATTCTTTTCGTTCCATTTCCAACTTCATTTCTTTCTTGGTTTCTTCCTCCCTATCTCTCCTCTCCCTCCTACGGAGTACTACCGAATTGAAACGCTCGTCCTGCCAAAGCCGGACCGAACCCTAGGTCCCGATCCGGCGTCTCGCCCGTGCTGCTTGGATTTGATCGGGCAGGGGTGTTGGATCGGATCGGCGGCGGGATGACGATCCCGAGCGCGGAGGGGTTCCTCCAGGCGTCGAGCTGCCTCCCGTGCACGGCGACGGAGGAGCGGGAGGTCGTTGACGCGCTCACCAGGGAGGCCGAGAAGAATGTCAAGCACGGGGATCTCCGCTATCTCGTCTCGCAGAGGTCGGTGCCTTCCGATTTCCCGTTACTTTTTCCCGTAGTAAATTGCCTGCACTTTTCCGCGCTGAATCGGCTCTCCGTTTCGGGAGCTCCAGTGCCTGCCGTGTGTATCATGCGGACAGAAGCGATTTAGGGTTTCAGTTAGAAGCGTGGAATCCTAGATGTACAATTTTGTCGGAGACACGGGTTCCTGGTTGATTGAATCTAGGGCTATTTGGGGATGCTGGTGTTAGGTGGCCAAAAATTATCTAATCTCACCATACTATTTGGGGCGTTTGGGTGATGATTGATGGTCCGAGGCAACATTCTTTTGCACATTGGTTATACGTTTTGATGTTTACTTCACTAATTGTTCAATCAGAAATATGGAGATATCTAGGGATCAGAATGTGCATGCACTCGAGGAACTAAACTATAAATAAATTGATAAGAGTTGTTAATTGTCTGGACTATTCTTATTTGGTATTGGAGGGAGTATGTTAGAAATGGGAAGGATATCCTAGATTGACTCATGTTCCCATCTGAGTTGACCTGATATGCGATATGGTAATGATGACATGGAGATACAACATTTCCTGAAAACCATGATGGACCTGTAAACTGAAATATTGGGGGTGTGTAGATTTGCACCACTCTCTAATACATATATGAAATGATTAAGTTCCCACAACTCAGTGAACATTGCGATGCCCACATCCTAATTCCTTACCACTATATTGAACTTTAGAGTGTAATGGCCTTTCTTCTTAATATAATGAAGTGCAGCTCTCCTGTGTTTTTGAGAGAAAAAAAAAGAGTGTAACAGCCTAACAGGTACCTTCAATTGTGTTTGAAATTGCCACCTACTGGCTTTAGTACTTCTTTGTCTTACAGTTTTACGAAGGTTGTCATTAAACTATGGAGAACCCATCAGCCCTTCTAAAATTCTTGCAAAAGATATGACTGTGTTGTCCAAAAGGATTTCTTGTTGCAACTGTCATATCTTCATTACACTTTCAAGTTGTCATTTCCTTTTGAAGTTGTAATGTTTAAAGTCATCCAATTTTGGTTTAAAATTATTCTGTGCATTGAAGTTCACAGTACTGTTACTGAATTACATCCTGCATAAATGGTGCAGCTGGTGGATGGAGTGGCAAGGTTATGTGGGCTTAGTCAGTTATGGAGAGAATGGCACTGAGAAGTTTCCTCAGGCTACGAATAGACCTGGAGAGATTGATAACTCGAAGCTTGTATCGGCAGAAAGGATCAATGGTAGTGAAGAGCCAGAGCTTCAAAGGACCTTGAGAGAAGGGGAGCACTATACTTTGGTGCCACAAGAAGTTTGGCAAAGGCTATATGAATGGTATCTAACGCTATTTGTGTTTGCTTATTTTTGATAGCTCTAGTTCCAGAAACTGTACCTAAAAGTGGAAAATTGCTACACAAATACTACTAGTGACCTGTTCTCTTATCAATTAGATTTCCCCGGCAAATTGATGGCATTTTGTCTACAACCCTGAGTCTCTGATGTGGTAGCTGAACTATAACATGAGTTAACACCAGGATATTTTTTCCCTTGATTATGTCTGTTTCATTCATTTATTTGGCATGATTACAACTCAATGATTGTGTTAACCTGTGATGCCTAGTGTATTTTTAGAACATTTTCTGTTATTATGTTAGCTAATCCTGTGGGCCCCCAAACTGTGCTCGATGTTATGCAAATTTTCTTTTCTATCAGTGCTCTTATTTTGAGTTCATATTTGGTGTGGATCTGTTAGGACTTAGTTGTGCTATCTAATATTGCATTAGATGTATCTTTTTGATGGACTACCATCTATAGCAGTCACTCATGTGACATATTTGGTTTCTGTGTGGTAGAGACCTTGAGTATGACCTCCTTGTGTTGTCTTTGGTATCATATACTCATTGATCACATCAATACTTGCAGGTATAAAGGTGGACCAGAAATCCCTAGAAAAGTTATTTTTGACAATCCAACTGACAAGACTTACATAGTGGATGTCTACCCTCTCTGTCTAAAACTAATTGATGGAAGGGACAGTTCTGAAAAAAGTTTTCAGAATAAGTAGAAAGGTAAAATGGCACTACTTAATTTCTTTACTTGATACTGACATAAAATTATTCACCTAATAATGAAACTATTCTAATATATTTTCAATTTACGATGCATGGCCAGGTAAATTAAATCAATGCTACCATTAGTCACATTGCTAGTGTCACATACAGTACCAAATTGCTAATTTGTTGTCATCAGTTTTTGTTCAGCTGAACTCTAGTTTTGGATAGCAAATAGGTAAATGTCTCAAGCTTTACATAGCATGGCCCGACTAGCATGGATGGGTTTTACAGTTAGTCTCATTATCAACATGGAAATATGCTGATCGTTAATTGATTGAGTAATACTGCACATAATAATAAAGTAAATTTCTATGAGCTACTTTTCTTAGTACTCTCTGCTCCAAAATCTAGGTCATTTTGGATTTTCTAGGTACATAGATCTATGTACCTAGAAAAGCAAACGACTTAAAATTTAAGACGGAGTATTTTTTGTTGAAATTCCCAAGTTCAATTACCTCCACACTAGAGAAATTTATTTGTTCTGCAACTGATTTATTTGTATTATATGTTTGTTGATGCTTTCAGGCCAAAGTTCACGAGCTTTACTCAATGGTATGCTCACTCATGTCAGTAGAGCAGTCTGAGGTATAAGCATTGTCATCTGTTGTATTTGACACGTTGTGCCATTTATCAGTAAAGGTCATGCTTTATAGTTACTAGTATTTTCCCATTTTGGTTTAATGTTTCAGATTGTCATCTGGGATTATTACCAAAGATCAAAGGGCAAGAAGTTGTTTAATCAAAATGAGACACTAGAAGAAGCTCAACTTACTATGGACCAGGAGGTATTATCCTGTCTTTACTTTTTTTCACGGGTCTTAAATTATTGAATGTTCTCTTTGAAATCTTTAACAAGACATTTCATTGTTGCTTGTTTTGTTGTTACTATTGCTTGCCATCTTTTCTTGTGCAGTCTGTTTCACATGCGATCAGTTCTTTGGTACCAGATTGTAAAATTCAACAGGAAAGATTGTTGCAATCACACAATTTGCTTCCTCCCAGCTTGCAGGAACAATCTGCAAGCAAAAGCAAGTGGGGCTTTATCTTCTTGGGTTACTCTTTGCCTCAAGTGATTAAACTCATCAACTACACCAACCACGTTTCTGACCTCAAACCTTTTTCTACGACCTGTTGAGTTGTCCCTTGCTAAGATACATGTCCGCCATTCACTAAGGGTTTGATTGGTTGCTTGCATTAGACCTTATGCAGCATAACCTAAGCTAGCGTAAACGTATGCAGTGTCTTGGTGTTTGGTTGTTCACACAGGCAACCTGCATTTGATAAAATTGTGTTTGATTGTTTACATTTTGTTGCATGTAGTCACCTCCATGTTCTAGTTGAGGTCTTATGTTTCTAGCAGAGGTATGGGGTGTTTGGTTGTTTACGATTTGTTGCATGTAGTCACCTCATGTTCTAATTGAGGTCTCATGTTTGTAACAGAGGTATGTGGGATGAGAATATTTCATTTTTGTGTGTGCATTGGCTTGTGCAAACCTGCATTGTCCAAGTTTGGCGTACTAGCTAATGCAACATTGAGCCTGCTTTGAGCACTGTGCAATCCTGCATAGGCAATCAAACACAAGCAAACTGCATTGCACAAGCCTGGATACAGGTTAATACAGAGAACCAGTTAAGCCCTACAAAACTGTTGACCACCCTTCAGTTCTCTATTTCTTCGTCGAGAAGCTCAGCATTGAGGGGATTTTGCATGTTTCGTTCATGGCTAATATTGCTATACTAACTTAATTGATGCCATTGAGACACTGGTTTGGTTTGACAAACTTTGTCATTGTTCACCTATTTGTTATAGGTATAAACTTGTGCCTAACTTTGCCTAAGTTGTCATCTTTGCCACCATGAAAAGTTTGTCAAGCACCTGTGGTAGCATTAGGTGTGAGCCAAACAGGATCTGAACAATTAAAAATCTATTCTTGTCTTATGTTGATTGGCATTTGCTTTGTACAATCATCTCATTGTTAATGTTATGTCTTGGGTGACCAAGTTGACTCTTAGTCTTTAATATAATTATGATTTTGGGTGATGTGTCTTACTTCCGTGTACTTGTTGTGATAGCTATTGAATTTTGTTGTGCTGTAACCAGAATGAACTTATGCTGGATGCATCCCACCAAAATGAAATTGTGCTCGATGCAAACCAGCTGGTCTATTTGTGGCACTAATGCTAGTGCCTTCCCAAAAGTGTTCGATTTTTATCCATTTAGATTTAGATTTAGATGGTGATTGTTAAGTTCTAGCTATTTTCTGGCTTTGCAATAACTATTATTTCTTGCTCTATGCTTGCAGATCCTCTTGGAGATGAAGCTAGGCGAGAGCAGTTCAGGTTTCAGTACAAGATCCACAAATGATGAATTGGCATTAATTCCATTAGAACCCTCCACATCATCATTTTCTATTGCTGGAGGGCCTACATTTTCAAATGGTTTTTCATCTGGGATTGGTTCTAGTTTTTTGCAAGATAATAGCTTCAGTCCTTTATTAAGGGATAGTGAAGATGGTTACAATAGTCTCAGCAATGGAACTAAAGATGGCACTCATGGATTGAGTGGATTACATAACTTGGGTAATACTTGCTTCATGAATAGTGCCATACAATCCTTGGTTCATACACCTCCACTGGTACAGTACTTTTTGGAGGACTATACTTGTGAAATAAACACGGAAAATCCACTAGGCCTCCAGGTACAGGTTCATTCTTATCCTGTACTTGACTAGAGAAAGTTAACTTACATAAAGTTTTTACTGATGTGTGAGGATTTTCTAACATGCAGGGTGAACTTGCGATAGCATTTGGAGAGCTACTTAGAAAACTCTGGTCATCTGGTCGAACTTCTATTGCTCCACGTGCATTTAAATCAAAACTTTCTCGTTTTGCTCCACAGTTCAGTGGATATAATCAGCATGATTCTCAGGTTGGTCTTATTTTAAACAGGAATTGACCTCAACTCAGAGGATACATATTAAATTGTTTTGGGTTCATGTATGGGATTGGTGTATTAAGTTGGAACTTTTGTTTAACTGACATTGTTGCTTGCTATAGATATCAGAAATCTTCTGCTACTTTTGAACAAAATGCATCCACTTTCATTATTGCAAAGCCCTTTTGGTCATAGATGCTAGAATGCTTTTCTGAATAATTTGCCATCGCTTCCAGTTCTCTTTCTGAAACATTGACCACCTTAGTTCCAGAGCTCTCCAAATCTCTTGTAATGTATTCTCCTCAATTCCCTGTTTCTGTCCTATCCATTGCATTCCAACATTTCCTTCATTTCTTTATAGATAAGTGGCATTGCTTGCTGATATACATCTCTTAAGCACCCCTTCTTTATGATAGTCGCTCTTTAGTTATTCAACTTTGATTTGTTTGTTTTTAGGCTTTCAGATTATGATACATTGCTTTACTGCTCATTCTTGGACTTGTGTTGCAACTTTGCATTGTATTTAGGTCTGTATCATTCCTTTTCAGAACAGTGGTTCTTTCTTTTGTTTAACTGTTACTCTATCTGAATGTATTTGTAAAGTTCTCCATTTATGTGAATATCAATGTTTTGGGTTTGTGATACCACTTTATTTAATTTGTCCCTCAACACAATAATATCCTTCCTTTCCTACAGGAGCTACTTGCGTTCCTGTTAGATGGTCTGCATGAAGATCTGAACCGTGTAAAAAAGAAACCATATATTGAGGCAAAGGATGCTGATGGCCGTCCAGATGATGAATTTGCTGAAGAATGCTGGAATTACCATAAAGCTCGAAATGACTCCATAATTGTAGATAAGTTTCAAGTAAGTAAAATTTTTAGCATGGTGTTTGTTTCCTACTTTATGGAAAATAATATTTTAGATTAAACTGAGTTGATCTTTAGGTTATCTTCTTTGCTACTTGTTGCACCCTCTTCTGTGTTATTCCACCTGAGAGTTGCACAATTTGCTATTGTTTTGCTAGTTCAGATTTCTCTTTTGCAATTGTTGTCCTGCCATGTACCATTTGGCCATTGAGAAAACCTGAAAGTTCAGAAAATAATCAAGTCAAGAAAGAAAATTAGAATAGAAAATAGAGTGACCCTTAAGGAAGCTGAGATAACTCAGTTGATCAAGGGTTTGGATGTATGACCAGACCACCCAGGTTCAAGTCCTCCTTGAGGCAAATTTAAAATGCCACCTAGCTCCTAGTAGGTTAGTTTAGTTTTTCTCTGAACATAAGTTTCTGGGTTGAAACTCCAAAAAAATTATGCACTGGGGAATTGATGCTAGAGTGTATGAAGATTAACCTGTTCTATTTTAAATTTGTTAATTGAGATCAAGGGTGAGTATTGAATCCGTGTTCATTTTCTTATTTTTCTGTTTATTGATGTATTGGTGTTTTCTTGATGTTTATAAACTGAGAAGTGGGTATTGCTACCATTCTGTTGGAAAATAACACTGGCTATTATACGTCTAAATTTCACCAAAGAAGGCTAAAGTGTTCTGTATTCTTTGGCTCAAACTTTTGCAATTACAACTATCAATTTGATAATCTGGCCTATATTCAATTATAATTCCACCTGTGTTCTGTGTAAAGCGTGCTTTAATCTATCGGTTTGTTGGTTCATGTTGCAGGGTCAATACAAGTCCACATTGGTGTGCCCAGTTTGTAACAAAATCTCCGTTACCTTTGACCCATTTATGTATTTGTCGCTGCCATTGCCATCAACAGTTACTCGGATGATTACTGTAACTGTATTCAGTGGTACTGGAGATGTTCTTCCAATGCCTTACACTGTGACTGTACAGAAAAATGGAAACTGCCGAGATCTTACTAAAGCCCTTGCTGATGTTTGCTGCTTAAAAGATTCTGAGACATTGTTGCTTGCAGAGGTACAAACATGGATCTGCCTTTTTTGTGCAGTTAATCGTATAATCTCATGCTTTTACAGCAATCAACTTAGCAGCTGATACTTCTATTCTTTAGGTATATGAGCGTCGGATCTACCGTTACCTAACAAATCCAATTGAGGGACTTCATAATATAAAAGATGAAGATATACTTGTTGCATATAGGCTCCCTGTTGGTCATGAAAAACTTTTGAGGTTGGAGATCCTGCATCGAAGGGCAGACAGGTGAGCTGGTGATACTGCATCTTAGTAGTATCCTAGTATATACAGAGATGTAAGGAACACATGATATTTCTGTGTGTTAGGGAATGTTTGAAACCCTTGCTGGCCCTTGCCTTGCCTAGCCGGGCGAGAAATTGGCCTGCTGCTAGCGTTTAGTTTTCTTGCTTATCTCCTTGGGGCTCATGATTTCAAGGTTTCTCCACGCCAGGCCTAGCGAGCCAAATTGCTTTCCACTGCTGGCAAGGCTGGCAACGGGCAAGGCGAATGTACCAAACATGCCCGCGGTCATGGTCTATGCCTCTGTGGTCTATTGTATGTTAAAAGTCATATATATGGGTGGTAGTTTCTCCTTTATGTTCTCTTTATTTATTTCAGTTTTTTTTCCTCCGATTGATGACTACCAATTTAATCCATCGAAAGAACCAGATGATTATACTTTTTGTATTTTGTGCCATGTTGTTTGATGGTTGTCATTAGTTTCCAAATTTGTTCTTAAGTGCTGATAAGCTTTTGATACTTCACCCAGATTTCTTGTGGAGCCTCAGTTTAATATCAATAGGAAGCTCATTGGGTGCCCCATTGTGACTTGTATTCCAAATGGTTCTACTGGAAAATCTGATATTTATGCGGCTGTATCTGCTGTTTTGGTTCCATTTGTACGAGCAAAAGCACATAGCCCAGACGTGTCTGCTGTCAAGTTAAATGGCAGTGGGCCAAGCCTGGATGGTATTGTACTGATGGATAATGGCACCACCTGTGAGGAGGGTCTCTCTACATCAAGATCAAGTGAGGATGATAATGCAGCTGACGATGAGCTTTTACCGTTTCAGCTTTCATTGACTGATGAAAAAGGTAGTACAAGAAATGCTATAGACACGGATTCTAATCGTGGTTTAGGACTAGCTATTAGGGTTTTGATGGATTGGTCTGAGAAAGAGCATGGGATGTACAACATTGATTACATGGATGGACTTCCTGAAGTCTTCAAGCCTGGTTTTATGTCAAAGAAGACCCGGCAAGAAGCAGTCAATTTATTTTCATGCTTGGATGCTTTTCTGAAGGAGGAACCCCTAGGGCCTGATGATATGTGGTTAGTAATTTTCTGGTTCTGTTAACTGAGATACTTTTGCAAACTGTTCTCATCTGAAATGAACCTTTTGTTGGTATCTGATAGTTCTTTACTTTTGTCATGCTTATCTAAACAGGTACTGTCCTGGGTGCAAGGAACACAGGCAAGCTAGCAAGAAACTGGACTTGTGGAGGTTGCCTGAGATATTGGTAGTTCATTTGAAAAGGTTCTCATACAGCCGGTATATGAAAAACAAACTTGATACATTTGTGAATTTCCCAATCCATGACCTCAATATGAGCAAGTATGTGAAGCTGACATCAAGAGGTGACCAGCACCCCATGTATGAACTCTATGCAGTGATAAATCATTATGGCGGTCTCGGTGGTGGACACTACTCTGCATACGCAAAGGTACCTGCATTTTTATGTCACTGTTAAATTATGTATGTATATATATATATATATATATATATATATATATATATATATATATATATATATATATATATATGTGTGTGTGTGTGTGTGTGTGTTTGCATTGTTGTATGTGTGTTTGCTAGCTTCCTGAACTCTGCTGTCACTGCAGCTAGTAGAAGAGGACAACTGGTATCATTTTGATGATAGTCATGTTTCCTCTGTTAACGAGGATGAGATCAGGACATCCGCAGCATATGTGCTTTTCTACCGACGAGTTGGAGGTTCAAGTATGGTGGCAAACGGTGGTCCAGTTGACATTGAAATGGTTGATTCACTAGAGACATAGTTAAGCCTATGAGTATATCATGTGGACCGAGATATGGAGCTCAGAAGAGTTCTGGAATTTGCATGTCTGCGCTGGGACAGAATATTCGTGTATTGAGCCACTGATATTTTGAGGCATGGCAGAGAAGTGAGGCCGAATTAGCAATGTTAGCATATGGATATGCATATCATATGACTCGAGTTCCTGATATTCTGTGACCAACCCTTTCGAGTAGAACTGATCCTGACAGGTAATTGAGAAAATCACCTGATTTGAAAATTTTGCTGATAGGCAGATGCAGCTCTTGGCCTACTATTGTTATTGGTGTGGAAGGTCTGTGCAGCCAAGGGATTGCAACTGGAAAAAATGATGTAAAAATGATGCATATTCTTTTTGCCTAAGCTACAGCTGTGCTACAGCAAGTTTTGATTACTGTTGCCTTTTGTCATAAAATTCTTTATCATCAGTACTTGCTGAGCCTAGTGTGATTCTGCGAGCAATCAATTCTCTAATACGCTACAGGCATGTTTGGTTTTTTTATTACCTCAACCTTTGAATACAGCTTAGTATTTGAACTCACACTCACCCCACTCACCGCACTAGATCGAGAACCTTATCGGTCTACGAGCAGACGGCTGAGAGCAAGGCAGGCTGCTTGCTGTAATGATATTTGCAGCTTATCTCTTAGTCTACCATATTTTAGCTAGCTTTTTACTATTAATACGTGGTTCACTTATCTCTCTTGTAAAGTTTTTGGTTCTTGTGTTTAAGCCGGCTATCCTGCTTCTCTCTTTCCTCTCATCTCCTTCACTTTAGCATTTAGTTTGTTTACAACATGTTATTATACTTGCTTTAAGAGGTATTTTTTTTTCTTTTTTCTTTAGAGTTTTTTAATACACTACAAAAAATATTTGTGTGCATTATACAACAAAACATGGCACATATTGTTCAACGACAAGACCTATTTGTTTTGTTCCTTGTGGCCGCAGTTGCTGGCTTCGATCAGTTAATTATGAGAGGTTTTTGTGCTTATTCTCCGTGGGAGATTTGAAAAAGGCAACTCGGTAGTGTGGTTCTTATGACGCTCTTGGTGTGGGCTTGGAGAACTTTGCCATCTTTCACGGTTGCAAGATTACAGGCTGTAGAGAACTTGAATTGAAAAAAGTGGGCTTATGAAGACTTTTTCTAAAAAATCATTTATCATAAGCCATGAAACATCATTTGTTTTAGCGAAATCTTGCAAGTCTGTCGAAGATATCTAGTGTCAGGTATTTAACCGTTCCTACAAAAGTATTTCTAAGGGCGATATGATTGTGGTCTATACTCCCTCCGTCCCAGAAAGAAAGACGTTTTCGCTTCCCGAGAAATAACTGCCGGCAATTATATATTAAAATATATAAATATTTATGCTAAGTAATTAGTATCATCGGAAAGATCTTTAAGTCTAGTTTTTTAATAAATTTATTTAGAGATCTAAATGTTGCACGCATTTTATACAAATCGAGTCAAACTTGTGGCACGAAAACCCAAAACGTCTTTCTTTCTGGGACGGAGTAGTATGTAATAATGTAAGGCATCCAGCATCCTGTAAGAACCGGCTACATTAAATGGCTGTTGGCTGCGCTGCGTCCTCGTGCAGGCGAGCAAATTGCTGGCCCCAAGTTTGAACGGCCAATGCCCATGGTCTCTAGGGTTACGTGTCAACAATAAATAGCATGTGGTTCAAGATATTTGGATTAAAGTGCCAATATCCTTTAAACCGGATAACCTGTAAGCCGTATATCCGATTCTCAATTTGTTGAGAGCAACTCCAAGAATATAAATTTCACTCTCTAAATTCATAATTGGAAAGCCATTCAATAAATATTCTATTTGTACATCCCTCGAGTCTTCAATATACTTTTCAACTTTTGTTCTCTATACTCTAATAATTTATCTTAAATTTCCTTGTGTGAAAAAATTCATGAGAAAAATACAATATACTGCATTTAGAAAGCCGTGTAGCCTCTCAGAAACTAGAGGGCAAAAAGGATGGTTTTGAAGAATGAAAAAGAAAAACACAGCAATTTGAAGAGTCAATTGAGGCATGTTTTTTTAAGTTTTTGATAAAGAGCTGTGTATAGAGTCTCTAGGTGATGCTCCTGCACCATCATATTGTTTAAGTAAATGTAAATAGAACAAATGATTGGAGGAAGTCTCTTTTCATTCTCTAGGATGTATATGTAGGTGATATGGTTGTTAAACCCAAGATCTCACGAAGCATCCTACGACAGTCTCTAGTAGCGTGATTGCACCACAAATTTCACAAGCATCTCTTGGATGGTTACCAGTGATTACCTCATCCTCCTTGCCATGATTAGCATCATCACCTTGAACTACCCTAGCAGGATCTGCAGCTTTGGCGCCCCAATGGCCTCTCTGGTTTTCCCGCATATCCTCACGGTGCTCCCACTTGGATTGCTTGTACTGACCCCGCTTGCTGGAGTTGTGTATCAACTCCTTCAAGATCCATTGGCTCTGTGTTCTTCTCGCCAGCAAAACTTCTTCACATTGCCACACGTTGTCGTGAGCGCCCGTTCTCCCCTGTCCCCTTCCTTGTCGCCTGTTGCCGAAGCCCTCACGATTCTGATCACAGCCATTGTGACAACCCCCACCACGGCGTTGCATCTCGATCTGGACTATGGGAGCCGCTTTGGCTTGCACAGCCACTACGAAGGATTTCATTGAAGATTTCCGCCATAGGTGACCAACCAGTTTGTGGAGATTCAGGGTGGGGACTTAGGATTTGGGATAGGGAATGAACCTTATTAAATAGATGAAGACAGAAGGTTATTGTAGAGGTGCCCCCATTCTGGGTCACCTTCAATCTTATGTTCACCTCCAACCAGATGAATGTCACGTGTCTCCACCTCCAGTCCTAGCCCTAAGATCCCAGGAATGATGTGAACCTTGGGAGGTGCTTGGAACCATGGACGCTGATGCTCTTGCCCCACCTTTGGAACCCCCTTCTTCCACCTCTCCTCTGGGCGTTCCTTGCTAGAACTGGAATCCTCAAAATCCCAGCGATGGCGGTGCCAATTGACCTCAATTGGAGCATGTTTGAGGTTCACTGTCATCTTCGGTAACTCCTCGAAAGGGAAACTCATTGTCACAGTTGTATGCTTGAATATCTAAGAGGTAGTATATATCATATTTGTCACGCTAAAAATGTATATATCATATTTGTATATGATATTATATGTGATTATCACACCCCAAAATTTCCGATTTTGGGTTGTGAATACAAAACACTAAATAAAATAAATGGTTATTTGTATAAAACTTGGCAAGATCAATTTAAGTTTTTGCTAATTTAGATACAGAAAAGTGTGGTTTTCTAATTTTTCTAAATTAATTTGAGGAACTTTTGATTGATGTGATGTTTTCTTGTTGCTTCTTGTATGTTGATGGTGAGCAAAGTCTTTAAAATGTATTTAATAGGTCGATCTTCCTTCTCCGACACGCCTTTATCTTTTTCTGCAATCAAATTCCTTGATTCTCAGCTTGAGCTTTTGTTCGTTGCTTCTCAAAGTCTTTTATTTGTAACCCAAATCACTCCTTTGAGTTCCTCGTCCGTCAATCAATCTCTACAAACTTCTTGAGTATTTTTTCAGCTTGTTTTAGACCTTGTTACCACTTTTCTGCGAGCATAATCTAATTTTGAGATGCTCCAAAATATACTTTCATGAGCTACAAAATACTTTATTTGGGTTTCTCTTATTTCATATCATCTCTGATAATTTTTCCTAAATTTTGAGAGCTTTCGAAGTAATAATCGTGGCTAAATATTAATTCTGAACTTTTTTGAAATTATTTTATTTACGAAATTAATTAAATCTAAAAATAATAAAATATCTCGTTTTTTCCACTGACCTCAAAACCTTATGCTGGTGTTGTGCTTGACGCGCTAATTTCAGATTAAAATCTTTTTTTCGAGCCCTCACTCCTAACGCGATACATCTCGCGCCGAAGTTAGGACGAATTAGGTTTCAGGCGAGCTCTCCGGCGAGATTTTTTGGCCACACCATTGGATTCCGGCGTCAACCACCACCACGCAAAGGTAGATCTCGTTGTTCTCTACGCTGTAGTGTCTTTGTTTGTATGAATCCGCCACCGTATGACCGTTTCCCTTTTGTTTCCGTTTTGCCGGCGAACTTTCCGGCGAGAACTCCATGGATGCGCTCAGTTCATCTTCTCCGGCAGGCAACCGACGCGATTTCCGGCACCATCGCGCCCCTTGGAGGCCGTGTTCCGCCCGAGCCCTGCGCCTCCTTGTGCTACGCGCAGCATCGTCAGCCGGCCCCGTGCGCCGACGCGCGGGAGCCTCTGCTCCCGATGGACCGTTCCTGGCTCGGTCCGCACGAGGGCGCCGTGCCAGCCGCGGGCAGGACCGGCTCGGCCCGGCCGCCTGGTGTGCCCGCCCCTCTTTGGTCGCCTCCACAGCCCCTGCTTCCCCGCGGCCAAGGATCTCTGCTGAGCTCCAATCGACCGTGGCCATGGAGGCCACCATGTTCTGTACGTTCTGCTCTAAGCAGAAAGATGACCATATTTACAGTTTTGCTACTGGTTCATTAATCTATGCTGTTTCTCTATTTTAAGTCTGTTTTAATACGTTCAAATTGTGTTAGTTTCGTGTCGACACGCTCTACGCGATAGTGCTAATGTTTTTCACGTCACATGTTTTCCATTTATAACTAAATATTAAATTGTTTAATATGCATGCAACCGATTTTAATTTATAATTAAAAGTAATGTAAGTAAACATCAATCTTTCGTAATTAATTGCTAACTTGATTAATAGAAACATGAATAGATTTTTAATTCATAATTTGTTTAGCTTAACATGCACAACACATAACTCGTTTAGATGCTCTCACATGTACCTTTGTTTTGCAAGGTTTAATCTGATTAAATTATATGACGACATTTATAAATAAAACATGATTAGCTTTAACTCTACTTTTGAAATTAAATATGTTTTGGTTAATCTGAATAAATACTACTCACGTAGTTTTTCTTAATTAATATGAATCGAGCTTATAGTTGTTTCTTTTTATAATATAAATCTTTCGGTAATCGTTTCTTTTGTACAGTAGCTCCGTTTTCGGTGATTTTTGCGTTCTCATGACCATTGCAATGAGTCATCTTTTTTGCTTTGATTGGTGTAATGTTCTTAGTTGCTTTAATTTGTTGCTTGTATGTTTGTCTATGCGTGGTGCTTGCTATGAGTAGAGCAAGAACCGTTTGTGAGCGATGAAGATCAGAAGATGATGACCGGAAGCAAAGTATGATGAAGTTTGAGCAAGTGTTAAGGAAAGTATAATATGAGGCTCCTTATTACCTAATAACATTATAATCATCTTTTCATGTGCATATGTCTAATATGATGAAACATTAAGGACCTTACCTAGTATATTTTTGTTACCTTGTTTCTTGTTACCTACTGGGTTTATACATATGGGTAGTTCTTGCTAATTTCTCTACTTTAACGAAGAAGCTCCATGATATTGGCTAATGGCATATGCAATGGTATTTAAAATGTGCTTTTCAGTAACATGGAATCATAAGGACTTATCTGTCAGCAAAATCTAGGACTTACAATACAACATGAGTGCTATATGGCTTTAGCTTTAGTTCGGTAGAAGGACCTTTTCTAGCTTGTTAGTGGTTATCGAAAAGAGCGCAAAAGGGGCCTGTCGAGCTGAGTATAGTGCAGCCTTTGTCCCTGTATGTATAGCCTGCACGGAATGTGCCATTCCGAAGGAGGCCCTATATTCCCTTGCCGGGGAAACCTAGCAGCTACTAACTTGTCAGACGAACCTTTGAAAGACTATAGTAAACCCTGCCGACCTTCCTTGGCAGTGGGTCAAAAGGCTGATCACCTCGGGCGAAAGGATAAATCACGGCTCATGGTGAAAGTGTACAACCTAAAATTATTATAACAGTCGTACTCACGGTCACGAACGGCTTGGAAAACTGATGGAATAATTGGTTCTTACTATTATTCTATGATGTTGATGCTCATGTTTAATCATTATTGTTTTATTGCCATTACTTATGATCATAGGAGATTTGGAGCTTAAGCACAACTTTATACTACATTAATGTTAAAATTGTGACTCACTAAAATGCTAACCGTAGTAAACCAATGTCATCCTTTTGAGCCTTCATGCCCTCATATTATGTTTGTTAAGCGGTAGTTTGCTTATGCTTGCTTTTACTTTTCAATTACTTAAATAAAAATCCTGGATGGGTAACAGAAGGTGAAGCTTGGTTAAGTTTCTGAGGAGTGCTAGGCGTATGGTACCCTCAGTCAGCCGTTCCCTGCGAAATTGGAGCCTGAAGAAAAGATTCGTAATCATTTCGCTATACTCAGATGTAAGTGCTAACTATAAGTATGTTTCCGCTATATAACATTATTTTGGATATCCTCTATTCTATTGTTATATGTGTGAATTTTCTGGGCACATATATGACAAATCTGGTTTTATTTTTAAAACTGGGTGTGACAGTAATGATTCCATTTCGAAATCAAGTGTTGACTCCATTAAATCTAGTGTTCTTTGCTTGAGATTCCATATCAATATTGCATGTCGTTTATATGATATAAATTTATGATGTCCTAAATGAATTGAATTGTAATACAAATGAATTAATTAATTGATAAGCTAGCTTATGGATTTCCTAGTATATAAATGATCCAGATTAAATTCGTGATTGTGGGATTTTTTTTTCTGATGGGAGATTTGTCGGTTACTTATGATAGGAATAGAATTCTCAACTTGGTGACTGCCTGTCGACACCCAAAAATTTTCCTATCCATAACATAATTGCTATACCAATAGGGAAATTATTCCACCGACAAGATTTTTTTTCTATTTCTGTCGCTTTTGTCCTATTGGTATATTTCTGTGGGTAACCCGATAGAAAATCAGGTTTTTATTTTCTAGTCAGTATTTTATATTTTCCTATCGGTTTCACATCGACAGGGAAATTTTAGTTTGCAGTAGTTTCCAATAGTATCGTCTCAACAAGAATTCATACCTGGTGCCCTGGACGGTCTAGACGTACCCTCAAACCCTCGACCAACCAAACTAGCTTCTTCCTAATAGCATTACCTTAATGTACAGTTAAGATAATATATCAGTAATACTATTATTAATGTCTTTGGGAGCATTTAGTTCCCGTGGGTAGACTCAACTTGCCATCATGCATCAGGGCTTTGATTTTCGGCTGAAAGCACCTGGGCCCCTAGTTGGGTTTCGGTGAATAATGACGACACAAGATTACTGTGACTAACATGTGTTTTGTAGAGGCAATTTGAGTTAGGTCATGGTAATGATGGTTAATTGGGCAATTATGGTTTTCATGCCCCCGTCGATGGAAATCGTTTTAGTTTTCAAAGGATGGACGACAAGGTTAAGGACGGACTAGTTCTAATTGTCGTTTGGCATTGGAGAGACACTTAGACTAGTTTAGGACTTTGTTTTTCCTTTGACCATACTATTAAGAGGGCTATGAACTAGTAGCTTGACCTAGATGAGTCTAATGGTTTAGATGTGGTACACACTTGTCAAACTTAGCACTAGGTAGATCAGGGACAACCCAAAGACGATTGGAATCAAACTCATTCACAAAGGTGCTTGATTTGGAAGTGAATAGAGTGTTGATTCAATGACCAGACATAGGAAAAGTAGTGACCAGACACTACTGTGCTGAGTCTGGTCAGTGTTGGCATGCAGCAGAGACCTCTGGCAGCGATTGGACGTTGCACAGTGCTTTGCACCTGACACGTCGATACTCGCACTATAGCAGTGTGGACTCGGTGTTGACCAATGACCGAACGCTAAACAGTAAAGGACCGAACACTGGGAGTGCAGCATCAGGTCAACATCAGTAAGGTTGTAGAGAGGGAAATTGATGATCAGACGTGTCTGGTGGACACTGACCGGTCGCTGGTCATCGTCAGGTCAACTCCAATGGCTCTCTCTAACAACTCTGAGCACCGTGGCCGCAAAGAACCGACCGGCACGTCCGGTCAGGAGGACCTGCGCATCCAGTCACCTCGTGTTTTGCTGAGGTGGACAATAACGGTCATGTTTTGAATGGGGGAGCATAAATACTTCTCATACTCATCCATTTCAGCTCTCTTGCTGATTTGTTCAGCTGAGAAACACCTTTGGAGTGCAAGAGACTAGTGGGGTGATTGAGATTTGAAAATCTAAGATTAAGGACCTTATTAGTGCGTAGGGAGTAGCAAGTGTGCATCCACCATTCTTATTAGGCTTGTCAAGGTCAAGTGAGAGTTTGTGCTTATTACTCTTGGTGATCGTCATCACCTAGACGGCTCGGTGGTGATTGGAAGCTTGGTGATCATCCGGCGAAACTTGTGGATGACCCAAGTAGTCTTGTGAGCTATTGTGGACGATTCACCGTGACGGAGTGTGGAAGAATCAGCCCATAGAGAGCACTTGATCCTTGCGCGGATCAAGGGGGAGCTACACCCTTGTGCAGGTGCTCCAATGAGGACTAGTGGGGGTGGCAACTCTCCAATACCTCAGAAAATCATCACCGCGTTCCTCTCCCTCTTTTTACTTTGAGCATTTACATTTGAGCAATTCAATTCATGTCTTTACATTCCTAGAATTATCATGCTAGAGTAGGATTGAAACCTAGGGTGCAAAACTTTTATGCGGTTGAACAATAGAATCGCTCTTAGGCACAATGGGGTGAAATGAGCTAAGTGTAGGGCTTAATTATTGTAAGAAATTTAGAATTAGCCCAATTCACCCCCTCTTGGGCATATTGATCCTTTCAATTGGTATCAGAGCCTCGTGCTCCTTGAATTAGGCTTAACCGCCTAGAGCAAGATGTCCCACGAGGATGGACCCCCTCTTGTCTTTTAGGGAAATGATTTTTCTTATTGGAAAATTCGTATGGAGGCGTACCTAGAGGCCATAGATGTTGGAGTGTATAGAGCGGTCGCCCAAGGCTTTACAAAACTTAAGGATCCCGCTAACCTTATCGATGATGAGGTTCACTACAAGAAGTGAAATGCAAAGGCTAGAAACACCCTCAACAAGGACGTCTTTAACCGTGTGCGGAACCACAAAAACGCCCATGCACTATGGTCGAACATTTGTGAGCTCTTTGAGGAAACCAAGAGTGAGTGTGATGAACGCTATCATCTTATGATAAAAAGCTTAATTCATTTGAGATGCTTCCTAGTGAAAGTGCTAATGAAATGTATTCTCACTTGAATGTTCTTGTAGAGGAGGTCAATGGGCTTGGACTCACTCAAATGCAACTGTCTGATGTTGTGAGAAAGATCTTAAGTGTCCTCCCCATTGACAAATATGGGCATATTGTGACGGTGCTTCATCAAGATGATATTTCCACCGCTACGCCAAGTCAAATATTGGGGAAGATCAATGCACATAAGATGTACATACACATCACTCCTCAAGAGGGCTCTTCATCCTCAAAGAAGAAAGATTTAGCATTCAAGGCTAGCCACGAGAAGAGAATCAAAGAAAAGATTGCTCATGATAGCTCAAGTGATGATGAAGTTGATGATGCAAGTCTTGCTCTCATGGTGAGAAAAACCACCAAGATGCTCAAAAAGCTAAATAAGAATGGTGTCAAGTTTGATGGCAAGAAGAAGAAATTCTTCACAAGTAGTAGAAGGAAGCCTATCTCTGAAATAGATTGCTACAATTATGGAGAACTTGGTCATCTACCTCATCAATGCCCCAAACCCAAGAAAGACAAGTACAAGAAGAAGTACCAGGGTAAGAAAGATGACTCAAGTGATGATGATGATGAGAAGAAGAACAAGACATACAAGAAGAAGGATGGCAAGAAGAAGGAATTTCACAAGAAGAAGAATGGCAAGGATTATATTGTTGGTGATTGGCTTATGGACATTGAATCATCTAGTGGCTCATCTGATGATGAAAGTGGTGATGAGAAGGAGAAGGTGGCCGCTCTTGTCATTGGTTCTTCACTATCTCCACCGCCACCACCGCCATCATCCTCTACACACCTATGCCTCATGGTCAAGGGTGAACGAAAGGTACAAAATGATGATGATAGTAGTGGTGATGAAAATGCTAGTGATGATGAAAATGGTAGTGATAGTGATGAAGAATTTGAATCACCTTCTTATGATGATCTTGTCAAATTGCTAAACCAATACACTAAAATCATTAGAAAGACAACAACTAAAAATGAGAAGCTTGAACTTGAGAATGATTCACTCTTAGCAAAGTATGACATAGCTCAAAAAGCTAGTGATGAGCTTAGAGAAGAAAACAAGATTGTGTCATCTAAACTCAAGGAGGTCAAAACCTCTAAAAAGGAGCTTAGAGAAAAACATGATAAACTTGAGGAGATACACAACGAGCTCACCACTAGTTACAATTTGCTAAAAGATGAGTACACCACTCTCAAGGTCAATCATGATAATCTTGTTCTTGCTAATGAGCTTTTATCTAATAAGCCGCATGATGCTACTAACAATGTTGTTAAGATTGATATAGCCACATCATGTGATGATTTGATTGTTGAGAGAATTGAGGAAGGTTCTAGTAGCAAAGGTAAGAAAGTGGTTGAGTCCCATAACTATGATGATTATATCAAGCTCAAGAATGAGAATGAGAAACTCAAGAAGGATCTTGAAAAGGCATCAGCCACCAACACAATTGTGATAGAGAATCTTGATAATGATTATGATTTGGCTCTTGAGAATGAGATGCTTAGAGAAGAGAACAAGAGGCTCAAGAAGGAGAAGATCTTGAGAAGCAATCAACTCATGATGAACTTAGAGAAGAGAACAAGAAACTCAAGTTGGAGAAGGAACATCTCAAGACCAGTTGGAGCAAGTTCACAAGAGGCCAATATCTTCAAAGTGAGCTACTAATGAACACCGTGATGAAGATGGATAGAAGTGGTATTGGATACTTAGCACATCAAGAGAAGAAAGCTCAAGCTCAACATCAACAACAATACAAGTCAAAGTCTAAGCTAAAGAGATGCTTTGAGTGTGGACAAGAAGGCCACTTTGCTCATGAGTGTCAAACTCCACCACCATAACCCTTGTCTAAGCATGCTAGACCCTTTGCTTTCAATGCTCACTACATATTTAGAAAGGATCCTAGTGAAAAGATAAAAGTCATGTTCTTAGGTCCCACCAAACAAGAATAGGCCTAAGCAAATTTGGGTCGCTAAGTCACTAGTTGAGAAAGTCAAGGACCCTCATCAAGTTTGGGTCCCTAAATAACAAGCTTGATCTCTTGTGTGTGTAGGTGAACTACAAGACCGGTGAAAGTCATTGGGTTATTGATAGTGGTTGCAGTCAATATATGACCGGTGATCCTCGTATGTTCACCTCACTAGATGAATAAGTGGATTGTCAAGAAAAGATTACATTTGGTGACAATTCAAAAGACAAAGTACAAGGGTTGGGCAAAGTTGCAATATCAAATGATCACTCAATATCAAATGTGCTATATGTCGTTTCATTAAGCTTTAACTTGTTATCCGTTGGTCAATTGTGTGATCTTGGCTTTCCATGTTTGTTCACCGAGAAGGAAGTGGTTGTGTCAAAGAAGGATGATGAACAAGTGATGTTCAAAGGTTTTAGATACAACAACTTATATCTAGTGGATTTCACCTCCGAAGATTCTAACTTGAAGACATGCTTATTCACCAAGACTTCACTTGGGTGGCTTTGGCATAGGAGGCTTGCACATGTTAGAATGAGTACACTCAAGAAATTATTGAAGAAAGAGTTAGTGAGAGGCTTTAAAGATGTCAAGTTTGAGAAGGACAAATCTTGTAGTGCATGTCAAGCCGGCAAGCAAGTTGCTAACACTCATCCAACCAAACCTTACATGTCTACAACAAAAGTGCTTGAGCTTCTCCACATGGATCTATTTGGACTAACAACTTACAAGAGTTTGGGAAGCAACCTCTATTGCCTTGTGATAGTTGATGATTATTCAAGATAAACTTGGGTGTTCTTCCTTCATGACAAGACCGAAGTCACCGCATGTTTCAAAAAGTTTGCCAAGAGAGCACAAAATGAATTCGATGTGAAGATCAAGAAGATAAGAAGCGACAATAGAAAAGAATTTGTCAACTCAAACATTGAAGAGTATTGTGATGAAGTTGGGATCAAGCATGAGGTCTCCGCAACCTACACTCCTCAACAAAATGGTGTAGTAGAGAGAAAGAACCGAACACTTATCACCCTTGCAAGAACAATGCTTGATGAGTACAACACACTGCAAGATTTATGGGTGGAAGCTATCAATACCGCATGCTATGCATCCAACGGTCTATTTCTTCAAAAGTTTCTTGGCAAGACCCTTTATAAGTTGCTCAATGGAAAGAAGCCGGATGACACATTCTTCTAGGTGTTTGGATGCAAATGCTACATCCACAAGAAGCAGCAACACCTAGGGAAGTTCCAAAGACATTGTGATATTAGTTTTCTTGTTGGTTACTCATCAAAGTTCAAAGCATATCGAGTATTTAATCATGCCAACAGCTTGATTGAAGAAACATATGATGTAGAGTTTGATGAATCTAATGGTTCTCAAGGAGCACATGAGAATATTGATGATGTAGGTGATGAACCATTGAGGGAGGCCATAAAGAACATTCTGGTTGGAGACATCAAGCCTAAAGATGATGAAGATGAAGTGCATGTAATTGATCCACCCTCTTCATCAAATGTGCCACAAGATGATAAAAAAGTGGGAGAGTAGAAATTAAAGATACTCATGTCTCCCATGTCCAAATGGTGGCACAAGCTTAAGATGTTAATGCTCCACAACCTCCTCCTCAAGTGGTTGAGAGAAGAAATTCACCTCTATTTCAAGCTCATCCACAAGATCTCATCATAGGGAGTCCTTCAAAGGGTGTAATGACTCGCTCTAAAAAACTTGCTTCATTTGTTGAACATCACTCATTTGTTTCTTGTATTGAACCTAAGAATGTAGAAGAAGCTATTCAAGATCTGGATTGGGTAAATACCATACATGAAGAGTTGAACAACTTCACTCGCAATGAAGTTTGGACACTTGAAGAGCGACCACAAGATGCAAGAGTCATTGGAATAAAGTGGGTGTTCTGTAACAAGCAAGATGATCAAGGAATTGTTATGAGGAACAAGGCAAGGCTAGTTGCAAAGGGGTTCTCTCAAGTTGAAGGCTTGGATTTTGGAGAGACCTTTGCACCGGTTGCAAGACTTGAAGCCATTCATATCCTCCTTGCATATGTATCGCATCATGAAATGAAACTATATCAAATGGATGTTAAAACAACAACAACAACAACAACATAGCCTTTTGTCCCAAGCAAGTTGGGGTAGGCTAGAGATGAAACCCAAAAGAGACGAGAAACAGGGAGACACATAAAGGGACATAAAGGGCACAAGAGAAAAAGAGGTCACGGTTCAGGCACGTTGATTGCCATTCTCCAAGTGCTCCTGTCCATAGCTAAATCCTTGGAGATATTCCACTCCTTAAGATCTCTCTTAACGGACTCGTCCCGAGTTAGTTTAGGTCGACCTCTACCGCTCTTTACATTATCGGCCCGCTTTAGAACTCCACTACGCACCGGCGCCTCAGGAGGCCTCCGTTGGACATGTCCAAACCATCTCAACCGATGTTGAATCAATTTCTCCTCAATTGGTGCCACCCCAACCCTATCTCGAATATCATTGTTCCGGACTCTATCCCTCCTTGTGTGCCCACAACACCAACGCAACATACGCATCTCTGCTACACTCAATTGCTGGACATGTCACCTTTTTGTAGGCCAACACTCAGCACCGTATAACATCGCCGGACGAATCGCCGTCCTATAGAACTTACCTTTCAGCTTCTGAGGCACCCTTTTGTCACAGAGGACGCCAGAAGCTTGACGCTATTTCAACCAGCCGGCTGAAATTCTATGTCTGACATCTTCATCAATGTCTCCATCCTTTTATAGCATCGACCCTAAATACCGAAAAGTATCCTTCTTGGCCACCACTTGCCCATCGAGGCTAACGTCTCCCTCCTCATGCCTAGTCGCGCTGAAATCGCACCTCATGTACTCGGTCTTAGTCCTACTAAGTCTGAACCCTTTCGACTCTAACGTGTGCCTCCATAGTTCTAACTTCCTATTAACCCCTACCCTACTGTCGTCAACTAGCACCACATCATCAGCAAAGAGCATACACCAAGGGATATCACCTTGTATGTCCCTTGTGACCTCATCCATCACCAAAGCAAATAAATAAGGGCTCAAAGCTGACCCCTGATGCAGTCCTATTTTAATTGGAAAGTCACTGGTGTCGCCATCACATGTTCGAACAAACGTCACCACATCCCTGTACATATCCTTGATAAGGGTAACATACTTAGTTGGGACTTTGTGCTTTTCCAAGGCCTACCACATGACATTTCTCGGTACTTTGTCATATGCCTTCTCGAGGTCAATAAAGACCATGTGCAAGTCCTTCTTCTGCTCCCTATATCTCTCCATCAATTGTCGTAATAAGAAAATCGCCTCCATGGTCGACCTACCAGGATGAACCCAAACTGATTTTGGGTCACATGTGTCACTCTCCTTAGGCGATGCTCGATAACCCTCTCCCAGAGCTTCATCGTATGGCTCATCAACTTAATCCCACGGTAGTTAGTACAACTTTGAACATCTCCCTTGTTCTTGAAGATAGGTACTAATATACTTCTCCTCCATTCTTCAGGCATCTTGTTAGACCGAAAAATAAGGTTAAAAAGCTTAGTTAACCATACTATCGCTCTGGCGCCTAGGTATCTCCACACCTCAATGGGGATACCATCAGGGCCCATCACTTTACCTCCCTTCATCCTCTTCAAAGCCTCTCCGATCTCTGCCTCCTGAATTCTCCTCACAAAGCGTCTGTTGGTATCGTCAAATGAGTCGTCCAACTCAAGGGTAGGACCCTCATTCTCCCCATTAAACAGCTTGTCGAAGTACTCTCTCCATCTGTCCTTGATCTCCTCATCCTTCACCAGAAGTCGATTTGTCCCATCCTTGATGCATTTTATTTGGTTGATGTCTCTTGTCTTCCTCTCACGGATTCTAGCCATCCTATAAATGTCCTTCTCCCCTTCCTTCATGCCTAGCCGCTGATAAAGGCTATCATACGCCTGACCTTTTGCTACACTCACAACTCGCTTTGCAACCCTCTTCGCTATTTTATAGCCCTCGATGTTGGCTGAACTCTTGTCATGGTGGAGACGCTTGAAACACTCCTTCTTCTCCCTAATAGCCCTTTGCACCTCATCATTCCACCACCATGTGTCTTTCGCTTTCCGTTTGCCTCCTCTACTCACGCCAAACACTTCCGAAGCCACCTTCTGGACACATGTTGCCATATTTAGCCACATGTCATCGGCATCTTCTCCTTCTTCCCAAGGCCCCTCGTCTAGCATCCTCTCCTTAAACGTTTGCGCTGCTTCCCCTCTAAGCTTCCACCACTTCGTTCTCGCAATCTTGGCCCGTTTGTCCCGATGGACACGTACCTGAAAGCGAAAGTCCGCCACCACAAGCTTATGTTGAGGGACAACACACTCCCTAGGTAACACCTTACAATCAAAGCAAGCACGTCTATCCTCCCTCCTTGCAAGGATAAAGTCGATCTGGCTCGAGTGTTGTCCACTACGAAAGGTTATTAGATGAGATTCCCTCTTCCTAAAGAGGGTGTTCGCTATCAATAAGTCATAGGCCAGCGCGAAGTTCAAAACATCCTCCCCTCTTGATTTCTACTACCATACCCGAACCCCCCGTGCACCCGCTCGAAACCTACATTAGTCGCACCAACATGGCCGTTGAGGTCTCCTCCTATAAAGAGTTTCTCGTTGATAGGCACGATACTAACTATGCTATCAAGATCTTCCCAAAACTGCCTCTTGGTGCCCTCGCTAAGACCTACCTGAGGGGCATAGGCACTGATCACATTCAGAGCCAAATCTCCAACTACCAGCATGACCAAGATAATCCGGTCGCCTTGCCTCCTAACATCAACGACTCCATCCTTAAGGCTCCTATCGATCAAGATGCCTACACCATTTCTACCCGATGTTGTCCCCGTGTACCAAAGTTTGAAGTCAGTATCCTCCACCTCCTTCGCCTTCTGTCCCTTCCATTTAATCTCCTGAACGCATAGAATATTTACACGCCTTCTAATTGCTGCATCGACTATCTCTCTTAGCTTACACGTTAGGGACCCTACGTTCTAGCTACCTAGACGAATCCTAGTTGGCTCGGCTAGCTTCCTTACCCTTCGCACCCGTCGAGGGAAGTGCGAAGACCCTTGATCATTTTTCACTACACCTGGGCGTAGATGTAGCGCGCCACTAAGGTTGCGACGGCCCGACCCTTGCTCATTTTTCATCGTACCCGGGTCACGATACGACGCGCCACTAAGGGGATGATGACCCGGCCCTTGCCCATTTAACACCACACCCGGGTTCCGATGTAGCGCGTCGCTAAGAGGGTTACGCCCCAACGAATCTCTTGTGGGTTCCATGAGAGTGGCTGTTTTTTTACTGTTGGTTCGCCAGACCTTAACACACCCTCCTCCTTTACCCGGGCTTAGGACCGGCTATGTTGAGACGACTTAAGAAAGTCTTCCAGTCAACATAGGCGGATTAAAAGTGTATTTTTAAATGGCTTCATAAATGAACTAGGCTATGTTGATCAACCTCCCAGGTTTGAAGACCCTAGATATCCTAATCATATTTATAGGTTGTCCAAGGCGCTATATGGGCTAAAGCAAGCCCCAAGAGCGTGGTATGAGCGCCTTTGGGATTTCCTCATTGAGAAAGGCTTCACCATTAGGAAGGTTGATACCACACTATTCACCAAGAAGCTTAATGGAGAGATCTTCATTTGTTAAGTGTATGTTGATAATATCATATTTGGCTCAACAAATGAAGACTATTGCAAAGAGTTTGGTGAATTGATGTCGAAGGAGTTCAAGATGTCTATGATTGGAGAGCTTATATTCTTTCTTAGTTTTCATGTCAAGCAAATGAGAGAAGAGATTTTCATCTCAAGAAAAGTATACCAAGGATCTTCTCAAGAGGTTCAAAATAGATGAAGGTAAGCCAATCAAGACACCAATGCCATCCAATGGACATCTCAACCTAGATGAGGGAGGTAAATTGATTGATCAAACTCTCTATCGCTCTATGATTGGTAGCTTGCTATACTTGACCGCATCTAGGCCTGACATCATGTTTAGTGTGTGTATGTGTGCTAGATTTCAAGCTAGTCCTAAGGAAGCTCACTTAGTTGCCGTTAAGAGAATCCTTAGGTATCTTAAGCATACACCAAGCATTAGTCTTTGGTATCCCAAAGGAGCTAGTTCCAATTAGTTGGCTATTTCGATTCAGATTATGTCAGTTGCAAAATTGATAGAAAAAGCACATCCGGAGGGTGCCACTTGCTTGGTAGATCACTAGTGTCTTGGACCTCTAAGAAGCAAAATAGTGTGGCCTTGTCCACCGCCGAGGCAGAATATATTGCCGCGGGTGCTTGTTGTGCATAAATCCTTTATATGAAGCAAACTCTTCTAGACTATGGTGTAGTTCTAGAAAAGGTACCTCTTTTATGTGACAACGAGAGCATGGTAAAAATTGCTAATAACCCGGTTCAACACTCTCGCACCAAGCACATAGACATCCGTCATCACTTTCTTAGAGATCATGTTACTAAAAATGATATATCACTAGAAGGTGTAAGGACTGAGGATCAATTGGCAGATATCTTCACCAAACCGCTAGATGAGGCTACGTTTTGTCGGTTGAGGAATGAGCTCAATGTGCTTGACCTAAGTAACTTCACTAAAAATGAGCTTGTGTTAACCTTGCATTGCATTGTAATATAAAACATGTTTAATTTTTAGTAATGCACTTAGGGCTTGTCTAACATGGTTAAGATAACCGCTGAAAAGCGTGTGAAAAAGTTTAACCTTAGATCAAACTTGACAAGCAACTAGATTTACCAACTTGTATTGCATTGTATATGCATGTGTGTTGCTTTGTAGTTTCTTTTCAGTTATCTTTTGAGCATCTGCTGTGTTCGTCCATAAATAGAGAGAGCATTTGAAGCTCCCATCAGTTAATATCTCTATTGTGTGGCCACATGTTGCTCCTCGCCCCTTTTGTTGCTTATTTTCCTAAAAGGATTATAGCCTATGGCAAAATATTTTGAAAATTTTGAGGCTTTGAGAGAGGTCTCTCATATCTATCCCAATTGGTGTTTATTTGGGTCTTACTGAAGTTGGGATTTGATTGGGAGAAAGCACCACGAAGAAAGGAAGAGAAATAGCTGCTGAAGAGGGACCGGACGCTAGGATCGGACCCACATATGTAGCGTTCGGTCGGAACAGTCAGAGGAAACAGAAGCTAAAGAAGGACCGGATGATGAACAGTGTCTCACCAGCATCAGGTGTAACTTCTTCAAAATGTCACCTGCGCATTTGGTCAATGGAAGTCGAAACACAAAAATGCACTGAACTCTGACCCGTGTTAGGTCATAGAGCCTCAGACGTGTTTGGTCACAATTTGAGACATTTTGAACCTCTCTATTTGTGATCGGACCCTGAGCAAGCAGCGTCAGGTCAAGTTCACCTGCGCGTCCGATCATTCTAGTCAAAGCGGTTTGATTTTTTCTGGCTGACGCATGGGGCCCGCATTTCCCAAATCGGCAACCACCCAATGCTCACTCTCTTCTATAAATCAGGGCCCGCACCCCCTCCTTTCTTCTTTTGGAAGCCAGCCGTGCCCGATTCTCTTTTGTACACTGCCGCGTGCCCGCTCGCGAACCCTAAGCGTCGCCGCCGTGACCTCGCCTCTTTGGCTGCCGTGCCACTTCCTCCACCATGCCCTCGCATTCCTAGCGTTCGCGCCCTCACCACCGCGGTCGCTTGCGCTCCCCGTTCTCGCCCGTGCCTCGCAGCCACGCTGTGGGCCTTGCCCCTGCTCGCCAGGTGAGCCACCACCGCCGTAGGTTTCTCCATCGGCCTCGACGCCATCCTCCTTGGCTCCAGCGATCCCGCGTACCCTTCCTCAATGACCTGCGTTACTCTCCCGGCGATCTCCTTGCCCAGCAACCATTCTCCCAGGGTGAGCATCCCTTCTGCCTGCCAGGTGCTCGGTCTTTTGCCTAAACCGCTCCTATGAACTGTTCTTGATCAATTTTCTTTGCAAATCCCTTGCAGTGCGCTGCATTTTTGTCCAATGACCGTACACCTACAATCAGGGGTAGAGCTCTTGCATGGCAAGGTATGGCACTTGCCATACCTTGATTTCCTAGAAATTTTTACCCCCAAATCACTCTGCATCATGAATATATTAAAGAAGATGAAGTTTCAATGTTATAAACTCTCAGTTGGCAGTTAGAGGAGGAAGAACGATAGCAACTCCGCCACCGCGAGTGCTGGCATCGTTGATGAGCTACTGTGTTTCCTCAAGGGCAGACTGGAAGTCTGAATTTGTCATCAGTCTGGCTCGCTGAGTTTCAGAGAGTTCCTTATTTGTACAAATTTTTATGTAGTAGGTGACGATCATGACATGTTATATTTATAAACCAATATACTGAGAAATCTTTGATATCTATATTATCGATTTCACCGTACCTTAATTTTTTCCCATCCTACGTCACTTCCTACTATTCCTTGATTCGTAGCTTCTCCATCTTGTGTCATTGCCGTGCTCGTGTGGTGCCTTTTCGCTGTCAGTTCCTTACCTTCTCATAGGTTTTCGCCCCATCTAAGCAAGTTGGGTTGGTTGCGGTGGAAACTAACAGTTAGGCAGTGACAGAGCAACTCGGGGCTAAACCCGCAAGTATGGATTGAGGCCAAGCCTCAGTGAGTGTTAGCGGTAGTGGTTCTTAGTACTCATTGGTAGTTGTCCTGCAGTTGACATCTCAGATGATGGGCAGTTGATCTTGCTTGTGATTGTCAGTGACAAGGGGAGTTCTTGATTGACAGTTGATCTTCCATAGCAGTTGGTCTTTGTAGTGTCAGTCATGGCTCGTTGCAAGAACGTCAGGGGTGGTCCAGCGATGAGGATAGGCGTCCGCCTCGTCTGAAAGATTCGTAGAAGGCAAAGGGGAAGGTGACAACCAAGAAGAAGCACAAGAGAGATGACATAGAGGCAGAGAGGGCCGCAACAGTTGCCGCAGCTGCAGAGCGTGCTAAGAGAGGAGGTTGAGGCAGTGGCATTTAGATAGGTGAGGCCTAGTTTTACCTTGAGGGCCAAGAGATAGGCATAGAGCAGACAGAGCAGACAGAGACAGAGGAGTAGGCAGAGCAGATAGAGTAGGTAGGGCAAACAGAGCAACCCTGTCTTTGGCGTTCCACTCGTACCCACACTTAGGTGTCACCTAGGCCTGCGACTCAGAGACGTGGTTCTCATCCACTTCCTAGACCACAGGTTCTGCCGCCATTACAACACCTTGACTTGAGGGCAATCATAGCGCGGTAGGTGCAGCAGCTTCTGTTCGTCGAGTTTGAGCAGTGGTTTCCACCTTGGAGGGATGAGAGAGCTTCAGAGCAGTTCTACACAGTATTGTAGGAGGATTTCTACAATGCCTTCCTCAATAGTGATGTAGCATTCAGATCTCAAAGAGTGTGCTCCTTGGAGGCTATAGTTGGAGTTGTAGGAGAGCAGATCTATCCCTACCTTAGCTTCCTGCCGGGTCTGGCAGATCTCTTAGGATGGACTGGCATGTATGTTCCATCATGGATCAGAGAGCTCTATGCTTCTTTGTTGATTGACCCAGGGCATAGGTACATTCACTTTGCCTTCAGAGGCCATGACTATAGGCTACAGAGCTCCAGGGCTAGAGAGATACTAAGAATTCCAGAGTCCTCTATTTGGCTTCACGAGATTTGCTATGGACAGACAGAGCCACTGAGATGCCCTCACGGCGGATGGGTACCACCGACAGACTTGGTCAGGGCTTGGAGAGGGATCAAGCCGCACACCACGTGACCTTACACCTACAGCTCATATCCTTGACTCGGTTATGAGGACTTTGCTCCTGAGGGGTGGTTACGGAGAGGGATTGACACGTTTACATCTTTGGCTTGACCACCACTTGATCTCCCAGACAATGTTTGATATTTGTGATGTGATGCTCTTAGAGATGTAGGATACCTTTGTAGAGGGCTTCAAGGGCCATCATCAGCTGCCATAAGCTCACTGGATCACCTTTCTTATTTGGAAGGTAGTGTCACAGATGTCCGCAGAGACGATAGCTAAGTGGAGTGGTGCTACCACTGAGTTTCTAAAGTATGACATGACTCAGTTGCTTCATCACAGTCGTGGGTGGACTCCTTGTCAGCTGAGCCGCAGACCAGTGGTGCCAGAGTTTGCCGCTGAGCAGGACGTGACCATCAGGGCCATTGTAGAGACAGAGCTAGAGTAGCCAGAGGCACAACAGGAGGACGTGCTCGAGAGTGACCTGACTGATAGCTCCGATGAGGACTACCAGCCGATTCCACGTATGCCCCCATGGGCTCACAATAGATAGGCCAGTGGCTCCAGCTCAGCTCCACCACAACCACCTCAGACAAACCCTGTTCTGGTTGCTATACTTGTCAGGATGCTGCAGGAGCAGATACGTCAGGCACAGGCCACAGCTGCAGCACTCGCCCAGATGCAGGCACGTCAAGACCAGTTCTAGTAGAAGCAGCAAATTATTCAATAGCAATAGCTAGAGACTTAGCAGCAGCTTCTTAGTTTCATGCAGCATGTCCTTACAACTATAGGGATTGCTCCTCACTGGCCCACGTTGCAGCTTGGTTTGACAGTTACTAGTACCTTAGTGACTCTAGCTATACAGCCTAGTGGGCTTTAGAGTCAAGGACAGCCGGCTACACAGTTTGCTTCGCCCACTCAGTAGGTTTCTCAGTGGTTCGCTTCACCAGGCACAGAGCAGGCTCAGGGCTTCACTCCCACTCAGTCAGATTCCTTGCTAGTGACAGACACACCAGTCTCTTGGAGTTTGGGTGCTACCTTTAGTGAGCTTACAGGGTAGCCTACACCTCTAGAGTTTCGAGTCTTTGCTTCTAGCACCGTTTCTCCAGTCACATGGACTACCGAGACGATCCTATCTTATGTTGCTTTGACAAAGCCACCTCCAATAGTCACTACTACACATGAGGCCATAGCTACAGTGTTAGCGACTCAGGGTCAGGCTTCAGCTTCAGCTTCTACTTCACAGTTAGCCGACCCAGTTACCGAGACTGCAGAGCAGACCTTGACCGCTTCACTTCCTATTTTAGTGTCAAAGGATCAGCCGCCGATTGCTCCAGCCGGTCCGATAGTTTCAAGTCCAGAGTCAGAGGATGATGCTACTCAGTTTTAGATCTCTCACCATACCGCAGCGCTTGACTCGTCTGCTCCTACCCCACCGGTTGACCCTTAGGTTTTGGTGCTAGACGCCAAAGGGGGAGAGGGAGCGAGTATGTTAGACTTACGGGGAGCATGTGAGATGGACTCATTCGTTTGCGTGCTACTTCGTGCATATCATGTTTACTTTCATGCATTGTGTTATGTGATATATGTGTGATTGTGAGACTTATGTGACATGTGTGCTCTCTACTTTGTTATATATATCTCATGTCACTTGGTTATGCTTATTTGCTTTGCTTCTGCATTTTACTCCGATTCAAATGAGCTTTAATTTGTGTACTCGTGCTTATTTCATATCTTGTGAGTACATTGTGTTGGCTTGGGTCATATAAGCATGCCTAACCCCTTTTGCTCTTATTGATTAATTGCTTATATGAACCAAGCATGTTGAAAACCTCACCCATCTCTTACACATACTCGAGGTTGTGTTGTCATCAATCACCAAAAAGGGGGAGATTGAAAACATCTAGGCCCCTAGTTGGGTTTTGGTGATTAATGACGACACAAGATTATTGTGACTAACGTGTGTTTTGCAGAGGCAATTTGAGTTAGGTCATGGTAATAATGGTTAATTGGGCAATTATGGTTTTCATGCCCTCGTCGATGGAAATCATTTCGGTTTTCAAAGAATGGACGACAAGGTTAAGGATGGACTAGTTCTAAGAGTCGTTTGGCGTTGGAGAGACACTTAGAGTAGTTTAGGACTTTGTTTTTCCTCTGGCCATACTATTAAGGGGGTATGAACTACTAGTTTGACCTAGGTGAGTCTAGTGGTTTAGGTGTGGTGCACACTGATCAAACCTAGCACTAGGTAGCTCAGGGACTGTCCAAAGATCGATTGGAATCAAACTCATTCACAAAGGTGCTTGATTTGGAAGTGAATGGAGTGTTGATTCAATAACCGAACGCAGGAAAAGTAGTGACTGGACACTACTGTGCTGAGTCTGGTCAGTGTTGGTGCGCAATAGAGACCTCTGGCAGCAACCAAACTGTGCATAGTGCTTTGCACCCGACGCGCCGATACTTGCACTGTAGCAGTGTGAACTCAGTGTTGACCAATGACCAGACGCTGAACAGTAAAGGACCGGACACTAGTAGTGTAGCGTCAGGTCAACATCAGTAAGGTTCCAGAGAGGGAAATTGATGATTCGACGCGTCTGGTGGTCACTAGCCGAACGCTGGTCAGCGTCAGGTCAACTCTAACAGCTCTCTCTAACAACTCTGAGCACTGTGGCCACGAAGAACTGACCGGCGCGTTCGGTCAGGAGGACCTACGCATCCGGTCACCTCATGTGTTTGCTGCGGTGGACAATAACGGTGATGTTTTGAATGGGGGAGTATAAATACTTCTCCTACTCGTCCATTTTAGCTGTCTTGCTTATTTGTTCAGCTGAGAAACACCTTTGGAGTGCAAGAGAGTGCAAGAGCCTAGTTGAGTGATTAAGATTTGAGAATCCAAGATTAAAGACCTCATTAGTGCATAGAAAGTAGCAAGTGTGCATCTACCTTTCTCATTAGGCTTGTCATGGTCAAGTGAGAGTTTATGCTTGTTACTCTTGGTGATTGCCATTACCTAGATGGTTCAGTGGTGATTGAAAGCTTAGTGATCATCCGACGGAGCTTGTAGATGACTTAAGTCATCTTGTGAGCGGTTGTGGGTGATTCACAATGACGGAGTGTCGAAGAATCAACCCGTAGAGAGCAGTTGATCCTTACGCGGATCAAGAGGGAGCTACACCCTTGCGCGGGTGCTCCAATGAGGACTAGTGGGGAGTGGCGACTCTCCAATACCTTGGAAAAATATCGTCGCGCTCCTCTCCCTCTCTTTACTTTGAGCATTTATATTTGAGCAATTCAATTCATGTCTTTACATTCCTAAAATTGCCATGTTAGAGTAGAATTGGAACTTAGGGTGCAAAACTTTTGTGCGTAGAACAATAGTATCACTCTTAGGCAAATGGGGTGAAATGGGCTAAGTGTATGGCTTAATTATTGTAAGAAATTTAGAATTAGCCCAATTCACCTTCCTTTTGGGCATCTTGATCCTTTCACCGGATTCTCTTTGCCAAAGTGAGCAATCAAAATTATGTCGCTGTCATGAGCAATGTAGATATATATAGTGATATACTGTACTGTAGTACTCCGAGGTATAATATCCGATCGCGGAGGCAACGTCACCTGGACAAACAGATAAGAATTTAGCTATATAAGGCGGTGAAATGCCTCGTTCGTTTGAGTTTATCAGCCAATTTATCCAGCCATTCAGCAGTGTTTTTCACTCACAACAAATTAGCAAACAGTACTTTCAGTCATGACTTATCAGCCAAGCGAACAGGGCTCAATGATATCCATTATTCGTCTCGTCACTACACCACAACACCACGATTAGCGATGGACGAACTGACGCTGAAAGCGGCTACAGCGACAGACGAATTGACGCTGAAAATTTACAACGATAGTCTTGCGCTGACGCTGTAAGTCCTGTCGCTGAATATATACAGCGTCAGATCAGACTTTCAGCGATAGTTCGCCTGTTGCACTAAATATTTACAGCGATAGATAGCCGGTTACTAGTCTTCAGCAACAGATAGTCTGTTACCATACATACACCGACAGATCATCCAACACTCCATACATTTATAGCGACAGACTGTTCAACAGAACAATTTAATATAGAAAAAAATACAATGTTCTGTACATATCAAAATGATATTCGATGCTTATATAGTTCACATGTCACATGAACATACACACAAACACATGTCACATGAACATACACACAAACACGTGTCATGAACATACAACTTCACTTTATCAATAGAAAAGGACATGAATGGCAAAGTTATATACTCCTATGCAGCTTGCCTCGAATGCATTAGGTGATACCTACCATTTCAAGCCTTCAGTGCTCCCTCGAGTGCAAGGTTATGATGATGTTCCAAGCAGCTTGCCTCCTAGGAGGGCTAGGCTTGTTGTCTACAACAAACTCTCAAATGAGACTAGTATTTGGATAGTAGAGCTCTCTGAAATGCATGCAGCTGCTAATGAGGGTGGAGATGAAACATGCAATGTGATATCATCTGAAGTTGTTCGTGATGTTCAGCCCACAATTAACTCGTTGAAACATTAAAATATTATTGTTATAAGAAAAAAGGAGGTCCTGCAGACAAATCTGACAAACCAAGAACTGTAAGATTTGTGGCCCAATAGGAATCACACAGAACAGTTTAGCAATCAGGTGAATCCAACTGCAATATCAATTACAAACTGGGCGCGTGTTTTACATTATGCATGTCATTGTCTTTTTTTTCGAATTAGGGAGATTCCCCATTTCCATAACTAAGCACGGAATACAACATAGTTTTTAAGAGATGTTCAGAACAGAGCTAGAGATATCAGGAACTAGATGAAACTAACAGGTTGCACAGATTCACCAGTCGCCACCAAAAGAAATCAAAGAAGATTATTTTTAGCTTTCAGCACCTGAAACAAAGAGGCAGGTAAGAGCATTTGGACATACCATAAGCACGAATCTGATGAACGGGGAAGGCAGAACCACTCAGTCGCGTGCTCCACCTGCAGAACTGCTCCTGCTTGCGTGCTCCACCGTTGCGTGCTCTAGTCCGGCTCTCCGGGGCAAGCAGCACCAGGGGGTCTGTCGGGCTTTAGGTCTGGAGTAGGCAGTACTAGGGGGCAGCGGGGCTCCAGGCGGGCAAGCAGCGCTAGGGGGTCGGCGAGGCTCTAGGCGGCGCTCCCGCGACGACAGTTAGGTGCGGCCGGCGAGACTCCTGGCGGCGCTGTAGGATGGGCGCGCGGTCACTGAGGTGGGCAGCGTGCCAAGAGGCGCGGCGCGGGGCGTTTTGGGGACTTACGAGATTTGGAGAAGCAGGCGGCGGGCGGGATTTAGAGGGCTGGAGCGGCGGGAAGTTTGGGCGGGCGGGACGCTAGATTTGCAGCCGCGCGCTGGGAGAGGCCGACGCGAGGGACGGCGCAGCAGGCGGGACTGAGGCAGCGGCGGCTGGATTTTGGATTTGGGTGGGGGTGAGAAGCATCTAGGGTTTGTCAATTGTCACTGTATTTGTGAGCCATGCAAAAATTTTGCACGCGAACTCAAGGTAAGCAGGCGTGCAAGCCCAATGTAAGCCCGGTGGGCGAGCTAGGTGAAGGCCACTTCTCCTTAGCGTCAGTTTGATTGACGTTGTATATCCTTTTAGGGACAGACAGATTGACGCTATCTATAGCATCAGTTTGTACATCTCTAAATGGAGATTCAGCGACAGATCATCTGTGAGATGCGTTTAGCGTCAGTTCGACCATCGGTAAACAAAATATTTAGTGTCAGATGTCTGACGGTGTTCCGGTGTTGTGGTGTAGTGTGTGTTGTTATTGAAATAGCGGTTGACCGAAACTGCATCGCTGTCGAAATGGTATCACGGTGTCCTTTTCCGGAATTTGACTAGGTCATCTTATCGTTTCCTATCCTAGTATTAACTGTGGGTATGTATCGTCGTCCCAATAGGTACCCACGCCGTTGACTGTATTAGCCGGCTGCTACACACCAGACTGCTGTATGAGCTCACACCACAAATCAGCGTTATTATTGGTGATAGATTTCTAAATGCATGGTTCCAGATCAGCAGATGGACAAAAACTTGTTATAATACAACAATAGATACAGTCTGAAGGGTGGACACAAGCAAGTAACAGGAGAATCTGATGGATGCCTACAGAAATAATTAATATTATTACATGTCTCAAGATCAAATATCGACAACGTCATCATAATTCAAAACAGAGAATTGTTGCTGTTGCTTTCGGCTCTTTCGACTGCCTATATATACTATATGTTTCTCTTGATTTGATGATCTTGGTCTCCCCTGTGCGTCCGAATTCAATACATCTCGTTACCGTTACGCACTGGCTATTTATATAATAAATAAATGTTATTTTTGAATTATAATAACAATAGACGCAGTTTGATTCGCTGCTACATGCATCTTGCAAGTTATATTACTGAAAACTGCCATCGATATTTTGACCATTTTACGGTGCAACCAACAGCTAGCGTACATGCTGCATCGCATCAATGGGGGGATATTGACGCATGCATGTCACCGTCGTCTTGTGTTGCGACCCAACCCCAACCAGCACGCTTCCAGAAAGGCCGCGGCATTACTAATCAAGCCGACGGTGATGGTGTGATGGGAACCCCCTAGACATGAGGCCGGCCGGTGATGGAGCCCGGAGCCGTGCATGGCAGGGAAGGGAGGAGCTAGGAGCAGCACGTCATGGCAGTGCGAGTGTTGAAGTCCACACATATACGCGCGGCGCGATGACACAGGCTAGCGATACGTACGCGTGTGGCTGTACAACTGCCTTACCCCTAATCGTTTCATTGAAATTTAGCTTGTGCTAATTTATTTTAAGAGAAAAATATTATTTGTTCGCTGAAAAATACTGCTAAAATAGCGCAGTGACTCTGCCTTGTGAATGGAAGTAAGTCAAAGATCCCAGCGCGGCAGCCACACTCATGGGAAACATATATATAATAACAAAATGATTGGGTCCAGTAGGAGCCATGCACGTACCCTCCCTCCTAATGAAGAGGAATAGGAAGCAAACAAAGTGCTGAATAACTCGATCGATCTACCGGAGAATCAAAGAACACACTATTCCTATTCGGCTGAGCTTATCAGCACGGCTTATTAGTTGTGAAACAATGTTTTTCTCTCACAACAAAACAGCCATAGCCGGCTTATAAAAAAAAAGCCATCCCAACAGGGCCTATATATATACAACAGATCGATCATAAACGTACGTACGCACACAGCCCGCTCGGATAATATATAGTTTTGTGGTCCCTGTATGTATTGCAGGATCGGAAACCACCACCTGCATGTGAGGTGTACCCTACAAGCTAGCTAGTCCACAAATGTATATCATATCATAGAGTATGTGGCACTTATGTGGCTATGTATATATATATGTTAGCAAGGTATCCCACGTAGTGCCACCCGTGAGAGCGATGGATCTCTGTCTAATTCCATGACTCATTAACATTTTGTTTCATTGGTTCTTGCTGTCAAGTTGCATTGTCTAGATCCAAAATATTTTAAAGAAATATTTCAGGTGATGAATCATAATCACTTCTACGGAATCATTTGATTGGTAGGTTGAATACTAATTCCAAAAAAGATGTTTTATATATGTGATGAGGACATCGTCAGGATGGAGTCGAGGATGACTCCAATTCAAGAAGGGGAGGATGATGAGGACATCGTCGACATACCGACGTTATGGTCTTCCCCAAGTTGCAATTCATCTCCAACTCAGCTGCCACGTCACCCTCGGATTCAGCAGACACGTCGTCACTGTTTCGGTCATAATTTTCTCATACGACATCGAAACGGGGCGTTCTTGGATGCATTGGAAAGGGGACGACGACGCCGTCGTTTTGGATCTGGTCCCAGCTCCAGAAGGTCCGTGGATCATTCTATGTGACCACGTCAAGGTGTTGCGTCACCTATTTGGGCCAACTTGGCCATGTATCGTGTCGGGCCTTAAGCCCAAGTTGTGGGCGCCCAACCCCTGGCCGTCTCCAACCCTAGGTCGAGTCTTAGACTATAAACACAGCCGTCGCCGCTGCTAGACAATTGAGTTTTTGTTTAGAGTTTAGTTTTCCATCGAGAAACTGAATCGTTCATTATAACTGTGGTGACAAATCCTTTTACAGTGATCCAGGGCCCATGTTCTTGATCTCCTCCACTGTGTCGATTAGTCCTTTGGAACCGAGTTCTCGAACCCTCTATTGATATTCGCGTCATTCATATTTGCAATTTTAGATTGCGTGTTTTTACCTTCTTGCTTGTGCTCTTCGATTCGCTTGCAGGAAAAGCCTTTTTGACGAGGTCAATCAAGTTGTGCTTGGTTGATAACCAACGGAGCAGTGGTGTAACGGTTGCAGAGTTTGAATCGTGCTGATTTGCAGCCGGATCGCCAACGTTGAGATCTCCACGAATCGAACTTACCGGCTACCTCTCGAAAGATCGGGCCTGTACTCATCAATATGTTTAAAAAATCTAGAACTTTTTGTGGGCGCAGAATAATTTAAATAGAAACCATTTTAACTTGTTGCACGTAAAAAGAATAACTAGAAAAAATAGTCTCTGGTGTATAGGAGAAACTAGAAATGGAATCTAATGAAACTAGGCTCGAGCCGTTTTGCTCGATTCAGTCAAAAAGCGTTGAACTATAGAAATGTTCTGAGGCAAAATCATTTCACCGATATAGCATTTGGCAGCATTTCTTCCGATTCAAATAAGAATCGGAAATGATCCAATCATCCTACCGACTCTTAGTTTTGGTGTGAAACGGTATATGTTTTTAATATAGATCTTTAATAAAGGTTCAAAAAATGAAAAAAGAACATGCAATAGGCGTGGTAGCAAATTGTTCACGGAACAGTTAGAGATGCGTGGAACGACGGACAACGTGGCCAGAATCTTAGAGATTTTTGCTTTTGTGCCTTTTATATTTTGGGAATACCGGACTTAAAAATCCTGGCTGTCATTAACGAGCAGCACGGGCGGCAGCGGCGAGTTACCCAACCATCCACACTGGTGCATGCTCCAGGAACACAAAAATGAGAACGTGTTGCACCCTTCAAAAGAGGACACATCACATCTTTCTACTGGAAGGGAAGCAGGGAAGAAGTTCAAAACTGAAAGGACCTGAGACAAGCTTCACATGATACATACCCTTGTTGACAAATCCCCTCATGTGCATTCCATGGTTTAATGTGGCCCCACCCAAGCGTGTACAACAGGCCTTCAAGTGAAAGCTAGCGCTCGCTTTTAGCGGTTCAACTTGGCCCACGTTAGCTTTCCAATACGTCGATGGAAATGCGTTGCCCATAATCCCCTTGTCCTTTTTTTTTCCTATTAAAACTTCTAATTACACCGAAAAGGCTAGGTAGTGCCTCCATTAATATTGGTGGTGATTGTTCAATGGCCAGAGTTATTATTGATAGCTACTCTTTTTATCTCCAAATAAATCAATTTTTATAGTTGTCTTCAATCAAACTTCTATAAATTTGATCTAAAGCCTGGTTTGACACAACTTCGCCAGCTTTATGAACTGTTTGAAGCAGTTTTATGTGCCAAATGGGTTTTTTGCAAATAACTTCACATGTAAAAGCTACTAAAAATATGCTCGCGTAGAGGATAGATGGGTGATAAGTTGAAAATAATGGCTTCACTCAGCCCACACTCGCATCGGTGGGCACCCTTGTTAGTGGAAGTCGAATTTGCCCCTGTGTGACCTAGAGGCACTGCCGTAGGGGCACAGGCTTGGCTGGGACGTGCCGCTGTGGGGTGCGGCTGCAGCTGGGAGCGTAGCCATGGGGGTGTTGGCATGGCTGTCGGAGCTTACGAGCGCTAGGGTGTGACCACCGGGGCTTGTGGTCCCTAGCACAAGGGCCGCTGGGTTGCGGCCGCTAGGGATTGCAGGCGTCAATAAGAAAGAGGAGGAAGCACTTTCAAAGAAACAGGGATTGTGGGAAGGAGACAAAGAAAAAGTAGAGAAGAAAAGGAAAAGAAAAGGGTATTATGGTCATTTTATTTTTTTCCCATCACAAGAAGTTGTTCCAGCAGATGGGTCACTAAAAACAGTTTTAGCTTTATTGTTAAAACTGGAAAAAAAGCTACTTCAGTAGTGAAGTTGAGTTATGCCAAACTCTGTTGAGTTATGCAAATATGTCCGTTCATTAGAACGAAAAATAAAACTTTTGCACAACCTCCTAGACGACTTTACCATTCAAACATTTATTCGACGACCATAACTGCTTTTCAATTCATTTTGGAATCAGACTCTGTAGTGTGTACTTGACTTGTACCGCTCTTACTCGCATGAGCATAGAAGGCTTGGTGATTTACCCAATGATTTTTTTCTCGAATATGCAAAAGATTTGCGTATCATTATAATTAAGAAGGAGAGTTTAAACATATATAGGACACACTTCTAAAGAGCGCCCTAGGAGGTCTTACAGTTGTGACCGGACCTTCCTAGCAGACTGATACAAACTTCGATATTACATAAGAGTATACAACCAAACTATTAGTAGCTCAGAACCTACGGAGCTGGACGGCTCCGCTGCTCACCGCGTGACCCTGCTTTGTCATCCGAGAAGAGTCTTCTACTAGTCCTAGCATTGGTCGCCAGGAATAGTGTATCCAGAGCCTCCACTTCGGTCGACGTCAAGTTCCTTGCGAACAAGTCGTTGTATGCTCGCTTCGACGTGAATGAAACTGGAGCTGCTAGCGGTGCAAAGCCCATCCTCTACATGAGGAACACCTCCCCCCGCTTAGAGGTCGGAATGTGCGCCAGCGGCTGAGTGGCGATCCGTCTGCTTCGTTTTGGCAGGGGGTTCCTTCTAGTTGGCACCATCTGTCTTGGCGGGTTGGCGATTAATGGCGACACTCGCTTGATCTGCACCTCCTCGGTGAACCGTGCGAGGCGTCAGGCAGCTTCACATGGCGTGGGCGTCGCGTCGTCTGTGACACCGGTATGTTCCACTGGTGGAGGCATGAGCTGTGGCGGCCCCTGCACTGGCGACGACAGAGGTTGCGCATCCGGTGCCGGAGAATGGGTGTCCACCACCGGTGCCTCAACCTCCTAAGGGGCTCCCGCCTGAGTAGGCAGACACCCAGTCATCGGAGGTCCTGTTGGGCATATGCCGAGTGAGGCAGCGAGCTCCTCCAACATCAAGTTGTCCCATGTGGGAGGTCCTGCGCACAGCACCAATACCAGTGGATCTGGCCCAACAAAGCGAGTAGTATCAGAAGTGGTGGCGCTGTCGTTGTTGTTGGCAGGCACGCCCATGCTGCTGTCCCTTACCGGCTTACTCCGACACTGTCAACGTCGCCGCCATCATTGGCGGTCGGTGCTGCCCCCCATGGTCCCCTGCGCGGCCCCATCCCAGCTCGGTGGACCGCCACATGGCGCCTGCTGGGAGGCAGGAGAGGCACCACTTGCAGAGTACCGTGGTTGGTTGCCAACCTTCACTGCCAATGTCACAGACCTAGACCTCTTGCACTCCCTGGCGAGGTGGTTGAGGCTGTGGCAGCACAGGCAACGTCGTGGCAGCCGGCAAGTCGCGACACGGTGTGAGTAGGAAAGACAGTTGAAGCATCTGTCCCGAAGCTTTGTGGGAATCCTCCGAGCCTGCGGGAGCTGCTTTTGGCGATGCTCAACCGAAGCGGTCGTCGGTTGAGTCCCTTGCTGCTGGAGGATCTCCCGCCACCCATCGGCATTGGGGACAGAGACCCGTCCGCGGTGACCAAGGCGTTGCTAGGCAGGAATGCGGCCATCCAATGGTCGAGTAGTCAGGCCGTGCACCAACTGGGGGAGTGGCCGTCGGCATCTCCTCCGCCTGTGCTCAGGTCCATGCTGTCCAGCGTCCACCATGCCGCTGCCCCGAATCACATGATTCTGGGCACGCGGCGGGGACATAGTGACTGGCTTTGCTAGGCGATGAGTGGCGTCCAGGTAGGAGGTGGGGCGGTCGTCCTTCGACACCTCGCCATCGTTGTTCGCCCATCGCCGCTGCTTCGTGCGCCCCCTCCCAACTCTGGGTAGAAAGGAGACGCGTCCGGTGAAAGAGGGGGCGAGGTAGCGGTGCCCGGCGACACCTCGACGGCCAAGCTTGGTCGACAGTTGCCCGAGGACCCGAAAGGCTCGGCCAAAGGTGGGGGCGCGTTGGCAGTGGAGGCTCGGCCTTGCTGCAGAGTTGCGCAGGCGTCGGCGGCGTCTGGCCCTGGCGTCGGTGGCTCACCGAATCTGGTGCCCCGCCCGCAGGCGAGGAGCCCGTAGCGACGGCGGAGGGCGAAGGTGCGCCGCTGTCGATGGCGTCGTCAGGGGTTCACGGAGGGGGCGGCCCCCCGTGATGGGCCGCCGAGCCCACGCGCTGCTGGGTGGACTTGGGCGGCGTCGACGGCCATACCTTGTTGGGGCGAGCCCCATGGCAAGGGGGAGGCGGGGAGGCGAGGGAGGACTCGAGGGTGGCCGAGGAGGAGGAAGTGCGGAAGGGCGTCGGCGCTCCAGCGGTGCATCGGTGGAGACCGTGGGCTGCTAGGCCGCAGGGGCCCAGCGCTACTGCTGAGGGTCATGGGCTGGCACATCTAGCGGCCGCGGATGGCCAGCGCCCGCACCGGCGGCCCCCAACTCCGGCAGCTCAACATCAGCGATGGGCCCTTCCACAGGCCGCGGTGCCACGCCCTCGCGCTCCCACACGAGCGGGTCAGGAGGGGAGAGGGGAGGGGAAATAGGGAGGTGGGAGGATGGGGAGGGAGCCAGAGGCGGCTCCTAGGGTTGAGTCACGAGACCTTACCCAATGATTTTAATTCAGTTTGGGATCTAATTGAAAAGTGTTCCTACGATCATGTCATATGTCTACTATAATCACTAAGGATGAAAACGGTCGGAAACGGTCGAAAACGGACTTACGATATAGAAAAACGAAAACGATCGGTTCGGAATATTTCTACATTTAGCAATTAAAGAGTACAAAAAATGGTTGAAAATGGTTGTGAAACCAATTGAAACTGATAATTTTTCATGTTAAAAAATGGTTCATAATATAGAAAACGAAAACGGTCAATTCGGAATATTTCTGTTCCGTTTTCATCCCTAATAATCACGCCGTGCCCTTCAATTCATCTTAGGATTGGACTCCGCACTGTATTAAACACCTGCAACATTAACTCATACAGTCTTAGTATTCTTGCGGCCGATACATGTCAGCGTTAACTCATACAGTCTCAGGAGACAGCAAAAGAGACTCATCTGGCGCTTCGCCCTGCCCATGTGAACGAACGAGCCTTGCCGTGCAAGTAGATTTATCCAGGGTAGAAAACTAGAAATTACTATTAAATTATAATTTTCTACTGTTATAATTATAGATATTGATACTCAAAGCTAAACAAGACTATTGACACAGATAAAAATGGACTTGTAGCTCCGGTGGCGACAACAACAATTGTGAACTGAACGTACATTAGCTAGCTAGTTAGGTTGCTTGCAGCGAAATCTGTTCATCTGGATTCGCGTCAATAGCAGGGCACGTACGATGACTTCGCTGATCTTAAGACATATCATTTTAGTTGTTCAAAGGTACATACGTTTATATAGGTGAGCATGTATACATTATAACTGGAAAAAGAAATACAAGTGAGTAAATCGAAGCCCCTGCTGCCCAACGCCCTTGTTGACCACGCAAGGAAACAAAAGGAGAACACATAAAGCAGTATCGATCTGGTTGGTTTCCCCTGCCTCTGTGACGAGAAAATTGCATATTTATATAAACAGACCAGCAGGCCTGCTCCACTTGTCTCGCTCCCTAGCTGACCACAAGAGCCAAGAAAGAGCTCCATTCATTTCCTCCTCCTCCCTCTCTCTCTCTCTCAACCAGCTAGCAAGGGGCCGGAGAGAAGAGAACCAAGAAGGCGCATCAACCATCAATCGATCGAAGACACCATGGCGGCCAACGGCCACAGCAGCTTGGCGAACGGCGCCTCCACCCGGGGAAAGCCCATCAAATGCAAAGGTATATGTATAATATGGTGTCTGTTGCCCTGCAGCAGCTTGTTTTTCTTCTTCCTCCCACTCGTACGTCTTCCTCCTCCTCGCTCGATCGATCCATCAATCTTTCGCCATGCTGGAAGCATGATCGAACTGTCTGGTATGGTATGTACGTACGTGCAGCGGCGGTGGCGTGGGGTCCCGGCGAGCCGCTGGTGATGGAGGAGGTGGAGGTGGCGCCGCCGGGTCGCCTGGAGGTGCGCGTGAAGGTGCTCTTCACCTCCGTCTGCCACACCGATCTCAGTTTCTTGAAAGGAGAGGTATGTACTCTATCTATAATTCTATATGCAGTACTGAGGTGACTGGTGTATGTACATGTATCCATATAGTTACGACGTGTTGCATTCATGGCTTAATAATTATTTATGGTCACTTTCAAAAAAAAATTATGGTCTTTGTGTCTCGTGAAGGCAACCGGTTTTTTTTTGACGAAAACCAACCGATTATATTATCTGGTATCTTATTATATGCTACTACATGTGTGTGTGTGTATGCCTGTGTCCAGTAATTTGTTGCCGAGTTGATTCTTTACTTCATCCCTTGACTAATAATCTACGTATTGATTTGTGTCTCCGGCCGGCCGCCCATGTGATGCTGCTGTATTTATGGACGTGATATGATATGGCAGAACGAGCTGCAACGCAAGTTCCCCCGCATCCTCGGCCATGAGGCAGCCGGGTGCGTCTGTTTCATCTTCTTCTTAATTAATTATAAGGGATTATTATCCCCGGCTTGTGTTTTCGTATGTAAAAATGTTGCAATAAGATAGCAAAAAAGGAGTTTCCACTTGCTTGATACTGCTCGCCTGGAGTCTTTTCTACCAATATCTGTCTCTTGACCAATAATAATAATTAATAATAATACTGCAACTCGGGGGGCTCATTTTCAGCTTTGACCTATCGAATCAGATAGCCGTACGTAGGGATTTTATTTTACTGATGAAAAAGACGTAGACAACAAAAAAAAATTCCGTATTTCAAAGGGGGCAGAAACAATTACTCTGAAAGCTGAAAATGAGCTTTGCTTTTGTAGGTTCAACTCATCTGTAATTCTGAAATCTTGCAGTGTTTGTGATAGTTCTCTGTAAAGTGGCATGAGTTGCATTGTTTGTGATAGTTCTCTGTAAAGTGGCATGAGCTCAGCTTTGCGTTGAACCGCCACATGGAAACATAAGCTTAGGCCCTGTGCCCCTGATTGGCTCCACACGAATAACAAACTAGGGTGGTTTTTAAATTCAGAGGCTAAAGTTTTGGGTACCACATCGGCTGTTACATCGGGATATCATATGAGAGTGTTCGGATAGTAATATTAAAATAAATTACAGAAGTACTCGGTGCTCCGCGAGATGAATTTATTAAGCCTAATTAATCCGTCATTAGCATATGTTTACTGTCGCACCACATTGTCAAGTCATGGACTAAATTAGGCTTAAAAGATTCGTCTTACAAATTAGTCACAATCTGTGTAATTAATTATTTTTTAGTCTATATTTAATACTCTATACGTATGTCTAAACATTCGATGGGATAGAGACTAAACTTCAGGGGAGGAACTAAACACTTCGGATGTGCAATCCAATTGATGGTGACCTTATGATCACGGATAATCAGAGTGGTGGAGAGCGTGGGGGAAGGGGTGGAGGACCTGGTCCCCGGCGACCATGTGGTCCCCATCTTCAACGGGGAGTGCGGTGCCTGTGCGTACTGCGAGTCCGACAAGACAAACTTGTGCGGGACTTACCGCGTCAACCCGTTCAAGAGCACCATGACTTCCGACAGCGGGACGAGGTTCTCCGTGGTGGACCGCAACTCTGGGGTGCGGCAGCCGGTGTACCACTTCCTCAACACCTCCACCTTCGCCGAGTACACCGTGCTTGACGCGGCATGCGCCGTCAAGATCAACCCCAAGGCCCCGCTGGAGAAGATGTGCCTCCTCAGCTGCGGCATCTCCACAGGTACCGTATGCATATATCCCATCCCATCCGGCCGTTGGTTGTCAAAATTCAAAAAATAAATATGGTTGAATTATATTCACATTCAATTCGGACGACATGTATCCATGACCGCCGATGGATGGAGCTGGACGAATTTTGATACGTGAACAAACTGGAATGGAACTGGGCCGTGTTTAGATGTCGGATTTGGGAAGTGCCGAATTACTGTGCTATACTGTAGCAATTTTGTTTTTATTTGGTAATAATTGTCCAAATATTGATTAATTAGGCTCAAAACGTTCGTCTCGCAAAGTATAATCAAACTGTGCAATTAGTTTTTTTATTTTATTTACATTTAGTACTCCATATATGTGCCGGTATTTTAATATGATGGGAAATCTTCTTTTTGCATAGTAGAATTTAGGGTGAATTTGAGAAACTAAACAAGGCCCTGTACATGCATGATATACTCCCACCGTCACAGAAAAAGTGACGTTTTAGGATTTTCAGACATCTTATTTGACTATCCATCTTATTCAAAAAATTTTAATAAATATTATTTATTTTGTTATGACTTATTTTATCATTAGAGACACTCAATAATAATTTATTTATTTTATAATTTATATAAAATTTTTAAATAAGACGAACGATCAAACATGATGTCTGAAAATCCTAAAACGTAACTTTTTGTGGGACGGAGGAGCATGTGTTAGTCTGGTTTGATGCCAGAATTGCACTGAGGGCCTGAACCTGAATGGTCTGTCATGGGACACTGCGGCCTGAACCTGAGTGGTCTGTCATTGGTGAAGCCTGCGACAGATCAGCTCTGTCTCAAAATGCTGAGGCTATCCGCACTCATGCTATACTAAATTTATTCTCTATATATCCTAGTCATCAAGATTCTTCTTTATTCTTAATTCTTTCGCACTCATCCATCCTCTATATCATCTTCTATCCACTATGGGGCCCACTTGTCACTTTATCTAAATATATTCATGTGAGATCTAGTTTTGAAGTATTTATTGAAACGAATTTAATGGTGTAATCGGAATTTAATTTGGTTTTTTGGTTTGTGAGTTATAACATTTTTTATTAAGAAAAAGTTGGCACGGTCTTCCACACAACCGTCCAGCACACTGTCTCTCAGCGCGCACGGTCGCCCTCTCCTCCACGTATAAACAGTAACCCGCTAAATATAGCTGACAGACTCTCCTCCGGTGCGATACAGTTGGAGATAGAGTATACCAGTGCAGCGTTTTTTTCCTCTATATCTTACTGGAGGAACGTTTCGCGGATACTAGTGCAGTCGGTCTGACTGCTGAACCAAGGCATGTGCCATCTCCTGTGCGTGCTACCTCCAACCTTTTTTTTCATTTCATACTGCCTCTCCATAAAAACATATAATAATAATTTACGTGCTAGAAAAGTAGTTTATATTTGACCAAGTTTATAATAAATAGTATTCATATTTATAGCTCCAAATCAATTTATTATGAAAACACATTCCATAATTAATTTAATAATATTTATTTGATATCATAAATATTGATACTTTTTTATCTATAATCTATAATTGATCAAATTTAGATAATAAAATATGATACTCCCTCCGTCCCATAAATAATTGTACATTTTTTACTTCTACACTTCTTGTTTGACCATTCGTCTTATTTAAATTTTTTGTGCAAATAATCAAAGAAATAAAACATTATGAAAATATCTCTAATGATTGAATAAGTCGTAACAAAACAAATAATATTTATTAAAATTTTTTAAATAAGACGAATGGTCAAACAAGAAGTGTAGAAGTCAAAAACATGCAATTATTTGTGGGACGGAGGGAGTACTACCCTAGAGTTGCATGATATCCTGGACAGACGGAGTACTACTCCTAGCGTAAGAAAAGAGTTTTTGACGCAAGTGACGGTTCATCCAGTCACTGTCTCTCACTTCCTACCTCACCGACAAGACAAGGCGTGTGTCTGAACTCAGCTTGTGGAAAATAACAAGGCTGCTTATGTGGACAGACTGCAAATCGCGGTCATCATACCCGTTGTTTTTTCCCCTTCTTTTACCCACAAACCTTAATCAATCAGTCATCATTCATTCAAATAATACTAATAATAAAATCTTGAATATAATTGTCGTATGTCTTTGGCATGCATCTTCAGGAGTTGGGGCTGCATGGAACACTGCAAACATTTCCGCGGGCAACACCGTTGCAATATTCGGCCTTGGAGCTGTTGGTCTCGCGGTCAGTAATAAGATAAATAAATAAAATACTGTTACAAAATTTACACCACTACATTACCACATAAATTGTTTTGTAATGTTTTTTCTAGGTTGCTGAGGGTGCCAGGCTACGTGGGGCATCTCGGATCATCGGCGTTGACATAAACCCTGAAAAGTTCACCAAAGGTGCGTGCTGAGCCATAGTTTGTTGTGGCTGAAAGTACTGTTCGCTAGTTTATTGTGAAAGAAAAACAGTACTGGATGGCTACTTTCTCTGCTGTCTATTAATTGCTGCCCATTTCCACGTCCGTGTCAACCTACAGAACAAAAGTGTCATTTCATCGTCATGTAAGCATGACCCCGCGCAGCTGCAGCTTATTTCAGCCATATCTTTTTGTTACAAAAAAAAAGTCCAATGGTTCCCAATGGTTCACATGGTTATTTTTCTTCTTTGATTCAACAAAACAAGCGCATATGGCTTTCTTTATTTTCCAAACTGCCATAAGCATAAGCGCGCCAAGAAATTTTTGGAGCCCGCAAAATAAGACGTTATTTTCGTCTTGTAGATAATTTTATTTATTTTAATAAAGTACAAAGATACATCCACCATCCATGGAGATTGGAGAGATGAGAGAAGAGCACACCTAGCTAGCTCGTCGACTTCAAGCTAGAGACGAAGGTGTCACTTTCCTCGTGATGCCACTACGAGGAGAACACAGCGATTCAAGCATTGTAGTATATATATAGGTCTCAATCTCCATTTATCCGTTGATTTTTATGTGCTACATTTGATATCCACCAAGCAAACAACTTATCTCTTACCAATCAATTGCATACCGCCCAATTAGTTGCATGATAGTATTGTTCACCTTTTTAAAAGTAAAGTAGGGCTACACGACATAGGACCTCTGCTATGTTTTAGCAGCTAATTGTTAGCTGCATGGATCGAACATCACTGGCTAAAAATTAGTCTAAATTAGCTCTAGTGCATCCAAACACGAGGCTAATAGATAGTCGGCTAATTTTTTTAGCCAAGTCTTCAACTAGTTATTAGCCAACTGGCTAGCCAACATTGGTTAATTTGAGCTATTTTTTAGCCTAGCTAGTAACTAGCTTTGGCTCATCTAAACAAGCCCTAAGTCAAGTCCCAATTATTTTTTTCTTTGAAATCGGGGAGAATCACAGGAGTTAATTACTTTGTTCAATTTGTTCTAACTTGCCTTGGGTGCTACCTTGTTTCGCTTCTGAGGTCAATGGGCGTCCCATATACGCATTACCTTTCTCGTTGACAAAATCCTGCAATATTTCTGTCATTCGGTATAATATCTCTCTGTCTAAAAAGATCCCCATCATAGTGATTTATGCAAATTGTTTATTTAAAGTTTGGGGAGATCGTAGAGAAGAATGTTTTGATGAGAATAGTACAATTTGGCGTGATTTTTCTAAATTTTGGTTTCTGCTTTCAACAAACGTGTAAGGACAAATCTGTATGCCATTTGGTTAGGAGGAAGCTTCCCTAGCTACTTTATTTCTAACATATTCGCTATTTTGGGTCAACGAGTGTCCTGTGCATCTATTGCATTTCTTGTTTATTTCATCAACTTGTGGTACATTTCAATGTCAAAGGAATTAATAAAAGGACAGAGAAATTAAGGCGTACATACAGGGAGATCATCAGTAACCCACCCCTACCGTGAGAGGTGAAGAATAAATTAAAGAGTGGGTACAAGAAGAAAAATTTGCAGCTATTGCTATAAGGGACAAGCCACGGAAAATGAAGTTTTATTCTTTGGAAATTATAATAAAACTGATAATTTGTGACGTAAGCCCTGTTCGGCAGGCTGTTTTTTTGGCTTATAAGCCGGCTGTGGCTGATTTGCTGTGAGAGAAAAATACTGTTCCACGGCTGATAAGCCGTGCTGATAAGCTCAGCCGAACAGGGAGGTATATGCATCACAGCACAAGGATGTTCAGTGTGCCACTAAAATAGTAAAACCAAACAACACTGATGAACATAGATATACTACGTACTCCATGTGTTATGATGATGAGTCATGGGCTTGAAATGTGTGTTCAGGCAAAGAGATGGGTGTCACTGACTTCATCGACTCCAAGGCCTGTGACAAACCGGTGCATGAGGTAGCTATTATATACAAGAAGTTATTACATACACCTGTATATATATAATATGCATGACTGGACTGATTACGAGTTCGTTGATGTGCAGGTGATCAGGGAGATGACTGACGGAGCTGGTGTCGACTACAGCTTTGAGTGTACCGGGCTCAACGATGTGCTGAGAGAGGCCTTCGTGTCCACGCATGATGTACTACGCTGTGCTTAATTAGTTTTTTTTTGCTTCTAGGAGTACTAGTTAATAATCTCTTTATATTAATTAACTCTCTGAAATGGAAAGAAGAAGCAAAGTCATGCGCATACTCTACGTGTATGTATATATATGCAGGGTTAGGGCCTAACGGTGGTGCTGGGGATCCACGCGACGCCCAAGATGGTGCCGCTACACCCGATGGAGCTCTTCGACGGCCGTCGGATCACCGGCTGCGTCTTTGGTGATGTCAAGGGCAAGTCTCAGCTGCCTGCCATCGTCGACAAGTGCATCAACGGGGTGAATCACACGCTCCCTTAATTTCTGCCGTATAATCACTTACCATCTTTAATCTGATGTGCTCCTCCTACTTTGTCGTCACACAGGACCTGAATATAAACTTTGATGGGTTCATAACACACAACATGCCCTTCTCGGACATCAACAAGGCCATCCAGTTGCTGGAGGAAGGCGAGTCCCTTAGGTGCGTGCTCCATCTCTGATGGACCAGACATGGGAGATTGTTATCCTTGTTTAATTTGGTGATGACACAAATAAATATAGAATCCAGTGTTGAGTTGTACAATTCACATGTGCATCAGTACTATTTCTCTTGTAAAGAAGGGTGTGATTATTGAACAGAACTATTAGCAGTGGGAAACAGAGTAATTCACATGTGCACCAGTGCTATTTCATTCTTCTGTGTTTGTGCTGTAATATATCTCAAGTTATCTCCATTAAGTGGATGTATTCCCAGCTATTAACCAATACTGTCATTCTTTTTTTTTTGAGGCAATGCCATTCGGCGAGCTTTATTTATTCATAAGAATATAGTTATACATCACTCATAATGAATTCAAGAATATAGTTATACACGTCAACTTGTTTCGACAATTCCCGTTCATTCCGAAGAAATTTTCATATGGAACTAGCTCCATTGGTTATCTTATCAAATTATCTTTCTATCCATATGTGGATTGTCGAAAATGGAGTCTGTATGCGGCCTAGGCGTCCGTTTTACTATAGGCTGCTCCTGGAATTCGAGATGGACTAGAACTTGACATGGATTGAGCCTCTAACTTGGCTTAGATGCCCTTGCTAGCCTCCTAATAGCCAAGGAGGAGGATGTACAAGGGCTTCCTTGGTGTGTTCTCCATCTTTTTAGGGTATGCTCCAACTTGGGCCAGGTTCCAAGGGTGAACATCAAGCCCACGATGACATTGTAGCACCCAGCAGAAACAGCGACAACATGTCTCGATGATTTGGAGGTCTTGTCGACATGATCTTGAGGTCAAACCAGATCCATTTGAAAACTTATCAAATAAGCTTTTCCATCAAGTGCTCATGGACCACATACTCACTCCGGATGAAGGATTTATGGCCATTCCAATGAAGTACTGTCGAGCCGCCGATGATCTGAATGTTCAACTTTGATGAAGTTGCATTTTGAGATTGGTCTTGTTCATGGCATATCCATTCTCTACCATCATCGTCATTGTTCCTACGCACATTTGAAATACCAATATTAGGTAGCAATCAATGCTTAGTTTTATCATTATGCAACTATAGGAACGGGCTCACCTCATAATCAATTGTTGTATTCGAAGGTGTTATGTCCTCATCACACAGTGAACGGTCTGACAAGCTCGTCGAAGTCCAGAACATCTTGACTTAATCTCCACCTTGATAGATCAATGCCTACTGGATGGTCCATGCTTCTCGGCAGTTAATCCAATATGCTAGTCAAAATCAATGTCATCATCTCCCCTTCCCCAACTTGAATGATCCAGTACCTCTCAAAAAGTCCATGCCACACCCCATGGACGATCCACCAGAGCACACCGATACGTGTTCCTTGCAACTTGCGTGGTGTCACACACCTGTCCTCCTCAGCTCCACATGGCAGCCCTACCCCCTACACCTCACTATCCCTCTTTCACTTCTCACCCTCATTGACCTTATCCCTTGTCGTTGGCAGTACTTAACTCAACTAATCCAACCACCAAAATAGTATAAAATGACAACTTCATATCTAACACCATAGCCACAAGGCTTGATCTAACAAATTCCATATATAAATTTTTTGTGTCCCAACGTCTTTTATAAGGAATATAGATGATTTGGTGCACAAACACTATGAATGCTAAAGGAGCAACAATAGCCTATAAGTCTAAGGATTAATGATACATAGGCAGGGGCTTATCCGAACATATTAACATGATTCCAAGTAAGGGACACATGGGATGTTGTGCTTAGTTTGCTTCTAGGAGTACTAATAACCTCTTTAGTCAACTCTCTGATGAAATGGAAAGAAGCAAGTCATGGGCATACTACGTGTATATATGCAGGGTTGGGGCCTGACAGTGGTGCTGGGGATCCATGCGACGCCGAAGATGATGCCGCTACACCCAATGGAGCTCTTTGACGGCCGTCGGATCACCGGTTGGTGAGGGCAAGTCCCAGCTGCCTAGCATCGTCAACAAGTACATCAACGGGGGGTGCGTCATGTGCTGCTTTAATTTCTGTCATAAAATGGCTAGCATCCTTTCAAGTATAAAAGGAGAAACTGTTTTCCCTACTTATGGAACAACTTAACAATAATGGTCTCTGGTGACAAGGATCATGAATGCCAATTCTTTGCCAATCGAAGAGGCACCTATCTAATTATTCTGCGCTCCTACTTCATCACAGGACCTCAATATAAACTAATTATTCTGTGCTCCTACAAGATGCACCTCTTTGTGTGCGAGAGTCCTCAAAGGAAGGTACTTCCATGATTCGGATTCCATTGATGTAGAGGAGGAAGAAGCATGCTAGCCAGATGTTGCGTGCTATTCTGGCAGGAAGAGAACCACTACAGTATGGTCTGATCATGTAATGCTCTGTATTTTCACTACCAAGGTAAAATTGCCAACTTACGGGTTATTACCCGATAAAGCGATGCCTTCTCGAATAATGACCCTAATCAAAGTGATGCAACAGAACGATAGTTAGGACCTTACAAATTTCGTTACATTTAATAAAGAAAACCAATTAATAAACATTACCTAGAATAAATATAATAACCACTCCACCTTATACTAGAAATTATGTGTATATTATATTTCTCCCCACATTATACTAGATTAGTCCTTCTCTCTGAACCTTTTCAAGGCAGTTGGACGAGGACGTCTTGGACGCTCGGTCCGGGATGAGCTCACGGATCGCCGCTGGATAAGGAACATCACTGGCGCACGCACCGCGCCGGTTCTGTGCGAGTACGTCCGCATATGGCGGCTGCTACAACACGTACAGCTACGACCTTTGGAGGCTGATCGGTTCGTATGGCGCTGGACTGCAGATGGACAATATTCTTTACATTCCGCGTACCGGGCGTATTTCACAGGGTGGACGACAATGGCGGGGGCGAAAGAGCTCTGGTGTGTGGCGGTGCCACCGAAGGTGAAGTATTTTTTCTGGATCACCCTTCATTGTCGCCTGGACTGTAGATCGTCGGAAGCGGCACGGCCTCTAGGCCGTTGTGAGCTATGCCATGTGCGACTAGGCAGACGAGACGACCGACCACCTCTTATGTTCCTGTGTCCTCACGAGCGAACTGTGGATACGGCTGCTGTCCAAAATGCAACACGTGGTCGCGCCCCCCATGCAAGACTCCTCGCTGCTCAATTGGTGGCTGACGAGTAGAGACGCTGCGCCACAGCCGCTGCGGGGGAGCTTCGACGCTCTTGTCATGCTCATCTCTTGGATTCTTTGGAAGGAACGGAACCGCCGCACATTTGAGCACACGTCCCTGTCTTCGAGCGAGCTGCTGCATGCCGTCCTCGGGGAGGCGGGCGCCTGGATCACGGCGGGCTACCGGCCGTTGGCGCTGCTCACGGCACTAATCGAGTAGTGGCGGGCCGCCATTTTTGTCACAAAATTTGTATCCCCTTTAGTACAACTTTCTCGTCCCACCGTTCGCGGTGATTTGTGTTGTGTGTTACTTCGCGGCGTGGATCAGCCCCTCGCCGTGACCACCCGCCAAGCGTGTAAAACTCCTGTTTCCACTTAGTGCAACACGTGCAAAGCGTGTTTTTGAAAAGTTATACTAGAGATTATTTGTATATTATATTTCTCCCGTGACTTCTGTAGATCAAGCGCTTGGTACATCATATCATCACAAGCGGTCTCTTTTCATCTGAAAGGGGGAGGGTTAATAGCAAGAGTGAGTACAATGTACTTAGCAAGCATATAATAAATCAAATGAAATGCGTTCCTAGCCATTTTGTCGTATCACTTCTCAATCATAGATCATTTATTAAAAGTTGCACATTTTAGAAAATAAGTTAATAAATCTATTATCACCTATAAGTGAGACAGGGCCTCCTATAGGTTCCCATAGCCTCCAATCCAACAGACATGACGTGAATTCATGGTTTAACCCTGCGCAAGTTTGTATCACGTTACCCATGATTCTCTTGACCAATTTTCCATCACACTTCCTTAGGTATGACTCATGGTCAAGATAACAGACTTTCCCCACTTCCGTATATTATATACATCCTGTTGATGCAAAAGTGAATCTGCAAACACAAAGGGCTAATACCCGAAATCGATATCCAAAGCGTGCCAGTCGATTTGACCTGTTAATCGACAAGGATGAAGATACGAGCACTTTGGTCCTGACAACAGCGATACGCCCGGAAGTCACGGCCAAGAGGTACTCATGCGGAACTCGAGGATCGACAAAGATTGCACTTAGAGCAATGCAACTCGCCGAATCGATGAGAACTCGTAAAAAGGAAAAATATGCAAATTGACGAAGTCGCCGAAAAGTAGATGTAAATAAGAGTAAAAGCTGGTTTTTGATGTATTGGTTGATCCTTTATTACATTGCCCTTCACTCTATATTTATACCCTGATCTATAGAAGCATAACCAAATACGACTAGGACACTAAATCCAAAGCTAAGGAAAAGAACATGACTTTGACACAACTCAGACTCTACTAATCGTAATCAAGGAAATCAACTCCTATTTTATTCCATAGTCCGCCCTAATCACGATGGTATTCTTATCGACCTCCTTTTCACCGGCACAGCCCCTGTTCCATCGGCAGCAACCTTCGATCTCCTTCCATCGGTACATTCCCTGTTTCATCGGCTACAGTCTTCATACCTTCCTTCATCGGTACATTCCCTTATCTCATCGGTAACATTCCAAATTAAATTCATACACTATCACCGCTTAAAAATAAACTTATTCTCCTTGGCTATCAATTTACACGGCAATCTTTCCCTTGCTGATTAGCCTTTCCTGATCATCTTGACACGTGCTAAAAACGATGTCAACACATGCCCCCCAATTTCGGAGTATAAGATACTGATGCTCCGAAATTTACTCCAACTGATGCTTGCTATTATCTATTTCTTTAACCCATTCTCCAAGCATAACATGATTTGTTACCAAATTCAATCAAATCTAGATCCAATCCATGTATCTCAATATATATCGCTTATTTTCCAACCTTCTTTGCCTTAACTACGGTTGAGATACCAAAATAACAATCCATCAACAAGATCTTACCGCAACGCATCATTTTTAGAACTGAAAAATCTTGTATCAAGATATCCTTCAAGTCATGATTACTTGCCGTCAAATCTTCTGCACCATCCCTTGATTGCCGTGCGAACAATTACCATATCCAACTGAACCACCTCGATCCGTCCGCATACGGCATAGAGATAAGTCAAGAATACCTCTACTCCAAATAATCTATAAATAGATTCCTCCGGACTGTTCATCTTCTACCTTCAAACTCCACCCTTTGGCATTCTCACTCCGGCGGCAACCCTAACCAACGACCGCGCGTCTTCAACTCATCAGAACCATCATCATCTTTAAGTTCCCAGCTCGTGCCCTCATCCTCCTGAAGCAATGGCTGTTAACTTCGACGTCCCTGCGGTTTGTTCTTTCTCTCATCACTTTTACTTTAAGCCTTTCGGTTTCCTGCGAATTCTTACAGTCGACATCTTTCTTTCTCTTTCATTTTCTTGGTCCTTCAAATCTAGAAACTTCGCAACACACTGGTGATTCCAACCCATCAACCTCCCCTCCATTGCTTAGGTCCGATGGGCGACCCAGATCCAACTGATTTGATTAATGCAGAGGCAAATCGTATTCCCTTCAAATCTCAGAATTTCTCTTTGAATCTGTGGAAAGACACGTTCCGTTCTTGGCCCAAACCCACCAAAGGGTGGAAAAACTAGTTTCTGAGGGTCAACAGATCAATGCAAGTGTTCTGGGCAGAACGGAAAATAGATCAGTGTATCAGGTTGTCCATTGCCGATATGCAAAAGAATGAATCCATGATGATAGCTGCTGCTCAGTTTTGGTCTGACACCACCAACACCTTCATGTTCGGTCATGGCCCATGTGCCCCTACTCTTGCCGATGTATACATGCTCACAGGCTTAGACATCTCAACTGTCGATGAAGGCCATATTTTCGGCAGAAAAGCTGAATACAGAGTAACTACACGCAACATCGGCGGCTGGACGGGATATATCCAGGAGTATCAAAAGACTGGCACCGTCAATCAAAGGGAGCATGCCACATTCCTGAACATGTGGCTGGAAAAGTTTATTTTCTGCGGACGATCGGTAGGACCAACTAACGCTTTCCTCCCAGCAGCAGAACTCTTGGCCAACGGTGTCAGATTCCTACTTGGCCGATATCTCCTGAGCTCAACCTACCACCTTCTCCACCAAGTATCTCAGAAGCTTATACTTGGCGAACCCATCGGCAATCTGGGAGGCCCATGGTGGTTTGTTAATATGTGGTTAAACGCTCACATGCACAAGCGTTTACAGTGGGATCTCTTTGCTCAGGAATTCCCACGAGAAATTCCCGAAGAGTACGTCCTTAGGGATGATGAATCGGCAACACGCCTCCCTCTCAACTTCGGTGAAGCAATCATCGTCCTTCCCGGAACAGAAGCCAATGAGGACCAAATCGGCAGATTTTTTCAAACTTTCTACCATGGCCTCCCTCGTGACCTCAGGGCTTGGGTGCCTTATATTGATGAGGATAACAAGTTCCCTCTCCTCTTCAATTTTGCCGATAGTGATCTAAACCAAGACAATGATCTCATGATGGCCATTATCACCCCTAGAGCAATCCCAGTCAACACATTTGGTAGCGGGAAAGCCTCCCACATTACTTATGAATTTTACAATCCATCAGTAGTATCTCGCCAGCTGGCCTTTGGGCAACTGCCCATCAAACTGTGCTATGCCGATGTGATTAAACCCAGAGAAATCATCACTGCTGGAACTGAATGGAGCAGGATAGTAAGACTTGCTCCCGATGCTGATATTTCAAATGTCGATCTCTCCGCCTGGTCACCAGCTTCTTTCATAACAGAGTCATATAAGCAATGGTGGCAGGAGTGGAAAGAACAGCTGTTTTCAACGTCTGTTCACACATATCGGCACCTGATCGACCCCGATTATGCTATTCCTGATAATGCAGTAAGTTCCTTTCAACTTTTGTCCTTTTCCTTCCTTTTATTATGTGTATCGGTAGCTAACCTTCCTTAAAACAGGCTGATGATCCAGTTCCATCGATAAGCAAAAGCGGAAAACCCTTCAACCTCCATCCAGCCTCTCCAATTTCAGCAATCGGTTACAACGCCCCCACCCTAGAAGCCTTGACCTTCCAAAGGGCTCGCACCAAAATCGGCACTTCTAGACCAAGATTGGGAACATCCAGGGCTTCTCCAAAGGCTGCTGCTTCAAGCCCGATCAAGGCTTTTAAGGTAACAATCTTGCTCACTCTCTTTTCTGCCGATACACTTCATATTAACATACAACTATTAGGGTGTACAAGCTGCAGCTGGATCATCATCGGCAACTTTACCAAGCACCGCAACTTCTACCCCTCCTTCAGAGGTATTCTCTTATTATTTTTTTTTCTCTATTAAACATCCAATCTTATACCTGTTTTTGCAGCAACAAATGGATACATCGGTAAGCACACCAATCATACAGGCTCCCCAACCAATAGATGTTGATGCCCCCCAGCCAGTTGTTGTTGAAGCACAACCAAAACGTAAAGCTTTGACCGATGCTGAGGCTCAACAGAAACGACAAAAACCTACACCAGCCCCTGCGTCTGCTCCAACACCCGTCGATCAGCCCTCTGAACAAACTGCTCCTGCCCAAGATACATCATCGGCAATTATACCTCAAGGGCCGACTACCGATGTGGTCATAGAAGACATTCCATAGGCATCTTCTGCCGATCCTTCGCATGACCCTTTACAAGCTGCTCCCTCAAGCCAAGCTCAAGAAATCGCCCTGAGCAGGTAAACCAATCAATTACTTGGTTTATTATATCCCCAAATATCATAAACAGGATTTCTAATTCTCTTTATCTCATAGGAACAAGACTCTCCCGATAGCTTATTCTCTTTTGCTATCGATGTTTCTGATGACGACGGAGAAGAAGCGAGTTCCTCCCTGGTGTTGGGAACAATATCATCAGACACCTATGGCAAGCTGGAAACCCTTCTAAATCTGCTACAGCAAGACACTGCCCAATTGGTGATCGACTCGGATCCTGCGAGGTCTATCTTCAAAGCGATCCGCGGCCAAGTCCCCGCTAATATTGAAGAAATAATCTTTCCAGCAGTCCATCTGGAGAGCAGACAGCTTCAATATCAAAGGGCTGTTCATCGTATTGCTGACAGAGTAGCTCAGTCTCAACTTAAAGAAGAAATGTTACAGCTGAAGCAGACTGCCGATGAGAAGCACAAGAACATCAACAATTTGCAAGCCTCCAGTGCCGATATTAGACAGAAAATCTCAGATCTATCGGCAAAGAAAGCAGCCCTGCTAGCTGAACTGGAGAAGGTTGAGACAGCTCTGACTCAAGCTAAACAAGAAGAAGACCAGCTTCCCGACGCCATTAAAGCCCTTCAACAGGAACGAGATGCTCAAGCTCGCAAGGCCTTGGCCTTGAAAAAGAAAATCAAGCCTGTGGAAGGAAGTGCCGATGAAGATGCCAAAGAGCTAAAAGAAGCCGATGAAATTCGCCTGCGTGCGATATCAGCCATCCAGGCTTTGTTAAATTAGCGCATCGGCACAATTGATACTTTGTTTTAACTCCAGCCGATAGGATTGTTATCGGCAACTATACTCTTTATGCATCTATCCAGATACTAGGGTAATATTTCTTTAAATATTTTTTATTTAACGCTCTGGGAAATACAACTCCTTCGAGAGTTTCAAGAATATACGCATTACCAGGAACAGACTGATTTATCCGATATGGACCTTCCCAATTAGGAGACCATTTGCCAAACTTAGAACTTTTAGTCCCAATCGGTAAAATCAATTTCCAGACTAATTCACCATCGGCAAATTCATTTACCTTCACTTTCTTGTCATACCACTTAGCTACCCTTTTCTTATTCTCCTCGATGTTAACCAAAGCTTTTAACCGATGACCTGCTACATCTTCCAATTCATCTTTCATAAGAATGTCATATTCATCGGCTGTCAGTTGATCCTGAAAGCGCATTCGCCTAGATCCAATCTTAATCTCCCAAGGTAATACTGTATCGTGTCCATACACCAATTGATAAGGTGATACCTTGGTTGCACCATGACATGCCATCCGATATGACCACAAAGCTTCATTTAATATTGTATGCCACTTTTTAGCATATTCTTTGATCTTGCGCTTAATAAGTTTGATAATTCCCTTATTAGATGCTTCAGCCTGACCATTAGCTTGGGCATAATATGGTGAAGAATTCAAAACTTTAATTCCCATACTTAAAGCAAACTCATCAAATTCACCTGATGTAAACATAGTGCCCTGATCGGTAGTGATGGTTTGAGGGATGCCAAATCGGTAAACAATATGCTCCTTCACAAAATCAACCATGTTAGCCGATGTCACATTTTTCAAGGGTATTGCTTCAACCCACTTTGTGAAATAATCGGTAGCAACCAGAATAAACTTATGTCCTTTACTCGATGGTGGATAAATTTGACCGATGAGATCAATAGCCCAACCCCTAAACGGCCAAGGTTTAATTATGGGGTTCATAGCCGATGCGGGTGCTCTTTGAATATTACCGAATTTTTGACATTCCTGACATCCTTTAAAATATTTAAAACAATCCTCAAGAATAGCCGGCCAATAATATCCATTTCTTCTGATCATCCATTTCATCTTAAATGCTGACTAATGAGCCCCACATACTCCTTCATGAATTTCACTCATCAGGCTTTTTGATTCCTCTATGTTAACACACCTGAGTAAAACTCCATCTATAGTACGGTAATATAATTCATCATCGAGGAGTACATACTTCGTCGCTTGGAACCTTATGCGTCTTTCAACCTTTTTAGATGGATTCTTTAAATAATCAATGATTTCCTTTCTCCAGTCATCGGCATCAGCCACCGATGTCAATGCTTCTTGAACAGGTTGATATCCCGAAGCATGCTGGGCCAATCGGTTAGCTTCTTCATTATGCATCCGGGAAATATGCTCCAGATGAAAACTCCTAAACCCTTTTAACAATTCCAAACACTTTTCATGATATGAAATTAGAATTTCACTTCGGCATTCACAAATTCCAATCAACTGATTTATAACTAGCATAGAATCACCAAAGACCTCAACAGCATCAGCATGTATTTCTTTAAGCAATTCTAACCCTTTTATCAGGGCTTGGTACTCAGCTTGATTGTTTGTCGATGTGGCGACGATCGGCAATGAGAATTCGTACTTCTTCCCCTGAGGGGAAATCAACACGATGCCGATGCCTGCCCCTTCACCACAAGTAGACCCATCAAAGAAAAGTGTCCATGGAGCAACTTCCAAAGAATCCACCATGTTGCAATGTTGAGTAACAAAATCGGCCATAACTTGTCCTTTAACTGCCTTAGCCGATTCATAACGCAGGTCAAATTCTGATAACGCTAAAATCCATTTACCAATCCTACCATTTAATATCGGCATAGATAGCATATATTTGACCACATCATCTTTGCATACGACAGTACATTCAGCCGATAGTAAATAATGCCTCAACTTACTACAGGAGAAATATAAACATATGCATAATTTCTCAATGGCTGAATACCTGGTTTCAGCATCTATTAACCGTCTGCTCAAATAATAGATAACACGCTCCTTTCCTTCAAATTCCTGAATAAGAGCTGAACCGATAACATTATCTTCAGTTGATAAATATAATCTGAAAGGTTTTCCATGCTGGGGCGGAACTAACACTGGAGGATTTGTTAAATAACTCTTAATCTGATCTAAAGCCAATTGCTGTTCATCCCCCCATTTAAACTCCTGATCGGCTTTCAATTTCAATAATGGACTGAAAGCTTTGATCTTGCCTGACAGATTAGATATAAACCTTTTGATGAAATTAATCTTACCGATCAAGGATTGTAATTCAGTCTTATCGGCAGGAGCAACAACCTTGTTGATTGCCTCAATAGATTTTCTACTAATTTCAATGCCCCTCTAATGCACCATAAAACCCAAGAATTGTCCTGCCGATACACCAAATGCACATTTATTGGGATTCATCTTTAATCCATGTTTTCTTGTGCACTCTAGTATCTTCCATAGATCGGTTAGATGCTTTGTGATGTCTCCAGACTTAATCACTATGTCATCAATGTAGATTTCTACCAATGTGCCGATATATTCATGGAAAATAAAGTTCATAGCTCTTTGATAAGTAGCACCGGCATTTTTCAAACCAAATGTCATAACTATCCATTCAAATAATCCCACATGACCTGGACATCTAAAAGCAGTCTTGGAAATATCTTCTTCAGCCATGAATATTTGGTTATAACCCGTATTTCCATCTATGAAACTAATAATCTGATGCCCTGCTGCAGCATCAATCAACAAATCAGCAATCGGCATTGGGTAACCATCCATCGGTGTGGCCTTATTAAGATTCCTGAAATCAATACAAACACGGAGTTTTCTATTTTTCTTATATACAGGAACCACATTAGAAATCCACTCTGCATATCGACACTGCCGAATAAACTTCGCCTCAATTAACTTGGTTATTTCGGCCTTAATATCAGGGAGTATATTAGGATTGCATCGGCGAGCCGGCTGCTGATGTGGCCGAAATCCAGATTTAATAGGCAACTGATGTTCAACTATAGATCGGTCTAATCCAGGCATTTCAGTATAATCCCAAGCAAAACAATCTTTATATTCCTTTAACAAATCAACTAGTTGCTGTTTACACTTGGAATTTAATTTAGAGCTAATAAAAGTGGGCCTTGGCCTATCGCCTTCACCAATATCTACTTCTATTAAATCATCTGCCGATGTAAATCCTTGACCTAATTTTCCATCATCGACAAATCTATCCATTAAAACTCTTCTTCAGAACCGACTGCTTGGATCGGTAGAATTTCATAATCGGCAATCTTGAGGAACTCCTTTTCCCAGGCTTCTCCCGATATGCACTTGGTTCGTTCATAAGTATCTGATTCTGCCGATGCAATGATATAAGAAGAGTCACCAGGAACAACTTCAATCTTATCTCCAATCCATTGTACCAGACATTGATGCATTGTAGAAGGAACACAACAATTAGCATGAATCCAATCCCTTCCCAAAAGGAAATTATATGCACCCTTGCCATTAATAACAAAGAAAGTTGTCGGCAAAGTTTTACTGCCGATGATCAACTCAACACATACTGCCCCTTTAGCTGGTGACACATTGCCTTCAAAATCCTTTAGCATCATATCGGTCTTAGTTAAGTCTTAATCTCCCTTACCAAACTTCCGATACATCACATAAGGCATGATATTAATCGCAGCTCCTCCATCAATAAGTATCTTATATACAGGCTGCCCATCAACTCTGCCTTTCACAAACAAAGCCTTGAGGTGTTGTCTCTCATCATCAGCAGGCTTCTCAAAAACAGCCATCATTGGATCTAACATTAATTGAGCTATCTGATCAGAGGAAACAGCCTCTTCTTCGTTGTCAGACAGAGCCAAAAATTCCATCGGCAACATAGACACCATATTGACATCTGCCGATGGACCTTTATTCTTGTGCCTTATCTGCCACTGCTGGTTACCAGATCTCTCATTGGAGGGGCTTTCTTCTTGATATAAATCTTTTTGACGCTCTCGCTGCATTTTTCTCTTCTGTGTCTTTGTCAAACCTTCTGGACACCATTGAGGAAGCTTAGTTTTCCACACTGGCTGATAAGTCCTAGTTGTCTCCACACGACATATATTAGGATCCCTGTAAAATATTTCTTCATCAGGAACTCTTGCATTTGCCATCTCTTCAAGTTCCTCTTGGTTCCTTGGAAAATATGCAACGCGTTTACCAAGCCTTTCGTGCACACTGAGTCTGCCCCCCAGCCGATCATGTACTGATGCTCTCCTTCTGATCGGCTCATTAATGAGCAAACCTTGATTACCAGATTGAAACCTTCTTGCAGGATGATTATCTCCATAATAGCCATTGCACTCTGGACAATTTTCAACTGTAGGTAACTTAATACCTTCTTCCCAACAATGAATAAAAAACGGACAATTCCAATGATCCTTATGCCGATTCCACTCTTCTTGACGCCTTTCCTCTTGTTGTCGTCGATACCGGTCCCTTCGCTGACGCCAACCTTCCTGTTGTCTTCGATGAGTAATCATGATGCCAGATCGAGGAGGCCTTCCAGAACCGCCACTTTCCGTCAATAGCTCCTTGCCTTTTGCATCATCGGTAGTTATCCGATGTTGGGGATCTACTGATGCATTCTTTTCAGCAGCTACCGATGTCAACACCTTAATTTTCCCTTCAGCATCCAACATATTTGCTGGAAAAGGATGTTGATCAATTTTCATTGGCTTTTGAATCTTGGAATTGCCAAATTTTATCCTGCCAGACTCAATAGCTAACTGCAATTGCTGTCTAAACACCTTGCACTCATTGGTACTGTGTGAAGTTGCATTGTGCCACTTGCAATACAGCATATGCTTCAACTCTTCTGCCGATGGGATCACATGATTGGGTGACAATTTAATCTGGCCCTCCTTGCAAAAGATCAAATATTTTATCGGCTTTGGTGACATCAAAAGTAAACTTTTCTGGTTCTTTGTGATCAAAGGGACAAGATATCGGCTTCTTATTCTTAACCCACTCTGCTAAACCGATAACTGGTTCATTATCTGAATCAGAATCTTCCACCTCTTCAACAAATGAAACTTTCTTGTTCCAATTTCTCTTAGGTTCAAAAACCCTAGTGTCTTGATTAGAAATCCTTTGTACTAAATGACTTAGGCTTTCGAACTCCTGAGAAGCATATCTGTCCTTAAGGTGTGGTAATAATCCCTGAAAGGCTAAATCGGCAAGCTGCCGATCATCCAATACCAGACTATAACATTTGTTCTTTACATCTCGTAGCCTTTGCACAAAGCCTTCTACCGATTCATCATTGCGCTGTTTCATCTTTACCAAATCGGTAAGCTTCTTTTCATGAATTCCAGCAAAGAAATACTTATGAAATTGCTTTTCCAGATCAGCCCAGGTGATAATAGAATTTGGCGGTAGTGAAATAAACCACGTAAATGCTGATCCGGATAGAGATGACGAGAACAGACGAACTCTCAATTCATCTCTACAAGCTGCCTCTCCACATTGAATAATAAAATGATTAACATGCTCCATGGTTGATGTATCGTCTTGCCCAGAGAATTTAGTGAAATCTGGCACTTTGTAACGATTTGGGAGAGGAATTAAATCATATACCGGAGGATACGGAGTCTGATATGAATAGGTATTAACCTTGGGCTTGATCCCAAATTGATCCCTCATAATTTCTGCTATCTTATCGGCCTAAAAAACATCGACATCTTGCTGACGATATGGTTGAATCTCTGCTGGAGGTATCTGTTGATACCCTTCTGCACACCTTTGTTGCCCATGATCTCCAGCAATTGGCATATTTGCTACTAACTGTGGTCCATTAACCTGCTGAAAAGGATTCATCGGCTGAGCTGCCGATGCTTGATTCTGAAAATCAGCATGCATGTGACCTTGATGAACTCCTGTGGCTTGCTGACTTGGCTGAACTGTATGTTGAGTAGGAAACTGCCCTGACCAATTATTAGTATTCATCGGCACAAAGTTTGCCGATGGCTGGTAGCTTGTTGGCATTGCTGGATAATTACATCCAACTTGAGGCATAACCTGAACTCCAGGTTGACTGGTGATAGAAGCCTTCTGCTGCATCGGTAACAAATTTACCGATGGACTTGAGCTAGATGTTTGACCCAAAGACGCCTGAAAACCTCCTAGACTCGGTTGTACAGTAGTTGTAATATATTGAGGCGCTTGGGCTATCGGCAAACCAGCCGATGGGATAGGAGTTTTTCCCGCTGCGTCAAACACTTGAGATAATCCGTGATTGACAGTAGATGGCTCCGGAGGCATACCATATCCCCACCAATTAGCAGGAGTTTGATTACTCTGTGGTATAGGACCTGATAAAGCTGATGCTGATAGATCTGTACCAAGCTGAACTCGTCCTGATAATGCTGAATCTGGACGCACCGGAGTTGACTGTGCATTAGATAATCCTGCTGATACTGGAGGAGAAGAAATCTCTATACCCACAACGGCTGGAGGAGCTGATGGAGCAACAGCAGATGCTGCTTCTGGTTGATGATAAGCAGGCCCGACGTAATGATGTGACGCTTGCCCTTCTTTGAAAGTTCGAATCACAACATTATGAACAGTATTGGACAGCACATTGGAGTGATTAATTAAAGCATGATTCACCGCAGAATTAACCATCTCTTGAAGTTTACTAGGATTAGGATCAAAGGTAACCTGCCAAGGCAACGGCAAGTCCTGCTTCTGGATGACTTGTCCACTTTTGTTCACGCTGAATGACTTCAAGCAAAGCTGTCTATATTCTTCAATAGCCCTCTCCATAGCCTGCTTCTGATCGTCCTTAAGATCTTCTTCTGTTACTGCGATGATATTCCCAGCATCGATCTCATGATTAGGCATCTTGACTAGATCTATCCCACCGAGCGTGCCAAAAGATGTGTTGATGCAAAAGTGAATCTGCAAACACAAAGGGCTAATACCCGAAATCGATATCCAAAGCGTGCTAGTCGATTTGACCTGTTAATCGACAAGGATGAAGATACGAGCACTTTGGTCCTGACAACAGCGATACGCCCGGAAGTCACGGCCAAGAGGTACTCACGCGGAACTCGAGGATCGACAAAGATTGCACTTAGAGCAATGCAACTCGCCGAATCGATGAGAACTCGTAAAAAGGAAAAATATGCAAATTGACGAAGTCGCCGAAAAGTAGATGTAAATAAGAGTAAAAGCTGGTTTTTGATGTATTGGTTGATCCTTTATTACATTGCCCTTCACTCTATATTTATACCCTGATCTATAGAAACATAACAAAATACGACTAGGACACTAAATCCAAAGCTAAGGAAAAGAACATGACTTTGACACAACTCAGACTCTACTAATCGTAATCAAGGAAATCAACTCCTATTTTATTCCATAGTCCGCCTTAATCACGATGGTATTCTTATCGACCTCCTTTTCACCGGCACAGCCCCTGTTCCATCGGCAGCAACCTTCGATCTCCTTCCATCGGTACATTCCCTGTTTCATCGGCTGCAGTCTTCATACCTTCCTTCATCGGTACATTCCCTTATCTCATCGGCAACATTCCAAATTAAATTCATACACTATCACCGCTTAAAAACAAACTTATTCTCCTTGGCTATCAATTTACACGGCAATCTTCCCCTTGCTGATTAGCCTTTCCTGATCATCTTGACACGTGCTAAAAACGATGTCAACACATCCACATCAATCCACATGCGCTAATATATGTGCCTAGGTGTACTTCAATGACACCTGAATGGGAATTTATTTCATCACCCCAAACCTCTCCTCACTTACCATAGGGAGTATATAACAACATTCATGGGTACCAGACTCGGCCCATCCCAAAAGAGTTCACTTGTCGACACGGTTTCATACGGCCCACATCATGAGTGAGAAGGGTTTGGTCCTTATATATTCATAGTCGATGTAGAGAGGGTTCTACCCACCCTAGTTCATCGTCACATTCCATGAACTCTCTCTACACCAATCAATTATCATCAATTAACCCTTGATGTAACGACCCACCATTTTAGCTCACAGCTAATCATAGCTAAGTGCACAGTAAAAGAGAAAATCATTTACAACAAGCTGGACAGTTGGCACACTTTGATATTAAAAAACACAAATCAATCCTTAATCCTTGATGGTGTTTAGGAGCACTTGTAGACCAAGTTCACTCCACAAAAAAGGGTTCAGAAAACCATTATTTACATATATATAAGTACACTAGAGTACACAAGACTATAGCTACAGTTCACCACTTGGTACAAGTGAGGTATAGCCATGTATAGCCATGCCCTTCTAGAAGGAGGCCAGCCAATCCAGTGGCAGCAACTAGGCGATCACACTGTCTAAGTCTTAACCAGTCAAAAAAAACCCACACGCAGGGACGGAGGAGAGGAGTAGTAGTGTTAGGCACCCAGTAGAAGTGAAAGGAGTTACATCCCCATCGAAGTAGTAAACCAGCTCCTGACTCTCTCCAGTCCCCACTCAAGGTTGAGGCCTATCAAAAATGCCTCTATCCAATCCTTCCTTGAGGAATTCATCAACCATACACACCAGTACACCATGGCGATATGAGCAATCAGGGAGAGATTGGCATGGGAGGAGAAAAGGGAGCTGGCCAGGGGAGGAGATCAAGTAGTCACAATCTGCAGGAAGGAGGAATGAGTTGTATGGGATAATCAAAGTACGAGAGCTGAAGTAAACATTATCAAGGTGAAGTTCACATGCCTAGCTTAAACATTTTGTTTCAGTAGAAATAAGAGCATAGAGCACTCACCTAAAAACTAATCTCTTTGCTTAGCTATCTCTATAAGTAGTAACTAAAGCAACCCTTGCACCTGGTAATACTATGACCACACCCTACAAAAATAGTGAAATTCTCCTAGTATTTCTAAGAAGTAGTAAAACGCTACCACGAGTTATAGCACATGGAAATATGAAAAAAAAACATGGTAGATTCACTAAGGAAAGTGAAGGGAGAGGAGCACTCACTGTCCAGATGTAGAGGTTGTAGCCAGAGCTCAAAACATCGCATAGCTTGTTCCTGCAGCAGTATCGGGGCTTCTTGGTCCCACTGCAGCACCACAGCCTCTGGGCACGGCATCATGGTGGAGCAGCCTGCCGCCGGCGCCCCAACCTGTAGTCCTGCACGCATAAGAGAGGGAGAAATCAAGGGGAGATCGAAGTGGAAAATCAGTGCATAGTAGCTAGAATCCACATAGATTTGTTTTGGAGTAGGAATCTTTGAAAACCCCAACCATGGTTGCCGCTCTAGAGAAGCGGAAAGGAAGCGGAGAGAGATGGATAGAGGGAGGGAGAGGGAGAGAGGGGAGTGGGTGTGTGTTCGTCACAGCCACTGGGTCTATTGACCCTGCTAGCTGCTACTACTGGTCAGAGCATCTCCAGTAGACTATCTATCTAGACTTCCTATCCTATATAGTATAGTGTCCGTGCTAACGCCATGACTTCATTCGGATGTCCAAATTAGAACAAAGATATCACAGGCTAGTATTCCCTCAAATTACATTCCAGACCTGAGCAATGAAAAATAACCTCCACCGCAACAGCATCACATGTATCATTAGCACATTGCATACTTAATTAATAAATAAATAAGTGGTAAAACAATTTCTAAGCTCTAGTAGACGTGGACGTGCAACACACACGTGTCTTTCAAAATTAATTTCTTGGAAGAAAACAAAGGAAATTTTTAGGAGTCAATCTCCATATCGTATCGTTTCTAATATAATTTACATGGGGTTACAAATTCAAAACATGAGACTATAGTAAATTTTTTACACACAAAAATCTCATCTCTTGGATGTGTTCTGAATTTTTTCGTTGAGGATGAACCTCGACCTATACCTAACCTTTTGTCTTCCAAAACCAAAATGGCCTATAAATTAGAATAGAGGGAGTACAATTAGGACATCATCGTGTCCTGCTTCGCCTCGCCACTCCTAGGGCGTGAGCGTCTCGTGCGCCCCAGATTCCCAGCCACCACAGCCGCTTATTTCCTCATTCACCTGTAAGCCTACACAGAAATTGAATATGATCTTGGATTCAATGGAGTTAAGTTCTGAACAAAAGACTCTTTTAAAATAATTGATAACTGAATAGTCCCTGATGAACAAGAGAAGATTTACTTGATTTGCTTTTAGTCCTTACCTCTAAGCCAATGGAATTGTTTTTTCTTGTAAAAAAAATGGACTTGCGTTTCATGCTTCAGCAGTTCAGCTTGGCTGTCCCTCCATCGGCTAGCAGCTGCAACATGCAGAAAAAAAATTCAGGAACTTGAATCAATCTAAAAAAAATCTAGAAAACAAGTGTGCATTGAAATACAGGTTCATTGTAGTAGGAATTACTCCTCTTGAATCATAAATATGCCTGCTTATATAGTTATAATCACAATGGGCACTGATGCATCTTCAAATTAAAAAGAGTCTTTTTTGTGTATGCCATTATAAAAGTTCGCAATTCCTTTCGTGCCATTGAAAAAGTTTGATGGACTTCAGCGCCACTGCTCTAAACTTTTTTGCCCTCCATGCCACTACCGTCAGATTGGGCTCTAACGGTGTCAAAGTGCAAGTGTGAAAAGTCGAAAATACCCTTAGGTCTAAATATGTTATTAATTTTTTAGCATCTTAACGACTTCAAATGAAAAAACTCAAAACTAGAAAGTTGTAGATCTCGTCAAGGTCTACAATTTTCATATAAAAATTATCTTCATTTAATTCCGCAAAAAAAGATATGATTTGATACAATTAATATGTCTTAGAAAAATAATATATTTTTTTTTGCAAAATTAAATAAAGATAATTTTTATATGAAAATTGTAGATCTCGACGAGACCTACAACTTTCTAATTTTAAGTTTTTTTCATTTGAAGTCATTAAGATGCTAAAAAAAATTAATAGCATATTTAGACCTAAGGGTATTTTCGACTTTTCACACCTGCACTTTGACACCGTTAGAGCCCAATCTGACGGTAGTGGTATGGAGGGTAAAAAAGTTTGGAGCAGTGGCGCTGAAGTCCACCAAACTTTTTCAGCGAAGGAATTGCGAACTTTTATAATGGCATACACGGAAAAGACTCAATTAAAAAGGAGGGGACGGATGATGGTTGAATCCAGACCATAAAAAATTAAAATAACATGAATCTATCACAGTTGGTTTCTCCTAAACTTTGGTGACTCTTCCATGATACGAAGACAAGAAAAGGACAAGTTCAATCCCCTCCGAGCTCCAAAAGTTGATAAAACAGGTAGGCATTGGGTCATGAAACAGCCATGCTTAGATTGTTGAATGTCAGGCAAATGTTTTCCAAACATAGATTCAAAAACAAATGACATTGACATTGTGGTATCTATAGCCGAAACAAGTCTCACTCAGAAAAAATCAAGTTAGACAACCTAGAGAAATAAAACATGCCGAAAAAAGAAAATAGCATCTAGAAAAGCACACAAGGGCAGTCGCAATTCAATGGCCTCCATGCTTCAGGTTGTCTTTACCATGAAAACAGTCAAAATGGGCATCATACCTCTGACCAATTCTAGAGTGTAGAACCTAAATTAATTCAATGTATTTGAACCAGAAAGATAGCAGTTGTCAGAGAATATCGATCAATCTACCTCCGTGAGGCAAATGAAGGTAACATGAGAGCAAGCTTGCAGTGAAGGGGCACGATGCTGGCACAAACAGGTAATGGAGATCAAATTCATATTAGAAAAGCATGGGTAGAGAGAAACTGCCGCATGACAATGGTTCTGAACATGAACTTACGGTCAGTGTGGCAATGAGCCAATACTCCACAAATATATGCGCGTATGGAGATATGCAGTTTCCTGCTACCTGAAACAGACTAACATTCAGAAATTTGTAGTTCATCTGAATCTAATGTTTAGGCACACAATAGAAAGGTAAGGAAGTTATTTACAACTCTCCAGTGCATCATATTTCAATATTCAAATATATTAATATATTATAGCCCAAAAGAAACCATTTCAACCATAGAGTACAGAGCTTCATTAAAACTAAGCTAAGCAGACTACTATAATTATGTGAAAAATAATTCGAACTCTACTATCACTAAAAATTTTGTGGAACTTCTCATTTTGTGATTGACATAAAACAATAACATCAGTAGAACAAAGAAATTAGGGATATAGTGAAATACAGTGCAGACGATATTCATCCTTATCTGACATATCACTCAGAAACTCTGAATAAATACCACCATACCAGACCAGTTAATGCCTACCTCCCTGGATATGGTGGAGATGACGCTCTTCCTCTAACTGCCTTGTCTCCCCCGTCGTCCCTTGAACAGATAACGCCTTCCTCCCTGGATGTCCCTCTTGAACAGCTATTCCCCATCTCAGATTGTTCTCTTTCGATCATCTCATTTCATAAACAAGGCAACATCCATCAAATTTTGGGATTGGAGGCAACCAAAGAAATTGGAGGATTTGGGCTATGGTTTCAAGGGGCTCGACTGCTAGGAAGCACTGGGGATGGAGGAGGACAGGGGCGTCCTTCAACAACGACCCATCCTCCTGGTGGCTACCTCTACAGGACATGGCAGTGATGGATCCATCTCCCCGAGAGGCCTCTGCGCCGGCATTCAAGCGGCTGGCGGCTCCGCGCCTTGGCCACACGCGGCCTCTGCGCCGGCAGCCAGGCGACCGGCGGCTCCGCACCGTGGCCACACGTGGCTTCCGATTTCTGAGCCCCTGCGGCCGGCAGTCTCCACGCCATGGCAAGCACGGCCTCTGCTCATGGCCAGCCTGGCCTCTCCTCGCTGCCAGTCCGAGCCGGCGGCCCAAAGCACGCGCTTGCGGCAGGCAAAGGCATCTAGCTACAGGAGGCGGGACGGAACTCACCTTGGCCGGTGCCGCGGCCTCGTCCGCCGTCACCGTCAGGGCGGGGGCATCCTCAGATCCGGCCGAAGCCGCATCCTCGATGGGTCGGGTGGAAGAGGAAATATTTTGTGTTTACATGTGAAGTGAACACTACTGAAATAGGAGTGGGAGGGGAATCGAACCCGGGTCAAGGCGCATGGGTGGGGGTGGAGTCGTGAAGCGTGGGGGAGAGGATGAGTGATGAAGGTTCGGTCGAAAGAACATCAGCCCTAAGATTTGAGTGAGCCAGAGAAAGGAGATATCAGAGTAGATCTCATCCCTTCATTTCAAAGGTGGGACTTTAGGTGTATTTTTTAGGGTGTTCGTAGGATAGTTCATGACTGTGGTGGAAAGCTGTTGGTGTGGCTCTACTAAAGTTCACAACCGGTGCATTATATGGGGTAGAGATTTAGGTAGTGGAGGTAAAAAATACACTCCAGTAGGCTACCTAAATTTATTGGCCTAACAAATTTCCTCTTACATTACCTACATCTGTTGGCCAACAAAAGTGCCTACCTATTTTTCCCATCATCTCTCTCCTTCCCACGCGCTCGGAGTGGCCCGACACCGCCCGCGCCTGCACCACGCCCTCGCTTGCGGCGGCCCTCCCCGGCAGCAGCCTTCCCCGGTAGCGGTCCTCCCCGTCACGCGGCCCTACCTGGCGGCGCTCCTCCCCGGCGATGCTCCTTCCTGCACACGAGCTTCCTCTCTCTCCATGGAGGCCGTCAAACCTCCTGCTGGTGGAAGAGATGGCGCTCCAGCCAGCAGATCTCCAAGCGACCCCCCTCGACCACCCCTCGGCCATCCCCACCGGCGGACCACCAGCGTGGCTTCTCCCCACCGGCGCGACGCCCATGTCCCCACCGGTGTGCCGCCCTTCTCCTAATCCGGCTGGCGGTCCGGGAGGCAGCGTCACCCTTCTCCAATCCACGGCCGACGGCGGGCCATCCGGTGCTCCTACCACAGATGGCCGTCCCGTCAGCGCCCCATCCCCTCCCCGCTACTGCTTTGGCCGAGTTCGTCGATGGCAAAAGAAGGAAGGGGTGACATGTGGGCTCCACATGTCATTGGTTGTTAAAGTGAATTTGAGGGCCATGATTTAGGTAGTACTGCTGGCGTTAGAAGCAAAATTTAGGTAGTTTAAAAATAAATGGGTACATTTAGGTAGTCTGTTTTAGATAGTACCGCTAGAGATTCTCTTGCAGGGTACTAGTACTAGCACTAGCACAGAGGAGTGTGGATTCTTCTTAAGTGCTTTGGTTCAGCTCACGTGTAAACAAAGGGTAGATTACAAGTGTTTGCTAACGATTAATAATCAACTAACTGCACGTGACTCACTGTGTATAAATCACAGCACAGGCATATTTGAGATTATGCACTAATGAGTATCCTGGCCGTAGGATAAGACACACGGCTTCATAGATAGACTATTTAAGTTTATTTACATGTATCTTTTTTTTACTAAATACCAATGTATAAATATTACAATTACAGGAGTCAAGCTAAAATATTAGAAAGATATCTTAAAAGGTGACATCAATTCTGTATAGTAGGAAGTTTGCGGGTTTGCTCTCCCAACAGACGAGCTCTTCAGATCATGGACCGTGGAAGGTAGTGTGGGAGGTGGAGGTCCCTCCTAAGGTGAGGGTGGGTCTGACGCGCCCTCGCCACTGCCATCGGACCAAGCCTCATGGTCCGATGCCTAACACTAGGCTAGGGTGTTTTCCTGCGTGGTGCATGGTATGACGGCAACATTATTGTTGCCTCGGTCCAACGGTCCTCTGAGACCACCTTGTGCAAACTCCAAATGTGTTCCAACACTTGTGCAGGTGAATTAGCTTTTACACAACCATTTTTCAAAGGGGTTTTCACGTCTTACTATGTCCAATACATATGCAATGAATTGATCCACTTTCAAGTTCCTTCTTAATAGTACGGCGATTTATCATAAACCCGATCACACACTCTATTGTGTCTTGACCAGCAAAACAAAATGCCCTAGCCTATACCTTTGCCTTGAGCCTATGCATTTTTTCTCTTTCTTCTTTTCCAAGAATTGAGCACTCGATCATCATTTGTCCACCAATCATCTCCTCCATGAGTGTTATCTTCCTCAACAGGTGTGGGACATAACCTATCTCAATTACAACACTTAGAGTAGAGGTTAGTCCACTAGTTACCTTAATTTCCAAAACCAAATATAGGGCTTTCAAATAGATCACAAGACAGACTCCACATAGTTTAGGGATTAAGGGCCTGTTTGATTGAGCTGTTGCTTCTAAAAAAAGTTGTTGTGACCTGTGGGCTGTAGAAAAACTGTTTGGGTTGTGGGCTGTGAGAAAGCTCAAAACCGTTCAGTTGAGCAGCTATGGCTTCTTTGAAAAGCTATTATTTGCGGGTCCCATATGTCATCCGACCCCACCTATCAACCATAGCGTGCAGGGAGAGGCCGACACCCTCTTTGCTGGCCTTGCGGCCCAATCCAATGAGAAAGAAGACGAGGGAGGCCCGCGGCCGCATCTCCAATGCCCACAGCCTCGTCTCCAGTGCCACTCACGTCTACTGCTCTATCGCCGATGGCTAGCCAGGAGGAGGGAAGGAAGGGATCCCTTGACCTGCGTGCCTCTAGTGGAACCTGCGGTCACGGCCTCCTGCGGTCAAGCGCTGCCCGCGATCGTGCCTTCAACACCGCTGGCTGCCCATGAGAGGGAGGGAAGGGATCCACCGATGGACGCGGACCAACTGCCGCCCACGGTCACGACCTCCAGCACCACCCACAGCCGCACCTCCATCGCTGTTGACTAGCTGGGATGAGGGACAGGAGGGATCTGCATTCCGGCCAGAGCTGCTCGGCCCTGGGCCATGGCTGGCTGGCATGGAGTGCCCTACCGTGTGAATCCTATAGCGTCAGTCGGTCACGTGGACGGGAACAGAAGCGAAAAAACGAATCGATATCTAATAGTCAGTGGCAGGTGGGTATTTTTTTCGATGTTACCCACCTCCACAGCCAGTGAAAGAAGGGAGAGATGTCGTGAAAATTGTATTAGCCAAAAGCTGTTTTTGTTGTAACTCTTGGATGGAAACGAACCCCTTTGGTTGGCTTTTGGCTTTTTGAGAAGCCAAACCAAAGGGGGCTAAATTCTATAAAGGAACATGAAATATTTTTAAGGATACCTATTAAACCATTTCACTTCTCAGCCATATCAAGGGGAGATTCTTGTTCTCCATTGCATGCATTAAGAAAAAAATGCGCCCGTGTTATGGTTCTTAAAGACACCAAATGCTTTAGCCATCTCCTCCATTCTCACTTCTAGTATGTATGCACCTTCTGATCGCAAAAGGTTACCTTGTTGTACAGCCTCTTCTATCTTGCCAACTGTGCAACTTCATCTTCAAATTGTTTACTTCTAATGCCAAGGTATCTCTCCATTGGTCTTTCTGAATTACCGCTCTTTTGTCTCTTTATTAGTTCCTTGTTACAAGTCTTAGAATGAAGTTTGTAATATAAGGAAGAATATTGAAACGTACATTTATTGCAAACTAGGGATATTTACAGCAAGAACTATAATTTTTGGCAAGAAATAGAGGTTTCCTATGGCATGAAATAAAGGACAAAGACTTGTTGCGGAAGTTATTGTCTTTTGGAAATGATTGTAAATAGAGCAAAATTAAACACTAAATGTGTGCACAATATATCTGATTACGGATGAAGGTTATCATAGCCATCGCTAAAGAGGTCTGTCGCGAGCAAGATGCATAGGTCGACCAGGATATCGTTGCTCGGAGGGCGGTGATTCCAATTTCCCTGTTTGGTGGAGCTTCACCACCTTCAGATTCATCAAAACTAGATCTGGATTCAATTTTTCTAGCCAAACGCTTTTGGATCCAGTAGCTTCACCATGAATCTGCTGCACCAAAATGGTGGATCTGCCCCCAGATTCACCAAATTGGTGGAGCTCCACAAGCGGTGCTCCACCAAGTCTAGGTTTGGTGGAGTTAGTGAAAATTACCCACTATGCCACTGGTTACACATATACCGATTTGTTTTCTAATCTTCACCAACGAGTGCCTGCCTCTGCCATAGTCGCACCGTGCCCGCCGACGATGCTTGCCTCTGCCATAGTCAGGTCGTGCCTGCCATCCACACACCCCGGCTGTCAGCCCTACGCGCTGGCCGCCGTCCGCGCCCCCGTCGGTCCCTGGTCGTGCGCCCTGCGCTCCGGCCGCCGTCCGCGTCCCACACCATGCTCTGGCACCGGCCGCCAACCGCGCGCTCCGCCCGCTAGCCCCGCGTGTCGATCACCCAGCCTTAAACACTGGTTGCGGGCTTGCTTACTACTACAGACCAAGCGATCACCATCGGTATTATCATCACCATATATTATAAGCGATGGTGATGTAGACCCACTACTAGCTAGATCGATAGCGGTGCCTGGAAAGGAATCGAATTGGCAGATAAAACTTGTAGCACCAACAGACGAACGATAGATGTGGCGGTACTATTGGGGTTGCATTTCTTCATCGTAGGGAACGTCGAGCCAACTGAGATACGCGTTATGGCCACCGGCCCTAAATGACCGTTTGGTGAAGCGGCGATAAATTTAGTGTGAGTGTTGAATGTCCCAACTTCCAACACCGTCCCATCACCATTAATTACTTCCACCGGGTGTGGCCCCTTCAGCCACACCCACTGCTTTACATATTCTTCAAGCCTAGTGTCCTCTGAAACCACCCCTTTTCCTTGTTCATCCCCTTCTTTTCCATCTACAACAATGTTGGGCAGCCCCTTTAAGCTTCCAAGCAACTGACTCGTCCACCGAGGACGAGTAGTCGTTGCACCAGTCCACCTCGGACGACGCCCCCTCTGACTGGAACTCTCTTGATCAGTGCCTCCATGGAGCTCCCAAGAGGAGGAGGAGGCGGACGATGATGATGACTTCGACGACGACGATATGCCTCCTTCCAAGCAAGCGAGGCAAGCATGATCCTCTTGCTCTGACAGAGACTATCATATTTAGATTCAGTAGTTTATATTTAGTAGGTTTAATTGTTTAGGTTAATTATGTTTTTGGACAAGTACAATCATATACTGCATCCAAATTGTATCACTATGTTATAATGAATTAATGAAAAAATATATATTCTGACAAATATTTATTTCTTTTGCTGTATATGAATGAAAAGAAATTGTCTTCTACTGACATAAAAAACTATCATGATCCTATCGTTCTAACAGAGAGGATCATATTTAGATTCAGTAGTTTAGATTTAGTAGGTTTAATAGTTTAGGTTCAGTAGATTAGATTCAGTACTTGAGAAAAAAACTATCATGTATGGTTGCAACGATTGTTTCCAAGGGAATCTAATAGTTGTTCGAACAATTGCTGACAATCACCGCACTATACCGATGTCTTAGTGTGGCAATGGTCGCCTTAATACGGACACTATTTAACTTATCTCGTGCCATCCTTTCTTGGTGCCGATCAATCTGGACCATCCGTTTCGCAACAAACTTAGAATCACCCGGCCCGTTCCCCAACTCCCCTTGGCCCCTGTCGACGCCTTGACAGCAGTTCATCCCACAAAAAAAACCCATTTTGAAGCGGTTAATTAGTTCTCCCCACCCAGTGGTTCTCCTTCATTCTCACTCCGTCTCTTTGCTTGTACTATATCGGTTGTCCTGCGTCGTACACCTTACATTGTTGTCCTAGACAATGACCCGTGAAGGTTAGATGAATTCGGTTCCCCCTTGTTTGCATTTGATTCCAATTGGATTCGGTTTACATATCAGTTTTGTTTATATTTGGAATTTCTTCATTACAACATATGTCATACTTTGGAAGAAGCAATTTCCATACGAGCAGCCTTGTCTTTTGACAACTAGGGGTTACATGAGGAGCTCAACAGTTGTTGTTTGCTACTTGGGGCCGTCATATTCATCAAGAGCAAGGGTTGATTGTTCAAGCTACTGCTTGTCATCTTCTCGAACCACAAAGTTTTACAAGAATCGTTGAAGACCCTATTTGTGGAGAGATTTTTTGCTTTGTAGGACTACACATGATGCATCCATGCTTTATAGATACAATGTGGACATTGACAGAGATGTTGCCATCTTCAATACGATTCACTAGCTCTGGTTTCTGGACCGCATCAACCAATCGAGTACCCCAACTGACTACACATCCCACATTAATTCTTAGAATTTGGGAAACCTTTATGTTAATGAAGTTTATATGTAGTCCCACTATGTATTGAAGCCTCTCGATTAGTATGTATGAGTACTAAATAATTGTTGAACTATTATTTTGGTTGAACTGTTAATTGATTGTGTGCCTCGGTCGACTGTATATGTGTTGGTCTTGATTGTGGTCCATGCATACATCTCTATGTATGCACAAAAGATCCAAAATGGGCCTCCTTCTACGGCGTATACTAACATGAACCACCAATGATACAGGATCTCATCTTGGAGAGAGTGCGATGGTTTTCCAGGACATTTTAGCACCTTAGCGGGAGGCAAAGCGAAAACAAAAGACCTAGGCCGACCTCATGACTCAGAGTGTGCAACACATTGAACCCTGACTACTTGATGACTGGATCTAGCTCCTACTCCTTGTAGTGGTCAGCACCATCCCCAGGCGGCATCGTGAGATGAACATCGGCTTCCAGCGAAGGAGGCTACAATGGGAGGGGGCCACCCGTCGCATACCATGACCACCCCTATGCATACCAGCCACCAATTTTGTGTCACTGTGGCTTGAAGATGCCTCAGAGGATTTTGTGGAGTGATGGAAACCCATGATGTCGGTACCACAGATGTTGCAGGGCAAATGTAACTCGATTTCTTTCTTGTTTATTCAGTTTTCCCAATGCAAATGCTGAAATCACGATGTACTTATGGTAATTTGGTTTTTTAGTCCGACTTAGTTGTAGGTTCTATGAGTGGTACGATCCCCCATATGGAAATTTCTAAAGACTTTTCTTTTGGATTTACGTAACAAGATAAGGGGAGCTGAAGGAGGAGGTGAATGTTAGAACAAATGAAGAAGACCTGCAAGGGATGGAACATATGCCTAATTGTGGACGGTGAAAAGTGATTGATTCATTCTCCACCGTCGAAGGCACATGAAGCAAGCCAAGAGAAACCACGTGGAGCAGATCCCGAGCTCTCTCCGAACTCGAGCTCTCTCCGGACTTAAGGGGTGAGCGCCAGACAGGATGGTCGTGACCGAGGGCGTGCCAGTCAATTTGACCCTGCAATTAACAAGGAGAGAAAATTTATCAGTAATTTAAGGTGGAACATGTCGGTGTTGGTCCAGACAGTTCCAAATATACAGCCAAGTGGCCATGCAATTGGTATTGCAAAGGATATGTCGGGGATTTGGTATTTTAGTGCACTAGCATGACACCGAGAACCTTGCTAGAGTTGTGGCCAAGGTCTATCTGAATGATGATGCCAAGATCTCCGATTCAGTCAAAGTGAATGCTGGTCTCCCTCAAAAAGGCCATTCTTGGATTGTGACATGTTTTGTTCTAAAGAAGCAGAATGTCACTGAACTGCAGGATGAAAAAGCATTCATTACCGCTGGGCCAGCCTCTCCCCCCTCAGACTCCACATTAGATGGAGCTAGTTCCACTAGCAAACTCACACACCATGCTAGCTAAATCCAACAATGGCAATGGCATTGAACATTGATGGGGGTGGACCAAGCCATTGGTAGGAACACCTGGCTCCATAAGATCCTAAAGCGGAAATCAGTCAAGAGAATGTTACACTAACAAAGTCTCAGAATGTTGTTGTTTAGAGGGATGACAGAGAGAAGTTCCCAGTGCTTAGTCAAGTGCAAGCCCCCCTCAGATCAATCATTGTTGGTCCCTCTTCCAATTCTGATCCACTTATCACTGTTGTGCCCTCCCTTCTGAAAAAGGTACTCAGCTTCATATCCTCTAGTCTATCTTCCATTTTCTTAAGAAATCTTACTCTGTTGGATATTAATCATGATAGAATCATTCCATCTTTTTTTTTAATGACCCTCAAATCTTGGTTCACCTTGCTTTTCTGTTACATCCACAGATTGGTGGACAAGCTTTGGAGAAGATTGTCCTAGACTACATGGAAGAGGAGGAGGAGGATGCAGAAGTTGAAGTGTTGGATGGCCCACCTCATGTCTTCATGAATCCAAGGATGAAGAGGGCAGTCAAATTGAAGGAAAGGCTTGATGACAGTTTTCTGAGCAGAAGCAAGAGAGTTGCCAAAAAGCTTGAAGGTTTCAAGAATGAAGAAAGTGCTAAGAAGGCCAGAGAGGCAGTTGAAGAGGTTGATGAACCAATGCCACTTGCCATCATCCCAGGACCTACTCCATGCCTCTCCAAGGAGATTATAGAAGGCATTGCTTAGGGCTTTTTGCAGATTCAGCCTGAGGCTATCTCTACTGCTCTCCTCGACAAGGATGATATAGATGAATAGTCTCTGCAATGTGATCATGTGTGCACTATTTACTTGTATAGTGCACTCTTTTGTTAGTTGGTCTAGCTCCCATGCATCCACAGTTTGTGTACTGGGAAAATAAGAACTATCGCTGTATCTAGTGTGTTAGCACAGTTTGGAGCTATTTATCAGACAATGCTACTATGTCTTTTTAGCATGCTACTCCTTTACTCTTTTATCTGTTTGCTTTATGCTATTTTTATCTTGCTTCAGTTCCCAACTTATTGAGCATTCTGATTCTTGTATCTCTATCATGCCTTTTTATTACTATATTGGCATGTTTGGTACTTGGAGGACCAAACATTTGAAAACTCCTACACATCCTTTTTATGGAGAATAACAGATACACCAAAATTCTTTTTTGGAATATCATAGGGATTAATTCCCAAGAAAAATGGGATGCTATAAGACACAAAATCAATGAAAGTGCTTGCCAAATTCTTTATATTCAAGAAACAAAGAGAGAAGCCTTTGATAGCTTTTACATCAAGAAATTTTGTCCTAGAATGCTAGACAATTTTACTTTCTCTCCATCAATTGAAGCTTTAGGGGGCTTCTCACTATATGGAATATTAGCATTTTTTATGGAACTGTTATACAAACTAACTCTTTTGCCATAATAGTGAAATTTTTCTACAGGCTAGATAATAAAACTTTCCATGTTAGTAATATCTATGGTCCTGCCATCTCCCCACATAAACTAAGCTTTGTCACTTGGCTTAATAATTTTGACACTATCATTTTTGAGGATTGGGTTCTTGGTGGTGACTTCAACCTCATTAAACATTCAGAGAAAAGAAATAAACTAGGAGGAGACATCACAGAAATGAATATGTTCAATCAGCTAATAGCTGATCTAAACCTAGTTGAGATACCCTTCAGTGGGTAGAAACTATACTTGGAGCAATATGTAGGCTGATCCTCTACTGGCGAAACTAGACTGGGTCTTCACATCTTATAGCTGGACTTTATCCTTCGCTGCAACTTTTGTGCAACCCTTGCCAAGGACTACCTCTAATCATATCCCCTTTGTACTTCATATTGGTAGTAGCATACCCAAATCCAAAATGTTCAGATTTGAGAATTTCTCGCCCCTCTCAATGGATTCGTAGGGCCGCTCCAGCTTCACTGAGAAGATCATGTTGCAGCTCGTCAAGGATGGGCTCCTCTGTCCAGTGACAAACGCCGCGCAGCCAGAGTGGATCGTCCCCGACAACAAAGATGAGACGAACCCCCCTGCCAGCTACATCGTCAGCTTCGCGCACTTCCATGAGCGAGGGTTCGGGACGCCTATGAGCAACTTCTTCCGCGAGCTCCTGCATTATTATGGGATTGAGCTGCAGAATCTCAACCCCAACTCAGTTCTGCAGATCGTGGTTTTTGTCGCCCTATGCGAGGGCTATCTAGGCATCAAGCCCAACTTTTCCCTGTGGAAGTACTACTTCTGTGCCATCGTCTTCCTCAAGACAGTGCGGAGGGCTGAGACGGTGCCAGTGCATATTAGCAGCTGCGCGATCTAGCTCTGCCAGAGCCAGATTGATGGCTACATCACCATGAAGGGGTTGTCATCCAACAAGGGGTGGCACTAGAGGTGGTTCTACCTCAGGAATGATGTTGACGCACCCCTGCCTCCATACACCAGTCGTTTCTTAAAAGAAGCACCGGCACACGAGGGCTATGGTCCCATCGCCATCGACAAGGAGAAGATCGACACCCTCCTCTAGGCGGTCAAGTGTCTGGTGAATGAGGACGTGATGGGGGCCGGGGTCACCGCCGCATTCCATGAGAGGAGGGTGCTGCCGCTGATGCGGTGGGTACACCGGCTGGATGAGATGGTGCCCAATGCACCCCTCGAGGGGACCGTGCTCATGACAGGGGAGCTCAGGAGCGTTCCTTCCGATGCCGCCCTCGATGTCCATCTGCCGATGCGTCCTGATGACGGCTTCATCGAGATGGTGAGCGCCCCCACTCTTCCCCTCCCCCTTTTTCCTTGGCCTCTTTGTGTTCCCTTTCCATTGCCTGACCTGGGGCTCGGGCGGCTATAGGGAAATCTCTGCTTGGTTGCTGACTTCAACCCACCCCTTCCCGAGGACGCAATCCAGAAGGCACGGAACCAGGCTCACGCCGAGGGGGTGAAGAAGAAGAAGGATGAGGAAAAGAAGAAGAAGGCTAGCAGAACCCTGAGAAAGGAGGAGTGCGAGAAGCACCGGAAGATGCAGTGGTAGGCCAGAGAGGAGGAGGAAGAATCGAGCGACGATGAGGATGACGACGACGATGATGACAAGGAGATCCTCCAATACGACTGGTTAGACTCCATGGCCGAGGAGGGGGAACAACCTAGGGGCATCCCTCTCGATCGAGGGGCGGACGCCGTAGGCTCAAATGCTGCCCCGCGTGCCAGAGGACCCTGACCTTGGGGGAGTTGCGGCAATGAGCGGAGGGGGAGAGCCCCCAAGGTTGCAGAGGTCAGCCCGTCCTAGGGGGATGGAGGAATCCTGACCCTAGGAGACGGCAGGATCACCGCCGCCACCCCCTTAGCCCAACACGACCGAGCTGCCCAATGTCAAGGGGCCTGAGGCCCTTATGCGGGTGGGGCGAGATCCCTACTAGTGGGGCGGTCCTCATCTCACTTGGTTAGATCAAAACCAACCGGGGGCACCGTTGGTTTTCGTGCTAGACGACGCTGAGGAGCAGGAGTTTTGGGACCAGATTCAGGCGGGGTGCCAGACCTTCAACCAGACCTTGTCCTCAGCGTTGTCCATCCTGCACGATGACATCCACTCGGCTAGCTAGGTGCGTCGAGTTAGGTGAATGCTCATCGTTCAGTCCTTTCCTCTTTTGGTGACCTTGACATGGCTCCTTACGCTGGCGCTACTCAAACGGAGCCAGGCGAAGTCAGAGTTCCTCCATCGTGAGTAGGGCTCATGGGGACGCCGGTCGGAGGAAGCACGGAGGACCACCACGACCGAGGCATGACTTGCGGAGGCCCAGCAGAGGATGGCCGACCTCAATAACGAAATGGTGGATCTCCGCATCCATCATGATGAGGCAGTCGCCGATGCTAAGGAGACGGAGGAGAAGCTGCTCGCCCTCATCGAGCGCACTTGCAAGGACTAGGAGGAGTCCTAAAAGATGAGGAGTGAGCATGACGAGCTACTGCAGGCCTCAGGGCAGTTTCAGTCTGAGCTTGAATCCATCCACCGTGAGTGTGAGCATGCTCTTGGTGAGCATGACGAGGCTCGCCGAGAATGCATCATAGCTCAGAGGGAGAAGAAAACTGCAGAGGACCGAATGAAGGATGCCACGCTGACGGCCTCTCGACTTGCCGAGGAGAACTGCCAGCTAAAGCCCGAGGTGCAGTCCCTCCGAGCCACAGTGGCCCAAGGGCATCAACGGGATTTGGCCAGGGTCTAGGAGCTAGAGGGTAAGTACCCTTACCCATCCATGGTTGGGTTTTTGAAATCTGCTTCTTATCCCTTGCAATGATCAAGGCTGAAGGGCAAGCTCACCGAGGTGGAGACGAAGCTTCTGTCGGCGTGGGAGGCCTTGAAGACGGAATAGCACGAGAACTCTGAGCTCCGTGCCACCGCCGAGCTAGTGTGCAACGCCCTTGGGGCGGTCCAGGTGTGGCCTGGGGCGAGCTCGCTGCGGAGTTGTCGCGGGGTCACCTTTGAGCGGGTTCAGACCCAAGTGAAGGAGGAGCTTCACCTTGGGATGCGGCGTGCACTCACCGTCTTCGGGTCCCACTACCAGAAGATCGATTTAGAGGCGCTCAGTGAGGGCTACGTCGACATCCCCGATGAGGAGCTCGACGCCATCGATGAGGAGGTGCTAGAGCCGGCGAAGACCCTGGCGGCCAAGTTCGAAGAAGAGGTCGTTCCCCTGCCTTTGGATCTATAAACAGTGTCAGGCAAGGTGCCCGTGTAAAAACTTAAGATTTTGAACAAGTCTGTGGCCCTCGGGGCCCTCTTTAAAACTTGTGTTTATCTTTTATTTTAAGTCTTTACGTGTTCGCCCTAATCCTCGTAGTGAGTCTAGGCCTGTGGCGTTTAGAGTCAGGTCTGATCCCCTAGGTTGAGGTTAATGGGCGGGAGTACTATAGCTATAGAGGCGTAGGCCTTTCGCAGCCCGATTAACTCATCCTGAGAGATTCTCGTGCTCTAACGCACCCGCATTCCCTAGTCGCCGTCGGAGGGCTCGGGTGACTAACTTTTTGTAAAGTTTGTTGAGTGATTGCCTAATCCCCACATTGTGTTTAAGTTCATGGATTTTTTAGAAGTGCGAGTTGACTCCTTGGCCAAGATAGGTGAGCAAAGGCACCATAACCGTCGAGGTGTAGGTTTCTCGCAATCTGACCGATCGGCCCGAGGGGCTCTTCGCTTTCTAAATTGTCCGTTTTCTTAAACAATGCTGTAAGGGCTCAGGTACGAAAAATTTTCTGAAAAAGTATTATGAAAATTTCGCAATGTTGGGGGTTCTCCCCTTTCAGCCCCTGAGGGAGGCCCGACCCTATCCAAAGGTAGGGTCAGGTCTCACTCAGAGTTGGACGTAGTAAGAAACAGTGAGTACTCTTCTTATTCTTTCGTGATTAAACATGTGTACAACTTTGAAATCTACGGGTAGAAGTGACGTAGCTGTTCCATGTTCCAAGCGTTGGTGAAGACTTCACCATCTGCGGTGGCCAGCTTGTAGGTGTCGGGTTTGATTACTTCTGCGATGACAAACGAGCCTTCCCATGGTGGCATTAGCTTGTGGTGGCCCTTGTTGTCCTGTCTGAGGCGAAGCACTAGGTCCCCAATGTTGAATGCCTGACCCTGCACACGGCGATGGTGGTACCATTGTAAGGCTTGCTGGTACTTGGTGGAGTGGAGTAGGGTGACGTCACGTGCTTCCTCCAGTTGGTCCACAGAGTCCTTAAGGGAGGCTTGGTTCCCTTGGTCATCGTACGCTCTGACCCTTGGTGCTCCATACTCCAAGTCGGTGGGAAGGATGGCCTCGGATCATAGACCATGAAGAAGGGCGTGAAGCCTATCACTCGGCTCGGGGTCGTTCTCAAACTCTAGAGGACCACGAGGAGTTCCACGACCCATCGGCGGCCAAACTTGTTCAACCGGTTGAAGATCCTTGGCTTGAGGCCCTGCAGGATCATGCCGTTGGCGCGCTCGACCTGCCCGTTCATCCGAGGGTGTGCCACGGCTGCCCAATCCATGCAGATATGGTGATTGTCGCAGAAATTAAGAAACTTTTTGTTGGTGAACTATGTTCCATTGTCGGTGATGATGGAGTTTGGGACCCCGAAGCGATGAATAATGTTGGTAAAGAAGAGCACCACTTGCTAAGATTTGATTCGCGCGATTGGCCGAGCCTCAATCCACTTCAAAAACTTGTCGATGGCGACAAGCAAGTGGGTGAAGCCCCCGGGCACTTTCTGTAGTGGCCCAACAAGGTCTAGGCCCCAGACCATGAAAGGCCAAGTGATGGGGATCATCTGGAGCGCTTGTGCTGGTAGATGAGTCTGTCGAGCATAGTACTGACACCCTTTGCTACAGCGTACCACCTCGGTAGTGTTAGCCATAGCAGTGGGCCAGTAGAAACCTTGCTGGAACATGTTCCCGATGAGGGTGCGTGGCGCTGTGTGGTGGCCGTAGACGCCCCTGTGGATGTCCTGCAACAGCTTCCTCCCCTGCTCGGTGGGGATGCAACGTTGCAGTATTCCAGTGGGGCTCCGCTTGTAGAGCTCTCGATCCAGTAGGACAAATGACTTGGTGCGGCGCTCAAGGCATTGGGCCTCAGTTCTATCGGATGGGAGTATGCCACAGACTAAATAGTCAAGGTACAGGATTCTCCAGTCCGATAGGGGGTCAGGCCCTTTGTCTGGGTCGGCGAGGGCCAGGGTCAGGTCAGCCCCCGAGGCTGGCGGCTTGCTACCGTCTTGTGTCGATTCTTGGTAGGTGACCGAGGGCCTATGCAAATCGTTGGTGAAGACGTCGGTGGGAACTGGTGCTCGACCGGACGGCAGCTTCGCAAGCTCGTCTGCTACCTCATTAGATTGTCTTGCGACATGGTTGAGCTCGAGGCCGTCGAACTTATCTTCTAGGAGGCAGACCACCTGGCAGTATGCTACCATCTTGGGGTCATGACAGCTTGACTCCTTCATGACTTGGTCTACGATCAACTAGGAATCACCTCGAACATCAAGCCGTCAGATCCCAAGCTTGGTGGCGATGTGCAAACCGTTGACAAGTGCCTCGTATTCAGCCACATTGTTAGAGGCCAGAAAATGGATTCGGATCATATACCTGATGCGTACGCCGAGGGGGGAGATGAAGATGAGTCCCACCCCGGCTCCTCTTTTCATCAGCGACCCATCAAAATACATCATCCAGTACTCCTGTTCCACCAGAGCCGGTGGCGTTTGGGTCTCGGTCCATTATGCCACAAAATCTGCTAGTACCTGGGACTTGATGGCTTTCTAGGGACCGTAGGTGATGCCCTCTCCCATTAGTTAAATCGCCCACTTAGCGATTCTTCCCATTGCTTCACAACTTTGGATCACCTCCCCAAGAGGGAAGGATGACACAATCGTGATCGGGTGCGATTCGAAGTAGTGGTGCAGCTTTCTCCGAGTGATGAGGACAACGTACAAGAGCTTCTGGATCTATGGGCAGCATGTCTTGGTGTCAGACAAGACTTCACTGATGAAGTTGACTGGACGTTGGACCTTGAGGGTGTGACCCTCCTCCTGACGTTCCACTTCGACGGCGGCACTCACCACCTGAGTGGTGGCCACAACGTACAACAGGAGCGGTTCCACCTCGATTGGTGGCACAAGGATCGGGGCCTTTGTTAGAAGTGCCTTGAGTCTGTCAAGCGCCTCTTGGGCCTCGCGAGTCCAGGCAAAACGATCAGTCTTTTTTAGAAGTCAGTAAAGGGGCAGGCCTTGTTCATCGTGGTGTGAGATGAAGCGGCTCAGTGCCGCCAGACATCCCGTGACTCGTTGTACCCCTTTCAAATCCCAGATCATGTCCATGTTTGTGATGGCAGAGATCTTCTCTAGGTTGGCCTCGATGCCGCGCTCAGACACAATAAAGCCAATTAGCATTCCTCTTGGGATCCCAAAGATGCACTTTTCGGGGTTGAGTTTGATATTCTTGGCTCATAAGCATTTGAAGGCCTGATCGAGGTCGGTAACCAGGTGGTCAACTCGTTTTGATTTGACTACAATGTCATCTACGTAAGCCTCAATGGTACACCCGATGAGGTCCCTAAAAATGGTGAGCATCTAGCGTTGATACATAGCCCCGCATTTTTGAGGCCAAACGGTGGCAACCATAAGGGGGTCCTTGCACGACTGCTTGGTCTTCTTCTTCTTTTTGGAGTTGCAGCTGGAGCTTCCTTCGTTGGCATTCTCTTGCCGCTTCTCCTTACCCTTGGTGTCATGGAAGATTGCCCCTACCACCTCCTCGCCGGAGGCAAAGTTGGTGGCGATGTCCAAGAGTTCCCTGGTGGTACGTGGGCCCTTGCATCCCAACTCATGGACTAACTCTTTGCCGGTGGTTTCAACTAGGAACGCTCTGACGACATCGGCGTTGGTAACATTGTGCAGCTCAGTGCACTGCCAGGAGAAGCACTGAATGTAATCACGGAGAGTTTAATCCAGCTTTTGGTGACAGCCACTAAGTTCCCAGGAGTTACCAGGGCGCACATAGGTACCCTAGATGTTCCCCATGAAAACCTTCATGAGGTCGGCCCTGTTATGGATGTGATGGGCTAGAAGATGCTCTAGCCAAGCTCTTACTGAGTCAGCCAGGAACAAAGGGAGATTGCGGATGATGAAGCGGTCGTCGTCCGTGTCACCTAGCTTGCAGGCAAGGCAGTAGTCATCAAGCCAAAGCTCAAGGTTCGTTTCCCCGGAGTACTTGGTGACATTGGCAGATTGCCGGAACCACGCCAGGAACGGTGCATTATGAATGTCCTGGCTGAAGACCCGAGGTCCTGGTGGCTCGGGGGATGGGCTCCGGTCCTCCCCACTGTTGTAGAGACCGCCCTGGTGAGGGTGGTAGCCATGGCTAGCACCATTCTCCTTGTGCCTTTTGCGCGCATTGAGGACGTTGCGTGCGTCATAGTTGTGGCCAACGTGGGCGTGGATGGATGGGGCTTGTCCCCCGCTTTCTGTTGTTCTCGGTGGACTGAAGCTTCCTTCTCACGTGCCGCCGATGGTGCGGGCTGGTCGAGCTCGGGCCTGTGTCACCGAGACATGGAACTTTTAGCCTGCGGCACCGCGGCACACTCGAGAAGTGCACGCAGCTCGTCGTGGGCTTGCCGCCCCTCCGGAGTTGATGATTTGGGCATCGTCCAGAGGAGTATCATCGTGGCAGCAACGTTCTAGGTTGCCCGGGCGAAGAGTGGTGGATGGTCACCGCCGTCGTCATCATAGATGCAGCGGGGGACGTCGCGAGCTCTGCGTCGAGCCGTGCCACCATCGTTATGACTCCCAAGCTCCTACTCGAGGGCCGCACATAGTTGCGCCAACTGTTGTCGCTCTTCCTCAAGCTTTGTCTCTAGCTCAGGGAGTTGCTCTAGCTAGGGCCATGATTGCCCCATAGGTGGTGGCATGGCTGCACCCCCACGTGCGTGGCGTTGCGGGTCACGGCAGCGGCCGGGGTGTGTTCGCCCTCATTCTCATTGGAGGCTCCCTCATGGGGCTCTCCCTCACACTTAAAGCACTCTCGAGATGGATCGTGGCTCTCATCATTAGAGTTGAAGCCCTCGAGAAGGTAGTTGTTGCTATCAAGGAACCAGCGCAGAGCCTTCGGGTCATTGAGCCCGGAGAAATCAGCACCAGCCCAGCCACCGTCGTCCTCCTCGGAGTTGATGCTTGAGGACGTCGTGGTGCTCGTGAGGAGCCCTGAGAGGGACTCTAGGTGGTGGTGTGGCAAACCCGTGGATGAGTCCTCCGCGGGCCATGTGAGGCCTCGGGCGAGGCGGAAGCCGTCCCTAAGCCTTGGGTGATTTAACGTCTGACACGCTATTAACGCCCTTTGTTGGGTATGCCTACTATCGATACCCGACAACGAGAGAGTAAAGGTTCCTATGATTTTAGCTCTACTTCTATGGTTCCACCTCAATCATACAAATGTAGCAAGCATATTGAGCCCACACAGTGGATACACAAGGCGATAGGCCACACAACAAGAGAAGAAAGCTCTTGCCTGAAGCGGCTATCTTTTTATGTGGGCCTTACCTTTTAAGAACTTGCCTAACAACACGTGGTGGAATACAAAGACTAGAAAGTGCTGTCACCACCTACTAGCTACCACAAACAATTCGTGCGACAAGCGGCAACCATGTGCAAGATCAAATATAAACACGACATTTACACTATCTCTCACTACTCCAATTTTGTAAACACAGATCAATTAGACCACCCGATTAAAGGCGATGATCAATGTACAAGTGTGGGTCCTGAATCATCAATCTGTCATGCATACAACTATATGCTAAGATATATACCACAACAATAATTGTCGGTACCAATAGTATAGGGGTACCCACAATCTACGGTTAGTACGAACGAAACACTAATGCACCCACACGGCAAAGCCAAAAGGCAGTAGATGATGCACCTCGACTACGTTCCGACTCGCACGAGGCCGGTTCGACAGAACGTCTCGACCGCGCTCCGACTTGCACGAGGCACCCTCGACGGGACGCCTCGACCGCGCCGCGATTCGTACGAGGTCCGCTTGACAAGGCATCTCGACTACCGGCAAACTCTGACTCATACGACCCCGGGTCGAATCACTCGACCCCTCTTACCCACCTACTCTAAGTCAAAAGTCAAAACATTCGATGTGACTACCTACTACCTCCTACCGCCATGGCTACAGCCGCGATCGATGTAGGAACAACGCCAGTGTCAGTTCTCACTTTTTACTACCCATCCTGGGATGGGAGATGATAACCCGTCAGTGTACGCACCCTACCACGCACTGTTTTACCACTGATCACCCTTGAGGGAGGATACGACAAAGTCCGTACCCCACGATCTCGGGGATTCGGCCTTATCCATCCTACCTCAACCCGGCCTCGACTCGGCCTCGACGTCCACCTCCAGTTAACATGGAAGAAAGGCCGACGTGACACAGGACTCAGGGTCTTTTCACCGCCCCATCCCTGACGTCCTCACGGTGTCCAGGGATGGCCAGCCATACCTAAGGCACGTCGCTACAGCCACCACCATACGGATCGACAAAACTTCACCTCAAGACACCCCAGCATCCTGGTCTCCTCTTACCCTATAAAAGGGCTGGCCAGGGCTCTTCAAAGGGAGAAGGAGACACGAGTCAGAGGCCAAGGGCTAGCAAGCAAAGACTCATGACTCAGAGATCAACATCTCAAGCAATCACCCCTGTACTCTTTTTTCTTCCTTCGAGACTTGGGCTCAGTGCCCTCTCTCACAGTTTGTAACCCCTACACAAGCACCTCGGTGCAAGGAAATACAAAACTCTCCCCTCCCCGCTAGACGTAGGGCCTTCTTTTGCCTGAACCAGGATAAAACCCCGTGTATTCCCCTTGCATCACCATCCAGGTTAGGGACACGCAGCACTCACTCGTCGGCTTGAGACACTCACGGGACCAAACACCGACAGTTGGCACGTCAAGTAGGGGAAGCTGCGTGCCAACATCATTTTCCTGCCATTTTCCTAGATGGCTGACCCCGAACGCCCTCTCCCGTTGGCCACGATGATCTGGTTTGGGAGTTTAGAGTTCATGTCGCTTGGCCATGGCTACGACATGGTCCTTCTCCCGTCCAGGCACCCAACCGATGAGGACCACGAGCTCTCCTAGCCTGGGGGAGCGTTGCGCCAGTCATCACCTTGCGGATGACGGCGGGATTCCCCGATCCGGCGCCTCTCAGCCAGACGCCAACACGGATTTCCTCACTGAGGGTCTGTGTAGGATGAGCTTGGCTGAGGGTAAGATGCCGATAGGGAGTTCCACCGCTCTGCCGCTCGGTGAGACGCCACCACTGCCCGGTCCGACTACACCAGCACTAGGAACGACGCCCCCATCAGCATTCCTGTTTGGGCTAGATTCGGTTGCCCGGGCGTACGCTTCCTCTGTAAGCACTAGCATGAGCGCTTACGAGGAACTCCCCGGACACCATCTACGCTCCACTCTAGACCTTGTTGCGTCCACGCCGGCTTCCGAGTATCTGGACTCTATGGAGACCCCAGAAACAGAGCCCCGTGCGACTGCTCCTTGACGTTACAACCCCAGAGACGAGTGGCGACGACCTTACATCCACCCGTCATACTATTACTTCGGCGCTCCTGACCCCGACTTTGCCAATGACACCTACAATCCGACTCACGAGTGCTTCAACATCGATGGGGTGAGCACATCAGATTTGAAGGACAAGGCACCTATTGAAGGAAGGAACACGCCTCCTCATGTCGAACTCCCTGCCGAGCGGGACGAGGCTCAATTCCTTGCGGATCAAGGAATGCAGCTCGAGCAAATCCACGAGTTGCAGGACAGGCTCGACGAGGAATGAGAAAACCTGCGCCTACTTCAAAAAACCCTCGAGCATGAACGTGCGGCACACGCACATGGCGATGGGGCTCGAGAAAGAGCTCATGATGTCAATCGTCGCATCGCCGAGGATCGGGCAGTCGACCCCCCAGTTTTCGGTCGAGCCAGCCAGAACGTGGTCGCTGCCGCCATGCTCCTTCGTAACATGCCCAAGCCGTCGAACCCTGACGCTCGTCGAGCCCAAGATGAAATCCGAGAACTCCTTGAGATCGCTGCTATGCCAGCCTTGGAGCGGCCCGCCGAGCCCTCCTGATAGGAGAGAGAGGCCTCGGTCCATCCTAAGCACGTCCAACGGAACCGGGCGGCCCCCATCCCCGAGCCCATCGCCGACAATCGTGAACCTCAAGACACCCGAGGCAACATCATCAAGTGCCGAACGCGCAAACACGGTGACGGTGTGGCTCGAGGCTACCACATGCACAGGGGTGGACGCTACGACAGCTCAGAAGATCGTAGCCCTTCACCTGAGCCTCTGGGTCCTCGGGTCTTTAGTAAAGCCATCCGTGAGACAATACTCCCGGCTCGGTTTCGCCGTCCCACAACTCTCACCAAGTACAACGGCGAGACCAAACCCGAACTTTGGCTCGCTGATTTCCGCTTGGCCTGTCAGTTGGGCGGGGCCACCGATGACCGGGTCATCATCCGGCAACTCCCCCTGTTCTTGTCAGACACCGCTCGAGCCTGGCTAGAGGATCTTCCACCTCGACAGGTCCCTGACTGGGACGATCTCGTGAGGGTGTTCGAGGGAAACTTCAAGGGAACCTACATGCACCCCGGCAACTCATGGGACTTTCGGAGCTGCAAGCAGAAGCCAGGTGAATCCCTCCGAGATTACATCCGGCGTTTCTCTGTAACACCTTAGGTGTTTAGCTTCCATAATTGCATTGCATTTCATAAGCATGAGCATCATTAATATCATCCATGTCTTGTTTTGCTTGCAACATGAGTATGCAACATGCCTCGATGTGTTTTGGTTTCACAAAGTGATTGCTTATGAAATGTGAGTGGTGCAAATTGTAGGTACAACATGGGGTCACATATTTTGAAATATGACAATGTGGTTAGCATCTTTTGTTGGGATCAATGGGTGCAACAAAGTCTTGCAACATGTGCAACATGACAATGCAACATTTTTGGGTGTATTAGGGTTTTGCTTGTTTCCAATCATTTGACACTAGTGTTTTTGTGTAACTAAGGGGTAGAGTGGCTAATTATATCTTACAACACCTTAATTACACTTAGGGTCACTAGTGGAGCAAGGTTCATGTTGACCAAAATTACCAAAATGCCCTCCAATGAGCTGTTGACCAATAATGGACCCTAGAATGCTTTGGTTTGACCAAATAAAAAGTCTAGCTTAGAGACCTTGCATGGAGGAGCAACCTTAAGCAAAGTTGTAGAGGATTTCCTAAGGAACAAAAGTTCCAATATGGCCATATCATGAAAATGATAAAAAAGCATGCTCAAAAATGGCCCACAACTCGGCTAAGGGGCTGCCCAACACTTGGAAATTTTCTATGTCTAGAAACCTGATTTTCAGTTTCATTGTGCCTCACTTTGATGCCTTGTAACTCCTAAACCAAGCCGAACCAGTTCTTGAGGCAATTAGCAAAATTGTAGCCCTCATGTAGCTCTACAACTTTGATGTTAGCACTTTTGGCTAACTCGAGCTGGTTTAGGAGATAATCATCGTTGAAATCACGCTGTCAATCATCTAATGCCGGCTCCATTCAGTTAACTCTGACCTCGGGCTTCAGTTGTGGCCGACCGGAGGCAGACTCTCGACGATGCGTGGGCGCTCGGTGGCAGCCGTACGCCGGCCGTGGCCCCAACAGTCAGGCCACCGGTCTTCAAGGACGCCACGGAGCCGCTCCCTGACCCTCACTCGCGCCCCGTCCTCTCTCTCTCGCTCTCTCCACGCCTAGGCGGAAAAACTGAGCCGCCATTGCTGCCCTTGCTCCGGTGAGCTCGCGCGCGCTCGCCACCGCATCGCAAACCACCAAAACCCGTCCACAGCTCCGCCTTGAAGCCCTCTACCTCCTCGTCTACTCCACGCAGCCAGCCGAGCCATGGTAGGGCCACATTTCCACTTCCCGCCGCCGTGGTGCCTCGTCGCGTTCCTCCGCATGGCAGCTCTCCGTGGCCAGGGTTCTCTGGGCATCTCCGTTGCTTGCTAGTGGGTGCGTTAGGATCGGGGTAGTGCGGGGATGCTCACCGAGGGTTTAGGGTAGGGTGTCGGGCTCACCGATGGTGAGGTGCGCCACCACCGTCCTGGTGATCCACCATGCACGACGGTGAGCACCTTTCCCTTGCTCCGCCGCCCGGTTCTTGCCACCAATCGACGCAGCTCGATGTCATGACCATGCTCGTCCCCTCGATTTCGCTGGTCCGCTCACCGGCGGCGAGCTCCGGCCACCACAGCGCGTCCCCGTCTGCTTCTCTCTCTGCCTGGCGGACCCCACCTGTCAGGCGCGCACGCGGGCTGGAGAACATCGCGGGCCGCGCGCGCTAGTGGGCCACGTCGCTCAGGTTCACCGCGCGCGGGGTAGCGGGCCGTGCTTTGGGTAGCCAGCCCAGTAGCGAGATAGGGTTTCAGTTTTTCTTTTTCTTTTATTTTGTCACAGATTTAGATGATGTTTAGGAAATTCATATCTAGAGTTTTACTTGTCTAAAAATTATGATTTAAATTTTGTTGGGCTCTGCTTGAAGTGTAGTATTTAATAAAAATATCCAACATGTATGTGATGTTTATTTTCTGGAAGGTTTAATTAGGGTTTTGAAATGTGTCTTAAATTAGATACAAACTTGTTAAATGAATAACTGGAGTTGTATTGTCCCAAAAATTGTGAAAATTGGTGGGCAGGTTATTTTATGCATGTACTAGCTCTGGTAAAAATTTGGGTACTAGTGCTTGAGTATTTTTCAAGTTACGATGATATCATGTTGTTTTAGGAAATACTTAAATGAATTTTAGTAATTTTTCTACATGTGCAATGTTCATATAAATTTGTGGAAAGTGTCCTGGTACCCTAAAGTGTTTAAGAAAAATATGAATTTTGTTGTTTGATACTTTTCAATGTGATTTGTTATTTATGCAAAAAATCAGCCTTTTTGGCTTGTGAATTTGGTGTAGGGAGTTTCAGTGAATAACTTTAGTTCAAATTTTTACAGTGGCCTTTTTTAGTTCAGAGAGTCTCCTGTAATTTTTGTAGAATTTTATAAGCAGTTTGCATATAGGTTTAATTTTCCACTTAATTAATTAAGTAAATTAAGAAAGGGGTGAAAATAAATGTTCTAGGTTGGCACACCTTACTTTCTGGTGTTTTTATGACATGTGTGAACTATTGGTATCATTGGTTTAGTCATAGAGGAAGTTTGACACATAAATAAATATTTAATCTTCGTATTTCTAGGTTTTCTGGACAGCTAGTAGCATTTTTGGATTTGACCCTTAATAAAAGTGTTTGCTAGAAAACTTGTGAATACCAAAATGGTAGTAAATTTGATAAACTAGCTTGTGTCAAAATTTGGAGGCATTTGGCTTAGTAGTCTAGGAGTTATTTCTATTTAAAGTAACTGTCCAGAAATGGCTGCTCTCTGTTTGGAGAGGACAGATTTCTGGAACTCTAGAATTTCGACTAGGAAAACTTAGGAATTAAGTGTTAAAGTCTGAAAATGATTTGTAGAGCATTTTATAAGCTTTCCAGATTGTCTTGGATCATGTCTTTTGGATTTAGGAATCTCCAGTTATGATAGAAACACTTAGCTGCTGTCCAGAATGTCTTGCTTTGATATTTTGTGCTTGGATGTGGTAACTTAAGTAAAATTGTTCTTGTAATTGTTAGGTGTTAGGGCCTTAACAGAGGAGGAACAATTATACATTAGATTGGGTAGATTAGGTAAGTACTTCTCTACCAGAGAGGAAATTTGCACTTATTATTGAAGTGATTTGAATAGAGCTTTAGGAATGGTTGTAGTGCATTTCATCCTGAGCATGCTACATCTTTCATTATACATCCATGAAATTTATTATGCACTCATGCAATAGTTGTTCCGGAGGGGGTGACTCTTCTTGAGTTTGAGGGAGCGATCCCAGAGGAGATCCAGGAGCAGCCGGGGGAGCCAGAGGAACCAGCTGGCGAAGGAGTTCTCGCAGAAGATCTACCTGAGTGTCCCGATCACTGGCCATCCTCCTTTCTGGAAGGCAAGCCCCGGTGCATGCTGACCCAATTGTTTTATAAAGGAATCTTGAGTACTTTTACTTGTTTACTGCATTAAGTTGTAGGAGTTGTGTGAAAACACTTGTTGCATTATACCTGTCCTTGTCCAGATATCGTACTTAAATCCTAAATTAGGTTTAGGAACGTGTCAATGCTTAGCCCTGCTTAGTCCGGTAGAAGTCGGGTGATTTACGGTCATCCGCGAGATGTTGGAATGGGTCACGAGTGGCTATTATGGCTATCGTGGATGGAACCATGCCTTAAAATGAAATTGAGACCGAGCGGGAGTTCGATAGTGCAGCCACAAGACACTGCACGTCTTGGGTGCGGAGCTATGCCCGTCTGAGTCGTTTAAGGACCGATTCGCTGTACGTCCTTGAGTGATGTTGAACGCAGTCTAACACTTAGTTGGCCGGATAAGTCTTTCCGACCGCGAAGCCGAGTAATATGGTTCAGGGCGGGAATCAAATGGTAGGTTGCATCTTGGAGGAGAGAAAGGATGTACGAAAGGTGGCTTGTGCGAAAGGTGGCTTGTGCGACCCTGGCAGGGGCCTGCGCGGTGAGTGTTAGAAATACCCCTCGAGCTGGATAGGAATTCGATTCGAATCGCCGTCGCTCCCGGTTAGTGAGCACTTGACTTGAGCAGCGGCAACATAGATTTCATTAAATTGAACAGATGGTTAAGTGAATGATACAATGTTGCCATAAATTATACCTGCTACGGATATAATAATATTATTTATTTGATTATAATCAAGTGAATGATTTAGTGCTGGTGCTAAGATAGATGACAGGTAAATGCTAAAAATAACTGCTAGTACAGATTAAAAGAGTTTCAATTACTTATGCCTTTCTGCAAAATGTGATGTCAGCTAGCCCACTTATGAAAGTCTTACATAATCCTTGGTGTCATCTTATTTCTGGTTTTTGACGAGTAAGTCTAGCTGAGTACATTCCAATACTCAGGGTTTATTTCCCCCCTGTTGTAGATGATATGCTTTACCAAGGCTTCTGCAAGAGCTGTCTCCACCCTGCGGGTGACGAAGACTAGATCACTCGGGCGTGATAATCCGTTATGTACTTTCCTTAATGCTTTTGCGGAATGTTGATCAGAAAGACTGGCAGTAGTATTCGAACAGTGTGCATGTGTTATGCTTCTGCTACTTTATGAACTTGGTTTGTAATAATTTGCGACTCCGTGTGTGTAAGTGGATTTCGGAACTACTTGTGAAATGTAACGTGTGATGTGTTATGTTGAATGATGTGATCTTGGTTGTAAGCAAGTTGGTTTGAAATCCTTCATGGTTTCGATTGACTACCGGGATTATATGGGCTCAAGTTCAAAAATTTGAGCGCTTCGGTGCTTGTTTTTGTACTTGTGCTCCTATAATTTGGTCGGTTCTGTTACAGCTAGTACCGAAGCATAATTCAACATTAAACACATCGTATGAGTATTTTAAAACAAAAGTATTTGTTTGCGAAAAGTGTTAAAACTCTGAAAATTATTTTTATAGGTATGCCAGTGATCACATTCCTTAGCCCAAATAAGGACTCTTAGGTGGCTTATTAAAAGACTAACTTAGGGGTCTTGTTTGTTTCTGTTTTGTCGTCCATATGGCGTGATATTGTATGGATGCCATCCACTTGGGTGGTAATGCATGGATCAAATATCTCGACGCTCTGGTAAGTGTGAGTTGTGAGAGCATGATCGTCCAACCGGCGATCTAGGGGAGCGTAGCTTTGGTTACTTGCATACTTACATGTTCAAACCATGTAATTATGGAAGTACTTAATTGTGGGTATATCTATCGGGTAGCTTTGATACTGAACTATATACATCGGGGATGTGTATATGGAAAGTATTTAGATTACTGCTTTCTTGTGTGCTTATATTGGAAAACTGTTGGGCTGAAATGAGATTTTCTGCAGGTACACTAACAGCATAACGAGTAGACCGATAGTTTCGCTTATATGAGAGAACGTATGTATGCCACAGCCTAGCGTTAGAAGTTATGTTTCTACTAGGGTGAGAGGGCGTATGGAATGTGCATGCATCATGTTTAATTTATGTCATACATGTCATTTTACTCCCTCCTTAAAAATTTTGATAGTCCCGACTAAATTAAATTTCGTATCCCCTAAATTATCCTCACTTAAGTCATGTCTTGTGGCTACAGATGGCACGCACCAAGAGGACTGCTCGCAAGTCAACTGGAGGCAGGGCCCCTCACCACCAGCTCGCTCCACGTGAGCCCCGCCCTGAGCCCACCGAGGTGGAAAGGTTGAGGGATGAGTTGGCTGAGGTGACTGCCACTAGAAATGCGGCACAACAGCAGCTGGAGCAAGTGATCCTTGACATAGATCAGGAAATACTTGCGGTGCATAGGTTGACAGTAGCCCATCGCAACTATCAACGCATGCTGGTCCATGTGATGAACCAGAGGGATAAAGCCTGGCACGAAGAGAACATCCTGAGAGCTCATCAGGTGGAGCTTGAGCAACAGTTGGAGGATGCAGAAGAATACAATGACAATCTGCATGAGGAAGTGCACCGCCTAAACAATCAGCTCAATCCTCTGCTGCCTCAGGACAATGACGAGGATGAGGAGATGGGCTCTGGAGTCTTCATGGCTGAAGATGATGACGACGTGGAGGTCAATGGGCCACAGGATGCCCCACCAGAAGAAGAAGAAGAAGAAGAAGAGGATGAGGAGTTAGACCCTGCTAGCGACGAGGATGGCGGGGAGATCCTCGACACCGACTCTGAGGACGATGCTTAGGGTACTCATCGCGTAGCTATGATGTTAGACTCATCTTTTGTGCCCTCCATGTGTTGGAGTGGGGCTTTGTAATAACTTAGCTTTTGGGATGTAACATCGAACCCTATGTTATTCTGGATGTTAGTTTGAACCTGTTAAATTTCGATCACAAATGGATGTCTCATTATGTTGCGTTCGATGATGGTGTCACGATTAGCACCCTTCGGTGTCGCGATGAAACCGAGGGCCTCCTGTGGCGCACGACATATGGCTGTGCTGCTTGGCACGCGCTGGTATCGAGGTGGCTAGTCATGGTCCACCATGGAATTCTACCGATGGGAAGTCTCTTTGTGGTCAGTTTGTAGTAGCCTTTCTTATTCGGCTAGAAGTTCAGATCGAATCCGAGCACCTGTTACGTAAGGTTAAAATTCCATTGATCTTAAAGTAAATGGTTCAGTCACGGCTGTGCACCCTGTATGTGAGCCTTTAATAAATTCCACCTTTTATCGAAATACATCTTGTTGGATGTCCCTCGCATGATTGCGTCAATTGATGCACTTGAATGGATTGTGCAGTTGTGATGAATTATTGTGCCTTGATTATTTGTGAATTCATTTTAAGGAAGTTAGTTTGGCATATTTGCAACAATTCATCTACAAATTTCCCACATCGTCAGTGCTCATTGGCTATGCATTTTGCAGATGACTACAACCTCCATCGTGGTCGTGGCATTGAGGATGGGGAACAACCACCCCCTCTGCCACCACCCACCCCGGCTGAGCTGATGCAGACCGTGGTTGAAGGTCAGCGCATGTTGGCAGACGCTATGCGTCAGCTTGCCAACCGGGAGGCTCGACATGGTCGCCAGGGCCCGGAACCAAATCAATATAGTGATTTCAAGGATTTTCTTGACACTAAGCCCCTGCTCTTTAAGGAGGCGGAGGAACCGCTGCAAGCTGACGAGTGGCTAAACACCATTGAGCAAAAGTTCCGCCTACTTCGCTTGACTGATGAGCTAAAGACTGAATATGCTTCCCATCAACTGCACGGTCTAGCCGGTATTTGGTGGAGCCACTATCGTTCCACGTTACCTCCTAATGTCCCGATTGCTTGGGACTAGTTCAAAGTGGCGTTCCGCAGGAATTATATTCCTCCAGGTCTTATGGCTATAAAGCACACGAAATTCATGAGGCTGTCCCAGGGCAATAAGAGTTTGACAGAGTATCTGCAATCCTTTAATAATCTGGCAAGGTATGCAACAGAGTTTGTGGATACCGATGCTAAGAAAATTGCTAGCTTTAAACGTGGCCTCGGTCCAAAGCTGATGAAGACCATGGGTACTAGCAAGTGTGCTACCTTCAATGATTTTATCAGTGATGCTTTGACTCAAGAGAATAATAATGCTATCTATTCTGCTTCTAAGAGCCGTAAGCGGGCCCTTGAGGCGAGTGCTTCGCAGTCCCGCACTCCAGCTGCACCAAGGGCTTCCCCTCGCCCACCTGCCCCGAATGCTAAGTTTCGTCCCCCGCAGAAGAAGTCTACCGTTAAGACTGGGTTTCGTAAAGCATATACAGTAGCTCTGCTAAAGGGTAATTCTGGTCAGGGCAGCTCCAGTGTCCCTCCCAGCAACATGCCTTGCTGGAACTGCAACAAGCCAGGCCATTGGTCTAGGAACTGTCCATATCCTAAGAAGAATGTCAATCAAGGTGGCCATCAGGGGCATGTTCATTATAACAGTATTGAGGAAATTCCATCTGGTGAGGTTTTCACTACTGGTAAGTTTCTAGTTGACCAACATTCTGCAGTGGTACTATTTGATTCAGGTGCTTCGCATTCCTTTATCAGTCCTAAGTTTGCATCAAAGTTTGCACACAAATTACATACTATTGAAGGTGGGGGTTATTGCATTAGTGCGGCAAGTGGGAATATTTCCACAAATCAAGTAGTGAGGGATCTAGAATTTTAAATAGAAGGGCGAAAGTACTCGCTTACCTTAGTGGTTTTGCCTAGATTAGGCATAGATGTTATTCTGGGCATGAATTGGATGAGTCGGACTGGGGTGCTCATTGATACATCCACCTGGGTAGTTATGCTCAGAGATCCTACTGATCAAAAAGGTTTTCTAGTGCAACTTCCCAGAAAAATTGATCTTTCTAGTGAAGTTCATGCGGTGCAATCAAAGGCTTTAGCTGGTATCCCGATAGTGAGTGAGTTTTCTGACGTTTTTCCTGATGATTTGCTGGGACTACCTCCAGATCGGGATGTGGAGTTTAAAATCGAGCTGTTGCCTGGCACGGCACCCATCTCTAGGATACCCTATAGGATGCCTCCGAATGAGCTAGCTGGACATAAAGTGCAGTTGAATGAACTTTTGAAGAAGGGGCTGATTCGTCCTAGTTCGTCTCCGTGGGGATGTCCCGCTATCTTTGTGAAGAAGATGGACTAGTCGTTGCGGATGTGTGTAGATTATAGGCCTCTGAATGCAATCACAGTCAAAAATAAGTACCCTCTACCACGCATCGACATCTTGTTTGATCAGTTGTCTAAAGCTAAAGTCTTTTCCAAGATTGATCTGAGGTCTGCTTACCATCAAATTAAAATCTGTCCTGAAGATATTCCAAAAACAGCTTTCTCTACAAGATACGATCTTTATGAGTATCTTGTTATGTCCTTCGGCCTAACTAATGCCCCTGCACACTTCATGTGCTTGATGAATTCGGTGTTTATGCCCGAATTGGACAAGTTTGTGGTGGTGTTTATTGATGACATCTTGATATATTCTGAAAATGAGGAAGAACACGCTGAACATCTGCGTATCGTCCTTACAAGACTACGCGAACATCAACTGTATGCAAAACTCAGTAAGTGTGAATTCTGGCTTCGTGAAGTACCTTTCCTTGGGCATGTGTTGTCCGATGGGGGAATTATGGTGGATCCCACCAAGGTACAAGAAGTATTGAACTGGAAGGCTCCTACTTCAGTTTACGAGGTCCGGAGTTTTCTTGGGTTGGCTGGTTATTATCGTCGCTTCATCCCAGATTTCTCTAAAATAGCCAAGCCCATGACTCGGTTGTTGCAAAAAGACACCAGGTTTGTCTGGACTCCTGAGTGTGATGCGGCTTTTCACCAACTGCGAACCCTCCTAACCTCGACTCCGGTTTTGGTGCAACCGGATATCGAGAAACCATTTGATGTTATTGTGATGCCTCAGACATAGGTTTGGGAGGTGTTTTGATGTAGGAAGGCCGAGTGATTGCATATACCTCTTGACAACTTCGGAAGCATGAGGTGAATTATCCAACGCATGACTTAGAATTGGCTACAGTTGTTCATGCTTTGAAAGTTTGGCGACATTATCTGTTGGGCAATGTCTGCAATATCTACACTGACCATAAAAGCCTCAAATATATCTTCACCCAACCCGAGTTAAATATGCACCAGAGAAGATGGCTTGAGTTGATTAAGGATTATAATCTTCAAGTGCACTACCATCCTGGCAAGGCAAATGTGGTTGCCGATGCTTTAAGCCGTAAGTCTCATTGCCATTCCTTAGTTGAAACTGATTTTCACCGGTCTCGCCTTCTACATCTAGCAATTTTGTACACCAACACTGTCAGTTGCACTCTCAAGAGCAGAATTATTGAACTCCAAAAGACTGATCCTGGTATATTCCACATCAAGCATAAGATGAAAGAGGAAGAAACTAAACATTTCAGGGTAGATGAAGAGGGTGTGCTGTGGTTTAAGAATAGGTTAGTGGTGCCTAAGTACCGGGAGCTTAGAAATCAAATCCTGTCTGAAGCACATTCTTTAAAGTTGTCCATCCATCCTAGTAGCAATAAGATGTATTATGATTTGAAGTCGTATTATTGGTGGACCAAAATGCGGAAAGAGATAGCTGCATATGTTGCTAGGTGTGACACCTGCTCTATAGTTAAGGCTGCGCACATGAAAGCTGGATTGCTACAACCACTTTCGATCCCAGGTTAGAAATGGGAGGAGATAAGTATGGATTTCATCGTCGAACTTCCTCCTACTATCAAAAATTATAACTCTATCTGGGTAATTGTGGATCGCTTAACCAAGTCAGCTCACTTCATTCCTGTTCGAGTAGACCATCGTCCCACTGGCTATGCTGAGTTGTACTTCAATCAGATAGTCCGGCTCCATGGGGTACCTCGTACTATCGTTTCTGACCATGGTCCCCAGTTCACTGCTCATTTTTGGGAGCACTTGCATCATCTTCTGGGGACCAAGTTTGTGAGAAGCTCTGCTTATCACCCCTAGACGTCAGGTCAGACTGAACGAGTTAACCAAATCTTGGAGGATATGTTACGGGCATGTGTGATTTCATCCAAGGGTTCATGGGAAAAATGGTTGCCTCTAGCTTTGTTTTCGTATAATAATAGTTACCAAGAGAGTATTAAGATGGCCCCATTCGAAGCCTTGTACGGTCGTAAGTGTAGAACCCCACTAAATTGGGTAGAAGCTGGTGAAAGAAGGTATTATGGTATCGATTTTGTCAAGGAAGCTGAGGAACAAGTCTGTACCATCAAAATACATATGGCTGCAGCTCAAGCTAGATAGAAAAGTTATGCTGATCGTCGTAGAAAGCCGATCGAGTTTGAAGTTGGAGACTTCGTTTATCTGAAAGTTTTTCCTATGAAGAGTGTACAACGTTTTGGTGTCAAGCGGAAGCTTGCACCGAGATACGTGGGTCGTTTCCAGATCATAGGCAAGAGTGGAGCTGTTGCGTATAAGGTCCAGTTACCTCCTGAAATGAGCGCCATATTCAATGTTTTCCATGTATCTCAGTTAAAGAAGTGTCTTCGGGTTCCTGAGGAAAGAGTTCCTTTAGGAGATATCAGGCTAGAATCTGATCTAACTTACGAAGAAAAGCTAGTCCGTGTGATCGACACTCAAGAACGAGTAACTAGAAGTCGAGTGGTTAAGTGGTATAAAGTAATGTGGAGTAATCAGGGTAGTGAGAGTGATGCTACGTGGGAACAAGAGGACTATTTACGGGATGGTTATAAGGAATTCTATCAAAAATGGTACGCTTTCCAAATCTTGGGATGAGATTTTTATAAGGGGGGAGGGCTGTAACACCTCAGGTGTTTAGCTTCCATAATTGCATTGCATTTCATAAGCATGAGCATCATTAATATCATCCATGTCTTGTTTTGCTTGCAACATGAGTATGCAACATGCCTCAATGTGTTTTGGTTTCACAAAGTGGTTGCTTATGAAATGTGAGTGGTGCAAATTGTAGGTACAACATGGGGTCACATATTTTGAAATATGACAATGTGGTTAGCATCTTTTGTTGGGATCAATGGGTGCAACAAAGTCTTGCAACATGTGCAGCAGGACAATGCAACATTTTTGGGTGTATTAGGGTTTTGCTTGTTTCCAATCATTTACCACTAGTGTTTTTGTGTAACTAAGGGGTAGAGTGGCTAATTATATCTTACAACACCTTAATTACACTTAGGGTCACTAGTGGAGCAAGGTTCATGTTGACCAAAATTACCAAAATGCCCTCCAATGAGCTGTTGACCAATAATGGACCCTAGAATGCTTTGGTTTGACCAAATAAAAAGTCTAGCTTAGAGACCTTGCATGGAGGAGCAACCTTAAGCAAAGTTGTAGAGGATTTCCTAAGGAACAAAAGTTCCAATATGGCCATATCATGAAAATGATAAAAAAGCATGCTCAAAAATGGCCCACAACTCGGCTAAGGGGCTGCCCAACACTTGGAAATTTTCTAAGTCTAGAAACCTGATTTTCAGTTTCATTGTGCCTCACTTTGATGCCTTGTAACTCCTAAACCAAGCCGAACCAGTTCTTGAGGCAATTAGCAAAATTGTAGCCCTCATGTAGCTCTACAACTTTGATGTTAGCACCTTTGGCTAACTCGAGCTGGTTTAGGAGATAATCATCGTTGAAATCACGCTGTCAATCATCTAATGCCGGCTCCATTCAGTTAACTCTGACCTCGGGCTTCAGTTGTGGCCGACCGGAGGCAGACTCTCGACGATGCGTGGGCGCTCGGTGGCAGCCGTACGCCGGCCGTGGCCCCAACAGTCAGGCCACCGGTCTTCAAGGACGCCACGGAGCCGCTCCCTGACCCTCACTCGCGCCCCGTCCTCTCTCTCTCGCTCTCTCCACGCCTAGGCGGAAAAACTGAGCCGCCATTGCTGCCCTTGCTCCGGTGAGCTCGCGCGCGCTCGCCACCGCATCGCAAACCACCAAAACCCGTCCACAGCTCCGCCTTGAAGCCCTCTACCTCCTCGTCTGCTCCACACAGCCAGCCGAGCCACGGTAGGGCCACATTTCCCTTCCCGCCGCCACGGTGCGTCGCCGGCGTTCCTCCGCACGGCAGCTCTCCGTGGCCAGGGTTCTCCGGGCATCTCCGTCGCTTGCTAGTGGGTGCGTTAGGATCGGGGTAGTGCGGGGATGCTCACCGAGGGTTTAGGGTAGGGTGTCGGGCTCACCAGCGGCGAGGTGCGCCACCACCGTCCCGGTGATCCGCCATGCACGACGGCGAGCACCTTTCCCTTGCTCCGCCGCCCAGTTCTTGCCACCAATCGACGCAGCTCGATGTCATGACCATGCTCGTCCCCTCAATTTCGCCGGCCGGCTCACCGGCGGCGAGCTCCGGCCACCACAGCGCATCCCCGTCCGCTTCTCTCTCTACCTGGCGGACCCCGCCTGTCAGGCGCGCACGCGGGCGGGAGAACATTGTGGGCCACACACGCTAGTGGGCTGCGTCGCTCAAGTTCACCGCGCGCGGGGTAGCGGGCCGTGCTTTGGGTAGCCGGCCCAGTAGCGAGATAGGGTTTCAGTTTTTGTTTTTCTTTTATTTTGTCACAGATTTAGATGATGTTTAGGAAATTCATATCTAGGGTTTTACTTGTCCAAAAATTATGATTTAAATTTTGTTGGGCTCTGCTTGAAGTTTAGTATTTAATAAAAATATCCAACATGTATGTGATGTTTATTTTCTTGAAGGTTTAATTAGTGTTTTGAAATGTGTCTTAAATTAGATACAAATTTGTTAAATGAATAACTAGAGTTGTATTGTCCCAAAAATTATGAAAATTGGTGGGCAGGTTATTTTATGCATGTACTAGCTCTGGTAAAAATTTGGGTACTAGTGCTTGAGTATTTTTCAAGTTATGATGATATCATGTTATTTTAGGAAATACTTGAATGAATTTTATTATTTTTTCTACATGTGCAATGTTCATATAAATTTGTGGAAAGTGTCCTGGTACCCTAAAGTGTTTAAGAAAAATATGAATTCTGTTGTTTGATACTTTTCAATGTGATTTGTTAATTATGTAAAAATCAGCCTTTTTGGCTTGTGAATTTGGGGTAGGGAGTTTCTGTGAATAACTTTAGTTCAAAAATTTACAAAAGCCTTTTTTAGGTCAGAGAGTCTCCTGTAATTTTTGTAGAATTTTATAAGTAGATTGCATATAGGTTTAATTTTCCACTTAATTAATTAAGTAAATTAAGAAAGGGGTGAAAATAAATGTTCTAGGTTGGCACACCTTACTTTCTGGTGTTTTTATGACATGTGTGAACTATTGGTATAATTGGTTAGTTATAGAGGAAGTTTGACACATAAATAAATATTTAATCTTCGTATTTCTAGGTTTTCTGGACAGCTAGTAGCATTTTTGGATTTGACCCTTAATAAAAGTGTTTGCTGGAAAACTTATGAATACCAAAGTGGTAGTAAATTTGATAAACTAGCTTGTGTCAAAATTTGGGGGCATTTGGCTTAGTATTCTAGGAGTTATTGCTGTTTAAAGTAACTGTCCAGAAATGGCTGCTCTCTGTTTGGAGAGGACAGATTTCTGGAACTCTAGAATTTCGACTGGGAAAACTTAGGAATTAAGTGTGAAAATGATTTGTAGAGCATTTTATAAGATTTCCAGATTGTCTTGGATCATGTCTTTTAGATTTAGGAATCTCCAGTTATGATAGAAACACTTAGCTGCTCTCCAGAATGTCTTGCTTTGATATTTTGTGCTTGGATGTGGTAACTTAAGTAAAATTGTTCTTGTGATCGTTAGGTGTTAGGGCCTTAACAGAGGAGGAATAATTATACAATAGATTGGGTAGATTAGGTAAGTACTTCTCTACCGGAGAGGAAATTTGCACTTATTATTGAAGTGATTTGAATAGAGCTTTAGGAATGGTTGTAGTGCCTTTCATCCTGACCATGCTGCATCTTTCATTATGCATCCATGAAATTTATTATGCACTCATGCAATAGTTGTTTCGGAGGGTGTGACTCTTCTCGAGTTCGAGGGAGCGATCCCGGAGGAGATCCAGGAGCAGCCGAGGGAGCCAGAGGAACCAGCCGGCGAAGGAGTTCCCACAGAAGATCTACCTGAGTGTCCCGATCACCGGCCGTCCTCCTTTCTGGAAGGCAAGCCCCGGTGCATGCTGACCCTATTGTTTTATAAAGGAATCTTGAGTACTTTTACTTGTTTACTGCATTAAGTTGTAGGAGTTGTGTGAAAACACTTGTTGCATTATACCTGTCCTTGTCCAGATATCGTACTTAAATCCTAAATTAGGTTTAGGAACGTGTCAATGCTTAGCCCTGCTTAGTCCGGTAGAAGTCGGGTGATTTTTGGTCATCCGCGAAATGTAGGAATGGGTCACGAGTGGCTATTATGGCTATCGTGGATGGAACCATGCCTTAAAATGAAATTGAGACCGGGCGGGAGTTCGATAGTACAGCCGGAAGACACTGCACGTCTTGGGTGCGGAGCTATGCCCATCTAAGTCGTTTAAGGACCGATTCGCTGTATGTCCTTGAGTCATGTTGAACGCAATCTAACACTTAGTTGGCCAGATAAGTCGTTCCGACCGCGAAGCCGAGTAATATGGTTCAGGGCGGGAATCGAATGGTAGGTTGCATCTTGGAGGAGAGAAAGGATGTGCTTGGGGACATTGGCGTGAGACCAAGGGGGGGTTAGAGTCCCTATCACCTGGCAGAGTGTCGCCCTTGGGGATGCGACATCATTCGGACCCGTGACTCCTGAATTGTACGAAAGGTGGCTTGTGCGACCCTGGCAGGGGCCTTCGCGGTGAGTGTTAGAAATACCCCTCCAGCTGGATAGGAATTCGATTCGAATCGCCGTCGCTCCCGGTTAGTGAGCACGTGACTTGAGCAGCAGCAACATAGATTTCATTAAATTGAACAAATGGTTAAGTGAATGATACAATGTTGCCGTAAATTATACCTGCTATGGATATAATAATATTATTTGTTTGATTATAATCAAGTGAATGATTTAGTACTGGTGCTAAGATAGATGATAGGTAAATGCTAAAAATAACTGCTAGTACAGATTAAAAGAGTTTCAATTACTTATGCCTTTCTGCAAAATGTGATGTCAGCTAGCCCACTTATGAAAGCCTTGCATAATCCTTGGTGTCATCTTATTTCTGGTTTTTGATGGGTAAGTCTAGCTGAGTACATTCTAGTACTCAGGGTTTATTTTCCCCCTGTTGCAGATGATATGCTTTACCAAGGCTTCTACAAGAGCTGTCTCCACCCTGCGGGTGATGAAGACTAGATTACTCGGGTGTGATCATCCATTATGTACTTTCCTTATTGCTTTTGCGGAATGTTGATCAGAAAGACTGGCAGTAGTATTTGAATAGTGTTCGTGTGTTATGCTTCCGCTACTTTATAAACTTGGTTTGTAATAATTTGCGACTCCGTGTGTGTAAGTGGATTTCGGAACTACTTGTGAAATGTAACGTGTGATGTGTTATGTTGAATGATGCGATCTTGGTTGTAAGCAAGTTGGTTTGAAATCCTTCGTGGTTTCGATTGACTACAGGGATTATATGGGCTCAAGTTTGAAAATTTGAGCGCTTCGGTGCTTGTTTTGTACTTGTGCTCCTATAATTTGGTCGGTTCTGTTACATTCTCCAGGCAACGTACCGAGCTCCCCAACATCACTGACTCCGACGTGATTATGGCCTTCCTCTCTGGCACCACCTACAAAGAGTTGGTCCGAGAGCTGGGCCGTAATACCCCGATCACCGCCAACGGTTTGATGGACATCGTCACCAACTTTGCCGCCGGCGAGGAGGCGGTTGGTGCCATCTTTGGCGGTGATCAGGACAAAGGGAAGCACAAGGTCGACGATCCCGTGAGCCCCAGCCAGGGTTCCAAAAGGAATAACAACAACAAGAAGAAGAACCAGCAGAGCAAGCCCGAGGCCCCGACCGACAAGCTTGTTGCTGCCACCGAATGCAAGAAGCCTCGAGGCCCCCCCGGCAGGGGCATTTTTGACAAAATGCTCAAAGAACAGTGTCCCTACCACAAGGGGCCCACAAACCACAACCTCGAGAACTACCATATGCTCTGGAGGTACTTTGAGGGCATAGGCGTCAAGAAGGATGACAAGAAGGAAGATCCCAAGGGCGACGACAAGGATGGGGGTTCCCCAAAATCCACGACTGCTTCATGATCTACGGAGGGCCCTCGACTCGCCTCTCGACGCGCTAGCGCAAGCGAGAACAGCGAGAGGTCTTCTCTGTGCAGCCGACGATCCCCTACTTCCTCGACTGGTCTGAGGTAGCCATCACTTTCGAACCGTCCCCAATCCAGGGGTCTACCCGCTTGTTGTTGATCCCATCATCGCCAATACACGCCTCACCAAGGTGCTCATGGATGGCGGTAGCAGCCTTAACATCATCTATGCTCAGACCCTCGACCTCCTGGGGAACGAGAGGACGTGCCTCCAACCCAGCATCGGGGGCTTCCATGGAGTCGTGCCAGGGAAGCGGGCAAAACCTGTCGGCCGGGTCGACCTGCCTGTCTGTTTTGGCACTCCCACCAACTTCAGAAAGGAAACTCTCACTTTCGAAGTGGTCGGATTCTGTGGTACGTACCACGCCATCCTTGGGCGCCCATGCTATACCGTTTCATGGCGGTCCCGAACTACACCTACCTCAAGCTCAAGATGTCAGGCCCAAATGGTGTCATAACCGTTGGGCCCTCTTACGAACATGCCTATGAGTGTGACGTCGAGTGCGTCGAGCACGGAGAAGCCGTCTTGGAGTCGGCAACCTTGGCGGCAGACCTCGATGGTCTGGCCAACGAGATCCCTGACCCCAAGCGCCAAGCTAGCAGCTTCGAGCCCGCGAAAGATGTCAAGCTCATGCCCCTCGACCCCATTGATCCAAAGGGAAAGGCGCTGAGCGTCAGCGCCACCCTTGGTCCCAAATAGGAGACAGTGCTCGTCGACTTTCTCTGCGCAAACATTGACATCTTTGCGTGGAGTCCCTCGGATATGCCGGGCATACCCAGAGAAGTCGCCGAGCACGCCTTGGAGATCCGAGCCGGCTCCAAACCGGTGAAGCAACGCCTGCGCCGCTTTGATGAGGAGAAGCGCAAGGTCATCGGAGAGGAGATACACGAACTGCTGGAGGCCAGATTCATCAAGGAGGTTCATCATCCCGAGTGGCTAGCTAATCCTGTACTAGTTAAGAAAAAGAGTGGGAAGTGGAGGATGTGTGTAAATTACACTAGTTTAAATAAAGCATGTCCAAAAGTTCCCTTTCCTTTGCCACGTATTGATCAAATCGTTGATTCCACTACGGGATGTGAAACTCTTTCATTCTTAGATGCATATTCCGGCTACCACCAGATCAAAATGAAGGAGTCTGACCAGCTCACGACTTCGTTCATCACCCCATTCGGCATGTATTGCTACATTACTATACCCTTCGGTCTCCGGAACGCAGGGGCTATGTACCAGCGATGCATGCAGCACGTTTTCGGGGAACACATCGGACCAACCTTGGAGGCTTACGTCGATGACATCGTTATCAAAACCAAAAAAGCCGATAACTTGATAAACGATCTCGACGTTGCGTTCAAGTGCCTCGGTGCAAAGAACATCAAGCTCAATCCTGAGAAATGCATTTTCGGCGTTCCTCGAGGCATGCTTTTAGGGTTCATCGTTTCCAAGCATGGCATCGAGGCCAACCCAGAAAAGATCACTGTGATAACCAAGATGGGCCCTATCCGAGATCTGAAGGGCGTGCAGAGGGTCACGGGGCTGCCTGGCAGCCCTCAGTCGCTTCATTTCACGCCTCGACAAAAAAGCGCTCCCTCTGTATCGTCTCCTGAAGAAATCAGAACACTTCTCATGGACCCTCGAGGCTGAAGAAGCTCTTGCAAAACTCAAAGCTACACTCTCTAACTCGCCGATCCTCATCCCTCCGACCCTAGGGGAACCGCTCTACTTTATATCGCCATGACAACACAAGTAGTCAGCACGGTCTTGGTTGTCGAGAGGGCTGAGGAAGGACATACCCTGCTCGTCCAGAGACCGGTCTACTTCATTAGCGAGGTGCTCTTGGAAACCAAGGTTCGCTACTCGCAGATCCAGAAGCTGCTATATGCCATCATCTTAACACAGCGCAAACTCCGTCACTACTTCGAGGGTCACCCAGTGACTGTGGTTTCTTCTTCCCCCCATGGGAGAGATAGCCCAGAACCAGGAAGCCTCGGGTAGGATAGCCAAGTGGGCGGTGGAGCTCATGGGTGAGACCCTCTCATATGCGCCGCGCAAGGCCATCAAATCCTAGGCACTAGCAGATTTCTTGGCGGAGTGGACCGACACTCAGCTCCCCCCGGTTCAGCTCCAGGCTGAGCTGTGGACCATGTACTTCGACGGGTCATTGATGAAAACGGGAGCAGGCACGGGTTTGCTCTTCATCTCACCCCTTGGAGTTCACATACGCTATATCATCCGGCTTCATTTTCCTGCATCAAATAATGTTGCCAAATATGAGCCATTCGTCATGGGCTTGCGAATCACCGTCGAACTAGGGGTTTGACACCTCGATGTTCGAGGTGATTGCCAGCTCGTGATTGATCAGGTCATGAAGAGCTCGAGCTGCCGTGACCCCAATATGGAAGCCTACTATGAAGAGGTACGACGCCTTGAAGACAAGTTTCACGGCCTCGAGCTCAACCACATCGCACGCAGGTATAATGAGGCCGCAGATGAACTCATGAAAATCGCGTCCAGTCGAGCTACGGTCCCACTAGATGTTTTCACAAGAGAACTCCACCAACCATCCGTCGACCTCGGATCGGACGGAGGGGTCGATGGGTCGTCGCCTGACCCCCAACCTAAGGCAGAGGCCCCCTCAACCGGGGCTAAGGCCATGTAGGTGGGAAGCCTGACCCCACCATCTGACCCTGAGCCTGACTGGTGCATTCCATACCTCGACCATCTCGTCAGAGGGGACCTCCCCTCGAATAAGGTCGAGGCTCGACGGATCACACGCTAGTCTAAAGCCTTTGTGATCTTTGGCAACAGTAGAGAGCTGTATCGCCGCAACCCTACAGGTGTCCTCCAGTGCTGTATCACAAACGAGGAAGGCAGGAGCCTACTAAATGATATGCACTCGGGGGCTTGCAGTCACCACGCAGCGCCTCGGACCCTCGTCGAAAATGCTTTGTAACAAGGTTTCTATTGGCCGACCGTAGTCTCCGATGTTGTCAAGTTAGTATGCTCCTGCAAAGGCTGCCAGTACTATGCAAGACAGACCCATCTCCCGGCTCATGCCCTGCAAACCATTCCTATCACATGGCCGTTTGCTGTTTGGGGGCTCGACCTTGTTAGACCCTTGAAAAGGACAACTGGCGGCTTCACCCACTTGCTCATTGCCATTGACAAATTTTCCAAGTGGATTGAGGCCCGTCCTATCACTAGCATCAGGTCTGAGCAAGCTGTGCTCTTTTTCACCGACATCATCCACCGCTTTGGGGTTTCCAACTGCATCATCATGGACAATGCCACCCAATTCACTGGTAAAAAGTTTCTGGATTTCTGTGACAACCACCACATCCGTGTGCTCTGGTCGGCCATAGTTCATCGAAAGACAAATGGCCAAGTAGAACGTGCCAACGGCATGATCCTACAAGGTCTAAAACCCAGAATCTTTGACAAGCTAAATAAACATGGCAAAAAATGGGCCGCTGAGCTTCCCTCGGTCCTGTGGAGCCTAAGAACAACGCCGAGTCAAGCCACGGGGTTCACTCCGTTCTTCTTGGTCTATGGATCCGAGGCTATGCTCCCCACTGATGTAGAATACGGATCCCCGAGGCTAAAGGCCTACAACGAAAAGAATAACGATGCCACGAGAGAGGATGCCCTTGACCAGCTCGAGGAAGCCCGCGACGTGGCTCTATTGCATTCTGCCAGGTATCAACAGAGTCTCCGATGCTACCACGACAGACACGTCCGCAAGCGTGACCTCAACGTTGGTGACCTGGTGCTACGTCAAAGCCAGAACACCAAGGGACGGCATAAGCTCACGCCACCGTGGGAAGGGCCATACATCATCGCAGCCAGAAGTACTAAAGCCGGGCACCTACAAGCTATCGAACGAGAAGGACGAAATCTTCACTAACGCTTGGAACATTGAATAGCTACATCGCTTTTTCCCTTAAAAAGCCTCGAGGCTCTGTAAATTCTTTTCAATCTCATCAATAAAGAAAATAGTAGTGTTCAAAGCTTCGTTTCATAACAACCAGGAAGGATCGACTCTATTCTCTCAGAATCGACCCTCCCTCGGGGGCTACAAAGGGGGAACCCCCTGTCCCCGAAAAAACTCATATTCCTTTTCAAAAAAGTTGTCACTTAAGTCAACAATGCCACAGGAGCATCCTAAGGCTCAAGGGCAGTCGAGCCGCGGGATCACTTACGCCCCCGGGGCAACGGTACCTCCACTCACCTCTCACACCCAGGGATGCGACCGAACGCTAAGTAGACCTAATGATGCTTTATAAACTTTGAAAAAGAAAACAACCTTGGTCATTTCAAATCAAGTTCTTAGACGATCTACAAAGCTGCAAACGCACCCTAAAAGCTCGAGGGCAGTCGAGCCGCGAGATCGCCCACGCCTCCGAGGCTATGGTACCTCCACTTGCTCCCTTGTGCCAAGGGGTGTAACTACGCGCTAAGTAAATCTTATGAGAACACGATCCGAGCAACAAAGAAAAAAGAAAAAAACTCGAGCAAAACTTAAACAATTAGTGCATATTTACATCCAAGTGTTCAAGGCCTCAGAGGCCACCACGACCAAAGTTATAAAACGCTGACTTATTACATGGGCCTCCATGCCCTGATTTGGCTCATAGGCCCTCGTCGTCGGCAGGCGGAACCACCTCGACCTCAAAGAGGTTGGCCAGGCGGCTTCCAGGCTCCTCAGCGGCTTGAATCAAGTCTAGGCAGGCAGTTTCGTTCTCCTCGTCCGTCCGATCCAGATCTGTGATAAAGCCATCAGCGACGAGCTCCATGTCATACACAAACCTGAATCAAACGACGGCCAGTGCCCTCTTCACGCCGTGATGAAGGCCGCCTCGTATCCTCTCTTGGACAAGGCAGCCCAGCGCCACCATCCGGTGAACGAAGGTGTTCCCCGGGGCGTCCTCCTTAGTGTCGGCGTCGGGCTTGACCCCCAAGCTGTCGCACATGGAGGAGATGGCACCCTGAAGCAACTGAGTCCGCTGGGCCTTGGCCTCAAAGAGATTCTGGAATGAGGTGGCCGCCGCCTAAGCCGCCTGCTGCTCCTTCTCCAACTCTGGAACGCAAACATTAAGTTAGTGAAAGCCTGAAACCTCGACACCAGGGCCACTGCATAGCCAAAAGCTTACCCTTGGAGTGGGTTTGCCAACCTATGGCCTCGTCATGGAGCCCCCTGCACGTCCTCTCGAGCGCCTAGAGAGTTTCATCCTTGCCATGGACGGTCGCCCTCAACACCTCAATCTCTCGACTGGCGTTCGAGAGGGCCTCGTCCCTCTCCCGGATGACTCAACTCAGCGTCGTGACCTCGTCCTTCAAGGCCCCCAAGCGAGCGGACACCTCCCTGACCTGGACGTTGAGGGCATCACGGTGCCTGCTAACAAGGGCCACGTCCTCCTGGAGCTCTTTCACGCGCGCCGACAACGTCACGAGATCATCACGGGCTTTAGCAGCTTCCTCCTGGGCCCTTGCCGCGTCTTCACGTGCCGAGGCCTCGGCCGCTCGAGCCTGTGCCACCTCCTCCTTGGCCGCCGCATAAGCAACACGAAGATCGGCCGCCTCGGCGCTCTGTTGGAAGAGCCGCTGGTTAGCCTCCTCGACAAGAGCCCGTTATCGGGAGAGCACCGCCCACACGCCGCTCTCATTACGAATGAAAAATGACTTGCGGTGGGAACGCTCCTTGAGCTCCTGACCACGGTTCAAACCCAAAGAAGAATTAGAATCAGGGAAAAGGTACAAAGAGAGAACGAAAAACTACCAAATCTGACTTACCTCAAAACATCTGACATGCCCCGCGCTAGGGCCTCCGAAGCCACACGAAGAGATCGCATCGTGTGCTGTCGGAGACCCTCGAGGCACTCCTAGTGGTGCACCTCATCTCTGTCATCGAGTGCGAAGATAGGCTCCGCGCTAGGGTTGGCTGCGTCCCTAAACTCTAGGGCCGACCTCCCCCAGCGCTACAGCTCCTCCTCTGCACGCACGAGGGCCAGCCCGGCAAGGTCCGACCATGCCGCCGGCGCCTTAGTCAGGTCACTCTCAGCGCCGTAGAGGGACCAGCCTGGTCCGCGGCCTCGGCCCCCTCAACCGTTGCAGAGGGGCCAGCCTAGTCTGCGGCCTCGGCCCCCTCGACCATTGTAGAGGGACCGGCCTGATCCACGGCCTCGGCCCCCTCGACGCCTACCACTTGCTTCCCCTTGTCAACAGGGGAGTCGTCAAGGGTAAGGTCGATCAGTGCCGGGGTCGACCCTTGCACCGGGGCTGGTGCCTCGACCACAGGCGCCACCACCGGGACGACGGGCGGGGGCGCATCTGTCCCACTCTCCACCTCGACCGCCAGCTTCGCCGGCTGGTCTCGCTGCGGCTGCACCTCCTTCGGTTGCGCGGCCTTCTGTTCTGCATCCGTCTGCCCCGCGTCACGGACGGATACTTCCGCCTCAGCGGCCTCAATGGAAGCCTAGGCGGTCGATGACGACCTAGGCTCCGGTCCACCTGTGTTGGGCACCGCCACCTCTGACGGCTCCGACCCCTGTGCAGCAGGGATGGAATCAACAGCTTCCTAGGCGCCCGCCACCGCCTGGGCAGCCGCCTCCCGCTGCTTGAGCCGCTCCATCGCAGCCCGGCACTCCGCGACCCAGGCGGCATCGTCAGTCGCCGTCCGCATTATAACGGTGGCGCTCGACCGGAGCGCCTTCACGGGGGTCGGACCCGCGAGCTCCACCTTGCGCTTATGCCTAAGGAACAAACAACGACATCAAAAAATGTGATCACCAAAAAGATAGGGCAGAACAAACTTACCCAGAAAGGGGAACCAAGGGCCTAGACCCCGGTCCACCAGAAACTACCGACAGCGCTCGTGGCGGCCCAACCGTCGGACCTCCCGCCGGCCGGGCGCTCCTTGGGGCCCTAGTCGGTGGAACCCCCTGAGCCCTCTGCGCCGCCAAGGCTAGTTGACCCCGGGTCCTCACGCCTATTGACGATGCCCCAGATGTCAATGATGATGTTGCCGCCCCGGCCGCCGCCTGAGCCCGCGGAGCTTGGGCTCGCGGGGGAAGCGCCGTCGACCCCTCTTGTGGGGTCCTGGATGAGGCAGCCCCTCCCGTTGAGGGGCCTGCACTGCCCCCCCCACCTCTTTCGGCTCCTCCTCCACCTCGACGGTTACCGGAGCTAGCCCCGACGCCTGGGAGGTCGACCCCCCGATGGGCTCCAAGAAGGGGTGCACATCGGGAAGGTCAGCAAGACCGGTCGCAGCATCATACCGCGACAAGGCGTCGTCATCCCCGTCGCTGTCGTCGTCGTTCTCCCCCGAGACTGTCTCAGAGGGAGACTCCTCGAGGGGAAGCCCGTCGAGGCTCTACTGGCGTCGACGCTTTTTCAGCTCCTCCTGCTCCTTGGCCTTGCGGATCTAGCGCTTCTTGGCGGCATCCTTCGCCTTCTTCTGTTGGGACGCCAAGAGGCGTCGAGCATCCCGAGCAGGTTGGTCTTCCGGTAGCAGCGGTCGCGTCTCCATCACCGCCAACAAGTCCTATACACGGACCTCGACTAGATTAGTAAAAGGAGTCTGGAAACAAAGAGTCTTGAAAAACACTAACGGCAACGTTTACCAGGGGCTCAGGCCGCATCAGCACCCTATCGACCTCCTCCGGCTTAAAGCTCCCCACCATCCGACGCGCGCGCTGGGCGACCTCGTCGAGGGGGAGGGACTCGTGGGACATCCTGCTCCCCTCCAACGGCGCCTCCGGCGTCATCTGGTCGAGCCGAAGTCGACGATGCGTTAGCGGCATCACCCTCCGGTGGAGGAACACCGCGGCCACCATCCCCGCCGTCAGACCGCGCTGGTGGAGCCTCCATAGCGCGTTGAGCAGTGGGTCTAGCTTTGGCTTCTCGTCGTCCATCACGCTGTACGACCAGTTCTCCTCTCGAGCGACCAACACGCGGCCGGTGTACCTCGGTAGTAGATCGCTGTCATTGCGGAGGTAAAACCAGACGTCGTGCTAGCCGCTGTTTGAGGAGATCAGCTGCGCTGGGATGTACTAGTCGCTGCGACCGGACTAGACTTGCAGCACGTAGCTCCCCGCAGGCACCGCGCGCCGCGCTCCCCGCTCTCCTGCCTTCTTAGCGAAGAACTTCGCCCTAAAGAGATGGAGCCACAGATTCCACTATGGATCCATCCCCAGGTACCCCTCACAGACCGCCGCGAAAACGGCAACCTGTGAGACAGCGTTGGGGCGAGGTGGTGCAGCTCCACCTTGTAGTAGTGGAGGAGCGCGCGCATGAAGGGGCTGGCTGGCACGCCAAACCCCCTCTCGTGGAAGCAGACAAAACTCACCACATAGCCTTCCGGGGGCGCCGGTTCCCGGTGGTCAGCAGGCGGAGCTCTCCACTCAGGCTGAGTCTGGCTCATTCTCGGCCGCAGAAGTCCATCGTGGACTAGCTCTTCCAACCGCTTCTCCGTTACTGAGGAGGCGGCCCAGGCGTCGGCAGGGAGGAGCTGGCTCTTGCTCGCCATTATCGCTGGGAAAACTACACGGACGGTTGACGGCGGCGGCACTGGGTGGAGGCTGAAGGGCATGAGGAAAGCAATATAGGGCAGGAGGGTGAGAATGCAAAGGGCCTGTGAGGAAAACAAACCCCCGAGCCTTGCTCTTATATCCTGACGGAAGCCCAATGGGCGCGCGAAAAGGTAGAAGCAGGTTTTGCATTCAATGCCCTTACCTAACCGTTTCCTCAAAACTCGCAGATATGGGCATGTGGCCGCTATTCACGCTGTAACCGTCACACCACGCTGCCCACTACCGCGCCGATCCCGCTTCCCCTCCTAAAAAAGTGCACCCAAAAATGGGCAGGGGAAGGATCTGCTGACGGATATTCCCAGACGCCTGGGTAACGGGCTCCGAGCCCGGTATGAATCTCGAAGGGGCGAAAGCTGGCCCTCGACCAGGGTTCGACAGCGTCCCTCGAGTAATAGAGTCAGGGACGACTAGGGATACGCCCATACAAGGCCAGGGCTCAAGCCGCGCTCTCGAGGCACCCCAACACGTATTCGAGGCTAAGAGAGAAGGTTAACGTCGGAATCCCCTCGGAGGGAGGCACTGAGCCCTCGAGTCCCATCGAAAGGGATCGAGATCCACACGACTACTCTTTGGCAATCTTGAGAGCGCCTCTGGGCCGCTAGCCGACTCCTATCAAATGGAGCATGGGCTCACACTCGAATTCCCCTATTAGCAGCTCACCAGAGGCCGTCGGGACTCGCCCAAGTGAGGGTAGTACGACGTCCCCTACCCCTCCTCCTTTTTCCTAAGAAAGGAGTGTGAGGGTCGAACGATAAAAGACGGTCAAGACTCTGATCGACCTCACCCGTACGAGGCTCGGGGGCTCGGCCGCAAGAAACCATAAATCAAACGGGAAAAACACAACAGAACACGCCACGATGCGAGACCGATTCCTTAAATAGATCATGTAAAAGACCTCAGAGGAGTCCAAGTACTCCACCGAGGCATCGGGGGCTACACCCGGCGGGTGCGCTCGCACGCCCCCACTGGAAAAGGCTACGCGACGCTATGACTCCAGTTCATTAACCGATGAGCCTCTGAGCGAGTGGCCCACACTCACCCAAAGGCTCGGGGCTACTGTCGGTACCAACAGTATAGGGGTACCCACAATCTATGGTTAGTACGAACGAAACACTAATGCACCCACACGGCAAAGCCAAAAGGCACTAGACGATGCACCTCGACTACGTTCCGACTCGCACGAGGCCGACTCGACGGAACGTCTCGACCGCGCTCCGACTCGTACGAGGCACCCTCGACGGGACGCCTTGACCGTGCCGTGATTCGTACAAGGTTCGCTCGACAAAGCATCTCGACTACCAGCAAACTCCGACTCATACGACCCCGGGTCGAATCGCTCGACCCCTCTTACCCACCTACTCTAAGTCAAAAGTCAGAACATTCAATGCGACCTACTACCTCCTACCGCTATGGCTACAGCCGCGATCGACGTAGGAACAACGTCAGTGTCAGTTCTCACTTTTTACTACCCATCCCAGAATGGGAGATGATAACCCGTCACTGTACACACCCTACCGCGCACTGTTTTACCACTGATCACCCTCGAGGGAGGATACGACAAAGTCCGTACCCCACGATCTCGGGGATTCGGCCTTATTCATCCGACCTCGACCCAGCCTCGACTCGGCCTCGATGTCCACCTCCAGTTAACAGGGAAAAAAGGCCAATGTGACACAGGACTCAGGGTCTTTTCACCGCCCCATCCCCTACGTCCTCACGGTGTCCAGGGATGGCCAGCCATACCTAAGGCACGTCGCTACAACCACCCCACAGGGATCGACAAAACTTTACCTCAAGACACCCTGGCGTCCTGGTCTCCTCTTACCCTATAAAAGGGCAGGCCATGGCTCTTCAAAGGGAGAAGGAGACACGAGTCAGAGGCCAAGGGCTAGCAAGCAAAGACACACGACTCAGAGATCAACATCTCAAGCAATCACCCCTGTACTCTTTTTTCTTCCTTCGAGACTTGGGCTTGGCGCCCTCTCTCACAGCTTGTAACCCCTACGCAAGCACCTCGGTGCAAGGAAATACAAAACTCTCCCCTCCCCGCTGGACGTAGTGATGAGGACATCGCCACGCTGGACACACCGACGCTATGGTCTTCCTCAAGTTGCAATTCGTCTCCAACTCAGCTGCCACGTCACCCTCGGATTCAGCAGACACGTCGTCACTGTTTTGGTCATAACTCTCGCATACGACATCGAAACGGGGCGTTCTTGGATGCGTTGGAAAGGGGACGACGACGCCGTCGTTTTGGATCTGGTCCCAGCTCCAGAAGGTTCGTGGATCATTCTGTGTGACCACGACAAGGTGCTGTGTCACCTATTTGGGCCAACTTGGCCATGTATCGTGTCGGGCCTTAAGCCCAAGTTGTGGGCGCCCAACCCCTGGCCGTCCTCAACCCTAGGTCGAGTCTTATACTATAAAAACAGCCGCCGCCGCTGCTAGACAATTGGGTTTTGTTTAGAGTTTAGTTTTCCATCGAGAAACTGAATCGTTCATTGTAACTGTGGTGACAAATCCTTTTACAGTGATCCAGGGCCCCTGTTCTTGATCTCCTCCACTGTGTCGATTAGTCCTTTGGAACCGAGTTCTTGAACCCTATATTGATATTCGCATCATTCATATTTGCAATTTCAGATTGCGTGTTTTTACCTTCTTGCTTGTGTCCTTCGATTCGCTTGCAGGAAAAGCCTTCTTGGCGAGGTCAATCAAGTTGTGCTTGGTTGATAACCAACGGAGCAGTGGTGTAACGGTTGCAGGGTTCGAATCGTGACTGATTTGAAGCCGGATCGCCAACGTCGAGATCTCCACAAATCGAACTTACCGGTTACCTCTCGGAAGATCGGGCCTGTAACTCATCACGTAGGGCCTTCTTTTGCCCGAACTAGGATAAACCCCCATGTATTCCCATTACATCACCATCCAGGTTAGGGACACGCAGCACTCACTCGTCGGCTTGGGACCCTCACGGGACCAAACACCGACAATAATATTGCAAGAATAATGTTGCACAAAATAAAGACTAAGTAAAGTAGAGAAAGAATAATATATTAAATAAAGTAGAATCTTACTAAAAATGGAAAGGTACAAGAGCTATACCAAGTCTCCAGAAGACCAATATGAAACCTGAGCAAAGCTCACTACTCTCTAGCTCCCACACTAGACTAATTTGTCACGATTCTTTCTTGTGTGCCTTTATGGTCCCTCGATTTTATGACCTCAAATCTTAAAGAGCTAACGAAAACATAGGCCACAAGGGAGTTTGTGAAGGTAGACGCACATTGTGTGGTGCCCAAGCTAGGCAAGGCTAGAAGGGAGTAAAAAAAACTTGGTGGCTTGGAACAACTCCTAACCCAACAAGGTGGCAACACCACACCAAAACAGACAGATTGCAGGCACACTCAAATTCATTGTATCTAACTTTATATTTTTATTGCACGAACAATTCAAGATCCATTTGGTGGGGTTTTGATTCTCATAGAAACATTTTAGATCCAAAATTTTTTAAATAAATATTTTAGGTGATGAATCATAATCACTTCTATGGAATCATTTGATTGGTAGGTTGGATACTAACTCCAAAAAAGATGTTTTATATATGTTTAAAAAATCTAGAACTTTTTGTGGGCAAAGAATAATTGAAATAGAAACCATTTTATCTTGTTGCACGTAAAAAGAATAACTAGAAAAGATAGTCTCTGGTGTATAGGAGAAACTAGAAATGGAATCTAGTGAAACTTGGCTCGAGCCGTTTTGATCGCTTCAGTCAAAAAGCGGTGAACTATAGAAATGTTCTGAGGCAAAATCATTTCACCGATATAGCATTTGGCAGCATTTCTTCCGAATCAAATAAGAATCAGAACTGATCCGATCATCCTACCGACCCTTAGCTTTGGTGTGAAACGGTATATGTTTTTAATATATATCTTTAATAAAGGTTCAAAAAATGAAAAAGGATATGCAATTGGCGTGGTAGCAAATTGTTCACGGAACAGTTAGAGATGTGTGGAACGACGGACGACGTGGCCAATAATCTTAGAGATTTTTGCTTGTGCCTTTTATATTTTTGGAATATCGAACTAAAAAATCCTGGCTCTGTAACTGACGAGCAGCACGGGCGGCAGTGGCGAGCTACCCAATCGTCCACACTGGTAAATGAGAACGTGTTGCGCCCTTCAAAAGAGGACACATCATATCTTTCTACTGGAAGGGAAGGTCAAAACTGAAAGGACCTGAGGCAAGCTTCACATGATACATACCACCCCTTGTTGATAAATCCACTCATGCGCATTCCATGGTTTCATGTGGCCCCACCCAAGCGTGTACAACGGGCCTTCAAGGGAAAGCTAGCGCGCTTTTAGCGGTTCAATTTGGCCCACGTTTGCTCTTCAACTTGGTCCTTTTCTCTACAACTAAAAAGCCTGAAATGTTATCGTCTCCGTAAAACTAATCGCCCCGCTCCTCTCCCTCGACCCTCGCGCTGTCCCGCGAGAAGAAACCGCCCCCGCTTCCCCACGCCTCCCATGTCGATGCCGCCGCCAGCCTCTGCCCCATCACTCACGCCGCGCCCACTCCAATGCCCCCGCTCCCTGGTCCCTCCAATCCCCTCGATCCGGTGCTCTTGGCCGCCGCCGCGGAGAGCGTCTTGATACCCCCGCTCCCAGAGACGGCATCGATTCCCAAACCCTAGCACTGTCTCTGAGTGGCGAGCGGCCGGCGGATGGTGACAACGACCGCGGCACCCTCGGACTCTGTGGCAGGGTGGCACCGACGGGACCAACAGCACGCCGCCAGGTCGGCAGCGCGGCAGCGGCCGGGACGCTCGGCTGCTGATCGGGGCGTCGCATCGGGCAGAGCCGTGGAGGGCGGCAGGCCGGCCACACGCATCAGCAAGGCAGTCCGTAGTGAAGTACGCCAAGCTTCAGTCAGTTCTATCTAAACTGTCGTCAATTAGCATTACCAATGTTATTCAGTACTGTAGTTTGGACTGCACTATATTCTACGGAGTTTAGTTTATTGCCATACAAAATACAACTCTTGATATTGCTATGTCTGACTGAGAAAATAACCTTTCAACATCCTTGGCGTTGTACCACTCAAGGAGCAACTTGCCGCTGTCGTCCCAGTACTGGAGAACTTGAAATGCAAGAAAGAGGAAAGAATCAAGCAGTTCTCTGATATTAGATCGCAGATTGAGAAGATCCGCTTTGAGTTAAATGAACATAATGACCACTTGACCAGGGTGGTAATGCGAGCAGTCTTGCTACTGAGGAACATGATTTTTCAACGAGGAAGCTTAATAGTTACCAAGCACAGCTTTGTGCCCTTCAGAAAGATAAGGTGTACATCCCGAGTCTACCTGTCAGCTTTCCTGAAGTTCTTTTTTTCCAAATGTGTTTTTCTGAAAATTTTAGTATTAGTATTGCTAATTGCAAAACTCCTGTTCGATAGAGTTAGTACAGGTGCTTCTTCTGCATACATTACAGAAAAAGAAAGAGCTAATATAGATGCTAAAGAATGCTTGGTCATCTATAAATTGTCACATTTCACTCAGAAAAATATATCTTCTGAAAGTTTTTGGGTACACTTCCCGAAGAGTCTTTTATATGCAGCTCTGATCCCTGTTTGCATTCTTTTTGTCGAGTGTCTTCGCAAGGTTCTGGAGTATATAAATGAAGTGCATTCCTTATGTGGCGGAGTCCTTGGAATCGATTTTGGAAGTACTGTACATGAAGTTCATCCCAGTTTACATCAGAATGATATTGAGCAGTCAAGAAATATCAGTAATAGCACACTGGAGGGCCTTGCTACTACAATTTATAAGCTAAAAGCAGAACGAAAGTCTAGAATCCACAAGGTCTGCCTTTCTCTTCGTTTTAAGTTACTATCAATTGCTCATCACACATTTCCAAATGATCCATTACTGACATATGAGAGAGACAATGCAGTCATTATGTCAGCTTTGGAAACTTATGGACTCTCCAGAAGAAGAAAAGAGACAATTTAGTAAAGCAATGAGAATTCTCATATTACCTGAGTAGGGAATCACATCACCTGGAGTTCTCTACGAGGAAACAATTGAGAAGGTTTTACCTCTTTGTTGTTGTTTGAGTCTTTAAACTTTGTTCACAGTGTACTGTAACCATTCAGATTTTCATTTCTTATCCAGATGGAAGCTGAAGTTGAGAGGTTAACAAAACTAAAAACCAGCCGACTAAAGGAAATTGTCATGAAAAGGAGGGCATAATTATAAGAGATTTGCCAAAATGCACACATAGAACCTGAAGTCAGCACAGCCCCTGAACAAACTAAGGCTTAACCCTGTTTTGAAAGTGTGACAGTACTCAAATGATATTGTGATTATGGGTCTTTATTTGAGTCCAGTTAAATTGGCTCTCAATTTTGATTTCTTTTGTTCTGATGCATGTATTCTTAAGCAAACCAATTTGGTTGAATAGATACATGGGCTTTCCTTCCACCCGTGCATGTTCTAACACTATTAGTTCATATATATTTTTTCTGTCTTCTCGTTTAGGTTGTTGAGCTCCAGCGAAAGTGACACCTTGAGCAAGACCAGCATGTAAGGTTAGGGGCCAAATCACTTGCAAACGGAACAGTATGGTTGGATCAGGTATGACATGCAGTTGCTTTACCCTTTTTTCTTGATAACCAAAATCTTATGCTCCGTGCATTTAGGAAAGACTGAAAAACTAAAAATCTATCAAAGCGTTGTTGAATGTACCCATTCTACGATCAACTGGCAATGCTACTCTAATATGAACTCTATTTTAATGTGTCTAAATCTATGCTCACTTGTATTCTATTTTAGGTTTGTAAATTACGCTGAAAGGTAGAGCAATCTGTATTGAAAGTGGCGTGTGACATTGTGTCTGTTAGCAACCTGGTTGTGAGTGTTTGTATGATCCTCAATTGAAGACAGCTTTCTAACCGTGAGTGTTTGGAGCCTATTCTACCTGTTTCTTGATTTACTAAGTAATTAGTTTGTTCTACTAGCTTAGCTAGGCCATTTCATTCTTTGATTTAAAAGAATCAGTTATGGATGACGGCTCCTATTGCTTTGTTCTAACTTCAATCTATTTACTGATGAACACTGTTGGTTGAAATTATGTCAGATTCTGTTCTTTTATGGGACCATTTTTTTTTTCTGAAGCCAATTCTGCGATTCTTCATAAAGCGTAAGACACTAATATGATCTCCTAAATATGAAACTTGGCCAAAATATCAAATGGAGGATGCATCTTTCTGGTAGACACTTTTCTTCCGCTCCGTCAGTATGAAGCATGTAATATTGATGTTGTGAACATCACCCATATAATATTACTTTTTAATGAATAGTATAATACATGTTTATATCTAAATTGTCGTGGTATTATTTTTTTCCCATTGCAACGCACGGGCGCAGGAAAGAAATGAACATCAGAGATTTTTTCCTGCCGATATAAAACATTATCTTGGTTGTATTACGAAAAGACCTATACAGTAGAGTTTGTGAGCCTTCGACGTCACGCTCTCACACAAACTTTGTTTTTTTGGATTAAATGCCACTTTAATATCAATATTTGATTTCATAGTATTTTTATCTTATCATGCGATCCGTTTGTCCCGTAGCAACGCACGGGCACGAACCTAGTTTCTATTAAAACTGCTTTTACACTACTACAGGAATCTTTACACTACTACAGGAATTTTTACTGTGGCGGACAAAAGAGCTTAACCGAGGCGGACAAGCCCGCTTCGGTTAATAGATTAACCGTGGCGGGCTTCGTAAGCTAACCGCCTCGGTTAACCGAGGCGGTTGTCGTAAATTGCCCGCCTTAGTCAAGATTTTAACCAAGATGGTTGACTAAAGACGCCCGTTTGGGTTAAGGTTTTAATTGATGCGGTTTTTGTTACTTGCCCCCCTTGGTTAATGATTTTTAGATTTAAAAAATATGCTTTTTCAAATGGCGAAGACAATACTTGCTTTTGCAAAAAGGGTTTCCAACCAACTCCTAATGCAGCAATACATATAACATGTATATATAGATAATTTCTTTAAAAGTAGGAGGCTTATAATGCTCCGGGGCTTGCCTTAACCGAAAGAAGATAGATCAAGGTTCGGCTTCAAGAACGGTCCCCACGTCTTCTCCGGCTTCGTCGGACTGGACCTCCGGCTCCTGAACGGACTTCAACTTCAGGTTCCACGCCCAGCGGGACTTCGCTCGTAACACGATTCTTGGCACACCTATTGCATGTATATGCACCCAATGAATTCATGTATGCATCAAAGATGGCATGATGATTTATGAGCATGTAGGAATGATATGAAGATGGATGCAATGACATGGCAACAACATGAGCACAAAATCAAGTCATGTGGCGCTCTATTCAAATCACTTCAAGTGCAAATTTCCTCTCCGGTATTAACATGTTTGAACATCCCTAAGAAACCACTAAGTATCACAAAGTTAAGACTAAACACGCACATAACAAGATTCCAGAAATTAGTATTTACAACATATTATCAACAGTAGCTAAGAAAACTCACAACTGGAACTCTACCAATCCAAATGACTTGTCAGAGGACATTCTGGAAATCTTATGAAATTGTCTATATTTCATTTATAAACATCTAAGCATGATTTCATCATTGACCAAGTTAAAATAGCACATGTACAGAATCTGTTCTAAAAGACAGAAAGTACTTCCAAAACTGAACCCAGCTTGGAACAGCTGCCATTTCTAAACTATAAGTCCAAATGCTACCAAAATTTACCAGCAACTAGTTCATGAAATTCTCAATAACTTTGCTATAGATCACCAAGGATGAAAACCTCATTAACATAGCCTAACTTACTTAACCACCAAATCTGTCCAGAAAAGATAGATTTGTACAATTAAATATTAAGTGATGTTGGAAACATCACAAATGACTTACCCAACTTTACTAACAGTTAGATCATGTTTAAGTAACACCAAATCAAGTCATGGCACTAGCATAATTATTTATCTAATCGCCCTTTTCTATTTATTTAGAGTGCATGAGCATAATGGCATCACATATAAAATGTAACTAGAAAATTCTAATAAAATTACAGAGAAAATACATGCCACCAAAAGAGTACCATAAAAATTTCACTTCATTTTGACAAGCAGATATGGAGAAATAAAAAATAACAGATGGCATGTCTATTTCTAGCATAAATAGAAAACCCTATTGAAAGGTATCAAACAATAGATTTCATATTTTTCCTAGCATCCTTCTAACATAAGAAGGACACTCACCAAGTTTCACCCATACTGGATCTATAGAAAAATTATGAAAATTCACACAAGATCCATCCATGCAATTAAGATAATTACATAACTCCACCAAACCACATCCAACTTGCATGAAAATTTAACCATAAGCTATTCATGGTATGAGCAGTTCACTATAAAAATTTCATGTCATTTGGAGCTTCACAGAAAAAGATATCATTTTCTCCTTTTTCCATATGAATAAAAGAGATAAATAATAACCATTTATTTCATCATAAAACATGGCGCACATTATATTTTTATAATAAACTAGACCTCACATAGAGCACAACACATTTTGAACCATATCATTTGGAGCTACCAATCAAGAGATATGAATTTTTGAATCTAGCATCAAATCTGTGAAATAAATAAAAACAAAAACCACTTCCTAAACCTAACTGGGCCGGCCCGGCTTAACCGCTTGGCCTCGCACGCTCAGCCCAGCACGTGGCTCGGCCCAGCGCACAGCTCGGCCCAGCTCGCTAGCTCAACCGAGCCAAAACCGGGGAGGGGCGCCGACACGCGGGCCCCGCCCGTCAGTCGCACACAGAGCAGGGGATGGTGGGTCGCCGGCAGTAACTTGCCGCCGCCGAGGTCTCAAGCGCCGGTGAGGGCACTAGCGTGCTCTACTCACCCAGGCGAGTAGCGGGATGAGTTGGAGTGGAGCGCGGGACCACCGGAGATGCTTGCCGGCGTGGGCGGCTGGCAGCGGTGATCTGGCGGCGGCGTGCCGGCGGTAGAAGGCACGACGGTCACCGGTGAGGGGCTCCCTAGCTGCACGACATCCCGGCGACTCCATTGCACACAAGCACATGCACGGAGGTGCTATGGAGGGGCGGGACCACGGCGAGCGCTCGCGCGGAGGAGCTCCGGCGAGGTCACCGCGGCGGAAAACTGAACAGTGCGGCCTTGCCGGTGCTCGGATGGCTCCACGGAGGGGATGGCGAGGTGAAGGGTGTTAAGGTGGGGCTTCATGCGGTTGGGATAGGGCAGAGGCGCAACGGTAGTGGCTCACGAGCTCGGCGAGCTCGCGGTGGCGGGGGCGCCTCGGTGCTCCGCCCTGGCGAGCGCGGCAAGGGCGAGGGAGGGAAATGGAGGGAGTGGGCAGCAGGAGGCGGCGGCGTGGCGTCTTGGCGAGACGCTCGGCCCGGTTGGGTGGGACCCATGCCGGCGTACAGCTGCCATGATGCGTCCACGCGGCGTCGACGGCCTGCGGTGGTCAGCCACCCGGTCGGAACATTTCAAAATCGTGAAACAACTGCAACATTGACTTGCAACATCTGCAACATTGCACTTCCCGGACAGCAGCAATTTGCAGGCTCTGTAGTTCCCAAACTAGGCCGAATCATGAGATGAGCCAATTGACAAAATTGTAGCTCATAAAATTATATACAACTTTGTCAATATGAGCTAAACCTAGAACAGCATGGTTTGGGAGTTAAAGGTCAAAGAGCAGAATCTGTTTCTGTGAAACAACAGAAATTCAGAGCGACAGAAAAGGGGAATTTTGACAGGCTTAGAAGCTGAATCATGAAATGAGCCAATTGACAAAATTGTATCTCATAAAATTATACACAACTTTGTAAATATGGACATGAACTGATTCTACATCTAAGTTGGAGGTTTAGAGGGTTCAGTTAGCAGCACTACACTAACTAGGCTAGAAAACAGCACTATTACTGACTTGTGGGCCCAGTTTGAATAGGTTCTAGGCATTTTCATGAGATGCTCATATTACAACTTTTGTTCCTTATCAAGTTTGATACAACTTTGTTATAGGTTGCACAACCATGCAAGACCTCTAGATACCACTTTTAAATCGGTCAAAGCAGATCAGTGCTATGGTCAAACTGGGGTCAAACCTAGTCAAATTGGATTTTGGTCAAAACATGAATATAGACCCTAGCTCATTTTGCTCCACTAACATATCAAAGATGTTTTCAAGCCCCAAGTCACACAATAGCATCACATATGAGCAAAAGTCACCTCAAGGTGCATTGAAACAACACTAAGAAAATTATTGAAACATTGTGTGACATGGGTTAATTAGGCATGTGGCATGTGTTGCATGATCATGTTCAAGGTGTGGTGTCATACATCACACTACTACAAGTCTAGTACACACATACCATCACTTGCAAGAAACACATATATGTATAGCACATGCACTCAACATGAATGTTGCAGATGTTTCAATGCTATGTTTCAATGACAATGCACATGAAATGATGGTGCACATGTTCATGTCATGCTCATATGATGCACAGATGCAAGGCAAACACCTGGGGTGTTACATCACCCATGTTCTTGCGTCTGCTCAGCCAGACAAACCAAGAATGATCGGGATCAAAACATCACGCCCTCACCCATAATAGGCATGGGGAAGACCTGCTGACCACTATGCCGCTAGTACAGGCACTATACACATGATTCGTGCCTGCACAGCATATGAAACGTCACTTTAGGCCACTATTCCCATGATCGGGATAAGGTCGCACCAAAATTCTCGCCTCCGAGGCCTCGGCCCTCTACACCAGTAAAATTACAAGGATGAGCATGCCACGCCATCCACAGGACTAGGTATGACAGGGCACATCGCTACAATACCAAAAGGACGGAGACCACTCCTTCAACAGTGGCGCACATGCCTGGACATGCAGCAACAGTGCTAAAGTACCAACGCCACACCTCTACAGTACAGACCCTGTCGCCACCGGATAAGGCCTTCCCAAGGCCTCGGAACTCCTTCTCCAACAAGGATCGCACCCCATACCAATATTTTGTAACCCTGCACCTCCTTGAGACTATAAAAGGAGCATACAGGGACCGTCCCAAGGGGACAGGCAACAACAAGAACAATGAAAACAAGAACACACAAACAGATAGCTCTCCTGGACCTCGCGAGGGCTTCGGCAGAGTCCCACACACTTCACTCACATCTTGAGACCTGGGAGCACCTCCCTCTCTCACCCGCTTGTAACCCCTACTATAAGCACTTCGGTGCAAGATAATACAAGACTCTCCTCCCTCACTGGACGTAGGGCATTCTTCGGCCCGAACCAGTATAAATCGCGTGTGTTCTTCTTGCACACCATCCGGATCCCCGACGTGCAGACACACATTACTCGTTGATCCTAGAACTGCTGTTTCTTACACCGACAGTTGGCGCGCCAAGTAGGGGGCTTCTGCGCATCATGATCCGCTTCATCAGGCCACGGATGGTTAGTCATGGTGTGAGCCAAACCCCGAACACACATGCGCGCTTCGGGAGTGTCGACTTCCTCATCACCACGAATGGAGGCCTGGCGCGGGCTCCGGCCCCCGTCAGGTCTCTGTGCTCTATCGGCATTGATACCGTCACCGTCACCAAGGCCCTCAAGAAGCCGCAGCTGCATGCTCTAGAGGCCCGCACCCCTAGGAGCAACTAGCTCCTCGACTTCGTCCATGAGCAGCTAGCACGCCAGTTCGCCGTCTTCCTAGGACCTCAGTCGCCCCAGGAGGATTTACACCATAAGAAGGATTGTACATCGTCGCGGAAGTGCTCCGGCCCAGCGCCCACAAGTTTGAGGCCATCGATGGCCAACTCTTCACCGATGCATGGGATATCAAATAGATACGTTGTTCCTACCCCAAGTCTTTCCTAAGATTGTTAACATACTTTCCCTTATCAATTGCATTGTCGTATCCTTGATTTTTTAGCGACAACTGACCCCAGCAATGGCCCGGGGTCGGGACTCACTGGAGGGCTAGTAAGGGTATACACATTTGGAAATGCAGAAACGCCTTTTGACCTGACCTCGTCTTGCATTGTGCTTTAGTGGTAAGAATCACAGGAAAAGACACTAAGTAAAGCTGGTCGGAACGCAATAGCCCTACGCCCCGGCGGCTACGGTACTTCTGCTCCCCAGTATGATCAGAGCCTTTTGCCCGTATTTTGAGCTTTCTAAAAATAACATCAGGAGGAATCGGGTTGCTTCAACCTTTCGTTCAGAAATGCTTTTTTCATCCAACCCCTTCTCGCGTTAAGGGCTCAAAGCAAGAGGTCAAGGAAAACAGACGCTGAGTAAAACTAGGCGGACTACGAAGTAGCCACGCCCCGGCGGCTACGGTGCTTTTGCTCTCTAGTGTGATCAGAGTCTTTTTTGCCGACACCTTAAACTTTGCAAACTTAGCGCTGGAACGGGTCGGACCAGATCGACTTTTCTACCTACCTCGGCAATGGCTCGGGGTTGGGCCTCACTCGGGGGCCGATGTGAGTATCTTATACTCACCAACGCTTTTTGCACTCGACCCTTTCTTGCGTTAGGTTTCAGAGTAAAGCTGGTCGGAGCGCAGGAGGGCTACGCCCTAGCGGCTACGGTACTTCTGCTCCCCAGTGTGATCAGAGCCTTTCGCCCATATTTTGAGCTTTCTAAACCTAACATCAGGAGGAATCGGGTCGCTTCAACCTTTTTTATGTTAAAAGGGGGACAAGTGTTTAAACGACGAGCGATCATATGTTTGTTCGATCAAACTTAATATGAAATTCTTGTTTAAATTACAAGTCCCTGGGCACCACGCCTCAGCTCACTAAGAGACAACCTCATTCTCTATCTGAGTTGCTAAATTTCGTGCAGGTGAGGCCGCCGCCTTCTCGATCCCGTCCAGCTGGGCGTCAGTGTAGCTAGGCTCGTAGCCTTGGCTTAACACCACCCAGTCAAGGTTGGCCTATAGTTGGGTTCGACAGCCGCCCCGGGACACCATAGTGTCAGGGATGGCGAGTGCCCACTAGGGGCCAAGACCCTGGCGTGCAAGCGCCAAGGGCGTCCGGACCCATGCCTGAGTCCCGATTGGTAGCGGATTCATGGTATTCTTCGACGGAAGGCATCGAGCCCTCGGACCAGTCTAATGTTTCCGAGAATTATATGAATCAACTATCGGGAGTTTGGAGTCAGTCACCAGCTGACCCATGCCGGATCCCCATGAACGGGAACTGGGGCCCCACTCGAACTATCCCGTTAGCAACTCGTCGAGCGCCATGCTTCGTCCAACGAGGATAGCATGGCACGGCTCACCCCCTCCGTTTTGCGAAGAAGCGCGCAAGGGACAACGATTTCAAAAGACGAAGACACCCGATCGGTCTCCTGCAATGAGTGGGGGCTCGAGGGCTGCGCTCGCATCCCGACCCAATGAACGGTCATGACCCTGCAACGCGCAAGGGCTCGGGGGCTGTTCCTACATTCTGACCTAGCGAATGGTCGAAACTAAAGACTCGGGGGCTCCTCGCACGCCCTGCAGTCGCACGAAAAACACCTCACTAGCTCGATTTAAAGCCCTTGAAGGGATGACTCATCCCTCTAAGGCCTCGGGGGCTACAACCGGCGGGTGCGCTCGCGCGCACCCACTGGATAGTCTCCTCAAAATTAAGCAAAACCACAATAAGACCCAAGTGGGGTGACAAGGGCCCATGCATACCCTTCCGTTTCGCTAAAGAGAATAAGGGAAATGACACGACAGCCAAGAGGCCATCCGGGCAGTCCCTTGTAGTGCGCAGGGGCTCAGGGGCTTCTCCGGCATCCTGACCTAGCGAATGGTTCGCACCAAGGCCACGAGGACCCTCCCCCAACCCACGGTCATACTAGCAACACCACACTTACTTGATTATAAGCCCTCGAGAGGGGCACACCACCCTAAGCCGTGTCCTAGGACCCCATAGGCGTTGAACAGTGGGATTCCATCGGAGGGAGGCACCGAGCCCTCGGAGCCCATCAAACGGGTCTGAGGTCCACCGAATGACCCTTGGGCAACCTAGAATGCGCCTCAAGATCATCACTCGACCCTAAAACAAACAGGGCTCGGACCTCCACCTGGACTTCCCTGTTGAAATGCTTATCGACTGCCCGCCAAGGATAACGGGGCATATTCCTCCCCTCCTTTCGGTGAAGGAGAAGCGTGAAGGACATGAACAAAAAGATGAGGTGCCCTTGACCGACCTCTTGCCATGGGCAGATGCTCGGGAGCTACCCTTGCACTAAGGTTGAGGCCTCGAACTTACACTCCACACCAAATCAAGACCTTGAAAGCATATCCTATCCTTCTAAGGCCTCGGGGGCTACACCCGGCGGGTGCGCTCATGCGCACCCCCCGGAAAAAAGCAATACAAAAGCAAGCCAAGGCCTCGGCGACCAGGCTAGAAGCCCAGCGATGAGCAAACCTGATGTGCAGCCTCTGGAGGAGTATCCCTACTCCTCCACAGTCTCGGGGGCTACTATCGGGTACCATAATTAGGGGTACCCAAATCAAGATGGAAGACCCCCGGCCTCCCCATTTAAGGGGAAAAATCAACAAAAGAGAGACGAGCTAAAACTCTCCCTTGTTGGGCCTCTAGCAAGACATGTAAATGAACTAGCCCATCTTCTCACTCCATCCGAGGCCTCACTCGGGGGTCTCAGAACACCTCTGATTCGCCCGAGGCCTTAGCTCTAGGGTCTTAGACACAGGCCGACCCACGACGACATCACCGCCTCGTCCGAGCCCAGGAACCAGCATCATCCATCTCTGACTCGCCCGAGACCGGCCTCTGACGCCGCTCCCCCATTGGCGCGCTCGAGACCCCCCTGTGACATCACCCACGTTCTTGCATCTGCTCAGCCGGACAAACCAAGAATGACCGGGGTCAAATCATCACACCCTCACCCATAATAGGCATGGGGAAGACCTGCTGACCACTATGCCGCACGTACAGGCACTATACACACGATTCGGGCCTGCGTGGTGTACAAAATGTCGCTTTAGGCCACTATTCCCACGATCAGGATAAGATCGCACCATAATTCCCGCCTCTGAGGTCTCGGCCCTCTACGCCAGTCAAACTACAAGGACAAGCACACCACACCATCCACAGGACCAGGTATGACAAGGCACATCGCTACAACACCAAAAGGATAGAGACCACTCCTTCAACAGTGGCGCACATGCCTAGACATGCAGCAACAGTGCTAGAAGTACCAACGCCATACCTCTACAGTACAGACCCCGTCGCCATCGGATAAGGCCTTCCCGAGGCCTCGGAACTCCTTCTCCAACAAGGGTCGCACCCCATACCAATATTTTATTACCCTGCACCTCCTTGAGATTATAAAAGGAGTATGCAGGGACCGTCCCGAGGGGACGAGCGACAACAAGAACAATGAAAACAAGAACACACGAACAGATAGCTCTCCTGGATCTCGCGAGGGCTCCAGCAGAGCCCCACACACTTCACTCACATCTTGAGACCTGGGAGCACCTCCCTCTCTCACTCGCTTATAACTCCTACTACAAGCACTTCGGTGCAAGATAATACAAGACTCCCCTCCCTCACTGGACGTAGGGCATTCTTTGGCCCGAACCAGTATAAATCGCTTGTGTTCTTCTTGCACACCATCTGGATCCCTGACGCGTAGACACACATTACTCGTTGCTGCTAGAACCATCGTTTCTTACACCGACACTCACTTTCCCAGTTGAAGAACATATTCCCTTCATGTGCACTCTCTATGACAAACTTACATATGTCTGCTACTGAATGTCTGAAGCCTTGGTCGACCTTCTCCCTTCGCCACCAGTCTTGTGCTTTCTTGAGCTGCTGCTAGCTACTGCTGAATTTGCTGCATGTCCTTAGGTACTCGCAAAATGTAGAATCCACGTAGAACTGAGCCATAGGGTTGCTTGGCACATTGCACGATGTATAATACACAATCATTAGAGCACATATAATAAACAATCAGTAGGAGTAGTAGAACTAGTAGCAGTGAGTAGAGTAGAGTAGAGTAGAGTAGTAGTAGTTGTTGTAGGAGTACTAGAGTAGAGTAGAGTAGTAGGTGTAGTATTAGGAGAAGAGCAGTAGTTGTAGTATAGTAGTATTGGTACTCACCGGGAACTCACACTTGAGTTTCAGTTTTGTGTCATTCTTGATCTTCTTCTCAGATCTCTGATCATAGCAGTCGGGATCTTTCACGTACTTCTTATAAGCACTGTACGAAAAACCACTAGTGTCAACAACAATTTCAACAAGTATGTTAATTGTAAATGAATAAGTTCTGTCACTTACTATCTTAAATAGTTTTCAAAGTGCTTGTACCCTGCTTTGTTTGTGTCCCGCAAGGAGTCAAATATATAGGCCTTTCCATCCTGAGGATAGATTATAAATGCAATCTAGTGGCCCATGATGCCCTGCCTGCACCATTCACACAATACAAATTTGAAATGTTCAAATATGAGAAGTCATGATCTCAGTTGCTATATATATGTAACAAGTATTTTTTGGACTTACCCGAACTGGTGGGCAGCCATGATACTCCCGTTACCCCAGATCTTCTTCATGGCATCATAGATGTACATTCCCGCCCGATACTTATATTCGATTACCAAATCTTCCCTGTATTTCTTTCTCTCCTCCGGGTTCAAGTTCACTAGCTTTTCATGAGTGTCTGGTATATCGTAACCTGCGATGGTTCTCTCTGTAAGAAGCATCAGAGAGATAGAGAATATTCTTGCCCAATTCCTTGCTTACATAGGCCTGCATCCTGTAAGGAAAATTCATCACAACATTACTAGTTTGTTCCTAAAATACCTACAACGATGCAGTAGTGTCAGAGTCATAATTAACTTATAGGGCAAATATGGTGACTTGGGCGACGTCAAGGTCCTTTCGCCGTAGTAGTCTATGCATGTCATGGAAATCTACAACGACTTCACCATCCATGGGCGTGTGGAAGTACTCTGCCAGAATGTGGATGACGAAGTTTTGCAGGCCCACTTTCGCTGCTTTCATGTACCACAGATGGAACCTCCTTACCTCCCACTTCTCTTCAAGGAGGTCGCCCAAGGTTAACATGAACTTCCCATGCTCGTAGTTTTCGGGGCAATCATCCGACCGGGGCCAAAACGATGGCGGTGTTTTCGGCCTGCAACATCGGGGCTTGAGATGTTAGGGAGTGGAAAAAGTAGATAGCATCTCGAAATGAATTATAGACGGGATCTGCTTCTTCGCAGTACTCTTCTTGGTCGTCTTCTTCTTCAGTCCTCTCTCGTCGTCTGCACCCACGCGACAACCGGTATTCCTCTTGTACCGACTCGCGGCACAGTGCGGATAGCTCTGTAAGTTCTCATACTTGCCCCGATATAGGATACGGTGGTCAAGGCAGGCGTGGAACTTTTTAAGCTTCATCGCCACTAGCCAGATCAGCTTCTTCGCTTGGTAGCTATTAGCAGGCACCTTATTACCCTTTGGGTATGTGTCAGCAAGGATACATAACAGGTCGTTGAAGCTAGTGTCGGACCAGCCATGGCAAGCCTTTAGCATTAGCATCTGGAGGTTAAAACGCAGCGCCGTCCAGTGCTTAGGACGGTCCTTATAGAGGGGATCAATTGTCTCCGGCCAACTCGGGCTACCAAACAGAACATCGTCATGGTCAAGACGATTAGTGATTGACTCAAAAAGGTCTGCAGTCTCAGGATCCCTTAGGCTCACTGCCATCCCCATCATCGCCACCCCCACTGCCGTCGTCGTCAGCCGTGTCTTGGAGCAGATCATCCATCATGATGTAATCACGATCTGCATTATTATTGTCGCCAGTAGCAGCATTGCCGTGCCCATCGGGCGCTACTGATGAGGTTTGTTGTTTTGCATTCACCGCTACCGTCGTCATTGTTGACGAGTTTCCTCCAGATGCACCAGCACTCGGATCCTCTGCTTCCCCGTGAAACTTCCAGACGGTGTAATCCTTGATGAAACCATACTGGACCAAGTGAGCTTTCACCACATTATCTTCGTGCAGTAGAAGGTTCTTGTAGCTCTTACACGGATAGACGGTGTGTTCCCGCTTTAGACCCAGAGGATGCCTTTTCGCAGTGGCAATAAACTTTGTCACATGTTCCAGGTACGAAGGATGCAACCTCGATGTCTTGTACATCCATTCCCTGTCCATGACCACGAAACCTTGCACACACACAAACAGCGAAAATGGCGCATATAAGCAGAGCAGTATGGAAAAAAGCAGCCAGGTAGCTCTAGATCTGATTTTCTCTCTCCTCCATATGGATCTAGATCTAGATCTAGAGAAAAGCAACCAAATCATAGAAAAGAGAGAGGATTGAGGGTTTGAGAGCGAGAATCAACCTCTTGCGGTGCCCCCCTTCAACAAATCAAAGGGCAAAACCTCTCCCCCTAGAAAATGGTCACTTTTAGGGTTTTGAGGTCAAAACCCTAAAAAATGGAGGAGGAGCCGCGGGGAAGAAGAGTGGGTGCGGCTGCATTTATAGCCCAGAATTAACCAAGGTGGTCATTGTAACGAAATTGCCACGGTTAATCCCCAGTTAATTGAGGCGGTTGCCATTACCCAACCGCCTCGGTTAATGATGATTAACCGAGGCGGTTCCTTATAAAAACCGCCTCGATTCCTCGGTTCACCGTCTCGGTTAATATGTATTAACCGAGGCGGTTTATTTACAGCGCCCGCCTCGGTTAAGGATTATTAACCGAGGCGGTTGACGGCCTGACTACCTAGCCTCGAATAACCGAGGCGGGCAACCAGGCCACCCGCCTCGGGCTCAAATGCCAAACGCTGTCCAAAATATTTTGTGTAGTAGTGTTATCTCCAAATAAATCGAGTTTTATAGTTGTCTTCAATCAAACTTCTATAAATTTGATCTATAGCCTTGTTTGGTACAACTTCGCCAGCTTTATGAACTGTTTGAAGCAGTTTTATGCCAAACAGGTTTTTTTGCAAATAACTTCACATGTAAAAGCTTCTGAAAACATGCTCTCATAGAGGATAGATGAGTGATAAGTTGAAAATAATGGCTTCACCCAGCCCACGCACTCACATCGGTGGGCTCCCTCGTTAGTGGAAGTCAGATTTGCCCTTGTGCGACCTAGAGGCACCGTCGTGGGGGCACAAGCGTGGCTGGGACGCGTTGCTAGCTGTGGGGCGCAACCGCAGCTGGGAGGCGCAGCCGTGGGGGTGTTGGCATGGCTGTCGGAGCTTAAGAGCACTAGGGCACGGCCACCGGGGTTTGTGGTCTCCTGGCACGAGGGCCTCCAGGTTGCGGCTACTAGGGCTTGCAGACATCAGGAAGAAGCACTTTCGTAGAAACAGAGATTGTGGGAAGGAGATCAGGAAAAAGTAGAGAAGAAAATGATATTATGGTCATTTCATTTTTTTCTATCATGAGAAGTTCTTCCGGCAAATGGGTCACTGAAACAGTTTTAGCTTTATTAGTAAAGCTGCTCATGGAGCTAAAAGAATAAAAAAACTGCTTCAGTAGTGAAGTTGAGTTGTGCCAAACGTGGCCGAACTAGCAAATATGTCCGTGTATTACAACGAAAAATATAACTTTTACACAACCTCCTAGACGACTTTACGGTTCAAACATTTATTCAACGACCATAACTGCTTTTCAATTCATTTTGGAATCAAACTCTGTAGTGTATTTGGACTTATACTGCTCCAACTTGCATGTGCATAGAAAGCTTTTGGTGATTTACCCAATGAGTATAATTCATTTTGGGATCGAATTGAAAAGTGTTCCTACGATCGTGTCATATGTCTACTATAATCGCGCCATGCGCTTCAATTCGTCTTTGGAGTGGACTCCGCACTATATTAAACACCGGCAACATTAACTCATACAGTCTTAGTATTCTTGCGGCCGATACATGTCAGCGTTAACTCATACAGTCTCAGGAGAGAGCGAAAGAGATTCCTCTGGCGCTTCGCCCTGCCCACGTGAACGAACGAACCTTGCCGTGCAAGTAGATTTATCCAGGGTAGAAATTACTATTAAATTATAATTTTCTACTGTTATAATGATAGATATTGATATTCACAGCTAAACAAGATTATTGACACAGATAAAAATAGACACGTAGCTCCCGTGGCGACAACAACAATTGTGAACTGAACGTACATCAGCTAGCTAGTTACGTTGCTTGTAGCGAAATCTGTTCGTCTGGATTCGCGTCGTTAGCAGGGCACGTACACTGACTTCGCTAATCTTGAGACGTATCGTCTCAGTTTTTCAAAGATACGTACGTTTATATAGGTGAGCATGTATACATTATATATATTATAACTGAAAAAAAATACAACTGAGGAAATGGAAGCCCCTCCTGCCCAGTGCCCGTTTTGACCACGCAAGGAAGAAACAAAAGGAGAACACAAAAAGCAGTATCGACCTGGTTGGTTTCCCCTGCCATAGCATATCTATGATGAGTCCAAGGTTTTACGCTTCCAATTTGCGCCTGCATATCTTCTCAATCAGCTTCCGAACAAGACGACTCAGCGCAACACTACGCCCTATTGCAAGCATTGTCAACAATAAATATATTAGGAAAGTGAGGCAGACCAGCAGGCCTGCTCCCCTTGTATCGCTCCCCAGCTGACCACTAGAGCCAAGAGCTCCATTCGTTTCCTCCTCTCCCCCTCTCTCTCTATCTCTGAAAAGTAAACCAGCTAGCTTAGCAAGGGGCCGGAGAGAAGAGAACCAACAAGGCATCAACCATCAATCGATCCAAGACACCATGGCGGCCAACGGCAAGAGCAGCTTGGCGAACGGCGCCTTCTCCACCCAGGGAAAGCCCATCAAATGCAAAGGTATATATATTTATAATATGGTGTATGTTGCCGCCCTGCAGCGGCTTGTTTTTCTTCTTCCTCCGATCCCACTCGTACGTCTTCCTTCTCCTTGCTCGATCGATCCATCAATCTTTCGCCATGCTGGAAGCATGATCGAACTGTCTGGTATGGTATGTACGTGTGCAGCGGCGGTGGCGTGGGGGCCCGGCGTGCCGCTGGTGATGGAGGAGGTGGAGGTGGCGCCGCCGGGTCGTCTGGAGGTGCGCGTGAAGGTGCTCTTCACCTCCGTCTGCCACACCGATCTCAGTTTCGTGAAAGGAGAGGTATGTAATTCTATATGCAGTACTGAGGTGACTGCTGTATGTACATCCATATACGTAGATACGACGTGTTGCATTCATGGCTTAATAATTATTCATGGTCTGTTCTAAAAAAAATTATTCATGGTCACTTTTTTTAAAAAAAATTATTTATGGTCTTGTAGTCATGCCCCGTGAAGGCAACCAGTTATATATATATTTTTTGAGGAAACCAACCGATTATATTATCTGGTATCTTATTATATATGCTACTACATGTGTGTGTATGCCTGTGTAATTTGTTGCCCAGTTGACTAATAATCTATTGATTTGTGTTTCCGGCCGCCCGCCCATGTGATGCTGTATTTATATTTATGGACGTGATATGATATGGCAGAACGAGCTGCAACGCAAGTTCCCCCGCATCCTCGGCCATGAGGCAGCCGGGTGCGTCTCTTTCATCTTCTTATATTAATTATTATAAGGGATTATCCCCGGCTTGTATTTTATTTGGTATTTAAAATGTCGCAATAAGATAGCAAAAGGAGTTTCCACTTGCTTGATACTGCTCGCCTGGAGTCGTTTTCTACCAATATCTGTCTCTTGTGACTAATGAGCATCTCCAAGAGTTTGCCAAATGAGATTGGCAACCTTTCAATTTTGGCAAAATAAGAAAATTTGGGCTCCAACAGCTTGGCAAATGAGGTTGGCATTCTTGGCAACTTGCCATCCACCAGCCTCGCACGCGCAAATATGCGCGCGCAGAGCGGACTTGGCATCCTTACGTACAAGAGAGGTGGAAGGGCACAAACATAATTTTGTTTCTCTATCAGGTTCCTGATGTAAGTTTTTAAGAGGTGGAAGGGCATAAACATAATTTTGTTTCTCTTTCAGGGTTCCTGATGTAAGTTAGATCTGGGTTCGGCAAGTGAATTATACTAAACTCTTGGAGAGAGACTGTTTTTTTACTTGACATATAGTTTTGTGAGTTGGTAAATCTTGTGATTTGCCAAGTAGAATTTGATAAACTCTTGGAGATGCTCAATAATTAAATAATAATACTGCAACGAACTCGGGGCTCATTTTCAGCTTTGAGCTTCGGTAGTAGATAGCCGTTTAAAACGTAGGGATTTTATTTTACTGAAAAACCCATGGACAACAGAAAAGATTTCCGTATTTCAGCTTTGTGTTGTTTGTGATAGTTTTCTGTAAAGTGGCATGAGCTCAGCTTTGCGTTGAACCGCCACTTGGAAACATTAGCTTAGGCCCTGTGTGCCCCTGGTTGGCGTTGGCTAGCTCCACACGACTAACAACTAGGAGTACTTCGGATGTGCAATCCAATTGATGGTGACCTTATGCATGATGCTTTGCCTCCGATCACGGATAATCCAGAGTGGTGGAGAGCGTGGGGGAAGGGGTGGAAGACCTGGCCCCCGGCGACCATGTGTTCCCCATCTTCAACGGCGAGTGCGGAGCCTGCGTGTACTGCGAGTCCGACAAGACTAACCTGTGCGGGACTTACCGCGTCAACCCTTTCAAGAGCACCATGACTTCCGACGACGGCACGAGGTTCTCCGTGGTGGACCGGCGGTCCGGCGTGCGGCAGCCGGTGTACCACTTCCTCAACACCTCCACCTTCGCCGAGTACACCGTGCTTGACGCGGCCTGCGCCGTCAAGGTCAACCCCAAGGCCCCGCTGGAGAAGATGTGCCTCCTCAGCTGCGGCGTCTCCACAGGTACCGGCCGTTGGTTGTCAAAATTCAAAAATAAACATGGTTGATTTATATTCACACTCAATTCACACATACTCTCTATCCATGACCACCGATGGATGGAGCTGGACGAATTTGACATGTGAACAAAATGGAATGTGAGCTAGTCTGGCTTGATGCAAGAATTGCATTGAGGGAACCTGAATGAACTGTCATGGGACACTGCGGCCTGAACCTAAATGGTCTGCCATTAGTAAAGCCTGTGACAGATCAGTTCTGTCTCAAGATGCTGATTGCTGAACCAAGGCATGTGCCATCTCCTGTGCGTGCTACCATACCTCCAACCTTTATTTCATTTCATACTAGCATAAGAAAAGAGTTTTTGACGCAAGTGACGGTTCATCCAGTCAGTCTCTCACTTTCTACCTCACCGAGAAGACAAGGCGTGTGTCTGAACTCAGCTTGTGGAAAATAACAAGGCTGCTTAGGCTGTCTGCACTCGATCCTGTAAAAGAACCTGCAGTAGCATTTGACGGATCAAATGTGCTGCAGCGGAGTTCGGTACCTCCTCCTCTAAGTGCTCTCGTCCGCCAAATTTAGAGGCATAGCGTGCGTCCGCTACCGGCAGCTGTGGCCCCACCTTGCACGATGCTGGCTGACCGAGCGTGAGAGAATTATGAGTGGGAGAGAATCTTAGGCGGGTCCCACTGTTTTAATCCTTAAAAAATGTTATAACTCACAAACCAAAAACCTAAATTAAATTCTGATTGCACCATTGAATTCATTTCAATAAATCATTCGAAACTAGATCTCACATGGATATATTTAGATAAAGTGACAAGTGGGTCCTATAGTGGATAGATGATGGATGAGTGCGAGAGAAATAAGTATAGAGGAGAAAATCTTGATGATCAGGATGTATAGAGGATGAAAATAGATGATCATGGGTGCGGATAGCCTTAGGTCCGTAACTTATTCAACATGTGTGCAAATGTGGACAGAGACTGCAAATCGCAGTCATCGTACCTGTTGTTTTTCCCCCTTCTTTTTACCCACAAACCTTAATCAATCGGTCATCATTCATTCATTCATTCATTCATTCATTCAAATAATAATAATAATAATAAAATCTTCAATATAATTGTCGTATGTCTTTGGCATGCATCTTCAGGAGTTGGGGCTGCATGGAACACTGCAAACATTTCCGCGGGCAACACCGTTGCAATATTCGGCCTTGGGGCTGTTGGTCTCGCGGTCAGTAATAAGATACATAAATAAATACGGTTACAAAATTTACACCACTACATTACCACATAAATTGCTTTGTATTGTTCTTCTAGGTTGCTGAGGGTGCCAGGCTACGTGGGGCATCTCGGATCATCGGCGTTGACATAAACCCTGAAAAGTTCACCAAAGGTGCATGCTGAGCCACGTCGTTAAGTTTCCTTCCCTTGTTGCATTGCTTTCTCTGCTGTCTATCAGGACCTGTTTGGTTAGAGGTGTTAAAATTTAACAAACATTGTAGCACTTTCGTCTTATTTGAAAAAAGTTTCTAATTTTGAACTAATTAGGCTTAATAGATTCGTCTCGTAAATTACTCCTAATCTGTGCCGACATGTATGCAATTAGTCTACATTTAGTACTCCATGCATTTACCGCAATATTGATGTGATGAGAGTTAAACTTTAACATTCATGGACCAAACAGGGCCTTAATTGCTTCCCATTTCCACGTCCGTGTCAAGCTACAGAACAAAAGTGTCATTTCATCGTCACGTAGCCATGACCTGGCGCTTTAATCTGCTGGTCTAATGTAGCTGCAGCTTATTTCAGCCATATCTTTTTGTTACCAAAAAAAAATGAAGTCCAATGGTTCACATGGTTATTCTTCTTCTTTGATTCAACAAAACAAGCGCATATGGTTTTCCTTATTTTCCAAACTGCCATAAGCATAAGCGCGCCAAGAAATTTTTGGAGCCCGCAAAATAAGACTAGTTATTTTCGTCTTGTAGATAATTTTATTTATTTTAATAAAGTAGAAAGATACATCCACCATCCATGGAGATTGGAGAGATGAGAGAAGAGCACACCTAGCTAGCTCGTCGACTTCAAGCTAGAGACGAGGGTGTCACTTTCCTGGTGATGCCACTACGAGGAGAACACAGCGATTCAAGCATTGTCATCACTAGGTTGACAGCACACAGAGTATTATAAAGTGTATATATATAGGTCTCAATCTCCATTTATCCGTTGATTTTTATGTGCTACATTTGATATCCAGCAAGCAAACAACTTATCTCTTACCAATCAATTGCATACGGCCCAATTAGTTGCATGATAGTATTGTTCACCTTTTTAAAAGTAAAGTAGTGCTACACAACATAGGACCACTGCTATGTTTTAGCAGCTAATCGTTAGCTGCATGGATCGAACATCACTAGCTAAAAATTAGTCTAAATTAGCTCTAGTGTATCTAAACATGAGGCTAATAGATAGTCGGCTAATTTTTTTAGCCAAGTCTTCAACTAGTTATTAGCCAACTAGCTAGCCAACATTGGTTAATTTGAGCTATTTTTTAGCCTAGCTAGTAACTAGCTTTGGCTCATCTAAACAAGCCCTAAGTCAAGTCCCAATTATTTTTTTTCTTTGAAATCGGGGAGAATCACGGGAGTTAATTACTTTGTTCAATTTGTTCTAACTTGCCGTGGGTGCTACCTTGTTTCGCTTTTGAGGTCAATAGGCGTCCCATATACGCATTACCTTTCTCGTTGACAAAATCCCACAATATTTCTATCATTCGGTATAATATCTCTCTGTCTAAAAAGATCCCCATCATAGTGATTTATGCAAATTGTTTATTTAATGTTTGGGGAGATCGTCAGAGAAGAATGTTTTGATGAGAATCGTACAATTTGGCGTGATTTTTCTAAATTTTGGTTTCTGCTTTCAACAAACGTGTAAGGACAAATCTGTATGCCATTTGGTTAGGAGGAAGCTTCCCTAGTTACTTTATTTCTAACATATGCGCTATTTTGGGTCAACGAGTGTCCTGTGCATCTATTGCATTTCTTGTTTATTTCATCAACTTGTGGTACATTTCAATGTCAAAGGAATTAATAAAAGGACAGATAAATTAAGGCGTACATACAGGGAGATCATCAGTAACCCACCCCTACCGTGAGAGGGCGAAGAATAAATTAAAGAGCGGGTACAAGAAGAAAAATTTGCAGCTATTGCTATAAGAGACAAGCCACGGAAAATGAAGTTTTATTCTTTGGAAATTATAATAAAACTGATAATTTGTGACGTATATGCATCACAACACAAGGATGTTCAATGTGCCACTAAACTAGTAAAACCAAACAACACTGATGAACATAGATATACTACGTACTCCATGTGTTATGATGATTTTTTTTAGATAATGGATAAAACAAATATCCGGCCTCTACATCAAGGATGTATACAGCCCATTATTACAAAGTTTTAGAGGAAAAAAATGAGAAATCCATAGTCTTATAGATCGACCAGGACGCTAGTTCAAACAATATAAATGTTTCCATCCTTTATCGGATATCTCTAAAGCAATAATTTCCAATTTCTTGCTCATCGTTGAGAGCGTGTCCTTGGCTATCTCATCATGCTACAGCTGGGCCTAAGAGCGTAACCAGTACGCTCCTCTGAAAATTACCTGCATAATAGAGTTAGATTTCATTTGATTAAAAACAACATCATTATGGCATCTCCAGATAGCCCAAAACATGGCAGCCACGCCCACCCAAATCAAATTTCTAATCCTTTTATTTTGATTAGTCAGCCAACTATCAAACATGTGGCTGATTGATCTAGGTTGGGTCAAACTAGTAGCAAAAAAGATAATCCTCCAAATCATTTTGGTAAGGGGACAGTCTAGGAATAAATGTTGGATAGTTTCATTCCCATTACAGCAAATACACTTTTGACTCTCCTTCTAATTTTTCTTAGCGAGGTTGTCTTTGGTTAAGACGACACCCCTTTGCAAGAACCAAAGAAAGATTTTAATTTTTAGAGGAATTTTTATCTTCTAGATCTTCCTATGACGAAAAGGTGTTTGTGTATCTATAAGATAGAGATACATTGAGCGGACAGAGAACAAACCAGATTTGGTTAAACTCCATCTAAAGTAATCCGAACCTTCCACCAATGCGACATTTGAGATCCGTGCTACTAAACTAAGCCATTCTGTAAGTTTATTATCCACCAGAGCCCTTCTAAAAGAGATGCTTAGTGGGCTAGTAGTCATCACTTTTGAGACTGTTGCATGAGGTTCCCGCACTATATTATATAAAAATGGATATTTAACTTTCAGAGGCTTATCTCCTACCCATGTGTCGTCCCAAAACCTAGTGTTGGTTCCATCTTTAATATCGAATGAACCATTAGCCAGCACCTCATCTTTGATATGCATGAGGCCTCTCCAAAAATGAGAGTCATTGGGTTTGGCTGCCACCTGAGTTAGGCTCTTGGAGGTTAGGTATTTATTCCGTAAAAGAGATTGCCATATGCCTTCTGTGTTTCGAAGATTAACCAGCCATTTGGCTAGAAGGCATTTATTTTGCAATTGTAAATTTAGGATACCTAATCCTCCTTAGTCCTTGGGACGACAAAGGATGTCCCATCTGGCAAGGCGATATCTATGTTTATCTGAGGAGCCTTGCCAGAAGAACCTTGATCTATAATGATCTAGGTTTTTAATGACCCCTTTAGGGATCTCAAAGAAGGACATCATAAACATAGGTAAGCTGCTTACTGAATTAAGCAGAACTAGTCTACCCCCATATGACAGGTATTTTGCTTTCCAACAAGAGAGTTTCTGTTTGAAACGATCTTCCACCTTTCTCCATTCAGAGTTCAAGAGTTGTCTATGGTGCATTGGGATCCCTAGATATCTGAAGGGGTATTCTCCTGCGTTGCATCCAAAGAGACTAGTATAAAAGGATTCTATCTCTTTAGCAGCACCATAGCAGAAGACTTCGCTCTTGTGGAAGTTGATCTTCAGCCCAGATAGCTGTTCAAAAGCGCAAAGCAACAGTTTCAGATTCTGTGCTTGTTCTGGGTCATGATCAATAAAGATAATTGTGTCATCTGCATATTGTAGTATGGACAAACCATCATCTATAAGGTGGGGGACGACACCTCTTATCTGACCATCGGCTTTTGCTCTGTTAACTAGAAGAGCTAGCATATCAGCAATGATGTTGAATAAGATTGGTGACATTGGATCTCCTTGTCTGAGTCCACGTTTGGTCTGGAAATAGGGTCCAACGTCATCATTGACTTTGATTCCCACACTTCCTCCGGTGACCATAGTTTCAACCCATCGACACTATTTGGGGGAGAAACCTTTCATTCGTAGCGTTTGTCGTATGCCTTTTCAAAATCAATTTTGAAAATGACACCATCTCTCTTTTTGGTGTGAAGTTCATGGATGGTTTCGTGTAAGATAACGACCCCTTCCATTATGTTCCTTCCTGGCATAAAGGCAGTCTGCGTTGGTCTCACCACCGTTTTAGCTACCCCTGTTCGGCTGAGCTTATCAGCACGGCTTATCAGCCGTGGAACAGTGTTTTTCTTTCACAGCAAATCAGCCACAGCCGGCTTATAAGCCAAAAAACAGCCTGCCGAACAGGGCCACCATATTAAGCCTGTTTGTGTCCACTTTAGTGAATATTTTAAAACTCACATTAAGAACACAAATTGGCCTGGGCTTGAAATGTCTGTTCAGGCAAAGAGATGGGTGTCACTGACTTCATCGACTCCAAGGCCTGTGACAAACCGGTGCATGAGGTAGCTATTATATACAAGAAGTTATTACATACACCTGTATATATATAATATGCATGACTGGACTGATTACGAGTTCGTTGATGTGCAGGTGATCAGGGAGATGACTGACGGAGCTGGTGTCGACTACAGCTTTGAGTGTACCGGACTCAACGATGTGCTGAGAGAGGCCTTCGTGTCCACGCATGATGTACTACGCTGTGCTTAATTAGTTTTTTTTGCTTCTAGGAGTACTAGTTAATAATCTCTTTATATTAATTAACTCTCTGAAATGGAATGAAGAAGCAAAGTCATGCGCATACTCTACGTGTATGTATATATGCAGGGTTGGGGCCTAACGGTGGTGCTGGGGATCCACGCGACGCCCAAGATGGTGCCGCTACACCCGATGGAGCTCTTCGACGGCCGTCGGATCACCGGCTGCGTCTTTGGTGATGTCAAGGGCAAGTCTCAGCTGCCTGCCATCGTTGACAAGTGCATCAACGGGGTGAATCACACGCTCCCTTAATTTCTGCCGTATAATCACTTACCATCTTTAATCTGATGTGCTCCTCCTACTTTGTCGTCACACAGGACCTGAATATAAACTTTGATGGGTTCATAACACACAACATGCCCTTCTCGGACATCAACAAGGCCATCCAGTTGCTGGAGGAAGGCAAGTCCATTAGGTGCGTGCTCCATCTCTGATGGACCAGACATGGGAGATTGTTATCCTTGTTTAATTTGGTGATGACACAAATAAATATAGAATCCAGTGTTGAGTTGTACAATTCACATGTGCATCAGTACTATTTCTCTTGTAAAGAAGGGCGTGATTATTGTACAGAAATATTAGCAGTAGGAAACAGAGTAATTCACATGTGCACCAGTGCTATTTCATTCTTCTGTGTTTGTGCTGTAATATATCTCAAGTTATCTCCATTAAGTGGATGTATTCCCAGCTATTAACCAATACTGTCATTCTTCTTTTTTTGAGGCAATGCCATTCGGCGAGCTTTATTTATTCATAAGAATATAGTTATACATCACTCATAATGAATTCAAGAATAAAATTAGGGGGTTTATCGACCCAAATACAATATTGTTTCAAAATGAAAACTCGCCTCATGTGCTATTTGGTTGGCATACCTTTGACAATGCTCAATGGAGACATCGACGAAATCCCTCCACAAAGAAAAGCAACACTGCCACTCTTGATTGCGCTAGACAACTCTATGTGCTACATCAACAGGGCAGGCCTTGGTGTGTGTTTGTGTGGGCGGGTGGGTGCAGGGTTAGGGATGTTGGGTTTGTGGGTTGACCCTAATTGCCAAATTCTGCGTTTTCTCTCAATATTAGTTTGACCTCAAAAAGCCTAACAAAATTTTTATCTAAACAATTCCTATTGTTTAAATCTTGATAAAATCAAAATTGTCTCCCCCCACACCAAATTAGTAAACCTTAATTTGGTCTTGCATCAAATCTAGTTAGCCTAAAACACCATTGAAAATGTGAACCTAAACAAAACTCTTTTGTTGTTGTCGGATAGTCCGGTGCACATTGTGATGGGGACAGGGTTTCCGATCTTGCGTCAACTTTAAGATAACTATCGATTTGGGCGAAGAGCGACACACGACCCGACTTTAGATCACAAAGACCCGAACCCTGCAACCTTAGCACCATGTCTCCTATGGTTCTTGATCATGTCACAATCTAGTTGACCTCGCCAAGAAGGCTAATCCCTGCTGCGAATCAAAGAACACAAGCAAGAATGAGATAAAACACAATTCAAGTAAAGTGAAAAATTATTGATGTATGATTAAAATATCAAAGTGGGGTTTCACAAACCGATAACGGCGACTTTTCAAAGACAGATTAATTTAAAGCAAAACCTAAACCCTAGCATGGACAGCGGCTAATGATTATATAGTCTAAGGGGCATCCAAGGACCCCCCCTATTTGCGTCCCTAAGAAGTCCTGGTACATTATACGGCCCAAAAGATGGCGATGTAGCGTCCCAACAAATTTTACACGTCAACTTGTTTCAACAATTCCCGTTCATTCTGAAGAAATTTTCATATGGAACTAGCTCTATTGGTTATCTTATCAAATTATCTTTCTATCCATGTGTGGATTGTCGAAAATGGAGTCTATGTGCGGCCTAGGCATCCGTTTTATTATAGGCTACTTCTGGAATTCGAGATGGACTTGAGCTTGACATGGACTGGGCCTCCAACTTGACTTGGATGCCCTTGCTGGCCTCCTAATGGCCAAGGAGGAGGATGTGCAAGGGCTTCCTTGGTGTGTTCTCCATCTTCTTGGGGTATGCTCCAACTTGGGCCAGGGTTCCAAGGGTGAACATCAAGCCCACGACGATATTGTAGCACCTGGCAGAAACAACAACAGCATGTCTCGATGATTTGGAGGCCTTGCCGACATTATCTTGAGGTCAAACTAGATCCATTTTAAAACTTATCAAAGAAGCTTTCCATCAAGTGCTCATGGACCTCATACTCACTCCGAATGAAGGATTTATGGCCATTCCAATGAAGTACCGTCGAGCCGCTGATGATATGAATGTTTAACTTTGATGAACTTGCATTTTGAGACTGGTTTTTTTCATGGCATATCCATTCTCTACCATCATCACCATTGTTCCTATGCACATTTGAAATACCAATATTTGGTAGCAATCAATGCTTAGTTTTATCATTACGCAAATATAGGAACGAGCTCACCTCATAATCAATTGTTGTATTCGAAGGTGTTATGTCCTCATCACACTGCGAACGGTCTCACAAGCTCGTTGAAGTCTAGAACATCTTGACTTAATCCCCACCTTGATAGATCAATGCCTACTGGATGGTCCGTGCTTCTCGGCGGTTAATCCAATATGCTAGTCAAAATCAATGCCATCATCTCCCCTTCCCCAACTTGAATGATCCAGTACCTCTCAAAAAGTCCATGCCACACCCCATGGACGATCCACCAGAGCACGCCGATACATGTTCCATGCAACTTGTGTGGTGTCACACACCTGTCCTCCTCAGCTCCACATGGCAGCCCTACCCCCTACACCTCCCTCACTATCCCTCTTTCACTTCTCACCCTCATTGACCTTATCCCTTGTCGCTAGCAGTACTTAACTCAACTAATCCAACCATCAAAATAGTATAAAATGACAACTTCATATCTAACACCATAGCCACAAGGCTTGATCTAACAAGTACCATATATAATTTTTTGTGTCCCAACGTCTTTTATAAGGAATATAGATGATTTGGTGCACAAACACTATGAATGCTAAAGGAGCAACAATAGCCTATAAGTCTAAGGATTAATGATACATTGGCAGGGGCTTATCTGAACATATTAACATGATTCCAAGTAAGGGACACATGGGACGTCATGCTTAGTTTGCTTCTAGGAGTACTAATAACCTCTTTAGTCAACTCTCTGGTGAAATGGAAAGAAGCAAGTCATGGGCATACTACATGTATATATGCAGGGTTGGGGCCTGACGGTGGTGCTGGGGATCCACGCGACGCCGAAGATGATGCCGCTACACCCGATGGAGCTCTTCGACGGCCATTGGATCACCGGCTGGTGAGGGCAAGTCCCAGCTGCCTGGCATCGTCAACAAGTACATCAACGGGGGGTGCGTCACATGCTGCTTTAATTTCTGTCATAAAATCGCTACCATCCTTTCAAGTATAAAAGGAGAAACTGTCTTCCCTAGTTATGGAACAACTTAACAATAATGGTCTCTGGACTTTATTCAAAGAAAGACCAATGATCTCTGGTGACAAGGATCATGAATGCCAATTCTTTGCCAATCGAAGAGGCACCTAACTAATTATTATGCTCTCCTACTTCGTCATAGGACCTCAATATAAACTAATTATTCTGTGCTCCTACAAGATGCTCCTCTTTGTGTGCGAGAGTCCTCAAAGGAAGGTACTTCCATGAGTCGGATTCCATGAGGGCGACGAGGAAGAAGCATGCTAGCCAGATGTTGCGTGCTATTCTGGCGGGAAGAGCCTGCATATTCACTACCAAGGTAAAAATGCTGACTTAGGTGTTATTACTCGATAAAGCGATGCCTTCTAGAATAATGACCCTAATCAAAGTGATGCAACAGAACAATAGTTAGGACCTTAAAAATTTCATTACATTTAATAAAGAAAAACAATTAATAAACATTACCTCGAACAAATATAATAACCACTCCATCATGTTATACTAGATATTATGTGTATATTATATTTCTCCCGTGACTTCTGTAGATCAAGCGCTTGGTACATCATATCATTAGAAGCAGTCTCTTTTCATCTAAAAGGGGGAGGGTTAATAGCAAGAGTGAGTACAACGTACTCAGCAAGCATATGGTAAATCAAATGAAATGCATTCCTAGCCATTTTGTCGTATCACTTCTCAATCATAGATCATTTATTAAAAGTTGCACATTTTAGAAAAATAAGTTAACAAATCTATTATCACCTATAAGTGAGACAGAGCCTCCTATAGGCTCCCATAGCCTCCAATCTAAGAGATATGACGTGAATTCATGGTTTAACCCTGCGCAAGTTTGTATCACGTTACCCATGATTCTCTTGACCAATTTTCCATCACACTTCCTTAGGTATGACTCATGGTCAAGATACCGGACTTTCCACACTTCCGTATATTATATACATCCACATCTATCCACATGCGCTAATATATGCGCCTAGGTGTACTTCATCGACACCTGAATGGGGATTTATTTCATCACCCTAAACCTCTCCTCACTTACCATAGGGAGTATATAACAACATTCGTAGGTACCAGACTCGGCCCATCCCAAATGAGTTCACTTGTCGACACGGTTTCATACGGCCCATGAGTGAGAAGGGTTTGGTCCTTATATATTTATAGTTGATGTAGAGAGGGTTCGACCCACCCTTTTTCATCATTACATTCCATTGACTCTCTCTACACCAATCAATTATCATCAATTAACCCTTGATGTAACGACCCACCATTTTAGCTCATAGCTAATCATAGGTAAGTGCACAATAAAAGAGAAAATCATTTACAACAAGCAGGACAGTTGGCACACTTTGATATTAAAAAACACAAATCAATCCTTAATCCTTGATGGTGTTTAGGAACACTTGTAGACCAAGTTCACTCCACAAAAAAGGGTTCAGAAAACCATTCTTTACATATATAAGTACACTAGAGTACACAAGACTATAGCTACAGTTTCACCACTTGGTACAAGTGAGGTATAGCCATGCCCCTCTAGAAGGAGGCCAGCCAATCCAGTGGCAGCAACTAAGCGATCACACTGTCTAAGTCACCAGTCAAAAAAAACCCACACGCAGGGATGGAGGAGAGTAGTAGCAGTGTTAGGCACCCAGTAGAAGTGAAAGGAGTTACATCCCCATTGAAGTAGTAAACCAGCTCCTGACTCTCCAGTCCCCATTCAAGGTTGAGGCCTATCAAAAATACCTCTATCCAATCCTTCCTTGAGGAATTCATCAACCATACACACCAGTACACCATGGCCATATGAGCAATCAGGGAGATCGGCATGGGAGGAGAAAAGGGAGCTGGCCAGGGGAGGAGATCAAGTAGTCACAATCTGCAGGAAGGAGGAGTGAGTTGTATGGGATAATCAAAGTACCAGAGCTGAAGTAAACATGCCTAGCTTAAACATTTTGTTTCAGTAGAAATAAGAGCACAGAGCACTCACCTAAAAACTAATCTGTTTGCTTAGCTATCTCTATAAGTAGTAACTCAAGCAACCCTTGCATCCAGTAATACTATGACCACACCCTACAAAAATAGTGAAATTCTTTTAGTGTTTCTAAGTAGTAGTAAAACGTTATAGCATATAGAAATATAAAAATAAAACATGGTACATTCACTGAAGGAAAGTGAAGGGAGAGGAGCACTCACTGTCCAGATGCAGAGGTTGTCGCCAGAGCTCAAAACATCGCATAGCTTGTTCCTGCAGCAGTATCGGGGCTTCCTGGTCCCACTGCAGCACCACAGCCTCTGGGCACGGCATCATGGTGGAGCAGCCCGCCGCCGGCGCCCCAACCTGTAGTCCTGCACGCATAAGAGAGGGAGAAATCAAGGGGAGATCGAAGCGGAAAATCAGTGCATAGTAGCTAGAATCCACGTAGATTTGTTTTGGAGTAGGAATCTTTGAAAACCCCAACCATGGTTGCCGTTCTGGAGAAGGGGATAGGAAGCGGAGAAAGAGAGAGGGAGGAGAGGGAGAGGGAGAGGAAAAAGTCTACATCACCCCCTGAAGTATGGGGTGGTGTCTAATTTACCCCCTCAAGTATGAAACAGTCTAATTTACTTCCTAAACTTTTCAAAACTGTCTACTTTACCCCCTAGGGCAGTTTTGGATGGCGGTTTGATATAGTAACCATGGTTTTGCTACAGTAACCGAATTTTTAAAAAATCATAGTAAATCACAGAAAATTCGTAAAATAGAAAATCTAATTTTGTTGGACTCCACGTGAGTAGATCTACACAATGAACATATAATATGGTGTGCTTTAGTACAAAGTTTTTGCTGTAACTTTAAATTTATTAGGATTTTCCAATAAATTTAAAGCTACAGCAAAAACTTTGTACTAAAGCACATCATATTATATGTTCATTGTGTAGATCTACTCACGTGGAGTCCAACAAAATTGGATTTTTTATTTTATGATTTTTTTATGATTTACTATGATTTTTTAAAGATTCGGTTACTGTAGCAAACCGCCGTCCAAAACTGCTCCAGGGGTAAAGTAGACGGTTTTGAAAAGTTCAGAGGGTAAATTAGACCGTTTCATACTTGAGGGGGTAAATTAGACACCACCCCATACTTCAGGGGGTGATGTAGACTTTTTCCGAGAGGGAGAGAGGGGAGTGCATGTGTGTGTTCGTCACTGCCACTGGTCTGTTGACCCTGCTAGCTGGTACTGCTCTTGGGGCTAGAGCATCTCTAGCAGAATCTAAACGGACTACCTATTATATGCACTTCAGCAGATGAGAGTATTTGGATAGTAGCAGGCTACCTATCAAGCTACCTAAATTTATTGGCCTAACAAATTTCCTCTCAAACTACCTACATTTGTTGGGCCAATAAAAGTGCCTATCTATTTTTCCCATCATCTCTCTCCTTCCCACGTGCTCGGAGTCGCCCGACACCGCCCGCGCCTGCACCACGCCCTTGCTTGCGGCGGCCATCCCCGGCGGCGGTCATCCCCGTCACGCGGCCCTACCTGGTGGCGCACCTCCCCGGCGGTGCTCCTTCTTGCACACGAGCTTCCTCTCTCTCCATGGTGGCAATCAAACCTCCTGCTGGTTCCAGCCAGCGGATCTCTAGGCAATGCCCCTCGACCACCCCTCGGCATCCCCACCGGCGGACCACCAGCGCGGCTTCTCCCCACCGGTGCGACGCCCATGTCCCCACCGATGCGTCGCCCTTCTTCTAATCCAGCGGGCGGCTTGGGAGGCAGTGTTGCCCTTCTCCAATCCACGGCCGGCAGCAGGCCATCCGGCACTCCTACCGCAGATGGCCGTCCCGTCAGCGCCCCAGCCCCTCCCCGCTACTGCTTTGCGCCCCATCCCCTCCCCGCTACTACTTTGGCCGAGTTCATTAATGGCAAAAGAAGGAAGGAAGGGGGTGACATGTGGGCTCCACATGTTATTGGCTGTTAAACTGAATTTGAGAGCCGTGATTTAGGTAGTATTGCTAGAGTTGGAAGCAAAATTTAGATAGTATAAAAATAGTAGGCACATTTAGGCAATCTGTTTAGGTAATACTGCTAGAGATTCTCTTGCAGGGTACTAGTACTAGCACTAGCACAGAGGAGTGTGGATTCTTCTTAAGTGGTTCAGCTCACGTGTAAACAAAGGGTAGATTACAAGTGTTTGCTAACGATTAATAATCAACTAACTGCACGTGACTCACTATGTATAAATCACAGCACAGGCATATTTGAGATTATGCACTAATGAGTATCCTGGCCATAGGATGACACGGCTTCATAGATAGACTATTTAAGTTTATTTACATGTATCTTTTTTATACTAAATACCAATGTATAAATATTACTATTACAGGAGTCAAGCTAAAACATTAGAAAGATATCTTAAAAGGTGACATCAATTCAGTATAGTAGGAAGTTTGCGGGTTTGCTCTCCCAACAGACGACCTCTTCAGATCATGGACCGTGGAAGGCAGTGTGGAAGGTGGAGGTCCCTCCTAAGGTGAGGGTGGGTCCGACACTACCCTCGCCACCGCCGTCGAACCAAGCCTCATAGTCCGATGCCTAACCCTAGGCTAGGGTGTTTTCATGCGTGGTGCATGGTATGACGGCAACATTTTTGTTGCCTCGGTCCAACGGTCCTCTGAGACCACCTTATGCCAACTCCAAATGTGTTCCAACACTTGTGTAGGCGAATTAGCTTTTACACAACCATTTTCAAAGGGGTTTTCACGTCTTACTATGTCTAATACATATGCAATGAATTGATCCACCTGGTGGAAGTTAGATGACCGCATTAAAATTTCGAGTTCCCCTCTTAATAGTACGGCGATCTATCAAAAACCTGATCACGCACTCTGTTGTGTTTTGATCAGCAAAACAAAATGCCCTAGCCTATACTTTTTCCTTGAGCCTATGCACTTTGTTTTTCTCTTTCTTCTTTTCCAAGAATTGAGCACTGGATCATCATTTGTCCACCAATCATCCCTCCATGAGTGTCATCTTCCTCAACAGGTGTGGGATATAACCTATCTCAATTATAACACTTAGAGTAGAGGTTAGTCCACTAGTTGCCTTAATTTCCAAAACCAAATATAGGGCTTTCAAATAGATCACAAGACAGACTCCACATAGTTTAGGGATTAAAGGCCTGTTTGATTGAGTTGTTGCTTCTAAAAAATGCTACTGTGACCTATGGGCTGTAGAAAAACTATTTGGGTTGTGGGCTGTGAGAAAGCTCAAAACCATTCAATCGAGCAGCTATGGTTCTTGGAAAAGCTGTTGTTAGTGGGTCTCAAATGTCATCTGTAACACCCCAGGTGTTTGGCTTCCATATTTGCACTTGCATTTCATAAGCATGGGCATCATTCATTTCATTTATGCATTTGTTGAACTGAAAAATGAGTATGCAACATACTCAAATGTACTTGTTTCATAATTGGTTTCTTATGAAATGTGGTTGGTGTAGCATGTAGATGCAACACGAGTTTCTCATGCATTGAAGCATGGAAATATTGTTAGTATAGCATGACAAGCTTAATTATTGCAACAAAGTCTTGAAACATATGAAACATGGTACTGAAACAAATGGAGTGAATTGCTTGTTTTGCTTGTCTCAATATATGTGACACTTGGAAATTTGTGTAACCAATGTGTAGAGGGCTTAATTATGTCCTAATACACCTTAACTATACTTGGAATAATTAATGGAACAATGTTCATGTTAACCAAAATGACCAAATTGTCCACCTAAGTGATGTTGATTGGGTGTTCACCTCTAGAGTACTTTTGTTTGACTATTTAAAAAGTCCAACCTGGATGTGTCACCTTAATCAAAGTTGTAGTACTTTTGTTAGGGAACAAAAGTTGTTTTAGAGCCATCTCATGAAAATGACCAGAAGACTCTCAAAAGTGGCCCACAAGTCAGTTAAGGGGCTGTTTTAGGACTTAGCAATTTTGGTTAAGTCAGATGCAGTAACAGTTTCAAGGTAACCATCTTTAGAGCACTATATCTTCCAAACTAAGCCGAACCAGCTTGAGCTGCAATTGACAAAGTTGTAGGCCTCACATAGGTCTATATTTTTGTTAATTACGCCTTTTGCTGAAACGAGCCGATTTAGGAGATAATGGACGCACAAAACACCCTATCAGTCGCTGCCCTAACTGAATCGGGCGCCATCAGTTCAAAGGAGCCGGCTTCAATGGCCAACTGGCCTCAGGCCATGGCCACCGTGTGGGCACGCCATGGCATCCATACGCCGGCCGTGGGCCCACCGGTTAGGTCACGAGAGCGTCAAGAGCGCCACAACGACGTTGTCCATCTCCTTCAATCGCCCTGCTTCCCTCTCGTTCTCTCCGCGTAGAGGACTGAGTCGCCATCTTTGTCGCCATTGCTCCACCTAGTTCGTGCGCGTGTCACAGCATCGCAGCCCACTACTCCGTTAACATGCTCAAAAGGTAATATAAAGTTCTAGGAGCAAAAAATATGCCACTGAAATTTTAGATTATTTTTTCGTATCTTAACCATTCCAAATATTAAAACTCAAACTATAAATTTGTAGGCCTCTCTAAGGGCTACAACTTTAGTATAAAATATATTTTCATTTGACATCATATAAAAACGATATCATTTCTCTAATGCGATAAATGGTAATACACAATTATTATGCTGCTGAAAATTTATATTATTTTTTGGTGCATTTTAACTATTTCAAATGCAAAAGCTTAAAACTACAAAATTGTAGATTCCATTGAGGGCTACAACTTTCATATAAAAAGTATCTTTATTTGACGCCATAAAAACGCTAATATTTTTCTAACGTGACAAGCACTTGTGCGTAGTTGTTATGGTCCTGAAATTTATTATTAATTTTTGAGCATCTTAACATCCTCAAATGAAAAAACTCAAAACTACAAAGTTATAGATCTTATCGAAGGCTACAATTTTCATATAAAGTTCATCTTCATCCGACATCATATGAAGGAGTCATGAATTTTCGAACATTTTGTCTTGTCACGCCGTTCCCGGTGGCGCGACAGAATAGTACTGTCATGCCAACGGGAGTGGCGTGACAGCGTTTTCCACGTCGAAAACGCCGTCTAACGTGGCGGACTTTGCCGCGCCAATACATATGGTGCGACAATGTTATTTGGTCGCGCCAGCGTCGCTGGCGCGACTAAAAGGGTTAGGTCCGAAAATATTTTTTAGGTGAGATTATTTTTGAAATATTGAATAAAAAAGGATTAAAATATAAAAATCGCTCACACCTCACCTACAGCTCCGCCACCACCCCCACGAACCTCAGCAGCCGAGCTCAGGGTAAGCGGCTTTGCCGGCTTCGTCCCGCTCGGATTTCACCAAAGCGCTGCCACCCTCACGGCCCTCCGTGGCCGGCACTGCACAGCGCTTCCCCCTCTCATCTGATCCTCGTCTCGTCTTCCCCATCATGTAATGGGGACGTGATTTTCGATCTTCCGTCAGGTTCAAGATAACTATCGATTTAGTCGAAAGCGACACACCGATCCGGCTTCAAATCACAAAGACCCGAATCCTGCAACCTTAGCACCACGTCTCCTCTGGTTATCAACCGTGTCACAATCCGGTTGACCTCGCCATGAAGGCTAATCCCTGCTGTGAATCGAAGAACACAAGCAAGAACAAGATAAAACGCAACTCAATTGAAGTGACATTTGCAGATGAATGATTAAGCACTCGAAGTTGGGGTCTCGCAAACCGAAAGACGGCGACTGTCAATGGACAGAATAATCTAAGCAAAACCCAAACCCTAATATAGGCGGTGGCTACTGATTATAAAGCCTAAGGGGCATCCAAGGACCCCTACTCACGTCGCTCAGAAGTCTCGACACGTTACAAGGGCCAAACGGCCCAAAAGACAGCGATGCAGCGCTCTGACAGATTCTGGACGTCAACTTATTTCGTCGATTCCCGTTGACTCCAATGGAATTTGGACCTCAAACCAAAGTCATTGGTTAGCTTATGAAATTATCTTTCTATCCATATGTGGATCATTGAAAACGGAGTCCAGATACGTCTTGTGCGTCTGTTTTACTACAGACTAGTCTTGGAGCCCGAGATGGACTTGAACTTGATATGGATTGGGCCTCCAACTTGGCTTGGACGCCCTTGCTTGACTCCTAAAGTGGTGGCCAAGGAGGAGGGCATCCTTAGGCATCTCTTAGGTGTTCTTCATCTTCTTGTGGCGTGCTCCAACTTAGGCCTGGGTCCTAAGTGTGAATAACAAGTCCGCAACAACGCTGTAGCACCCGACAGAAATAGCGGTGGAATGTCTCAATGATTTTGAGGCCTTACCAATGTGATATTGAGGTGGGACTAGATCTATTTGAAAGCTTATCAAATAAGCTTTCCATCAAGTGCTCATTGACCTCAATCGCACTCTGGATGGATGAGTTATGGTCTTCCCAATGAAGCACTATCGGGCTGCCAACGAACCGAAAGTTCAACTTTGATCGACTTGGACTTTGAGACACATTTGTACCTACATTCAAATAATGACATGTACATGTGAAACCAAGTGAATTGTATCCAAAATTACTATGCAAATGTAGGAACGAGCGCACCTTATAATCAATGGTCATATCCGATGGTGTCATGTCCTCATCATCCTCCCCTTCTTGACAACAAACCGTCCTCGGTTTGAGCTTAGTTGGAGGACAGATTGTAGGTAGTAGCCAATATTGCTCCCCTTCTTGAAATTTAACCTGTTGCTTTATAACAAAACTTGGGGATCTTGACATGACATGATTATATCTATTGTGGGCCTCAAAATTATCAAATTGTTGCACAACAAAAGGAGATTTCAGATTTGAACAAATATAAACTCTGTGTACCATATACTCTCCTTTATTATTATATTTGCCAATAAAGTGAAATGTACATCTAGATAACCATGACAAATCAGTAAACGTAAATTTCTCTTCCAAAGTAGTAAGAGCACATAGAGTATCAAACTCAATATAACCCAAAGTATCTAAAGAATATAATAATTTTAGCTCATCTTTTTCAGCAGCAATGGGAAGTAAATTCTTATTTTTAGCACAAGTATTTGGTTCTAAAACAAAAGCATCATGCTCATTCAAATTCTTATTTTTAGCACAAGTATTCGGTTTCAAAACAAAAGTGGCATGCTCATTCACTAGTCGTGGTATATGTATATTAAAAGCATTCTCACACAACTCTTCTTTATCACAAGCACTGTTAGAACAATTATTTTATGATAAAGGAAATTCAGATTTTGTGTCCACTAAATGTTGCTCTATTATAGCATGAGTGGTGGACAAATTCAGCACATCATCACCAATTTGAACGTTATCATATTTTGTAGCTAGCATAAAAGGATCTTCTAGCTTAGATACTTGGTGATTTTTATTTTTAATATCAACCTCTTTGTTCTTAGTAGAAACACCCTCTTTATGAAGTTGTACAATTTTAGTCGAGTTTAAAAGTTTACCATGCTCTAAAGTGGGTGTGGGAGATGGTGGTGAAGATGCTGCTATAGCGGTGGAAACGGCCACTCGTCTGCTTATGGCAGTCTCGATCTTCGCGAATGCTTGCTCCACCCTTGCTAAAACCTGGTTGAAGTTGTCACCAATGTTGGTCTGGTTCTTTTGTTGATGTCCCTGTAATTCTTTTTCTGCAAGCATAGCTAGCTGAAACAACTGGTTTGTAGTGTTAAAATCTTTATAATAAACAATATCCTAAATTTCACGTCTCAAACCACCATAAAAACGACACACTTTATCCTCTGAATCCTCCTCTATCCCACAACATATTGCACACTTTTGAAACTCTACATAATATTCCTGGACAGACATATTACCTTGCTCTAAGCGTTGCATTTTACGTTTATAAGATGGAGGAATAAAATGAACATGCATTGCTTCTTTAAGTCTATCCCATAATTGAGGTTGTTGATGCAAATTGCCTAGTTCTCGCCACTAGAATTGAGCAAAATATTTAAATTCCCTAGTGGCATATTTAACTCTATGTTTCTCAGGAATAGTTGTGACTTAAACTCTTGTTCTACAGTCATCTCCCAATCTAAATATTTTTCTCCATCATAAAATCCAGAATAGAATGGTATGGTTAATTTACCTCTCATACCTTGATGATTATAGTCAATATGTGATGGCAGATTGTTCATCATGCGGTCCATCCATGCAAACATCTGAGCCATGATTTCCTGTAATTCACTCTTAAACAGAAACTCGTTGTTTGGCATATATTGTTAGAATCAAAATAAATACCCTATCAACTATTTATGGGTCAGTGGAATCAAACCCTCACACACGTCTTATCGAGTTCTTACCAAGTTCTTACCAACGCAAGCAGTGGATGGTACAACCGACGGCTGGTTCGTGATACCGATGAGGGCGTGGCACTGAGATTGTAAGGATCTTTTTCTGTACTGATCTAAAGTATATATGTGGAGCTTGGAAGGCACACAAAGAACAAATATATATATGTGGCACACAATTCAGTAACAGATAGCAATATTGAATAAATGTCCAGAGCACTTGTCCTAATTGCTGGCCTATACGTGTTCCTACACCAGTTGTGACAAACAAGAGAGTGAAACAAGTATGAAAGGTAGCAACGGAAATACGGACAAGGTAAAAAAGGCACCACAAATAATAGAGCTATTGACGTGTTCCTCTTATGTGCTTTACTTTCTCTTATCTTCTCTTTTCTTTTACTATTTTTTTCTTTTCTTTTTTTGTCCAAACTTTTTTCTTAGATTTTCCTCTTTTGATATTTTTTTTCTCATCAAGGATCACACAAGAACAAATCTTAAAAAATTTGAGCTTAATTGGACAAAAGATGTGGCCTATACAAATTCAGGATTGTGATCTAAAAAGCTGGCCAAAACTTGTGGGCCCTGAAACTCGATGTTCCTGATTGAATTTCGTAATTCTAAATTTTGTGAACCCAGCTATGCTGGGATGAAACAGATCTAAATTTTTTAGCGTTCTCCGTAGATATAAAATTTGCCTCGTTTCGAGTTCGGATGCAAAAGTTATGACTGTTTTATGAAAACTGCTCGAATCAGGGTTTTATGTGAACGTAAGATGCAAACTGATGATCTGACGGGATGATGGCGGATAGAGGGATCAATATAAATTAGAAAAAAACACAAACTAAACCAGCAACAAGACCTTGACCTAGGACACAAACTCAACACGGCGGACTCTAAAACTGAAATATGCAAAGGCTATGGCGCGGCTGGTTGTAGGACAGGAAACAAATATGGCGGTAGACTATGGGACGAAGGCAAAAATCAACTAAACTAGGATAAATATGAACTTAACGGTATACCTTAGCTCTGATACCACTTAATGGGGACGTGATTCCTGATCTTCCATCAGGTTCAAGATAACTATCGATTTGGTCGGAAGCGACACACCGATCCGGCTTCAAATCACAAAGACCCGAATCCTGCAACCTTAGCACCACGTCTCCTCTGGTTATCAACTGTGTCACAATCCGGTTGACCTCGCCACGAAGGCTAATTCCTGCTGTGAATCAAAGAACACAAGCAAGAACAAGATAAAACGCAACTCAATTGAAGTGACAATTGCAGATGAATGATTAAGCACTCGAAGTTGGGGTCTCGTAAACCGAATGACGGCGACTGTCAATAGACAGAATAATCTAAGCAAAACCCCAAACCCTAACATAGGCAGCGACTACTGATTATAACGCCTAAGGGGCATCCAAGGACCCCTACTCACGTCGCTAAGAAGTCTCGACACGTTACAAGGGCCAAACGGCCCAAAAGATGGTGACGCAGTGCCCTGACACATTCTGGACGTAAACTTGTTTCATCGATTCCCATTGACTCCAATGGAATTTGGGCCTCAAACCAAATCCATTGGTTAGCTTACAAAATTATCTTTCCATCCATATGTGGATCATCGAGAACGGCGTCCAGATGCGTCCTGTGCGTCTGTTTTACTACAGACTGGTCCTAGAGCCCGAGATGGACTCGAACTTGATATGGATTGGACCTCCAACTTGGCTTGGACGCCCTTGCTTGACTCCTAAGGTGGTGGCCAAGGAGGAGGGCATCCTTGGGCATCTCTTAGGTGTTCTTCATCTTTTTGGGGCGTGCTCCAACTTGGGCTTGGCTCTCAAGTGTGAATAACAAGTCCGCGACGACGTAGTAGCACCCGACAGAAATAGTGGCAGAATGTCTCAACGATTTCGAGGCCTTGCTAATGTGATATTGAGGTGGGACTAGATCTATTTGAAAGCTTATCAAATAAGCTTTCCATCAAGTGCTCATTGACCTCAATCGCACTCCGGATAGATGAGTTATGGTCTTCCCAATGAAGCACTATCGGGCTGCCGACGAACCGAAAGTTTAACTTTGATCGACTTGTACTTTGAGACACATTTGTACCTACATTCAAATAATGACATGTACATGTGAAACCAAGTGAATTGTACCCAAAATTACTATGCAAATGTAGGAACGAGTGCACCTTATAATCAATGGTCGTATCCGATGGTGTCATGTCCTCATCATCACGCCTAGATGCTCTCATGAAGATGTTACCTAATGCGCTGTCTGTGGCCGCGCGGCTCTGCTGGCGTGAGCGGAGGGGGCACAGGAGGAGGAAAATGGGGCGAGTGAAGAGGGTGAGCGCGGCGCGGGACGTTATGGTGAGCGGGCGCAGGTGCGGGGCCCACCGAGTGCCACCCGGCGGCCGACGCCGGCGTACGGGCGCCACGGGGCGGGGGAGCCCTGCCATGGCCAGACGCGGCGCGAGCGCGCATGGGAGTGGGGAAGGGGACAGTGCGGACGCGGGCCGGGCCGCAAGCGCTGGCGGGCCGAAAGCGGGGCGCCGGCCCAGTAACACTGAAAAACCCTTTTTCTTTTATAAATAAATTTCCAGATTTTCTAAATCATTTTAAATTGAATTTTTGGAGAGGAAAAATGTATTTTCCAAAGTTGACCTCAAAACAAAAGTTGTTCAAAATTTAATTCTCTACAACTTTTATTTAGGGCATTTTTCAAAATTCCAAGCAGATTTTGAATTAAGGATTTAAAGTCAAAATTTTAATTAAAAACCCATTTTCAAGAATATTTTTAAAAGCAAAATTTGGGGAGATTTTGAATACAAAAGTTGCTCCAAAAATCATGCTAATTAATTCTAGGATATTTAAAATTATTGCCAAACAAGTTCTACAACTTTAGCAAGCAAATACAACTATTATGCTTCAAACAGATGTTTTTCACACTTCAATTTAATTTCAACTTATATTGCATGCGATGATGAAAAAAATGAATGTGATTCTAATGCTCATGCTTTGGGATGTTAATGCATGCTTAACACCCAGGGGTGTTACACTTCCCATGCCACCTGCCGGTGCGAGGAATCAAAGATGCGAAGCTCAGGGCTAGGTTAATTGGAGGGCAGGGAGGCGGTGGTCTAGCGCATGGGCGGCCGTGGAGAGTGCGCTCAAGTGAGTTAAGATGAGTAGCTCCGATCGGTGGAGACAACGTGAGCGTGTGCACACAAGTGACGAGATGTGAAGGCTTGGTGCGATGCATTTGAATGGAGCGGCCAGACCGAGCGGGGCTCACCAGCATCGGCTAGCGGGGACAAGGCAAGGCAGAGAGGGACCCCATCGCCGTTGTGATTGGCTGGTGACCAGGTATGGTGGCAGTGGCATACACCCAAGGCATGACTTGGTAGGTGGATCAAAAGGGTGAGGCGGCGCCACGTAGACCGAGCGATGGCAGCCGTGACCTCTACTCGACCCGGCGCACGGCACAACGGGAGCTAGGCCACGGCTAGCCGGGGCTAGCCAACACCAGGCCGAGGCGTAGCGCGGCACCACCCAGACACACGAGCCGGCCAGTAGCAACAGGCCCGCCATGGCCTGAGCCCAGCGCCCGCAACACTCGCGCGCACGGTGACCGTACCCACGGGGCCAAATAGCCAAAAACAATGGCGTGCACGGAATTTGAAGCGACTCGAAAGCGCTAACCAACACGAATAAAGTTGAACCAACTTCACTTCTCTAAAATCGACATTATCAGCTAGCTAGAGAAGCCATCGCCATGACCGAATAGCAACCAGAGAGCGAGATACATGAATGCCAACATGGCTTTGCCACTGGAACGCTGGTTCACGAACAGGGCACCACAGACATGTTCCAGTGCGTTTCAATGAAGTTTGAGCTATTTTTAGGAGTTCAAGTTGATATCCAACCCAGCTGTAACCTACACCAAGCTCAAATGCTCACTTTAATATAACCAACTATGCAAAACATGATGTTATTGTTTAGGTATTTTCGTTGAAATTTAAATGCCAAAGCAGCATTGTCTATTATCATTCAGACTTAAAAGAATTCAAGGTTTTAGTTAGAGCTAACATCCCTTAGCACTTTCACCTCAATTCTTAAAAGGTCTAAACCTTGTCGATCCCAACTAACAAACATAGCATGACATAGCCCATACCTCATACTAACTCATAGAAACAAAATTTGTAGACATTGTTCAATGATTTTTGCACATTTTAATTCTCCAAAAATGGTACTTTTAATTATAAACTATATTGCACTTATGGTTATAGAAATTGTTTTTCATGCCAAATAATTAAACAATTTATTCTATTTTTTCATATTAGGACTTCGCAAGCACCTTAATTAAGTCACAATATCCATTTGATTTCTCTTCATAAAGATGAGACATACAATTTGATTATCACTTCATGTGAGTTTAAAATTTTAAAACCTGAAAACTTGGTTTATTAATTTCTTTTGAGGCCTTAACCAAGGCACTAAACGAGCTCGTAACACCGGAGGTGTTACAATACAATTGCACAACACGGCGGCCTCATCTCTTCGACAAGTGGTGTCCTGACTCTTCCAGATGGAGGAGGCCCAAACAAGAGGAACACAGTGGGTAGCCTCATAGATGATGTGCTTGTCCAGATCCCCCGCTGCCTCCTAGACTAGTCCTTGTGCTACTGCTAGTTTGTATGTCACTCCTAGAAGCACATCTTCTCTGACTCTGACCGCCGTAAGGAGATTTCCTAGATTGTTGTTGGCTTCTTCTACGACAGCTGGTGGAATGGCACCCCACTTCACCAGCATCACCGGTGAATGGCCCTCCTTGTCCTTCTTGCCCTTTCCCCTTGACAAAATGCTAGTAACAGATTGTTGTGGCAGCCTCATCCTCTACTGGTGTCCTGGGCCTGATGGATTACGTCGCTATGTTGTCTATAATCCGACAATAGAGAGGTGGCTTGAACTTCCATGTAGCATCCGTTCTATTGGTGAGGCTTGCTTTGATTTTGATCCGACAATGTCCTCGCACTTCTATGTGATTGAATTTGTGGAGGAGGATGCAGGTGTAGGTGTGGAGATCTACTCATCTAAAACTACAACATAGATCTTTAAGGAATCTGTATGGAGCGAGGGTATTGTACTACGTTCAAAATCAAGAAGTGTTTTTCTTAATGGTTTTATACACATGCTTGAGTACTTTGTGGTAGTTGTTGTGGATATGGATTAAAAGACATGGAGAACGATTCCTAAACCACGTGGTGTTCAAATATACATCCATGAAGCTCAGGGTCACTTGTGTTTGTGTTGTGCTAATATTCACAATATGTCCTAGCTTTCAGTATGGATACTTGAAGACTATGGTACTAATAAATGGAGATTGAAACATGTTGTGAGCACGCAGGAGCCGTTTGGATAGAACAATATTAAAGTTGGTTCTAAACTTTGTGATGTGGACTATAGAGTGATTACAATTCACCTAGAATGAAATTTATTTTCTTTGTTGGAGAGGAAACACTAATTACATATGACATGTACTACCGAAAGGTTCATGTCATTAATGCCTGTGTGATCCGCTATCGTAGATCAAGAGGGCATCTGCATATGAATAGGACTTACTATCTTTCTTATATTCTCTTGTTCTTGGATTCATTAGCACATGCTTGAGTGCATTTGTTGTATTCATGACATGCCTTTGTTCAGGTAGGAAGTTATTTTAAATCTATATATAGGCCAATTTTGGCTTGGTAACTTAAGGAATGGTATGTTGAATATTATTAATTTTGTTACTTTGTTCAGGTTGTGGAGTCTGAGTACTTTTCAATAATTTTCCTACAATGGATAAGATGAAGAAGAGGGATTTTATGGTCATTGGCTTCCAATATGAAGGATGCACTAATTATATTTATTTTTCCATGCAAGCAGGAGTGCCCCATAGGAGAACAACTACATCATTTTTGTTATGTAAGTATATACAGATCAGTACCTTTATTATGCAATTTATGTACCGCTTGTGTTAGGACATCTCCAGTTCACAAAGTTATTATGTTAGAGTCCATTGTTACTATAAAAAGTACTCTTGTTTGTGGATGTGGTGTGTGGATGTAATGATTACTTAAAGCCCAGTTAAATTAGCATCATATTGTGAAAACTTGATGCAATTCTATCAGCATTGGATATAAGCGCCATTGATTGTTTTGTCATGTCACACCCAAAATTTCCTATTTTGAATTGTGCATGAAAAATACTAAATAAAATAAATGATTTTAATGTTTGAATAAATTTATTAGGTAAGTTAAGTTGTTGCTAATTTAAATATAGAAAATTGTGGTTTAAAACTTTTTTATATTAATTTGATAATGTGGTGTTTGTTTGACGCTTGATTTTGCTGTTGGTGAGTGCTATTATTTTCAAAATACCATAGGACGACGTTTACTTCTCACCGGAAGACTTTTTGGCATTTTCTGGATTTAAAATTTTAATTTCTGTGAGCTTCATCTTTTTCCTTGATCTCTTTATCAATCTTTTCATGAGCCCAAACCTATTTAGTTGAGTTCCTTATCTCTCCAAGAGTCTCCAGGATTTTTCCCGAGATTTTTCTGAGCTCCGAGCTATTTTTCACGGCCAAAAAGATAATTTTAGATTTCTAGAATTATTTTATTCACGGAATTAAAATAATCCTGAAATTAAGAAATTCTGAAAAGTTTGCAAACCCTACGACTATATATATGCCGGCGTAGCCCTCGACGCCCTGATTTCAGAAGTACAACCCTTATCGCGAGCCGCCGCTCGTAGCTCCCTCCACCTCTCGCCGAAGTTTTGCATCTACAGCTTGCGTTCCGGCGAACTTCCGACAAGCTTTTCCGACTAAATCGTCGCGTCCCGACGCCAGCCACCACCACCAAGAGGCAGCCCTCGTCGTTCTCTATACCGTGGTATATCCGTTTGCGTGAATCCATCGCTGTTTCATCGAGTTCCCATCTCATCTAGCTTCTCTCCGGCGAGGTTCCACCATGGCTGACCGGAGCTTCTCCAAGCCCAAGGTAGAAGATGATACTATTTACAATTTTGCCACTAAACATGTTTTGAGCATAAAATCTTCGTTTTAACTCCGATTTGACCCGTTCAAGTTGCGTTAGGTTCGTATTTGCGAGCTCTACATGTTAGTATAGCTGTACAGTAGGTTTGGAAAATTTAATTTTCAAGTTTATATTAAAGTAATTATTTATCTATACAAAATCTTAGAAAATTCATAACTTTTACTTTTTAACTCCGAATTTCGTGATCTTTACGTCTGTATGATCGTAGTAACGTGTAGAAGAGTTTTACAAACTTTTTATACTGTTTTGCTACTGTTGGTAGCAAAGTTGTGAGTGTTGTAAGATGAAAGTTTCGTATGTCCTAGTGCTTCACTTAGAAGAAGTGGTTATCTCTATGATTGGAAGTCTACTCATGTGCTAGTGTTGTTTTCTTGGGATCAGTGCTTTGTTGGATCATCTACAAGAAGCTCGGGTATTTGTCAAGACTGGTCTTCACTTCAAGCTATCATCAGTTGGAAGTTCAACATTCAATTCAACATACTCTATACAAGTTAGCATGGACGACATAGGAAGGAGATGTTGGAAGTCTATAGTCAATTTCATGGAAACTTAGATGACATCACCCCATATCAAGTATGTTTAGTAAGTTTTAAGTGAAGGACTTATCATTAGCAGCAAGCCTTAAAGAAAGTGTTGCCTTCAATGACATTGCCAGGTGGAACAAAATCTTTGTTAAGTAGGGTAGTGTCCGCTACCATCATTAATCTCAAGCGATGAGGTACGAAGAACTGAAGATCAAACTTTATCTTTCTTGTCATCTTTTGGCTATACTCAATTCTTGTCTTATATCTCATCAACGCAAAACCAAGAAGCATGAAGACTTGAAGATTAGTGTTATCTATCTCTCTAATCTCTCTGAATCTCATTTTTATCTTATCCTGTCTTTTTAGAGCAGTCTGTCTTCCATAGCTTATATCTCTATTTTTGGATGCCCAAAAATCATAGATAAATTATGGACACTAGCAGAATTTAATATCTTTCTCTGACGGTAAGAACCACCCTGATAGATATTATGGTTTGGGAGTTATGAAAATCACAAGGCGACGCATCTGTGCTGTCAGCAATCTGGAATAGTTTCTGTTGTGCACAGTTTTTGACTACCTTAACTGCAGAATTTGAAGAAGTGTTCTATAAGAAAGTTGTAGTAAATTTGATAAGCTTTCCAAGGTATAAGCTACAACATCATTGGATTCATAGAACTTGAGTTATAAATATATTTCTGCACTACCATTTTTCTGCTCGCGAGGAAGTGTAGGTTACTTGTTCTTGCATATGCTCATGAATCTCTTTGGGATGCCAGAAGAATATGATGGTAGTTATCACTCAGAAACAAATGCAATCTATCCATTGGTGTTCTCCAATTGATCTCTTCTTAAGATGGGTTATCGAACTAAAGACGATACAAGATGAAGGTTTTATACGTTCTATTTCGTCACCTAGAAGCATCAACTATCTACATGGTTGCAAAGTCATTATCGAGCACATGTATCTTTTCTCAGGGTTGGTAACCTGTTGGAACCATCTACAAGGATCGTAAGAGTCTAAAGGACACCTTTACAAAGTTGGTTTTGAGCTTGTGGCATCATCATTGGATAAGAGTTATCAGAGAAGTGTGAAGATTTGCAGATCAACTTTATCTTTCTCCTTGGTCTCTCCAAATCTCGGGACGAGATTTTTGTTAAGTGGGGTAGAATTGTCACACCCAAAATTTCCAATTTTGGATTGTGCATGAAAAACACTAAATAAAATAAATAATTTCAATGTTTGAATAAATTTATTAGATAAGTTAAGTTGTTGCTAATTTAAATATAGAAAATTGTGGTTTTAAACTTTTTCATATTAATTTGATAATGTGGTGTTTGTTTGATGCTAGTTTTTGGTGTTGGTGAGTGCTATTATTTTCAAAATACCATAGGATGACATTTACTTCTCACCGGAAGACTTTTTGGCATTTTCTAGATTTAAAATTTTAATTTCCATGAGCTTAATTTTTTTCTTGATCTCTTCATCAATCTTTTCATGAGCCCAAACCTATTTAGTTGAGTTCCTTATCTCTCCAAGAGTCTCCAGGATTTCAACATTCAATTCAACAGTTGGAAGTTCAACATTCAATTCAACATACTCTATACAAGTTAGCATGGACGACATAGGAAGGAGATGTTGGAAGTCTATAGTCAATTTCATGGAAACTTAGATGACATCACCCCATATCAAGTATGTTTAGTAAGTTTTAAGTGAAGGACTTATCATTAGCAGCAAGCCTTAAAGAAAGTGTTGCCTTCAATGACATTGCCAGGTGGAACAAAATCTTTGTTAAGTAGGGTAGTGTCCGCTACCATCATTAATCTCAAGCGATGAGGTACGAAGAACTGAAGATCAAACTTTATCTTTCATGTCATCTTTTGGCTATACTCAATTCTTGTCTTATATCTCATCAACGCAAAACCAAGAAGCATGAAGACTTGAAGATTAGTGTTATCTATCTCTCTAATCTCTCTGAATCTCATTTTTATCTTATCCTGTCTTTTTAGAGCAGTCTGTCTTCCATAGCTTATATCTCTATTTTTGGATGCCCAAAAATCATAGATAAATTATGGACACTAGCAGAATTTAATATCTTTCTCTGACGGTAAGAACCACCCTGATAGATATTATGGTTTGGGAGTTATGAAAATCACAAGGCGACGCATCTGTGCTGTCAGCAATCTGGAATAGTTTCTGTTGTGCACAGTTTTTGACTACCTTAACTGCAGAATTTGAAGAAGTGTTCTATAAGAAAGTTGTAGTAAATTTGATAAGCTTTCCAAGGTATAAGCTACAACATCATTGGATTCATAGAACTTGAGTTATAAATATATTTCTGCACTACCATTTTTCTGCTCGCGAGGAAGTGTAGGTTACTTGTTCTTGCATATGCTCATGAATCTCTTTGGGATGCCAGAAGAATATGATGGTAGTTATCACTCAGAAACAAATGCAATCTATCCATTGGTGTTCTCCAATTGATCTCTTCTTAAGATGGGTTATCGAACTAAAGACGATACAAGATGAAGGTTTTATACGTTCTATTTCGTCACCTAGAAGCATCAACTATCTACATGGTTGCAAAGTCATTATCGAGCGCATGTATCTTTTCTCAGGGTTGGTAACCTGTTGGAACCATCTACAAGGATCGTAAGAGTCTAAAGGACACCTTTACAAAGTTGGTTTTGAGCTTGTGGCATCATCATTGGATAAGAGTTATCAGAGAAGCGTGAAGATTTGCAGATCAACTTTATCTTTCTCCTTGGTCTCTCCAAATCTCGGGACGAGATTTCTGTTAAGTGGGGTAGAATTGTCACACCCAAAATTTCCAATTTTGGATTGTGCATGAAAAACACTAAATAAAATAAATAATTTCAATGTTTGAATAAATTTATTAGATAAGTTAAGTTGTTGCTAATTTAAATATAGAAAATTGTGGTTTTAAACTTTTTCATATTAATTTGATAATTTGGTGTTTGTTTGATGCTAGTTTTTGGTGTTGGTGAGTGCTATTATTTTCAAAATACCATAGGATGACATTTACTTCTCACCGGAAGACTTTTTGGCATTTTCTAGATTTAAAATTTTAATTTCCATGAGCTTAATTTTTTTCTTGATCTCTTCATCAATCTTTTCATGAGCCCAAACCTATTTAGTTGAGTTCCTTATCTCTCCAAGAGTCTCTAGGATTTTTTCCATGATTTTTCTGAGCTCCGGGCTATTTTTCATTGCAAAAAAGGTAATTTTAGATTTTCTGGAATTATTTTATTTGCGGAATTAAAATAATCCTGAAATTAAGAAATTCTGAAAAGTTTCCAAACCCTACGACTATACATATGGCGGTGTAGCCCTCGACGCCCTGGTTTCAGAAGTACAACTCTTATCGCGAGCCGCCGGTCTTAGCTCCCTCCACCTCTCGCCGAAGTTCTGCATCTACACCTTGCGTTCCGGCGAACTTCCGACGAGTTTTTCTGGCCAAACCGTCGCGTCCCGACTCCAGCCACTACCACCCAGAGGCAGCCCTCGTCGTTCTCTACACCGTGGTATATCCGTTTGCGCGAATCCAACGCCGTTTCATCGAGTTCCCATCTCATCTTGCTTCTCTCCGACGAGGTTCTACCATGGCTGACCGGAGCTCCTCCAAGCCCAAGGTAGAAGATGATACTATTTACAGTTTTGCCACTAAACTTGTTTTGAGCATAAAATCTTCGTTTTAACACCGATTTGACCCGTTCAAGTTGCATTAGGTTCGTATTTGCGAGCTCTACATGTTAGTATAGCTGTACAGTAGGTTTGGAAAATTTAATTTTCGAGTTTATATTAAAGTAATTATTTATCTATAGGAAATCTTAGAAAATTCATAACTCTTACGTTTTAACTCCGAATTTCGTGATCTTTACGTCTGGGTGATCGTAGTAACGTGTAGAAGAGTTTTACAAATTTTTTATACTGTTTTGCTACTGTTGGTGTACTATTTTAATTATGTCTCTTTGTTTGCTTCGTGTATGATTGCTCGGATGATTATGTGTTGATGCTTGGTGATCGCGTATAGACGGTGAGCAGTTTCTTGACGATCAGGAATATTATTTTGAGCTAGACCAGCAGTATCATCAGGAAAGCTTTGATCAAGGCAAGTATAACATGGGATCATCCTTGTTGTCCTATTCACTAAAATTATCATACATATGCATATGTCTTCCTTGACAACCATAGAGATTATAACTTAGCTATTGATATCTTATTTCCTTGTCACCTATAGGTTATGCATTTGGGTAGCTATTGCTAGTGCTTTATTATGAACAATGATCTTGTAATTTGACTAATGGATTAAGCAACCAACCATTAAGATGATTTTATTACTGTTGAAAAGGGGGCTAGAGCATGTGGGTTATATTGTTGCTCTAGTTACTCTCGGTAAGGACTTACCTGTAAGTGATAACCGGGATTGACAGTACAGCTGTGAGGGCTATATGGCTCTGGCTCTAGTTGTTCAAAAGACATTTTCTAGCTTGTTAGTGGTTACCTTAAATGGCGTAAGAAGGGCTTGCCACGTTAGGTGTAGGACAACCTCTAGTCTATGAGTACAGCCGAGAAGGAATTGTGCCATTTGAAAAGGGGGTTCCTACATCTACCTACCGAGTGAATCTAATGGCCCTAACTTGTTAGACGAACTCTTGAATGACTTTATATGGTTCTCTGGTGTTTGGGTTTGATCTCCCCACACATTTGAAAATCATGACTCACAGTGAAAGTGTACACCTCTGTGCAGAGTTTAATAAACTGGTATACTAACCGTGCTTATGGACACGAGCGGCCTTGGGGATTCTTACAGAATAGTTGATCACCATTGTTATATCATTCTTAATTATTGTTGTTATTATTATGCGCATTTTAATGCTATTCATTATCCTTATTACAATTGAGCATTGATTCATTAATGGGAAGTGGATTATCTTGATGCTACTCAATTGCTAAATTATATGATGATTAAAAGCTAAATGCAGTCAAACAGTGTCTAGCCTTTTTGTGTCTCATGAACCCTGTGTTATACTTGTTGAGTTCGACATGGACTCACTCTTGCTATTTTCCCACACCCCAGTGTGTAGTAAGGTGTTGCTCAGAAGAAGGATAAAGAGGTAGTGGAGTTTCCAGAAGTTTTTCAGAAGTGTTTGGCATACGGAACCACCAGTCAGCCGTCCCTGAGAAGAATGGATCTTGAAGTTTAGTCACCGTTCCACGATACTCTGATGTAAGTGTTAATATAGCTATGTATACGTTATATAATAACATTGTTTCTGATACTTTTTCATTCTAACATATGTGTGGACTTCCTGGGCACACATATGATTAGCCTGGTTTTGTTCTTTAGAAAATCGGGTGTGACAGAGTGGTATCAGAGTAGTGTTGACTGTAGGACGTATGCCAAGTAGCACTGGACGTATTCTGAAACTCATTTTTACTATAAAACTATTTTGTCATCCCTTGACTCATTGATTTTGACTATTTCCTCTTCCTTGTCCTTTGTATTCCCCCTTTGATAGCTTCCTTTGAGCTAATATTTCTTACTCCCTTAGATTTTATTTTATGTTATTTTTAAAAGTTTTCTGATCCCACCTTGTTCAAAAATTCGATGACCTCTTCATCATCTATAATCTGCCTTGTAGGATGACCACCATTATTGAAGAAGCATATGTAGTATCGATGATGTGATGTGTGCTTGTTTTGTTTGATGTGTTGCTTGTGTGTTGCCTTGTTCTCGTGTTTCAAAGGTGGCTCGGAAGGTATAAGTTTTGAGGAGTAGCTCGATCCATGTTAAGTGGGGTAGGTTTTACGTAATACTCTGCATGCTGATTTCTATAGCAGTCTGCAATGTTTCTGTTATATCTCAAGATATTGACATGAGAAATTTATAAAATTTTACCGGGAATAACTAGACTTCTTTATCTTTCCAAACCCACTAGACTTACCTTTTATCTATTTTGAGCTAAGAGAAATACCTGTTCTAATTTGAGGTTACTGCACAGTCTGGAATTCTGGAACAGTTTGGGCTAAGCTCTGTTTTTTATTAATTTAATGACAGAAACTGGAAAAGTGTTAATAATAAAAGTTGTAGATAATTTCATAAGCTTTCCAACCATGTAAAGATCACTTCATTTGGATCTTTGTAGCTCGAGTTATGCCAGTTTTACTGAACTGTTAAAATTAGAATTCGCCTAAAAATTTTCTGCATTACTTCCTTATCTTGTGTAAGTGAATATATCATTGGATATCTTTGAATCTCATTAATTTGCCTTGGAATCTTACATTAGAGATGATTATGGTTATCTAGTATAAAAGGAGATGCAAGTTACTTTGGTGTCCCCTAGTTTCTTTTTCTTAAGGGGGTAGCAAAGTTGTGAGTGTTGCAAGATGAAGGTTTCGTATGTCCTTGTGCTTCACTTGGAAGAAGTGGTTATCTCTATGATTGGAAGTCTACTCATGTGCTAGTGTTGTTTTCTTGGGATCAGTGCTTTGTTGGATCATCTACAAGAAGCTCGGGTATTTGTTAGGACTGGTCTTCACTTCAAGCTATCATCAGTTGAAAGTTCAACATTCAATTAACATACTCTATACAAGTTAGCATGGACGACATAGGAAGGAGATGTTGGAAGTCTATAGTCAGTTTCATGAAAACTTAGATGACATCACCCCCATATCAAGTATGTTTAGTAAGTTTTAAGTGAAGGACTTATCATTAGCAGCAAGCCTTAAAGAAAGTGTTGCCTTCAATGACATTGCCAGGTGGAACAAAACCTATGTTAAGTAGGGTAGTGTTCGCTACCATCATTAATCTCAAGCGATGAGGTACGAAGAACTGAAGATCAAACTTTATCTTTCTTGTCATCTTTTGGCTATACTCAATCCATGTCTTATATCTCATCAACGCAAAACCAAGAAGCATGAAGACTTAAAGATTAGTGTTATCTATCTCTCTAATCTCTCTGAATCTCATTTTTATCTTATCCTGTTTTTTTCGAGCAGTCTGTCTTCCATAGCTTATATCTCTATTTTTGGATGCCCAAAAATCATGGATAAATTATGGACAATAGTAGACTTTAATATCTTTCTCTGACGGTAAGAACCACCCTTGTAGATATTATGGTTTGGGAGTTATGAAAATCTCAAGGCGACACATCTGTGCTGTCAGCAATCTGGAATAGTTTTTGTTGTGCACAGTTTTTGACTACCTTAACTGCAGAATCTGAAGAAGTGTTCTATAAGAAAGTTGTAGTAAATTTGATAAGCTTTCCAAGGTATAATCTACAACATCATTGTATTCATAGAACTTGAGTTATAAATATATTTCTGCACTGCCATTTTTCTGCTCATGAGGAAGTGTAGGTTACTTGTTCTTGCATATGCTCATGAATCTCTTTAGGATGCCAGAAGAACATGATGGTAGTTATCACTCAGAAACAAATGCAATCTATCCATTGGTGTTCTCCAATTGATCTCTTCTTAAGATGGGTTATCGAACTAAAGACGATACAAGATGAAGGTTTTATACGTTCTATTTTGTCACCTAGAAGCATCAGCTATCTACATGGTTGCAAAGTCATTATCGAGCGCATATATCTTTTCTCAGGGTTGGTAACCTGTTGGAACCATCTACAAGGATTGTAAGGGTCTAAAGGACACCTTTACAAAGTTAGTTTTGAGCTTGTGGCATCATCATTGGATAAGAGTTGATCAGAGAAACGTGAAGATTTGCAGATCAACTTTATCTTTCTCCTTAGTCTCTCCGAATCTCGGGACGAGATTTCTGTTAAGTGGGGTAGAATTGTAACACCCAAAATTTCCTATTTTGGATTGTGCATGAAAAACACTAAATAAAATAAATGATTTCAATGTTTGAATAAATTTATTAGATAAGTTAAGTTGTTGCTAATTTAAATATAGAAAATTGTGGTTTTAAACTTTTTCATATTAATTTGATAATGTGGTGTTTGTTTGACGCTAGTTTTTGGTGTTGGTGAGTGCTATTATTTTTAAAATACCATAGGACGACGTTTACTTCTTACCGGAAGACTTTTTGGCATTTTCTGCATTTAAAATTTTAATTTCCGTGAGCTTAATCTTTTTCTTTGATCTCTTCATCAATCTTTTCATGAGCCCAAACCTATTTAGTTGAGTTTCTTATCTCTCCAAGAGTCTCTAGGATTTTTCCCGTGATTTTTCTGAGCTCCGGGCTATTTTTCACGGCCAAAAAGGTAATTTTAGATTTTCTGGAATTATTTTATTCACGGAATTAAAATAATTCTGAAATTAAGAAATTCTGAAAAGTTTCCAAACCCTACAACTATATATATATGCCAGCGTAGCCCTCGACGCCCTGGTTTCAGAAGTACAACCCTTATCGCGAGCCGCCGCTCGTAGCTCCCTCCACCTCTCGCCGAAGTTATGCATCTACAGCTTGCGTTCTGGTGAACTTCCGACGAGCTTTTCCGGCCAAACCGTCACGTCCCGACGGCAGCCACCACCACCAAGAGGCAGCCCTCGTCGTTCTCTACACCGTGGTATATCCGTTTGCGCGAATCCATCACCATTTCATCGAGTTCTCATCTCATCTTGCTTCTCTCCAGCGAGATTCTACCATAGCTCACCGGATCTCCTCCAAGCCCAAGGTATAAGATGATACTATTTAAACTTGTTTTGAGCATAAAATCTTCGTTTTAACTCCGATTTGACCCGTTCAAGTTGCGTTAGGTTCGTATTTACGAGCTCTACATGTTAGTATAACTGTACAGTAGGGTTGGGAAATTTAATTTTTGAGTTTATATTAAAGTAATTATTTATCTATATGAAATCTTAGAAAATTCATAACTTTTATGTTTTAACTCTGAATTTCGTGATCTTTACGTCTGTGTGATCGTAGTAACGTGTAGAAGAGTTTTACAAACTTTTTATACTGTTTTGCTACTGTTGGTGTACTGTTTTAATTATGTCTCTTTGTTTGCTTCGTGTATGATTGCTCGGATGATTGTGTGTTGATGCTTGGTGATCGAGTATAGACGGTGAGCAGTTTCTTGACGATCAGAAATATTATTTTGAGCCAGACCAGCAGTATCATCAGAAAAGCTTTGATCAAGAAAAGTATAACATGGGATCATCCTTGTTGTCCTATTCACTGAAATTATCATACATATGCATGTGTCTTTCTTGACAACCATAGAGATTATAACTTAGCTATTGATTTCTTATTTCCTTGTCACCTATGGGTTATGCATTTGGGTAGCTATTGCTAGTGCTTTATTATGAACAATGATCTTGTAATTTGACTAATGGATTAAGCAACCAACCATTAAGATGATTTTATTACTGTTGAAAAGGGGGCTAGAGCATGTGAGTTATATTGTTGCTCTAGTTACTCTCTGTAAGGACTTATCTGTAAGTGATAACCGGGATTGACAGTACAGCTGTGAGGGCTATATGGCTCTGGCTCTAGTTGTTCAAAAGACATTTTCTAGCTTGTTAGTGGTTACCTTAAATGGCGTAAGAAGGGCTTGCCACGTTGGGTGTAGGACATCCTCTAGTCTATGAGTATAGCCGAGAAGAAATTGTGCTATTTGAAAAGAGGGGTTCCTACATCTGCCTGCCGAGTGAATCTAATGGCCCTAACTTGTTAGACGAACTCTTGAATGACTTTATATGGTTCTCTGGTGTTTGGCTTTGATCTCCCCAGACATTTGGAAATCATGACTCACAGTGAAAGTGTACACCTCTGCGTAGAGTTTAATAAACTGGTATACTAGCCGTGCTCACGGACACGAGCGGCCTTAGGGATTCTTACAGAATAGTTGATCACCATTGTTATATCATGTTTAATTATTGTTGTTATTATTATGCTCATGTTAATGCTATTCATTATCCTTATTACAATTGATCATTGATTCATTAATGGGAAGTGGATTATCTTGATGCTACTCAAATGCTAAATTATATGATGATTAAAAGCTAAACGCAGTCAAACAATGTCTAGCCTTTTTGTACCTCATGAACCCTGTGTTATACTTGTTGAGTTCGACATGGACTCACTCTTGCTATTTTCCCACACCCCAGTGTGTAGTAAGGTGTTGCTCAGAAGAAGGATAAAGAGGTAGTGGAGTTTCCAGAAGTTTTTTAGAAGTGTTTGGCATACGGAACCACTAGTCAGCCATCCCTAAGAAGAATGGATCCTGAAGTTTAGTCACCGTTCCGCGATACTCTGATGTAAGTGTTAATATAGCTATGTATACGTTATATAATAACATTGTTTCTGATACTTTTTCATTCTGACATATGTGTGGACTTCCTGGGCACACATATGTTTAGCCTGGTTTTGTTCTTTAGAAAATTGGGTGTGACATGTCATCACCGCCGCCGCATACCACTCGCCGTTGGTGAAGCAAACGTCCAACAACATCGTTAAACGTATGATATGGCAAGGATCAAAAGTGTATCACCCCTGAATTGTTTAGTAACTTTACACTGACTATGGCATCATCAAATGTGGATCATATTGAAAGGCGATGATGACCATGACCTTTGAATAGACGGTTCATATGCCCAAGCGAGGATGATGCTCACCTCGAGACAGACGTGTCGGCCGTCAAAGCGAGGGTGAGCCCTGCCTCACTGCACATAGTTGGGTCATTGTGTAAGGCGACGGTGATGATGACCAATACACAAGCAGATACGCCCAAGCTACGGTGATATTCACCTCGACACAAATGCACCAGATGTCAAGGCGACGGTGAACCCGCACTACACACAGTCGGGTTGTGGTGCAAGGCGACGGTGATCATGACCAGTACACAGGTGGTTCATTGACCAATGCGGCGGTGTTTAGTGTCTATCACAGTTGGTTGTGGACCGACACTGAGGACCTAGACTATCACCGTCGACTGTTTACTACTGAGGCCGAAATCCGGCTATGATGGAGGGTTACGAACTGACTATGATAGGTCTGCTGCACTAGTGGCTCCTCGGGCCGGTCAACCACGTGTCACCACCGGTCACCGCTCTGGCCGACCATGCACTGTACCGCCCCTCAGCCGGCCCCGTGCCCGCCCTCAACCTAGGCAGCCCTCCTACAGAAGAGGAAGAAGCAGCTGTGCATTTTTTCTTTTTTTTATCCTAACATGTGGGGCCTAGACTGGCAATGAGATAGAGAGGGAGGTGAAGCTGTACCAAATACTTCTGTGAATCCTAGATCCAAATTTATTTTTTTTGCATTGGTGGAGCTCTACTAAACAGGATCTTAGCAACACTCGTGGATAGATGTGAATATGAGTGGTGGCCGTGAAAGGAATCAGTTGGATAAGATAAAGTATAATAAAGGGCTGTAAGTAGGCTATATGCTAGGTGGAGAGAGAGGAGAGGAGTGAGGGGAGAAGTGGATTTTAAGCTTACAGCCGGTTTAGACATAAGAATTAAGAAACTTTATGAGACTGACAAATAGGTCATGTATAAATAGTGAAGAGTTAACTACTTTATATAAGTGGGCTGAGAGATGAGCGGTAAAGATCTATACCGTCAATATATAAGTGGGCTAAGAGATTAGTGGTAAACATCTATACAGTCAGTAGTAAACTATATTATTAGCCTTGCTCTGAGAAGGGATATGGTTATTTGATGGAGGTATTTCCGTAAATTGATCAGCTATTAATTGATGTTAGCTAGGATTGCCGGCCGATAAGATCATTGTTAGGTATAGGTGCTCAGCTAACAATTGGCTGGCACATTAACCTTGCTTGTATTTAGATCTACTCCAGAAAATTTTTAGCTATATATGTTAATTACATGGATCCAGCCAGGCTTTTAGAAGCCCATTGGAGGGCCCACCGCTCTTTTGACCATACAGTAAGTATAATAGAGCAACACGACAAGAAAAAAAGATCATCTACGCCTGCAGGGCTGCCGGTTGTTAGGAGCATAAATAGCTGGACACGCCGGCTGGCCACCTCACTAGAGCCAAGAAGACGATTTCCTGTCCCTGAAAGAAAAAAAAAAGGGCATCAGGGGGAGAATCAGGACGAAGACGACGCCATGACGAACGGGAACGGCGGCGCCGGCGGCACCCGTGGGAAGGCCATCAAATGCAAAGGTGTTGTTGCCTGCGGCTTCTCTCTTTTTCATTTCCGCTCTTTTGCATCGACGGCGGCGCGGCTCGGTCGGCATGCGTAGTTGAGTTTTGGTCGTGATGCAGCGGCGGTGGCGTGGGGTCCCGGAGTGCCGCTGTCACTGGAGGAGGTGGAGGTGGCGCCGCCTGGGCCTCTGGAGGTCCGCGTCAAGGTGCTCTTCACCTCCATCTGCCACACCGACCTCAGCGCCTGGAAGGGACAGGTACATTATTCATTCTTCCATGTTCTTGGATTGGGATTTGATTTCTTCAGGGCCTGTTTGGTTTTCAGGAGTTAAAGTTTAACTCCCATCGTATTAATGTTCCCTCGAATGTATAGAGTACTAAATATAAACTAATTGTATGCATGTTGGCACAGATTAAGACTAATTTACAAGACGAATCTATTAATCCTAATTAGTCTAAGATTGAAAACTTTTTATCAAATAAGACGAAAGTGCTACGGTGTTCGTTAAACTTTTAACTCGTCCGACCAAACAACCCCTTACTTTATCCCTCGACTAACCTACGTATTTCTTATTTATATGTGTGCTGCCATGTGACTGACGACGGTACTGTCTGTCTGCCTGTTAATCTGTTATGGACGTCACAGAACGAGGTGCACCGCAAGTACCCTCGCATCTTGGGCCATGAGGCAGCCGGGTGCGTAATTTTAATCTTCTTCTCCACTCATGCTCTTCGGTTTTTTTTTCTTTAGCCGCCCCCTCTCCGTCCACACATGACGTGAGTTCAGGAACTGAGCTTTGCCGGAGTTCTGAGTCCTACAGTTGACTTCGGTGCCCATGTATTTCTTGTGAACACTTTACTGTCCAAAATTTTTATAGACAGGAGCATTTAAAAGGAGTTAATAGTGCACCTATCTTCTGAATGCCATTACGTTTACTTTCTAGATTGGATGTCGGGGCTTGGTCTTGAATTTTAGCTTTTAGGGTGAAAATATAAATTCACGTGTCTTCCAGGGTTGTTTGTTTCAATTTTCCAGTCTAATTTGGGGTTCTGGAGAAATAAGGTGCCATGGATTCTTGACTTCCTACCACGAATTTGTGGGTCCAATGGTCGTCAGCGCCCGCATGCACACGCCACTTCGACATGTGTGTGCCTGGCAGATTTGCACATAAATGAGCGAGCAAGCTTTGACCTTATCACAGTTATAGTAGTAGGAGTATTAGCTTATTCAACTGTTTTAGCAAAGGTTCTGCTAACAAGTTTAACTAGAAAATTGAGTTCTTTGGGAACTCCGGTCTTGGACTACAAATCTTGCAATTAATTTGTATTTAATATGAAGAGATTCTTTCATTGCCTCGCCTTTTAATTTGTGCACAACCCACAAGCTCTCTATGTCCCTGAATAAATCAATTCCCAGATTTATTGAAAAAGCGTCAAGATTTATGACACTAAATTTAATTTGTATCATTAGGAACACTAAGTGTTCATTAGGTGTCATAAACACCGTTGTCCTTTTTAATAAATTTGATCAAATATAAAAAAATTAACTTAAAACAATTTTAGTATTTAATTTATTCAGGGATAAGGGTAGTATATTTAGTAAAAACAGAAAATATTAGCGACAAGCTAAGAAAGATCTACCTTGTTTTTAATAGTGTCGGGATCCTGGATCGATCGATCTATGCATGGTGATCGCATAGAGAGCTAATAATTTATTGGCAATCAATTGGGCGTTGGCAGATGGAGAGGACGAACGCCAATGATGACCAGCTCTAACACATGCTTGCCATTGGGCTTCGGGATGGTCCGTCCGATGGCTCCATGAAGCAAGCTTTTTTTTGTTATTTATTTAACGGGGGCGAAAAATGAAACTTTATTGCAAATTCTCAAGAGTGACATACTTTTAGTTTGAAGTCATGAAACAGTGGATTCCACTCCGTCCACTCATTATTGTTACTAGTGTTTTGACTAGTGCGGTAGCTAGCAGCACTTGACTGACTTGCTTACATTACAGAGTGGTGGAGAGCGTGGGCGAAGGAGTACAAGGTCTTGCCCCTGGAGACCACGTAGTTCCGATCTTCACCGGGGAGTGCCAAAAATGCGTCTATTGCAAGTCCGACAAGACAAACCTCTGCGGAACCTACCGTGTGGATCCTTTCAAGACTACCATGGTCCATGACAATGGCACGAGGTTCTCCGTGGTGGACCGGCGGTCAGGCGTGCGGCAGCCGGTGTTCCACTTCCTCAACACCTCCACCTTTACCGAGTACACCGTGCTTGACGCGGCCTGCGCAGTCAAGATCAGCCCCAAGGCCCCGCTGGAGAAGATGTGCCTCCTCAGCTGCGGCATCACCACAGGTGGTCAAATTAACAACCAACTAACATCGTCCTCTAGTACTAGTATGCTTCATTACTTACTTAGTTGTGAAAATTAAATCCGTGGAATTATGCATGTTTGATACATCCATGCAAAGCAACGCAAATTTCACATGCAAGCAAAACACAAATGAGACCAGTTTTGCGGAACCATATATAATTTCCGTTTCTTCTATGTTTTTGGCATCAGCAGGAGTGGGAGCTGCGTGGAACAGTGCAGACGTTTCTGCTGGATCAACTGTTGCAGTGTTTGGACTTGGCGCTGTTGGTCTTGCTGTCAGTATATATGTTTTTCCCTCAACTTAATTACACAAGAATTTATTTACCTGACTAAGTTATATCTATCTGGATAACCATAAATCTGTTCATCTATTTTCTAATAGGTTGCTGAGGGTGCCAGGTTACGAGGGGCAGCTCGGATCATCGGCGTTGATGTAAACCCTACAAAGTTCACCAAAGGTGCGTGCTGACTGCTGAGCCACGTCGTTTCCATTATTTCTCTCTTTTTGCACCCTTATTCTTCTTTAGCCATTTTCACAACCCTCTGGATCTTGCAAACAAAATGCCTGTGCACAGCATGACTTGACACTTTGGTGAAGTCCCACGGATGGTTCCTGTGTTTGCTTTTCAAACTGACAAAAACATGAAAGGGAGGAAAACTGGAGCTATGACTTGTCAACCGTTTGAAATCGTTTCCCATCTACTGCTTACCCTTTTTGTTTTCTCGACATAAAGTTATTTTTCCTCATGTCTGAAATAACGGAAGAAATTGGTTGCTGATTTCATGAATGAATATTCAATACACCCGTGGTTAAAGAACATATATATGGAGAAGACAAAGCAGAGTTACTCTACCGTGAAGGCAACATTTCTAGTACACTATTAAACAAAGGCGATCTTCTTTTTTTGATAATGTTAATTAAGTAGAAACATGCACATGCACCCACGGAGAACACATCTCAATCAAGCCTGTCAATTTCAACAATCAGGATGTCATTTTCCATATGATGCAACCGGGAGCAAAACAGAACAAGTCCTGTTTTGCCACTAGCCTCACACAGAGCACCCATGCTATGTCTCAATCTCAATTGATCTGTTGATTTGTAAGAGGTACATTTTGTGTCCAGCAACGGAGTGATCTTTGAACAATTAATTGAAGTTTAAAAGAACAAAATGACATCAAAACTTTTACTATTAGAATTGCTGCTCAGCCTGATGACCTCTGCCCAAAAATTCTCCTAAAACGATCCATATGTAGAATTGTTGCTACCAATTGATGTAAAATTGCCAGCAGAAGAAAGAAGAAGACAACGTCCTTCTTGTGAATTGATTGGAGATTTGGATGCTTGTACACCCACACCCCCGTCTCTTGATTGTTTTTTTCTTCTTTCAATAAACTGTGGTACATAGTGCACATCGTCCTGATGATCAATAGTGTACAACTTGACGTGCTTGTTTGGAAATGTGGAATTTGGGCGCCATCTCACTATTTTGAATGCAATGGCTCCATTGTCTACCAGAGAACATGTTTATGAGATTATCATACACTGACTGGAAATGAAATGTGTGTCCAGGTAAACATATGGGTGTCACCGACTTCATCGACTCTAAGGCTTGTGACAAACCAGTCCATGAGGTACATACGCCATTTCTTTCTCCTTTTTTGAGTGAAAATGTTTATCAGCCTTGTTATGATCACGAGAACACTAGTATCATCTGTATCTGTATATGGCACTCTACGGCCGGTACACTGACAACTGATTGTGCAGGTGATCAGTGAGATGACGGATGGAGGTGTAGACTACAGCTTTGAGTGTACCGGGATCAATAATGTGCTGCGAGAGGCCTTCCTGTCCACGCATGATGTAAGTTGTGCTTTCCTGTTCCTTCCATTCTCATGTCTCTCCTTCATTGCCAATACCGTCGCTAATTGGCCCACTAACATTATAGCCCAGCACATTATTTGGCCCAGTTAGACCCAAACCTGTTTTTTCTCCTTTCTTCATAACTCCTACTATAAAACCTTGTGTCACAAAAAAATAAAAATAAAAAATATGCAGGGTTGGGGCCTGACGGTGATGCTAGGGATCCATTCAACGCCCAAGATGGTGCCGCTGCACCCGATGGAGCTCTACGGCCGTCGGATCATCGGCTGCGTCTTCGGCGACTTCAAGGGCAAGTCCCAGCTGCCCGACCTCGTCGACAAGTGCGTCAACGGGGTACGTAGCTCGCTGACTGCGTGCATTTCCTCCCTAAAAATCGGCCTTTTACCATTATCTATCTTTTCATTTCTAATCTAGTTAGCATCTCTGATCTCTGATCGACACTTTTCTTTCTGCGAAAATTAAAAATGCTATTGTTCAAATGTTCAGGAGGTCAATATAAACTTCGATGGCTTCATAACACACAAGATGCCATTCTCGGACATCAACAAAGCTTTCCAGTTACTGGAGGAAGGCAAGTCGCTGAGGTGCCTGCTCAATCTCTGATCGACCATACTTCAGGAACAGTTTTGATTTCAGTAGCAAAATAAATGTACAAGGAATGTTTTCCCTAGTACTCTTTCTGTATAATAGTTCTCGTGTTCAGGTATGTCTTGTAAAAGGAATGCTACTTCTTTGAAGATAACAAGAGGACAAATATTCTGGATCGGGTATTGCTAATCGTTGTATCGCTGCTTCACTGCCGACCAGGCCGACGTTCATGGTTTGAATATCTGGCAGCTTTGCTTATTGGCGCTCTTACCCCTGCCTGGCCCTAGAGAGGGCGTCAACCAGACAACCCCTCACACAAGAACCACGCAAAGGATCAAGGCTATATCACTGTGTCACACTAGTTCAAATTCACGGATCACTGCTAGGTTCAAACCCGGCAGCACTCAGTAGAATAAAACCCAGTAGATAGTAATCGACAGTGATGAAATTGTCTTTCACTGCCGGTTCATAGACTCGTCAGTGATAGAAAGATACCACTGCCACTGCCCAGTTAAAACTAGACCCAGCAATCAATAAACGTCATCGTTCCTCTACGTGTCAATAAGAGGAAGATATCACCGCTGGCTCAGTTTCTTCAACCCAGCAGTGACGTTCCTGATTTTTTGCTCATATATTTTATTATTACATTTGAATAGAGGATTAGAGGTTATTGTCCAATACCCCAAATCTTCAGATCAGTGTCTGGTTCAAAACCTCTCTTCACTGCTGGATTTTGAACCAACCCAGGTAACCGGCAGTGATGGGGTTCACATTAGTGTCGGTTCTTACGAACCAGCAGTGATGTTGTTTCCACAAAACCGTAAAATAGGCTGAAAAAATAGGAATTTTTTAAATACTAGGAGAGACCCAACCAGACAGTCACAAGTCACACGATCGTGCAAAAAATCCAGCGCTCGAACCCCCGCACTGGCAGAGCCAGGGGGGCTGGCAGGGGCCATGCCCCCCCCCCCAACATCACAGCTTAAATTTTATATGTAATATATAATTTAATAATCTATATTAGAAAGATATAATAAATTTTTTGTCATATATTTTTTGATGGCTTTTGAACAACAAAATCACATAGATTTGCATTTTATCTTTGGATGAGCCCATCCACGATGCAAAAATTTAATCAATAAGCTACACTCAGTTATTTTATGGTTGAAACTGTTCGACTGGCCCCCCTATCGATAATTTTAGGCTCCGCCACTGAACCCCCGACCTCCTGCTTCGCGTGTTGTCGGGCATTATTAACGTCATTACCAAAAGTAGACTTAGTTTTCTAATTCTAATAACGGCGCCAAAAATGCCGAACCTATCCGTCATGCCACTTAAGCCAAGTTGTCATCCCCAGCATGACATGAGAGACGCGGTATTGAAATATGCAACTGCTCTTCTAAATAAATAATAAATAAGATCTGCAAGCGTACAGATTAATACCGATGTAGCATTTTAACCAGGAAGTATTCCAGGTATCGTTATTTATATTTTTACCACTGGGAAGGGATTACTAACATCAATGTTGATTATGGAATGGAATATAGGAATAAGTATCAATCATTGCATGTATAAGTGAGAGCATTCATCTATCTCTTGCATACAGGGGTAAGTGTCACATAAAATATAGATAAAGTATGAATGGTGACAAAGATAATTAATCTGATCAGCTAGCCACATATAATAATGATAAGCACCTCAACAGATATCCTAGCAAGTCATTAGCATGGTATTAGGATGAACTACAAGGATATTTCCTAAGTTATTCTTAACTATAAAGTCTAGCATATCATAGTTAGTGCAAGTACACTTGACAATCATTGCGAGAAAGGACTACGTCCATGCATAGTGATATTATCAAGGAAGATGAGAAACATAGTAATCACTCCCCCGTAATAATGTTGCTCTGCCTGTCTTACACAAGGGAGGGGGACTATATAAGAACCAACGAAGCTGTCACCATCGCGGACCACCCCACGATCCGGCATATAAGGTGCAATCGCAGATAAATATGGTCTAAGCACCACGCCTACACAATATTTATCATTTACCCATGGATCCGATGGATAAACGCTATACGATCCTAAACATGTATATAATTCCAATCTAACTAAGCCAAGCATATAACTACGATAAACTAAGAACAATATAATCGCAAACATAAACAAGTAGAGCATAGTCAAAATCAATATATTGAAATAGAACAAAGTTGTATTTATAATATTGAAGAACAAAGATGAACAATGAAGAACAGTAAAGGAATTACCAAGAATCCTCTTGACAGATCCGGAAACCAATCGAAGATTGACTCCTTCTAGTTCTAATCCTATGTAGCTATGCTATACTAGAGATCTAGTTGATGTGGTGGCTCTAGGGCTTGATCAGAGACTCTCCTCCTGATATTAGGGTTTGAAGAATGAGAATGAGGGAGTGCCTCCTCCAAGGGCCAGGGGTCCTGCTTATATAGCCCCCTCAAGTGAACGTGGGCCATCGGATCGAACCGACATTAATCGCATGGTTTTCCTTGATCCCTTAGGTCAGTGGAGCATAATCCGCGAGACGGAGCCTGATTGGCTCTCAGGCCAGGGCGGGCGCCCTAGGGAGCAGGGCGGGCGCCCTGCCTCCGAGCCCGTTCGGCCTCCCGTTCGATCTCATGGCTTCTGGAGTCTTCTAGATGATAGAAAATTGGTGAACACGTTATTATCTCTATGGGCCTTTCCTCCGTATTTTCTGATAACCCCCTGCAGAAACAGACAAACACCAAAACTCGTGGAATTCTGTCAGATAAAACCCTAAGTCTAGGTGTTGGTTGCATTTGGATTCTTTTCTTTATTTATTTGATAACTATATTTGGTACTTAAGGACCGTCAACAAACTCCCCCAAGCTTACCTCTTGCTCGTCCCTGAGCAAGGATAGACTCATTATGGATCAGAAGTTGCTGCAACGCCTTTGAACGTTGACGGTACATATGCTTTCAAATAAGGTCTCATCCCTGAGTTAGAGTAAACTGTCAAGACTTAAAACTTACTCATTTTACCTTTCACCATGGGGCTTGCAACCGTCACTTGCATCTTGAGTGGTTAAAAATAGAACGGTCTAGTCAAACGCCATGTCTCTTATTCTTGATCAGCTATAGCTCTGGAGTTTTTGCAAATTTTTCAAATAAAACTCAGAGATTCCTTGTATGACTTTCTCGGGTCTCTCTTTTGTGGTATTTCTGGATCCTTACCAAGGCAGTAATGGTATATGCCTTCTCTCTCAAAGTATGTGGTATTTATGGTATAAGACATAGTGACATTGCCTTCTCTCTCACCCTACTCTAATAAGGCTTTGATATCTGGAGCTCATAGGTGGGAGATACAGTATACATACTCATAGAACATTTATTGCATAGTCAAACCATGGATCCAGAGAAACAAGTCAATAAGTCAAATCAATATGTGCATGTGTGGTGAATGAGTGGTGTATGTTGATAACAAAAGTCTAATGCTCTTTTTGAGGGAATACATACCTTTCTTGCTTTTTAAAACTTTTGAGGGGAATGAGATGCTCTATTTTTTTTCTCTCAGGTGGGTATTGTACCCCTAATTCTACTGTCGGACACTTGTCTATTTTTACCTCTCGTCTCACTTTTTCTTTCTTCGAGGTTCCGAGCACTTGCTCCTTTTTATTTCCTCATTTTTTAGAGCAATCTCCCTCTTTTGAAAATATAGCAAGTGGTAGTAGAAATGACTTGAGCATTAACTTCACAGGGAATAACAGGAATGGGATAATGTTTTTGGCTATTCTCTCCCGGGTCAGGAGTAGAATAATTTTGGGTGAATCTGGAGATGGAAATGAGTGGATATATGTGGATGCGTACTTCCGGAGTAGAAGCAGCATGTATGAGTGAACGTGCAAGTGAATCTTAATTTTAACCATATGACAAGTTCCTAAGGGTCTACACAGCTTGACCACACTCAATGCCCATAAGCAGTAAGTAGTAAAAGTGCAGCTCTTAATCTAACAAGCATGTATATATGGCTGTGGTAGGAATTTAAACTCTCATCATACAGGAACTCATCATGCAACATTTTAAAGATTTTTCAAAGATAAAATTCTCCATAATTCTAGCATCTCTAGGAACAGATAAACAGCAGCTCAACCTTCCTATATCATATCCGTTAACAACTTAGTCTTCAGATCAAGTTCTCTTCCCACTAGTTCAAGTTTAGAGCCAGTTTTAAATTATAACAGTTATTTCTAAACTAGAGAGAGAACAAATTTGAAAATTAGACAGAGCAACTATTCATCATATCCATGCTAGAGTTTTATTTTCAAGATTCAGTTTAGCATAGCTACTTTATTTATTTATTAAACTAAGCAAATATATATAAACACAAAATATTTATTTGGGTTTTCATGATTATGCATCTTTTTATTTTAATAAAGCATAGGTATAAATGTAGATAAAAATACTTATCGGGATAAATGGGGGTGCTCTCCCCCAAGCTGGATCTTGACGTAATTTCTTCTGATGTAGCTAGCAGGTGCAGAGGTGTATTTGAATGTCGGCAGCACTCTGACAACGATTAGGATGTCCTCCGTCTGCTAGTCTTCCTGAATTCTGTGGAGCTCAAATAGACAACAAAGCTTCGTGAAACTTGATTAAGCGTTAGCAATAAATATCTAGCCTTTATCATGTTTGAGCTTCCTTGATAAATGTCACTCTCTATTTTTATTTTCATTTTTATAGAACAAAATATATATATTATTATTATTATATATATATTTTTATGCCACCACAGTGAATGTACTTATGGGTTTTATGCCACTCGCATACTCACATGGGGCTTACTGTTTTCAACATTTTTTTAGACAGAATGAACATGATTAACTGAGCAATAATTAAAGGGAAAATGATAACTACCAAGTTTACCTCTTGGCATGGCGTTCGGTGTTTTTAAGTCCTCCGAACAAGACTTCTTTTCTTCGTAGTTGTCCTGGGATTTGGGTGGCATAGACGGTGGTTCCGGCAGCGCCTCCTCTTCTTGTGTAACTGTCTTCGCTTTCCATACCCGACTTGGTGCTTCGGTCTCCTGTTGTGTATCCTCGGGCCTTATGACCTCTCCTTCATAGTCTGCCCATACGTCCTTGATGGTTTGCCTCCTTTGGTTACGGTTACGTCGCCTTCTTCTTGTTCTGACCTGCTTAGAATCTTCAACTATATAGTTAGGGTCATTAAAGTAGCGGCGTACCTTCTCAGAGGGGAAATGCATATGGACTTCTCCGGTTCCAATGTAGATGATTGCTTTGACGGTGCCTAGGAACGGTCTTCCTAGGATGATGGGTGGATCGTACTCGTCGTCTCCCATGTCAATGACCTAAAAGTCTGTATGGACAAAATGATCGTTAATTTTAACAGGGACATCGGTTACTATACCTTCGACCTTTCGGGATGTCTGATCTGCCATCTGGAGCTGAGTGTATGTTAGTTTTAAGGGCATGGTCCCATACAAGAGCTGATAGGTGACTGTGGCCATTATGTTGACGCCTGATCCAGTGTCACAGAGCGCCTTCTGAAAGGAGTATCCATTGATTGAGCACTCAATGCTTGGCATGTCTGGGTCGTCCTTCTTATTCAGGAAGGGCGACTTGAGTCGACCATCTTGACCTCTGTTGACGATCCTTAAGTATCAAATTTAATTGTCAACTAAACATGGAAAAGGATCAATATGCACTAGACATCTAGAATTAGGGTTTTATCTGACAGAATTCCACGAGTTTTGGTGTTTGTCTATTTCTGTAGGGGGTTATCAGAAAATACGGAGAGAAGGCCCACATGTCGGGTTTACATAGAGATATTAACATGTGCGCTAATTTTCTATCATCTAGAAGACTCCAGAAGACACGTGAACGAACGGGAGGCCGAACGGGGCCCAGCCCAGGGCGCCCGCCCTAGGGTTTGGGGCGGCCACCCTACTCCCGTGGCCAATCAGCGTCAACTTCGCGGATTATGCTCCACCGACCTAAAGGATCAAGGAAAACCGTGCGATTAATGTCGGTTTGATCCGACGGCCCACGATCATTTGAGAGGGCTATATAAGCAGGGCCTCTCCACCCCAGGGGAAGAGGAGAAATCATTATCAGAGGAAGCCATCAAGTTTACGGTTTAGAAACGCTCTCTCCCGCAGAGAATTAGATTTAGCTACTCCCAATTCTTTCAAGTTTTATAGGATTGATTAGATAGAATTAGAGAAGTAGGGCCTAGCGCTCTGGATTTTGGATCTTCGTCAATAAAGATTGGTATTATTTCATATCTTTCTCTACGACTTTATTCTAATTGCATTATGTCTTTATTTATTATGTTCCTAGTTTGCTCTAGTTCTATAAGTGATATAGTTATGATTGATGATGAGTTCATGCATGAGTTTGCAAAGCGCTTAGCTCTTTTCACGTGGGAGTTAAGTGGTAGATCACATGTAGGCGTGGTGCTTAGATGTTATTTACCTGCAAATGTATCCTATTGGCCGGGTCGTGTGGTAGTCCGCGATGGTGACAGCTTCGTTGATTCTTATATAGTCCACCCTCCGTTGATAGGACAGGCAAAATTTGTATTGCGGAGTAAGTCTTGCTATGTTCTGATTTACTTTAGCAATGTTCCTTATACATGAATGAAGAGTCTTTTGTGCTATATATGATCTTGTAGATGCTTAGAGTAGATTATGACTTAGTAAATAGTAGATACATAGAATCCATTCTCTTGCTAGTTCGACGTCACCTTACATTTATGTGGAGTAGTCTATTTCTAATCGCTGTGTTATTTACCCATGAGCTTATATTTTATTATCTTTATTATTATGGCTTACCCCCTGCCAAAGCAAGTGACTGTGTGACGAGTTTCTCAGTAGTAATCATGTTCTTGCAAGTTTATCTCTAGTCTAAGCCTTGATAGATTTTACCCTTGTTTTCGCTTTCACCGTTCTCTTAAGCAAAATTATAAATAACGATACCTGGAATACTTATCCTAGTGAAATGCTACAATGAGGTATTTTATCTGTGCGCTTGCGGATAGAATAGATTATTTTCTAGAGAGCCTTTATGTTTATAAATACCTTAGTACGCTCTAGCACCATGCTAGGGATGACAACCTAGTATTCAAGTGGTGTTAGCTAGTGTCAACAAGCATTTCTGGCGCCGTTGCCGGGGAACGGTAAGGAAAGTCAGGAAGTCAGTCAAGCTTATTCAAATAAAATTTTAGACTAGACTATTGAGAAATAATTGCATAACAGCTACTATATAAATAAGAAATCATAGCAAGGCACCTCTGCTTTGGCAGGTTCACCCTGTTGTTTTCCTATGTTTATATTTTTTACAGGGTATATCAGGATTGACTTTGGTGAATTAAATTCTTCATCATCAGAACCAAAGCAATCAAGGAAGAAGAAGCTAGCTACCAATTGTTGAAGTGATGGCACAGAAGACCTTACAGGAATTTTCTGCCCCAAGTCTTGAGAACATTCTTACTGGTCCAAGATTTGAAGTAGAAGAAGGAGTACCTAAGTTCGAGCTCAAGTCAAACCTCATCAACTTGGTGCAAGCTACACAATTCAGTGGGAAGGCACACGAAGAGGCTAGTGCACATTTACAGAACTTCTTGGAGATTGGAAGCACAATTAGCATCAACGGAGTTGACAAAGACGTCATACTACTTCGCCTCTTTCCATTTTCACTAGAAGGGAAGGCAAGGAAGTGGTTCTACACCAATCAAGCAAACATAAAAAATTAGACGAACCCGTCATATGCCTTTCTATCAAAGTTTTTCCCTATAGGCAAAACAGCTGTCTTAAGAGGAAATATTATCAGTTTCCAACAGCAGAAGACAGAAACCATTCCAGAAGCATGGGAGCATTTTCAAGGATACATATCAGATTGTCCTCAATATGGAATGGCCAAATGGTTACTTATGCAGACATTTATCATGGATTAACCCAAAAGTCTCGTGAGTGCCTAGATGCATCTGCTGAAGGATCATTCTTGGAGTTTACAATTGGAAAAGCAGAGACACTTTTGGATAAGATAGCAGAAAACCAAAGCTGGTTCCAAGACAAGACTCAACATTGTCATCAAACTGAAGAAATACCAGAAGAAGTAAAAGCACTATCAACTAAGATTGAAGATTTGCTCCATTGGATTGGCCAGAGGGCCAAGTTCAAAGAAGATCAAAGGGCTATAGAGACGGTATACAAATATCAAACCACCTCAAGTCAACCCAATAGCAAAGGTATGAATTCAGGTAATATTCTCAAACAACCTTCATTAAAGGAGATAATTGCTCAACAAACTAAAACTAATGATGAAGTCAAACAAAGGCTAGATACAAATGAATCATTTTTAAAAGATATACACAATAAAATGGATTTTCTATTAACTGCCTTTGATGAGCAAAACACTCTTAATAAGAGGGTAGAGCTTAAGCTAGCTGCTGTCTTGCTTGTTGCCATTAACCTTGAGCAGGTAAAGAACATAACTACTAGAGGAGGGAGATCTACCAGAGATCCCCCACACCCAAGAGAGAAGCAAAGAACACCAGCTCCAGTGCAACCAGCAATGATAGAAGAAGAGAGACCAGTTGAAGCAGAAGATCTGCTACAACCATCAAGAACTGGAGAAATGAGGAAAGATTTTCATGACACCAACTATTTGCCATTTCCCAGAAGAAACAGAGGACTACAGTCGGATGAGCAGTTTGGTAAGTTTGTAGAGGTCATTCAAAAGTTATATGTCAACATACCTCTACTTGATGCCATACAGGTACCCACATATGCGAAGTACATTAGAGATATTCTTAACAAAAAGAGGCCACTGCCCACCACTGAGGTAATCAAGCTGACAGAAGAATGTAGTGCGGCCATCCTCAACCAACCACTAAGGAAGAAGAAAGATCCAGGATGTCCTACCATTGGTTGCTCAATCAGAGACCAGCACTTTAACAATGCACTTTGTGATCTCAGAGCAAGTGTTAGTGTGATGCCAGCATCAGTCTACAAGAAGCTTGAACACACAACCCTAGAACCAACATCAATGTGCCTACAACTAGCAGATCAATCAGTTCGACACCCGATGGGCATCGCAGAAAATATCCCAGTCAGAATAAGAGATTTCCTTGTGCCAGTAGACTTCGTGGTACTGGACATGAACCCCGACTCAAAAGTGTCCATCATCCTTGGAAGGCCATTTCTGAGCACCGCCAATGCCCACATTGATGTCAGTAAGGGAGAAATCAATGTCAGCATAAACGGACAAGAAGAACACCTCACATTCAAGCCCAGACCAGAGAGAGACTCTACAGTGGAGGAGGTTCACGAAGAGAAACCATTGGAGACACCATCTCCAGAGGAAGGCAATTCAGAAGTTTAAAAAGATTTGGAGGTCCAGCTTGGGGGACCTAAAATTCCCAAACCCTCGCCGGGAGGTAATTCGGTATTTATCCACATCATTTAATTTTTTGCATAATTAATTCTTGCATTAGTCATACTCATCCATAGCATTATTATAAAAATCAAAAGTCCCATATAAATAATATTTGTGGTGTGTAAAAACCCATAATTATTAATTATTGTGGAGGCACAAAAATATTTTTCCATGATCATTTTTTAGTTTCAATTCTCATAATTTTTCCTGCGTTATATTTATTTATAGCAATCTTCTAGAAGCATGACCCACATCCTTTGGTCCCATATGTCATACACTACACCTCACATACATCATAACACATAATTTCACCCACCAACTCATCTCCACTCAACCAGACAACTTCCACCGACCAACCACCACCTATGCAACATTATTTGGCGTAGGAGTGAAGCATGTGAGGGAGTGGGAAAGTTTCAGCCACAGAGGGCACTCAAGTGGGGCGCCCGCCCTGTTGGCCAGGGCGCCCGCCCTGCCCCCAGCTCCAACTATAAAAGGCCACCTCTCTACCTCATTCTCATCCCACACACATTCCAGAAAACATATGCAAGCTTGAGCTCTCGACTTTCAGAAGAAGTGATCTAGTGGGAGAGTGAGAAGGAGAGTGGAAAGGGAAAGAAAGAGTGGAAGAGAGTTTGGAAAATTTTTGGGAAAGAGAGTGAGATCACCTAGTAATTATTGTTCCCGCTGTCCCAAGCGGAATTAAAAGTTGTTTAGGGGGAAGTGCTGCTAAAATTTATAATTCTCTCGGACGACTAACCCCTGGACGACTGACTTCTCGAACAGCTAACCACTAACATATTTTTCTCACATATTTCCATGAGTTTCTGTTTGTCCCTATTATTCTGCAGGATGTTTAAGAAAGTAAAGAGCGCGGCCAAGTCTCTCAGGAGTGGTACGAGGAGTTCGTCTCGACTCTCCTCACGCCAGTCGGAGATGAGTGTCGATCCGGCACCTCCGCAAGCTCCATCGTCTTCGTCGGGTGCACCAAACAAGGTCCTACTCAAGACAGGAGACCTTGGGCAAGGAATCGCAGGGAGAAGGAGATTCTCCAGCAGTTGAAAAACAAGACATTCATTCACACTCACACCATCGATTTCGCCTTACTCCAAGAGACAGGTATGGCTGCTGAATTTGACTTAATTTTTCAAATGATAGGATGGACGGACTTTTGGAATATCACTGAGCATGGTTCCCGTCTCCTTACTATTGAATTTCTTTGCACGTTACAATATTGTGAGGGGGGAATTTCTTTTCGGATGTTCAAGCAGGACATTATGCTGTCCTGGAGAGAGCTGAGTAATCACCTCGGTTTTCTTCCACGGAGCATTCTGGACCTTGACTCCGGCTTGCCCAATTTTGAGAAACATCAGTTTTGGAGAGAAATCTCTAGGGATGAACTCTTTTACCAACCCCGAACCAGCGACATGGAGCATCCTACACTCCGGATGTTCCACAAATGGCTCGGGTACAATCTTTTCTTTCGTGATGACTTGAGAAAGGTGCGTGTGGGAGATCTACAACTCATTTATGCCGCCATAAACAAAATCCAAGTTTCACCTGTTACTCTTTTAGTTGCCTATTGGCTTGGCACACCTACTCTTCAGGGATCTGTCGGGTGTACTTCACTCATAACTCGTTTAGCCGTTAGCCTTAAGTTGTTAGAAAATTCATCGTTAGAATTCATTGAGGAACCTAGATTTAATCACGGCTACGACACTTTTAGATACGCACGGATGTTAAAAAGGGAAGCGGGGATAATGTACATGTTGTATGACAACAACACCAAGGTTCGGTTACCTAACCCGGACCTTGGCATATATTCTGTTCGAAATTATTTGATTGAGACTGCAGCACCGGTGAACCGGAGAGCTCCACAGCGCGCGGCATCCGCACGGATGGCCACCCATCAGGAACATACATGGCAAGGAGCTGATCCTGGGCCAGAAGAGGTAGCACATCTGCACTATAATGATTACAACCCCAGAGTTCTTCGGGACCCATGGGCGCGACACGTCCAGCCAGAAGAACCACCACAAGAGACATGGCCGGAGGGACAATATCACTAGTGGGAGAACCCGCCTTTTACAAGAAGGTACTCCACTGACCCATATGGAGCTTCAGGGTCTAGGCCCCAGCTCCAGTTTGATACAGGAAGATACTCCGACGCCTCCTACGCCTTCTCGGGGGACTACTACCAAGAGACTGCCACCTTCTACACCCGCACCGACAACACTCTCCTCGACATCCGCACTACGCAAGCAGAGCACGGAAGACTCCTGGAGGAGCAACAAAAATGGAACCAGGAGCAAGCCACTAGAGTGCAAGCAATAAGGGAAGACACCACAACCTTGAACAAAAACATCACGACCATGCTGCGCTACTTCAACATTGAGTGAAGAGAGCCACGACAACAACCAGCTTGGGGGAGTTCCTCCCCAGTTACCGAGTGAGTTTTAATTGTTTTTCCTATTTACTTTTCAGTTTTTCTTTTTCTGTTTTAGATATTTATATCTTAAAAAAAACTTAGAAAACCCAATAAATATTTTCTTTCTTAATTTACTGCATTCCTAAAAAATGAAAACCAAATAAAAAGAGTGTGTAGATAAGTGTGCTTGATTTTCCTGTTTAGTTCAATCTCTAGACATAAATGAAGAAAATCCAAAAATATGTATGATGGAAATGATGAACAGTTGCTCTGTTTACTTACCTTCAAGTGCCTAGCTTTTATATTAAGAGTTCTCCCAAGACTTGCTAAAATCTGAAATTTACTATCTGTGAGAACATGAGCCTAAAACTAAAGTCTAGGTAAAAGATAAGACATGATATAAAGTTTGAGCTGCTGTTTATCTTGTTCTTACAACACTAACTTCTGGAAATTTATTTTGAAAAAAAAACTGCAAATCACATGATGAGTTCGTAGCATAACATTCTTACCACAGCCATACTTGCTATAATTGCTGTATCTTTCGAGTTTCATTGAGCTGTGTAGATCCTTAGGAGCTTTTCATGTGGTTAAATCAAGATACTCACTTGCACACATCTATTACACCAATCATTAAAAATCTGTTAAAAATATTGTTATCACTCACTGTCCCAAAGTATTGTTATTCTCTCTCTCCAAAAAGATCAAATGCAGAAAGAGACATGGGCTATGCAAAAATATGCGAGGAAATAAAAAGGGGCAAGTGCCCGGAACCTCGAAAAAGAAAAGAAAAAGAGTGAGACGAGAGGTAAAAATGGACAAGTGTCCGACAGTAGAATTAGGGGTACAAAGATACCCACCTGAGCGGAAAAAATGGACAAGTGTCCGACAGTAGAATTAGGGGTATTTACTACCCACCTGAAAAAAAAGAGATAGCCCATGTTCTCTCCCAATAAAAGATCAAGGGAGGAGGAGAGATAGCAATATGAGGGACAGTGAGCGATAAGTTTTATCATCACCATCACTATTATTTACTCCACCACACATGCACATCTTGATTTAATTGTATGTTGAGTTCCTTTGGATCCGCAGTTCGATTAAACATATGTATGGGCTGTTGAAGTGAATCATGTCTAGGAACTCTGAGCTTTATTTTGAAAACTTATGCAAAACTCCAGAACAAAGGTGAGGTATAGACAGGAGGAATAGTGCTTGGCTTAATTATTTTGTCTTTCAATTACCTAAGGCTTAAGTACAGGTGCTAATCCCCAAGACACTTCACTCTAATCTGGGAGAATTTTATATGAAAGCATGTGTGCCTGTCAGGAAAGAAAACATCAAAGCAACTCCTGATCCATCTGAGTTTTAGTTGTTTGCTCAGGGACGAGCAAAGGGTAAGCTTGGGGGAGTTTGTTGACGATCCTTAAGTATCAAATTTAATTGTCAACTAAACATGGAAAAGGATCAATATGCACTAGACATCTAGAATTAGGGTTTTATCTGACAGAATTCCACGAGTTTTGGTGTTTGTCTATTTCTGCAGGGGGTTATCAGAAAATACGGAGAGAAGGCCCACACGTCGGGTTTACATAGAGATATTAACATGTGCGCTAATTTTCTATCATCTAGAAGACTCCAGAAGACACGTGAACGAACGGGAGGCCGAACGGGGCCCAGCCCAGGGCGCCCGCCCCAGGGTTTGGGGCGGCCGCCCTACTCCCGTGGCCAATCAGCGTCAACTTCGCGGATTATGCTCCACCGACCTAAAGGATCAAGGAAAACCGTGCGATTAATGTCGGTTTGATCCGACGGCCCACGATCATTTGAGGGGGCTATATAAGCAGGGCCTCTCCACCCCAGGGGAAGAGGAGAAATCATTATCAGAGGAAGCCATCAAGTTTAGGGTTTAGAAACTCTCTCTCTCCCGCAGAGAATTAGATTTAGCTACTCCCAATTCTTTCAAGTTTTATAGGATTGATTAGATAGAATTAGAGAAGTAGGGCCTAGCGCTCTGGATTTCGGATCTTCGTCAATAAAGATTGGTATTATTTCATATCTTTCTCTACGACTTTATTCTAATTGCATTATGGCTTTATTTATTATGTTCCTAGTTTGCTCTAGTTCTATAAGTGATATAGTTATGATTGATGATGAGTTCATGCATGAGTTTGCAAAGCGCTTAGCTCTTTTCACGTGGGAGTTAAGTGGTAGATCACATGTAGGCGTGGTGCTTAGATGTTATTTACCTGCAAATGTATCCTATTGGCCGGGTCGTGTGGTAGTTCGCGATGGTGACAGCTTCGTTGATTCTTATATAGTCCACCCTCCGTTGATAGGACAGGCAGAATTTGTATTGCGGAGTAAGTCTTGCTATGTTCTGATTTACTTTAGCAATGTTCCTTATACATGAATGAAGAGTCTTTTGTGCTATATATGATCTTGTAGATGCTTAGAGTAGATTATGACTTAGTAAATAGTAGATACTTAGAATCCATTCTCTTGCTAGTCCGACGTCACCTTACATTTATGTGGAGTAGTCTATTTCTAATCGCTGTGTTATTTACCCATGAGCTTATATTTCATTATCTTTATTATTATGGCTTACCCCCTGCCAAAGCAAGTGACTGTGTGACGAGTTTCTCAGTAGTAATCATGTTCTTGCAAGTTTATCTCTAGTTTAAGCCTTGATAGATTTTACCCCTGTTTTCGCTTTCACCGTTCTCTTAAGCAAAATTATAAATAACGATACCTAGAATACTTATCCTGGTGAAATGCTACAATGAGGTATTTTATCTGTGCGCTTGCGGATAGAATAGATTATTTTGTAGAGAGCCTTTATGTTTATAAATACCTTAGTACGCTCTAGCACCATGCTAGGGATGACAACCTAGTATTCAAGTGGTGTTAGCTAGTGTCAACAACCTCCTTGAACTGCAGTGACCATCTTAGCTGATTCGGTCCATCCTTGGTTGTTCTTGTTCTGCTTGTTCCTCCTGTTGGTCCTCTTCCTTGGTTCATCTTGGGGTTGCTCTGGGATTTGTGTAATCTTGTTCTTGAAGGAAAACGTCTCCTTCCTCCCCTTGATGTTGAAGTTGATCTTCGCAGCGCTGGCGTAGATGACAGCTCCCGAGGTGTTCAGGAATGGCCTTCCCAGAATAACTGGTGACCCCTCATCGGACCCGGTCTCTATCACCACGAAATCAGCTGGAGCATACGAGGTACCAACTCGGACACACATGTTCTTTAATATTCCTTTAGGTAAGCTTAGTGTCTGATCTGCAAGCTGCAAACACATAGTTGTTTCTGATAAAGGATATGTAAAGAATTTTTCATAGAGTACCCTGGGCATAATGTTGACGCTGGAGCCAAAATCACAGAGTGCTTCTAGGAAGTCCACCATGTCGATGGAGATCGGGATGACGGGGCGTCCTGGATCGCCTCTCTTGATTGGCAGAAGGTCATTATGTACTTCGACAGCGGGATTACTCCAATAGTTACCTGCATCAAACATGTCTACAAGATTTGCAGATTCTAATCCTTCCGGTTGTGATGGTATACTGGGGTTAGTAGCAGGAACAGCAACAACTATTTGATTTAACTAAGATTCAATCATTTTATTAAAGCTAATTTGGTTTTTGATGGCAGTAGAGAAATTATCCATTCTATTATTTATGTTTTCTAGTATTTTATCATTGGATGCCAATTTCTTAGACAAGTTATCCATTAGCTTTCCTTGATTAGACACTAACTCTCTCAGGGGTGGAAAATTATTATTGTTGTTGTAAGAGTTATTACCTTGATAATTACCTGAGTAGTTACCTGAGTAGTTAGGCCTCTGTTGATTCCAACCTTGATTTTGTTGAGGACGGTTGTAGTTGTTGTTGTTGTTGGTGTACCTTGCATCCTCAAGCATCTCAGGGCAGTGATTGCCTGAGTGTCCAGTGTCTCCACATTCCTCACAAGTCATGTGAGAGTCGTAGACGTTCATGACTTCTCTTTTGTCTCCAGCTTTGTCATCGAGCTTTTTCATGAGTAGGTCTAGCTTTGCAGACAACATGTCTACCTCCTTGAGCTGGTGCATACCTCCACCCTTCTTGCATGTTTGAGTCCTCTCTTCGTTCCAACCTTGGTTGGACGCCATCTTCTCCACAAGGGCTGTAGCTTGTGGTATGGTGAGTGATAGAAATGCGCCTCCAGCTGCAGCATCCATGGTCTCACGAGCACTAGTGATGAACCCATGATAGAAAGTCTGCATAAGTAGCCAGCTCTCCATTCCATGATGGGGACATTCTAGGATGTAATCTTGAAAGCGCTCCCATGCTTCTGGAACGGATTCATCATGTTGTTGCTGAAAACTTGTAATCTTCCCACAGAGAGCATTGGTCTTGCCCATGGGAAAGAACTTAGCCAGAAAGTTCGTAGAGCAGAGTGCCCACGTAGTGTTCTTATCCTTCGTCGCGTAGAACCACTGCTTCGCTCTCCCCAATAGTGAGAATGGGAAAAGGCGAAGTAGTATGGCGTCTCTGGGAACATCTAATAAAGTGAATGTGCTGCAAATCTCTAGGAAGTGTTGGAGATGATCACTTGCATCTTCGTGCGGCTTCCCACAAAACTGGTTGGCTTGTACCATGTTGATGAGCCCTGGCTTGAGCTCAAAGTTATTGTCGATGGCCGCGGCAGGTCCAGTGCGGATGTTGTCCGTAGTGGGAGCTGAGAACTCGCGGATCGTCTTGTTCGCCATGGCTGCGAACTCTGTTGACAAATTCCGGATGAAACTTCGGCGGTCTTCTGGATTGGATGAAGTGTTGCGTCGAAGTGTTGACTTCTTGAGCTTGGCTCTTGCCCCTCTGATTAATGCTTTGTGGTTGTCACCAAATTTTCTGGAAGATGTCCTCTATTCATACATCACCCTGCAAAACAATAAGAATGGAAAAATACAGGGGTAAATCTATATGGGAGAATTGATGATCTCAATCACTTAATGATGCGAATGATGACTCAAATTCCGTATTCATTCCTTGTTAGTAAATCAACCTTCCCCGGCAACGGCGCCAAAAATGCTTGTTGGGCATTCTTAACGTCATTACCAAAAGTAGACTTAGTTTTCTAATTTTGATAACGGCGCCAAAAATGCCAAACCTATCCCTCATGCCACTTAAGCCAAGTTGTCATCCCCAGCATGACATGAGAGACGCGGTATTGAAATATGCAACTGCTCTTCTAAATAAATAATAAATAAGATCTGCAAGCGCACAGATTAATACCGATGTAGCATTTTAACCGGGAAGTATTCCAGGTATCGTTATTTATATTTTTACCACTGGGAAGAGATTACTAACATCAATGTTGATTATGGAATGGAATATAGGAATGAGTATCAATCATTGCATGTATAAGTGAGAGCATTCATCTATCTCTTGCATACAGGGGTAAGTGTCACATAAAATATAGATAAAGTATGAATGGTGACAAAGATAATTAATCTGATCAGCTAGCCACATATAATAATGATAAGCACCTCAACAGATATTCTAGCAAGTCATTAGCATGGTATTAGGACGAACTACAAGGATATTTCCTAAGTTATTCTTAACTATAAAGTCTAGCATATCATAGTTAGTGCAAGTACACTTGGTAATCATTGCGAGAAAGGACTACGCCCATGCATAGTGATATTATCAAGAAAGATGAGAAACATAGTAATCACTCCCCCGTAATAATGTTGCTCTGCCTGCCTTACACACGGGAGGGGGACTATATAAGAACCAACGAAGCTGTCACCATCGCGGACCACCCCACGATCCGGCATATAAGGTGCAATCACAGATAAATATGGTCTCAGCACCACGCCTACACAATATTTATCATTTACCCATGGATCCGATGGATAAACGCTATACGATCCTAAACATGTATATAATTCCAATCTAAGCCAAGCGTATAACTACGATAAACTAAGAACAATATAATCGCAAACATAAACAAGTAGAGCATAGTCATAATCAATATATTGAAATAGAACAAAGTTGTATTCATAATATTGAAGAACAAAGATGAACAATGAAGAACAGTAAAGGAATTACCAAGAATCCTCTTGACAGATCCGAAAACCAATCGAAGATTGACTCCTTCTAGTTCTAATCCTATGTAGCTATGCTATACTAGAGATCTAGTTGATGTGGTGGCTCTAGGGCTTGATCAGAGACTCTCCTCCTGAGATTAGGGTTTGAAGAATAAGAATGAGGGAGTGCCTCCTCCAGGGGCCAGGGGTCCTGCTTATATAGCCCCCTCAAGTGAACGTGGGCCGTCGGATCGAACCGACATTAATCGCACGGTTTTCCTTGATCCCTTAGGTCGGTGGAGCATAATCCGCGAGACGGAGCCTGATTGGCTCTCAGGCCAGGGCGGGCGCCCTAGGGAGCAGGGCGGGCGCCCTGCCTCCGGGCCCGTCCGGCCTCCCGTTCGATCTCGTGGCTTCTGGAGTCTTCTAGATGATAGAAAATCGGTGAACACGTTATTATCTCTATGTAAACCCGACGTGTGGGCCTTTCCTCCATATTTTCTGATAACCCCCTGCAGAAACAGACAAACACCAAAACTCATGGAATTCTGTCAGATAAAACCCTAAGTCTAGGTGTTGGTTGCATTTGGATCCTTTTCTTTATTTATTTGATAACTATATTTGGTACTTAAGGACTGTCAACACGTGTTCATGCCTTAACCACTCCGCCTGTAAGACACTTGTGTACAAATGAGATATTTGTCCTAGCCATTTTATGTTCATCTAATTTTGAAATGAGTATTTGGTATCTACAACTTTGGTTTTGGTCATTTCTTCATCCGAGGTCATTTGAAGAATTTGAATTTCAAATGTGAGAAAATTCAACCATAATTTTTCTTGGACAAATGATTTCAAATGAAAAAGTTTCTAACTACAAAGTTGTACAACATTTCGAGATCTACAACTTTAGTTTGAAAATTTTGAATTTTAAATTTGAGAAATCAAACGTAATTTTCGTTAGATAGATGGTTTCAAATGAAAAAGTTATCAGCTACAAAGTTGCATAACTTTTTGAGATCTATAACCTTTGTTTTGGTGCTTCTCCATTCAAGAGTCTCAAATACCAGTACACATTCACTTATGATGGTAGAACATATGCCTTTAGTTGGAATTAACTTTTATGAAATCTTGCGAATCAAATAGAGTGATAACATAACGACCTTAAATAAGAAACTTGTGAACTACAAAGTTGCATAACTTTTCAATATCTATAACTTTTGTTTTGGTCACTTCTCCTTCCGAGATCCTTAACTAACACTGCACACTCACTTATGTCTATGGAGTATTGTAAGGTCCAAATGGCTAGAGGGGGGTGAATAGCCTATTTAAAATTCTACAAGCTTCACTAAACAAACACGTTAGTATAAAAGATGGCTAAGCTAATTCTAGCACTAGCTCAACTATACTATGCAAGCCACCTATGCAATTCTAGTGAAGCAAGGTTATGATCTCTAATACACACCAACAAGACTAAGTCACTAAGCTACTTACTCCTATGTGATAAAAGCTACACTAAGCAAACTACACTAGAACTAGTACAAGAAAGTAAAGAGCAAGTGACTTGATCTTATACCAATGATGTAGAGAAGTAAAGCACTCGAAGAATCAATCACAATGATCAACCACAAGAGAAATCCTCGGCAAAGAGATGACACAAGATTTTTTACCGAGGTTCACTTGCTTCCCGGCAAGCTACTCCTCGTTGTGGCGATGCACCCACTTGTCGGTTCGTGAGCTAATCGACTATCAAGAGTCGAGCCCTCGGCGGGCGCCGCACAACCGCACACAAGATGGGGATCCTCCAAGCCATGAGCTCCACTAGAGTATCCAATTTGCGAACTCCCGCGGGGAAGGATCAAGAACCCCTTACAACACTTGGTGAGGACTCCAACAATCTTCAATTGTGAGCTCAATCACCTCCGCTGCTCCAAGCCGTCTATCGTGTCGGGAAACACGGAAGAGTAACAAGAAATCCGCAGCAACTCGAAGATCAAGTGCCTCTAGAATGCAACTCTCAAGCAATGCACTTGAATCTCACTCAATCTTACTCAAGATGTGCAACCAAGTAAAGAGATGAGTGGAGGGGTTGTTCTCTAGCTCAAAGGATGTCTCTAGGTCTCAAAATGTGCAAGAGTTTCCCTTAAACCCTGACCAACTTCTATTTATAGCGAAGGGGTACGAAGCTAGCCGTTACTGGACGACACAGTTAAAATCGCGCTGACCGGACGCACCGGTCAGGGTGACCGGACGCGTTCGGTCACTACAGGACAAGCGTGAACAGTGCGCGTCAGAACTAGCCGTTGCCGTGACCGGACGCGCTCTAGCGTTTGACCGGACGCGACAGTGCCGGACGCTGACAGTGTTAGCGTCTGGTCGCGGTCCAGTAAGCTCCCGTCGAGACCGGACGCATCCGATCGCACGTGACCGGACGCGCCACCGCGTCCGGTCGCATCTGCCCTCCGTGCTGAACTCCTGGGTGCGTGACCGGACGCGCCGGTTCCGCGAGGGCCGGACGCGCCGGTCCGCGACCCTTCTCACACGTGCGTCTGTCTGTGGTTTGAACTGACCGGACGCATCACCCGCGTCCGGTTAATTCGACCATAGCGTCCGGTCACTGTATGTTCAGTGATAATCATTTTGGACTTTCGCCACCTTTTCTCGCCTCCGGCGCAATAGAAAATAGGCATGTCATTTCCTCGAAAACACCACCGCCTTCACAAATGTGCCAACACCATCATGTGAAAAACACCATGTGCATGTGTGTTAGCATTTTCACAAACATTTTCAAGGCGTTATGTTAGCTCTCTACTAGATCCTAATGCATATGCTCAAGACATTGATCTAGTGGCACTTGATTCCCGAGCTAACCGTAATTGCCCCTCTTGATAGTCGGCTATGTATCTTAAACCCGGTCAATCACTTCTCTACTCAACTTAGACCGGCAAAAGGAAAACCATATGGTTATACCTTTGCCTCGCGCTCTTAGATCCTTCTTCTTCTCCACTTGATCATCATGTCCATGCACCATCTCTTTGTGATCTTCTGGCCACACTCCTTGCCACATATACCTTCATCACATGTGTTGTTTATGCCTAACTCAAAACACTTAACACATGGCATTAGCAACATGGTGTCATTAATTACCAAAACCAAACTTGGGCTTTCAAGTATATGGACTCCTTTTTTATTAACTCTGCAAAATCTTATGGTGTGTATTTGGACATCCAAACGAACACAGATCAAAAAGTTTGAACTATAAAGTTGTAGATCTCATTGAGTACTTGCATAATCCTTGGTGTCTTTTTATTTCTGGTTTTTGACAGGTAAGTCTAGCTGAGTACATTCCAGTACTCAGGGTTTATTCCCTCCTGTTGCAGATGATATGCTTTATCAGGGTTTCTGCAAGACGTGTCTCCACCATGCGGGTGATGATGACTAGATCACAAGGGCGTGATCGTCTTTATGTACTTTCCTCGTGCTTTTGCGGGATGTCGATCATCCAAACTGGCAGTAATCAAGTAACTAATGTGTGTGTTATGCTTCCGCTATTTTCCAAACTCGGTTTGTAATATTTGCTACTCCGTGGTGTAAACTTATTTCGGAACTACTTGTGAAATGTAACGTACGATGTGTATGTTGAATGATGCGATCCTGGTTGTAAGTAGTTTGGTTTGAAATCCTTCGTGATTTCGATTGACTACCGGGATTATATGGGCTCAAGTTTGAAAATTTGAGCGCTTCGGTGCTTGTTTTCGTACTTGTGCTCTTATAATTTGGTCGGTTCTGTTACAGCTGGTATCGGAGCATAATTCAACATTAAACACATCTTACGAGTAATTAAAAACAAAAGTATTGTTTGCGAAAAGGGTTAAACTCTAAAAATTATTTTTATAGGTATGCCAGTGATCACATCCCTTAGCCCAAATAAGGACTCTTAGGTGGCTTATTATAAAGACTAACTTGGGGGCCTCGTTTGTTTTTGTTTCGTCGTCCATATGGCGTGATATTGTATGGATGCCATCCACTTGGGTGGTAATGTATGGCTCGATTACCTCGACGCTCTGGTAAGTGTGAGTTGTGAGAGCATGATCGTCCAACCGGCGGTCTAGGGGAGAGTAGTTTTGGTGACTTGCATACTTACATGTTCAAACCATGTAACTATGTAAAAGCACTTAATTGTGGGCATCTATCAATCGGGTAGCTTGATACTGAAATATATACATCCGGGGATGTGTATATGGAAAGTATTTAGTTTACTGCTTTCTTGTATGTTATTTTGGGAATTGTTGGGCTGCAATGAAATTTTCTGCAGGTACACTAACAGCGTAACGAGTAGACCGATAGTTTCGCTTATATGAGAGAACGTATGTATGCCACCGCTTAGCGTTAGCACTTTAGTTTTCTACTAAGGTGAGAGGACGTACGGAACGTGCATGCATCATGTTTAATTATATCATACATGTCATTCACTCCCTCCTTAAAAATTTCAATAGTCCCAACTAAATTAAATTTTGTATCCCCTAAATGATCCTCACTTTAAGTCATATCTTGTTGATACAGATGGCACGTACTAGGATGACAGCCCGTAAGTCGACCGGTGGAAGGGTCCCTCGCCACCAGCTAGCTCCACGCGAGCCCCGTCCTGAGCCCACTGAGGTGGAAAGGTTACGAGCTGAGTTGGCAGAGGTGACTGCTGCTAGGGATGCAGCGCGGCAGCAACTGGAGCAAGTGATTCATGACCGTGATCAGGAAACGCTTGCAGTCCAGAGGTTGACAGTGGCAAATCGCAACTGTCAACGCATGCTGGTCCGTGTCATGGAACAGAGGGATGAAGCCTGGCACGAGGAGAATGTTCTGAGGGCTCGTTAGTTTGAGCTCGAGCAACAGTTGGAGAATGCTGAAGAATACAATGACAACCTCCATGAAGAAGTGCACCGCCTGAACAACCAGCTTAATCCTCTGCTACCTAGAAACAACAATGTAGATGAAGATATGGGATCGGGAATCTTCATGGCTGAGGATGATGATGAAGTAGAGGTCAATGGACCACAGGATGCCCCACCTGCAGAAGCACCAGAGGAAGAGCCAGAAGAAGAAGAAGACGAGGAGTTAGAGCCTATCAGTGATGAGGACGGCGGGGAGATCCTTGACACTGACTCGGAGGATGATGCTTAGAGTAGTCATCACGTACCTATGATGTTAGGATCGTCTTTTGCGCCTCCCTGTGTAAGAGTGAGGCCTTGTAATAACTTGACTTTGGGATGTAAGGTTGAACCGTATGTTTCTGAATGTAGTTTGAACCTATTAATTTCGATCGCAATGGGATGTCTTATTGTGTTGTGTTCGATGATGGTGTCACGATTAGCACCCTTCGGTGCCGCGACAAAACCGAGGGCCTCCTATGGCGCGCGACATAAGGTTGTGCCACTTGGCACGTGCAGGTATCGAGGTGGCTAGACATGATCCACCATGGAACTCTCCATTGAGAAGTCTCCTTATGGTCAGTTTGAAGTAGTCTTTCACAGTCAACTAAAAATCTTGAGATCGAATCCAAGTACCGTGCGAAAGGCCAAAAATCACGTAGATAGTGACGTAAACGGTTCGGTAACTGTTGTGCTCCCTGTGAGTGAGCCTTTATCAAAAGAACATCTTGTTGGATTACCTAGTATGATTTCATCAATTGATGCGCTTGAATGGATTGTGCGGTTGTGATGAATTATTGTGCCTTAATTATTATGAGAAGTCTATTTCATGAAGTCAGTTTGATATTTCACAATAATTCATCTACAAATTTCCCACATCGCCAGTGCTCATTGGCTATGCATTTTGCAGATGTCGTACAATCTACGTCAGGGTCGTGGCAATGAGGAGGAGGAACAGCCACCCCCTCCGCCACCACCTACTCCGGCTGAGTTGATGTAATCGGTGGTGGAAGGGCAGCGCATGTTGGCTGACGCCATGCGCCAACTGGCTAATCGAGAGGCTCGTCATGGCCGCCAGGGCCCAGAGCCAAATCAGTACAGCGATTTCAAGGACTTTCTTGATACAAAGCCCCTGCTCTTTAAGGAAGCAGAAGAACCACTGCAGGCTGACGAGTGGTTGAATACTATTGAACAAAAGTTTCGTCTACTACGCCTGACTGATGAGCTGAAAACTGAGTATGCTTCCCATCAGTTGCACGGTCCAGCGGGCATTTGGTGGAGCCACTATCGTTCCACACTGCCTGCCAATGTCCCGATTGCTTGGGACCAGTTCAAGGCGGCATTCCGGGGGAACTATATTCCTTCAGGTCTTATGGCAATCAAGCACACGGAGTTCATGAGGCTGTCGCAGGGAAACAAAAGCTTGACTGAATACTTGCAGTCTTTCAACAACTTGGCAAGGTATGCTACAGAGTTTGTGGATACCGATGCCAAGAAGATTGCTAGCTTCAAAAGGGGCCTCGGCCCAAAGCTGATGAAGACTATGGGCACTAGCAAGTGTACCACTTTCAATGATTTTATCAGTGATGCTTTGACCCAGGAGAACAACAATGCTATTTATTCTGCCTCTAAGAGCCGTAAAAGGGCCCTTGAGGCGAGTGCTTCTCAGTCATGGGCCTCAGCTGCACCAAGGTCTTCCCCACGCCCACCTGCTCAGAATACAAAGTTCCGTCCGCCACAGAAAAAGCCTGCTGCAAAAACTGGATTCCGTAAGGCTTATACAGTCGCTCTGCCAAAGGGGACTTCTGGACAGAGCAGCTCTAGTGTTCCTCCCAGCAATATGCCTTGCTGGAACTGCAACAAGCCAGGCCATTGGGCCCGGAACTGCCCTTACCCTAAGAAGAATGTCAACCAAGGTGGCCGTCAGGGACACGCTCATTATAACAGCATTGAGGAAATTCCATCTGGTGAGGTGGTCACTGCTGGTAAGTTCCTAGTTGACCAACACCCCGCAGTGGTACTTTTTGATTCAGGTGCTTCGCATTCCTTTATCAGTCCTAAGTTTGCATCCAAATTTGCACACAAGTTGCATACTGTTGAAGGTGTGGGTTATTGCATTAGTGCTGCAAGTGGGAATATTTCCACAAACAAAGTAGTGGGCAACCTTAAGTTTGAGATAGAAGGGCGAAATTATTCGCTTGCTCTATTGGTTTTACCGGGTTTAGACATAGATGTTATCTTGGGCATGAATTGGATGAGTCAGAATGGGGTACTCATCGATACCTCCGCTCGGGTAGTTATGCTCAGAGATCCTACAGATAACAAGGGTTTTCTAGTACAACTTTCCAGAAAAGTTGAATTGTCAGGGGAAGTTCATGTTGTGCAAGCAAAGGCGTTGGCTGAAATTCCCATAGTAAATGAATTTCCGGACGTTTTTCCCGATGATTTGCCGGGACTCCCTCCGGATCGGGATGTGGAATTTAAAATCGAGTTGTTGCCTGGCACTGCACCCATCTCTAGGAGACCCTATAGGATGCCTCCAAATGAGTTAGCTGAACTTAAGGTGCAGTTGAATGAACTTTTGAAGAAGGGGTTGATCCGTCCTAGCTCGTCTCCGTGGGGATGCCCTGCTATCTTTGTAAAGAAGAAGGATCAAACCTTGCGGATGTGCGTGGACTATAGACCTCTGAATGCAGTCACTGTTAAGAATAAGTATCCTCTACCGCGTATCGACATCTTGTTCGATCAGTTGTCCAAAGCTAAAGTCTTTTCCAAGATTGATCTAAGGTCTGGGTACCATCAGATTAAAATCCGTCCTGAAGATGTTCCAAAAACAACCTTCTCGACAAGATACGGCCTTTATGAGTATCTTGTTATGTCTTTTGGCCTGACAAATGCCCCAGCACACTTCATGTGCTTGATGAATTCGGTGTTTATGCCCGAATTGGACAAGTTTGTGGTGGTGTTTATTGATGACATCTTGGTATATTTGGAAAATGAGGAAGAACACGCTGAACACTTGCGTATTGTCCTCAGCAGACTGCGTGAACATCAACTGTATGCGAAGTTCAGTAAGTGTGAATTCTGGCTTCGTGAAGTACCTTTCCTTGGGCATGTGTTGTCCGATGGAGGAATTATGGTGGATCCCACTAAGGTACAAGAAGTATTGAATTGGAAGGCTCCTACTTCGGTTCATGAGGTCCGGAGTTTTCTTGGGTTGGCGGGCTATTATCGTCGCTTCATCCCAGATTTCTCCAAAATAGCCAAACCCATGACTCGGTTGCTGCAAAAAGACACCAGGTTTGTCTGAACTCCTGAGTGTGATGCGGCTTTTCACCAACTGTGAACCCTCCTAACCTCGGCTCCGGTTTTGGCACAACCGGACATCGAGAAACCATTTGATGTTTACTGTGACGCCTCAGGCATAGGTTTGGGAGGTGTTTTGATGCAGGAAGGCCGAGTAATTGCATATACCTCGCGGCAACTACGGAAGCATGAGGTGAATTATCCGACGCATGACTTAGAACTGGCTGCAGTTGTTCATGCTTTGAAGGTATGGCGGCATTATCTGCTGGGCAATGTCTGCAATATCTATACAGATCACAAGAGCCTCAAATACATCTTCACCCAACCCGAGCTAAATATGCGTCAGAGAAGATGGCTCGAGTTGATTAAGGATTATAATCTTCAAGTGCACTATCATCCAGGCAAGGCAAATGTGGTTGCGGACGCTTTGAGCCGTAAATCTCACTGCCATTCCTTAGTTGAAACTGATTTTCATCGATCCCGCCTGTTACATCCGGCAGTCTTGTACAACATCACTGTCAGTGGTACTTTCAGAAACAGAATCATGGAGCTCCAAAAGACTGATCTGGGTATATTTCACATAAAACAGAAGATGAAAGAGGAAGAAACTAAGCATTTCAGGTTAGATGACGAAGGTGTGCTATGGTTTAAGGATAGATTAGTGGTACCTAAGGACCGAGAGCTTAGAGATCAGATCCTGTCCGAAGCACATTCTTCCAAGCTGTCCATTCATCCTGGTAGTAATAAGATGTACTATGATTTGAAGCCACTTTATTGGTGGACCAAGATGCGGAAAGAGATAGCTGCATATGTTGCTAGGTGTGACACCTGTTGCAGAGTTAAAGCTGTGCACATGAAAGCTGGGTTACTCCAGCCACTCTCTATCCTAGGCTAGAAATGGGAAGAGATAAGTATGGATTTCATTGTCGGACTTCCTCCTACTGTCAAAAATCATAACTCTATCTGGGTAATTGTTGATCGTTTGACAAAATCAGCTCATTTCATTCCAGTGAGAGTGGACTATCGCCCCACTGACTATGCTGAGTTATACTTCAATCAGATAGTCCGGCTTCATGGGGTACCTCATACTATCGTTTCTGACCGTGGTCCCCAGTTCACTGCTCGCTTTTGGGAGCATTTGCATCACCTTCTGGGAACCAAGTTAGTGAGAAGCTCTGCATATCACCCCCAGACGTCTGGTCAGACGGAACGAGTTAACCAAATCTTGGAAGATCTGTTGCGAGCATGCGTCATTTCATCCAAGGGTTCTTGGGAAAAATGGTTACCTTTAGCCGAATTCTCGTACAATAACAGTTACCAAGAGAGTATTAAGATGGCCCCGTTCGAAGCTTTGTACGGTCATAAGTGTCGAACTCCACTAAACTGGGTAGAAGCTGGGGAAAGAAGGTATTCTGGCATTGATTTTGTCCAGGAAGCCGAGGAACAAGTCCGTACTATCCAGAAACACATGGCTGTAGCCCAAGCTAGACAGAAAAGCTATGCTGATCGTCGTAGAAAACCACTCGAGTTTGAAGTTGGCGACTTCGTTTATTTGAAGGTTTCTCCAATGAAGAGTGTCCAACGTTTTGGTGTTAAGCGGAAACTTGCACCAAGATATGTGGGTCCTATCCAGATCATAGGCAAGAGTGGAGCCGTTGCGTACAAAATCCAGTTACCTCCTAAAATGAGAGCCATATTCAACGTTTTCCATGTATCTCAGCTTAAAAAGTGTCTTCGAGTTCCTGAGGAACAAGTTCCTTTAGGAGACATCAGGCTTGAATCCGACTTAACCTATGAAGAAAAGCCAGTCCGAGTGATCGATACTCAGGAACGAGTAACTAGAAGTAAAGTGGTTAAGTGGTACAAAGTGATGTGGAGTAATCAGGGTAGTGAAAGTGATGCTACGTGGGAACGGGAAGATTATTTGCAGGATGGTTATAAGGAATTCTATGAAACATGGTACGCTTTCCAAATCTCGGGATGAGATTTTTATAAGGGGGGAGGGCTGTAACACCTCAAGTGTTTAGTCCATAATTGCGTTGCATTTGCATAAGCATAAGCATGCATAATTCATGTTTACTATTTTATGTAATGCAACACATGTGATTGTTCTAGGGTTTGTTTGGCTCATATCATGGGTACTTGATAGTTGGTGTAACAAAAAGGTAGAGTAACCAACCATGTCCTACAACACCTTAAATATACTTAGGATAACCCTTGGAGCAAGGTGCATGTTGATCAAAATTGCAAAAATGCCCTCCAAGAGAGGTTTGACCACCACTTGACCCTAGGAGATTCTAGTTTGACCAATTAAAAAGTCTAGCTTAGAGACCTTGCATGGAAGAGCACCTTTTAGCAAAGTTGTAAAGAATTTTATGGGGAACAAAAGTCTCAATATGACCATCTCCTGAAATTGACCAGAACATGCTCAAAAGTGGCCCACAAGTCAGCTAGAGGAGTGGCCTCAATACTTAGAATTTTTCTAAGTCTGAAATTTGACCCTCCAGTTTTGCTGAGGCCTACTTTAGAGGCTTGTAGTTTGCAAACCAGGCCAAACCAGCCTTCACTCATATTGACAAATCTGTAGTCCTCATATAGCTCTACAACATTGCCAACATCACCCAAGCCTGGTTCTCAATGGTTTAAGAGATATAGTGTCATGAAATTAGGCTTTCAGTCGGCATCATTAACTGAAAACCGGTTTCAGTTTCACCGAGCACCACTTTGGGGCCATGTAGTTTCAAATATAGGCCGAACCAGCCCAAACACTAATTGACAAACTTGTTGCCCTAACATAGCTCTACAAACTTGATATTGTCAACTTGGACCGGTTCGAGCTGTATTGGAAATTAATCAGCGTCGAAATTGCTCTGACAGTCGACCACGGTCTCACGTTGCAGCGTCCATTCAGTCAACGAGCTCGGACACCGGCCGCGCGTCGTGGCGCTCGGGCAGGAGGGCGTCACCGCGTGTCGACCAGGTGCTGCAACTCCCTCCACGTCGCGAGCTCAGACGCAAATTGAAACCCGAGCGGCCACCTTCACCCCCCTCGCGCGCGCTCAGTCTCTTCTTCCTCCCTCCCGCTCTGGACGTGCTCGCCGAGACGAAAACCGGGGCGCCATTTGCCGCCGTAGCCACCTCCGAGCTCGCGCACTCACCACCGCTCTCCAAACCATGTCCAGCCCTCCACCTCATCGCCCTACACCTCCTCAACCTACTGGTGGCGTTGATTGAGCTCGAGGTGAGCCGCATTGCCATTTCCGCCGCTCCCAAAAGCTCACCGGAGCTCCGCCATGTCCGGGTCACCGTGGCCAGCCTTACTCAGTAGTTCTCCGCCTGCCATCACCCGCGTTTTCCCCTCCCTGTCGCGTGTAGATGCTAGGGTTATGACGTTACCGACAGCACCGAGCTAACCGGGCCGGAACGCAACCACGCACGGCTGCGCCATGGCCGCCGGCCAGGTGCTCACGCGGTCCATCGGTTCCGCTCCGTCTCCGTCGGTGATGGCGGTCTCGGTAGGTCCGCTAGGAGTCCAGGAAGGTGGTACGCCATTAGGTAGGACGCGCGATGGCCGGGACTCGCCGGCGTACCGCCAGGCACCTCGGCCGTCCGCCATCACCGTCGGTTGGGGTTCTGTGGTGTATCTAATTTGGGGAAAAGTGGTGGCCTTGATGCAGGTTGGTTTGAGCAAGATGACCGTGAAGGTGGATCGGTCGGAGGAGCCACCGGCGGCGAGAAATCGCTCGCCGGAGCTCACTGCCGCCGCGTCCCTGCTTCCGGTCACTGACCTTGGGGGCCCGCACGTCAGTGCCGCGCGCGGGCGGGATGCCGAGCGGGCCGTGCGCGCGCGCGTCGTGGGCCGCGCTTTCCCGGGCCGGCCCAGTTCGTTTGAAAGTTATTTCATTTAATCATTTTTGTCACAGATTTTTGTAGTAGTTTGAAAAATGTAGATCTAGGGTTGTACTTGCTCAAAAATCATGAAATAAATTTTTTTATGATCTACATGATGTGTAGTATTTTAGAAAAATATATATATGGTATGTTATGTTTAGTTTCTGGGAGAATTAAATAGATCTTGCAAATGTGTTTTTAAATGCATGCAAATTTGTTAAATTTATAACTTGAGCTGTAGTGTCCCAAAAATCATGAAATTTGGTGGGTAGGTTAATTTATACTTGCCCTAGCTCTGGTAAAAATTTGGGCATCAGTGCTTTAGTAGATTTTAAGTTATAAGGCTATCATGTTATTCTAGGAAATAATTGAATGAATTTTAGTAATTTTTCTACATGTGCAATGTTCTTGAAACTTTTTGGAGAATGTCTTGGTACTATAGAGTATCTATGAAAAATATGAAATCTGTTGGTTGATACTTTTCAATATGATATATTAATTATACAAAAATCAGCCTTTTGGACTTGTGAATTTTGTATAGGGAGTTTATTTGAATAAAATTTGTTCACATTTTTACAGTGGTCTCTCTTTGGGTCAGAGAGGCCCCTGTAATTTTTTTAGAATTTTAGGAGCAGTTTACACATAGGTTTAAAATTCCACCTAATTAATTAAGTAAATTAAGAAATGAGTATAAATAAATGTTCTAGGTAGTCACACCCTACTTTCTGGTGTTTTTGTACCCCATGTGAACTTTTGGTAATATTAGTTTGGTTTTAGGGGACTTTGGCCATATCAATAAATATTTAACCCTTGTAATGTTATGTTTTCTGGACAGCTGGTAGTATTTCTAAGTTTGGCCCTTGATAAAGATGGTTGCTGGAAAACTTGTAAATACCAAAGTTGTAGTAAACTTGATAAACTAGCTTGTGTCAAAATTTGGGAGCATTTGGCTTACAGTTTGAGAGTTATTGTTGTTTATTGTGGCAGTTCAGAATCTGCTACTCTTTGTTTTGAGAGGACAGATTCTGGAACTTGTGAAATTCGACATGGAAAACTTAGGAGTTTGGGGTTAAGGTCTGAAAATGAATTGTAGTGTATTTCTTAGGCTTTCTAGATTGTCTTAGATCACATCTTTTGGATTTGGAAATCTCTAGTTATGATAAAAACAAGTAGCTGCTGTCCAGGATGTTTTACTGTGGTATTTTGCTGATTTGTTGTGGTGTGATATCCTAAGAAATGCTACTCTTGTAATTGTTAGGTGTTAGGGCCTTAACTGAAGAAGAGCAGCTTTATCTTAGGTTGAGTAGATTAGGTGAGTACTTCCTACCGGAGAGGAAAGTTGCACCTACTCTTTTGAAGTGATTTGAGTAGAGCCTTAAAAAGTGTTGTACTGCATTTCATTCCGAGCATATTGCATCTTTCCCTATGCATCCATGAGATTTATTATGCACTCATGCAATAGGTGTTCCGGAGGGGGTAACACTCCTCAAATTCGAACAAGTGGTGCCGGAGGAGATTCAGAACCCGCCGGAACCAGCAGAGGAACCCACCGGCGTAGAAGCTTCCGAAGAAGACCTTCCGGAGTGCCCGGACCACAGGCCTGCAACCTTTCTCAAAGGCAAGCCCCGGTGCATGCTGAACCCATCGTTTATAAATATATCTTGAGTACTTTTAATTGTTTATTGCATTAAGTAGTAGGAGTTGTATGAAAACAATTGTTGCATGATACCTGTCCTTGTCCAGATACTGTACTTAAATCCTATATTAGGTTTAGGCACGTGTCAATGCTTAGCCCTGCTTAGTACGGTAGAAGTCGGGTGATTTCCGGTCATCCGCGAGAGATAGGATTGGGTCGCGAGTGGCTTATGGCTATCGTGATGGAACCATGCTTTAAAATGAAATTGAGACCAGGCGGGAGTTCGATGGTACAGCTGCAAGACACTTCACGTCTTGGGTGTGGAGCCATGCCCGTCTGAGTCGTTTAAGGACCGATTCGTTGTACGTCCTTGAGTCATGTTGAACGCAGTCTAACACTTAGTTGGCCGGATAAGTCATTCCGACTGCGAAGCCGAGTAATGTAATTCAGGCCGGGAATCGAATGGTAGGTTGCTTCTTGGAGGAGAGAAAGGATGTGCTTGGGGACATTGGCGTGAGACCAAGGGGGGGTTAGAGTCCATATCACCTGGCAGAGTGTCGCCCTTGGGGTCACGACATCATTCGGACCCGCGATTCCTGAATCATACGAAAGGTGGCTTGTGCGACCCTGGCAGGGGTCTGCGCGGTGAGTGTTAGAAATACCCCTCCAGCTGGATAGGAATTCGATTCGAATCACCGTCGCTCCCGGTTAGTGAGCACTTGACTTGAGCAGCGGCAACGTAGATCTCATTAATTGAACAGATGGTTAAGTGAATGATACATTGTTGCCACAATTTATACCTGCTATGGAAATAATATGGATAATTGTTTGATGATAATCAAGTGCATGTTTAGTACAGGTGCTAAGATAGATGACAGGTAATTGCTAAAATTAACTGCTAGTATAGGTTATAAGAGTTTCAACTACTTATGCCTTTATGCAAAATGTGGTGTCAGCTAGCCCCTTGTGTTAGCCTTGCATAATCCTTGGTGTCTTTTTATTTCTGGTTTTTGACGGGTAAGTCTAGCTGAGTACATTCCAGTACTCAGGGTTTATTCCCTCCTGTTGCAGATGACATGCTTTATCAGGGTTTCTGCAAGACGTGTCTCCACCCTGCGGGTGATGATGACTAGATCACAAGGGCGTGATCGTCTTTATGTACTTTCCTCGTGCTTTTGCGGGATGTCGATCATCCAGACTGGCAGTAATCAAGTAACTAATGTGTGTGTTATGCTTCCGCTATTTTTCAAACTCGGTTTGTAATATTTGCTACTCCGTGGTGTAAACTTATTTCGGAACTACTTGTGAAATGTAACGTACGATGTGTATGTTGAATGATGCGATCCTGGTTGTAAGCAGTTTGGTTTGAAATCCTTCGTGATTTCGATTGACTACCGGGATTATATGGGCTCAAGTTTGAAAATTTGAGCGCTTCGGTGCTTGTTTTCGTACTTGTGCTCTTATAATTTGGTCGGTTCTGTTACAGCCCTCCTCATCGCAACCGCTGCACAGCCCCCCCCCCTCAGCTCCTCTCTCGCTTATTAGTCATTCATTCCTTTTTCTGCAGATTGAGAGGACAAACTCAGCGCATGCAAGGTGCTTGCTGTATTGCCTCTATCCACACATATATCCTTTTTTTAATTATGTTACTATTGCTCCTTTCAGTTCCTTCATGTACACTGTTCACTGATATGAAACTCTTCTCCTCCTGCTGAGAAGCATGATGAGGCCTTCCTTCCAACAAAGCATGTAATTTTTGGATTCTAGTAGGATAAGTACACAATTTCCTAACATCTTATACAGTAGTGCTTCAATTCTATGGATTTCTGGAAAAAAAACTGCTTATTGACTTTGGAGTTTCACTGTCTCTAGCATTTTGTATTCATACAGATGCAAAGGACTCCTACAAATGAAATGATAATTGTGTATTTTGGGTTAAAAATCACAATGGGCTGAATGCAAAATTTATATAAAACATAGAGGACCTTAATTAATTTAGATGACTACAAAGCAGGATACAAATTCCAAGTAAATTTTATTAGAATAGAATTTTGCTTCTACAATTTTGGTTTTATAAAGTGTTTCTTTGCTTGGGCAATAGGAGCTCCAAATATCTTATATGCTTCTGTAATTTACGCCATTGCTAAGATAGCTCTCCTTATTGCTGCTACTGCAGACTTCATCATATTGTTGATAATTGGCATCCCGCCAGTTGTTGATCCTGCTGTCGCCTGGGAGGCCACATCTAGCCCAACAGAGGCCGCATCCTACCAGCTGTTGATCCTACAAAAAAGAATCACTTTTTCCCTGTTGATCATTACTGTACACTGACATAAAGGAGAAAGACTACACCTCAAATAGGTGCTAAAATGAATTAATCCCGGCATGACACTATTTTAATCTTAAAAGAAGGCTAAGAGGTCTAACTCCCATCCTCACCCCTGCAGACTTCATCATATTGTTGATAATTGGCATCCCGCCAGTTGTTGATCCTGCTGTCGCCTGGGAGGCCACATCTAGCCCAACAGAGGCCGCATCGTACCAGCTGTTGGTCCTACAAAAAAGAGTCACTTTTTCCCTGTTGATCATTACTGTACACTGACATAAAGGAGAAAGGCTACACCTCAAATAAGTGCTAAAATGAATTGATCCCGGCATGACACTATTTTAATCTTAAAAGAAGGCTAAGAGGTCTAACTCCCATCCTCACCCCTAGAAAATTCAGCTTTGTTTCATAGTCACTACATGGTGATTACTACAACATGCACGAATTTTATTATTAGAAAGTCTAATCTTCCTGCTAATTTGCTTTATAAATGTTATAGTACGTGCTCTTTTTCCCTGTTGTTCATTACTATACACGGACATAAAAGGAGAAAGGCTGCACCTCAAATAGGTGCTAAAATGAATTGATCCCAGTATGACACTATTTTAATCTTAAAAGAAGGCTAAGAGGTCTAAGTCTCATCCTCACCCCTAGAAAATTCAGCTTTGTTTCATAGTCACTACATGGTGATTACTACAACATGCACGAATTTTATTATTAGAAAGTCCAATCTTCCCGCTAATCTGCTTTATAAATGTTATAGTACATGCTAATCAATAGTCGCTTAAAAATATTTAGACTATTGGTAGTCTATTACAATAAATTTATTAGGCATGATAGCATCTTCTCTATATGAAGCACTTTACTTGAGAAGGCATTTTTCAGAGGAAAGATGGACTTCAGTGTTTGTCCAATAAAAGTGCCTCATTGAATCCTTTGTAGTCCACCTCCTGTTTGTAGGTCTAGCAGGACCTTGTTACTATAGGAAACATACTCTACCTGTATTTTCTCTAGTAATATCCCCAGAATTGAACAATAGAAGATAAAACTTACCAAAGTTAGAACTAGAAGACCTTTGTGATCTCCTCTATGCTCCTATTATCTATCTTTGATTGTGAAGTTGGGTTAAGTTAGATTTGGTTATTCTCACACATGTTTCCTCGAGTTCGATATAAAACTAGGTACTCTCGGTGAAGTGCTACATCAGTATAACATCTGTGCGCCTAAGGATTATTCTCTGTGTGTTAATATATACCAACACACTCCCTCACCAATGCCATCAGCTCAAGCTTCCTTAACTCCTCTCCTAACTCTGCTGCTGCTCTAGCACCCGCTCCCTCGGGCCCCGCCAACACCCTCTCCAACCTAGAGATGGCGCACTACTACCAGGCCCTCCTCACCGGCGAAGCCCCTGACGAGGCAGGCGATGCAAGCGTCTGTGAGGCCACCTGAGCCGGTCATTAGAGCTTTCTGTTGATGGTCACTAACACCTATTTTGACCATCAACATTACACCCAAAAGCATGACAAAGTGAGGTAAATCATCATCGCATGTGTTGAATTTTGTTTATAATTCACCTAGTTCCATTTGCATTCGTGTTTAATTAACACGGTTCAGGATCAACCCTTTTTTGGCGAAGATGACGAAAACCCCAATTCCCACCTAAATGAGTTTGAGCAGACCCGTGCATGCTTATGCATTGCAGGCATGTCAGATGAAACCTTACGATGGATGCTTTTTCCTTTCTCTTTGATGGGAAAAGCGAAACGCTGGTACAATCTGACCATAGGGAGTAGACAAGGAGATTGGGAAACCCTGTGTTCTAGCTTTTGCTTGTAATTTTTTCTCATCTCTAGGGTAGTCAGACTTCATTCTGAGGTTCTATCTTTTAAGCAAAAGAAAAAAATCTCTAGACATGGTATGGGAACACTTTAATACTCTTATTAATACTGATCCTAACCTTGCCATTCAAGACCCCATTCTTCTTCAACACTTGTATATGGATCTTGATAGGGAAAACTCGAAGCTTCTTAATACATCCTTAGGAGGCTCGTTCTTGCATGTCTTCGCTTGCTCGGGAAGAATCATTCTTACAAAAAATCTTAGAGAACATCCCTGAAGAAGTAGAAGAGAAGCCATTACAGGAAGAATCCTATATAGCTGAACCCAAATCCTTACCAGACTAATCACCAACTGCAGCTATCCCAGATCCTGAACTGTCGGAAAAGAAGGAAACTCTAATTTCAGATTTCATGCTTGAATTCGAGGATGAACTTTTTGACGAATGTGGAAACACCTCAAATTATCATACCGTAAGGAGGCCCTAGAAGTCTAGGAAATCATCATCTCATGTAGAACCTTTAGACCCTTCTATGGAAGGTTTCCCTAAAAAGCTACGAAAGAGCTAGTATCCATTATAAGTAATGAATGATTAGAAGAATCAGAGCTTTCTTCTGATTTGATTTGCTTAGACTCACCTTCTATTTCTATTCATTACCAAATCAATAAAGCTCCTTTCGATGCTCTTTATAATCCAGTTGTGGATGTTAATATCATGTTCGCATCTTTTGCTCATGATTTATTGAAACACATGACATTAACCCCGATAACAAAGTTATTGAAAAGTCTTTCAGGACACATTCTCTTGAGTTTGGGGATATTGTATGTCCTCCCTATCCAGGTAAAAGGAACCAAGGTTTGTTTGAGCTTCTATATCTTTGATATTATGGAGTTTGACCTGTTGATAGGACAACCAATCGAAAGACTTATCCAAGAAGGACAAACGGGGAAGTTGAATATAAGATTTGAGAAAAACTTTAAGCTTTTCATACCTATCACTCATTCTCTAAATGCTAAGACTGAGCCAATTCCCAAGGAAGACCTAGTGGAAGAGGTAAGGTTGCATCTCTTGATGATTTGATCGAACCCAACCTTGAATCGAGGAGGAAGATGAAAAATCCTACAGGAGCCTAAACCTCTAGATGAATTGCTGGAACCACCTAAGCCCACCATTGAGCTTAAACCCCTGCCTTCTAGTCCTAGATATGCTTTTCTCAATAATGATCTGGATTCCCCTGTGATTATAAGTGATAAACTCTCTCAGAAAGAATCTCTACGCTTGATAACTGTCTTAGAAAAGCATCGTTCCGCTTTTGGCTACTTGCTCCAAGACCTTAAGGGAATCAGCCCTACTCTTTGCACCCATCGCATCCCTACAGATCCTAACTCTACCTTCTAGGGAGCCCCAACGTAGGCTTAATAATGCGATGAGAGAGGTTGTTAAGAAAGAGGTTTTGAAGCTCCTACATGTCAGGATCATCTATTATGTGCTGCATAGTGAGTGCATAAGCCCTGTTCAAGTTGTGCTTAAAATGGAAGGTATGACTGTTGTTAAAAATAAAAAGAATGAATTAATCTCCCAAAGAACCATCACTGGAATGTTGATGTGCATTGACTACTGAAAACTTAACAAGGCAACAAAGAAATATCACTTTTCATTGGCTTTAATTGATGAAATGTTGGAGTGACTGATGAATCATTCTTTGTTCTGTTTCCTTGATGGGTATTCTGGTTATCATCAGATTCTGATCCATTCAGATGACCAAAGCAAAACCACATTTACATGTCCATATGGAACTTATGCTTATCGTAGAATGTCTTTTGGATTATGTAATGCTCTAGCTTCTTTTCAAAGATGCATGATGTCTATACTTTCTGATATGATTGAAGAAATCATGGAAGTTTTCATAGATGACTTTTCTATTTATGGAAAACTTTTGATGATTGTCTTAAAAATTTAGACAAGATTTTGCAAAGATGTGAAGAAAGGCACTTAGTCCTTAATTGGAAAAAATGTCATTTTATGGTTAGAGAAGGCATAGTGCTTGGACACTTGGTGTCCGAACGAGGGATAGAGGTAGATAGAGCTAAAATTGAAGTAATTGAACAATTACCTCCTCCCATGAATATATGAAGGATCCATAGTTTTCTTGCTCATGCTGGTTTTTACTGCCGCTTGTTGGGGAATTAACTTCGTCTAAAAAACTCAAGCCCAAACTTTGGAGTATGAAAGATATAAAAATATTCTAATGAAATTCACTTGTAGGAAAAAATACAGCAAAGAATGTATTTCGACTTCGTCGTCAAGAATTCAACTTTGCCTGTCAAACTTCGTTGTTAAGAATTCAACTTCGCCTATCAACTTTGTCGTTCAACTTCGCCTATTGACTTCGTCGCCAAGAATTCAACTTCGCCTATCGACTTCGTCGCCAAGAATTCAACTTCGCCTATCGACTTCGTCGTCAAGAATTCAACTTCGTCTGTCGACTTCGTCGTCAAAAATTCAACTTCGACTGTCGACTTCGTCATCAGAAAATCAACTTCGCTGGATAGAGAAGTAGACAAGAAGCAAGGGATAATCTGAAGAAAACAAATTCATTGAAGGAAAACAAGATTGAACACGAAAAGAAGACTGAATTAGGAGGAAATGACCACTTCGCCCTTACATAAATGAAGGGTTGTAAATATTTAGGTCAGGGGTAAAAAAGTCATTTTATGTAAAGTACGAAGACTAGGGCCCTATAAATACCCCCTCTGACATGTATGGTACAATCATGAAATAAATGCAACTTTGCACGCAATTTTGTCTTGAATGAAATTTTTCTAATGATTGTGTGAATTGTGTCATCCGTCCTGAACTTTTCACCCAACACCGCTTTATAAAAAGACTTTTCACATATTGCTAGACCACTTACTAATCTTTTGGCTAAGGATGTTCCCTTTGAATTTGATGATGCATGTTTGAAATCTTTTAACATTCTTAAGAAAGCATTCATCTCTGCACCAATTATTCAACCCCCTGATTGGTTACTACCTTTTGATATTATGTGTGATGCTAGTGACTATGCTATGGGGGTAGTTTTGGGACAAATAAAAAGATAAGAAGCATCATGTAATTGCTTATGCTAGCAAAACTTTGACAGAACCTCAACTTAATTATGCAACAACTGAAAAAAGAACTCTTGATTGTTGTTTTTGCTATTGATAAGTTTAGATCTTACTTAGCAGGAGCTAAGGTGATTGTTTACATTGATCATACTGCTTTGAAATACTTGCTCACTAAGAAAGATGCTAAACCTAGATTAATAAGAAAGATTTTGTTACTCTAAGAATTTGACTTAGAAATAAAAGATATAAAGGGAGTAGAAAATTATGTTGCTGATCACTTATCCAGAATGTAGTTTGAGAATTCGCAAGAACTGTCCATCAATGATTTGCTGCGAGACAACATGCTCTTCAAGGTCATGAAATCTGACCCCTAGTACACAAATATTGTTAATTTTATGGTTGCAGGTTATGTACCACCTGGGGAAAACAAAAGGAAGCTCATCTCCACATATGGGATGAATCGTACCTCTTCAGAGTCTACTCTGATGGCCTGCTCAAGAGATGTGTACTGGTGGAAGAAGGCATTAAGATTATCGAACGATGCCACTCATCACCATATGGAGGACATTATGGTGCATTTTGCACTCATTCAAAGGTCTGGCAAAGTGGATTCTTTTGGCTAACCATGTATGAAGACACAAAAGATTTCATTCAGAGATGTGGAGCATGTCAGAGGCATGAGAATATCAATTCAAGGGATGCCATGCTGCACACTAATAACCTCTAGATAGAGCTCTTCAATGTCTAAGGAATCGACTATGTGGGACCTTTTTCAAAATCGAAGAACTGTGAGTACATCTTGGTGGCATTTGACTATGCCTCCAAGCGGGTTGAAGCCATGCCATGCAAATCTGTTGATGCAAAGAACTCCAACGAGATGTTTGAGGGGATAATATTTCTAAGATTCAGAGTTCTAAGGATGGTGATTAGTGATGGAGGAACTCACTTCACTGATAAGAACTTTCATAACTACTTGACGAAGCATGGGATCCATCACAATTTCGCTACTCCATATCACCCTCAGACAAGTGGCCAAGCAGAAACATTAAATAAACAAATCAAGAATATTCTATAAAAGATGGTCAACGAGATGGGGACTGCATGAAAAAATTGACTACCCGATGCACTATAGGCTTACAGAACAGCCTATAAAACACCGTTGGGCATGTCACCATACCAACTGCTCTATGGAAAGACCTATCATCTACTTGTTGAGATAGAATTCAAGGCTCACTAGGCTATCAAGCGATGGAACATGGACTTTGAAGCCGCAGGAACTAAGAGGAAGATGCAACTCTCTGAGCTTGATGAATGGCGTGAAAAAGCATATCATAACGCCAAGATATACAAGGAGAGAACCAAGAGATGGCATGACAAGAGGATCCATAAGAAGGAGTTCGCCCCTGGAGATAAGGTATTACTTTTCAATTCTAGGGTTAAATCATTCAGGCATGAAAAACTTCAAAGAAATGGGAAGGACCATTTAAGGTGATAAGCACTTCTTCGCATGGAGCGGTAACACTTTAAAATGATGAAGGTACGTTATTCAAGGTAAATGGCCACCATCTCAAGATCTTTCTAGAACCTGAAAAACCACCTGAGGATTTGGATGAGGTAGATTTTTTGATTTTACCATAGATTTAGACCACTACCATCCTCTTTACATTTTGTAATACGAAAATATACTTTTTGAGATTAGATAGGGATTAGAAACCACCGCGAGAAAAATCACCATGAGAGGATGATGTGTGGGGCCAGCCGGCCGCACCCCTATGCCGGTCGGCCCACTGTCAGCTCCTCTCACACCCCATCGACTCTCTCGTGACTTTTAGATCCTCCCTCATTAGAATCACACAGTTTTTCACCACATTCACATATTCCTTCGTTACGAGACCTTTATGGATAGATCTTGATCCCTGCTGTAAGTTATTCCCACCTATATAAATGAGCCTCTGCCTGCCTCCATAGCCATTGTGTCAAAGTTTTCTTCTCCAACAGCAGCAAAGCTCTCGTCCTCTCTAGTTCCAATGGCCAACAAAGAAATCGTCCCCTATGGTTTTGATCTTAGCAAGAAGCCCGATGCACTTGCGCTGACCGTCGTTCCTCTAGAAGTCACCCCCATTCGCTCAAGCCAATACTACTTTGCCCAAGCCATCCATCGTCCAATCCTCACTCCGCTGCCGCCACATCCACTTCTTAAAGACAAGATACGTCAACAAGAGCCGAAGCTAGATGTCCGGAAGCTATTCAAGGTGACGAAGGAGATCAACATCCTTCCTCCGAAGGGACACAAGGTGCTGACTAGAGTCAAGACCAATAAGTTTGGAGATGTTACATGTGTGAAGTATAAATTGGTCACCCCTCGTACCACCATTGATGGAGTCCAGGCTATGCCGGATCAGATCAAGGTTGTTCCCCAAAGGAGAGGAAAAAGGAAGGCGCCATCACCACCTATCCCAAAGGTTGAAAAGCGTCCAAGGATGATCATTTCACTATTGGAGAAGAAGATTGAAGACTTGAGCAAAGTTATCTATACCTTAGAGCAGAGGAACAACAAAGAACATGTCTACCGCAAGAGCCTACAACACAATCTTAACGCTTTAAATCATTTTGTTGCTAAGATGAGGAAGTGAGAATTAGGTAGTTAATAGTAAGGCACGAGTGTTTAGGTCATGTGTGATCATATGTTTGGGTTTGTCGTTTAGCTTAGATTGTTAAAACAGTTGAAATTTTATGTTAGTTAGTCAAAAGTTTGTGCTTTGTGTAATAAAGTGCCTTATATATATTAATGGAGTCTTATTATGATTACCTGCTCTATATTTCTATTGGATATGTGTTTGTCTCCACATGTTGTGTATAAAGGTATACAGGAAAGCAAGTGTGGGGGAGACGCACTACCACATCAAGACGGAATTTGATCGCGAAAATTGTGATATTTGGGAAGCAATGGACTAAGAACCATGCTTGCCATCACAGTGTCACCTCGCCTTGCGCTTCATTCATGGTCAGGTTTGAGCCCAATACACTCTATTTTCATATGTTTTGCTTTCTATTTCGAATCAAATTAAAAATCCTATGATAAAACAAATTAAAACATAAGGAAAGATTATTTTAGTCATGACTTAAGGATAGACTCACATAATACTTTTTCTAGAAGTCTTGCTCCTATTGGGAATTTATTATTTGGGACCCCATGTTACTTAAGTTGTTGTGTAATGAGATATAGTAGAATAATGAGAAATTGATTCTTGATGTCTTGTTGTTGAAGAATTTTATTTCAAAAAGTAAAATGAATAGCTACACCTCTCCTTTGTGGTAAGCAATGCCCTACCAGAGCCAAACATGATACGATAGACTAGGAAACCTTCTACATATACTACTTGTCATGGTATTGAGTTTGGTCAAACCTTGTGACCCTTGTAGAGAAACTTATGCTCTCAAGATCAATATCAAGATCAAGATCAAGATCACGTACACTCTACATATATTTGTTGCTCCTACACGCAACAACATGTTGTCCATTCATCCAAAAATATTGTATTCCTACTCTGGGAATAGACACAAAAATATGCTTGTTAGGATAAATGCTCCAAGTTCTTGTGAATGTCTCTCTTAAAAAGTTTCAATTGCAGAAAAAAGAGGCATGCGCTATGCAAAAGTTATTCATAAAAAAGAAAAAGAGGTATTGAAAAAAATGGACAAGTGTTCGGGATATCTAAAACAATGGGTACTCGGATGCCTGCCTGAAAAAAAGAAGAAAGATGAATAAGATAGCCCATGTTTTCTTGCAAAATTTTCTAAGTTTCAATCAAGAGAGATACGTTTCAAGGAGCATAGTAGAATTAGGTTAGCTATTGGTGGTCGTTATCGATAGATTTATACCACCAACATAAGCCTAAAAAGGAGGAAAATACACATCAATACACACATATACATATGCTTCTGATCTATTTCCACTTGTATTAGTAGAAGTGATGTGAATGCAGAAATAGGCACAGAAAACAAGTGGAACATGGGAAAGAAGGCGCTTTCTGGAAAACCTAAAGGGGATAAGAGGAGGAAGGTGTGACAGAACCGACCAAATTATAAGAACGTAAGTATAAAAACAATCACCAAAGTGATCAAATCTCTGTACTTATGCTCCCATAACCCCGGTAGTCTGTGAAATCACGAAGGATTTCAAAAAACTTCCAACAAACCAAGATTGTAAATGATTCAACACAACATACCATTTGTTACAACCATTCACATGTAGCTTAGAGCTTACAACCATCGGAGTTCAAAATAAATCACTATGCCAGAAAGCCTTATTAGTGACGCATCCAGACAGTCATTAGTGACGCAAAAAAGACGTGTCACTGTTCTTGCGTCTATGATAAGGGCAAATCAGTGACGTGTAAAAACGCGTCACTGATAACCCTACATCAGCGATGCGTGTATCCAAGACGCGTCACTGATAACCCTCTATCAGTGACGCTTCTAGCCAATACACGTCACTGATAACCCTCAATTAGTGACGCTTATAGCCAATACGCGTCACTGATAACCCTCTATCAGTGACGCTTCTAGCCAATACGCGTCACTGATAACCATTAAGCAGTGACGTGTCTAGCCAATACGCGTCACTGATAACTATTTTAGAAAAACAAAAAAAACGATGATCCTATATACATCTACAATGATCCTATATATATACACACACATACACATCAAACATGTTCCAATATTCAATAATCAATTCCTTACAAACTTTTTAGATACAAGGACTACAACACATCAAAAATTCAGTGGCAATGTCTAACTGTACCCATTTCAACACTAATTTGGCTATAATATTTGAAACTGCAGGACAACACCCATTTTGACAGTATTAACTAAAACTGTAGACCACCTTTGACACCTGAGAGATCACCTGAACCACATAGGAATTGTGAGAATCTTAGTAATAAATCTGAAACACATATTAAGAATCATAGCAAATGTGAGAATATTGTTCATAGTATACTCACCATTAAACCAAACTTGTTAGACATACAGGGCTTTGGTGGCTCCTACCTTGGATTTTATCTGGGGAGTCACCATCAGCTGTTGTCATCAAAGCAACTGACTTCCACACATCAGCATTATCAAGAATAGTCAAGATTAGCAAGAACAGGATAAAAAATATCTCTTAAAAATCTTGAGGCAAAGAGACTGTAAAACTCTGCACGGTGACGTACTTGTAACCAAAGGCATTGCCGTGACCGCCGGAATTGCCTAGGTGCACCCAGTCGTCCACTGTCTTATTCCACTTCCTTCAAGTTGCAAGCAACACCAGGTTCCACAAAACAGGATAATTAGGCAGCATATTCGAAATAGAAAATCATCTGTCCAGTTTAATAGGGTTTGTGCCCATGTTCATCACCTGATGAGCTGCTTCACTAGTCCCCTGACCTAGGCAGAATAGTGCTTGCGTAGACCATTTACCTGCCACCCAATGTCAGTCTCCTACACGAACACGAACATAATAAGCTTCAAAACTTTACCCTTCCCATGGCAGTTGCTATTGCTCATCTCAAACAAGCAAGCAAACCGATTGGCCCACACCCATTGTGTAAGCCAAATAACAAAAGTGAAAGAACAGAATGGCAAAAAGGACATGACCTGGAGCGCGTTGTAGGTGACATCCACGAACATAATAAGCTTCAAAACTTTACCCTTCCCATGGCAGTTGCTGCTGCTCATCTCAAACAAGCAAGCAAACCGATTGGCCCACACCCATTGTGTAAGCCAAATAACAAAAGTGAAAGAATAGAATGGCAAAAAGGACATGACCTGGAGCGCGTTGTAGGTGACATCCATGTCTGCCAGGTTCTGCAGCAAGCTCACCAGCTCGTCCTCGGCCTGCTCCACCGCGCCTGCTTGCGTGTCAGCCTTTGCCTCCACCTCAGTGACAAGTAATTCCTTTTTGTGTCCAGTGCAAAGTGAAGCTGTATACATAATAAGGAAGCTTTACATATGGAGAAACTGATACTGACATGTGATATCCTGAGTTAAAATAGTGCATATAGTACCAGCAGGACAGTAATTCAACCGAGAAATTTGTTACTTACCAAATAAAAGTAAAACATAAGTCATTTTGGTGGAAATTAAAAGTACTATGATCCAAAGTGATGCAGAGGATACTATGAAGCAATCACTGGATGGGAAAACTATTACCTGTACGGAAGGAGTCGCGTTGCAGGCTTGGATCATGCAGCAGAAACAGTTATCTGAAAAGCGCAACCAAAGTGATGCTTACTCTTCCTGGCGAAGACTGTTTCAATTAAGCTGGAAAACAGCTAACTATCCTAGGATAGAGATATTACTTACCGTATCAGATATTTAGGGGCAATCTAAAAGTGTACATTGTACTCTATGTTATTCAAAATAGAGTTAACCTAGAACCACATAATTTTAGGCAAGCCGTATTTCATATTTTTGTTGCACAGAAAGGCATCAAGGTTGAGTAGACCTAGATTTGCAATTAGCAGTGATGAATTAAAATCGATAGCACGATGTAAGGCTGACAAATGCATTCTATGTTCTGCGGCTAAATACTAGGAAAATTACTGAGAACTCGAAGCAATACATGCTGCATATTCTATCAGTCAATTTTCTAAAGTTACTGGAAAAATATTGTACCTTCGACAGCAGGCAGTCAAATTTTTGGAATGCACTCGTGCCGCTGCCTTCTTTCCTGCAAAAAGAACGGCAATAATCAATAAGTGTCAGATACTTAGAAACAATTCTTATACACAGATAAATGTTTTATTACAGTCAAGCGAAGCAAACCCATAGGCAGTGTTTGGTCTTTGCTTGGCAACCATTCAGCATAGTGATTCAGCAAAACAAAATACTAAGTTCATTTCGATCATTTCAAACTATACAAAGCAACAGCCATAAACTCAGCTGGAATTAAATACAAAGCAGAGTTTTTTGTTGTTGTTGTAGAGTATGATCCATATATTTCTATAGTGACAGAACTAATAGGACCCATATGAAATTGTACGTGGATAATATAGAGGACCAAGCAATTTCAACGTAGATCACAACTAGATTTGAGAGGCCTAAGACAAAAGTGAAAAACAGAGAACCTGTACCTTTTGTATCACTATGACCTTCCACACGCAAGTGCTCCTAATCAGCTGCTAAATCCCATTTGTCCTCTGAAATTTGACATCCCAAAGAAAGTGCTTCATAAAAACCCCAGGTGTGATGTTGTACTACATTGCACTGTTTTGTTTCAAAAAACAACCAGATCAACAATTTGTCATTAAGGTATCAATGGAACTTTAGCAGTCCAAGAGAAATTTATGAATCTATGCAACCTTTTGTGTATGTAGCACAAAGCATCAAGGAAATGTAGGGAATATGTAAACTAAATCATATCGACCATGTATCAGGTATTCAATACATTTAGCAGGTCGAAGGCATCAAATGGAGATGCTCATCGTATAGGCAACAGTAGGTGGCGCTGCAATCAACCCACGAACAATCCTTTCTTTTTGAGAGCTAACCATCTAAGGGCTCAATTTCTTCACAAACTGACAGGGCGGATGTACTTTGCGGAAAAACAAATACAACCTAAAGGAAAGTTTTGGGGAATTAACAGCGGGCTCCCAGATCACATCACGTAGTCACTAAGATTAATTTGTAACTGCTTTGACCAACCTATATTTGCAAATTGGAAGAAATAGATGAGAGGTGTGTTGACCTGTATTAGCCAGGACGATGCGGGTCCTCAGTGGCGTTCCCGACAAGGTCGAGGTCGTGGGGAAAAGCGAACAGGAAGATGTTAGTGAAAACCTAACCAAATCGAGAAGGGCACAACAACACCATCGATATTGAACCCCAGATCCGGACTGAGAAGAAGGGGGCACAAACCTCGACGGCGTTGATGTACTGCAAGGCAGCGGTGAGGTAGACCTTGGGGAGGAGCAGGCTGAACCTCGATGGCGTCAATGTACCTGAAGACAGTGGCGAGCTAGATCCTGGGGAGCACCAGGTTGGGGAAGAGATGAAGATGAGGGAAGCACAACGACCCGTGGCCGGTCGCGCTCGAAGCGGCATTGCCGCCGGGAACGCCCACCGACCCGTGCAGCCGCCGACGCCGCCACATCGAGCAGCGCAGGCGACGGCAGGTCCAGCCGGTGCTCTTGTCCCCGTAGCTACCGCATCCAGGCGTGCTGCCACCAGAGGAGAGGAAGAGGGAGGCGACGAAGTGGGGGGGGCAGGCAGGGCAGCGGGATGCCGCCCAGGGAGAGGAGGCGGAGGCAGCGCGGCGGCGACCGGGGAGAGGAAGAGAGAGGCGAGCAGGCGGGGCAGCAGGCGGAGGCAGCGAGGCGGCGGCGTCATATTAACTGTGGAGACGCGGGGGGAGAGGAATAGAGGATAAGGATGGGGAGGAGCGGCTGCGATGAGTCCGTAGGAACGAATGGCTTCGATAGGTTCACTGTAGGAAGTGAACGGACGGCTGTAGATGTGTCCCGGCCATAACTCAGTGACGCATCTTTAGAACACGCGTCACATTTATTATCTGTGACTCGTGTTATCGAGAAGTGTCACAGATATGCTTTCCTATCGGTGACGCGTCCAGCGAAAACGCATCACATGCCTTATCTGTGACGTGTTTTGTTAACCAGCGTCACCAATACTACAATCTATCTGTGACGTGCCTTGATAATACGTGTCACATTTTTTTATCTGTGACGCGTCTTGTTAACACGCGTCACGAATACATCGTTATTAGTGACGCGTCTTGCTCCTAGGGCATGGACAACAACTAATCGGTGACGCATCTCGTGAACCCGCGTCACGGATAGATTATTGATGACGCGTTTCGTTTTTGTGTCATGAATCGTCGTGTCACTGATAACATTTTCTGGCATAGTGAATATTACAAACCAAGTTTGAGTAGCTGAAGCAACATAGTTTAAAACATAAGTTTAGTAGTTCAATTACATCACCAGTTCATGGTCACACCCCATAAAACCATATCAGAAGAGAACTCTAGCCATGACCGCGCCTAATGGACTAGTCTTCGTCCCTGGTAGGGAGAAGGCAGTACTTGCAGCAACCGTGATAGAAAAGGTCATCTGCAACAGGTGAGAAATAAACCCTCAGTATGAGAAGGTACTTAGCTAGACTTACCCGTCAAAACCAGAAATAAAGGACACAAAGGAGTATGCAAGGCTGAAATATGTGGGTGGGGCTTGCTTTGCATTAAAAACTAAAATATCATAATTATTCATTTAATACTTAGCATTAAGTTAATAATCATTATCCTGTCATCTAGATTAGCACATGTTCTATTGCATTCACTTGATTAGGAGCGAACAATATTAACCATAGTAGGTATAATAAGGCTATCATCAATATCATCATTCATGAACGTTCCATTATTTAGTGTATCTACTATGGAGATATGCCTGTCAAGTTCTCACTAACCGGGAGAGATGATGGCTCGAATCGATTACTGCCTAGCTAGGGAAATATTTCTAACATTCACCCGGCAAACCTTGCTAAAGGCAACCATCGATCACCTCTGGTACAACTCAGAAATCATGGGCCTGATCAGCGCCACACTCTCAGGGATATCATGCCACTAGGACGATCAGGCCGTCCAGGTACCTGCCCTTGGACACTAGCAATTTGCAATGACTCCCCTCCAAGGCACACTCAAATAGACTGGCTTCTGGCCTGAGCCGAGCTACTCGGCTTCGTGGTCAGACACCCGGGTCTGGCCAGCTAAGTAAAAGGCATGCGTTCAACATGAACAGGGAAAGGCCCCAAGCATCGGTCCTTAATCGACACAGACGAAGTCACTATAAGCATAGCAGCCCTACAAGCCTCCGTCTGGTCTTCATTCAATTTAAACTAGGTTCTTTTTCATGATAGCAAATATAGCCTACTGTGCCATATATAAATATCCCTAAAGCTCGCAGGTGATAGGAGATCACCCAACTTCTACCATTTAAAGCAGGGCTAAGCAATCTACTCGATCCTAACCTACATAGGCTCAAGGTATATTTTCTGGACAAGATCAGATATAAATGCAGCAAGTGTTTTCAATCAACACCTATAACTTAATGCATCAATATATATAACATATATACTCAAGTGTATTTTAGAAGTTAGGAGGCTTATAATGCTCCGGGGCTTGCCTTTCATAAAGTTGCAAGGCGTGTGATTCGGACAGTCCACCACATCTCCTTCTGGTACTTCTTCGGGGGCCTGCACCTCCTGCTCCGGTGGCTGCTCCTCCGGGTTTGGCTTGAATTCCAGAAGAGTGACTCCCTCTGGAATACCTATTGCATGCCAATTCATGAGATAAATATCATGGATACATAAGAGATAACATGATGATCATGAATGAAGAACAATGCTTAGCCTAACATCACTAGACATTCGTTGCCCGAGTAGGTGCAACGCTCTATTCAACTCACTTTAAAGAGTAGGTGTAAATCTCCTCTCTGTTGAGCAAGAGTGCACACTCACCGAGTTTACACAATCTAAGGTATAATTTCTCATCCTCAGTTAGAGGCCTAATACCTGCATCTATCAACTTATTTCAATTAGTCTAAGCATCTAAAACATCCCAATCATGCTTAAGCAAAACAATAGGACATCAGGCAATTTCAGCAACTATGAGCATATAATAGCAGTCAAGTAATTTAGTCATAACGGGAGATTTATAAATCTAAATGACTTGCAACAAGACAATCTGGAAATCTTATAAAATTATCTACATTTCATCTTTAATTGTCAAAGTATGATTCTCAAGTTTAGCAGGTCAAAAACATATATTTACAGAAACTGGTCTAACAAGACAGAGAGTAAAGAAAACCGTACTTAACTTTAAGTAGTTGTAACTCCTAAACTACTTGGCTAAATGCCACTAAATTTTAACAGCAACTAGATACATGTGTTCTATACAACTTTTGCATTCACAAGTTTCCCAGAAAACATCATTAACATGGGGTGATTTACCTTGCCCCCAAAATAGTCCAGAAACTAATAATTGCAAGAAATAATTATTAACTTATGTTGTAAACATATAATTAGACAAGACCAACTTTACTAACTCATCACACATATCAAAAGAACACCAGAAAATATAGTGTCCAATACCCAAACATTTATTTTAATACCTTTATTAATTTATTTAGTTAATTAGGTGGATAAATCAACATATACTACAAGTACTCCAAAAAGTCTACAAAATTACAGTATCTTAGAAATGCCCTACAAAGACTACTGTATAAATTTCATGCCATTTAAATATGTGTAGCATTCCACACAAAAAAGACAAGCCACTAGGGTTTTAAAAAGCATAATTAGGAAACCCTATTGAAAAGCAACAAACAATAGATTTCATATTTTTCTTAACTTCTTACTAACATAAGAATAGCACTCACCAAATTTCAAGTTCATAGCATGCATAGATTAATTATAAAAATTAGCACCAGTAAATATTATTTATCCAAAGGAAAATCATAACTCACTCATATAGTGGCCAAAATTCATGAAATTTAAATTGTAGCCTACTCATAGTATAGATTGCACCACATAAAATTTTGAGTAAAATGCACCACAGGTCCATTAACTTTTGAAGATGTGTTATCTGGGTCCATCAACTTTTAAAGTGCATTTTTGGGTCCCTAAACTTTTTATGTTGTGCATTGTAGGTCCATAACTGTTAGGTTGCTAGGTAATTTTAGATTGAACCCCTTCACTTCAATAACTCTCTCTCTCAGACTAGCCCTCACTGAGAACAGGGGCAGACGTCGGCACTGGCAGTCACGCCGTCGCTCAGCGAGCATGCAGGTGGCCGCACAGGCCAGCCATGCCGACGCGCTAGGCCAACAACGCCATGTGAGCGGGCAGGCGCCCACGCCACGCTGCTGTCACATGGGCACTGCCGTGCTAGCGGTCGGGCGATCGTTCGCACCAGGCAGCCCGCGGCCCGGTCGCCACTAGGCCAGGCCTGCTACACTACCGCTTTGCGAGCAGGTGCCCGGGCGAGCGGGCTGCTGAGCCAGACAGCCACGCCGCCCCTGGCCGGGCGGGCGGGCAGCCGCGCGGGGACTGCACACCATGCCGCTGCCATGTCAGTGGGTGGCCAGCAACAATGACACCGTATGTATGCAGCCTGAAGCCAATTGCTAATTGCTTTCTAGTAGGAGTACGTGTTAATGCTGCTAGAACCAAGCTAATTGCTTCCTAGAATCCTGGGCAGCCTCGATGGCGGAGTGGCAGCGGCCACACCGGCTTTGTCTATGCGGTTAGTGTCCAAATGTATCCATCGACAATGGCACGGTGCACCCCGTGTGGTGCAGGTGGCCACGCTCATATCCAGCGTATCGGTGTTGTCTACCCTGTCTACTACTTTACTTCATGCGGCTCATCAACGCAAAGCAGAGGTGTGAGGGTGAGTCGACGATGCAGGCAGAGGCAGTGGCACAGGCTTCGAACGCTCGCAATCGGGTGACGTCGTGGCTGCAGAACGTGCTGAAGAACGCGAAGCAGAGGTGCGCGATGCCGAGGTGATGCAGAAGCAGAGCGCGCTCGAGGCAGCACTGCACGACGACGTGACGAAGAGCGCCAAGCGGAACATGAAGGCGCTGCTCGGGGCATCCACGTGCGTGCTCTTCACCTCCTCTACGAGAGGATCCATGACTCAAAGGACAGAGTGGTGGACTGGTGGCCCAGCGGTGGTGTGGCTGGCTCCGTGTGGTTGCCCGCCCGCCCAGCGGCAACGTGGCTTCGCAGCCGCCCGGCGGTGGCGTGGCTGGCCCCGCACGGCCACCAGCCTGCTCGCTTACAGCGCCATGGCGTAGCTGGCCTGTGCGACCGCCTTCACGCTCGCTGAGCGATAGCGTGGCTACCGGTGCCGACGCGTGCCCCTGTTCTTAGTGAGGGCTATTTTGAGAGAGAGTTATTGAAGTGAAGGAGTGCAATGCAAAATTACCATGCAAACGAACGGTTATAGACCTGCAACGCACATCATAAATAGTTCAAGGGTCCAAAAATACACTATGAAAGTTGTGGACCTAGATGATATCCCTCTAAAAGTTAATGGACTTGTGGTGCATTTCACTCTAAAATTTTCATATGAATTTCCCCTAATTAATCATGGATTAAAGAGATAAATAAAAACTATTTATTTTTCTATAGAACATAATATGTTTCCTATTTTTACAATAAACTAGACATCACAAAGAACATAACCCAAGTTGAATCACCTCAAATGGAGGTCTAGAACTCTAGATATGGATTTTAGAAGTTATATACAGAATCTGGAATTTGAATTAACCTAAACCCTAAATTACTATTGCTGACGGGTGGGTCCCCCGAGGTCAATGGGCCCACTGGCCAGTCAAACAGAGAGCAGAGGAGGAGATTGACCGCTGTTTTCTCGCCAGTAGTAGGGTCTTCGGCGAGATGGTCAGCACCATCGTGCTCCTCGCAGCAAGCCGAGTCGGATGGTGGTGGTGGCTGAGGTGCGGAGCTACCGGAGGGTGCTCGCCGACGGTGATGGCGGCACGGCAGAGGTGCATAGTAGCATGCCAGTGATCTCTAGCTAGTAGCGGCTCAGCTAAGCTCAATTCGAGCTTCTAGGTCCAATGAGCGACATGGTGGAGAAGAGAAGAGGGAAGGAGGGTTTTTCGGTGAGGCCAGCCGCGGAGAGCTCGAACTCCGATGAGGTTGAGGCGCGGAGCTCCCGGATCGACTTCGGCGAGGTCACCAAGGTCCCACCGGTCACGCCCACCACTGTGCCTAGACCTAAACTACACAAGACATGAGATGAAAGGTACGGAGGAGCCTCGGTCGGAGTTGGCCACAGCAAGCAGAGAGCTCGGCAGCGCTCCGACCAAGGCGGCGAAATAGAAACCGAAATGCCATCCCTACCGGCTGCACGAATGGCTCAACTACGCATTGGAGAAGGTAGAGCAGAGCATGAAAAGGTGTGGGTGCAGTTGATTTGGAAATGACCGAGCGATGATGGTGCTATAGGCGGCAGAACTTGCGGTGGCGCTGGTCGACGGAGAAGAGAGAGTAGAGCGCGTGCGCGCAGAGGAATGAGGGAGAGAGGCAGGGCATCGGCTTGGCGTGGCGGCCTTGGAGCTCCCCTCGGCCTGGCAGGTGGGACCAGTGCCAGTGTATGGCCACCAGGTGGCGTGCGTGGCCTAGCAGTGGTCGGCCACGACCCCGAGCTCGAGCTCTGCTCGATTAGAGACATTGAAACATCCCTCTCCTTTAAAACCGAAAAGAGGTCTTTCTTCCTAGCTTTGTAATTCAAAAACTAGCTCGAATTGGATGATGACATAAGAAGCAAAGTTGTAGCCCTCAAAAAGTTCTTGAACTTTGTTTCAATCACCAACTTCTGGTTTGGCCTAGTTTTGAAACTACAGAGCCAAGAATAGAAAAGGTTTGTTTTCAGGCTTGCAACATACATGTTGCAAGCCTGAAAATCAGATTTGAAAACTGGGAAAGATGATGAAATTTGAGCAGGTTCTGGTCATTTTCATGAGATGGTCATTAAATGACTTTTGTTACTTACAAAATTTGCTATGACTTTTGTTTAGGTGCCTCTGCCATGCAATGCCTCTAAGTGATACTTTGTGTTTGGTCAAACAAAAGAGGTCACAAAAGGGGCTCCAAGTCAAAGTAAACCCTAAGTGCATAATTTGATAATATGACCAACATGAACATTGCTCCAATTCACTTCCTAAAAGTAGCTAGGGTGTTTTGGTGGGTCACCACATTCATTTGCGTGTGATAAATGTACTCAAGCTTCTCAAATCAACTGAAACAAGTGAAACAATCAATTGAAACAACTGAAACAGGGACATGCAACACTTGAAACTTAGGATGATGCACATGTGAGAATGAGATGAAGTGCTTATGTTATGCAATGCAAATGCTAAAATGCAAGCCAAACACCTAGGGTGTCACAGAAGCAGCCCAACCAGAGCCAAATCTAGGCCAACCCACCTACCCACGCTGATCCAGGCCCAAAGGAGAGACGACAGCGCGAAGCGGAGGCCGAGGGGGGCCACCTAAGGTACGCGCACCCTAGGCATGGCCGTGCCCCCCTAGTGCCCCTCAGGCCCATCCTCCATGTGCCAACAGTGATCAATGTGGAGGCTGGCGGTGCGGGGTGGATCCGGGGAATATTCTCCCCAACCGGCTAGGCCAAGCCCCTATATAAGAGAGGGGAGGGGTGCCTCACTCTACACACACCACAACTTGGGAGCACACCTCACTCCACTCTCCACCTCCACTCTTTAGCTTAGATTAGGAGTAGAAATAATAGAGGAGCAAGGCTTGAGCCACCAAGAAAGGCTTGTCTCCTTGGAAGAAAGGATATTGAGTATGAATAATACTACTATGTTTTCTTCCAAGTTCAAGCTTTCATATCTTTTATATAGTTGTGCTATAGAACTAGAGTATAGTTTTCATGTTATAATCTTGACATATGAAATAGCATATAGTTTGTGTGTGATGATCTTAACATGTTCATATGACATGATCTTAGCATATGAACTAGACTATAGTTTCTATGCTAGGGTTTTGTGATATAAAACTTTATGCTTAAACATTCCTACGATATGTCTGTTGGGGTTTAGAGCTAAGTACAGTGACAGTTCATCATTCCTTCGGGTATGCCCAAGTTCTTTACCTATCGATCCGTAGGGTCGAGGCCGCGGGGGACTTGGGTGGTCACTATATACATAGGCGAGGTGCCCGGGTATATAGGGGCGAGTGATTGCATTTTCCTTTCTACGGTCGAGGGGTAGGCGGTAGGTGGTGACAACCCTGTCCATCCCTTGAACTCCCCCACATTCGTCTAGGGTGTAGGAGTCTAAATTATCACATGAGGTTGCTGGTAGACCAATACTTGGTGGCCTCCCAACCCATTCTCATGCATAGCTCTAACTCTTAACCATGTATATGTATGATCTTCAACTGTTCTTTGCACGGCTATATTAGATGTGCCTGCTCCACTTAGGAACATTCTTTTATTCTTTGTTTTTCCTTTTATCCTTGAGGTTAGCCATGTATGTGTGTCACACTATCTTATGCTTATCATGACTTACCCCTGTACTGAGTACTTGTCTATTATGCAGTCATATTATCTTGTCCATGTCCCTACTAGAAACTTATACACCATGCCTTCCTTTGGGAAAATATAAATAATGACACCCTGAATACTTTTGGGTGAAATACTACAACGATAGATCCATGCACTTGTGGATAACATCTGTAAACATTAAGACCCATCAGGCGTTTCTAGCATTGTTACCATGGGTGGGTTTAAGCCCCTATTCTTGGTAATGATGCTAAGAAATGCCAATAAGCATTTCTGGCGCCATTGCTGGGGAAGGCATTGGTTAAAAAGAATCTAGTAGGACATGTTCATGATAATGTGTATGTATGGTAGCCATTGCTCTTATAGGCTAATCTTGCATGTTTTCTCCTGTTGTGGATGAAAATAGGATAGTGTAAGAGTGGTTTCAACTTGTTGGACAACTTCATTCCTGATCCGGAGGCACTCCTAAGGAAGAAGGGGTCTCGTGCCTCTACTTCTTCTGCCACTCCACCAACAACTAAACTACTCACCCCTGTACCAGCTGCTATCACTACTATGGCCTAGAAGTCACTCCATGAGTTCTCTGTCCCGGCTATTGCCAACGTGCCCACGGGCCCACTGTCAACATTGGTGACAAAAACTTTGAGATTAGGACTGGGCTAATCACCATGGTACAGGCCAGTCCATTCTGTGGACTGCCGAATGAGGATGCCAATGCACACCTATATACCTTCCTTGAACTATGCGACACAATCATCATCAAAGACATCGCACCTGATGCTGTAAGGCTCCGTCTATTTCCTTTCTCCCTTGTGGGGAAGGCAAAACTATGGTTCTACAAGGACAAGGTAGTTGTCAATACCTGGAGTAAATGCTCTAAGGCATTCCTCACAAAATTCTTCCCCATAGGCAAAACCAATGCCCTGAGGGGAAGAATTACCAATTTTTAGCAGGAATCAACAGAAACCATCCCTGAGGCGTGGGAGAGGCTGTAAGAATATATTCAAGCATGCCCACACCACGGGATGGAAAATTGGCTCATGCTCCAGAACTTCTATGATGGGTTAACACCCATGTCAAAGGAGCACATTAATGTCGCTGCTGGAGGTGCATTCCTCTCACTCACCCTCAATGAGGCCACGACTCTCATCGACAAGATGGTAGCCAATTGTGGGTGGGGTGAAGAGCGAAGCCCGCCCAAACAAGAAGACATGCACACTATAAAAGGAGACAGATGTGCTTTCACAAGAATGGACCTCCTATTGAAAAGGCTTGACGAGCATGCCACCGAAAAAAGAGCAATGTATGGCACCGTCAAGGCCATGGACTCGCATATGATGTGCGAAGTCTGTGGCGGTGTTGGCCATTTGGGGAACGACTGCCTCGAAACCCATGGAGCCACTGCCTACATCAACAACGGGTTCAGCCAACAAGGAGGCCAGAATGGGTGGAATCACCAGTCGTGCCCACAACATCGAAGAGGTAATTCGAACTTCAACTCAATTTATAATTGGAATGAACCTTCCTTGAAAGATTTAGTCTTAAGCCAAGTAAAAACAATTGAAACTCTTAAAGAAAAGTTGAAAATTAATGATAAAATGTTTGAGCTTATGAACTTTAAAATAGAAGGGTTAACTTCTTCTATGAACAACCAACATAGGTTTAATAAAAGGATAGAAACACAATTAGCTCAGTCTGCTGCTATACCTGTTGTTGATTTGGGAGAAATTTTGAGGGAACCTAAAACTTCTTTTGAATTTGTTAAAATGGTCTCAATGAGGTTTGGTAGGCCTCTGTGTCTGGAAAGCCAAGATCATCTCACAGAATCACCATCCGTCACCAAGAAAGAAGATCCTACCGCTCGACAATCACATGCTCAATCGGCCCACATGTCATCCACAATGCCTTCTACGACCTTGGAGCAAGCATGAACATCATGTCCAAGGTAACATATGATGAAATCCTAGGTGGACCTTTGTCCACTCAAATTTTCAATTGCAGGTGGGAGATCAATCACTACGAAAGCCGGAGGGAGTAGCCAAGGACGTTTTGGTAAAAATTCAAGATGCATACATCCCCACGGACTTCGTCATCCTTGACATAGGCCACAAGCAGAGGGTTCCCCCGATCCTAGGAAGACCATTTCTTAACACTACAAATGTAGTCTTACATGTGGGGTCAAGGCATGTTAGTTTTCATATGCAAGGACAAACTATGAGATGCCCATTCAATGGGTTCAACAAAAACAAACTGCCTAAGACACAACCACTAAGTAGTGTTAAGCTGATATGGCAGGCAGAAACGTCAACATTTGCATCTACTTCTCCAGACACAGATGAACCTTCAACAAGCAAGAACTGAAAGGAGAAGAGTCCTGCTCAACGGACTTTAAAAGGAGAGCCCTCGCCGTAGGTAAATAGTAGTTATCCTTTTTAATATTTTCATTCAAATAAACACTGCTAGTATAGATAGTAATGATAAAAAGAAAAACAATAAAAATATTTCATAAATATATTAACTTGATAAAAAGTTGGTTAATCTTCATAAGTTTTATATGAAGCATGTTTAAATTTGAAGCATGGTTCGTACGATCATGTCTTCATAGGTTTTTTAAACTAGCATGGTGTTTTGGTTAAACTGCCTTCCTTGATTAAATTTTGAATTAGATCATTGTCCTGAAACTTGCGAAATATGAAACTTTGAATGATAAACGAAACCAAAAATATTCATCTTATTGAATAAACTTTTGTTTATACTAGCATACTTGGGTTTGAGAATATGATTTGCTGCGATCATGTTTTCATAGACTTTTTAAATTAATCATGGTGCTTAGGTTGACTAGTCTGCCTTGATCAAATTGAATACTTTGCTTAATTTGATCATTGTTCCTAAAGCTGCTTAGTATAAAACAAGGATAAAAATATAAAAATTCAAAAACAAATAAAATACCTATCTCGGAGTCTTCATCAAGCAAACTCGGACTTCTAGCCTTGAGCTAGCTTGGGGGAGGGCCCCGCACAGGTATGATGCATTGCATATTTACTTTCTTGCATTCATTTCCTTTTTGCATATTCATTTTATCATGCATAGGAAACTAAAAATAAAATAAATAATAATAGTAGTAGTAATAAAATAATATAATAAATAAAATAAAATAAAATAAAATAAAATAAAATAATAAATAAATTCCACTCCATACATATGTGTTGTAGAAATGTTGATTCCATCCTTGATGAAATGATAAATAGTTGCTCTGTCTTATGTTTTAAACTATGCCCAACTTATAGCTTAGTCTTCTCTAATGTTTGAGTTTATTGGCTTAAGAAATTGTTTACCCTAAAAAAAACTTAAAACTTTTGGGAGCAAAATGCTAAATCTGGTCTAATTAGTTGTTTGACATGACATAGAGAAATGGATTTTGCTATGACTTTGTTCTAAGAAATACTTGACATCTAGAGATTTTATTTTCAAAAACTAAAATTAAAAGTTCCCCAATGATCCAAAATTCCTACTAAAGCCATATGACACATTCATATGCAAAACCTTAGTTATATGCTACTTGTCTTCTTGGTGAGCTTTGTCAAAATGTTGTGACCAATGTTGAGATTCTTTTCATACACTTATGATCAAGATCCACGTACACTTTATAAATAAAACTATATGTCAAATATTTTTCTCCAAAAGTTATCTAGAAAGTATGTGCTATGAAAAAAGAAGAATATATATATGAGAATAAAAGATGCCATGCTAAAAGAGAATGAGCCAAAAAATATAGAAAAAGAGAGAAAACAATGGGTGCTCCAACACCCGCCAGTAAGAATAAAGATAGCCCATACTCTCAAAGATTTTAAAAAGAGAGAGGTATGACATTTGAGTTCATAAAAAATACAAAAATATTACACACTTGCACAATCTTGATCAAGGTATATGACTAGTCTCTCCTATGGTCCGGTTTTTGACTTAGCAACATGACATGATGCAAGAATGTCACTTTTATCCCTACCAAGCTCCACAAAAGTCTTATTAGATGGTAGGATGAAAGAAAGGCAAAGTCAAAAAAACTTTGACGAGGAATACATACACTTTTGAGCGATCAAGTGTATCATTTGAGGAACTACATTTTGAATTTCAAAACTTTTTAAAACCTCTGGAAAGATAGTCAATCGAAAGAACAAATGATAAGCAGGTCTGTTTATCTGTTCTATCTTGCAACCACCCAAGACTTGGAGAAGACCAAAAAGCTCCATAGGTAACAAGGTAATAATGGGTGAGCAACAAGCCAATTCATTCAAATTGCGGTAGAAAACATTATTATAAACCTGGCATATTTGAAATATAATTGGCATAGTAGCAACTCCTGATCAACAATCAATGTCTTAGCTTTTGCTCGAAGACGAGCAAAGGCTAAGCATGGGGGAATTTGTTGGCGATCATTATCGACATATTTATACCGCCAACGTAAGCCTAAAAAGGAGAAAAATACACATCAATATACACATATACATATGCTTCTGACCTATTTCCACTTGTACCGGTAGAATTGATCTGAATGTAGAAACAAGCGCCAGAAACAAGTGAAACATAGGAAAGAAGGCGCTTTCTAGAAAGAGTAAATGGGACAAGAGAAGGAAGGAGCCCAACCAGAGCCAATCCTAGGCCAACCCACCTACCCACGCTGATCCAGGCCCAAAGGAGAGGCGACAGTGCGAAGTGGAGGCCGAGGGGGGCCACCCTAGGCGCGCGTGCCCTAGGCGTGGTCGCGCCCCCTGGTGCCCCTCAGGCCCATCCTCCGCATCCCTTGAACTCCCTGACATTTTTTCTAGGGTGTAGGAGTGTAAATTGTCACATGAGGTTGCTGGCAGATAGTACTCGGTGGCCTCCCGACCCATTCTCATGCATAGCTCTAACTCTTAACCATGTATATGTATGATCATCAATTGTTCTTTGCACGACTATATTAGAAATGCCTACTCCACTTAGGAACGTTCTTTTATTCTTTGTTTTCCCTTTTATCCTTGAGGTTGGCCCATGTGTGTGTGTCACACTATCTTATGCTTATCATGACTTACCCCTATACTGAGTAGTTGTCTATTATGCAGTCATATTATCTTGTCCATGTCCCTACTAGAAACTTATACACCATGCATTCCTTTAGAAAAAAATATAAATAACGATACCCTGAATACTTTCGGGTGAAATGCTACAACGATAGATCCATGTGCTTGCGGATAACATCTATAAACGTTAAGACCTATCGGGTGTTTCTAGCATTGTTACCATGGGTGGGTCTAAACCCCAATTCTTGGTAATGATGCTAAGAAATACCAACAAGGTTAGCCACCATATATATCTACACACATGCACATCTTGATCTAAGAGTATGCCATCTTTCTCCTCGGATCCTTGTTTTGATTTTACAATATCTGCAATGCAAGTATGTTTTTATATTTAACCCTACTTGAGCTGCACATAAGCTTTTTAGATGTAGGCAAAAAGAAGGCACAATTATCAATGCCTTAGTGAGGATCCAAAAATACCACATATACTGAGTGATTTGAGAGTACCACATAAGGAGAAGGTAAGCTATGTTTTGTTTTCAAAAATCTTAAACTATTTCTCCAATTGACTTGACTGAATGAAGATGGTGATATGTTTCAAGCTATTCTATTTTTCAACTGCTCAAAGTTTTATGGTAGACACTTTGAATCCCACAGTGCATGTATGACAGGGAATGGTTTTATGTTGATGTCTTATCTTAAGGTTATGTCTTAAGTAATCCATCCTTTTATCGAGGATGAATAAAAGCGGGGGAGCTTGTTGACGGTAGTTAACATATGTCATAAACCATCAACATACCTTACATAAAATACTAAAATGGATCACCAACATAGACTTAGGGGTTTAAACTAACAAATTCCATGAGTTTTGGTGAATCTATATTTTCAACAGGATTTAATCAGAAAACTGCCAAGGAGGACCTATTCGTCAAAGAAATTACAAAAATATGCCGCGTAATCGGCGTGGGAAGACTCTAGAAGACTCCAGGAGACTCTCCACCAAAGAGGGGGCCAAGCCACTACCAGGTGGGGTCGGTCAGCCCCACCTAGAGACTGCCCGGCCCCTAGGGGTCGCACCTGTCAGCCTCCTTGCTATGTCAGTTCTCCACCTCCTCCTAGGATGCATCTACGCTGTTTATTCAAGTCAGTTTGATCCGATGGCTGAGAATTGATGCCTCGGCCTATATATACCTGCCTACACCCCTTCAGGGCATGAAGCCAAGTTAGATCCTGAGAGATGAGAAGCCAGAAACCCTAATTCCTATGTCTACCAGGATCTAGAGCTAGCAATCAAGAGAAGATTAGTCTTCTATAGGACCTAGTCTTGTATTAGACATAGTGAGATAGAGTGAGAGCGAAGAGTTTGGAGGAGTCTTGGCCTGTTGGTGCTCTCTCTATGGCTTGTACCCTGGCGGAATCAATTTCTTCTTGAGCTTCCTTCTGAGATTTCTCAGGTAATCAACTTCTAATTCATTATATTGTTCATCAGGTTTGCAACTCTCTTTTGAGTACTTTAATCCTTGCAGCTCCTAGGTTAAAGTAGTATTCATAGTGTAAGCGTGGTGCTTAGACTCAGTTACGCGTGGATGTACCCTATTTTTCAGATCGGTGGTAGCTCGCGAGGGTGACTTTTATAGCCTCATTGAATCTCTATAGTCCACCTCCCATTAGTAGGCCTAGCAGGACTTTGTTACTATAGGAAACATATTCTGCTTGTGTTTTCTTTAGTAATTTTCCTAAAATTGAACAATAGAAGACAAAGCTTACCGAAGTTAGAACTAGAAGACCTGAGTGGTTTCCTTTATTCTCCTATTATCTAGCCTTGATTATGCAGCTAGGTTAAGTTAGATTTGGTTATTCTCACACACGTTTTCTTGAGTTTGATATAAAACTGGGTACTCCCGGTGAAGTGCTACATCGGTATAATATCCGTGCACTTGTGGATTACTCTGTGTGCATTAATTTATACCAATAACTGCACAATCTTCTTGCGGGCTTCATGATGGAGACACGCCACCAAGCTGTCTAGGAGGTGGCAACCTCCAAGAGTAACAAGCACCACCAGCTTGCAACTCAATCACCTAGTGTCACTCGATGCAATCTCACAATGCAATGCACTAGGAATCGCACACTCACTATTGGAGATGAAACGTATCAATCACAAGTGAGTTAGAAGCTTTAGTGTGAGCATTACACAAGGGCAACAGATCCCCAAGGTGCTCAACCTTAGCCAAGGCTGAGCACCACCTCTATTTATAGCCCAAAGGCCAAATACAAACGTTGCTCAAAACTCAGCCGAAATGGCGTCGGACCCAAGCTCCGGGCCAAGGGTTCGGACCATGCTCCACTAGGGTCCAGAGCATGGATCGCTGGCACGTGTCCTTGATGGTTTGAAACTATCCATTGGCGCTTAAAGGTCACTTCACGCACGTTTAGCCACTTCTAGACCGAGATCAACAGAGTAGCTCTAGACCAACGCGCAGTAGAGTCTGAAGTAATACAGTAAGCATCGGCCACTCCCATGGATTGGTGAGGTGGCACTAGTGGTGCCACATCGGCCGACACATGGTGGGGTCGAGCGACCCCACCAAGTGGCCCATGGTGGCCCTGCCTGCTCCAATTGCTTCTAGTGCTTGATTTTTGATGTTTTTGTATAGTATTCCTGCATGAGCAAAGATCTCCAAGTACAAGTGGAAATAGGTGAATTATAAACATAAATCACTACTATGGTGTTGATTAGTCCCATTTTTGGTGCAATGTTGATGGTCAAAATTGATGTTTAAGGACCATCAATTCCCATCCATATTGACAGAAGGTTCTATCGGTGCAGTTACACGACCAAAACACTTAGGAAGAACACTGAATACTTTTACCGAGACAGAGAAGTTAGAGGCTATGGACCTAATCTAACAGATCCTGTGTCAAATCACATGGAGAGTCTGGTGGAATATTTTTGGATTAAAATTCTAAAATCGAGAGTAGCCAGTTCATTGCAGAGCCTCCATCGGAACGTTCCGTGAGAACCTTCAGCACTTAGAAAACTAAGTAAGCTATAGACTTGTCCTAATGGAGTGTCTGTTGCCTTTGACGGAACATCCCGTTACCCACTTCCAAAGAACAGAAACACCCAGAGGCTATGGACTTAACTGATGGAGAGCCTAAGCTCACTAACGGAGCGTCCATAAATACCACCCAGACTTAGTCACCTAAACATCTAAGTCCTAGGATTCATGGAGTGTCGGTGAAATGTCATGGAGTGTTCGTCTAATTATAAAGAACAGTAAATCCAAACTCTTTAGCCTTGGGTTCTGTCAAATTATTTTGATGACCATCCGTAGGCAAGGACGGAGCATCCACCAAGACAAACACATAGGAAAGTTTACACTAGCGTCGACGGATTGTCACCACAAACCGTCCATGGGTATTGACGGAGTGTCTGTCAATGCATGTCAACAGCACACCTACACTATGCCACCTACACATGATGTATACAATTAAACCCTAATCAAGTAACAACAATGCATATCATTTCATATCATTTACTTTATGCATTGTGCTGATGAAGCATCATACATTTATTGGTGTGAGGTTCTTGAGGAGGTTGTTGTAGAGGAACCCTAGGAGGTTGAGGTCATGGGTGAACCACAGGAGACCGCTCAAGGTAGGCCCCCTATGCGTCCCTATACTTTGCAAATGCATTAATGAACTATAGTTATTTATTTGCATCGTTATGTTACCATATGATTAGTACACCCATGACTTCCTAATTGAGCTTTCATACCTTGATGTCACCACACCACTCAAATGTTACTTGTTTACTTTCAAGTATCAAATAATTCGTGCTCAGTATGCTTAGATGGTAAAAGTCGGGATGATGATGGATTTCTCATCTCTTGCGTGATATAGGGCATGATTGTCCACTAATGCAACATAAATGGATTATGATCTAATAAAATTTGACGAATGTTGGAATGAAGGATGATGAATGGTCAGCGAGGGGTTGGGTCATGGCAAGACGAGTGATGGTCTTGAATGACATAGCTCGCTAACCAATTAAGGACCATGTATCCATGGTAGCAAGTCATGAACATAATTGTACAAACCACTTGTCATAAATAGGGATGACAAGCCAAGTACCTAATTGCGACCGGTCTATCCGTGGATTCGGCGTGAAGGTGACGCTGGATAGATGGGATGCCATTATCCGGGTACCTCTCTATCCATTCATGGACACTCTTGACCGGAATGGTGAAAGGTTGAGACACCAAGATATCCCTTTTGTTCCGACGGTTCTTATGGGCGATATCCCTTGTCTTCGGTGGGGTTAATGTGTACCCCTCTGCAGAGTTTCTTATTCGAAAGCTATAAGTTTTGTACTTCTAGATACAAACTAAACTTGAATCGAAACAAGGACTCGAAGATTAAGATCCAAATGCTATTTGCTCATTCCAATTAACCATGCTATGCTTGCAAATGCTAAGTCTATAGTTCACATTTATGATTTTTGTATAAAATATGCTTATGCAAAATCAATTGTATACTTAACTTGCACGACCGCCCCTGATACTTTTGGTGAAAAATAAACTCCCATGATTTTGTTCCATCCAAGTATCCAACCAATAACTGTCGTACATCAGTGGTGCTTCAATGGAGAAAAATATGTGGTGAAAACCATATACTAGGTGCAAACATGGAAACTAATAATTCAAAAATATATTTTAGTCACTCAAAAAAATTTAAAATTTGGTGCATCAATAGTGTATATAAATATGTACTCACATGTAATTATTTGGATGCAAACTCAAACTAGAAAAATCCATATAAAAAGTAATATATTTTAGGTGCATGTGCACTAGAAGACAAAATTCGCATATGAATTTTTTTAATTTGATTTTGCATCCCAACTTTTGCATTTTTGTATAGACTAGCAAACATGCCCGTGCGTTACAACGGGAGAAATTCAAAACTTGTATCTCTACTTAGTTACTAAAGATATGTATATTTTGCATTTAATCCATCGGCAATGAAGCAATAATTACATTTGAACATTGACCGTCCATAAAAGTTCAATTTAGAATAATGCCAGACAAATTAGCAAATTACTTATGTCATGCAAAATAAGTAGAAATATATAAATATATTTAACTATCCATGAAAGAGCGGAAAAAGTTCAACGGAAAAGAGGAATCCCTGCAGGCAGCCCACCTCGCTCGCTTCGCTATCGCTGCCGCCGGCAATAGCGACCTCACCGGTGTCCGCCACCTCCTCCCCACCCCCTTCTCCTTCTCCACTCGCTTCCCCACTCCAACAGGTCGCCGTCGCCGCCTCGCCACCACCGCCTCCCGCGGCGCCACATCTGCTGGCGGCGCAACCCTCGTTGCCACTTCCCGGTTAGATTGGACAATAAATTACCCAAGATTTCTATTCATGATTTAATTAATTAGACCATTAGCTGATCTAGATTATAATAAGAATAATTTTTATTCTTAATCAAATTACATCAATAATTTAATATAAGGAATATTTGATTATTATAAGGATTAGGGAAGGATGAAGGATCCAACAACCATAATATTGTGTTTATTATTTATTTTTATGTTTATCATATCATCATCACACTATAAAAGAGCGAGTTTTTTTGAGGGGCTCTCCCTCTAGAATAACCGTTAGATCTATATATCGTGTTATGAGCCCTTCGTCATGCGTGATCTTACTCTTTCTTTATGACAACCATTCGATCTACACGTCGTGCTATATGAGACCTTCGTCAACCATGATGTTACATGTAAGATGTAAGACTCTTTCTAAACCAAGATTCAAGATACAATCTCAAATATGTCTTACAAGGAAAATCTTACTTATAAGATGTAAGACTCCTCTAAACCCAGATTCAAGATACAATTTCAAATACCTCACATAACGAAAATAATGCTTCAACTGTCTGATCGGATTGCAGAGCTGGTGAGTCCGGCTCATGTTGGAATAGTTAATTCTTTTTCCATATCTAATCAAAAGATCAAGCTGGCTGGTGGACAGTTGTTTGCATGGATATGGTGATTAGAAAAGAAACCAGGGGTCCGAGAAGGATTTTTAGTACACGTAGGCATGCATACAGGAGGAATCTCAGAAGGATTTTTAGTACACGTATGCATGCATATTTGGATAGCAAGGTGTTCATGTAGTTGGCCGATCGTGGTTAGCAAGGATACGTCGGCTCCGACTCTTTTTTGCACCGTAGAGTTTTGTACCCGGGAAGACCAGCTGTCCTACAAACATAAGGGGTGATGGTCTATTAACAACACACAATTGAACCTCTCTCTCTATATATATATATTTTCTACCTTTATCTATTGCTTATCACTCTTCGTTGTCGACAATCAGCCTGTTCGTTTCGCTGGTTCATTGTGGCTGAAAATACTATTCACTGGTTTGTTGTGAGAGAAAAACATTGTTGGATGACTGCTGATTTGGCTGAATAGCTCAAATGAACAGGGTGAATGATCGTTGCTTCGACAACGGCGAAGCCCTGGCCAGGAAAGTGCCAAGTCCTGCAGAAAGGGGATCCATCGTAAAGTTTATGAGCTCACCATCCTTACATGTGCAGTAGAGTTAGAAAGAAAAGAAAAATAAGAGTTAAATGCACTGTAGGCCTATGAACTTGCACAGCTGTATCAAATAGGTCCATCAACTAGGAAACTAGATATCTGGCCCCTCAAACTTGCGAACCCGTTCACTCCAGGTCCATATACCAAAACCAGGCGGTTTTGCATGGCACTGTAGCAGTGCTGACGTCAGCGATGATGTCAGCACTCCTTTTTAATTTGCAAAATTGATATCTTTTTATTCGGAGCTCCAAATATAGCAAATAATATATCAATTTTGATCGTCTCGACGAGCTCTTTGCAATGGTGTACTCCGTCTTGTTGTTTGAGATAATTTTATTTCATGAAAAAAAATAAATATTTCTACAAAACAAGTTAGAATAACAGAACTCGTGGAATTTGTTAGATAAATAATATTTTTATTATTATGTAACATGAAATGTTGTCTTTTTAGGTTCATTTGACCATAGAATATATAAGTTTGACCATTTTTGAAATGCAATAATTCAAAACTTTCCGCAGGGGCACGCGCTCAACTTACCGATGCCGCACAAGATTCTAGACCACGAGTAAGCCACTCACTATTGCTGCTACCTGCTCCCTCAATTCAATCTAGCTATCCACTGCCACTTCATGCGGTCATGCCATGCCAGCTAGGAAACAGATACGTACAGGTCGGCCGAATGGTCGTCCAGTTCCTATGTGCTGCAATAGTAGCCGTAGGAAAGGAAAAATGACAGGTGTACACGAATCGTATACTGTATCGGATTTGGGTACAAGATAAATATAATACTACTACTACCACTAGCTACTTAATTTCACCAAAAAAATAGAAAAAAACTACACTAGGAGCAGTAAATATATCGTTTGATCGTGTCATATGTTGACAGTTAGTTAACCACAGCTAGGGAAGGTTAATTCAAAAATATCTAAGCTAGGGAAGGTTAATTCAAAAATATCTAAGCGATCGTGGCAGGTCTGATTGACCGTCCAACTCCCTGTTTTATATACTGACTACGTTGGTGTTGTACATATACAAATATACAAAGTATATAAAATACTTGCATACGTCAGCTTAATTGCATAACTTGTTTTGTAGAAATATTTATTTTTTTCATGTAATAAAATTATCTCAAACAACAAGACGGAGTACACCATTGCAAAGAGCTCGTCGAGACGATCAAAATTGATATATTATTTGCTATATTTGGAGCTCCGAATAAAAAGATATCAATTTTGCAAATTAAAAAGGAGTGCTGACGTCATCGCTGACGTCAGCACTGCTACAGTGCCATGCAAAACCGCCTGGTTTTGGTATATGGACCTGGAGTGAACGGGTTCGCAAGTTTGAAGGGCCAGATATCCAGTTTCCTAGTTGATGGACCTATTTGACACAGCTGTGCAAGTTCATGGGTCTACAGTGCATTTAACTATAATCGGGTAGATAAGAATACTGTTGTAAAATGGACACATGTCACGGAACCGCCCAAATTATAAGAACAAAAGTCAAAAACAATCGCCGGAGCAATTAAATTCCCGTACTTAAGCTCTTATAACTCCGGTAGTCCAATAAAATCCCGAGGGATTTCAAACCAACCAACATACAAGCCAAGATCGTAGTGGTCCAACATAACAGGTCATATGTTACATCCATTTCATAAGTAATTCAATATATATCGGAGTTCAGTAGAGTTATTACAACTCAAGTTCAAAAGTAGCGGAAGCAAAGTAGTTTGAAAACTAATATCACCTTAGTTCAAATACATGCCAGTACCAAGGTCAATTTTCCATAAAAGCATGAGAGATAAGATAGCTCAGAAGGATCATGCCCATGATCACACTCCGCCACTACAGCCGGAGTCCTCCAACTCTTGCAGTAGCTATGTTATATCACAACCTGCAACAAGTGGGAATAAACCCTGAGTACGAGAAGGTACTCAGCTAGACTTACCCGTCATAAACCAGAAATAATAACACCAAGGAGTATGCAAGGCTTTCTTTCAGTGGACTAGCTGGACTCATTTGCGAAAAGCATTAGTTATCATGAATAAACTAATTTAAGTCCTTTTTGCATCATATTCATTATAACCTATTCAATCTAGGTAAGCACCTATGCTAAAGCAATCACTTGATTAACCATTACATCAAAGGTTACCATCTCAGGTTTAGCGTTTCCAACATTATCCACATAACCATCTGTGTTCCATCATCATTACTACGATGCAGTAACTCGAGTCAAGTGCTCACTATCCAGGAGCGATGGCGATTCGAATCGATTATTAACCAGTTGGTAATTTATTCCTCACACAAACCTCACTCACCCGCTAAAGTGAGGTATTGGTCACCGAGTCAACCATTCAGGTAAAGTCGCGAGCTTGCCAGAAACCACATGTACCCGGGGGCCGCCCGACTGCTCTTTGGCCTTATCATCGCGCCCCCGTTTCCTGCCACTACTGCTCCGGTACAGTGCGTTGCGGGCAATCCACTCGGCCTGAATAATCTCCCGGCTTCGCGGTCGAAAGGTACTTTATTCGGCCAGCTAAATGTGAGGCATGCGTTCAACATGACCCGAGGCCCAACAACGGACGGTCCTTAATCGACACAGGCGGAAACTACAAGCACCCCAGAACCCTGTCTGGTTGCCCCATACTTATTCCGCCCGGTCTCCAATTATCCATCAACACTTGGTTATTTCCAGGATATCATCCATTCCATAGCTAAAGTATTCCAGTAACCACCTATAGTTGCCGGTGACAGGAAATCACCGATCGCTACCGGTCTAAGCAGGGCTAAGCAATATTTTCGATCCCGAACCAAAATAGGATTTCAGGCATATTTACGGGACAAGGAAAAGGATATATATGCAGCAAGTGTTTTCAATCAACTCCTATAACTTAATGCAACAATACATATATAACATATATATACTCAATTGCTTTTGTAAAGTAGGAGGCTTAGAATGCTCCGGGGCTTGCCTGGGATCAAACACTGGGTTAGTGATTGACAGATGACACTCGCTCGGCGAGCATCTCCCAACCCGACACTTGTTTAGTCCTTCCATCTTCGGGATAGGTCCACCAAACACCGTCTTCAGGTTTGGCTTGAACATCACGTCCTTCGCGTGGTGCATCTAGCGAACCTAAATGAGATGCAAGATGCATGCGTATGAATATGATGAATGGTAACACAAGATGCATCACATAATCATTCATGTAAACACACGATTAAGACATAGACACCAAAAGCTAATTAACTAACATCACACAACCAATTAAAGAAGGCAAGCACATTAAGCATAACACAAGTTTAACAAGATCACAAGTATCTTAACTTGACCATCAACAAGGGTATAAGCCACACTTAGCAACACATGGAGTAAACAACCATAACTAGCATTTGACAATTTTCTGGACTGCAAACAACATCTACATGTTTAGATCATAACTGGAGTTATACAAATCCAATAGCAATGCAACAAGACATTCTGGAAAGCTTATGAAATTGTCTATAATTCATCTTTAATCATCTTAGCATGGTTCTCAAGTTCACCAAGTCAAACATGCATAATTACAGAATCTGCTACAGAGATTCCAGAGAGCAACTATTTCTGGAACCCAACTTGAAACAGTCATTACTCACAAACTATAAGGCCAAATGCCACCAAAATTTAACACAAGCTAGATTAATGAGTTATCTACAACTTTGTTATAAGCATGTTTCTCAGAAAACATCATTTTCATGGTGCAATTACCAAAATCCCAGAAACTGTCCAGGAAAGCATCAATTACAAGAATAAATATTAACTTACATTCCAAACATATATTTGGCCACAACCAATGTAACCATCATAAATTGCATGTTAAATGATCACCAAAAAGCATAGTGCTCATTATTAAATAATTTCTTTTAATGCATTTCTTAATTTATTTAAATAGCAAGGTGAAATAATAAACATATATCAAAAGTCCATAACAAAATCTATAAAAATTACAGTAGATCTTACATACACCCAATAGTCTACTGTATAAATTTCAAGTCATTTGGACATGTATATCAACCTCTATGAAAAAGACAAATAGTTATTGCAAGAATTCATGTGAGAGCAAGATATACTAATAACTCACTCAAATGGTAACCAAAATTCATGAAATTTTTACCACACATCAATCATCACATGAGTAGCATGCCACAAAAATTTCACTTCATTTGGAGCCCTAGATCTACAGTTATGAAAATAACAAATACATCTAGCAATGAAAACCTAGCTGCACAAATCCATTTTTACAGAGAAAACTTTAAACTAAAACATGCAATATTATAGATCTACTGCATAGAGAATTTCAGAAGGATTCCAAAAAGTTCTCATTTGCTATTTTACGATTTTTCTACAATTTACTATGATTTTCCAAAGTTCCTGCAAAAATAATTACGAATTAGTCCTCGCGGCACTATTCATCTGAGTCTATGACAGTGCAGTTAGCCCCCCAGATTTAGTCGAATTCTTCCTCGAGGTCCCTGGTCGCGAATGAACAGAGGAGGATTTGGGGGAAACGGCCGGAGGAAGCTCGTCGGAGGCAATGGAGTGGTGGGGGAGCATGAGGGGGCCTGCGCGCACCCATTGGTGGCCGCGGCTCACCCCGAGGTGGGCCGACGAGGTCTGGCCGCGGACGTCGGCGGCGGCGACGGGAACGCTCCCATGGCCGGCTGCTCCGGCGGTCGTCTGCTTGACCAAGGGGCACCGGTCGGAGAGGAGGAAGCAGTGAGGGCTGTTGAGCACGTGGCCATGCTGCGGTGGAGAGGAGAGGCGGGAACGCGACGGGGCCGAGCTCGGCCATGGCGGCCATGGTGGCGCCGAACTGGAGCAGCTTGAGGAGGAGAGCCAGGAGGCGCGGGAAGTGAGGGAGGGCGAAGCAGGGTGCTCGGGCGTCCACATTTGATGGCAGGGGCGCGGGGCACGCGGCAGCGGCCAGCAGAGGGAGCGGGACGCGCGGCAGCCATGGTGAGTTGAGCTCTAGTGCATGGTCGCCACGACGGCAAATTCGCGAACACGTGGTGTGCGCCGCTGTGCCCGTGTTGGAGGCCGATTTCGGGCTGGCTCTGGACCGAATCTAGAAATGGGCCAAAAAGCAAAGTTGTTCCTCTCCTAATGCTCTACATTTTTCATTAAGGAGTCAAGGTCATTAGGCCAACGGATTAGGAGATAAAATCATGCCAAGATGACAATGCCAACATGTTGACGGAGATCACGGAAACTCGCATTCGGAGATCAAAACCTGATCAAACTTAATCCAACTTTTTGCATGCTCTTCTCCAAGATGTAAACTCCAACTTTTATTTTTGTCTCAACTCAAGTTGTTTAGCAAATTTTGGAGAACGCGGGATGTCAATGTCAATGTCACGTTAGTGACAAAGTAAGCTTTTTGCTGTTTTGGAAACTGTTTTCGGAGATCCAAATGAACTCCAAATCTATACAAACTTCTCTGAGCTCTTCTCCACTCTAAACACTCCAACTTTTATAAAGAGTCCAACTTCAGCTGTTTAACAAAATTTTGAGAACGAAATGTGCCAACCTGTCAATGTCAGTCCACATATTCTATGACTTAGAATATTTTCCAAGGCTGAAAAACAGCAGCTAATCAAATCTTTGAGGCTCTATTTGACTAGGTTAGAGACCAAACTAGCTCTTGACCATTAAACAAAGTTTCTTCTACACAACATGAACTTCAACTTTTATTTAAGGTCTAACATCAAAACTGGTATAGAAACTATATTTCTACTTTGACCAAAGTAGGATCACGATAAAGCTTAAATTATCCTTTTTGATCAATTGGAGCATTTTCTGGGCATTTGCTCAACACGAACCTTTCTTGACTTTTGTTGTAGAGTCCATCTAGAGTCATTTGGGCAAGGTTGCAAGATTTTAGTGATGATCTATATTTCCATCCACTTAATAATGCAATTCCAGCACTTAGTAAAGTCATTCCAACAAGCATATAACTTATCATTTCATGTGACTTTTTGATTCCAAACGTCATGAAACTTTGCCAGTGACCAATATAGATAGGTACTAAGGTGAGACACATGAAGATATTGCAATAACACCACCCGAGCATATATCTTGAAAATAGACTATATGTAAAGCAATGGTGCAGCATCCAAGTTTAGGTTGGGGCTCCTGTCCATAGGTTGACCTTGACATCCTCATCTCCACTTAATCTATCATGTTTAAGCTCAAACCCACTGCTTAACTGGTGGCAAACACCTCGGGTGTTACAGCCCTCCCCCCTTAAAAGAATCGCGTCCCGAGATTCGGTGCGAAGAACTTTCCAAGGGAAGAGAAGCATGTTACCCAATTCCAACATCCGCAAGCGCATCAGGCTACTTAGCTTTAAGTAGCAGAGAGGCTCATTGGGCAAGACACTTTCTGATACTCGCTCTATGCAGAAACTTTTGTCTGAAGAATTTCCTTCACTGACTTCCATGAAGCATTATTAGTTTGGGAGGAATCCAAGACAATACGGTACTTTGTTCATGGTGCACGGAGAGTACTACAAGCATGGGCTAATTACTCGTAGCATTTACTTTTCTAGTGGCATAGCATGTACACTTTCGATAAGGGTTGGATCCATATACGAGGTAAACATTCTTTGAGGCTATCAGAAACCGTCTAACCAATAGACAAGGTCTATACCGGTCATAGATGACTCACTCATTCAGATGCCAACGGATGGAAAATTACATATTTCTCCACGTGCGCAGTTCTCTTTCTCTGATGCCAACACTGTATTATCTGAGTCTATTGAGGGAACAATGAAAATGATAGCTGACTCTGTCGGTACTGGATGTCTGCCAAATGTTACCTAAGAAGATTCTCTTATACAAAGGCACATAGGGGTGCAATTAGTCTTTCCAACTTCGTTTGAGTCACTGGCCGTTGACTTGAAGATAACCGATGTAATGCCACAAAATTCTGGACAGATTTCGTGTTCTTCCTTTTCTTTTGCTTCACATGTTGAGGTGTGTGTTTTGCACTCTCTGATCTTTCTCATAGTAGCAGAAGCCTTTCTCTAGCTGAGGATGGAGGCTATAGTCTTCCTGACATGTTTCTCAGGGAACAAGTTCAACCGTTGATCTAGTCACCAATCTTGACAATGCACAAGCATTGGAGTTGCGGGCTGTTTTCACAGAGCACCAAGCATTATTCCACATGGAGGGCATCCCTACGTAGATAAGGAACCATTTCTGAATATATTTTTTTTTGGCACTTCGTCCAATAGAACCTTAAACCAAAACTGTTTGTGGTACTTAGGGGCACAATGATGCAGATCGAAACTATGGACATGCTTTCTCTAGTTCTTCACATGGCTAATACGACATCTTGTACTATATACGTGATTGTCCAAGATAGAATTGACTTGATAGCACATTTGGAGAAGAAGTAGCACTTGCATTGCTGACCGGCTTCATGGCTTCTTTGCTTACTATTGTTCGTCGGGACATAATCATCATAGTTATCGAGGAATCATTACTTGACTAGAGATTAACCTTCTTACTGGTAACTAATCAGTTGTCTCTCAACACTTAAGTTTTAAATATTCACTCTTGACCACAACAATAATTACAGTCGAGGCACAAACAAATGGTCGGCATCGAAGTCTACAGATAAGGAGTCACACCAGAGAGAGTTGATTTCATCTGTATGACTGTCATCTACACAAGGATCAATACTTTGATAGTTAGGTCATTATGCACCATGTGACGATCGGTTCTTTTCCAATGGATAACTTGTCCAATCATTTAGTGTTAGGTGCTCATTCGATTCAACAGGGATGGCATACATTGCTCAATCGATGATCGACGTTGTACAAGGACACTTCGGGAGAGTCACTCGTCTACCACCTCTTGCAGTCTGTTACTGTTTATGTTGTGACTGTTCTTCAAAGGTTATCCTCTTAGCAACTTCAAGGGAATATCTGCTACATAAGGTCTAAGATATGAATCTTCAGATAAGATATAGGGAGATAACCAAGGAAAACGGTCACGAGAATTAACACGTCGACTGTCGTTTCATAATGGATCATGAATAGCAACCCTGATACCAGCGCGTGCCGAGCAGCACAACCTTGTGTGCGCGCCCACAGGAGGCTCTCGGTTTCGTCGCGGCACCATAGAATGCTAATCGTAACACCATTATTAAACGCACAAACAAAGTGGAATTTCAAGTGGCACCGATTGGGTGGTAAGAACAAGCACCAGACAAGGGAGGAGTAGCAAACAAGGGTAGTTACAAGGTTTAGAGTCAACACGGAGGCGATCTGAAGATTAAAACACAGCGTAAGAGAACATAGCTTAATTGCCGAAGACAACTGAGCAAGGGTTCTCGGTCACGTTGGACAACAACATGAGATCAAGATTAATAATGTTGAGAGATGTTAGAAGTTGAGATGGACTTTAGCAGACTTCTAGAACAAAATGATACACCGATCAAAGATTGGGTTGATAAGATAGCCACCTGATTTCGCAAGCAAAGATTTCTAGATCAGACGACGAGAGATTAGTGTTGCTCGTATCACCTGTAGGAGAGACAATCGGGAGGTCCAACATGGAATTGGGTATGGTCTCCAAAACTTGGCAAGCAACAACTGAGGTCAAGATCGACGTTCGTTAGGACTTAACTTGGTTGGCCAATGGAACAAGTGCATTCTCCAGAAGGTAGCGGACGTCCAAGGCCTAAGCAAACATATAAGGGGACTACGCTAGGGCCTACGGTTCAAGCAAGGCATGGATACAAAAACATTCAAGGGCTAGCAACCACGCTTACAGCTCTGGCTCCTACGAGAGAATCTAATTAGAGACGACAACCATGCGATTACGTAGCGTGGGCGTTGTTCTAGGATAAAGCATCTTCAGCACTCACATGCTCACCGAGGACAAAAGAGAGGTCAACTATGACACTACCTAGATAACAAGCATCTACACAGCATCATAGTTTTAAGCGGACACTTGAGATTATTAGTTAAGTTAGCTTAAGCATCCAATACTAAGCATAAGGTTCACACCTAACAAGCAATTTTCAACAAGAACTAACTACAAGTTTAGACAAAACAAAAGCAGGCTAAAGCAATCAACTTAGTGCATACACATCAATCACAAGTTACTTATTTATTAGGACAAAGGTGGGAGGAGCATAGTTATATGCACAAAGCAACAATCATGACGATGCATGCTTCGTCCTATTCGTCCTCACAAGATTGCCAGCCAAAGGTGGCAATCACGTTCTATGTCGGTGGCATAATACGCATTCTCTCGATATAGGGCTAGTCGTCAGCTACATTCAACTTACGCATTCGTGGTTAGCGTACCTGCAGAAAATTTCATTGCAGCCCAACAATTCCCAATATAGCACACAATGAAAGCAGTAAACTAAATACTCTCCATACATACATCCCCAGATGCATATACTTCGGTATCAAAGCTACCCAACAAATGTACCCACAATTAAGTACTTTCATAATTACATGGTTAAACATGTAATTATGTCAGTAACCATAGCTAACTCTCCCCTAGACCGATGGTTGAACGGTCATGCTCTCCCAACTCACACTTACCTTGGCGTAGGTGCGACGTTGCAAGAATGTAACTCTAGCGACATATATGGCTATTTCATATATGAAGGTTACCACTACCATTCGACCACAGGGTAACGGTGCGGTCAAGTTATCACTCATACATACCTTGGCTTAGGCGTAGATGCAAAAATTTAAAACCCCCAAGTTAGTACTTAATTAAGCCACCTAAGGGTCCTTAATTGGGCATAAAGGAAATGACCACTGGCATACTTAGATCTAAAATTCAGATTTGAACAAACCTATATATGCAGTAGCTATAAGTTGTCAAAAACTGAGTTTTGCAAACAAAAACCTTTGTTTTAAATACACATATGACATGTTTAATGTTGAACCTTGCTCCGATACCAGCTGTCACGGAACCGCCCAAATTATAAGAACAAAAGTACAAAAACAATCGCCGGAGCAATTAAATTCCCGTACTTAAGCTCTTATAACTCCGGTAGTCCAATAAAATCCCGAGGGATTTCAAACCAACCAACATACAAGCCAAGATCGTAGTGGTCCAACATAACAGGTCATATGTTACATCCATTTCATAAGTAATTCAATATATATCGGAGTTCAGTAGAGTTATTACAACTCAAGTTCAAAAGTAGCGGAAGCAAAGTAGTTTGAAAACTAATATCACCTTAGTTCAAATACATGCCAGTACCAAGGTCAATTTTCCATAAAAGCATGAGAGATAAGATAGCTCAGAAGGATCATGCCCATGATCACACTCCGCCACTACAGCCGGAGTCCTCCAACTCTTGCAGTAGCTATGTTATATCACAACCTGCAACAAGTGGGAATAAACCCTGAGTACGAGAAGGTACTCAGCTAGACTTACCCGTCATAAACCAGAAATAATAACACCAAGGAGTATGCAAGGCTTTCTTTCAGTGGACTAGCTGGACTCATTTGCGAAAAGCATAAGTTATCATGAATAAACTAATTTAAGTCCTTTTTGCATCATATTTATTATAACCTATTCAATCTAGGTAAGCACCTATGCTAAAGCAATCACTTGATTAACCATTACATCAAAGGTTACCATCTCAGGTTTAGCGTTTCCAACATTATCCACATAACCATCTGTGTTCCATCATCATTACTACGATGCAGTAACTCGAGTCAAGTGCTCACTATCCAGGAGCGATGGCGATTCGAATCGATTATTAACCAGCTGGTAATTTATTCCTCACACAAACCTCACTCACCCGCTAAAGTGAGGTATTGGTCACCGAGTCAACCATTCAGGTAAAGTCGTGAGCTTGCCAGGAACCACATGTACCCGGGGGCCGCCCGACTGCTCTTTGGCCTTATCATCGCGCCCCCGTTTCCTGCCACTACTGCTCCGGTACAGTGCGTTGCGGGCAATCCACTCGGCCCGAATAATCTCCCGGCTTCGCGGTCGAAAGGTACTTTATTCGGCCAGCTAAATGTGAGGCATGCGTTCAACATGACCCAAGGCCCAACAACGGACGGTCCTTAATCGACACAGGCGGAAACTACAAGCACCCCAGAACCCTGTCTGGTTGCCCCATACTTATTCCGCCCGGTCTCCAATTATCCATCAACACTTGGTTATTTCCAGGATATCATCCATTCCATAGCTAAAGTATTCCAGTAACCACCTATAGTTGCCGGTGACAGGAAATCACCGATCGCTACCGGTCTAAGCAGGGCTAAGCAATATTTTCGATCCCGAACCAAAATAGGATTTCAGGCATATTTACGGGACAAGGAAAAGGATATATATGCAGCAAGTGTTTTCAATCAACTCCTATAACTTAATGCAACAATACATATATAACATATATATACTCAATTGCTTTTGTAAAGTAGGAGGCTTAGAATGCTCCGGGGCTTGCCTGGGATCAAACACTGGGTTAGTGATTGACAGATGACACTCGCTCGGCGAGCATCTCCCAACCCGACACTTGTTTAGTCCTTCCATCTTCGGGATAGGTCCACCAAACACCGTCTTCAGGTTTGGCTTGAACATCACGTCCTTCGCGTGGTGCATCTAGCGAACCTAAATGAGATGCAAGATGCATGCGTATGAATATGATGAATGGTAACACAAGATGCATCACATAATCATTCATGTAAACACACGATTAAGACATAGACACCAAAAGCTAATTAACTAACATCACACAACCAATTAAAGAAGGCAAGCACATTAAGCATAACACAAGTTTAACATGATCACAAGTATCTTAACTTGACCATCAACAAGGGTATAAGCCACACTTAGCAACACATGGAGTAAACAACCATAACTAGCATTTGACAATTTTCTGGACTGCAAACAACATCTACATGTTTAGATCATAACTGGAGTTATACAAATCCAATAGCAATGCAACAAGACATTCTGGAAAGCTTATGAAATTGTCTATAATTCATCTTTAATCATCTTAGCATGGTTCTCAAGTTCACCAAGTCAAACATGCATAATTACAGAATCTGCTCCAGAGATTCCAGAGAGCAACTATTTCTGGAACCCAACTTGAAACAGTCATTACTCACAAACTATAAGGCCAAATGCCACCAAAATTTAACACAAGCTAGATTAATGAGTTATCTACAACTTTGTTATAAGCATGTTTCTCAGAAAACATCATTTTCATGGTGCAATTACCAAAATCCCAGAAACTGTCCAGGAAAGCATCAATTACAAGAATAAATATTAACTTACATTCCAAACATATATTTGGCCACAACCAATGTAACCATCATAAATTGCATGTTAAATGATCACCAAAAAGCATAGTGCTCATTATTAAATAATTTCTTTTAATGCATTTCTTAATTTATTTAAATAGCAAGGTGAAATAATAAACATATATCAAAAGTCCATAACAAAATCTATAAAAATTACAGTAGATCTTACATACACCCAATAGTCTACTGTATAAATTTCAAGTCATTTGGACATGTATATCAACCTCTATGAAAAAGACAAATAGTTATTGCAAGAATTCATGTGAGAGCAAGATATACTAATAACTCACTCAAATGGTAACCAAAATTCATGAAATTTTTACCACACATCAATCATCACATGAGTAGCATACCACAAAAATTTCACTTCATTTGGAGCCCTAGATCTACAGTTATGAAAATAACAAATACATCTAGCAATGAAAACCTAGCTGCACAAATCCATTTTTACAGAGAAAACTTTAAACTAAAACATGCAATATTATAGATCTACTGCATAGAGAATTTCACAAGGATTCCAAAAAGTTCTCATTTGCTATTTTACGATTTTTCTACAATTTACTATGATTTTCCAAAGTTCCTGTAAAAATAATTACGAATTAGTCCTCGCGGCACTATTCATCTGAGTCTATGACAGTGCAGTTAGCCCCCCAGATTTAGTCGAATTCTTCCTCGAGGTCCCTGGTCGCGAATGAACAGAGGAGGATTTGGGGAAAACGGCCGGTGGCGGCCGGAGGAAGCTCGTCGGAGGCAATGGAGTGGTGGGGGAGCATGAGGGGGCCTGCGCGCACCCATTGGTGGCCGCGGCTCACCCCGAGGTGGGCCGACGAGGTCTGGCCGCGGACGTCGGCGGCGGCGACGGGAACGCTCCCATGGCCGGCTGCTCCGGCGGTCGTCTTGCTTGACCAAGGGGCACCGGTCGGAGAGGAGGAAGCAGTGAGGGCTGTTGAGCACGCGGCCATGCTGCGGTGGAGAGGAGAGGCGGGAACGCGACGGGGCCGAGCTCGGCCATGGCGGCCATGGTGGCGCCGAACTGGAGCAGCTTGAGGAGGAGAGCCAGGAGGCGCAGGAAGTGAGGGAGGGCGAAGCAGGGTGCTCGGGCGTCCACATTTGATGGCAGGGGCGCGGGGCACGCGGCAGCGGCCAGCAGAGGGAGCGGGACGCGCGGCAGCCATGGTGAGTTGAGCTCTAGTGCATGGTCGCCACGACGGCAAATTCACGAACACGTGGTGTGCGCCGCTGTGCCCGTGTTGGAGGCCGATTTCGGGCTGGCTCTGGACCGAATCTAGAAATGGGCCAAAAAGCAAAGTTGTTCCTCTCCTAATGCTCTACATTTTTCATTAAGGAGTCAAGGTCATTAGGCCAACGGATTAGGAGATAAAATCATGCCAAGATGACAATGCCAACATGTTGACGGAGATCACGGAAACTCGCATTCGGAGATCAAAACCTGATCAAACTTAATCCAACTTTTTGCATGCTCTTCTCCAAGATGTAAACTCCAACTTTTATTTTTGTCTCAACTCAAGTTGTTTAGCAAATTTTGGAGAACGCGGGATGTCAATGTCAATGTCACGTTAGTGACAAAGTAAGCTTTTTGCTGTTTTGGAAACTGTTTTCGGAGATCCAAATGAACTCCAAATCTATACAAACTTCTCTGAGCTCTTCTCCACTCTAAACACTCCAACTTTTATAAAGAGTCCAACTTCAGCTGTTTAACAAAATTTTGAGAACGAAATGTGCCAACCTGTCAATGTCAGTCCACATATTCTATGACTTAGAATATTTTCCAAGGCTGAAAAACAGCAGCTAATCAAATCTTTGAGGCTCTATTTGACTAGGTTAGAGACCAAACTAGCTCTTGACCATTAAACAAAGTTTCTTCTACACAACATGAACTTCAACTTTTATTTAAGGTCTAACATCAAAACTGGTATAGAAACTATATTTCTACTTTGACCAAAGTAGGATCACGATAAAGCTTAAATTATCCTTTTTGATCAATTGGAGCATTTTCTGGGCATTTGCTCAACACGAACCTTTCTTGACTTTTGTTGTAGAGTCCATCTAGAGTCATTTGGGCAAGGTTGCAAGATTTTAGTGATGATCTATATTTCCATCCACTTAATAATGCAATTCCAGCACTTAGTAAAGTCATTCCAACAAGCATATAACTTATCATTTCATGTGACTTTTTGATTCCAAACGTCATGAAACTTTGCCAGTGACCAATATAGATAGGTACTAAGGTGAGACACATGAAGATATTGCAATAACACCACCCGAGCATATATCTTGAAAATAGACTATATGTAAAGCAATGGTGCAGCATCCAAGTTTAGGTTGGGGCTCCTGTCCATAGGTTGACCTTGACATCCTCATCTCCACTTAATCTATCATGTTTAAGCTCAAACCCACTGCTTAACTGGTGGCAAACACCTCGGGTGTTACAACACATACTTGTGCGCTCGATATATGTGGCTATTGTTGTGTGTATATCACACTATAAGAGCGAGTTTATTTAGGGATTCTCCTTCTATAAGAACCATTGGATCTATATGTAGATCGTGCATGAAGAATTCAAACACATTTTTTTGCTCAAGACCCTTTAATAAATGGCTTGATTTAATAAGGCTGTTGGCTAATAACTATTGCCATATTCTCTTCTTTTTACGTATAAACTATTGCCATATTCATCTATTAATAAGGATTTTTTATACGCCTACGCTTGGCAAGCTGTCAAAGGCTTTTTAAGCCGGGACTCTTTGGGCTACTTCAATAAAAAACGTTAAACGACATTTCACCAAATATAATTGTTTACAGCTAAATCAATTGAAATTAATATATATTCCCTGGTTTTCCAACTAATTGGACCTTATTTACATTATAAACATAACTTTTTTTAACAGTTAAAACTTCTTTGTTACAACTTTATTATAAAATATTTTTTAAATAATACGTGCGTGCCGCACGTGCATCTCTGCTTAAGAGAATTGGGAAAACAAAAATGACGTGCAAAATATTAAGGGATATGGCATGAAATGGACTTGATAGTCTAGAAAAGAAAAAAGAGAAAAAAGAGAAGAAAAAACGCAAAGAGGAAATCATAAAAAGAAGTGGAACGAATACGAAAATGAAAAATGGATCAGGTACAGTAAAAGGTCGGAGATAGTTTATAAAAAATAGGAAAAGGCCGAGTAGATGATAGAATAGGAAAAGGGAAAAAGTCAAATTTACTATATGAAGTAATCATATTGGGTATGGGCTCTTTTTTTTTGCAGGAGTATGGACTCTTTGTTAAATATAGACCATATATATCCCAATACGTTTTGGAATCAGACTCCATATCACATTAGACAAAAGCTATTCTAATTCGTATGAGCACGGGTTATATATAAGTCTGGATGAGAGAAACTATTCATTATCCGGTAGTTAGATGGAGACGGACTAAAAATTAGACGGACAAACAAATTGGCTGAACCTATTAGGTATAGATAGACTATGAATATGCTAAGTTTTAATTTTTTTTAGAAGTCAAAATATATTTTTAAATTAGTTTTTTTATATTTTCATTTATTCGTAGTTTCCACCCTATATTTTGCCTCGCAATGAAACGGCGAAGCAGGTCCAACCCCGACCAAACCCCTACGGTCCAGCCGCTCGAAGCCAAATCCCTCCAGGCTCCAGCTCATCACTCGCACCATCCTACTCTCACCTCAAGGTGCAAAGCTAAGCTTCTCATTTCCCCAAGCTTCTGTGTTCTGCCTCTGCCTCTCTGTGAGCACACTGCCATCACGCGCAATGGCGGCACTCCATCTGTCGCTGGCCCTGCTCCTTCTGCTCCCTTCCACCCCTGAGGCGACGTCCTCGGCGCTGCTGGGCATCAGCTACGGCCGCGTTGGCAACAACCTCCCTGCAGCCACCTCAGTGCCGCAGATTGTCGCCTCCCTGGGTGTCGGCCGCGTCCGACTCTACGATGCTGACCCCACCACCATCCGCGCCTTCGCCAACACGGGCGTCGAGCTCGTCGTCGGCGTCCCTGACGAGTGCCTCGCCACTGTCTCCACCCCAACCGGCGCCGCCTCCTGGGTCCGCTCCAACATTGCCCCCGCGCTCCCGGCCACAAAGATCGCCTTCCTCACCGTCGGCAACGAGGTGCTCACGGGCGTCAACAGCTCCTCGCTGTCCAGGTACCTACTCCCGGCGATGCAGTGCCTCCACGACGCGCTTGCGCAGGCCGGTCTGGACAAGCAGGTCGCCGTCACCACGGCGCACAACCTCGGCGTGCTGGCCACGTCGTACCCGCCGTCGTCGGCCTACTTCCGCAAGGACCTCCTCCCGATGCTCTGCCCCATCCTCGACTTCCACGCGCGGGCGGGCTCGCCGTTCCTGGTCAATGCGTACCCCTACTTCGCCTACGCCGAGGAACCCACCGGCGTGGAGCTCGAGTACGCGCTGCTGGAACCCGGGCATGCCGGCGTCGCCGACCCGGGGACCGGGCTGCACTACACCAACATGCTCGCGGCGCAGGTGGACGCCGTGTACCATGCCATCACGGCGGCCAACAGCGCGGCGGCGCGGGCCGTGGAGGTGCGCGTGTCCGAGACCGGGTGGCCGTCGGCGGGGGACGCCAACGAGACCGGCGCCACGCCGCAGAACGCGGCGAGGTACAACGGCAACGTAATGCGGCTCGTGGCCCAGGGGAAGGGCACGCCGCTGCGGCCGGCGGCGCCGCTGCGCGTCTACATGTTCGCGCTCTTCAACGAGAACATGAAGCCCGGGCCGATGTCGGAGCGCAACTACGGGCTCTTCAAGCCCGACGGAACGCCGGCGTACGAGCTCTCCTACCGCCTCCCGCAGGACAACACCACCACCTCCTCCTCCGGTGGCGGCATTACCGGCGGTGGAGGGTACAATGGCCACGGCTACGGGTCGGACAACGGCGGGTACTACAGCATCTCGGCCGCAACCAAGGTGACACTGGTAAGCTCTGCTCTCTTGCTAGCTCCTGCCTCCTGCTAATGATGGTTGACATGCTAGCTCCTAACCTCCTAGCAACAGTGTGTGGGTGTGGTTGATGCTTTGCTTTGGAATGATGGAATCATATCATTTTAAGAAAAGGTTAATTTTGGATTTGTTGGAAAGGGTGGTGCATTAGAGATATATATTGACTCCCTGCAGATATATTTTTCCTTCGGCAAATTTAGTGCAATGTTGTAGACTGAGCAAATTTGCATTGCATCGACGCCGGATGCTTTAGTTACTTAGCACTAAGATGTTGAGGTACGTATGAAGGAACATGGCACAACCATTGTCAGTCGGATAAATTAATAACTCTCATTGACATTGGAGAAAAGAAAAATCCATGACAATGAATGTTAAGCATTCGGTAGGCGTTGGAGAAACTGGATCTCCGCCATCCTTGGCACGGCAAGCACAAAAATTTGCTAAATGGTGAGGCTGGTAGAAGGATTTGCCATGATAGTGGACTGTGTCAGGGCGATCCTCTTTCTCCGATGCTTTTTGTGCTGGTCATGGAGGTCATAAACCATACCGTTCATTGGTTAGATGGTGAGGGCCTTCTTACACAGGTTGGCACGGCTAGGGTTGTGCAGCGGGTCAACTTGTATGCCGATGACCTGGTGCTCTTTGTGGCTCCCAATGAACATGACCTGTTGGTGCTGAGATCGACCCTCCAGATATTCGGTTTGGCGTCTGGTCTTTTCGCAAATTTGGACAAGAGCGTAACAACGCCAATGCACTGCAACGAGGACGACATTGCAAGGGTACAACATATCCTCTCCTGTTGGATTGAAGGATTCCCCAGTCGGTACCTGGGCATCCCATTGTCCATCTTCAGGTTGAAGAAAGGTGAGGAGCAGGGGCGCATTGATGCCGTCGCTGTTCGTATACCTCAGTGGAAGGGCAATTTGCTAAACATTGCAGGAAGAACAATGCTTGTCAAGAGCACTTTGTCGGCCATTCCAATCCACATGTCGATTGTGCTGTGCCTGTCCTCGTGGGCGATTGAGTGCATTGACAAACTCCGCAGGGCATTCATTTGGTGTGGTGCCGCCTCGGTTTCTAGAGGGCGATGCAAGGTTGCCTAGGAGATTGTCTGCAGACCGCGCGATCTTGGTGGACTAGGAGTGGTTGATCTTCGACGGATGGGGGTTGCGCTTCGGGTTCGGTGGCCTTGGCTCCGCTGGGTTGATCAGGAACGGACCTAGCGGGAACTGCCTGATACTGATGAGCGGGCGGTGGTAGACATTTTCAGGGCGGCCACTGTCTCGGTTCTGGGCAATGGAGAGTCGATGCTCTTCTAGACTGACAATTGGCTCCAGGGGACGAGCGTGCGTTGCCTGGCTCCTGCAGTGTTCGCAGCAGTTCCAAAGAGGAAAAGGTGTGTGACCGTTCCAGAGGCAATACATGGGCGGACATGGGTGCATCACATCACCGGTCCGCGTACTATGAGACTGCTCACGGAGTTCATTGGCCTCTGGAACAGTTGGAGCAGGTGCAGCTATGTCCGGGTGTTCCGGACACCTTTTCCTAGAGGTTGACGGCCGATCAGTAGTATTCGGCGTCATCGGCCTATGGAGCATTGTTCACCGGCTGCTCCAGACCTCTTGGCGCATGGCAACTTTGGAAACCCGCTGCACCACCGTGTATCAAGTTTTTCTTCTGGCTCGTTATGCATGGAAGATGCTAGACGACAAATAGGAGATGGCGTCATGGACTATAAGAGAGCAACACTTGCATCATCTGCGACCAAGCGGTGGAAACGATGGATCACATCATCCTTGGCTGCGTCTTTAGCAGGGAAGTGTGGGCATCAGGTCTGAGAAGATTCCGTTTGCAGGATCGTGTGCTTGCTTAGGAAAGCAACATCATGTTGTGGTGGACGGACTCTAGGAGGTGCTTGCCCAAATCAATTCATCGCGGTTTCGATTCCTTGTTCTTCCTTGTTGATTGGACGTTGTGGAAGGAAAGAAATGTGAGAATCTTCAATGGGACGCCATGGTCGGTGGCGCAGCTACTATAAGTCATTGAAGATTAGATCACCATGTGGATTGCGGCGAGGTACCGGTACTTGGGTGCGCTGGACTCGCGTCGTCGGGCGGTTTGAGGATGTTCGTCGTCTTAGTCACGTTCTTTGGTTTACTATGTAATTACAACCGCGTACGAGTCTGGTGAGGGGGAAGGCTAATGGTAATCTTTGGATTACTGTTTAGGAGCATTGGCCATAACAAAACTCTATTCCTCTACTTAATGAAATACGTTCCAAAGCACCTTCTTGAAAAAAATGAATGTTAAGCATATGTTCTGTAACAATGAAGCAGAGAATGAATTTTAGCTTTCGACGTGATTCACTTTTCGTTCTGCATTTCAGTCTTGGCACAAAACAAAAAATGTGAGTAGGTACCAATAAACACATGGGTGAAAGGTGGAACCACCGATAATCGCAACTGATAAGCAGAACCTAGCTATTTCCTTTGCCGTCAGTCACATAACCTGCACTCATGAAAGTTGAGAACAACCTTCCAGTGGTCTATCTGTCCATTGTTCTTCCGATTGGAACTTTGCGCCCCCTTTTGCTCGTCTGCTGAGGTGTTACCCCTTTGTTTGTGCTTGCTAGGGTTGGTGGACATGGACACAGGCAGCTGTGGCAGCATGTGTGGCTGTACTGGCCATGGCATTGTGACCATTGGCAGAGATCAAGTGGTGCCTGCCTGGACTTGGTGGATGGGAAGCCCTTCTGATGGAGTCAGAGGCAGCGTATGGTGGAGTCACTGAACTGATGTTCTAGACAAACTCATTGATCGTGGTGATCTACCACTTCCTCTCTCTCTCTCTCTCTCTGTTTTTTTTTTTTTGTCCCTTTCTCCCATGTTGTTATAATTGAGGTGTCCTTGTAATTGGTGGAAAACAAATGGGCTAGACAATTGTCATTAATGATTAGACAGCCATTTTTTTGTGTTCTGAAATTGAAATTTAGGGCACACGATCTTTTTGAAAAGATAAATTCTGCTAGCATCCCGAGCCAAGTTGTTTAAAACAGCAAGACCTTGTTTGGTTGCATAGGGTTGCCAAATTGTTCAAATCGAACAAGGCCTATGTGGCATCCAGTACTAAGTTGTTCAATATTATATACTTGTAAAAGTGGCGAAGCAACTTGCTTCGTCGCAAAAGAAAATGATCCATGTGGGAAGCTTGACAGCCATTTGTTTGAAACACCTCCGCACAAAAGGTCTCAGAACCAGTTTGAAAATAAAAAGAAAAAGCTCTCGATGTGCAAGTGAACTGGAGGAATAGATACTTCACATTTTTCCTTTGGTCTTCAAACTATAACTTCTTTGCTTTGTAAATATGCTTTTTTTAAGTATAAATATCAATACTTATGTTTTAATACGCAGGTCATTTTAATTTTGTCCTATATCAAATTTCTATAAATTTAAAAAATATACAAAACATATTAACATCTATAGCACCAAATAAATATACATTTTATGGTGGATTTAATAAACTAATTCAATGTTGAAGATAATTGGATATTGTTTTATAAAATTAGTTAAAAATTGAGAAATTTCACTTGGTAGTAGAAAACTAAAACAAGTTATATTTAGTAACGGACAGTGTATATATAACTGTGTGTGATAGTATACTGCACATAAGTTGGTGGTAGTTTCAGCTTTGATGCTTGTCAATTGGTGTATATTACTCCGGTTTATTGGCAACTTTTGATCCGGACAAAGGTCATCGCCTGCAGAACAGAATAATTTAGTCAGGTGTAAGTTACCGACAAAAGGGCGCCTTTTATTATTACTTTTATAAGGCAGCTGGCCTTTTATAAGATCAAGTGAATCTTTGGGATGAGATGTGCTTCACGTGTGCTGTCTCTAGCTGTCTGCCTCTGGTTTACTACTTTTTCTATAGCTCCATGACCTGGTGACCCCATGACCCCAGCTCATATGGAGCCGCGCTATGCCCTATTTCACTCCTTGGCAAGTCGATAGTCAGGGCTTCTCCGATTGGTGTCAAGTTTGCTACGTTTTAAATTATAGCTGCTACAGAAAGAATAGCAAGTAAAGTTAAAGCTACATTTATAATAAAGTTTAACAAGAAAATAAGTGTACAAAATGTATAATGGGGTGTGAAAAAATGGCACACTTAGGTACGACAGTGAACCAAATAACGGCCAAAAAAAAACAACCTGACTAAAATGTGGTGTAGCAATAATGTTAGACACGAACAAAACAATCTCTTGGTACTTTGGGTGCTATTAGAGCATCACCGTCCCTAAATAACTATCGCTACTGGTACATGTTCCGTAAGTTTGGCTTAATTTGTAGAAAATATGTGAAACATTTGTGTCTCCAAATAAATTTATTAAAAACTAGATTCAAAGATCTTTCCAATGATACTAATTATGTACCATAAATATTAATATTTTTTAATATATATTTAGTCAAAATTGTTTCTTGGGAAGTGAAAACGACAGATATTTAAGGACAGAGGGAGTACATCCTAACAACACTAAATTTGAGATTCAAACATGTTTGTAAAAAATAAAATAAAAATAACAAATTTTAGATGCATATACACTGGAGGACAAAATTCTTGAGAATTTGTCTTCTAGTGCATATTCACCTAAAATTTGTTATTTTTATATGAATTTTCTTGATTAAGTTTGAATCTCAAACCACATTGTACGTCCATGGTTTCAGTTTTTTTTTCAAAACTCCTATGTATATTTTTTAAAAAAGATTTTACGAATCCTTATTGAGCAGCGAATTCTTTAGACGTGCTTGGTTTTACTAGACAGCTTGCCTCGCTTGGCTAGCACGAGACACGAGAACCTTGCCCAACCAAAAGAGCCAATTTGGCTCTCCCAGGCAGGCAAGACAAACCTTGCTTACATAGATCCCCAAGTATTTAGGCAAGACAACCAACACAAGCAAGATTGTTCAATATCCTTAACTCAGCAAGGTCAAACAGTACCTGGCCAAAAACCAAGCAGCCCCTTTGTGAATAGAGCAACTTGCTCACTGTTAAGAGCAACTCCAAAAGACTCTCTATATCCTTCTTAATTGTTAGAAATAGAGATTTTTTGTGAAAAAAATGCCCTCGCATCTTCGTTTAAATATCTAAATATAGCCATCCTCTACTCCAAATTTCTCGCTTGTTAAAGATGGATAGCAAGGCTGACTCTTTATAAACAATGTCCACCTTAAGGTTTCTTGTGTCATGCCAGAAATGCTCGGGCATGAGCACATCTCCTCGAATTCTTACAGGTGTTGGCAAGGGTTTTCGTGATCAAGCCCTAAGAAGGGTTGTACCCGAACCATGGCTATCAAGCCAAGGTGGAGTTCATAGCCAGAGAAAATTGGTTTTGAAAGTGGCCCGAGGAACTCACCCTTTGAAGCGGACAAGTTTGGAGTTGGAGTTTGCTTATGGTGAAAATATTTTATGTTTTTTATAAAAAAGAAAAGATACAAAGACGAGGATGAACTAGGATTGAAGAAAATACGGTAACTGTTCCTGGCAATGGCGCTAGAAATGCTTGTTGGTATTTCTTAACGCATACAAAAATAATCTACAAGCGCACGGAAGTACCATTGTAGCACTTCACCCGGAAGTATTCAGGGTATCGTATTTTTCACAGGGAATGGAGGTACTCTTCTAGCTAGTTCATCCAAGGACAACACAAGGATAGAGTTAGCGACGGTAGAGATGGATTCCTTTGGTTTTGGGTCTTAGGACAGATAACCTCTACTTCTACTTGCTTAATTTGGGCACTGGTTATCCTGGTCTACCAAGCAATGCCAGCATGTAGCTCTACGTCATACCCGGACGTGGGGGATTATGAGGGGCGGATAGGGCTGTCACCACCTGCCGCATACCCCTCAACCGTGGAGTATGAGGCAAAAGAAGGTAGCCTCCAGCCTAAATACCACGTCTATGCTATTGACTACTACTCTAGCGTATGCAAGGTTATCCATCTTTATCAGGGCCCTTTACTAGAGTATCCGTCGTGGGGACGGATGACGAACCCACGAACAAGTAAGAGTAAATCTTAACTAATCAAAAGACTTCATAACCAAAAGAACAATGAACATTCACTTAGCAGGAGAACCCGACGGAGTATAGCACAGGTGTTCGTTGAGGTACAAGATGGGGAGACACCGATAAGTCCGGCGCTTCCCCAAACTCTCCGTCATATCTCTCCTTACTACACAACTATAGACAGCTAGCTAAGGCCTAAACCCTTTGGAGTGGTGCTCTTGTGGTGTAGCTCTTTGCCTTGAGGTGTTGTCTTCAGAATGGGAGCCTCCCCCTCCTTTTATATCACAAGTAGGTCGGTTTGGAGGACTAAATTTGGGAAGCCCGCATGCAAACCGATGTTGGAGAGGCAGTGGGAACCAACCAACCAAAGTTTGCTAACGGGGCCAGTGGTGCGGCCGCACCACCAGTCGGCCCAAACGGGCCCATCTTTGGTGGTTGAACTCCTTTAGGCATTTTAGAGTGGGCATATGTAGTGCTTTTGCTGAGATGAGATGATTTGAGTTGGGTTTGTCGATGTTCTCCTCTCTTTCAGGCCCTGATTCTGCTAGTAAGTGGGCCTTCTCCCCTTAGGCTCTTTTGCTTTGCGCAATTGTTGGTATTTTTTAACGCATACAGAAATAATCCGCAAGCGCACGGAATTGTTGTTGTAGCATTTCACCCGGAAGTATTTAGGATATCGTATTTTTTACAAGGAACAAAGATACTTTTCTAGCTAGTTCGTCCAATGACAACACACGGATAGAGTTTGTAAAGGCTGAGACGGATTCCTATGGTTATAGGGTCTATGGGTAGATAAACTTTACTTTTACTTGCTTACTTCGGGCACCGGGTTACAACTGGTCTACCAGTCGATTCCGGCCTATAGCCTGCGTCAATCTGGACATGGGGGAATATGAGGGACGGATACAGCTATCACCATCTGCCACCTACCTCTCAACCAGAGGGAACGAGGCAAACGAAGGTAGCCTCTAGCCTAGACACCACGTCTACGCTATCGACTACTACTCTAGCATCGATCAGGGTTATCCACCTTTATCAGGGCCCTCTACTAGAATATCCACTATGAGAGCAGACAACGAACCAGCAAACAGGTAAGAGTATAGCTTAACTAATCAAACACTCTCTTAGCGAGAAAACCCGTTGGAGTAAAGTGCTCGTTGAGGTACAAGGCGGGGAGACACTGACAAGCCTGATGCTTCCCCAAATTCTTCCTCATTACAACTTTAGCTAGCTACTAGGGCCTAAGCCCTTTGGAGTGTTGCTCTAACTCAAGTGAGGTGTGCACTTTGCTTTTTTGTGTTGTGTCTTTAGAGAGGCGGGTTACCCCTCTACTTATACTAGAGCCAAGGCGGTGCTTCTGGCTATCTTTGGCATGGAGGCACGACATGCACCGCCATAGCATGAAGCCATGCCACCACCAGAGGAAGCTCTGGCTGAGGCGTGCCAGGAAGGGGCCGGCCACCCCCTAGGACCAGCCAGTCCATGACCAAGCTACCTCTCCACCGCCTTTGTGTGGCAGGCCTTGGGCTAGACATGGATCAGTGCCCCGAGGTTCCTTGCTTATTTTGAAATGATTTGGTAGATGCCTCCCTTATTCTTTAGTGCAAATAAGCATTGGAAAGCGTCTTTCGGTGAAATCTCCCATGTATTTGTGTTAGTGACCTGCAGAATAATATTCTCTAAATACATGTGGAACTTGGTTAATAGTAAATACATATGTGATAAGTTTGCTAATTTCTCCTTTTTTGTAACTTAGTTGGTAGTTGGATTTGATCGGTAAAGACCGCCAACAAGCTCCCCCACACTAACCTCTTAGCTAGTCCTCGAGCAAAGCTTAGTGTTAATGGTAATCATGAGCATAACATCCTAAGATATATGGCTTACATAAGAGTTATTCCAACACATTCCTTACACAAGTGGGATATGTGGCATGAGCTAACTATTTTCCTAGGTTGTTGAAAAGCGGAACAGTTCTTAAAACAAAGTCACCTTCCCAATTTCATATCTTAGAAACTTGGAGTTTGGAAGTTTTTATCAAGAAAAGCATAGTTCACTTTATACTCCTCAAATGGTACTCTCAAATCACTCAATGGTGTATAAATCCTTACCAAGGCATAGCAATGTTTTGCCTTCTTTTGTTTTCTCCTACTTCTAAAAAGTTTATGTGGAGCTTTAGGTAGGGATAAACAATAAAGCATACTTGTATTGCATACGTTGTAAAGTCAAATTGAGGATCCAAGGAGAGAAGTGTCATACTCTTAGATCAAGATGTGCATGTGTGTAAAAAATGGTAAACTAAAATTATACTACTTTTATAGATATGATCTCTCTCTATAACTTTATTATTTTGAAACAAGGCTATCTTTCTTCCTTCTTATTTTTCAATACATGAGCCTTCATGTGCTCATCATTTTTTTCTTCTGTACTTGGACCTTCATGTGTCCATATTTTTTTGAAGCTTGTTGCATAGCCCACGTCTCTTCTTTTAATCCACATATTTAGAGAGAGATCATTATCTTTTTAGAACATGAAGTATTTTTCTAACAAACATATTTTTGTCTACCCCCAGTGTAAGAGTAGAAATTTTAGTGGATCTAGATGTAAGCATATTTTTGTGTACTCCTAGTGTAGGACTAGCATGTGTATGTGGAGTGTACATGATCTTGATCTTGGGAGCATGATAAATCTCTCGACAGGGGTCAACAAGACTTGACTAGACTCAACACAATAACAAGCAGCTTATGTAGGAGGCTTGAATTTTGCAAGATATCATATTTGGCTTGGGTAGGAACTGCTTACCAATTGAGGAGTATGTGATACTATGGTCTTATATTTTTATCAAAACAAATTCTCCAAGTACTTTGAATAGAAATGGTAGGATTTCTAAGTCAAAACTATACACACCTCACAACAACATAGTCAACATGATTATCCTACTAGATTGTTTTTCCACAAGCATAAGTGTATGTATATGGAACAAACTTTATGCAGGCTTCTATCTTAGAGATGTCATGAACATGTCACTTTTCAAAATTTTAAACGAAATGTGGTTTGTAAAATAGAGGCATTGTTCATCATTAGGAGCTAGCAGGGGTAAATTGAGTTTAATTTTAGTGATCAAGATTTGTATTTATTCAAACTCAAAATTATAGGGAGTTGAGGGTAGTGTTGTATGAACCATCGTTAAAGATGAAGGAGCTATGGGGAGTTAGAAATGGTTTGGCTAAACTAGGGGTTTAGCTAAACCAGGGATTCAGCCAATCCTCTCTAGAGCCATCTGTTCTGTCTCCCCCCACACTTATGCTTACCTATTTTTTTTGATAAAGAGAAATAAAAGTGGAAACAAACAAGGGCTCTACCAGTCGAAAACACTAGGGAGTGTTAATTTTATTATAATTTTTTATCTATTATTACTATTAATATTATTAATATTTTATTTTATTTTATTTTATTTTATGTGTTCACCAAACTTTTTATCATTTAGCATAAACAAGGCTAAGGTAAAGTTTGCAACAATAAGCATAGACTTGTTTTATCCCCATAGTAGTTTACTTCTATTGTTTGTGAAAGTAATACTTAAAGTTCATTAATCAAATTTCAACAGCATGCCAAATTTTGATTAAAGGAGGCTATTTGAACCTAAGCACCATTCTTAATTTAAAAAGCCTATAGATGTACCTTAAGAATACACCCAAACAAGAGCATGTGTCATGAACAAAGGAAGCATGAACTGGCATATATTTTCATGGAGATAAACATGAGTAAAACATGTTGGTGGACATTTTATTTGCCTTTTGTTGACAATGGATAACATCAACATTTTATATATGAATAAACAAGAGAAATAGTTCAAGTACAAGAATATACTTAGGTCTAGGGTTTAAATTGACAAATTCCATGAGTTTTGGTGAATCTCTGTTTTCCACAGGATTATTCTAGAAAATGTAGGAAGGGAGATCTAATTGAGAAAAAGGATGAAACTTAATCACGACGAAGGATACACTAGAAGACTATAGAAGACACCAGAAGGCACATGAACGAATGGGAGGACGAGATGCCACCAGGTGGGGCCGGCCGGCGCCACCGTTGTGCCGCCCGGTGTAAGGTCCTAAATGGCTAGAGGGGGGTGAATAGCCTATTTAAAAAAATCTACAAGCTTCACTAGACAAGTGAGTTAGTAAAACAAACAGCGTAACAATTCTAGCACTAGCTCACTAAGCTATGCAAGCCACCTACACGAGTCTAGTTCAAGGGTAAAAATTGACCACACCAACAACTAACTCTACTCCTAATCAAGAACAAAACTACACAAGCTAGAGACAAAGAATAACAAGCTACACAACTAGCAAGGTAGATAAGTAAGCAAAGGAGTGAGCTAGGATTGTTATACCGACGTTGATGAGTAGAGATATGTCCAATGAACCAATCAATCAATGCAATCACATACAAAGGATGAAATCCTCGGCAAAGAGGTGACACAAGAATTTTTACCAAGGTTCACTTGCTTCCCGGCAAGCTAGTCCTCGTTGTGGCAATGCACCCACTTGATAGACCGCGAGCTAATTTACTATCAAGAGTCCAACCCACAGTGGGTGCCGCACATCCACTCACAAGATGGGGATCCTCCATGCCACGAGCTCCACTAGAATAGCCAATTCATGAACTCTCATGGGGAAGGCTCAAGAACCCCTCACAATCACTTGGTGAGGCTTGAAACAATATGCAATCATGAGCTCAACACCACCGTTGCTCTAAGCCATCTAGGATGTCAGGAAACACCTAAGAGTAACAAGCAATCCACAACCAACTCAATGGATCAAGTGCCACTAGATGCAACTCTCAAAGCAATGCACTTGAATCTCACTCACTCTCACTAGGATGCACAATCAAGCAAGGAGATGAGTGGAAGGGATGCTCTCTAGCTTAAAGTATGTTTCAAGTGTTCAAAGAGTTAGAAGAATGCTCCTAAGGCCGGCCAAACAAGTATTTATAGCTAGCCCTCAAAGATAGAGCCGTTAGGCTCAAGAAACTGCTCTTCGCACGCTGACTAGATGTGCAGGTCAGATTGACCGAACATGGCCACAGCGTCCGGTCGCACCTGCGCGACATCATCGATGCTCGCCACGTGCTCCATTTTAAATTTTGTTCATTCGATCTCCAACGGTCACAAAATGTTATCTTCTCAGAGAGGGAGTGACCGGACGTGCCAAAGTACTGACCAGACACGTTACATGTGGTGTCCAGTTTGAGTACAGAAAGGGTCTAGAGAGCGCTTTCGTCAACCGGACACGTCTGGTCGCATGTGAGCGGACGCACCACCGCATCTGATCAAACCTTCCCTTCGTGCTGCTCTCCTGGGTGCATGACCAGACGCGCCGGTCCCATGAGTGATCGGATGCTCCAGTCACAAACCCTCACACTTTGCCCCCGCGCGCCTGCCGGTTGAACTGATCGGACGCGCCAGACGCGTCCAATCCAGCATCCGGTCACGCGTCCGGTCACCCCAGTTGTAACACTCTAAAATTTTGAAAGAAATAAAAATAGGAAAAAAAATATGATTTTTATATATTTTTGTGAGCATGCAAATTTAGAATGATAATAATTTTTATAAATTTAAAATCAAATATAAGGGTAGAAACATGATTGAGCATTCATGCTGCTGCATTTGAAATTTTGTATTGAGTGGTTTAAATCAAATTCAAAATGGATTTAAAAATCTTTTGAAAAATGGCTTTGAAAAATTGGAAAAGAAAAAGAAAAGGGTTTTTCTTCTATTTTCGGTTTTCGGCCCACTTCCTTCCGCAGCCCGTCGCCTCGGCCTGCCAGCGGCGGCCCGCTTCTCTTCTCCTGTGCCCCGCTCCCGCTCTTGGGCCAAGCCCAGCCAGTGGCCGCCGGCCCAGCTTCACAGCGCGCGCTGCTCTTCCTCCCGCTCCCGAGTCGCTGACGTGCCGGCCCCACTAGTCAGCGACACGTTCCCCTTTCCATCTTCTTCCTCCGGCGCTTACCAAAACCGGAAGCCGCCGCCTTCCTCTTCTCCATCAGATACAGGAGATCAAATCCGTCCCGAATCCCTCCCCCTTTCCTAACCCGGTGCACCCTTGGGCTATAAAAGCCGAGCCGCACCCTCGCCGATCCCATCTCGGCCGTTTTGAAGCAGCTGTAGGCCTCGGGGGCTTGTCACCATGAGCGCGAGCTCTACCGCCGCCATCTTGAGCATAGCACCACCCTCCGCCCGTCCTCCGGCCTTCCTTTCTCGCGGGGTAAGATCGCCGTGGGCCGCTCTTTCTCCCGGTGTCTTCGGTTTGTCGAACGGTGCTCGGTAAGGCCGTTTCATCGAGCTCCGGCGAGCTCGGGCCATGTCCGGCAATGGCGCCGCCGTCAGGCTCCTGTAGCCGCCGGCCGTTTTCTCTCTCCCTCCCCTGATTAGATCTAGACCATTCATTTTAAATCCAACGGTTGAGATTAGCCGATACCCTTTCGGCTGTCGTTTTTGTAAAAGAGACCCTGTAAATTTTAAGTTATAAACCCGCAGTCCAAAACGTAGTAACATGCGTTCGTTTTGATCTTTTGAAAGCGTATTTCGTCTCGGTAATTGAAAAATACGTTTTCTGATATTTACAGTTTTGCCACTAATCTTGTTTTAGTCGTAGAATCTCCGTTTTAACTCCGATTTGACCCGTTGAAATTGCGTTAGGTTCGTAATTGCGAGCTCTACATGATGATAGAACTGCACAGTAGGTTTGAGTTAATTAATTTTCGAGTTTATATTAAAGTATTTATTTTTCTATAGGAAATCTTCGTAAATTCATAACTTCGTCGTTTTAGCTCTGTTTTTCATGATCTTTGCGTCTGTGTGATCCTAGCGAGTTGTAGATTCATTTTAAAGACTTTTTATATTATTTTCTTACTGTTGGTATACTGTTCTAATTATAGTCTTGTTTGTTTATGCATGATTGCCTCTGGATGTATGATGTTGCTGTTGTTGATCGAGTATAGACGGTGAGCAATTCGTTGGGGATCAAGAGCCTTTCTACGAGCAAGATCTTCAGGACCAGTTTGAGCAAGGCAAGTATAGCATGGGATTATCCTTGTTGTCCTACTCACATTATGCAAATAATATCATTATGCATCTATTCCCTTGTTAAGGATGACTTAGTGTTGATCTTATAGCTTGATACCCATTATATTGCATTGAGTAGTATGGCTAGTGCTTAAACATGGACTATGATCATGTAAATTGATTAATGGAATATGCAACAAACATTAAAAGATGATTTTGATTAATGTTTAAAGGGGATTAGAGCATGGGGGTTACTTTTGATGCTCTAATTACTCTCCATAAGGACTCATTTATAAGCGAACATCCGGGATTTACAGTACAACTGTGGGGGCTATATAGCTCTGGCTTTAGTCATATAGAAGGACCTTTTCTAGCTGGTTAGTGGTAACCTTTTTGGCGTAAGAATGGCTTGACGAATCAGGTATAGTGCGGCCTCTGTCCTTATGTGTATAGGCTGCGGGTTATTGTGCCATTTAGAAGGGGGCTCTACATCTGTTTGCCGAGTGAATATAATGGCCCTAACTTGTTAGACGAACCTTCGAAAGACTTTATAGTGTTTCCCTGCCTGCTCACCTTGGTAGTGTTTTGGGAGTAATTAAACCGGGCATATGGGCAACACGACTCACAGTGAAAGTGTACAACCTCTGCAGAGTGTAAAACTGTTATAACAGCCGTGCTCACGGTCACAAGTGGCCTTAGACCCTTATGGAATAGTTGATAATTATTAATGGTTATGTTTTTGCTATTCATCAATCATTTCACATGGATCATATGTTTATTGTTTACATTGAGACATCTTGATGCTATTGATATGCTAAAACTATGCTAACTAAAAGCTACATGCTAATAAACCAATGTTATGACTTTGAGCCTCATGAACCCCATGTTACACTTGTTGAGTACAAGATGTACTTACACTTGTTTATTTTTCTTACTTGGATAAAAATCCTGGATGGGTAACAAATGGTGCTAATAGTGACTACTACTCCTACTTCCCTGAAGATTACTAGACTTGCAGTCAACCAGTCAATGTGCCTATGATTGGAGCTACCACGAGAGTTTATTATTTTTACTTCCGCTATATTTGTGTAAAGACTCTGTGTTAAATATCGTGATGTAATAACAATTGTGATGATACTTCTGTTATAATTTGTTAACTTATGTGTGATTGATCTCTGGGCACACATAAGAGTATGCATTCCATTTGGTCCTTAAATGGGTGTGACACCAGTGACTTCCTTTCGCCTCCATTTCTTTGCCTCTGGCACAGTGAAAAATAGATGTTTCACTTCCACAAAAGCGCAAATGTGCTAACACCACCAAGTGTTTACCATCTTGTGCTCGTGTATTAGCATATTCTCAAATATTTTTTCAAGGAGTTAGCATCTCACTAGATCCTAAATGCATATGCTCAATAATATGGACCTAGTAGCACTTGCTGCACGAGATGACCATGATTGCCCCTCTTAATAGTCAGCTATCAATCCTAAACCCGGCAATCACTTCTCTACTCATCTTTAGATTGGCAAAAGAGAATCCTATTATTATACCTTTGCCTTGATCATCTCATTCCTTGTCCATCACCTATGTGCATGTTCACCATCATCTTTATCTTCATGCACTTGTGATCTTATGGCCATAACCATCATGCTCCTTGCTCCTTCATCACATGTGTTGCTATGCCTAACTCAATTCATTTGGCATAATGACATTAGCAACTTGGTGTCATTAATTACCAAAACCAAACTTGGGCTTTCACCCGGCCCCTTGTGAGGGGATTCCTCCACGAGCTTCTGGAGTATTCCTCCACTGCCTCTTAGGATGCATCTCTACCCTATGTCAAAGTTGGTTTGATCCAAGGGCTTGCGTTCAACCCCCAGGGCTATATAAGGACCCCCTGCACCCCCTCTGAAGCATCAAGTCATCAAGCTATTCAGTTGAAGATCAATTCATCTAGAGCCAACCCTAGTTCCTCAGAGTTCCTCTAGATTAGAGCTTAGGCTAGTTAGATTAGGTCTAGAGGGAGATCAAGCAACACTTGGATTCCTGCCAGCGTAGTTCGGTATATCTCTTGTACTTTACTCCATTTCTTTATTTCATTGAGATTGTATCGTTGCTACTATGTTTATGTCAACATTAAACTTTATATTATTTATGTTATTGAAAACAATGTTCATTGTTTGCTCTAGTTTTATATTCAGTATAGCTAGATTATGGAAACCATGCATAAGATCGTATAGCGCTCACCCTATAGGACCATGGGTGAGTGATAGACATTATGTGAGCATGGTGCTTAGATATTTGTTTATTTGTGGATGTCTTTATATGTCGGGACATGTAGTAGATCGCGTAGGTGACAGCTGCGTTGAGTCCTTTGTAGTTCGTCCCCCATATATATTGATGTTGGTAGAACCCAGTCTCGAAGGAGAGGAGGACTCCGTTTCCAACTTTTCGAAGTTGATGTTCCTTATGTGGCATAATTTGGCTATGATCACTAGATATAACTAATTAGACTAAGCATTTGACATGTTAGTAAGACTACCTAGGAATTATCTTTCTAATATTCTTATTGGACTTAACCTATTGCTTAACTAGAGTGCTCTGAGTTACTATTTATTTATCATGATGATTGATCAAGTACTTATCATTTATATATCTTTATTTATTGTCTTGTGACTTATCCCTATTTTGAGTAGAGTATATGATATTGGTTCATTCTCTCATGCATATTCATAAATTATCAATACTATTGTAGTCATACCTTCCCAGTGGTAGAATTATAAATCGACAACCTGGTAATACTCTAGGTAAAATGCTATAATGATATAATTATCTATCCGCTTGCAGAATTCTTTTCATTCTTATCTTTATATTATTTTTAGTCATATGAAATAATAGATTCCTATTTAGTGTTATTCTTGTAGTAATGCTAGATAGAACCAACAAACATTTCTAAGTTCCTCACTAGAGATGACAACAGTTTAATATTAGAGATGAAGGTTAATTGATAGGTGGCTACTGTAACAGTGACAAGTTAATAATTACCATATCATTTCTGGCACCATTGCTATTAGTAGGAGTAATTCTATTTTTAGTAGTGGTGCTAAGAAATGCCAACACCTTTGCATACACTCATCTTACCGGCAGCATTTGTAGATGGAAGCTTTGAAGCTGCTGCAGGAGCGACTCGTATATAGTCCATCATAGGTTATCACCAAGGCCAGGTTACACACACTACTAGAGTGTATGGACCATGGGCTTTAGTAATAGTAAAGGCTAGAAGAAGGGAAGGCTCCTTCTTTATCTTCTTCCCTTTTTTATCTATTTATTTTTATCATTCATTTTTTATTTATAATAGATTTTTTTTCTTTTCTTTCTTCTATTCTCTCCTTTTTTATAGCAAGGTAGAGCTAACATCATCATTTCTTTTTTTTCTAAGCAAGATGATCATTGGTGTATATGGAACTTTGGGACTCTCACCATCCTCCCCCACACTTTGACTTTTGTGTGAAAGTCAAGTGTGTAGGATTAGGGTCTCCTTACCAAAGATCATCAGGGTGATGCAACTCTTATGTTTTCAGGCATCATATGTCCCTATTCTTCTTGATCTTAACCTGCAAGGGTTAGTAACCAAGAATACCCAAAGATGCATACTAACTTGATAATATGTTCTTGCTTTTATTAACAACAAAAGAAATATTGTTTTTATTCGTTCATTTTTATTATTTATCATATGTTTGTTTTTTTATTTTTTTATGATTATTCGGGGTATCTCCCGGCAGTGCTTAATTTATGGTCTTACGCTTGACCGTGGGAACTTCATCTTGCAGCTATCAATGGTGGTTTAGTTCCCACTTTAGCATTATCGTTTAAGCCGCAAGGTTAGTACCACAACGCATCCATGAGATTTGTAATATTTGTGATAAACATATGCATCCGCAACCATTCTCCTAAAAAGTTTTGAAACGAGGATCAGGAGATGGTTGGGGTCCTCGTAGGGGCATGGGGTACTAAGCAACATGTCCATGGCATAAAAGTTTCTGTTCCCAAGAAATACATCAGTTGAATATAGACCACTATTGAGAACACCATTTGGATGACCAAGGTGACATTGCTTAAGTTCAAGCGAAGGTGATGATGGAACAAATGGGGTTACGAATTTCACCTCCTCAAATAGGTCGTTGTTGGGATGATGCTCCGCCTTTGGGATACCTAAGGAAGCAGTCTTCCCAAATTATTCATTAAGGCTCCCATTAGTAGTTTTTTCGTGAAAAAGCATTTTGGAAGGGCAGCCTATGAGAAGATCAAAATCGAGGATGGCATGGATGTGGAAGTCTAGGTGAACCTTAGTTTTATTAATTATGATTGGCACGTCCCTGGCAATCCCACAACACTTAAAAAATAGTCCCAAAGAACTTTTGAAGAGTTTGTTTATCGGTACTAGCGCCATGTTGCCGAAAAGACTTTTTGCAAGGAATTCTAACATGATACTCCAAATTGCTTCGGAAGAATGTTTCACTTCCATTACCATTCCTTCGATATTACTTTGGGGGAAGCTTCCTCAAGAGGCTATGTAAGCGTTTTGTGCCTAAAGAGTTTTGAGGTATTGCCATAATCTCCAAATTTGATAGGGAACTCTGAAGGATAGATCACTATTTCCTTCAGTGTTCATGGTTCGAGTGATGGCTCATTAGTCGAGTCTAGGGATGCTATGGGTTTGGATTCGACTAATGAGGACTCCTCAACACTCGACATAACTTTTGCCTAGAGGGGTTTGAATCTTATGATAGAAGAAGTGTGTCTGTCTATGAAGTTTTCAAGGAATTTTACTTGTTCCATCATGGGTTTGTGTGTAAAACGACCTCCAGCAGTCATGTCTAGGCCTAGGTCAGCGTGTGTGTTGATACCCAAACAAAAGAGTCATAGCAATATGCTATCGGATAAAGACAAATCTAGGGTGGCATGTATTAACATTGAAAACCTGACCCAGGCTACACCTATAGGCTCCTTCTCATGCTGCTCAAAGTCGAAGATCACCCTTGGTAGAGAGATGATACGAGACATGGGGAAAAATGCAAGACAAAACTTGTCCTTAAGTTCATCCCAATCCCTATTCGCACTTTTCTATGGTGTGTGTGTACCATTGCCTCGCCTTCTTCATGAGAGATAAGGGAAACAATGTCCACCTTAGTGTTCCTTGTGTCATGCCTAAGATGCTCAGGCATGAACACATCTCCTCAAACTCATGTAGGTGATGGTAGGGGTTTTCATTGTATTGCCCTAAGAAGGGTTGTGCCCGAACCATGGCTATAAAACTAGGGTGGAGTCCACTACCAGATGAACAGTTTGGTTTTGGTGGTGGCTTAGAGAACTCGCCCTTTGAAACAGACTGGTATCAGATAGGAGTGGTTTTCATGGTGAAAATAATTTTTATATAAGAAAAAAAGAAAAGATACAAATACGAGGATGAATTAGGTTTGAAGAAAATAGCAACTGTTCCTTGGCAACGGTGCCAGAAATGCTTGTTGGTATTTCTTAACGCATACAAAAATAATCCGCAAGCGCACGGAATTACCATTGTAGCATTTCACCCAGAAGTATTCAGGGTATTGTATTTTTCTAAGGGAATGGAGATACTCTTCTAGCTAGTTCATCCAAGGACAACACAAGGGTAGAGTTTGTAAAGGTTGAGATGGATTCCTATGGTTATAGGGTCTATGGGTAGATAAACTTTACTTTTACTTGCTTACTTCAGGCACTAGGTTGCAACTGGTCTGCTAGTTGACTTATCGGGAGAACCTGACTTAGCGGGAGATGATGAACCCACAAACAAGTAAGAGTAAAGCTTAACTAATCAAAAAAAATTTATAACTAAAAGAACCATGGACACTCACTTAGCAGGAGAACCCAACGGAGTATATCACAGGTGTTAGTTGAAGTACAAGACAGGGAGGCACCGATAAGTCCGGCGCTTCCCTGAACTCTCCCTCACATATCTCCCTACTACACAACTCTAGATAGCTAGCTAGGGCCTAAGCCCTTTGGAGTGGTGCTTTTGTGGTGTAGCTCTTAGCCTTGAGGTGTTGTGTTCAGAATGGGATCCTCCCCCTCCTTTTATAGCACAAGTAGGTCGGTTTGGAGGACTAAATTTGGGAAGCTTGCATGCAATCGACGTTGGAGAGGTGGTGGGAACCAATGGACCAAAGTTTGTGCTGAAAGGGGCTAGTGGGGCTGTGGCCCCACCACTGGTGCGGCCACACCACCAGTCAGCCCAAACAGGCCCATCTTCAGTGGTTGAACTCCTTTGGGCTTCTAGAGTGGGCCTATGTAGTGCTTTCGCTAAGATAAGGTGATTTGAGTTGGGTTTGTCCTTGTTCTCCTCTCTTTCAGGCCCTGATTCTGCTAGTAAGTGGGTCTTCTCCCCTTGGGCTCTTTTGCTTTGCATAATATGATGTTTTGCTTTATTTCTTTGCGCATTTTGAATGTATTTTCTATGTATTCCATGAATGCCCTCCTGCAAATGGTTAAACAACAAAATTTGTGGAAAGTGCTAGTTCTAATGCCCTATGTCTAAACTTGGTGTTTATTTTAGCAGTTTTTATATGAAAGTTGGTGATTAGAAATTGGAGTTAAGGACCGCCAACGTAGACCTTGTCAACAATCGAGATTATTTGATAATTTTATATTTCAAATTTCAAAATATGTAAACTTACGATAATATTTTGGGGTCCTAAATAATTTTAGTTCAAAAACATTTTAACTGCAGAATTATAGATCTTGTCAAGGGCTATAATTTTGATATAAAGTTTGTCTTTATCTCAGTTCTTATAAAAAAGTTATGAATTATTTTTTATGCAACTAATACAAAAGATATCTGCCTCTGGAAATCATTTTAGAAGATGGATTCTTAGAGCATTCGCTTGCAAAAATCATTGATTAATGGAGGCGGTCGTTTTAAGATGCATGCCTTGAAAAATTGGTTTACGGAAGTAGACGTCCTAAGACGACCACCTCCATTAATCGATGATTTTCAGAGGCCGTAAATGATTTTGGGAGGCAGACATTTTCTTGGAGTTCTCCTAACAATTTACGAAGGCGACTAAATGGCACAACACATTGAGGTCCTCCAGAGTCTTCGTAGTGAGTAGGCGTATGCCGATCTTCCTCCTTCTCCGATGCCTCTCCAGCTACCTTGCTCTAGCCCCTTTTGTAACACCCTAGTGTCATGCTTGCATCATTTCACTTGCATTACATGATCATAAGCATCATTCATCCATGCATGGGCAATATACCTGAAACATTGTTATGAAACATATAGGTGAAACATGTGAAACACACTTGTGAAACATATGAAACATACACATAAAACATGGTAACACATACATTGTACTAACTCATGTGAAACAGGTGCAACATACCATTGAAACATATGAAACATTGATTTGAAACATATGCAACATGTCTTGTTATTTTATGTTTCATTGTATTTATACTTTATGATCATGTGTGTTTAATGTAAGTGTTGATATTTGGGTCACTAAAGCACCTTATCTACACCTAGGACACATAAAGGAACAATGTTCATGTTGACCACTTAGCCTAATTAAGCTTCTATGTGATGGTTGACTCTAGTTGACCACTAGATTGCTTGTGTTTGACCAAATAGAAAGTATAGTTTAGAGTGTTTGCATGGTTGTGCACCCTTAAGCAAAGTTGTAGCAAATTTGTTAAGGAACAAAAGTTGTTTAATGACCATCTCATGAAAATGACCAGAACATCCTCAAAAGTGGCCCACATGGTAGAAATAGGTGATGTTTGGGCACTTAGCAAATTTGGCTGTCAAATTACAGTTCTAGTTTCATGTACCAATGTTTGGAGCCTTGTAGTTCAAAATCTGGGCCGAACCAGCTTGAGCTCCAATCGACAAACTTGATGTACACTCGTAGCCCTACAAAGTTGTCAATTGCACCTTGATCTAACTCGAGCTAGTTTGGGAGTTCTTGATCGTTGAAAATCAAGTTTTAGTCAGGTTGGGGGCTTTGAATGCAGAGCTAGACAGGCTGCTGCCGCCGCGTGGTCACCCCGTGGCATCCGTACACTGGCCGCGGACCCACCGGTCAGCCCGAGGTGGTCTCAAAGGTGCCATGACGCCTCTGCCTCGCTCCCACGTGCTCACTTCACCCATTCGCCTCGCGTAGCAGCAATAGTAGCAGCACCGCATCGCCGAGGGCTCCGTCACCACGTAGTGCCGCTGTCAGTGCTCCTCTGACCGAACCAGCTAGCTTATCGCCTTGCCTCAGTCTCCTCTAGCTTGTCATCCTCTCCGTTGAGCCGTTCGAGCACTGGTGAGGCTGCATTGCCGACCCTACCGCTGCGAGAAGCTCACCAGAGCTCCGCCATGCTCGCGGTCGTTGCGGTCGACCTCTCCGGCACCCTTCTTTCCTCTTCTCCATAGTGTAGCAGGCGCCGTAGGTAACCCTGATGCTCACGCCAAGCTTAGATCAGGCTATCATGGTTGGAGATGGCTGGCACACCATCGAGCCCCTCCACTGTGCCACCATTGCCGACACCATGCTAGCTCTGGTGCTTTCGCGCCTCCATTTTCACCACCCTCTGGTGCGGTTCGTCGCGTAGATCACGTAGTTGCCATCCCCCTCGCCAGAGACCTCACTGCCGGTGAGGAGTCGGCAGTCAAACCTCCTCCCCTGTCTCTGTGCTGCTGCTAGTGGGCCCGTTGACTGTGGCGGGACCCGTGTGTCAGTGGTTTAGGTTTAGGTTTAATTTATATCTAGATTTTGATGCATGTTTGTAAAAATCATATCTGGAGATTTAGAGCTTCGATTTGAGTGGTTCAAATTTTGTGGTGCCCCTTGTTCAGTCTAGTTTTAATAAAAATATGAAATATGCCATGTTTTGTAGAAAAATAAATTGCTTTTATTTATCTCTTTTATTCATGGAGAAAAATGGGAAATCAATATCTCTTAATGTACAGCTCCAAATGCTATGAAAATTTTATGAGGTGCTACTCATGATGTATATAGGCTGTAGTTTAAGTTTCATGATTTTTGGGTACCGTATAATTAAGTTATGAATTTCACTTGTTTAATTGGGTAATTCTTGTGCTAATTTTCATAATTAATTTATGAATCCAGTAAAGGTGAAATTTGGTGAACAGTGTTCTTATGTTAGTATGAAGCCAGAAAAATATGAAATCTATTGTTTGACACTTTTTAATAGGGTTTCCTATTTATGCTCAAATAAGCTTGCTATTTTGTTATTTTTGGTATAGTATGATATACATGTTCAAATGCTATGAAATGGTTATGGTAACCTACTGGGAGCATATGCTAGCTGCTGTAATTTTTGTGGAATTTACTGTGCACTTTTGATGTAGGTTCATAATTACCCCGTGTTATCCAAATAAAGAAAGAAATGTATCAAATAAATTTATTTTGTGGTGGACACTATGTTTTTTGATGTTCATGGGTCATGTGTAACATGTTGGTAAAGTTGGTTTGGTCCAAAAGTGAGTTTACCACATCACTACATAATTATTTTCTTGAATCTAGCAATTCTAGAAAGTTCTGGGGACTTTGTAAAGTTCACTATGTTAAGGTTGTTTGCCGGGAAACTTATGAATACAAAAGTTGTAGATAATTCATGTATATAGCTACGATTAAAATTTGGTGGTATTTGGCCAATTAGTTTAGGAGTTACAACTGTTCAAAATTGGGTCATAGAATCGGTTGCTCTCTGTCTTGTCAGGACCAGATTTTGTAAATGTATAATTTTGACTTATTTAACTTGGGAAATGTAGATAATTTCATAAGCTTTCCAGATTGTCTTATTACAAGTCATTTGGATTTATAAATTTCTTGTTATGAGTAAATTACTTGACTGTTGTTGTGTGCACAGAGTTGCTGAAATTGCCTGTTGACTTAGTTGCTTTACTTAAGCATGATTGGGATGTTCTAGATGCCTAGGCTAATTGAAATAAGTTGTTAGATGCAGGTACTAGGTCTCTAACTAAGGATGAGCAATTATACCTTAGATTTTGTGAACTCGGTGAGTGTGCACTCTTGCTCTACAGAGAGGAGATTTGCACCTACTCATTAAAGTGATTTGAATAGAGCACTACACATACTTAGTCAATGAATGTTAATCACATCAAGTTATCTTGGTGTCCTTCTCATACATGGTTAGCAGGTCATCTCATTCTCTTATGCATACATGATATTGATTCTATGCATATGCATGCAATAGGTGTGCCAAGAGGTGAAGGAGCCAGCATAGGAGGTCCAACCAGCAGAACCAGAGGCTAGTGAGGAGGTCGTGCTTGAGTGGCCGCAACATGAGCCTTCGTCGTTCGTGAAAGGCAAGCCCCGGAGCATTATAAGCCTCCTACTTTATGAAATCAATTGGGAATATATGTTATATATATTGATGCATTAAGTTATAGGAGTTGGTTGGAAACACTTACTGCATATATATATCCTATCCTTGTCCAGAAAGTATATCTTGAATCCTACTTAGGTCTAGGATCATGTAAATGCTTAGCCCTTCTTAAACCGGTAGAAGTCGGGTGATCTCCTATCACCTGCGAGCTTTAGGAATCTATTTGGTCACGGTTGGTTATATTTGCTATCGTGGAAAAGAACCTTGGATAAAATGATTGAAGACCGGGCAGAGGTTTATAGGGGGCTGTTACGCTTATAGTGACTGCGTCTGTGTCGATTAAGGACCGAGGCACAAAGCCTTTGAACACATGCCTATCACTTAGCTGGCCGGTTTGATGGCCAACCGCAAAGCCGAGTAGCTCAGCTTAGGCTAGAAGCCAGTCTGTTAGAGTGCACATCGGAAGGGAGCCACTGCTATTTTCCAAGGGTAGGTGTTTAAAAGTCCTGATCCTCCTAGTGGCCTGGTATCCCTGAGAATGCGGCGCTGATCGGGCCCATGATTTCCTGAGTTGTACCAAAGGTGACCTAATGCTCCTCGACGGAGGAAGTCATGGGTTTATGTTAGGAATATTTCCCCAGCTAGGTAGTAATCGATTCAAGTCGTCGTCTCTCCCGGTCAGTGAGAAACTTGACGGGTATATCTCCATTGTAGTAACACTAATTAACTTGATGGTTCAGGAATGATGATATTGATGATGGCCTTATTATACCTGATATGATTATTAATGTTTGCTCCTCAATCAAGTGATTGTTATAGAACAGGTGCTAATCTAGATGATAGGTTAATGCTTAGTTACTTGATGCTAAGCAATAAATGATTACTTCTATTACTTAAGCTTTTATGCAAAAATGTTGTCAAGCTAGATCGACTGATAAGGCCTCACATACTCCTTGGTGTCACATTATTTCTGGTTTTTGATGGGTAAGTCTAGCTAAGTACATTCTCGTACTTAGGGTTTATTCCCTCTTGTTGCAGATGACATCTTCTATAATGGTTGCTGCAAGTACTGTCTTCTCCCTGCGGGAGATGAGGACTAGACCATCGGGCATGGTCTCTGTTAGTGTCTATCGTCTGGAAATGCTTTTGTGGGATATCACTTTGGACTGACTATGTATCTAAACTACTGGTGTTATGATCGTGAAACTATGTTGCTTTCGCTACTTTAAACTTGGTTGTTAATAACTTATTTGAACTTCGATGTATGTGAGCTATTGCAAGCTACTTTTGAAATGTTGTAACAGGTAATGTGTTGTGTTGAATCATGTATGATCTTGGCTTGTTGTTGGTTGGTTTGAAATCCTTCGTGATTTCGTGGACTAGTGGGATTATATGGGCTCAAGTGCGGAAATTTGATCGCTCCGGCGATTATTTTTGTTCTTATGCTCTATAGTTTGGACGGTTCCATGACAGCTGGCATCGAAGCAAGATTCAACATTAAACATGTCATTTGTGTATTTAAAACAAAAGTTTTTGTGAAAAATCCAAATTTTAGCTAAAGTGTGTCAGTGGTTATATCCTTTATGCCCAATTAAGGACTCTTGGTGGCTTATTTAAGTACTAACTTTGGGGGTTGATTGCTTATTTTCTATTTGTCCATATGGTGTGCAATAGTATGGATGCCATCCCCTTGGGTGGTAATGTATGGATCAAATACCTCTACGCTCAGGTAGTGTGAGTTGTGAGAGCATGACCGTCCAATTGTTAGTCCAGGGGAGAGTTAGCTGTGGTTACTAGCATAATTACATGTTCAACCGTGTATTTATGAAAGTACTTAATTGTGGGTACATCTCTCGGGTAGCTATGATATCGAAGTACATGTATCAGGGGATGTATGTATGGAGAGCATTTAGTTTACTGTTTCCTTTGTGTGCTTAATATTCAGGAATTGTTGGGCTACAATGAAATTCTCTATAGGTACACTAACAATGCACCATGTAGACCGACTAGTTATCGCTAAATGAGAGAACATGTGTATGCCACCATATATGCTACTAGAACTTTAAATTTTTCCTAAGGTTTGTGAGGACGTACGGATCATGCATGCATCATGTTCATTCCTCCATACATTCTTGCATTACTCCCTTATAATTGTTTATCCCAAATTATTAAATTTTTGTTCTTAAAAATAATCCTCTCACAAGAGTTGCATCCTTTTTGCTACAGATGGTCGCGCCCATGTTTCCTCCACATAGCAGCACCTTTTTGGACCAATTTGGCATGCCTACTTTGCTCTAGAGGGTGCTAAGCTCAGTTGGGTACCCGGAGGCGCCACGTTACACATGGGTGCAGACAGTGCCATTTGGAGATGTGCCATGGTACAATGTGACCTTGGTGGTACCGTAGAACCCCACAAGACCGCTGTGGTATGGGTGGAGCACTAAGTCTGATGGGCAAAGCCCATGGGAAGCCACTCAAGCTGCTGCTCTAGATGTGCTTATGGACATAGCCTAGAGTTTTGGAGATGAGTTTGTGGGTGGACCAGCTGCATCCATTCCGTGAGTGGCTCCTATAGATGCTGAGTGGACTCAAGAAGTTGGACATGCCTTGGTTCGAGGCCATGGTGAGTGTGTTCAGAGTGACAATGTGGAGATGAGTGCTATGATGGCCATCTTGAAGCTTTGTCAGGTCAGGCAGGACACCCTCTCTAGTGTTTTAGAAGAGGCTAGTAAGGCAATGGCAGCTCAGCGCAAGTTCAGATTGCGTGCTTGCAAGTATCGCCGTAGAGCGGAGGAAGGTGGGCAAGCTCAGCTGGAGGTAGATGAGATTTGGGGTATTGCAAATTATCGCCTACAGCAGTGGGGGCAAGCAGCCCGTGAGAGATGAGCTTGAAGAACAGTTGGAGCAGATGACCGTCATAGGGATGCAGCCCTCGAGTTGGCAGAGAGGCGTCAGGCTCGGATTTAGGATCACATCCATGCCATGGAAATGCAGAATTACCTCAATGATTGCATCGAGGAAGGGATGGTGGAGATTCATTGTCTCAATAATAAGAGGAACCCAATTCCTCACCCTCCACCAGTTTACCTAGATCTTGGTCCTCAGGTGATTGTAGCTGAAGATGATAGGATGGAAGTTGATGCTCCAGGTGTCGCTGCACCTGTCATGCCAGAAGTCAAGGAAGATGAAGATGAAGAGCTTGAGCCAGTCAGTGATGAAGATGGTGAAGCAATCGTCGATGCTGATTCTGATGTTGATGCATAGTTTAGTTAGCACCTAGCTAGATGCGCTAGTTCTAATCTTTTGTTGTAATCTCATGTATAGACATGTAGCTTTGCCTTTCGCCAATCTCATGGATGTAATATCGAACCATGAGGTCTCTTTTATGCATGGTTGGAACCTTGATGTTCGAGATGTGACCTATCAAACATGCTTGTGTGCATGCTATGTGAGCCTTTAAATTAATTCCGTCTTTGTTGTCGTGAAAATTGTCATTTGTTGAGCAGCACAATAATGTGCCAAGTGATGTGATTGATGGTGTTGGGTGTAGAAATGAATTATGGTGCCTCTATTTGTACCTGAATATATTTTCTCTAATGTGTTCAACTTGGCATACTTACATAATTCATGTGCAATTTTCCAACATCATCAGTACTCACTGGCTATGCATTTTGCAGATGGCTTGAAACCTTCATTTTGGTGTGGGCTGTGGTAATGAGAATCAGAATCCTCCACCACCTCCTCCCCCTCTGCCTACTCATGCGGAGTTGATGCAGTCTTTGGTTGGCGGTCAATGTGCCTTGGCTGATGCTATGTGCCAGATGGCCAATCGTGAAGGCCGCAATGTCCGTCAGGGACCGAAGCCTAAGCAGTACAACAACTTTAAGTATTTCATGGACACCAAGCCTTCCATCTTTAAAGAGGTAGAAGAGTCGCTTCATGCTGATGAATGGCTAAATACTATCGAGCAAAAGTTTCGCTTGCTCAGGCTCACTGAAGGCATGAAGGCAGAGTATGCGTCCCACCAGCTGCATGGTCCTGCAGGCATCTGGTGGAGCCATCATAGGCATACCTTGCTGGCTCATGTTGAGATTGTCTAGGATTAGTTTAAGGAAGCTTTTAGGGGCATTATATTTCTCCTGGTCTGATGGCTATCAAGCATACTAAATTCATGAAGTTGACCCAGGGAAGCAAGAGTCTAGGTGACTACCTGCAGGCTTTCAATAACTTATTTAGGTACGTAACTGAGTTTGTGGATACAGATGCTAAGACGATTGCTAGCTTCAAGAGGGGACTTTGCCCCAAGCTGATGAAATCCATGGGCAATAGCAAGTGTGCAACCTTTAATGAGTTCATCAGTGATGCTCTAACTCAAGGGAACAACAATTCTATATATGCTGCAACCAAGAGCCATAAGCGGACTTATCAAGCAGGTGCTTCTCAGTCTAAAGCTCCTATCGTGGCCAAGACTCAATATCGTCCACCTACTGCCAACATCAAGTATCGTCCTCCACAGAGGAATAACCCAACCAAGATGGGTTTTTGCAAGGGTTACACTATCACTCTTCCCAAGAATACTTTCGGGCAGGGTAGTTCTAATGTTCCATCGAGCAACAGGCCTTGTTGGAACTACAATATGCCCGGTCATTGGGCCAAGAAATGCTCTCTTCCTCAGAAGAAAAATAATCAAGGCAATGTGCATCGGGGATATGCTCACTTCACCACTATTGAAGAAATCCCTGCTGGAGAGGTGGTCACCGCTAGTAAGTTTCTTGTAAACAATTATCCTGCAATTGTGCTGTTTGACTCTAGCGCCTCACATTCCTTTATAAGCCCATCCTTTGCATCCAAGTTTGATCAGAGAATAGTTACTTTAGATAAGGGTGGGTATTGTATTAGTGCAGCTGAAAACAATATTGCCACCAATCAATTAGTGACGGATGCGTGTATCAACATCGAGGGCCATGAGTACACTTCCCATCTGGTAGTTTTGCCAGGCTTGGGTATTGATGTGATATTAGGGATGAATTGGATGAGTGGTCATGGCATTCTTATCGACACCTCCACTCATGTGGTTATGTTGAGGGATCCTATCAATAATGAGGCCTTCTTAGTGCAACTTCCTCGTGATCATGCCCTCCATAATGCGGCTAATGCTGTACTAGCAAAGGCCATTGCTGATGTTCCAGTAGTGTGTGAGTTTCTAGATGTCTTTCCTGATGATTTGCCTGGGTTACCTCCAGATCGCGATGTGGAATTCAAAATTGAGCTAATTTCTAGTACCACGCCTATATCTAGGAGGCCTTATCGAATAACACCTAATGAGCTAATAGAGCTTAAGACCTAGTTAAATGATCTTCTAAAGAAGGGTCTTATCTGTCCTAGTTCTTCTCTATGGGGTTGTCCTACTATCTTTGTGAAGAAGAAGGATCAATCTTTGCGCATGTGTGTGGATTATCGACCGCTCATTGCTGTTACTATCAAGAACAAGTATCCTCTTCCTCGCATTGATATCTTGTTTGATTAGTTATCTAAAGATAAAGTATTCTCCAAGATTGATTTGAGGTTGGGTTATCATCAATTAAGATTCGTCCTGAAGATATCCCTAAGACCGCTTTCTCTATCAGATATGTCATGGAACCAACCAAATTATAAGAGCACAAGTCTAAAAACAATCACTGGGTGATCAAATTCTCAAACTTGAGCCCATATAACTCCGGTAGTCCACGAAATCATGAGGGATTTCAAGCCATACCGAGAACAAACCAAGATCATAGTGATTCAACACAACACACCACCTGTTACAATAGTTCATAAATAGTTCTCATACCTCGGAGTATGAATAAGTTTTTACAAACCAAATTAGGAATAGTGGAAGCAACATAGTTTTGAAACCACATTTAGTTCAAGTATTGCCAGTGCGTAGTCGCATCCTACAAAAGCATAATAGAAGAGAATACTACAGAGACCATGCCCAACGGTTTAGTCTTCACACCAAACAATGAAGATAGTACTTCAGGTAACCAGTAAGAATCTGCTACCTGCAACAAGGTAGGAATAAACCCTGAGTATGAGAATGTACTCAGCTAGACTTACTCGTCAAAACCAGAAATGAAGTGACACCAAGGAGTATGCAAGGCTTTATATAAGTGGGGCTAGCTTGACTCATTTGCATAAAAGCTTAAGCACAGATAAGTAATCATTGTTGCTTTAAACGTCCAGTTAATCATTATTAACCTGGCATCTAGATTAGCATCTGTACTATAGCAATCACTTTATTAGGAGCAAAAAATATTAACCATAGCCGGTATAATAAGGCCATCATATCATCATCATCGTCACTCCTGAACCATCAAATTATTTAGTGAAATCTACATTGCCTCTGCATGCTCTGTCAAGTTTCTCACTATCCGGGAGAGACGGCGATTTGAATCGATTCCAACTCATCTGAGGGGGGTATTCCTAACACCAACCAGGCATACTTTGCAAGAGTCATCAACAATCACCTTTTGTACAACTCAGGATTGGCCCAAACAGCGCCGCGCTCTTAGGGATTCCAGTGGCCATGAAGCTTAGGACTTTTAAGTCACCTGCCCTTGGTCCCACCTGGCTCTCCTTTGAGGCGACTTACACTTTTCGGCTTCACAGCCTGAGTTGAGCTACTCGGCTTCGCGGTTGTCAACCTCAGGCCGGCTAGCTAGGTGTTAGGCTGCATTCAAAATAACAAAGGAAGTACAACGGATCCCCTTAACTGACACAGACGGGGATAGTTCTAGACCCAAGACCTCCATGCCTTGTTGCTTCACTATCGACATCCTGCCCGGTCTAAGTTCATTATTAACACTTGGTTCTTTTCCACGATAGCAAATATAGCCAACCGTGACCAAATACTTCCTATCTTGTAGCTGACAGGAGATCATCTAACATTACCATTCTAATTAAGCAGGGCTAAGAATATAGACGATCCTGTCTACATAGGATTCAGGGATTCGTATATCTGGACAAGGAATGATATAATGCAGCAAGGGTTCCAATCAACTGCTACCACTTAATGCAATAATATATATAACATATATAATTAATTGCTTTGAAAGTAGGAGGCTTATCATGCTCCGGGGCTTGCCTTAACCGTATGAGAACGGCCTCAGGTTCGGCTTCACAAACGGCTCCTGTGTTTCCTCCAGGTTCGTCAGATTGGACCTTCGGCTCTCGGATAGACTCCAACTTCAGCAGCCATGCCTTGAGGAGCTTCACTCACATCACGATCCTCCGCACACCTATTGTATATATATGCACCAATGAATTTCATTTATGCACAGATGTGACATGATGAACTTATGAGCATGTATGAATGATGAATGTGATGAACAATGCAACAATCTAAGCAATAAAAGTCAAGTTACATGGTGCTCTATTCAAATCACTTTAAGCTTAGGTGCACATCTCCTCTCTGGTACTAACATGTTTAAACATACATAAGTAACCACTAGGTACCACAAGATTCAAACTTAGCACACTTAAACCAGTTCTCAGAAATTTCAGCACATTGACATGTTGACAGCAGAAACTTATAAAATTCATAATTGGAATTATATAACTCCAATGGATATGCATGAGGACATTCTGGAAAGCTTATGAAATTTCCTACATTTCATCTTCAGATACCAAAGCATGATCCACAAGTTTACCAGGTCGAATTCAAACATCCCCAGAATCAGTTCTAGGCAACAGAGAGCAAACTGCAACTGGACACTTCTTAAGACATGCATAACTCCTAAACCATGGGGCCAAATGCCACCAAATTTGAACAGCTACTACATCATAAAGTTTGATACAACTTTTGTATACAACATAGAGCATGAAAACCATCCTAGCCTTACTCAAAATGTAATCCTTTCAAAACTATCCAGAAATCAATGAATTATACAATTATATAATAACACAATCTAAAAACATTGCAAATGGCCAAACCAACTTGACCATCTATTAGGACATGTCTAAAGAACACCAGATCAAGTCATGTTACTTATGTAAACATTTATTTAATTGGACTTTTCTATTTATTTAAATGCATAGACATAAATAACATTACTTATAAAATTTGCCCAGAAAATTCTAATAAAATTAAAGAGGCACATACATGATACCAGGAGGCTACCATAAAATTTTCAGCTTAAGTTAACAAGTAATTTAGGAGATATCATAATAAACAGATGGATAAGTAATACAAAGCATATACAAAAGAGAATTTATAACTGCAGCATAGGACATCTAAAATTCATGGAAATTTAACTAGAGCCTCACCAAAGCATGCTTAGCACCTCACAAAATTTTCATAGCAACTGGATCAATATATAGTAAGATGCAAAATTGTCTAAATCACATAATTAAATAAAGTGCTTAACAAAAGTAATTACCAACTTCAGAAAACATAAACTAACATGCCATATTTTATTACATTACTGCAAAGTACACATCACAAGGATTCCAGAAAGTCCTCATTTTCCTTTTTATGATTTTTCTACTATTTTCTATGAATTTACAAAGTTCAACACAACATTTCACTTTCTAGAAAAAGAAAACAAAATCAAAAACTAAAACGGGCCTAAACTAAACAGGCCCGTGCTCTGCTGCCCCTTTCGGCCCACTAAGCGGCCCAGCTAGGAATGGCGGGGAGGCCGGCACTGACACGCGGGCCCCACCTGTCATACACACACGCAGAGCAGGGGAGGAACTCCGGCGAGCAGTTTCTGGCCGCTGCCGGCTCCTCCGGTGAAACCGAGCACACCATCGTGCTCCACCCATCACGCCATAGCATGGCGCACCCTTTCCCCAACCTCTACTGTGCTGGAGCATGCTCGCCGACGGTGAGTGCGGCGGCGCTTCCCGGCGAGCTCGGCTCGGTAGCGACTAAACCACAAGGTCCTACAGCTTCTACACGGCACACGAGACATGGAACAAGCGATGGATGGCCCAGCGAGGCACTGCATTGTGCTGGTCGTGGCGGTCCACGAGCGCGGCAGCGCTTCAGCCATGGCGACAGAGAGGAAAGCGATTACCATGCTCTACCTGGTGCTCGTATGGCTCAACCACGCGCTGCGGGATGTAGAGCAATGCAAGGCAGAGAGAATGGCCGAGCCAATTTGGTTTTGGTGGCAAGAAGAAGGCGCGGCACGCGGCGCAGTGCTCAGCAGCACCTTGCCGAAGTGGAGGAAGAGAGGGGGTGCACCGTGGAGAGGGAAGGAGGCAAATGGAGGAAAGAGGGGGCGAGGGAAGGGCGCCGTGGCGGCCTTAAGGGCACCATGGCCCGTCCTGTATGCCCGGCGACGGCGTATGGTCGACAGATGTCGACCGGAGCCTGAGCTCGGTTGGCCACCTCCCTCAATTCCAAAATTTCTGAAACGTCGAAACATTGTTCTGCAATAGCTGCAACATTCCTATGGCAGAAACAGCAGCAACTTCATGGCTCTATAACTCACAAACCAGCTCGCATTTCGAGATGAGCCAATTGACATAGTTGAAGATTAACAAATTCTCTACAACTTTGTTTTAATGAGCCAAGTCTAAATCCACATGGTTTGGGAGATATGGAGCAAGGAACAGGGACTGTTTTAGTGAAACAATGGAAATTCAGCAGAGCAGAAAACTGATTTTTTGAGAGGGTTGGAGCGTGATTCATGAGATGAACCAAAAATAAAGTTTGTAGTCAATAAAATTTGCCACAAATTTGCTATGGGTGACTTTGGTAGATTCCACCTCTAAGTTAGACATTTAAAAAGATGAGTTAGATGCACTCCTATGGTCAAACCAGGGTCAAACTTGGTCAAACTATGAATAGAGACCCAAGCTCAAAATGCTTAACTAGCATTTTCGAATTATTAGCAAGGCACAATTCACCATGTAGCATCACATGTAAGTAAATATAAAGCAAAAGCACATTGAAATATTCACTTTTAATCTAATGCAACACTGTTTTGCAACTACATGTTACATAAGTTAACTTGAGGGTTGCACATGTTTCATGAGCATGTTTCACATGTTTTCAAGCATAACAAACCTAACACATGTACTAGCATGGCCCACACACATGATCTTGTCACTAGCACACATAGCATACATATGATGCAATTGTTGTAAGGTCATGTTTCAGTCAAAGATGCACATGAAATGATGATGCTTATGGTAATGCCATGCTATGATCATGCTCAAGTGATGCATAGATCTAAGGCAAAACATCTGGGGTGTTACAGCCCTCCCCTTATAAAAATCTCGTCCCAAGATTTGGAAAGTGTACCATTTTTGATAAAAGGCAGGATAAACCTCTCGCAAATAATCTTCCCGTTCCCATGTTGCATCTCTCTTACTATGGTTACTCCACATGATCTTGTAGTATTTCACCACTCGATTATGTGTCACATGATCCTTGCGGTCTAGAACAAATATGGGCTCTTCTACATAAGTCAAAGTTTTCTTGATCTTGATATCTCTGACTTTGACTTCCTCTTTAGGCACTCGAAGACATTTCTTTAGTTGGGATACATGAAACACCGGAAAGATCATACGCATTTATGAAGGTAACTAAAGTTTATAAGCGACCCTACCACATCTCTCAATTACTGGATAAGGTCCTACATATCTTGGTGTAAGCTTTCTTTTAACACCAAATCTTTGTACTCCCTTCATAGGTGATACTTTCAGGTATACATGGTCACCAACTTCAAACTCAATGGGTCTTCTTCGCTTGTCGGCATAACTTTTCTGTCGTGCTTGGGTAGCTGCCATATGTTGTTGTATGAGTTGGACTTGCTTCTCAGCTTCTTTCACAAAATCAATACCATAGTATCTATGTTCTCCAGGTTCCACCCAATTCAATGGAGTTCAACGTTTACGGCCATAAAGAGCTTCGAAAGGAGCCATCTTGATACTTTCTTGATAACTATTATTGTAAGAGAATTCAGCCAAAGGTAACCATTTCTCCCATGAGCCTTGTGAAGAAATTACACAAGCTCTCAGCATGTCTTCTAAGATTTGGTTTACACGCTCAGTTTGCCCAGACGTTTGAGGATGGTAAGCAGAACTTCTAACTAAGTTTATACCTAACCGGCAAGCCCCGACGACGAGCAACCGAAAAATCCTAGGGCTTCCAACCTCCTACGCTCGGTTTCACGTGATTTGGCTTGGATTTTAGATGGAAAAAACGAAGAGGGAACACGCAGCTACCTTTTTATAGCTCCACAACATCGTTTTCGGGTAGAAAATCCCAGGATACGCGATTTGATTTGGGTTAGGGCGTCGTCGGTCTCCGGCTCGATCACGGCAAGAGGAAGGAGGTGCAGCTGACATGCGGCCCCCACCCATCAGTGACCCCAGAGAGGAAACACGCGCGCGGTTGATGTCCCTGGGCCGGTCCACGTGGGTGCGGAAAGAGCAGGACAAGGCGGGCTTCGGCTTTCGCCGGCCCATCAGTGCGGGAAGAAAGGCAGGCCGGCTTGGCAGGCTTCCAGGCCGCCAGCCACAGGAGGTAAGTTGTCTTTCTTTTTTTCTATTTTTTTCTATTTGTTTTCAAAACCTTTTAAATAGATTTTCAAATCCAAATCAAATAAAATAAAGTCCACACCACAAAATAAAATAAATGCAACAGCATGAATGCATCATCAAATATTCTATCTAAAATTTTAAATCCTAATTCCCCATTAATTATTATCTAAATTATTTAAAAACCCACTAATTCTAAGTTTTGAAATTTTTGGGTGTTACAAATTCTACCCCCTTAAAAGAATCTCGTCCTCGAGATTGGACTACTTACTCAAATAACTGCGGATATGATTTCCTCAATTCGTCCTCTCTTTCCCAAGTTGCCTCTGCCTCTGCCTCTGCCTCTGCCTCTGCCTCTGAATATCAATTCGTCCTCTCTTTTAATAATCCGACTTCGAGTAACTCTCTCAGCAGTTTCTAAAACCTTGATCGGGAACTCATCATAGGTAAGATCCTCTTTAATAGTCAATTCCTCTAAGGGTATCTGCTCCTCAGGCACACGTAAGCACTTCTCAAGTTGTGAAACATGAAACACATCATGTACCCTAGACAAATTCTCAGGCAACTCTAATTGATAAGCAACTTCTCCACATCTAGCAATAACTTTAAATGGCCCAACATACCTTGGTGCTAATTTGCCTTTCATGTTAAACCTCTTCACACTTCTCATTGGTGACACCTTCAAATAGACATAATCACCTACTTCAAAAACTAAATCTCTTCTCCTATTGTCAGCATAACTCTTCTGACGAGATTGTGCCACTCTCAAATTCTCACGAATCACTCGCACTTGATCCTCTGCGTTTCTAAGAACATCTATACCAAACACCTGAGACTCACCTGTCTGATCCCAAAACAATGGAGTTCTACACCTACGTCCATACAAAGCTTCAAACGGTGCCATCTTAAGACTCTGTTGATAACTGTTGTTGTAAGAGAATTTTGCATAAGGCAAACTCTTATCCCAACTGGTTCCATATTGCAATGCACAAGCTCTCAACATGTCTTTTAATATCTTGTTGGTTCTTTTAGTCTGCCCATCTGTCTTTGGATGATATGTTGTACTAAAATTCAGCTTTGCTCCCAAAGATTCATGTACAGCTTTCCAAAAGTGTGACGTAAACTGCGAACCTCGATTAGATACAATCTTCTTTAGAACTCTATGCAAACATACTATCTTCTCCATATACAATGTAGCCAATTGTACTCCCGTGTAGTTAGTCTTGACTGGTATGAAATGAGCAACTTTAGTTAACCGATCTACTATCACCCAAATAGAGTCATAACCTCTCTGAGTACAAGGTAACCCCACTATAAAGTCCATACCAACCTCCTCCCACTTCCATTCAGGAATCTTCATTGGTTGCAACAATCTAGCAGGTCTCTGATGCTTAGCTTTCACTCTCTAATAAGTGTCACACACTGCCACATACTCAGCCACATCTCGTTTCAATCCAACCCACCAATATTTCTGTTTGAGATCCAAGTACATCTTAGTAATTCCAGGATGAATAGAATAAGCTGACTCATGAGCTTCACGAAGGATTGCCTGCCTAATAGCCTGATCCTCAGGTACACAGCCTCTTTCCAAACCACAAAATCTCATTATCATCCATTCAAAACCCTGGTGACTTACCAATCACTATATCTTCCGCTATCTTCTTTAGTTTCTCATCCTTCAACTGACCCTTGTATATTTCTTGCTCTAATGTAGGTTCTATCACCAATTCCATTGTATTAGTAACAATTCCTAAATTCAAATATTCAAATTCAGCACATAACTCACTAGTCATGGACAACATTTGCATCTCATTGGCATAACTTTTCCTGCTAAGAGCATCAACAACTACATTGGCCTTACCAGGATGATAGTGTATCTCTATATCATAGTCCTTGATTAGTTCTAACCACCTGCGTTGTCTCAAGTTCAGATCAGACTGAGTGAAAATATACTTCAAACTCTTATGATCGGTGTATATGTCACTCTTATGCCTGAACTACAGCTGCTAACTCTAAGTTATGAGTAGGATAATTCAACTCATGCTTTCTCAACTGTCTAGATGCATAAGCAACAACTCTGCCCTCTTGCATAAGAACACACCCCAATCCTTGACGAGAAGCATCACAATAAATAGAGAACTTCTTACTCAAATCTGGTAACACCAAAACAGGTGATGTAGTCAATCTCTTCTTCAATTCTTCAAAACTAGCTTGACATTTATCAGACCATATAAACTTGGCATTCTTCTCTAACAGAGATGTCATAGGTTTAGCAAGTTTAGAAAACCCTTCAATGAACCGTCTGTAATATCCGGCTAAACCCAAGAAACTACGAATCTCACCCACATCAGTAGGTGGTTTCCAATTCAATACATCCTTTACCTTGCCTGGATCCACTGATATTCCTCCATTAGAGACAATATGACCAAGAAAAGAGACTTCCTTCAACCAAAACTCACATTTACTTCGCTTAGCATATAGTTTATGCTCTCTAAGTTTCTGCAATACCAACCTCAGATGTTCAACATGCTCTTTCTCTGTCTTGGAAAATACCAATATATCATCAATGAATACCACCACAAACTTATCAAGATACTCCATGAACATCTTATTCATCCTGTACATAAAGTAGGAAGGTGCATTGGTCAAACCAAATGACATAACAATATACTCATACAAACCATACCTCATAGTAAAAGCTATCTTTGGAATGTCAGAGGTACGAATCTTCAGTTGATGATAACCAAAATGCAAATCAATCTTAGAGAACACACAAGCACCTCTCAACTAATCAAACAAGTCATCAATTTTGGGCAAAGGATACTTGTTCTTGATAGTTACTTCATTAAGTGACCGATAATCAACACGCATTCTCTGACCACCATCCTTCTTATCAATAAAAATAACTGGTGCACCCCACGATGAAGAACTAGGACGAATAAAACCTTTATCTTGTATTTCCTTAATTTGTTTCTTAAGTTCGTCTAATTCATCTACTCCCATTCTATATGGTCGTTTGGCTATGGGTGCAGTTCCAGGTAATAATTCAATAAGAAATTCAATGTCTCGGTCAGGTGGCATACTTGGCAAATCATCAGGAAAGACATCTGGAAATTCATCGATAACTGGATTCTCTTTGATAACATCATCATCAAGCTGATTCACTAAGGCGGTTGACTGCTTCTGCACTGCTACATCCACACTGATCTTCTCCCCATTAGGTGCGTTCACTACTACTACTTTCTGCTGACACTGAATCACTACCTGATTTTCCTTCATCCAATCCATACCCAAAATTACATCAATACCAGATGTCCTCAACACTATAGGAGTTATCTTAAACTCTACCCCCCTTAAAATCATACTAATTGGAAGACACCGATTAGTGGTTTGCATGGCACCCCCAGGTGAATTTACTAAGAGAGGTTCTTTCATGGCAAGCATGGGTACACTATGCATTCTAACAAAAATGTTGAAAATAAAGGTATGCGAAGCTCCATAATAAAAAAGAATGGTTGCAAGAGTGGAATGGACATTGAACGTACCAAGTATTACTTCAGGCTCCGTCTGTGCTATTTCAGTAGACACATGATTCACCTTTCCAGTATTAGATGATCTCTGCTCCTGCGGTGTCTGCTGATTCTGCTTCTTGGGACAATGATTAGCATAGTGTCCAGGCTCTCCACAGCGATAACACAGATTGGGGGTACTAGGTGCACTGGTCGTCATTGGAGTATAGTTAGAATTACCCTTGCGTGGAGTTTGCTGACCACTCTGGTGTTGGAACTGCCTGTTCTGCTGATGCTAAGGTTGTTGTTGGAACTGATTATTCTGTCGATTCGGAGACCACTGTTGATTTGAATTACGGCTCCACTGACTAACTGGTCCTTGGAATTTGGAATGAAACCCATGCTGAGAATTTTTACGTTGGCGATTATTGTTTCCAACACCTTGTCCTTTCATCTTTCTTTTCCTGTCCATCTCCTGACGTTCATTATCCAGCACGATAGCCTTATTCACAAGTTCTTGGAAGCTGGCATAATGATTACCCTTCAACTGCAAATGAAGATCATAATAAATTACTTTGAGGGAAAGACGCTGCCCATCTGCATCTTCCCTCACTTCATTAGGAGCATAGCGAGCCAACTGCGTGAACCTGTCATGATACTCACTAACGCTCATCTGCCCCATCCTGAGATTTCTGAATTCTTCCTGGTTCAGCTCAATTATACCCTCAGGAATATGGCGAGCTCGAAAATCTCTAACAAATTCATTCCAAGTGATAGGAGGAGCATTGTCAGGACATGTAGCTTGATACGACTCCCACCAAGTCTGAGCTGTCCCCTGTAACTGACCAGATGCATATAACACCTTTTCCAGATCATTATATTGGGTGATGTTCAACTGTTTCTCCACCGCTCTCACCCAATCATCTGCCTCCAATGGATCAGCAGCATGAGAGAATAATGGAGGGCATCCCTTCAAAAACTCCCCACGTTTGTCTCTCACATGAACAGGTGGTGGTCCTCCTGCAGGGGGATTGTTCTGCATGTGTTGCATGAACATCTGCATCATCTAATTCTGTGTATTCATTAGTTCCTCCATAGTAATAGGTGGGTTAGCACCTCCACGACCCTTGCCACGGCCTCTGGCTGCCATTTGTTTTCAAAGCACAAGAAACGAAGCTCAGCAATATCCAGGATGATGTATACAATAGGTAAGTAAATCTGAACCCTCTGGCGAATTCCAATTTCAGCTGCTCAGTAAAACTGCCATATATCGAGCTATAGATGTCCAATTAAGGTGATCATTATATGGTTGGAAAGCTTATAAAATTATCTATAACTTTTATTAATAACACTTTTCCAGATTCTATCAATAAATTAGTTAAAAACTGAGCTTAACCGAAACTGTTTCAGAATTCTAGACTGTGCAGTGACCCCAACTTGGAACAGGTATATCTCTTAGCTCATAATAGATAATAAGGTGATTCTTATGGAGTTGGAAAGGTACAGAAGTCTAATTATTCCCAGTAAAATTTCTTAAATTTCCCAAAAACGGATTTTAAGTTATTTCTAAAACATCCCAGACTGATTCAGAAATCAGCAAAAGACAGAACCAAGTTTACCCCACACCCAACTTATATATTCTTGATCAAACTAAATATTCTTAACCATGGAACTTGTAGACATGTCTACAAAACTCCAGCACACATTACAAAGATCCAAATCACACATTATCATAATAACAATTCATCAATCACACAATTGTTCACACCACAAACTAACACTCGACAATACCAAACTCAAATTGACTCGCAAACTACTATCGTTCTTATTACATAGGGATTTCCTAATCTTAATTAAGCTTCTCTTAAATCTTGCGATGGCCTAGCTCCGCCCTTAGTTCATCGATCTCCTTATAAGCTTGTTCCTTAAGTTCTTTTTCCTTTAGCAACTCATCCTTCAAATCCACCTCATGGAGAGCCAATTCATGAACCAGTCCCACTGTAGCTTGTAAAGTCAATGATGAATCATCTACAAGCGGCATGGTCCAGACACCCTTGTCATGTAAGAAACAAGGAAAATGTCGGAGTGCACCCTATAATGTCTTGTCCGAGCGAAGACCATGGTAGTAGACAAACGCATTGTAGGTAACATCTTCCATGCTTATCTCTGCGGTTGCCTGGCTCACTCGGGTGATGAACTTTGACTCCACCTTAGGCTCCCTAATGGTAGAATCCCTTGTCTTGACCCATAACTCAGTCTCCCAGTAAGAATCCATCCATGGATGACTGTGCTCCTTGCAGCGATACTCCAACGTAGCTTTCCAATCGAAGTAATAGTTATCCAAGGTTCTTGTAAGCATATCATGGAAGAAAACATCAGCTTTAAGAACCATGATTTGAAGCTTCGTGGTCCACCCCATGACTGAATCCTCCATTGGTGTGTCACCGACTCTTGATTCAGCATCAGATAGCTCTTGGTCACCATTTATATGGCGCTCCTGAGGTTTGAAGCGGGCAATGTACTATGCAGCGGACAACCGGGGATGAGGAGGCATCTACAAGAATTAGACATAGATTAGATAGAATCAATGTATTTTTGCAATAGAATAAGGTTGAAGAAGCATAAAAAATTTAGTAATTAAAAAGGTGAAAGGAATAAGCATGAAATAAGTGAAGCATGGATGCTAATAATGGCCACTCTAACTAGGCTTGCGTCCTACAGTCAACACGGCTCTGATACCAATTTTTCACACCCATTTTTAAGGATAAAAATAGGATGCATAAAAGACTCATGTGCGCCCCAGGACATGATCGCACACACAAGTAGACAAATTACATAGTATCATCATAGTGCTTATTACATAGTGAATAAGTAATTAACACATAGTCTTGAACGATAAATAATAATAACTAATAGTAGATCTCCAGCGGAAACTCTAAACACAGGGACACGGTTGACTGGTTGACACCAAGACTAGTACTCTTACGATAATCTTCCTCATAATCTTCATCTGTTATGGTGGAAATAGCAAGGGTGACTCCATGTCGAACTCAACAAGTATAACACAGAGTTCATGAGGCACAAAAGGCTAGACATTGTTTTACTGCGTTTAGCTTTTTATCATCTTATATTTAGCAATTGAGTAGCATCAAGATAATCTACTTCCCATTAAAGAACCAATGATCAATTGTAATAAAGATAATGAATAGCATTAACATGAGCATAATAATAAACAGTAATTAAACATGATATAACCATGGTGATCATCTATCTGTAAATGTTCCAAGGCCGCTCGTATCCGTGAGCACGGCTAGTATACCAGTTTTTAACTCTGCGCAGAGGTGTACACTTTCACTATAAGTCATAACTTCCAAATGCATGGGTTTGCGACTCCCCAAAACACCAGAAATCATATAAAGCCACTAAAGGCTCATCTAACAAGTTAGGGCCATTAGATTCACTCGGCAGGTAGATGTAGGAACCCCCTTTTCAAATGACACAATTCCTTCTCGGCTATACTCATTGACTAGAGGCTGTCCTACACCCAACGTGGCAAGCCGTTCTTACGCCATTTAACGTAACCACTAACAAGCTAGAAAAGGTCCTTTAAGCAACTAAAGCCATAGCCATATAGCCCTCACAGCTGTACTGTATGTCCTGGATGATCACGTACAGATAAGTCCTTATGGAGAGAAACCAGAGCATCAAAATAACCCACATGCTCTAGCCCCCTTTTCAACAGCAAATAAAATCATCATTAAAGGTTGATTGCTTAATCCATTAATCAAAATTACAAGATCATTGTTCATGATTAAGCACTAGCAATAGCTACCCAAATGCATCCCCAAGGTTGACAAGGAATCAAGATAACAATCACTAAGTTATAATCTCTAAGGTTGTCGAGGTAGACACATGCATATGATACTGATTATAGTGAATAGGTAATAAAGATAGTCCCATGTTATACTTGCCTTGATCAAAGCTTTTCAGATGATACTGCTGGTCTAGCTCAAAGTAATACTCCTGATCGTCCAGAAACTGCTCACCGTCTAAACCCGATCACCAATCAACAACATACATGTAATCGAGCAAACATACACCAAGCAAACAAAAAGATATAATTAGAACAGTACACCAACAGTAACAAAATAGTAATAAAAGTTTATAAAACTCTTCTACACGTTCCTACGATCACACAGACGTAAAGATCACAAAATTCGGAGAAACGTGAAAGTTATGAATTTTCTAAGATTTCCTATAGATAAATAATTACTTAAATATAAACACAAAAATTAATTTTCCCAAACCTACTGTACAACTATACCAACATGTAGAGCTCGCAAAATACGAACCTAACGCAACTTGAACGGATCAAATCGGTGTTAAAACGAAGATTTTATGACCAAAACAAGTTTAGTGGCAAAACTGTAAATATCAGAAAACGTATTTTTGATTTACCGAGAAGAAATACGCTTTCAAAACACGGAAACGTCTTTCGGGAATTACGCCAAGGGACTGCGGGTTCTAATAAGTAAAAGTGCAGGGGCTCTTTAACAATTTTACCCGCGAAGGGGTATCTTCTAATCTCGACCCTAGATCTAAGATCAGACGACTGATATTGGTTTCAGTTAAAAGAGAGGGAGGGCGTGGTCATCTTCTCCAGCGCCGGCCGGTGGCCGCCATGGCCGGCCCCCAAAACTCGCCGAAGAGCTCCGGCTTCCCTGATTTCGACTACTATTCGACCCACAACCAACACCAAACGAACGAGAAGGTCAACGCGAACACATCTACGCGGTTTAGGAAAGCTATGGCGGATTGAAGACGGAATGCGGCTCGGGAAGGCGGCGGCGCCATTGCAGGCCCACTGGAGCTCCCCAAATTTGAGATTCAAAGCACCACAAACCTAAAGAAGAGCATGGGGAGGGAGAGAAGGAGATGACGAGCTCACCAACGCGAAGAAGAGAGGCTCAATTCAACCGGCAAGCCCCGACGACGAGCAACCGAAAAATCCTAGGGCTTCCAACCTCCTACGCTCGGTTTCACATGATTTGGCTCGGATTTTAGATGGAAAAAAAGAAGAGGGAACACGTAGCTACCTTTTTATAGCTCCACAACATCGTTTTCGGGTAGAAAATCCCGGGATACGCGATTTGATTTGAGTTAGGGCGGCGTCGGTCTCCGGCTCGGTCACGGCAAGAGGAAGGAGGTGCAGCTGACATGCGGCCCCCACCCGACAGCGACCCCAGAGAGGAAACACGTGCGCGGCTGATCTCCCTGGGCCGGCCCACGCGGGCGCGGAAAGAGCAGGACAAGGCGGAGTTCGGCTTTCGCCGGCCCATCAGCGCAGGAAGAAAGGCAGGCCGGCTTTGCAGGCTTCCAGGCCGCCAGCCATAGGAGGTAAGTCCACACCACAAAATAAAATAAATGCAACAACATAAATGCATCATCAAATATTCTATCTAAAATTTTAAATCCTAATTCCCCATTAATTATTATCTAAATTATTTAAAAACCCACTAATTCTAAATTTTGAAATTTTTGGGTGTTACAGGAGGCTTGTTCCTCCATGTTTCTGCCAATTCGGGAAGAAGCATTCTTACTAAAATTCTAGAGAATACATCTAAAGAAGTAGAAAAGAAGTCGTTAGAGGAGGAATCCCAGATAGCTGACCCATAATTTTTGCCTAACCCTTCACCAGCTTCAGCTATCCCAAATCCTGAACCACCGAAAAAGGAGGAAACTCTAATTTCATATTTCATGCTAGAATTTGAGGATGAACCTTTTGATGAATATGGAGATACCTCGAATTATTATACTATGAGGAGACCCCAAAAGACTAGGAAATCATCATCCCATGAAGAAATTATTGACCCTTCTGAGGAAGCTTTCCTTAAAAATACTATGAAAGAGCTAGTATCTATTATAAGCAGTGAATGGGTAGAAGAAACAGAGCTTTCCTCTGATATGATTCGCTTAGATTCACCTTCTATATCCATTCATTGCCAAATTAAAAAAAAGCTTCTTTCGATGCTCTCTACAATCTAGTTGTGGGTGTTAATATCATGTCTACATCTTTCGCTCATGATTTATTGAAAGACGTGTCATTAACCCCAACAACAAAGTTATTGAAAGGTCTTTCATGACACATTCTCCCAAGTTTGGGAATTCTGTATGTCCTCCCTATCTAGGTAAAAGGAACCAATGTTCATTTGAGCTTTTATACCTTTGATATCATATAGTTCGACTTGTTGATAGGACAACCAATTGAAAGACTTATCCAAGAAGGACAAATAGGGAAGTTGAATATAAGATTTGGGAAAAACTTTAAGATGTCTATACCTATATCACTCATTCTCTAAATGCTGAGATTGAGCCAATTCCCGAGGAAGACCCAATGAAAGATGTTAAGGTTGCATCTCTTGATGATTTGATCGAACCCAACCTTGAAGATGATGCCCAATTTTTCTTTGAGGAGGAAGACGAAAATCCTATGAATTTTGAACCTCTAGATGAATTGCTAGAATCACCTAAGCCCACCATTGAGCTTAAATCCCTGCCTTCTGGTCTTAGATATACTTTTCTTAATAATGATAAGGATTATCCTGTGATCATAAGTGATAAACTCTCTTAGGAAGAATCCCTACGCTTGATAACTGTCTTGGAAAAGCATCGCTCTGCTTTTGGCTACTAACTTCAAGACCTTAAGGGAATTAGCCCTGCTCTTTGCACCCATAGCATCTCTACAGATCCTAACTCTATACCTTCTAGGGAGCCATAGTGTAGGCTTAACAATGCGATGAGAGAGATTGTTAAGAAAGAAGTCTTCAAACTCCTGCATGCCCGGGATCATTTATCTCGTTCTGTATAGTGAGTGGGTTAGCCTTCTTCAAGTTGTGCCAAAAAGGGAGGCATGACTGTTGTTAAAAATGAAAAGAATGAATTAATCCCCAAAGAATCGTCACTGGATGGCGGATGTGCATTGATTATCAAAAACTTAACAAGGCAACAAAGAAAGATCATTTTCCATTACCCTTCATTGATGAAATGTTGGAGTGACTGGCAAATCATTCTTTCTTCTATTTCCTTGATAGGTATTTAGGTTATTACCAGATTCTGATTCATATAGATGACCATAGCAAAACCACTTTTACATGTCCATATGGAACTTATGCTTACCGTAGAATGTCTTTTGGACTATGGAATGCTTCAGCTTCTTTTCAAAGATGCATGATGTCTATATTTTCTAATATGGTTGAAGAAATCATGGATGTTTTCATAAATGACTTCTCTGTTTGTGGAAAACTTTTAATGATTGTCTTGAAAATTTAGACAAGGTTTTGCAAAGATGTGATGAAAAGCACTTAGTCCTTAATTGGGAAAAATATCATTTTATGGTTAGAGAAGGCATAGTGCTTGGACACTTGGTGTTCGAACGAGGGATTGAGGTCGATAAAGCTAAAATTGAAGTAATTGAATAGTTACCTCGTCCCATGAATATCAGAGGGAACCGCAGTTTTCTTGGTCATGCTAGTTTTTATCGTTGCTTCATAAAAGATTTTTCACATATTGCTACACCGCTGACAAATCTTTTGGCTAAGGATAGTCCCTTTGAATTTGATGAAGCATGTTTGAAATATTTTAACGTTCTTAAGAAAGCACTCATCTCTGCACCAATCATTCAACCCCCTGATTGGTCGCTACCATTTGAAATTATGTGTGATGTTAGTGATTATGTTATGGGGGCAGTTTTGGGACAAACAAAAGATAAGAAGCATCATGCAATTGCTTATGCTTGCAAAACTCTAACATGACCTCAACTTAATTATGTAGCAACTGAGAAAGAGCTCCTGGTCATTGTTTTTGCTATTGACAAGTTTAGATCTTACTTAGTAGGAGCTAAGGTGATTGTTTATTTTAGATCATGCTGCTTTGAAATACCTGCTCACTAAGAAAGATGCTAAACCTAGACTTATAAGATGGATTTTGTTACCCTAAGAATTTAACTTCGAAATAAAAGATAAAAAGGGAGTAGATAGTTCTGTTGCTGATCACTTGTCCAGAAAGTAGTTTGAGAATTCGCAGAAACTGCCAATCAACGATTCGCTTTGGGATGACATGCTCTTCAAGATCACAAAATCTGACCCTTGTTACGCAAATATTTTTAATTTTATGGTTGCAGGTTATGTACCACCAGGGGAGAACAAAACGAAGCTCATCTATGAAAGTCATGTCCATATATGGGATGAACCATACCTCTTCAGAGTCTGCTTTGATGGCCTGCTCAGAAGATGTGTACCGGCAGAAGAAGGCATTAAGATCATCGAACGATGCCACTCGTCACCACATGGAGGGCATTATGGCACATTCCACACCCATTCAAAGATCTGGCAAAGTGGATTCTTCTGGCCAACCATGTATGAAGATACTAAGGACTTCATCTGGAGGTATGAAGTGTGTCAGAGGCATAGGAATATCAATTCAAGAGATGCCATGCCACTTACCAACAACCTCCAGATTGAACTTTTTGATGTCTAGGGTATCGACTACATGGGACCATTTCTAAAGTCGAAGAACTATGAATACATCTTGGTGGCAGTTGACTATGTCTCCAAGTGGGTTGAAGCCATGCCATGCAGAGCTGCTAATGCAAAGAACTCTAAGAAAATATTTGAAGAAACAATATTTCCATGATTCGGAGTTCCAAGGATGGTGATTAGTGATGGAGGAACTCACTTCACTGACAAGAACTTTCACAACTACTTGTCAAAGCATGGAATCCATCACAACATTGATACTCCGTATTACCCTTAGACAAGTGGCCAAGCAAAAACATCAAATAAATAAATTAAAAACATACTGCAGAAGAAGGTCAACGAGATGGGGACTGCATGGAAAGATCAACTACCCAATGCACTATGGGCTTACAGAACGGCCTATAAAACACAGTTGGGCATGTCACCATATCAACTGGTCTACGGGATGGCCTGCCATCTACCTGTTGAGCTAGAATTCAACGCTCACTGGGCCACCAAGCGATGGAACATTGACTTTGAAGCCGCAGGAATCAAGAGGAAGATGCAACTCTCTGAGCTTGATGAATGGCGTAAAAAAGCATATCATAACACCAAGATATACAAGGAGAGAACCAAAAGATGGAATGCTAAGAGAATTAAGAAGGAGTTCACCCCTAGAGATAAGGTATTACTTTTTAATTCTAGGGTTAAATTATTTGGGCACGAAAAACGTCAGAGCAAATGGGAAGGACCATTCAAGGTTATAAGCACTTCGTTGCATGGAGCAGTAAAACTTCAAAATGATGAAGGTACATTATTCAAGGTAAATGGTCACCATCTCAAGATCTTTCTAGAACCTAAAAAACCACCTGAGGATTTGGATGAGGTAGATTTTCTAGTTTTACCATAGATTTACACCACTGCCATCCTCTTTACGTTTTGTAATGAATAAATATACTTTTCAGGATTAGATAGGGATTAGAAATAGTCATGAGAAAACCCCCACAAAAAGAGAACAAGTGGGGCCGACCGGCCCCACCCTCAGGCCGACCGACCCACCTGTCAGCACCCTCACGCCCGGTCAACTCTCTCGTGTCTTCTAGATCCTTCCTCATTAGAATACCATAGTTTTTCACTGCATTCATTTTTCTTTCATTATGAGACCTCTTATGGATAGATCTTGACCCCTGCTACAAGTTGTTACCCACTATATAAATGTGCCCTTCCCTGCCTCCATAGCCATCTCATCAAAGCCTCCTCTTTCCAACAGTAGCAAAGCTCTCCTCCTCTTTAGTTCCAATGGCCAACAAGCAAATCATCCCCTATGGAGCTGGCCTAAACAAGAAGCCCGACATACTTGCGCTAACCATCATTCCTCCAGAGATAACCCCCATTCGCTCAAGCCAATCCTACTTCGCTCAAGCTATCCGTCGTCTAGTGATCGCTCTACTGCCACCACGACCACTTCTTGAAGGCAAGCCACGCCAGCAAGAGCCTCGTCTAGATGCCCAGAAACTGATCAAGGTGATGAAGGAGATCAACCTCCTTCCTCCAAAGGGCCACAAGGTGCTGACTAGAGTTAAGACCAATAAGTTTGGAGATGTTACTTGTGCAAAGTATAGATCGGTCACCTCTCGTACAACCATTGATGGAGTCCAAGATCTACTGGATCAGATAAAGGTTGTTCCTCCCAAGAAGGGAAAGGTGTCACCAGCTGTTCTAGAGAACGAGGAGAAGCATCCAAGAATGACCATTGCACTCTTGGAGAAGAAGATTGAAGACCTCTCCAATGTTGTCTATACCTTAGAGCAAAGGATCAATGAAGAACATGTCTACCGCAAGAGCCTACAACAAGATTTAAATGCTTTAAATCATTTTATTGCTAAAATGAGGAAGTGAGAATTAGATAGTCAATGATAAGGCATGAGTGTTAGGTCAAGTGTTTAATATTTAGGTTGCTCATTTAGCTCAGTTGTTAGGTCGGTTGAAAGTTTGTGTTAGCTAGATCTTGTGTAATAAAGTGTATTATATATATTAATAGAGTCTTATTATTATTTTCTCTCCATTTCTTTTGGATATATGTTTGTCTCCACATATTGTCCATAAAGGTAAAATAGGAAACACGTGTGGGGGAGGCACACCATGACAACAAGATGGAATTCGATCACAAAAATCACAAAATTCGGGAGGCAATGGACTAAGAACCATGCTCGCCAAAGTTGGACCCAAGCAGGCTCGAGAGAGGGCCACCCAGCCTCCTACATGGGCCGACCGGCCCATCATAGTGCTGCCTCACCTAACGCTTCGTCCATGGTCAGGTTTGCGACCCATATGTTCTATTTTCACCTATCTCGCTTTCTATTTTGAACCGAATTAAAAATCACTTGAAAACAACTTTAAAACCTGAGGAAAGATTATTTCAGTCATAATTTAAGGATAGACTCACATGATTCTTTTCCTGGAAGTCTTGCTACTATTGGAAACTTATTATTAGGGACCCCATGCTACTTAAATTGTTGTGGAATGAGATATAGTAGAATAATGAGAATTTGATTCTTAATGTCTTGTTATTAGAGAATTTTATTTCAAAAAGTTAAAAGAATTGTGGTAAGTAATATCCCACTAGAGCCATATATAGGATAGAGAAACCTTCTACATATCTTACTTGTCATTCTATTGAGTTTAGTCAAACCTTGTGACCTTTGTTGAGAAATTTATCATGCTCTTAAGATCAGGATCACGTACACTCCACATATATTTGCTACTCCTACATTGGGAGTACGCAACAACATATTTTTCATCCACCCAAAAATGTTCTACTCTTATATTGGGAATAGACACAAAAATATTTTTGATAGGATAAATGCTCCAAGTTCTTGTAAAAATCTCTCTTGAAAGTTTCAATTGCAGAAGAAGAGGCATGGGCTATGCAAATGTAATTCAAAAAAGTATTAAAAATGGACAAGTGTCCGAGATATTGAAAACACTGAGTACTTAGATGCCCGCCTAAAAAAAGAGAAAGAGAAAGATGAATGAGTTTGCCCATGTTTTCTTGCAAAAGTTTTCAAGTTTCAAACAAGAGAGATATGTTTCAAGGAGCATAGTAGAATTAAGTTAGCCACTATATACATATTCATGCACATGCACATCTAGATCTAAGAGTATGATATTTTTCTCCTTGGATCCTTGTTTTGACTTTACAATATATGCAATGCAAGTATGTTCTCACATTCATCCCTACCTGAACTCCACATAAGTTTTTTTAGAAGTAGGCAAAAAAAAGGCAAAGTCATCAATGCCTTGGTGAGTATCTAAAAATACCACATATACAAAGTGATTTGAGAGTATCATAATAAGGAGGAGGTAAGCTATGTTTTGTTTTCAAAATTCTAAAATGCTTCTCCAATTGACTTGACTAAAGGAAGATGGTGATCTGTTTCAAGCTGTTCCATTCTTCAACCGCCCAAAGTTTTGTGGTAGACACTTTGAATCCCACGGTGCATGCATGACTAGGAATCATTTTATGTTGATGTCTTGTCCTAGGGTTATGTCTTGAGTAATCCATCCTTTTATCGAGGACGAATAAAAGCCTAAGTGTGGGGGAGCTTGTTGATGGTAGTTAATATTCATCACAAACCGTTAATCTACCTTGCATAAATGGCTAAAATGGATCACCAATGTAGACTTAGGGGTTTAAACTGACAAATTCCATGAGTTTTGGTGAATCTGTGTTTCTAGCAGGATTTAATCAGAAAACCACCAAGGAGGACCTAATCGTCAAAGGAAATTATGGAATTCCATCGCATAAACAACGTGAGAAGTCTCTAGAAGACTCCAGAAGGTGAATCACCAAAGCGGAGCCTGAGACCCTGATATGTGGGGCTAGTCGGCCGCACCTATAGGTCGGTCAGCCTATGAGGTCCACCTCCCATTTATAGGCCTAGCAGGACCTTGTTGCTATAGAAAACATACTCTGCCTATGTTTTCTCTAGTAATATCTCTAGAATTGAACAATAGAAGACAAAGCTTACCAAAGTTAGAAATAGAAGACCTTCGTGATCTCCTCTATGCTCCTATTATCTAGCCTTGATTGTGAAGTTGGGTTGAGTTAGATTTGGTTATTCTCACACACATTTCTTCGAGTTCAATATAAAACTAGGTACTCCCGGTGAAGTGCTATATTGGTATAATATCTGCGTGCGTGCAAATTATTCTGTGTGCGTTAATATATACCAACACACTCCCTCACCGATGCCATTAGCTCGAGCTTCCTTGACTCCTCTCCCGATTTCGCCGCTGCTCTGGCACCCGCTCCCTCAGGCCCCGCCAACACCCTCTCCAACCTAGAGATGGCATGCCACCACCAGGCCCTCCTCAATGGTGACACCCCCGACGAGGCAGGCGATTCGAGCATCTATGAGGCCACCGGAGCCGGTCGTCCAAGCTTTCTGTTGATGGTCACTAACACCTATTTTGACCATCAACATTCCACCCAAAAGCATGATAAATGAGGTAAATAAACATCCCATGTGTTGAATTTTGTTTATAATTCACCTAGTTCCACTTGTGCTTGTAGAATTATTTGTATGTAGAAATTTAAGCAAAAATAGGCTAAATTTGTAACACCTCAGGTGTTTAGCTCCATAATGGCACTGCATTTGCATAAGCATCAACATGCATCATCTCATGTTATTTTATGTTGCTTGCAACCAATGTGGATGTTTTAGGATTTTGTTTGGTTCACATCATGTGACACTAGGAATTTGGTGTAACTAAGGGGTAGAGTAGCTAGTTATATCTTACAACACCTTAATTACACTTAGGGTCACTAATGGAGCAAGGTTCATGTTGACCAAAATTACCAAAATGCCCTCCAAGGTGTGGTTGACCAGCATTTAGCCCTAGGGTGCCTTAGTTTGACCAATTAAAAAGTCTAGCTTAGAGACCTTGCATGGAGGAGCACCCTTAATCAAAGTTGTAGGAAATTTTATGAGGAACAAAAGTCTCAATATGACCATCTCATGAAACTGACCAGAACATGCTCAAAATTGGCCCACAAGTCAGCTAGAGGGGCTGTCTCATCACTTAGAATTTTTCTAAGTCTCAAAAGTGTCCCTCCAGTTTGATAGTGACCTACTTTGGAAGCTTGTAGTTTGCAAACCAGATCAAACCAGCTCCAACTCATGTTGACACTTTTGTAGTACTCACCTAGCTCTAGAACATTGCCAACATCACCATCACCTAGTTCTAAATGGTTTAGGAGATATGATGTCTAGAAAATTGGGTTTTAGTCGGCATTGTGACTGAAACTAAGTTTCAGTTTCATTGTGCCTTACTTTGACGCCTTGTAACTCCTAAACCAAGCCGAACTAGTTCTTGAGCCAATTACCAAAAGTGTAGCCCTCATGTAGCTCTACAACTTTGATGTTATCACCTTCGGCTAACTCGAGCTGTTTTGGAAGATAATCAACGCCAAAATTCCTCTGTCAGACTACCACGTCGGCTTCATTCAGTCAACATAGGCGTCGTTCAGTCGGACAGACAGCCGTGTCGTGGCGCTCGAGCAGAGCCCGGTGGCCGCGTGGCGCGCGCGTTCTGCCGACGCCCCACGTCGCGTGCTAGCTCACTGTGAAGACCAGGACGACCCGCTTCCCCCTCCATTTCCATCGCCCTCCTTCCCCAGCTCACCGGTAAGGAGACCACACGTCCACCGCCACCACAGCCGGCTCCGCCGCCTTCGTTTGCATCAACCACCGCGCCACCACACCCGAGAGCTCGCACACAGCATCGCCTGCCCCTACTCTACAACCTTCGCACATTGGGTCAGCCGTTGGGTCAAGGTAGAGGGCGAATCGCCCAGTCAAATCTCGGCGGTGCGGAGCTCCGCCATGACCGCCGCCATTGCGAGCTCACCGTCGACGTCCTCTTTCACCCTCCTCTCTCTGTGGTTAGCGTTTGGAATAGTGTAGGCCTTTCTCTTGCTCTAGGCGTGACCTTACCGTGGGATGTGGCCTCACCGGAGCGGAACACGACGACCACCGTCGCCGCGCTCACCGCACCGCATCACGGCGCTCCGTGGCCGGGGTAGTTAGGACCTCTTCCAAAACCCCCTTTTCTACCTCAATCGATTCGCCTGGGCGTAGTGTAGCTCATACCGAGCTTAGGTATGGCCGTGCGGCCTCACCGGCGACGGCACACCATCACCCGACCCTCACCGGCCGCCGCTCACGACGGCGAGCCCCTCCCGCTCCAACCTAAGATCTCCCACTTGCACGAATCAAAGCGTCACGGGACGGGGAACGCGTGAGTGGGCTCGGTTTTCCGGGCGAGCTCCCCTCCGACGAGCTTGAGCTCGCCGGAGCTCGCGGCCGCCGTTCCCCTATCCCTCTGTCACTGACCGTGGGGGTCCGCCTGTCAGGTGCCGCGCGCGGGCGGGAGCCCGAGCAGGCCGTGCGCGTGCCGTGGGCCGCGTCTGTTCCCGGGCCAGCCCAGTAACAAATGAGATTTATTTCATTTTTAATTATTCTGTCATAGTTTTAGTTAGGTTTTGGAAAATGTATATCTAGGGTTTTACTTGCTTAAAAATTATGAAGTAAATTTTGTTAGGCCCTGCATGATGTGTAGTAGTTTAGAAAAATATAAACTGGATCTGTGATGTTTAGTTTCTGGGAGAATTAAATAGGTCTTTGAAATGTGTTGTAAAAGGGAGGTAAATTGGTTAAATAAATAACTTGACTTGTAGTATTCCAAAAATTATGAAATTTGGTGGGTAGGCTAATTTATACTTGTATTAACTCTGGTAAAAATTTGGGCACTAGTGCTTGATTACTTTTCAAGTTATAATGCCATCATGTTGTTTTAGGGAATACTTGATTGAATTGTTGCAATTTTTCTACATGTGCAATGTTCTTATAAATTTTTGGAGGATGTCCTGGTACCCTAAAGTGTCTAAGAAAAATATGAAATCTGTTGTTTGATACTTTTCAATGTGATTTGTTAATTATATAAAAATCAGCCTTTTTGGCTTGTGAATTTTGTGTAGGGAATTTCTGTGAATAATTTTAGTTCAAATTTTTACAGTAGCCTCTTCTGGGTCAGAGAGTTTCCTGTAATTTTTGTAAAATTTTATGAGCAGTTTACATATATTATTAAAATTTCACTTAATTAATTAAGTAAATAAAGAAAGGGGTGTAAATAAATATTCTAGGTGGGCACACCTTACTTTCTGGTGTTTTTGTGACCCATGTGAACTGTTGGTAACATTAGTTTGGTCTTAGGGGAAGTTTGCCACATAAATAAATATTTAATCTTTGCAATTGTAGGTTTTCTGGACAGCTGGTAGTATCTTTGGGTTTGACCTTTGGTAAAGGTGTTTGCTAGAAAACTTATAAATACCAAAGTTGTAGTAAACTTGATAAACTAGCTTGTGTCAAAATTTGGGAGCATTTGTCTTAGTAGTTTGGGAGTTATTGCTGTTTTAAGTGACAGTCCAGAATTGGCTACTCTCTGTTTAGAGAGGACAGATTCTGGAACTTGGGAAATTCGACATGGAAAACTTAGGAATTAAGGGTTGAGGTCTGAAAATAATTTGTAGGGCATTTCATAAGCTTTCTAGATTGTCTTAGATCATATCTTTTGGAGTTGGGAATCTCCAGTTATGTTAGAAACAATTAGCTGCTCTCCAGAATGCCTTGCTGTGATATTTTGGTGTTGGATGTGGTAACCTAAGTAATGTTACTCTTGTGATTGTTAGGTGTTAGGGCCTTAACTGAAGAAGAACAGCTATACCTTAGGTTGAGTAGATTAGGTGAGTACTTCTCTACCGGAGAGGAAATTTGCACTTAATAATTGAAGTGATTTGGATAGAGCTTAAGAGTGTGGTAATGCATTTCATTCCGAGGATGTTGCATCTTTCATTATGCATCCATGAAATTTATTATGCACTCATGCAATAGGTGTTCCGGAGGGGGTAACACTCCTCGAGTTCGAGCAAGTGATCCCGGAGGAAGTCTAGGATCAGCCGGAGGAGCCAGAGGAACCAGTCGGCGGAGGAGACGCCGCTGAGGACTTGCCCGAGTGTCCTGACCACCGGCCATCGACCTTTCTAAAAGGCAAGCCCCGGTGCATGCTAAACCTATTGTTTTATAAATTAATCTTGAGTACTTTTAATTGTTTACTGCATTAAGTTGTAGGAGTTATATGAAAACACTTGCTGCATTATACCTGTCCTTGTCCAGATATCGTACTTAATCCTACAATAGGTTTAGGTACGTGTCAATGCTTAGCCCTGCTTAGTCCAGTAGAAGTCGGGTGATTTCCGGTCATCCTCGAGATATAGGATTGGGTCACGAGTGGCTTTATGGCTATCGTGGAAGGAACCATGCTTTAAAATGAAATTGAGACCGGGCGGGAGTTCGATAGTACAGCCGCAAGACACTTCATATCTTGGGTGTGGAGCTATGCCCGTCTGAGTCATTTAAGGACCGATTCGCTGTACGTCCTTGAGTCATGTTGAACGCAGTCTAACACCTAGTTGGTCGGATAAGTCGTTCCGACCGCGAAGTCAAGTAGTATGGTTCAGGCCGGGAATCGAATGGTAGGTTGCATCTTGGAGGAGAGAAAGGATGTGCTTGGGGACATTGGCGTGAGACCAAGGGGGGTTAGAGTCCCTATCACCTGGCAGAGTGTCGCCCTAGGGGATGCGACATTATTCGGACCCGCGATTCCTGAACTGTACGAAAGATGACCTGAGCAGCCCTCGCCAGGCGTGACTCGGTGAGTGTTAGAAATACCCCTCCAGCTAGATAGGAATTTGATTCGAATCGCCGTCGCTCCCGGTTAGTGAGCACTTGACTTGAGCAGCGGCAACGTAGATCTCATTAATCGAAAAGATGGTTAAGTGAATGATACAATGTTGCCACAATTTATACCTGCTATGGATATAATGTTAATAATTGTTTGATGAAAATCAAGTGCATGTTTAGTACAGGTGCTAAGATAGATGACAGGTAAATGCTAAAAATAACTACTATGAGAGTTTTAATTACTTATGTCTTTCTGCAAAAATGTGATGTCAGCTAGCCTCTTGTGTAAGCCTTGCATAATCCTCGGTGTCATCTTATTTCTGGTTTTCGACGGGTAAGTCTAGCTGAGTACATTCCAGTACTCAGGGTTTATTCCCTCCTGTTGCAGATGATATGCTCTATCAAGGCTTCTGCAAAACTTGTCTCCACCCTGCGGGTGACGAAGACTAGATCACTAGGGCGTGATCATCTTTTATGTACTTTCCCTGATGCTTTTGCGGGTTGTGATCAACAAGACTGGCAGTAGTTAAACATTTGGTGTGTGTTATGCTTCTGCTACTTTATAAACTTGGTTTGTAATAATTTGCAACTCCGTGTGTGTAAGTGTATTTCGGAACTACTAGTGAAATGTAACGTATGATGTGTATGTTGAATGATGCGATTTTGGTTGTAAGCAAGTTGGTTTGAAATCCTTCGTGGTTTTGATTGACTACCGGGATTATATGGGCTCAAGTTTGAAAATTTGAGCGCTTCGGTGCTTGTTTTTGTACTTGTGCTCTTATAATTTGATCGGTTCTGTTACAAAATTGGTGACAAATTTGGACTTGGGAGTCAAGTGGACGTGGTAGAGGGCCTTGGGCCCACTTGGCCATGCCGCTTGGCCCCCTAGTGGCCCTGCCACATCATCAATCCATGGAAGCTACTCCAAAAGCAATGCCAAGCGTCCATTCAATGTCGGTTTGATCAATGGCCGATATTGGATGGCCTTCGATCCATGAGCCCATTGTCATATACTTGGAAGGCTCCAACCGACTTCCTACCTAATTTTCGACATGTGGTAGTCCTAAAACTGCCATTGGGAGCCAACCAGCACCGTAGGATGCAGCGGCGGTGCATCCTAGGGTCGGTCGGCGTCCCCTTCCTGTCGCCCGGTGCCCTAGGAGCTCCACCGACCTCTTGGGTCCTACAAGTAGCCCCAATGTAACACCCTAAAATTTGCTTCTTTCAAAATAGATGCAAAGTGATTTAATTTTTGCATTCTAGTGCTCATGAAAACATAGGAAAATAATATTTTTCATTACATTAAAATTCATCATAGGGTTTAGCAACATTGTGTGTATACATGCTGGTGCATATGATTTGATGTGATGTTTGCTTATTGTTTCTTTATGTGTTGAGGGTGAGCAAAGTCTTTAAAATTCGTTTAGTAGGTCGATCTTCCTTCTCTAGCAAGCCTTTATCGTTTTCTGCAATCAAATTCCATGTTTCTCAGCTCAAGTTTTCGTTTGGAGCCTCTCAAAATCTTTTCTTTGTAACCCTAATCACTCCTTTCAGTTTCTCGTCCATCAATCAATCTCTACAAACTTCTTGGGAATTTTTCTGACTTTTTCTGTAGCTTGTTTCCACTTGTCTGTAAGCATAATCTAATTTTTAGATGCTCCAAAATTACTTTTTAGTGAGCTCCAAATACTTTATTTGGGTTCCTCATGTTCCATAATGTCTCTGGAAAATTTCTCTGAATTTTCGGAGCTTTCGAAGTATTTTTCGCGGCTTAAATAATAATTCTGGACTTTTTTTGGAATTATTTTATCCATGAAAATAATTAATTCCGAAAATAATAAATCTCTTATTTTTTCCAACGCTCAAAGCTCATGTGCAATAATCCTAATAAATCTCAAAGACCCATACATTTATTTACTAATGGGCTTAAATGATTACTTAGGCCTATTAGAGGAGGTGGATAGTGCAACGTCAATTAGCACCATATCGCTAGTTGACATGGAGGTGGAGAGTTTTCCTCTCTATATATACGTACCTACTCCACGGGCAAAGTACACTAAAACTATCGTAGAGGAGCCCCTAGTTTAGGAAATCTCTCGTGTAGTAAATTATATTTTCTCCTCCTTCTCTTGTCGCCGTCCGACGAAGCCACCAGACGTTCTACTCCAAGAAGAAGAAGAGGTATTTACTTGAATTCCACCGTCTAGATCACATTAAAAACCAGATTTTGATTTATTTTCGAAACTAGGTATTTACAAAACTGCCATTATCTTGTTTAGGCCATATCTTCTACGTTTTAACTTCGAATTGACCCGTTCAAATTGTGTTAGGTTCGTATTTACGAGCTCTACATGTTGGTAGTACTGTACAGTAGGTTTAGAAAACTTAATTTTCGAGTTTATATTAAAGTAATTATTTATCTATAGGAAATCTTAGAAAATTCATAACTTTCACGTTTTAAATTCGAATTTCGTGATCTTTACGTCTGTGTGATCGTAGTAACGTGTAGAAGAGTTTTACATACTTTTTATACTATTAGTGCTACTGTTGGTTAGGTTTTATACCTTTAAGATTCGATTTAATCTATTGTTTTACTAAAGAAAATCTCGTTTAATTCATAACTTATTTGTTTTAATTCCGAATTAGTCCGTTCAAATTGCAATGGATTTATAACATGAACTATGTATTAGTATTAATATTTTATTTATCAAAATCTCTGGAATTTCATATTTTAGATCTAACTTGATTAATAACTATGCAACTAGATTTATAAATAAAATATTATTGATTTCTCCTTTAGTTTTCTAAATTTAAATGTAATTTAGCCTAAGTCACTTTTGAATATCTATAAAAAGTATTTTAAAACAAATGGACTATATGATTTTATATAGTTAAAACAAATGAGACCTATAATTTTCTGTTTTATACAACAAAATCTTTCGGTAGATGTATCTTTTCAACCATAGTTTTGATTAGCGTGCTTTTCGCGTATGTGTGTTCGTAGCAATACGTAGAACATCTTTAAAACCTTTTCACACGTTGTTTCATATGTTTGGTGTACTGTTCTAATTTATTTCTATTATTTGCTTTGTGTATGATTGAATGGATGCTTGTGTGGTGCTTTTATGATCTTGTCTAGTCGGTGAGCTATACGTGGTGATCAAGAAGCAGTTCATTGAGGTTTGGACTTGAAGAAGGATCTAAGTTAAGGCAAGTATAGCATGGGATCATCCTTGTTTCCTATTCACCTTTAATACACTTAATTCATGTGCATGTGTCTACCTTGTTACCCCCTAAGGATATCCTAGCTTTTGTATCTTGTACCTTGACACCAGTGGAACATTGCATTGGGTAGTATTTATGCTAGTGCTCAAGATAAATAACGATGATCTGTAACTTGACTAATGGTATATGCAATAAATGTTTAAAAGATGTTTTATAGCAACATGGCTCAAGAGAGCTAGAGCATTGTGTTGTTTTTATGGTGTTCTAGTTTCTCTCCTTAAGGACTTATCTGTAAGCGAACATCCGGGACTTACAGTACAACTGTGAGGGCTATATGGCTCTGGCTTTAGTCAAGTATGAGGATCTTTTCTAGCTTGTTAGTGGTAACCTTCATGGTGTAAGAATGGCTTGACGAATCGGGTATAGTGCGGCCTCTGTCCTTATGTGTATAGGTTGCGCGTCATTGTGCCATTTGGAAGGGGGCTCTACATCTGTTTGCCGAGTGAATCTAATGGCCCTAACTTGTTAGATGAACCTTTGAAAGACTTCATAGTGAACCCTGCCGACCTTCCTTGGTAGTGGGTCAAGAGGCTGATCACCTCGGGCGAAAGGGTAAATCACGACTCACAGTGAAAGTGTACAACCTCTGCAGAGTGTAAAACTGTTATAACAGCCGTGCTCACGGTCACGAGTGGCCTTGGACCCTTATGGAATAGCTGATAATTGTTAATGGTTATGTTTTTGCTATTCATTAATCATTTCACATGGATCATATGTTTATTATTTACATTGAGACATTTTGATGCTATTGATATGCTAAAATCATGCTAATTAAAAGCTACATGCTGATAAACAAATATTATGCCTTTTTGAGCCTCATGAACCCCATGTTACACTTGTTGAGTACGAGATGTACTTACGCTTGTTTATTTTTCTTACTTGGATAAAAATCCCGGATGGGTAACAGATGGAGATAATAGTGACTACTACGCCTACTTCCCTGAAGATTACTAGTCTTGCTGTCAACCAGTCAATGTACCTGTGACTGGAGCTACCACGAGAGTTATTTATTTATACTTCCGCTACATTTGTGTTAAGACTATGTGTTAAATATCGTGATGTAATAACATTTGTGATGATACTTCTGTTATAATTTGTGAACTTATGTGTGATTGATCTCTAGGCGCACATAAGGGTATGCACTCCATTTGGTCGTTAAATGGGTGTGACACCCCATCACTCTACACTATAAATATGGGGTGTGGGGCTCGTTGGAGAAGTGCCCCATTCAATTCTGAGATATCCAAGGTTCTCTTAGCTTTCTAGCTTAGGTTAGCTTTAGAGTAGTAGTCTAGTAGTGGAAGTAGAGCAAGAGCGGAGCTTCTATCGGAGTTCGAAAGAGTCTTCTGGGTCTGGTATAACTCTTTTGTAATTTTTTCATTTAGCATTTACTTTATTCAGTACTTTATTTCAATACTTTATTCTAGTATTATTGCTTTGCTTTACTTATGTACTTGTTCATTATTGTTCATCATTAGTGAGGTTAGGTGCTTATTGTTTGGCATTAGTAGCATAGGTTATCTTATTATTACTAGTCTTTTGTTAGTATCAATTCCACCATCTGGTTAGGGTACTTTGATCTCATTTCATCAGAGCTTGGATCGAAGTAGTAAGCCTATAGATTAAGCGAGGTGCTTAGGACATAGATTATGTGTGGATACGGCTAGGCCTCCAAATAGATTTTGGTAGGTGGCAAGTGGTGACAGCCTTGTCCATCCTCTGTATTCCACCATATTAGGGCCAGTTATTAAATGTTAGGGCTCGTGGCAGACCTTGTCTATTTAACTCTCCTAGTTGGTAGGTGGGCTGTGCCCCAAAGTATTAACACATTTCTCCTAGTCATTAGTTTGCCCTTTGCTATTGAAAGATAAATCGCTTGCTCTCCCACCTAGCTATCTCTAGTGTAGCTTGTTTAGTAGTTTAGTAGGTAGTTTATACACAACCCACTCATTATCATTTATCTACCTAGGATACACTTAGGCTTTCCTTTAGCAATCCTAACAATAAATATAAGTTCTAGCCATCCGCCTTCCAGTGAAAAAAATATAAATTCGACACTCAGTACTCATTGAGCGAAGTGCTACGTGATAGTTCTGTGCGCTTGCGGAATTCCTCCACTAGTCATTAAGAAGTATCAATAAGCATTTCTAGCGTCGTTGCTAGGGAAGGCAACTGGCCTCACATTCATATTTTTGCTAGTCTTGCTAACTATAGGCTTTGAGTTATCCTAAGTAGTTTATCCTTTTTTTCCTCATACCCTATCACTACCCTACATGATCATGAGTGACAAGTCCATTTGTGATTTTTCTACATCCACGGCTGCTAATGTAGCCACCAGACCCAATGTTATCAATGGGAATGCTAACTTTGAGCTTAAGCCAGCATTAATTATGATGGTTCAAGCTAGTCCATTTTGTGGGAAAGCCCACGAGGATGCAAATGCTTGTAACACCCAAAAAATTGCTTATTTGGAAATAGAGCTAAAATGATTTAATTATGTATTTTTGTGCTCATGAAAACATAGGAAAATAAAAATTTTCGTTAAATTAAAATTCATCTTAGGATGTAGCAACATTGTTGTGCATACATGCTAATGCATTGTGTTTTTGTATTGTTTGGTTTTGACCAAGGTACAAAAATCAATTCAAACTGTTTTTATTAAAATGCGTTTAGTAGGTAATTATCCTTCTCTGCTATACCTTTATCCTTTTTCTGCAATCAAATTCCATGTTTCTCAGCTCAAGTTTTCGTTTGGAGCCTCTCAAAATCTTTTCTTTGTAACCCAAATCACTCATTTCAGTTTCTCGTCCATTAATCAATCTCTACAAACTTCTCGGGAATTTTTCCGACTTTTTCTGTAGCTTGTTTCCACTTGTCTGTGAGCATAATCTAATTTTTAGATGCTCCAAAATTACCTTTTAGTGATCTCCAAATACTTTATTTGGGTTCCTCATGTTCCATAATGTCTCTAGAAATTTTTCCTGAATTTTCGGAGCTTTCAGAGTATTTTTCGTGGCTTAAATAATAATTCTGGACTTTTCTGGAATTATTTTATCCATGAAAATAATTAATTCCGAAAATAATAAATCTCTCATTTTTTTCCAACGCTCAAAACCCATGTGCAATAATCCTAATAAAACTCAAAGGCCCATACATTTATTTACTAATGGGCTTAAATGATTACTTAGGCCTATTAGCAGAGGTGGATGGTGCAACGTCAATTAGCGTCATATCGCTAGTTGACATGGAGGTGGAGAGTTTTCCTCCCTATATATACACCCCATGGACAAAGCACACCAAAAACTACCGTAGAGGAGCCCCTAGTTTGGGAAATCTCTTGTGTAGTAAATTATATTTTCTCCTCCTTCTCTTGTCGCCATTCGATGAAGCCACCAGGCGTTCTACTCTAAGAAGAAGAAGAGGTATTTACTTGAATTCCACCGTCTAGATCACATTAAAAACCAGATTTTGATTTATTTTTGAAACTAGGTATTTACAAAACTGTCACTATCTTGTTTAGGCCATATCTTCTACGTTTAACTCCGATTTGATCCATTCAAATTGCGTTAGATTCATATTTGCGAGCTCTACATGTTGGTAGTACTGTCCAATAGGTTTGGAAAATTTAATTTTCGAGTTTATATTAAAGTAATTATTTATCTATAGGAAATCTTAGAAAATTCATAACTTTCACGTTTTAAATCCAAATTTCGTGATCTTTACGTCTGTGTGATCGTAGTAACGTGTAGAAGAGTTTTACAAACTTTTTATACTGTTAGTGCTACTGTTGGTTAGGTTTTCTATCTTTAAGATTCGATGTTAGATTTAATCTATTGTTTTACTAAAGAAAATCTCGTTTAATTCATAACTTATTTGTTTTAATTCCGAACTAGTCCGTTCAAACTGCAATGGATTTATAACAACATGAACTACGTATTAGTATTAATGTTTTCTTTATACAAATCTGTGGAATTTCATAGTTTAGATCTAATTTGGTTATTAACTCTGCAACTAGATTTATGAATAAAATATTATTAATTTCTCCTTTAGTTTTCTAAATTTAAATGTAATTTAGCCTAAGTCACTTTTGAATATCTATAAAAAAGTATTTTATCCTATATATATGATTTTATATAGTTAAAACAAATAAGACCTATAATTTTCCGTTTTATACAATAAAATCTTTCGGTAGTCGTTTCTTTCACCGTAGCTCCGATTAGCGTGTTTTTCGTGCCTGTGTGTTCGTAGCAATACATAGAACATCTTTATAACCTTTTCACATATTGTTTCATATGTTTGGTGTACTGTTCTAATTATTATTCATTGTTTGCTTCGTGTATGATTGCTCGATGTGTGTGTGGTGATTTATTGATCAAGTCCAGTCGGTGAGATTTACGTGGAAATTTAAGAAGCTATTAATTGAAGATTTGAATCAGAGAAGGATCTTGATTTAAGGCAAGTATAGCATGGGATCTTTCTTGTTTCCTATTCACCTTTAATATACTTAATTCATGTGCATGTGTCTACCTTATTACCACTAAGGATATCCTAGTTTTTGTATCTTGTACACCCATGGGACATTGTATTGGGTAGTATTTATGCTAGTGCTCAAGATAAATAACCATGATCTGTAACTTGACTAATGATATATGCAATAAACATTTAAATGATGCTTTAAAGCAATATGGCTCAAGAGGGCTAGAGCATATTTGGTTGTTTTTATGGTGCTCTAGTTTCTCTCCATAAGGACTTATCTGTAAGCGAACATCCGGGACTTACAGTACAACTGTGAGGGCTATATGACTCTGGCTTTAGCTCAGTATGAGGACCTTTTCTAGCTTGTTAGAGGTTACCCTTGTGGCGCCTTGTGGCACAAATGGGGTAAAGCAGACTGTGGATGCCTGCGTGGTGTATCACACGGACTGACTTCTGAAACCTAGCGGCCCTAACTTGTTAGACGAACCTTTGAAAGGCTTCATAGTGTTTCCCTGCCTGCTCACCTTGGAAGTGTTTTGGGAGTCGCAATCCCGGGCATATGGGTAATCATGACTCGCAGTGAAAGTGTACAACCTCTGTAGAGTGTAAAACTGTTATAACAGCCGTGCTCACGGTCACGAGTGGCCTTGGACCCTTACAGAATAAACGATGAATTCTGATGATATTGATGTTCACTAATGATTATTGTTTCTTGCTATACATTATTCTCATTTACATGATCATGAGGTTATTTGGGTTTATGGTAAACTTGTTGCTACTCAAATGTTAAAAAGTTGACTCACTAAAAGCTATTGCAGTAAACCCGTGTCAAACCTTTTGAGCTTCATGAACCCCATGATATATTTGCTGAGTTCGACATGGACTCACTCTTGCTATTTTTACCACATCTCAGGAAGGGTACCAGACTGCTAGATTCTGAAATTGTTAGGCTTGTGATCAACCAGTTAGTTTGTTCCTGGAGTGAAGTCTACACCCGGTGTTCGGAGTTGTCTTTCCGCTGTGTTGCTCTTTAAGGTATATTTTATACTATTGTGTTATGTATATTAAGCATTTCTCTCTTGATATTACACTTATCTGTGGCTATATGTGAGATTTGACTACATTATTTCACATATAGTGTATGTCTGGTTTTGTCCTTAAAACCGGGTGTGACAATGCTCACCTCCAACACATTTTGGAGATTTGTAGCACGTTCATTATAAAGGGAATGAACCAAGAGGCTATGTGTCTTCGCCTTTTCCCATTCTCTTTGTTAGGAAAGGCTAAGCAATGGTTTTACTCTAACCGCAACGCTGTAGATACATGGGACAAGTGTTCCAACGCTTTTGTAGTCAAGTTTTTCCCTATGAGGAAAACTAATGCTCTTCGCAATAAGGTCTCTAGTTTTCAACAACTAGCAGATGAGTTGATTCTTGAAACTTGGGAACGAATGCAAGAGTATGTCTCTGCATGCCCACACCATGGCATGGAAGACTAGCTTTTGATCCAGAACTTCTACCATGGATTGGTTACGTTAGATAGAAGCTATTTAGATGCTGCCAGTGGTGGAGCATTCTTTTCGCTAAGTGTTGCAGATGCCAAGACACTGATCGAGAAGATGGTTTCCAACTAAGTATGGAGCGACGATCGACTCCAACCCATAAATGATGTATGCATTCAATTAAAGAAATTAACATGCTTGCAGCTAAGATGGATCTACTCACAAAGCGAGTAGAACATTATGAGAAGCTGAGTGCCCAAGAGACACTCAAAGCCATGGATTCCCACATGACTTGTGAAGTTGTGGAGATGTTGGACATTCAGAAAATTTCTATCCTGAGACCCAGGAGGATCTCAACTTCGTCAACACCAACAACAAGCTTCGTCCACAACAACATCAAGGATGCAATCAGTGCTCCAACAATCAGGGAGTTAACAATTATTACTCTTCTCGTGTGAATAATCAAGGTAACAATAGTTATGCTTTCCTTACAGATCTTGTTTATAGCAATAGTAGAATGACTGATAGCATTAATAAAAAGTTGCAAGCTCATGACAAGATGTTGGAAAATATAAATGCTAAATTAGATGAGTTTTCTTCAGCTTGAAAGAATCAACTTAGTTTCAATAAGATAATAGAAACCCAATTAGCCCAAATTGCTGCTACTATCCCATCCTATGAAAAAGATAGAATTCCTAGCAAGCTTAAAGGAGCCATGGAGATAGCCAACCTTGTTACGGAAAAGTATGGCTATGCTTTAAGTTCTTGGGGCTCTTACTTAGTAGATTCCCCATTTACCATTAAGAAAGGTGATCCCGGAACCCCCGTGATTACTTGCTCCATTGGAACTCATACCTTCCATAATACTCTATGTGATCTATCTAGGATCTAGTGTTAACATCATGTCTAAGGAAACTTATGATAAATTGTTTTACACTACCTTAGCTCCAACCTCAGTTTACTTATAGCTAGCCGACCAATCCACACGTCATCTCGAGGGAGTAGCCACTGATTTATTAGTTAAAGTTAGGAGTGCTTATGTTCCAATAGATTTTATGATCTTAGACATGGGCAATGACAAGGATACACCTTTAATCCTTGGTCATCCTTTCCTCAATACTGCAAATGCTTGCATATATGTGGCTTCTAGGCAAATCCAATTTCACTTTGTTGAAAGGAAAGAAATATTTTCTTTTGCCTCTAGACAACCCCTCTTTGATGAGAAATAGGAAAAGAAGAAGCACCCAAAGAGAATCAAGATGAAGAAACCAAAGCCGATTGAAGAACCAGAGAAGCCTGTCAAGAAGAAGAAGAATAGAAAGAGATAGCGTAAAAAGAAAGATTCGTCCTCAAACTTGTCACCCCCTAATCCTAACAAGGCCTCAGAGTTAGAACAAGAGGAAACGCCCCCACTCAAGGAAGAATGACCTTTAGCCCATCAAAAAGGTAAGTCATATATCCCATACATATTTACCACATTTCATTAAATTTGCTCTGCATTGCATGATTAGTTAGTTGCATCAAGCTACTCTATGTTAATAAATAAAGTCCTGTAGTAGCTATGCATGCAAGGATGGGTTTTCATTTAAAAACATATATATATAATAACAAAATAAAAAATAAAAATAATAATATTTAGTAGTAGTCAGTAGGTTCAGTCATTTAGTCATTTATGCATTCTAGTAGTATAAGTTAGTTAATAAAGAAAGAATCAAAAGAGCCGCCATAAGACATTCCAACTATGCAAAAGGCAAGCTTGGGAGAGATATCTCTCCCCACTCAGGTATGAAAAATCTTAAACCCTCTCTTTACATTCATGTTTGTTTTACATGTCAATATTCATGATCATAGAATGTAGAGGGAAGTGCCTTGAAATTTATCCAAAAGAAACTCTACTCTAATAAAATGATGATAATTTATTCAAATATGATGAATAGTTGCTATGTGATACTTTGCAAAAGCTTGTCATACAACCTGATACTTCTTAAGTTTTGAGCATGATAACTTAGAGTTCATCTTAAGTTGAATGCTTTTGTGGGTTGCAAATGCCAAAACCAAGTATAAGTTTTTGTGAGAAATGTTTATCACACCCCAAAATTTCTAATTTTTTGTTGTGCATAGAAAACTCTAAGTAAAATAAATGATTTCAATATTGATATAAAATTTTCCAATATTAGTTTAAGTTTCCACAATTTAGATGTAGAAAAATGTGGTTTTCAATTTTTTAAAATAATCCGATGGGCTTTGTTGTTGTGACATTTTCTATTGCTTGACTTGGTGTGTTGTAAGTAAAATTTTTAAAAACGCATTTAGTAAGTCTTTATCTTTCTTCACTCTATCTCTATCTTGTTCCGTAATCAAATCTCTGCTCTCTTGATCCTAATCTATTCATTTAGAGATTACCAAGGTCCTTCTCTTCTGCTCCAAATCACCCCTTTGGGTTTATCATCCATCAACCTAGCTCTCAAAACTTTTCAGGAATTTTTCCTGCTTCAGCAAGCATAATCTAACTTTAGATGCTCCAAAATAGCTTTTCATGAGCTCCAAATATTTTGTTTGAGTTCTTCATCCTTCAATCTGTCTCTAGGATTTTTTCAGGGATTTTTCTAAGCTTTGGAGCATTTTTCATGATATAAATGGTAATTCTAGACTTTCTAGAATTATTTTTATTTCATGATTATTAATTAATTTCAAAATTTGGAAAATCCATGCCTAATTTTCCATAGTCCCTCAAAGTCCATGTGCAATTATCCTAATAAATCTCAAAGGCCCATAGATTTATTTATTAATGGGTTTTAATAAGTAATTAGGCCTATTTGTAAAGATGAGCGATGCAACATCAACTAGTACCATATTGCTAATTGATGTAGATGTGGGGAGTTCTCCTCCCTATATATATGTACCAACCCCATGGCCAAAGCACACCAAAATTACGTAAGGAGAGCCTCTAGTTGGGAATATCCTAAGGTAGTATAAATAATATTTTTTTTCCTCTTCTTGTCATGTCACCGCCAGGGGAAACGTGTGAGATTGACTATAGTCTAACTTAACTAGGGGTAGCAACAAGGTTAAGGATAAACAAGAGCATAGAGAGGACTACTAAGGCTCTCTAGTTCTGACTTGTGCAGGCTATGTATTATACTGTTCAACTGGGGACATTACTAAGGAAAGACACCAACAGAGGATGCTTCCTATAGTAACTGGGTCCTACTTGGCCTATAGATGGAAGGTTGACTATAAAGGACTCAACGAGGCTATATAGTCACCCTCGCGATCTACCACCGGTCCAGAATGCATGGTGCATCTATGATTAACCAAAGTCCAAGCACCACACGCTCACTTATGATTAACACTTTAACCTAGAGCGTCTATATATTAAAGCACTCAAAAGAGAGTCGAGAACCTGATGAACAATATAAACACGATACTTACTTGAATCTGAAGTTGATTACCAGAGAAATCTCAAAAGCAAGCTCAAGTAGAACTTGACTCTACCAAGGTACAGGCCGTAGAGAGAGCACCAACAGGCCAGCACTTCCTCCAAACTCTTCCCTAACTCTCTATCTCACTATTTCTATTTACAAGACTAGATCGTAACTTGAAGTACTAATCTTCTCTTAATTGCTAGCTCTGATCGTGATGATGAGGATATGAATTAGGGTTTTAGGATAGCTCTGCTAGAGGAGGTACAGGGGCAAATATATAGGGGGCAACGTCAAATCTGGACCCTCGGATCAAACTGACCTTGAGCAACGGTGTAGATTTGATCTTTAAAGCGGTGGAGAACTGACATAGCAAGGAGAGGCTGACACGCGGACCCCATAGGCCAACTGGCCTGTAGGTGGGGCCGGCCAGCCCCACATGTTAGTGGCTTGGGTTGAGTCATGGTGGTTTGCATTCTGGAGTGTTTTAGAGTCTTCTCAAGTCGGTTCCATCATGGTTGAACGTGATTTGCTTTGTCGAATAGTTCCTCCTTGATAGTTTTCTGATTAAATCCTCTTGTAGTAAACAAATCACCAAAACTCATGGAACTCATTAGTTTTAAACATTATACCTATGTTTGGTGATTGAATTATGTATATATAGGATATGTTGATGGTTTATGTTTGATGTTAACGACCGTCAACAAGCTCCCACAAGCTTAACCTTTGCTCGTCCCTGAGCAAACCTAAAGTCAGCAATGGATTAGGAGTTGCTACAAAGAGTTCACGCCTCAAAAGTACTCATGCGTTCAATCAAAAATTCTCCTCCGGATTAAAATAAATTGATCTGACTTTCAAACTTACCTATATTACCTTCAACCATGGGGCTTCTTAGCCTTCACTTGGGTCTTAAGCAATTGAAAGACAGAATGATCAAGTCAAGCACTATGTCTCAAGTTCTTCAGTCGACCATTGTTTTCGAGTTTTTATAAGTTTTCAAAATAAAACTTAGAGATTCCATTGTATGACACTCTCAAGTCTCTCAATATATGTGGTATTTGTGGATCCTCACCAAGGTATAACTTGTTGTGCCTTTTCTCTTCCTACTACTAAGGCTTATATGGAGTTCATAGGTAGGTAGAAAGCTAGAGCATACTTGCACTGCATATATTGTAAAGTCAAACCTTAGATCCAAAGAGAAATGAGTCATATAATCAAATCAAGATGTGCATGTGTGTGGATATATGGTGGATATATATGGTGGCTATCCTAACTCTACTTTGCTTCTTGAAAACTTATCTCTCTTTTAAAACTTGAAAACATTTTTGCAAGGGAATAGGGGCTATCTTTATTCATCTTTCTTTCCTTTTTTTCAAGCGGGCATCTAAGTACCCATTGTTTTCAATATCTTAGACACTTTTGTATCCATTTTTTCTCAACTCTTTTGTTTTCTTCTTTTTTATGAATAACTTTTGCATAACCTATGCCTCTTTTCTGCAACAAAACTTTTGAGAGATAGTAACAAGAACTTGGAGCACTTATTTGGAGTGGAAACCTAACAAGCATGTTTTTATGTTCACCCCCAGTATAGAAGTAGAACATTTTTGGGTGGATCTAGATAGAAGGCATATTTTTGAACCTACCCCCAATGTAGTAGTAGTGCATATTAGGGTGGTGTGTACGTGATCTTGATTTTAAGAGCATGATAAATCTCTCATAAAGGTCACAAAGCTTGACAATACTTAATGCAAAAACAAGCAGCATATATGTGAAAGTTTTCCTAGCCTAAATAACATGTATGGCTCTGGTAGGAACTCAAGCATTGTCATATAGGAACTCATCATGTAGCATTTTTGTGTTTTTCAAAAGAGTAAATCTCCAAAACTTTTGTATCACTTGAAACAAGATAAACAGTAGCTCAGACCTTCTCATATATATCCGTCAACTACCTTGACTTAGATCAAGCATATGCTACCCACGAGTTTCAAGTTCAGAGTAAATCTTTATATCAATCAGTTTTATCCAAAACTCGAGAGAATTTAAGGTTGAAAACTATGTACTTGAAAGGAATTACAATGGAGCAACTATTCATCATTTTCATTTAAGAGATTATCTAGAGAGTCCCTTTTGATTCGTTACAACTCTTAAATCTAACTACCATACACACTCTTTTTATTTTACTACTATAGGGATAACTATTTATTTTGTTTTCATTCATCATTTTTTAATTAATTATAAGAAACTAAAAACTAAAATAAAGGGAATGCTTCTCCCCCAAGCTAGCTTTTGGCCAGGGTTCGGTGTTTTAAGTCCTTCGAACCAGACTTCTCCTTGTGAAGTTCAATGATCGAGTACCTCGGTTTGCTCTAAAGACGAGGATTCTTGTGATGACGCATTTAATGGTGATGTCACCTTCTTCCACCAAACCTGTCTTGGTTTTAAGTTTGATTTTGGTTTAACAGGTTTAAAATTTTCTCCTGCAGAAGTTTGGGGAATTGACTAACTTCCCACACTTTCCTTGAAGTGTGTCTTCCTTATAAAGATAAGATAGAGATCAAGTGCATGGGCTTTGTTGGTGGTAAAACACCAAAAGAACCAATACTTAACTTATTCTTCTCTAACCTTAGGCACATTGAACAAGATGAAGTTGATGTTATGTGCTTTGTTCAATTATAACATGGGTGGTAATATCAGAAGATTGAGCATGAATATAGCATTTAAGTACATTTAGCTGAAAGGGTTGAATTGCTTATCCCATGGAAAGATTGTTCAACTTTTTCATCAAGCTTTACATGATTATGACTATCATCTTCTAGAGATAGGATGTGCACTTTTTAGCTTATTTGGTTAAGATTATGGGCTCAAGAAAGTGTTGCTAGGAACAAGCTTGAAGAACTAAACATGTTGCGTTAATCAGATTGGATCAAGTAAGTTGTAACACAAACATGTTTGTTTCTTATTTATATGCCTACCGTGATTAATGAAAAATTTTAAATAATGACCATTTACCTTAGGATGTTACCTTTGTCATTGGAACGCGATAGCACCATATAACGAAGGGTAGATGACTCGTGATGGTCCTTCCCTTTTGCTTGAAGTTTCCCTTGTTCGGCTAGCCTCACAGCTTAAGGTGTTCATGACTATCTTGTGTCCTAGATTGCACCCTTTCTTTCTCATCCTTTTGTCATGCCATCTTTTCGCTCTTTGATCTTTGACATTTTGTTGGACCTTCAGCTCCACTCATTGTTTATGTCTGCAAAGGATTAGTGGACAACACACACCCGAAGGATTGTACAAATAATTCAAGGCAGAGGTAGTGTTGTAATAGGGTTGAAGGTCATCTTTCTATGCTATAAAAGAGTTGGTTTAAACTTATTAATTAGCATAGGACTTTTTTTATCCCATGTTTTAAATGATGTGCCTTGCTTCATGTCACACCCATTTATCGACCAAATGGAATGCTTACCCTTATGTGCGCCCAGAGATCAATCACACATAAGTTCACAAATTATAACAGAAGTATCATGGCAAATGTTATTACATCACGATATTTAAACACATAGTCTTAACACAAATGTAGCGGAAGTATAAATAAAAATCTCTCTCGTGGTAGCTCCAGTCACAGGTACATTGACTGGTTGACAGCAAGACTAGTAATCCTCAGGGAAGTAGGCATAGTAGTCGCTATTACCTCCATCTGTTACCCATCCGGGATTTTTATCCAAATAAGAGAAATAAACAAGCGTAAGTACATCTCGTACTCAACAAGTGTAACATGGGGTTCATGAGGCTCAAATAGGCATAATCATGGGTTTATCAGCATGTAGCTTTTAGTTAACATGATTTTAGCATATCAATAGCATCAAAAGGTCTCAATGTAAACAATAAACATATGATCCATGTGAAATGATTAATGAATAGCAAAAACATAAACATAAACAATTATTCAACTATTCCATAAGGGTCCAAGGCCACTCGTGACCGTGAGCACGGCTGTTATAACAGTTCTACACTCTGCAGAGGTTGTACACTTTCACTGTGAGTCATGTTACCCAAATGCCCGGGTTAATTACTCCCAAAACACTACCAAGGTGAGTAGGCAGGGTAAACACTATGAAGTCTTTCGAAGGTTCGTCTAACAAGTTAGGGCCATTAGATTCACTCGGCAAACAGATGTAGAGCCCCCCTTCCAAATGGCACAATAACCCGCAGCCTATACACATAAGGACAGAGGCCGCACTATACCCGATTCGTCAAGCCATTCTTACGCCAAAAAGGTTACCTCTAACAAGCTAGAAAAGGTCCTTCTATATGACTAAAGCCAGAGCCATATAGCCCCCACAGTTGTACTGTAAGTCCCGGATTGTCGCTTATAGATGAGTCCTTATGGAGAGCAATTAGAGCATCAAAAGCAACACACATGCTCTAATCCCCTTTATACAATAATCAAAATCACATTTTAATGTTTATTGCATATTCCCAAATCAATTTACATGATCATAGTCCATGTTTAAGCACTAGCCATACTAATCAATGCATCATAATGGGTACCAAGGTATAGGATCAATCACTAAGTCATCCTTAACAAGGAATAAATGCATAATGACATTAATTGCATAATGTGGATAGGACAACAAGGATAATCCCATGCTATACTTGCCTTGCTCAAACTGGTCCTAAAGATCTTGCTCGTAGTAAGGCTCTTGATCTCCAACGAATTGCTCACCGTCTATACTCGATCAACCATTATCAACAACACACATCCAGAGGCAATCATGCATAGACAAACAAGACTATAATTAGAACAATACACCAACAGTAAGAAAATAAGATAAAAAGTCGTTAAAACGAATCTACAACTCGCTAGGATCACACAGACGCGAAGATCACGAAAAACAGAGCTAAAACGACGAAGTTATGAATTTCCAAAGATTTCCTATAGAAAAATAAATACTTTAATTAAAACTCGAAAATAAATTAATCTAAACCTACTGTACAGTTACATCATTAGATAGAGCTCGCAAATATGAACCTAACGCAATTTGAATGGATCAAATCGGAGTTAAAACGAAGATTCTACGGCTAAAACAATCTGAGTGGCAAAACTGTAAATATGAGAAAACGTATTTTTCTTTTTCCGAAACGAATTACGTTTTCATTTAATAAAAACGTATTTTCCAGATTACGCTTTGGACCGCGGGTTACATATTTGAAAACTCCAGGGACTCTTTAGCAAAAACACCGGCGAACCGGTAACTTCTAATCTAAGCCATCCGTTTTAGATCTGACGGTCCAGATCAGTCGGGGCGAAACGGGCGGCGCTCCGGCCGGACTCCGACCGCCGGCGAGCTTCCCGCAGCGGCGCCATCTGTCTCCGGGCACCATTCGACGAAAGGAATGCATCGGGAGATAGCTTGGAGCACGGCGAACTCACCCCGGACAAGAGCGAGGGCAAGGGATGGACGAGGACGGCGGCGCGCTTGCGGTGGCGGGCGGTGGAGCTCGAGCTCGCGGCGAGCCAACCCTAGGCGGTCTTGGCTGCGGTAAAAGGTGGGATGAGGAGCAGGGAGGGCCGAGGGCTCCGTTTTATAGCTCCCAAGCATCACCGGTCATGGAAAGGAGGGAGATTCGAAGATCGAATCGGATCGGTTGAGGAAAGGAAAGAGAAATCCGCCGGCGTCGAGAGGAAGAAGAAAGGAAAGTGGAAGACAGCCACTGACAAGCGGGTCCCACATGTCGGTGACACCAGGCGAACGCGGGCCGCGCGTGCGGGAATCAAGCAGGCGGGCCGCTGGCCGGCTCGGCCCATGGGCATGCGGCGCGCGCGGGGAGAAAGAGGGGACTGGGCCGCGGCTTAGCAGGCCGAGCACAGCTGAGGGAGAAAAACGGCCCGGTAGAAAAATCCTTTTCTTTTTCTTTTCCAATTTTTCAAATCCATTTTTCAAATGATTTTCAAATCAAATTTGAATTCGATTTAAACCACTCAACACAAAACTCCAAATGCAGCAGCATGAATGCTCAATCATGTTTCTACCCTTATATTTGATTTTAAATTTATAAAATTATTCTTATTCTATAGTTGCATGCTTCACCAAAAATAAATATAAAAATCACATTTTCCCTATTTTTCTTTTCTTCAAATTTTAGGGTGTTACAATTCTACCCCCCTTAAAATGAATCTCGCCCCGAGATTCGACCGGTGCTTACTCAAACAGTTACGGGTAGGTTTTTCTCAGATCCTCTTCTCGTTCCCAAGTAGCCTCTTCTGCGGTATACCGATTCCACTGTACTTTACACATTTTGATTGTTCTACTTCTTGTGACTCTGTCCGCAGTCTCCAAAATCTTAACCGGAAATTCCTCATACGTAAGATCCTCCTTAACAGTGAGTTCCTCTATCGGAATCTGTTCTTCTGGTACTCGTAAACATTTCTTCAATTGTGACACATGGAACACATCATGTACACCCGCCAGACTCTCGGGTAATTCCAATTGATATGCCACTTCACCACGTCGCTCTATAATCTTGAAAGGTCCAATATATCTTGGTGCTAATTTACCCTTCATGTTAAATCTCTTCACACTTCTCATGGGTGACACTTTCAAGTAAACATAATCTCCTACCTCAAAAGTCAACTCTCTTCTGCGAGTATCAGCGTAACTTTTCTGTCTAGACTGGGCTATTTTTAGATTATCTCTAATCATTCTTACTTTCTTTTCAGCATCCTTTAATACATCAGGTCCAAACACTTGACTCTCCCCTATCTGATTCCAGAACAACGGGGTCCTACACTTTCGTCCATACAGAGCCTCAAACGGTGCCATTTGAAGACTCTTCTGATAACTATTGTTATAAGAGAACTCTGCGTATGGCAAACTCTTATCCCAGCTAGTACCATATTGTAGAGCACAAGCTCTCAACATATCTTCCAATATCTGATTAATTCTCTCTGTTTGACCATCTGTCTGAGGATGATAAGCTGTACTAAAATTTAGTTTGGTCCCCAATGATTCATGTATCTTTTGCCAATAATGAGATGTAAACTGAGTACCTCGATCAGACACAATCTTCTTAGAAACTCCATGTAAACTCACTATTTTTTCCATATACAACTCTGCCAGTTTCGCACTGCTATATGTAGTCTTCACAGGCAGAAAATGAGCAACCTTAGTCAGACGATCCACTATCACCCAAATTGAATCATATCCTCTTTGCATCCGTGGTAACCCAACTATAAAATCCATACCGACCTCTTCCCATTTCCACTCAGGTATCTGCATAGGTTGTAACAATCCTGCAGGCCTCTGATGTTCCGCTTTCACCCTTTGACAAGTGTCACACAAAGCAACATACTCAGCTACGTCTCTCTTTAAACCATACCACCAATATTTCTCTTTCAGATCTAGGTACATCTTAGTACTACCCGGATGTATGGAATAAGCTGACTCATGAGCTTCACGCAGAATTGCCATTCGGATTTCCTTATCTTCGGGCACACACAGCCTTTTCCCAAACCATAGCGTACCATTTTCATCCTTACGAAATCCTGGAGATTTTCCTTTCGCTATGTTTTCAGCTATCTCTCTCAACTTTTCATCCTTCTGCTGACCTTTACGGATTTCTTGCTCCAGAGTAGGCTCCAATACTAGTTCCACTGCATTAGTAGTAAATCCTAAGTTCAGATGCTTACACTCAGCACACAATTCCTTTGGCATAGGCATTACTTGTATTTCATTTGCATAACTCTTCCTACTAAGAGCATCAGCAACAACGTTGGCCTTTCCGGGATGATAATGCACTTCTAGATCATAGTCTTTTATCAACTCCAACCATCTACGCTGCCTCAAGTTCAGATCCGTTTGAGTGAAGATATACTTGAGACTCTTGTGATCAGTGTATATATCACTCTTGTGTCCAATCAAATAATGTCTCCATATCTTTAATGCATGAACTACTGCAGCTAATTCCAAATCATGAGTAGGGTAATTTAACTCATGCTTCCTTAACTGCCTCGATGCATATGCCACAACTCTACCTTCTTGCATTAGAACACATCCCAATCCCAATCGAGATGCATCACAATAGATAGAGAAAGGTTTATTCAGGTCTGGCAAAACTAAGACAGGTGCAGTAGTCAATCTTTTCTTTAATTCCTCAAAATTAGCCTGACACTTCTCGGACCACACAAACTTGGCATTCTTCTCCAACAATGCAGTCATTGGTTTTGCAAGCTTGGAAAATCCCTCAATAAATCTTCTATAATAACCAGCCAATCCCAAAAAGCTACGGATCTCACTTGCATTGATAGGTGGTTTCTAGTTCAATACATCTTTCACCTTGCCAGGATCTACTGATATTCCTCCATTTGAAACGATGTGACCCAGAAAAGAAACTTCCTTAAGCCAAAACTCACATTTACTCCTTTTTGCATATAGTTGGTGTTCTCTGAGCTTCTGCAAGACCAACCTCAAATGTTCAGCATGTTCTTCCTTCGTCTTGGAAAACACTAGTATATCATCAATGAATACCACTACAAACTTGTCCAAATATTCCATGAACACTTTATTCATTAAATACATGAAGTATGCAGGAGCATTAGTCAAACCAAAGGACATCACTGTATACTCATATAACCCATAACGTGTGGTAAATGCTGTCTTGGGTATATCCCTGGCACGAATCTTCAATTGATGATATCCAGAGCGAAGGTCAATCTTGGAGAATACACAAGCTCCTCTCAACTGATCAAACAGGTCATCAATTCTAGGCAATGGATACTTGTTCTTAATAGTAACCTCATTAAGAGACCGATAATCTACACACATCCTCTGAGTTCCATCTTTCTTATCCACAAAAATCACTGGTGCACCCCATGGTGAAGAACTAGGACGAATAAAACCCTTATCCTGTAACTCCTTAATTTGTTTCTTAAGTTCTTCTAATTCATTTACTCCCATTCTATATGGACGCTTAGCTATAGGTGCAGTTCCAGGTAATAATTCAATAATAAATTCAATGTCACGGTCTGGTGGCATACCTGGCAATTCCTCCGGAAACACATCTGGGAACTCCTCCACAACTGGATCCTCCTGATTGGCACCATCATTGAGCTGGTTCACTGTAGCGGTCTCTTGTTTTAGCACTTTGACTTCAACCCTGATCCTATCACCCTTTGGTGTTGTCAGCACAACTGATTTGTCCTTACACTGAATCTCTGCTTGTTGTTGCATCATCCAATCCATTCCCAGTATAAGATCAATCCTAGCTGTCCTCAATACTATAGGACTAACCGTAAACTCTACCCCCTTAAGTTGAGACTAATGGGAAGACAGCGATAAGATGCTGGCATGCTTCCACCAGGTGAGTTTACTAAGATAGGGTTCTTCATGGCACACAAATGGATTCTATGTATTCTAACAAATGATTGTGATATGAAAGAATGTGATGCTCCAGAATCAAAAAGAACAGTGGCGGGAGTAGAGTGAACATCGAACGTACCAAGCATAACTTCTGGCTCCTCCACTGCAGTTTCCTGGGACAAGTGATTCACCCTTCCCGAGTTAAGTGCGGGCTTCTGGTGGCTGCTCTATCTCTGGGGAGTCTGCTGGTTAGGCTTCTTCGGGCAGTTGTAAGACAAGTGACCTTCTTTTCCACAACGGAAACACCTGTTGGGAGTATTGGGAGCACTGGTCTTTGTAGGAGTGTTGTTGGAAGGACCCTGGCGCTGCACTTGATTCCCATTCTGCTGTGGTGGACGTTGGTTGCTACTCTGTGGCTGAAATGGGGGACGTTGAGGGAACTGTCCACGGAATGGGGTCTGACCACGGTTCCACTGTCCAGAAGGAGGTCTCTGCTGAGTATTCTGTTGGAAACCAGTGCGTGGACGGGTGTTGCTATTGGAGGCTTGTCCCTGTAACCTCTTCCTCTTAGCATCCATTTCTTTGCGCTTGTTATCCACCACAATAGCGCGGTTCACAAGCGTCTGAAAGTTGGAATAGGTATTGGACATCAACTGCAACTGTAGTCCATCATATAATCCCTTCAAGAAGCGGCGCTGCTTATCATTGTCATTGGCCACCTCATGTGGAGCATATCGTGACAATTGAGCAAACTTGTCACGGTACTCAGCTACAGTCATTGACCCTTGGGTCAGGTTCCTGAATTCCTCCGCCTTCAATTCTATCATCCCTTCAGGTATATGGTAAGCCCTGAAGTTCTCTCTAAACTCCTACCAGGTGACTGCAGGAGCATTAGCAGGACGACCATACTCATATGACTCCCACCAATCTTGAGTTTCTCCCTGAAGTTGCCCAGAAGCGAACAACACCTTCTGTCGGTCATCACATTGTGCAATGGTGAGTTGTTTCTCCACAGCACGAAGCCAATCATCGGCCTCCAAAGGATCAGCAGCATGTGTGAACACTGGGGGACGACCCTTCAAAAATTCACCACGCTTATCACGTGGTTGAACTCCAGCAACTGGCTGATTCTGCTGATTCTGCACCAGTTGTTGCATCAACTGCGTCTGTACTGCCAACAACTGCTCGATAGTTGGTGGCGGTGGTGGTGGTGGTGGATTCGGGGGAATGTTTCCACGACCTCTGCCTCTTCCTCTTCCGGCCATCTGCCATCCATAAACATGCAAACTTTAAGAAATCCAGGTTATCAACCACTTATAAGATTAAGAATGGGATCTGAAAGTTTTCTGGACGAGTAGCAATATTGACAGTTCAGTATTTCAATCATATCTCGGGCTACAGAAGTCCAAAAGAGGCGTGCTTTATATGGTTGGAAAGCTTATGAAATTATCCACAATTTCTATTCAGACCTCAAGACCAGATTCTGTCGTTAAGTCTATGAAAAATAAGGCGTAACAGAAACTGTTCCAGATTCCAGACTGTGCAGAAACTTTAACTTGTGAAAATTATATCTCTCGAACCAGATTAGATAAAAAGGTGATTCCAGTGGCATTTGAAAGATGCTTGGGTCTAGTTTCTCTCATAAAAATTTCATAAATGTTGCACGAACCGTTTGTAAACTATAGTAGAAACATCAGAGACTGCTCCAGAAAACAGCAAGGACAGAAACGAGATGATATCAAACCCAACTATTATTCCTTGACTATTAAACTTATTATTCTTAATAATGGAACTTGTAGACATGCCTACAAGTCCAGACACTCAAACAAAGATCCAACTCACACATAAGCATAATAATAAAGCAACTAGCACACCAAGGTTCAAACCACACGACAGACTCGACTGACTCAACTGACGTTACTAAGAACGTTCTTATTACATAAAAGGACTCCTACTTCCTAAGGAAGTGGCTCATGCTCTAATTTCTCGTAGATCTTGGGCATGCCTTGGTTTGCTCGGAGCTCATCAATGGTTGCTTGGCATCTCTTGATAGTCTTCCCTTGTGTCCTCACCATCTCTTCTAGTTGCAGCTTCCTGTCCATCATGTCATAGACAAAGTTCACCATCACCCGAGGTAGTGGCTCTAGCTGCACTGGATCTGTCATAGCCCATCCAAGCTCGGGGTGTGCACGAGGAAGGAAGCGATGGATGTCATGCTTCATGAGGTTAAAGCGAAGATAGCGAAGACCCATACATGCTTCAAAAGCAGCATCTTCAATGCTATCCTCTATGGTAGCTCGATGTCCCACATGAGAGAACATCCTGTCCAGCTGATATGCCCCCTTGTCTTGCTTGTGTGCAAAGATGCTTGCCCTTGCCTTCCAGTACATGCTCTCTAGTGGATGAGTGTACTCCCAGCAGATGTACTCCACGGCTGGATGCCAATCCGCGAAGTAAGCAGTGAGCATCCCCACTAGGCGAATATGAGAGACTGCATCCCCTCCATTCCTGTGGTAGATCCTCACAGTCCACCCCATTGGAGGAGGTGGCATATCTTCAGGAGCTTCATGTGGTGGAGACGGGGGTTGTACTCCCTCATTAGCTTCCTCCTCACCATCTTCAATCTCAACGATTTCTGGATCTTCTTCAGGCTCAGTCTCTTCCTGGGGAGGTGCTAGTGCTTGGACTGGTGCTACAGGGGTCTTCTCTTGTTCCTGAGGTTCTGGCTCTTGTGGCTCTTCAGTTGCAAGCAGGGCACGAGGTGGGTAGTATCCTCCAAAGCTGATGCGGGCAGTCTTACGGTCACGAGTCATCTATAGAATTTTTAGATGAAGTTAGAATAGAGGCAAAATTTCGTAATAGAATGAGACATAAGAAGCATAAAAATTTATCAAATAACAAGAGCAAGATAGTGAGCATAAAAATAGTGTAAAGATGACACTACTTCGACCATTGCTAGCTAGGCTTGCGTCCTACAGTCAACAAGAGCTTTGATACCAATTTGTCACACCCATTTATCGACCAAATGGAATGCTTACCCTTATGTGCGCCCAGAGATCAATCACACATAAGTTCACAAATTATAACAGAAGTATCATGGCAAATGTTATTACATCACGATATTTAAACACATAGTCTTAACACAAATGTAGCGGAAGTATAAATAAAAATCTCTCTCGTGGTAGCTCCAGTCACAGGTACATTGACTGGTTGACAGCAAGACTAGTAATCCTCAGGGAAGTAGGCGTAGTAGTCGCTATTACCTCCATCTGTTACCCATCCGGGATTTTTATCCAAATAAGAGAAATAAACAAGCGTAAGTACATCTCGTACTCAACAAGTGTAACATGGGGTTCATGAGGCTCAAATAGGCATAATCATGGGTTTATCAGCATGTAGCTTTTAGTTAACATGATTTTAGCATATCAATAGCATCAAAAGGTCTCAATGTAAACAATAAACATATGATCCATGTGAAATGATTAATGAATAGCAAAAACATAAACATAAACAATTATTCAACTATTCCATAAGGGTCCAAGGCCACTCGTGACCGTGAGCACGGCTGTTATAACAGTTCTACACTCTGCAGAGGTTGTACACTTTCACTGTGAGTCGTGTTACCCAAATGCCCGGGTTAATTACTCCCAAAACACTACCAAGGTGAGTAGGCAGGGTAAACACTATGAAGTCTTTCGAAGGTTCGTCTAACAAGTTAGGGCCATTAGATTCACTCGGCAAACAGATGTAGAGCCCCCCTTCCAAATGGCACAATAACCCGCAGCCTATACACATAAGGACAGAGGCCGCACTATACCCGATTCGTCAAGCCATTCTTACGCCAAAAAGGTTACCTCTAACAAGCTAGAAAAGGTCCTTCTATATGACTAAAGCCAGAGCCATATAGCCCCCACAGTTGTACTGTAAGTCCCGGATTGTCGCTTATAGATGAGTCCTTATGGAGAGCAATTAGAGCATCAAAAGCAACACACATGCTCTAATCCCCTTTATACAATAATCAAAATCACATTTTAATGTTTATTGCATATTCCCAAATCAATTTACATGATCATAGTCCATGTTTAAGCACTAGCCATACTAATCAATGCATCATAATGGGTACCAAGGTATAGGATCAATCACTAAGTCACCCTTAACAAGGAATAAATGCATAATGACATTAATTGCATAATGTGGATAGGACAACAAGGATAATCCCATGCTATACTTGCCTTGCTCAAACTAGTCCTGAAGATCTTGCTCGTAGTAAGGCTCTTGATCTCCAACGAATTGCCCACCGTCTATACTCGATCAACCATTATCAACAACACACATCCAGAGGCAATCATGCATAGACAAACAAGACTATAATTAGAACAATACACCAACAGTAAGAAAATAAGATAAAAAGTCTTTAAAACGAATCTACAACTCGCTAGGATCACACAGACGCGAAGATCACGAAAAACGGAGCTAAAACGACGAAGTTATGAATTTCCAAAGATTTCCTATAGAAAAATAAATACTTTAATTAAAACTCGAAAATAAATTAATCTAAACCTACTGTACAGTTACATCATTAGATAGAGCTCGCAAATATGAACCTAACGCAATTTGAATGGATCAAATCGGAGTTAAAACGAAGATTCTACGGCTAAAACAATCTGAGTGGCAAAACTGTAAATATGAGAAAACGTATTTTTCTTTTTCCGAAACGAATTACGTTTTCATTTAATAAAAACGTATTTTCCAGATTACACTTTGGACCACGGGTTACATATTTGAAAACTCCAGGGACTCTTTAGCAAAAACAACGGCGAACCGGTAACTTCTAATCTAAGCCATCCGTTTTAGATCTGACGGTCCAGATCAGTCGGGGGAAACGGGCGGCGCTCTGGCCAGACTCCGACCGCCGGCGAGCTTCCCGCGGCGGCGCCATCGTCGGAACCTGCGAAAACGCTACTCCGGGCACCATTCGACGAAAGGAATGCATCGGGAGATAGCTTGGAGCACGGCAAACTCACCCCGGACAAGAGCGAGGGCAAGGGATGGACGAGGACGGCGGCGCGCTTGCGGTGGCGGGCGGTGGAGCTCGAGCTCGCGGCGAGCCAACCCTAGGCGGTCTTGGCTGCGGTAAAAGGTGGGATGAGGAGCGGGGAGGGCCGAGGGCTCCGTTTTATAGCTCCCAAGCATCACCGGTTATGGAAAGGAGGGAGATTCGAAGATCGAATCGGATCGGTTGAGGAAAGGAAAGAGAAATCCGCCGGCGTCGGGAGGAAGAAGAAAGGAAAGTGGAAGACAGCCACTGACAAGCGGGTCCCACATGTCGGTGACACCAGGCGAACGCGGGCCGCGCGTGCGGGAATCAAGCAGGCGGGCCGCTGGCCGGCTCGGCCCATGGGCATGCGGCGCGCGCGGGGAGAAAGAGGGGACTGGGCCGCGGCTTAGCAGGCCGAGCACAGCTGAGGGAGAAAAACGGCCCGGTAGAAAAATCCTTTTCTTTTTCTTTTCCAATTTTTCAAATCCATTTTTCAAATGATTTTCAAATCAAATTTAAATTCGATTTAAACCACTCAACACAAAACTCCAAATGCAGCAGCATGAATGCTCAATCATGTTTCTACCCTTATATTTGATTTTAAATTTATAAAATTATTCTTATTCTATAGTTGCATGCTTCACCAAAAATAAATATAAAAATCACATTCTCCCTATTTTTCTTTTCTTCAAATTTTAGGGTGTTACAATTCTACCCCCCTTAAAATGAATCTCGCCCCGAGATTCGACCGGTGCTTACTCAAACAGTTGCGGGTAGGTTTTTCTCAGATCCTCTTCTCGTTCCCAAGTAGCCTCTTCTGCGGTATACCGATTCCACTGTACTTTACACATTTTGATTGTTCTACTTCTTGTGACTCTGTCTGCAGTCTCCAAAATCTTAACCGAAAATTCCTCATACGTAAGATCCTCCTTAACAGTGAGTTCCTCTATCAGAATCTGTTCTTCTGGTACTCGTAAACATTTCTTCAATTGTGACACATGGAACACATCATGTACACCCGCCAGACTCTCGGGTAATTCCAATTGATATGCCACTTCACCACGTCGCTCTATAATCTTGAAAGGTCCAATATATCTTGGTGCTAATTTACCCTTCATGTTAAATCTCTTCACACTTCTCATGGGTGACACTTTCAAGTAAACATAATCTCCTACCTCAAAAGTCAACTCTCTTCTGCGAGTATCAGCGTAACTTTTCTGTCTAGACTGGGCTATTTTTAGATTATCTCTAATCATTCTTACTTTCTTTTCAGCATCCTTTAATACATCAGGTCCAAACACTTGACTCTCCCCTATCTGATTCCAGAACAACGGGGTCCTACACTTTCGTCCATACAGAGCCTCAAACGGTGCCATTTGAAGACTCTTCTGATAACTATTGTTATAAGAGAACTCTGCGTATGGCAAACTCTTATCCCAGCTAGTACCATATTGTAGAGCACAAGCTCTCAACATATCTTCCAATATCTGATTAATTCTCTCTGTTTGACCATCTGTCTGAGGATGATAAGCTGTACTAAAATTTAGTTTGGTCCCCAATGATTCATGTATCTTTTGCCAATAATGAGATGTAAACTGAGTACCTCGATCAGACACAATCTTCTTAGGAACTCCATGTAAACTCACTATTCTTTCCATATACAACTCTGCCAGTTTCGCACTGCTATATGTAGTCTTCACAGGCAGAAAATGAGCAACCTTAGTCAGACGATCCACTATCACCCAAATTGAATCATATCCTCTTTGCGTCCGTGGTAACCCAACTATAAAATCCATACCGACCTCTTCCCATTTTCACTCAGGTATCTGCATAGGTTGTAACAATCCTGCAGGCCTCTGATGTTCCGCTTTCACCCTTTGACAAGTGTCACACAAAGCAACATACTCAGCTATGTCTCTCTTTAAACCATACCACCAATATTTCTCTTTCAGATCTAGGTACATCTTAGTACTACCCGGATGTATGGAATAAGCTGACTCATGAGCTTCACGCAGAATTGCCATTCGGATTTCCTTATCTTCGGGCACACACAGCCTTTTCCCAAACCATAGCGTACCATTTTCATCCTTACGAAATCCTGGAGATTTTCCTTTCGCTATGTTTTCAGCTATCTCTCTCAACTTTTCATCCTTCTGCTGACCTTTACGGATTTCTTGCTCCAGAGTAGGCTCCAATACTAGTTCCACTGCATTAGTAGTAAATCCTAAGTTCAGATGCTTATACTCAGCACACAATTCCTTTGGCATAGGCATTACTTGTATTTCATTTGCATAACTCTTCCTACTAAGAGCATCAGCAACAACGTTGGCCTTTCCGGGATGATAATGCACTTCTAGATCATAGTCTTTTATCAACTCCAACCATCTACGCTGCCTCAAGTTCAGATCCGTTTGAGTGAAGATATACTTGAGACTCTTGTGATCAGTGTATATATCACTCTTGTGTCCAATCAAATAATGTCTCCATATCTTTAATGCATGAACTACTGCAGCTAATTCCAAATCATGAGTAGGGTAATTTAACTCATGCTTCCTTAACTGCCTCGATGCATATGCCACAACTCTACCTTCTTGCATCAGAACACATCCCAATCCCAATCGAGATGCATCACAATAGATAGAGAAAGGTTTATTCAGGTCTGGCAAAACTAAGACAGGTGCAGTAGTCAATCTTTTCTTTAATTCCTCAAAATTAGCCTGACACTTCTCGGACCACACAAACTTGGCATTCTTCTCCAACAATGCAGTCATTGGTTTTGCAAGCTTGGAAAATCCCTCAATAAATATTCTATAATAACCAGCCAATCCCAAAAAGCTATGGATCTCACTTGCATTGATAGGTGGTTTCCAGTTCAATACATCTTTCACCTTGCCATGATCTACTAATATTCCTCCATTTGAAACGATGTGACCCAGAAAAGAAACTTCCTTAAGCCAAAACTCACATTTATTCCTTTTTGCATATAGTTGGTGTTCTTTGAGCTTCTGCAAGACCAACCTCAAATGTTCAGCATGTTCTTCCTTCGTCTTGGAAAACACTAGTATATCATCAATGAATACCACTACAAACTTGTCCAAATATTCCATGAACACTTTATTCATTAAATACATGAAGTATGCAGGAGCATTAGTCAAACCAAAGGACATCACTGTATACTCATATAACCCATAACGTGTGGTAAATGCTGTCTTGGGTATATCCCTGGCACGAATCTTCAATTGATGATATCCAGAGCGAAGGTCAATCTTGGAGAATATACAAGCTCCTCTCAACTGATCAAACAGGTCATCAATTCTAGGCAATGGATACTTGTTCTTAATAGTAACCTCATTAAGAGACCGATAATCTACACACATCCTCTGAGTTCCATCTTTCTTATCCACAAAAATCACTGGTGCACCCCATGGTGAAGAACTAGGACGAATAAAACCCTTATCCTGTAACTCCTTAATTTGTTTCTTAAGTTCTTCTAATTCATTTACTCCCATTCTATATGGACGCTTTGCTATAGGTGCAGTTCCAGGTAATAATTCAATAATAAATTCAATGTCACGGTCTGGTGGCATACCTGGCAATTCCTCTGGAAACACATCTGGGAACTCCTCCACAACTGGATCCTCCTGATTGGCACCATCATTGAGCTGGTTCACTATAGCGGTCTCTTGTTTTTGCACTTTGACTTCAACCCTGATCCTATCACCCTTTGGTGTTGTCAGCACAACTGATTTGTCCTTACACTGAATCTCTGCTTGTTGTTGCATCATCCAATCCATTCCTAGTATAAGATCAATCCTAGCTGTCCTCAATACTATAGGACTAACCGTAAACTCTACCCCCTTAAGTTGAGACTAATAGGAAGACAGCGATAAGATGCTGGCATGCTTCCACCAGGTGAGTTTACTAAGATAGGGTTCTTCATGGCACACAAATGGATTCTATGTATTCTAACAAATGATTGTGATATGAAAGAATGTGATGCTCCAGAATCAAAAAGAACAGTGGCGGGAGTAGAGTGAACATCGAACGTACCAAGCATAACTTCTGGCTCCTCCACTGCAGTTTCCTGGGACAAGTGATTCACCCTTCCCGAGTTAAGTGCGGGCTTCTGGTGGCTGCTCTATCTCTAGGGAGTCTGCTGGTTAGGCTTCTCCGGGCAGTTGTAAGACAAGTGACCTTCTTTTCCACAACGGAAACACATGTTGGGAGTATTGGGAGCACTGGTCTTTGTAGGAGTGTTGTTGGAAGGACCCTGGCGCTGCACTTGATTCCCATTCTGCTGTGGTGGACGTTGGTTGCTACTCTGTGGCTGAAATGGGGGACGTTGAGGGAACTGTCCATGGAATGGGGTCTGACCACGGTTCCACTGTCCAGAAGGAGGTCTCTGCTGAGTATTCTGTTGGAAACCAGTGCGTGGACGGGTGTTGCTATTGGAGGCTTGTCCCTGTAACCTCTTCCTCTTAGCATCCATTTCTTTGTGCTTGTTATCCACCACAATAGCGCGGTTCACAAGCATCTGAAAGTTGGAATAGGTATTGGACATCAACTGCAACTGTAGTCCATCATATAATCCCTTCAAGAAGCGGCGCTGCTTATCATTGTCATTGGCCACCTCATGTGGAGCATATCGTGACAATTGAGCAAACTTGTCACGGTACTCAGCTACAGTCATTGACCCTTGGGTCAGGTTCCTGAATTCCTCCGCCTTCAATTCTATCATCCCTTCAGGTATATGGTAAGCCCTGAAGTTCTCTCTAAACTCCTGCCAGGTGACTGCAGGAGCATTAGCAGGACGACCATACTCATATGACTCCCACCAATCTTGAGCTTCTCCCTGAAGTTGCCCAGAAGCGAACAACACCTTCTGTCGGTCATCACATTGTGCAATGGTGAGTTGTTTCTCCACAGCACGAAGCCAATCATCGGCCTCCAAAGGATCAGCAGCATGTGTGAACACTGGGGGACGACCCTTCAAAAATTCACCACGCTTATCACGTAGTTGAACTCCAGCAACTGGCTGATTCTGCTGATTCTGCACCAGTTGTTGCATCAACTGCGTCTGTACTGCCAGCAACTGCTCGATAGTTGGTGGCGGTGGTGGTGGTGGTGGATTCGGGGGAATGTTTCCACGACCTCTGCCTCTTCCTCTTCCGGCCATCTGCCATCCATAAACATGCAAACTTTAAGAAATCCAGGTTATCAACCACTTATAAGATTAAGAATGGGATCTGAAAGTTTTCTGGACGAGTAGCAATATTGACAGTTCAGTATTTCAATCATATCTCGGGCTACAGAAGTCCAAAAGAGGCGTGCTTTATATGGTTGGAAAGCTTATGAAATTATCCACAATTTCTATTCAGACCTCAAGACCAGATTCTGTCGTTAAGTCTATGAAAAATAAGGCGTAACAGAAACTGTTCCAGATTCCAGACTGTGCAGAAACTTTAACTTGTGAAAATTATATCTCTCGAACCAGATTAGATAAAAAGGTGATTCCAGTGGCATTTGAAAGATGCTTGGGTCTAGTTTCTCTCATAAAAATTTCATAAATGTTGCACGAACCGTTTTTAAACTATAGTAGAAACATCAGAGACTGCTCCAGAAAACAGCAAGGACAGAAACGAGATGATATCAAACCCAACTATTATTCCTTGACTATTAAACTTATTATTCTTAATAATGGAACTTGTAGACATGCCTACAAGTCCAGACACTCAAACAAAGATCCAACTCACACATAAGCATAATAATAAAGCAACTAGCACACCAAGGTTCAAACCACACGACAGACTCGACTGACTCAACTGACGTTACTAAGAACGTTCTTATTACATAAAAGGACTCCTACTTCCTAAGGAAGTGGCTCATGCTCTAATTTCTCGTAGATCTTGGGCATGCCTTGGTTTGCTCGGAGCTCATCAATGGTTGCTTGGCATCTCTTGATAGTCTTCCCTTGTGTCCTCACCATCTCTTCTAGTTGCAGCTTCCTGTCCATCATGTCATAGACAAAGTTCACCATCACCCGAGGTAGTGGCTCTAGCTGCACTGGATCTGTCATAGCCCATCCAAGCTCGGGGTGTGCACGAGGAAGGAAGCGATGGATGTCATGCTTCATGAGGTTAAAGCGAAGATAGCGAAGACCCATACATGCTTCAAAAGCAGCATCTTCAATGCTATCCTCTATGGTAGCTCGATGTCCCACATGAGAGAACATCCTGTCCAGCTGATATGCCCCCTTGTCTTGCTTGTGTGCAAAGATGCTTGCCCTTGCCTTCCAGTACGTGCTCTCTAGTGGATGAGTGTACTCCCAGCAGATGTACTCCACGGCTGGATGCCAATCCGCGAAGTAAGCAGTGAGCATCCCCACTAGGCGAATATGAGAGACTGCATCCCCTCCATTCCTGTGGTAGATCCTCACAGTCCACCCCATTGGAGGAGGTGGCATATCTTCAGGAGCTTCATGTGGTGGAGACGGGGGTTGTACTCCCTCATTAGCTTCCTCCTCACCATCTTCAATCTCAACGATTTCTGGATCTTCTTCAGGCTCAGTCTCTTCCTGGGGAGGTGCTAGTGCTTGGACTGGTGCTACAGGGGTCTTCTCTTGTTCCTGAGGTTCTGGCTCTTGTGGCTCTTCAGTTGCAAGCAGGGCACGAGGTGGGTAGTATCCTCCAAAGCTGATGCGGGCAGTCTTACGATCACGAGTCATCTACAGAATTTTTAGATGAAGTTAGAATAGAGGCAAAATTTCGTAATAGAATGAGACATAAGAAGCATAAAAATTTATCAAATAACAAGAGCAAGATAGTGAGCATAAAAATAGTGTAAAGATGACACTACTTCGACCATTGCTAGCTAGGCTTGCGTCCTACAGTCAACAAGAGCTTTGATACCAATTTGTCACACCCATTTATCGACCAAATGGAATGCTTACCCTTATGTGCGCCCAGAGATCAATCACACATAAGTTCACAAATTATAACAGAAGTATCATGGCAAATGTTATTACATCACGATATTTAAACACATAGTCTTAACACAAATGTAGCGGAAGTATAAATAAAAATCTCTCTCGTGGTAGCTCCAGTCACAGGTACATTGACTGGTTGACAGCAAGACTAGTAATCCTCAGGGAAGTAGGCGTAGTAGTCGCTATTACCTCCATCTGTTACCCATCCGGGATTTTTATCCAAATAAGAGAAATAAACAAGCGTAAGTACATCTCGTACTCAACAAGTGTAACATGGGGTTCATGAGGCTCAAATAGGCATAATCATGGGTTTATCAGCATGTAGCTTTTAGTTAACATGATTTTAGCATATCAATAGCATCAAAAGGTCTCAATGTAAACAATAAACATATGATCCATGTGAAATGATTAATGAATAGCAAAAACATAAACATAAACAATTATTCAACTATTCCATAAGGGTCCAAGGCCACTCGTGACCGTGAGCACGGCTGTTATAACAGTTCTACACTCTGCAGAGGTTGTACACTTTCACTGTGAGTCGTGTTACCCAAATGCCCGGGTTAATTACTCCCAAAACACTACCAAGGTGAGTAGGCAGGGTAAACACTATGAAGTCTTTCGAAGGTTCGTCTAACAAGTTAGGGCCATTAGATTCACTCGGCAAACAGATGTAGAGCCCCCCTTCCAAATGGCACAATAACCCGCAGCCTATACACATAAGGACAGAGGCCGCACTATACCCGATTCGTCAAGCCATTCTTACGCCAAAAAGGTTACCTCTAACAAGCTAGAAAAGGTCCTTCTATATGACTAAAGCCAGAGCCATATAGCCCCCACAGTTGTACTGTAAGTCCCGGATTGTCGCTTATAGATGAGTCCTTATGGAGAGCAATTAGAGCATCAAAAGCAACACACATGCTCTAATCCCCTTTATACAATAATCAAAATCACATTTTAATGTTTATTGCATATTCCCAAATCAATTTACATGATCATAGTCCATGTTTAAGCACTAGCCATACTAATCAATGCATCATAATGGGTACCAAGGTATAGGATCAATCACTAAGTCATCCTTAACAAGGAATAAATGCATAATGACATTAATTGCATAATGTGGATAGGACAACAAGGATAATCCCATGCTATACTTGCCTTGCTCAAACTAGTCCTGAAGATCTTGCTCGTAGTAAGGCTCTTGATCTCCAACGAATTGCTCACCGTCTATACTCGATCAACCATTATCAACAACACACATCCAGAGGCAATCATGCATAGACAAACAAGACTATAATTAGAACAATACACCAACATTAAGATAATAAGATAAAAAGTCTTTAAAACGAATCTACAACTCGCTAGGATCACACAGACGCGAAGATCACGAAAAACGGAGCTAAAACGACGAAGTTATGAATTTCCAAAGATTTCCTATAGAAAAATAAATACTTTAATTAAAACTCGAAAATAAAGTAATCTAAACCTACTGTACAGTTACATCATTAGAGAGAGCTCGCAAATATGAACCTAACGCAATTTGAATGGATCAAATCGGAGTTAAAACGAAGATTCTACGGCTAAAACAATCTGAGTGGCAAAACTGTAAATATGAGAAAACGTATTTTTCTTTTTCCGAAACGAATTACATTTTCATTTAATAAAAACGTATTTTCCAGATTACGCTTTGGACCGCGGGTTACATATTTGAAAACTCCAGGGACTCTTTAGCAAAAACACCGGTGAACCGGTAACTTCTAATCTAAGCCATCCGTTTTAGATCTGACGGTCCAGATCAGTCGGGGGGAAACGGGCGGCGCTCCGGCCGGACTCCGACCGCCGGTGAGCTTCCCGCGGCGGCGCCATCGTCGGAACCTGCGAAAACACTACTCCGGGCACCATTTGATGAAAGGAATGCATCGGGAGATAGCTTGGAGCACGGCGAACTCACCTCGGACAAGAGCGAGGGCAAGGGATGGACGAGGACGGCGGTGCGCTTGCGGTGGCGGGCGGTGGAGCTCGAGCTCGCGGCGAGCCAACCCTAGGCGGTCTTGGCTGCGGTAAAAGGTGGGATGAGGAGCGGGGAGGGCCGAGGGCTCCGTTTTATAGCTCCCAAGCATCACCGGTTATGGAAAGGAGGGAGATTCGAAGATCGAATCGGATCGGTTGAGGAAAGGAAAGAGAAATCCGCCGGCGTCGGGAGGAAGAAGAAAGGAAAGTGGAAGACAGCCACTGACAAGCGGGTCCCACATGTCGGTGACACTAGGCGAACGCGGGCCGCGCGTGCGGGAATCAAGCAGGCGGGCCGCTGGCCGGCTCGGCCCATGGGCATGCGGCGCGCGCGGGGAGAAAGAGGGGACTGGGCCGCGGCTTAGCAGGCCGAGCACAGCTGAGGGAGAAAAACGGCCCGGTAGAAAAATCCTTTTCTTTTTCTTTTCCAATTTTTCAAATCCATTTTTCAAATGATTTTCAAATCAAATTTGAATTCGATTTAAACCACTCAACACAAAACTCCAAATGCAGCAGCATGAATGCTCAATCATGTTTCTACCCTTATATTTGATTTTAAATTTATAAAATTATTCTTATTCTATAGTTGCATGCTTCACCAAAAATAAATATAAAAATCACATTTTCCCTATTTTTCTTTTCTTCAAATTTTAGGGTGTTACACTTCATCTTCGATTTGAGTCCATCTCATGACTTACCTAAATTGAATTTGAGAGTTTCCTGGATGGGTTAGTTTACATATATACAACTGAATTCTATACAAGCATGTTTTGATCCAATTATCATGTTCAATTAATACTCCAAATCAAATCATACTAGTGTAGAAAAGGTAGTACTACAAAGATTTACTCAAATGGAGATGAAAGAGCATGATTGTTATTTAGCAAATTGAGCATGGCTTAAAGGTAGAGACAACCAATATAAATTAGCAACATGGCAAACCGAACAATGGCATAGTTGGCAGAGATGATTCCCAACTGTGCTAATGCTTATACAAAGGCATTGGCCCAGGATGGAATTACTCGTATGCTTGCTACCATCCAGTTGACTATCCCAGAGTGGAGTTGGTGCTCTTGCATGAATTCCAAATGTCGGATTATCCTTTGGAAGCATTTGAGGATGCCAGGAAGGATGTTGGAGATTTGGACGAGCACTTGGCAGGGCAGTTCTGGGAGTTAGGCACAGGATCGCCATCCTCTATGATTAACTCAAAGGAGCCTAGCCGAGTAACTTTGGAGATGATGAACAGACCTTCCTAGGGATTGAGTAACTTGTGTCGTCCTATAGTATTATGGATACACTTGAGGACTAGATCTCTGACTTAAAAGGTGCGAGGGCTCATGTTCTTATCGCAGTGACGACACAAGCCTTGTAGGTATCTAGCAGACTAGAAGAGTAGGTTGAGTTTGACTTCTTTAGCACTGTCAATTTCTAGCCGTCGAGTGTCATCTACTTTGCCGTCATCGTACTATTCGACCCTAGGAGAGTTCCATGTCAAGTCCAATGGTAGGATGGCTTCTGAGCCATAAATCAGGAAGAAGAGTGAGTACATTGTTGCTCTACTTTGCTAAGTGCATAGTCCCCAAACAACTTTGGGTAACTCATAGATCCACTTGCCGCCGTAGTCCTTGAACTCGTCGAATAGCCTAGGTTTTAGTCTAGCTAGCAATAGCCAGTTAGCCTATCCAACTTGGCCGTTTGCCCGAGGATGAGCAACGGAGGTGTATGTTGACGGTAGTTAACTATCAATTTTTTATGGTCAACTTAAACAAAAGAAGGCTATAAATAAAGTTACCACCCTAGAGTAGGGGTTTAACTAACATAATTCCACGAGTTTTGGTGAATGTCTATTTCTGCAGGGTGCCAACTGAAAACGACCAAAGATGGTCCACATGTCAGGTTTACATAGAGAGAAATGCCCATACACCGAAAAAATATAATCTAGATGACTCAGAAAGCCACCCCCTGGAAGGTGGGGCCCACCTGTTACTGAGACATGGCTGGGCGCCCACACCCTCTGGGCGGCGCCCCCCTGTAGAGCCAATCAGGCTCCATCTCACGGATCATGCCTCCACCGCCTTTGAAGATGAATAATAATTGTTGATCAAGGTTGGTTTGATCCGAGGGTTGTGATGATTCCTAGAGGGCTATATAAGCAAGGCCCTTGGACCCTAGATCAGAGAGTTCAAAAACCCTAATTCATATTTTCCAGAGAGAATTCGCCTGAGAGGGGTCCCTTAAATGGATCAATGGATCTTTCTCTAGGGCCATACAAGAGAGTTTAGCTTTGTAGTCTCTATGTGAGATTAGAGTTATTCTTCTAGATTGAGAGAGTTAGAGTGGAGGTAGAAGTTGGAGGAAGCCCGGCATGTCGGTGTCTCCTCTCTAGCCTATACCTGCGGGATCAAGTCTCCTAACCCGAGGCTTGGTTCTAGGATTCTTCGGCAATTCAACTTCTAATACTAAGTAAGTACGTTGCTATTATTGTTCTTTGGTTTATAGGTTTACTTTATTCGCTTCGCATAAGGAATAGAATAATCGTTCGTAGCGTAAGCGCGGTGCTTAGGCTAGGAATACTCGTAGCTATCCCCTATCTGGCCAGATCAGTGTGTAGTAGCATGGGACGTGACAATCCCATTGTTACCTTAGGAAACCTCCTCCTGTCAGAAGGTTTGGTAGGACCTAAGTGCCCTGGTTAAGCATCCTTTGTGGTGTCTCTTTTCCAATGGTACGTCCCCCTAGAATAGTAGTATCATAGCTTACCATAGGTTAGAACCAGACTGTCGTAGTAGTCTTCTCTAATCGCTTATATCTTCACCACTGTCACACCCAATTTTTAAGGACAAAAATAGGATGCATCAAAGACCCATGTGCGCCCCAGGATATGATCGCACACACAAGTAGACAAATTACATAGTATCATCAAAGTGCTTATTACATAGCGAATAGATATTTAACACATAGTCTTGAACTATAAGTAATAATGACTAATAGTAGATCTCCAGCGGAAACTCCAATCATAGGGACACAGTTGACTGGTTGACACCAAGACTAGTACTCATTACGATAATCTTCCTCATAATCTTCATCTGTTATGGTGGAAATAGCAAGGGTGAGTCCATGTCGAACTCAACAAGTACAACACAGGGTTCATGAGGCACAAAAGGCTAGACACTGTTTAACTGCGTTTAGCTTTTATTTATCATGTAATTAGCAATTGAGTAGCATCAAGGTAATCCACTTCCCATTAATGAATCAATGATCAATTGTAATAAGGATAATGAATAACATTAACATGAGCATAATAATAACAACAATAATTAAGTATGATATAACAATTATGATCATCTATCTGTAGATGTTCCAAGGCCGCCCGTATCCGTGGGCAAGGCTAGTATACCAGTTTTTAACTCTGCGCAGAGGTGTACACTTTCACTGTGAGTCATGATTTCCAAATGCGTGGGGAGATCAAACCCAAACACCGGAGAACCATATAAAGCCATTCAAAAGTTCGTCTAACAAGTTAGGGCCATTAGATTCACTCGGCAGGCAGATGTAGAACCCCCTTCCCAGTGGCACACAACTCGCAGCCTATACACACTAAGGACAGGGGCTCGCCCTACACACAACGTGTCAAGCCGTTCTTACGCCATTTAAGGTAACCACTAACAAGCTAGAAAAGGTCTCTTGAGCAACTAAAGCCAGAGCCATATAGCCCCCACAGCTGTACTGTATGTCCCGGATGATCACGTACAGATAAGTCCTTATGGAGAGTAACTAGAGCATCATAAAACAACATAGTGCTCTAGCACCCTTTAACAGGATTTAAATCATCTTAAGAGTTGGTTGTTTATTCCATTAACCAAATTACAAGATCAATGTTCATAGTTAAGCACTAGCAACAGCTACCCAATGCATACCCCAAGGTTGTCAAGGAATCAGGATAACAATCACTATGTTATAATCTCTAGGGTTATCAAAGTGGACACATGCGTATGAATTTGATTATTGTGAATAGGTAACAAGGATAGTCCCATGTTATACTTGCCTTGATCAAAGCTTCCCGGATGATACTGCTAATTTGGCTCAAAGTAATACTCCTAATCGTCCAGAAACTGCTCACCTTCTATACTCGATCGTCAATCAACAACATACATGCAACCAAGCAAACATACACGAAGCAAACAAAGAGATATAATTAGAACAGTAAACCAACAGTAACAAAATAGTAATAAAAGTTTATAAAACTCTTCTACACATTCCTACGATCACACAAACATAAAGATCACCAAATTCAGAGTTAAAACGTGAAAGTTATGAATTTTCTAAGATTTTCTATAGATAAATAATTACTTAAATATAAACTCGAAAATTAATTTTCCCAAACTGACTGTACAACTATACTAACATGTAGAGCTCGCAAATACAAACCTAACGCAACTTGAACGTATTAAATCGGAGTTAAAACAAAGATTTTATGACCAAAACAATTTTAGTGGCAAAACTGTAAATATCCGAAAACGTATTTTTGATTTACCGAGAGAAAATACGCTTTCAAAACACGAAAACACCTTTCGGGGTTTACGCCAAGGGACGGTGGGTTCTAATCCATAAAAATACAGGGACTCTTTATGAAGTTTTCCACCGAAAGGGTATCTTCTATTTTGAGCCGTAGATCACAAGATGAATGGCTCCTATTCAATCTAGGCGGGAGAGAGAAGAGACCGGCCATCTATAGTGAAACCGGCCGGTGGCCACCATGGCCGACACCATGGACTCGCCGGAGCTCCTCGGAAACACGTTTTCCGGTAGCTTGGACCTCGAAAAAAACATCAGAAAGAAAGGAAGAACCTCGCGGCTCACCTAGGACCTCAACCCGAGCCGAAGACCCGACAACGTCGACAGCCGACGAACCCGCAATCGGTGAGAGTTTCCTGCAAGTTCGGTGTAGCTTAGCGAAGCACAGGGGGCACGCGAAAACAAGGGAAGGCGCTGGACATCTTCGTTACCTCGTCGAGAACCCCGACAACGAATTACGAGAAGTGGAGGCACGGCGAGCAAACACCCCACCGCGGCGGCTCTGTTCCCTTGTGGCGAGATGCGGCAGTGCTGGCTAGGGCTTAGGGCGTCTACTAGAGGAAAAACAAATACATGTTGGGGTCCTCTCCTTCTTATAGGGGGGCTCGGCTCGTAGCACAAATCGGGATCGGTTCCCACAATCTCCAACCGAAGATCCAACAAGAATTCGTCTCGGCTACGTGAGGAGGAAGAAGGGACTGACACCCGGGGCCCACTCGTCAGTGACTGCAGAAAGGGGAGAGGCGGCCTGTCTTCGCTGGGCTAGCCCAATCGTGAGGTAAAGAGAAGTGGCCAGCAGCTTTGGCCCAATTCGCGGCCCAGAGCGAAGGAAGGTAAGCAGGCCGTCCGGGCCGCCAGCAACACAGGTAAATTTTCTTCTTTTCTTTTTCATTTGTTTTCAAAACCTTTTTAAATATAGTTTCAAATCCAAATTAAATAAAATAAAGTTCACACCACAAAATAAAATAAATGCAACAGCATGAATGCATCACCAAATATTCTTTCTAAAATTTTTAAATCCTAATTCCCCATTAATTGTTACCTAAATTATTTAAAACCCACAAATCCTAATTTTTGAAATTTTTGGGTGTTACAACCACCTTGTAGTGCGGCCCAGGGGTAATAGTAAAGACTAGGTTAGTCATCACACACTTTCTCCTTGCAGATAAAACAAATACGATACTCTGGACTTATCTCCCGGGTGAAGTGCTCACCGATATCCATGCGCCTACGGATTATTTCTCTTAGATTCTTTTGTGTGCGTACCCAATTTCAACAAGCATTTCTAGCGCCGTTGCCGGGGAGAAAGACGACAGCTGAGTTAACCTTAAAGTCTTGCTTTACATTATACCCATACTTTTACCTTTTCCTTTTTATTCCTTACCTTATTCTTTTTTATCTTACCTTTTTATATCCTTATGGATAACATAAATTCCATTCATATCTTTCAATTTTCTGCACCCACGGAGATCAACCTAGTGCCATGGGAGTCATCACAACCTATCTAAACCCTAGCTATAGGCTGAGTCCGTGGTTGATTGCAATGGTCCAAAGCCTATCCTTTTTAGGAGTAGACGAAAACCCTTACCTTCATATCCGAGATTTTGAGCAAACATGTGCATGTCTTCGCATAGAGGGCATATCGGATCAAACTTTATGTTGGAAGCTATTTCCTTTTTCTTTAAAGGGAAAAGCTAGACAATGGTATGACAAAGTCATAGGTAAGCAACAAGGAGATTGGGGATCCTTACGTTCCAATTTTTGCCTAGATTTCTACCCTATCTCCCAAATCATCGACCTTAGAGTCAAGGTTCTTACTTTTAAGCAAGAGCCTAGTGAATCTTTGACCTCATCCTGGAATCGTTTTACCAACCTTTTAGAATCTGGCCCGGACCTTAGTCTACAAGACCCTATTCTTCTTCAACATTTTTATAAAGGTCTTGATAGAGAGAGTAAACAGTTGTTCGCTACAACTTCTGGAGGATCATTCTTGCATGTTTCCTCGAAACAAGCAACATAAATCCAAGATCAAATCCTATCTTCTGAACTAGATAACATCCTAGAACCAGAACCTCAAGTAGCCAAAGCCAATTCTTTGCCAGATATACCATCTACTTCAGCTATTCTGAGTCCTGAGCAGGAAAAAGAAGAAATTTTGTTTCCTGATTTTATGCTTGATATCGAACCTGATCTTTTTTCCGATTTAATAAACATCATGAATCACTATTCTATAAAGAAACCACAGAAGCATCGTAATCATCTTAGAGAATCTTCAAATCTTTCTGAGGATTTTTCTTATAGAAGCACCTCAGGAGAGCTAGTGTCGGTTATAAGCAGTGAATGGTTAGAGGAATCAAACCTCTCCTCTGATATGATCCGTTTGGATTCACCCTCTCTTACAATTCGTTGCTTAATAAATTCTGACCACATAGATGCTCTCTATAACCCAGTTGTGGGTATAAATATCATGTCTGCTTCACTTGCACAACATCTAATGAAGCACATGACATTAACCCCAACTACAAAATTGATGAAGAGTCTTTCAGGACACATTGTCCCCTGTTTAGGAATCCTACACATCCAACCCATCCAGATAGAAGGGACCTCAGTTCATTTGAGCTTTTATGTCTTTCCCATATGGGACTTTGACCTGTTGATAGGGCAACCTTTTAGAAGACTTCTTTATAAAGGACAAACAGGGAAGATAAACATTTATTTTGGAAAGAAACTTCAATTTTTAGTATCCATATCTTGATCTCTAAGTAGTAGGACCAAATCTTGTTTAGAACCCGATCTGTTAGAGGAATTTAAGGCTGCTTCTCTAGAGTTCTTATTTGATTCAAGCCTAGAGGATGACGCTGAATTCTTCATAGAAGAAGAAGCTGACTACTCTGAGCCTGAACCTTTAGATGAGTTTGTATAACCTCCTAGGTCTCCTATTGTTGTGCACAGTCTTCGACTACCTTAACTGTAGAATCTGGAGAAGTATTTTATAAGAAAGTTGTAGTAAATTTGATAAGCTTTCCAACGGTATAAGCTCTCTCTGAATCTCGTTCCTACCTTATCCTGTCTTTTCAGAGCAGTCTATCTTCCTTAGCTTATACCTCTATTTTTGGATGCCCAAAAATCATGGATAAATTCTGGACAACAGTAGACTTCAATATCTTTCTCTGACCGTAAGAACCACCCTGATAGCTATTATGGTTTGGGAGTTATGAAAATCACAAGGCGACGCATCTGTGCTGTCAGCAACCTGGAATAGTTTCTATTGTACACAGTTTTCGACTACCTTAACTGTAGAATCTGGAGAAGTATTCTATAAGAAAGTTGTAGTAAATTTGATAAGCTTTCCAATGGTATAAGCTACAATATCATCAGATTCGTAGAACTTGAGTTATAACTGTATTTCTGCACTTCTGTTTTTCTGCTCGCGAGGAAGTGCAGGATTACTTGTTCTTGTATGTGCTCATGAATCTCTTTGGGGTGCCAGAAGGACACAATGCTAGTTATCACTCAGAAACAAATGCAAGTTATCCGTTGGTGTTCTCTAGTTGATATCTTCTTAAGGGGTTTTGACAAACTAAAGACGATGCAAGATGGAGGTTTTATACATTCTGTTTCGTCACCTGGAAGCATCAGCTATCTACATGGTTGCAAAGTCACTATCGAGCGTAGGTATCCTTTCTCAGAGTGGTAACCTGTTAGAACTATCTACAAGAATCATAAGGGTCTAAAGGAGACATTTACAAAGTTGTTTTGAGTTTGTGGCATCATCATTGGATAGGAGTTGATGAAGGAAAAGTGAAGACTTGCAGATCAACTTTATCTTTCTCCCTAGTCTCTTCGAATCTCGGGACGAGATTCCAGTTAAGTGGGGTAGAATTGTCACACCCAAAATTTCCTATTTTGGGTGTGACAATTCTACCCCACTTAACAGGAATCTCGTCCCGAGATTCGAAGAGACTAGGGAGAAAGATAAAGTTGATCTGCAAGTCAACCATAGAGATTATAACTTAGCTATTGATATCTTGGTTCCTTGTCACCTATGGGTTATGCATTTGGGTAGCTATTGCTAGTGCTTAATTATGAACAATGATCTTGTAATTTGACTAATGGATTAAGCGACCAACCTTTAATGATGATTTTATTACTGTTGAAAAGGGGGCTAGAGCAAGGGGTTATATTCTTGCTCTGGTTTCTCTCCGTAAGGACTATTCTGTACGTGATTTATCCGGGACATACAGTACAGCTGTGAGGGCAATATGGCTCTGGCTCTAGTTGTTTAAGAGACCTTTTCTAGCTTGTTAGTGGTTACCTTAAATGGCGTAAGAACGGCTTGCCACGTTGGGTGTAGGACAGCCTCTAGTCTATGAGTATAGCCAAGAAGGAATTATGCCATTTGAAAAGGGGGGTTCCTACATCTACTTGCCGAGTGAATCTAATGGCCCTAACTTGTTAGATGAACTTTTGAATGGCTTTATATGGTTTCTGATGTTTTGTGCCTTGCAAACCCACGCATTTGGAAGTCATGACTCACAGTGAAAGTGTACACCTCTGCGCAGAGTTAAAAACTGGTATACTAGCCGTGCCCACGGATACGGGCGGCCTTGGAACATTTACAGATAGATGATCACCATTGTTATATCATGCTTAATTTCTGTTGTTATTATTATGCTCATGTTAATGCTATTCATTATCCTTATTACAATTGATCATTGGTTCATTAACGGGAAGTGGATTATCTTGATGCTACCTAATTGCTAATTATATGATGATTAAAAGCTAAACGCAGTCAAACAGTGTCTAGCCTTTTGTGCCTCATGAACCCTGTGTTGTACTTGTTGAGTTCGACATGGACTCACTCTTGCTATTCCCCCCACACCTCAGTGTGTAGTGAGGTGCTGCTCAGAAGAAGGATAAAGAGGTAGTAGAGTTTCCAGAAGTCCATCAGAAGTGTTTGGCATACGGAGCCACCAGTCAGCCGTCCCTGAGAAGAATGGAGCCTGAAGTTTAGTCACCGTTCCGCGATACTCTAATGTAAGTGTTAATATAGTTATGTATACGTTATATAATAATATTGTTTCTGATATTTTTTCATTCTGGCATATGTGTGGACTTCCTGGGCACACATATGTTAGCCTGGTTTTGTTCTTTGGAAAACTGGGTGTGACACCTATAGAACTTAAACATTTACCTTCCGATCATAGATATGCTTTTCTAGATGACCATCCAGAGTCTCCTGTGATTATAAGTGATAAACTCACTTAGGGGCAAACTCTTCGCTCAATGGCTATCTTAGAGAGACATCACTTAGCTTTTGGCTACTTACTCCAATATCTTAAAGGAATTAGTTCTGCTCTTTGCATCCATCACATTCCTACAGACAAAACTATTCCACCTTCTAGAGAACCCCAACATAGACTCAATAATGCGATGAGGGAGGTTGTTAAAAAGGAAGTTTTGAAGTTGTTGCACACTGGGATTATTTATCACGTGCCACACAGTGAGTGGGTAAGCCCTATCCAAGTTGTGCCTAAAAAGGGAGGCATGACTGTTGTTAAAAACGAGAAGAATGAATTGATCCCTCAACGAACGATCACAGGATGGTGGATGTGCATAGACAATAGAAAGCTTAACAAAGCAACTAGGAAGGATCATTTTCCAATGCCTTTTATTGATGAGATGCAAGAACGGTTAGCCAATCATTCTTACTTTTGTTTCCTTGATGGATATTCAGGGTACCATCAAATCCCTATCCATCTCGATGATCAAAGCAAAACTACTTTGACATGTCCCTATGGAACCTACGCCTATCGTAGAATGTCTTTTGGGTTATGTAATGCTCCAACTTCTTTTCAAAGATGCATGATGTCTATATTTTTTGAAATGATTGAAAAAATTATGGAAGTTTTCATGGATGATTTTTCAGTGTATGGAAAAACTTTTGATGATTGTCTCGAAAACTTAGAGTTTTGCAAAGATGTGAAGAAAAGAACTTAGTCCTTAATTGGGAAAAGTGTCATTTTATGGTTAGAGAAGGAATAGTGCTAGGACATCTAGTGTCTGAAAGAGGTATAGAGGTAGATAGAGCTAAAATTGAAGTGATTGAGCATCTACCTCCGCCTGTAAATGTTAAAGGAATTAGAAGTTTTCTTGGCCATGCTGGTTTTTATCATAGATTTATAAAAGATTTTTCATTTATTGCTAGACCTCTTACTCATTTGCTAGCCAAGGATGTTCCTTTTGAATTTGATGATGAATGTTTAAGATCTTTTAAAATTTTAAAGAAAGCGCTCATCTCAGCACCAATCATTCAACCCCCTGATTGGTCTTTACCTTTTGAAATTATGTGTGATGCAAGCGATTATGTTGTGGGGGCAGTTTTGGGATAGACAAAAGACAAAAAGCATCATGCAATAGCTTATGCTAGCAAAATTTTAATAGGACCTCAACTTAATTATGCAACTACTGAAAAAGAGCTCCTTGCTGTTGTTTTTGCTATTGATAAATTTAGATCCTACTTAGTGGGAGCTAAAGTAATTGTTTACTCTGATCATGCTGCTTTAAAATATTTGCTCACTAAGAAAGATGCTAAACCTCGTTTGATATGATGGATTTTGCTACTCTAAGAATTTGAACTAGAAATAAAAGATAAGAAAGGAGTAGAAAATTCTATTGCCGATCACTTGTCTAGAATGCAGTTTGAGAATTCACAGGAATTGCCCATCGACGACTTGCTTCGGGACGACATGCTCTATGGAATCAACAGATCTGACCCCTGGTATGCAGATATTGTTAATTTTACGGATTCAGGATATGTACCACCAGGAGGGAACAAAAGGAAACTCGTCCAAGAGAGTCGTACCCACATATGGGATGAACCATACCTTTTTCGAGTATGCTTTGATGGCCTCCTCAGAAGATGTGTACCAGTTGAAGAAGGAATAACAATTATTGAGAGATGTCACTCGTCACCATATGGAGGGCATTATGGAGCATTCCGCACACATGCCAAAATTTGGCAGTGTGGATTCTTTTGGCCAACAATGTATGAAGACACAAGAGAATTCATCTGAAGATGTGGACCATGTCAGAGGCACGGCAACATCAATACAAGAGATGCCATGCCACTCACCAATAACCTTCAGGTTGAACTTTTTGATGTCTAGGGAATTGACTACATGGGACCATTCCCGCCATCAAAGAAATGTGAGTACATTCTAGTAGCGATGGACTATGTCTCCAAATGGGTCGAAGCTCTGCCATGCAAGAATGCCAACAACATCAATTCCAAAAGGATGTTTGAAGAAATAATATTCCCAAGATTTGGAGTCCCAAAGATAGTGATAAGTGATGGAGGATCACACTTCATCGACAAGCGTTTCGAGCAATACTTATCGAGACACGGAATACGTCACAAAATCGCTACTCCTTATCACCCTCAGACAAGTGGCCAGGCAGAAACATCCAACAAGCAAATCAAGAATATTCTTCAAAAGACAGTAAATGAGATGGGTACTGAATGGAAGGACAAGCTTCCTGAAGCACTCTGGGCATACCGAACAGCATACAAGACACCTATAGGGATGTCTCCATATCAGTTGTTATACGGGAAGACTTGTCATTTACCAGTGGAGCTAGAATTCAAGGCTCACTGGGCTATTAAAAGATGGAACATGGACCTTGATGCTGCCAAATTAAAGAGGAAGATGCAACTCTCAGAGCTAGATGAGTGGAGCAAAAAAGCATATCATAATTCAAACATTTATAAAGAGAGTCAAGAGATGGCATGATAAGAGGATCAAGAAGGAGTTCACCCCTAGAGATAAAGTATTACTTTTTAATTCTAAGGTGAAGCTCTTCGGACATGGAAAATTATGAAGCAAATGGGAAGGACCATATACGATGGTAAGCTCATCATGGAGCGATCACGCTACAAAACGACGAAGGTACGTTATTCAAGGTAAATGGTCAACGCCTTAAATTATTTTTAGAGCCCAATAAGGAATTAGAAGAATTAGATGTAATTAATTTCTTCCTTACTAATTAGTTGTTGGGCCTGACCTTTTAAATTTTTTTTTTTTGGGGTCCAACATATTTTTTGAAATAACAAAAATATTTTAAAAAGATTGTGAAAAAACTGGCCGGAGCCAGGCTCGAAGCCTGGGCGGCTGCCCCTAGGGTTTGGGCGGCCGCCCCACCTACTGTGCCGCCTCGCCACCGCCTTTTGCCCTCTCGATTCTTCTAGATTCCTCTCTCAGAAAAATCTATTTACATGTTCATTAGATTCATTTCTATCCTGAGAACCTTCTAGACCTCATTTAGACCCCTATATAAATAGCCCAAGACCTCTACCATTTTTATTCCATCAGATCATTCCTCTCCACCTGTGTAGAAGCTTGCTAGCTCTCCCCAAGCTCCAATGGCCAATCAAGATAGGAGAATGGTCCCCTATGGGATTGATCTCAACTACATTCCCAAAGAAAATCCAGATTCAAAAGCTCTCATCCCAGTTAGCGATGCTTTGCCTCTCGTCGCCATTTCACCAAAACCACGCAGCTATGGCCAATCCTACTTCGCTCAGCCGGTCCTTGCAGCACCCCGACGCCTCTCTTGCTCAAAGATGCATCACCAAAGGGGGCTGTCGTCAAGCTACCTGTGGGAACCAAGATCCTGCCACCAAAGCACAATGAGACACTTGTGGGTGTGAAGACCAACAAGAGTGGCAAGAATGTCTGCGCCAAGTACAGCACTGGAGAGCGCACCTACTTCAAAGGAGTCCGCACTCATCTAAGCAAAGTCAAGTTCCTCCCACCGAAGGACGCTCCTAAACGCGCCCTTGCTGCTTCCGAAGCTCCACGCAATCGTCATAAGACGGTAGCCGATCTAGAGAAAGAATTAGAGGCTCAGTGCGCAACCATCACCTCTATGGAAGCTAGCCTACGTCTTCATAGCCGTTGCATTATCCATACAAATGAAAAACTAGAGGATGTTAAGAAGGACAATAAGAAGTTAGGCAAGCGTGTTAGTGCCTTAGAGCCCCCTAAGACAAAGAAGTAGATCAAGTCAATCTAGCAGTTGATAAGGCACCTTCGAGTTAGTCACGAGCTTGCCTAGATTCTTAGTTCAATTAGTTTAATTCTTTTATTCAATTCATTTCATTCAGTCAATTGTAAACAAAGTGCCTTGTATGATACTGAAATAAAGAGTAGGTTATTATTAGATATATTTTGCCTTTGTTCTTGTCTCCACCATGTTTTGTGTAAAGGATAACAGGAAACAAGTGTGGGGGGAGGCATCCGACAATGTAACAAACATATTTCTCCGCACAAACAAAAATATTTGAGAAGATATGACACGAGGACCCTGCATGTCAAAGAGGATGACGAAATGCCACCCCAAGGGGGGTGGTCGCCCAGAGTCGGGGGCGGGGGCCTAGCCTGTGGGCCCTCCTTACTCTATCCTTCGACCACGGTCAGGTTTGCTCCCTCCACATTCCAATTTTTATATATATACTTCCTGTTACGTTTCGCATTACGGATTTCTAAATAAAACCTACTTAATTCTCAAAACAAAAAGGTAAATTATTTTAGTCATGATCTCTTTATAGACTCACACCATGATTTTTCCTAGGAGTCATGTTGTTGTTGGAAACTTAATTTATAGGGACCCAGTATCACTTAAGTCGTTGTGGAATGTGAGATAGTAGAATCATGAGAACATGATTTCTGATACTTTGTCATTTGGAGAATTTCTTTTATGAAAATATTAAAATTAATTAGCTATGTTTCTCCTCTGTGGTAAGAATAAAATGCCTGTGTAAGACCCGAATATTAAAATGCCTGTGTACATTTATAAACTAGCACATAAGCTATTTACTTTGTATTGAGTTTGGTCAACCCGTGTATGACCCTTGTTGAGAGGTGGGTCATATTCCCAAGATCAAGATCACGTACACCCACATATATCCACTGCTCCTACATTGGGAGTACGCAAAAACATGCTTTCCACCTTTTATCTGTCTACTATACTAGGAGAAGATACAAAAAGATTGTTAGGATTTTCCAAATAAATGCTCCAAGTTTGGTATTGTTTCATCATTTTTCCAAAAATTATTGTAATCCAGGAATGGGACATGAGGCTATGCAAAATAGTTATCAAAAGAAAGAGTTCTATCATTTGAAGAAAAAAAGGGAAAGAAGAAAGAGAGAATAAAGAAAGAAAAGAAAAGTCATTTGATAGCTCATGGTCCCTACCTGAGAAAGTTCCTCATTTGTCTCAATAAAGAAAAAACTTGTTCAAGGAGCAAAGTAGAATTAGGATTAGCTACTAAATATTTTCACAACATGCACATCTTGATCTAAGGGTATGACACTCCCCTCTGAGAATCCTGTTTTGACTAGGCAATACATGCAAGGTAAGTATGCTACATCCTTGAAATACCTACAAACTCCAGATAAGCTTTTGTAGAGTAGGATATTATACAAGGCATTCATTATATATGCCTCAGTGAGATCTACAAATACCACATATAGTGAGTGACTTGAGTGTACCACATGAAGGAGAAGGTAAGCTAAGTGTTTATTTCAAAAGTATGCAAAAACTCCAAGTAATAGGGTTGAAAGAAGGAAGGGGCTCTATTTCAAGCTGTTCCATTCTTCAACAGCCCAAAGCGTTATGGTAGACACTTTTAAATCCCACAGTGCAGGAATGACTAAGGAATAAATCTATTGTTGATGTTTTGTCTAGAGATTATGCCTAAGATAATCCATCCTTTTCTCGAGGACGAGTAAAAGCCTAAGTGTGGGGGAGTTTGTTGATGGTAATTAACTATCAATTTTTTACTATCAACTTAAACAAAAGAAGGCTATAAATAAATTTACCACCCTAGAGTAGGGGTTTAACTAACAGAATTTCATGAGTTTTGGTGAATATCTATTTCTGCAAGGTGCCAACTGAAAATGACCAAAGATGGTCCACATGTCAGGTTTACATGGAGAGAAAGGACCATACACCAAAAAAGTATAATCTAGAAGACTCAGGAAGCCACCCTCTGGAAGGTGGAGCCCACCTGTCACTGAGACATGGGCGGGCGCCCACACCTTCCGGGCGGCCGCCCCCTGCAGAGCCAATCAGGCTCCGTCTTGCGGATCATGCCTCCACCGCCTTTGAGGATGAATAATAATCATTGATCAAGGTCGGTTTGATCCAAGGGTTGTGGTGATTCCTAGAGGGCTATATAAGCAAGGCCCTTGGCCCCTGGATCAGAGAGTTCATAAACCCTAATTCATATTTTTCAGAGAGAATTTACCTGAGAGGGGTCCCTTGAATGGATCTTTCTCTAGGGCACATACAAGAGAGTTTAGCTTTGTAGTCTATGTGAGATTAGAGTTATTCTTCTAGATTGAGAGAGTTAGAGTGGAGGTAGAAGTTGGAGGAAGCCCGGCATGTCGGTGTCTCCTCTCTAGCCTATACCTGCGGGATCAAGTCTTCTAACCTGAGGCTTGGTTCTAGGATTCTTCGGCAATTCAACTTCTAATACTAAGTAAGTACGTTGCTATTATTGTTCTTTGGTTTACGGGTTTACTTTATTCGCTTCGCGTAGGGAATAGAGTAATCATTCATAGCGTAAGCATGGTGCTTAGGCTAGGAATACTCGTAGCTATCCCCTATCTGGCCAGATCAGTGTGTAGTAGCGTGGGACGTGACAATCCCATTGTTACCTTAGGAAACCTCCTCCCGTCAGAAGGTTTGGTAGGACCTAAGTACCCTGGTTAAGCATCCTTTGTGGTGTCTCTTTTCCAACGGTACGTCCCCCTAATACAGTAGTATCATAGCTTACCATAGGTTAGAACCAGACTGTCATAGTAGTCTTCTCTAATTGCTTATATCTTCACCACCTTGTAGTGCGGCTCAGGGGTAATAGTAAAGACTAGGTTAGTCATCGCATGCTTTCTCCTTGCGGATAAAACAAATATGATACTCTGGACTTATCTCCCAGGTGAAGTGCTCATCGATATTCATGTGCTTGCGGATTATTTCTCTTAGATTCTTTCGTGTGCGTAACCAATATCAGCAACGTAGTCGATGCTGATGCTGCAATCTTGAGCCCAAGTTCTGAACATGATGGCTGTGAAGGGCGAGCTGAGATTTGTAATGATCTGATTGGGCATGCCAAATCGGTACATGATATCTTGCATGAACTCAACTACCTTGGTAGCGTTGAATTTGATGAGTGGCTTGTACTCTATCCACTTGATGAACTTGCCGATGGCCACACAAATGTACGCAAAACCACTTGGAACGCGTTTGAGAAGTCCAACCATGTCAAGCCCCCAACATGAGAAAGGCCATGATGGAGGGATGCAGATGAGGTTGTGAGCTAGGATGTGAGCTTGCTTGGCAAAAAATTGGCAGCCTTTGCAGTGCCGAAACAACTCTTCTATGTCTTTTAGTGCTATAGGCCAGTAGTACCCAAATCTAAAAGCCTTGCCAAATAAAGTTCTAGAGGCTGCGTGGTTACCATAGCACCCGGAATGGATTTCTTAAAAGATCTTCTGTCCTTCTTAAGGTGTAATGCATTTGAGGAGAACACCAGAGGATGCGCCCCGTTAGTAAAGCCTGTCTCTGACTAAGACATAGTTCTTGCTTTTGCATGTGATCTGCTCTGCTTCTACCTTGTCCTCAGGTAACTTATGGTCTCAAATATAATAAATAAAGACTTGTGTCCATGCTGGGTTGATGACTAGCACTTGCACATCAGGAACTAAGGTATCGTTGATGTGGAAGCCTCCTGCGTGATTGAAGGGACATAGAGTTCCTAGACAAACACACCAGCCGGTACCTGTGCTCTGTCTGATCCTAACTTGGCCAAAACATCAGCTACAACATTGAGATCTCTTATGACATGATGGATTTCTAAGCCTTGAAAGTGCTTCTCAAGTTTGAGGACTTCTGCACAATAGGCGTCCATGGTTTCCTTGGTGCAGTCCCAATCTTTATTTACTTGATTGATAACCACCGAGGAATCACCATAGATGAGTAGTTGCTTGATGCTGAGTGAGACTGCTACTCGGAGGCCGTGGAGGAGGGCCTCGTACTCGGCTTCATTACTGGTAGCAAGCTAGAGTATTTGTAAGACATACTTAAGCTGCTTTCTGTCAGGAGTGATGAAGAGAACGCCAGCACCTGCGCCTCCAAGCTTGAGAGAGCCATCAAAATACATATTCCAATAGTCTAGGATGACTGTCGGAGTAGGCTGCTAGATTTTGGTCCACTCAACTATAAAATCAACCAAGACTTGAGACTTGATAGCCTTGCGAGAAGCAAACTTGATGTTGAGTGCTTTGAGTTCAACTGACCACTTGGATATTCATCCTGTTGTGTCACGGTTGCATAGGACGTCGCCAAGTGGGAAGTCAGATACCACTATGACCTTATGCTCATCAAAGTAATGGCAGAGCTTGCGAGAAGTAATCAGGAGGGCGTAGAAGAGCTTTTGCACCTGTGGGTACCTAGCCTTGGAGTCTAATAGCACTTCGCTAATGTAATAGACAGGTCATTGTACCTTATATACATGTCCTTCTTCTACCCATTCTACAATGATTGTCGTGCTAACTACCATAGTAGCTGCAATGTAGAGTAAGAGTGGTTCTCGTTTTTTGGGTGGAGTAAGTATCGGAGAGGTGGAGAGATATTCTTTGAGCTTTTGGAAGGCTTCATCTACTTCTGCTGTCCACTCAAACTTGCCTGACTTCTTCAACAATCTAGAAAAGGGCAAACCTTTCTCCCTGAGTCATGAAATAAATCGATTGAGGGCGGCCACACACCCTGTCAACTTCTGGACATCTTTGACATAATAGGGTGAGTCATCTGAGTAATTGCTTAAATCTTCTTTGTACTAGCTTCGATACCCCAATGTCTCACAAGAAAACCCAATAGTTGTCTGGATGGAACTCCAAACACACACTTAATTGGGTTAAGTTTCCCCTTGTATTCCCAGAGGTTATCAAAAGTTTCTTTTAAATTAGCGATCAGAGTAGAGGGATCCTTGGTCTTGATGACTGCATCATCCATGTAGGATTCTACATTACGGCTGATCTGTTCACTTAGGCATGCCTGGATAGCCCGTTGATAAGTAGCACCGGCATTCTTTAATCCAAAGGACATAGTTGTGTAGCAGTAGGCACCAAACAGAGTGATGAAGGATGTCTTGCTTTGATCTTCTTTCCTAAGAGCAATCTGATGGTAGCCCGAGTAATAATCAAGACAGGATAAAAGAGTCGTCTCGGCTATAGAATCTACAATATGATTGATGCAGGGTAGCCTAAAGGGATCCTTTAGGCAATGCTTGTTAAAATCTATGTAGTCGATGCACATGCGCCATTCAGTCGAATTCTTCTTTTGAAGAGTATGGGGCTAGCCAGCAATCAGGGTGCAAGATTTCTCTGATAAACCTGGCTGCCAATAGCTTAGTGATTTCCTTTTTGATTGTTGCCTTCTTGTCTAGTGAGAACTGTCGTAAGCATTGCTTGACTGGTTTTGAGCTAGGATTTAGCTCTAATTTGTGCTTAGCCAACTCTCTTGGGGCACCTGGCACATGTTGGCTGGCTTCCAAGCGAAGATATTTTTGTTGTCCCTGAGAAAGTTGGTGAGTGTGAGTTCCTATTCTTTTGGGAGGTGGGCACTGAAGAGTGCCGTCTTGGTAGGATCATCGGTACCCAAGTTGATCTTGATGATATCCGAGTCAAAGGTGGTGTAATGATACTTGCCTTCTTAGTCGGTATCTCCATGTCTTCAGGCTTAGTCTGTTGTGCAAGGTTGGCAATCTCCTGTGCTTCAAAGGCTTGTTGCGCCTTGGCTGTGATCTAGATGGCTTTCGTGTCATAGTCATGAGAGCGCTTTAAGTCACCCCGGAAGGAGAGTACACCATTAGGACCTGACATCTTGAGCAAAAGGTATGGGTAATGGGGAATGGCCATGAATTTGGCTAGAGCAGGTCATCCAAAGATAGCATGGTAAGGTCATTCAAAATCTGCCGACTCAAACTTGATGAACTCCATTCGGAAATTGTTTGGGGTGCCAAACGTAACCGGGAGCATGATCTGTCCGAGTGGCATGGCAGCTTTGCCAGGTACTATCCCGTAGAAAGGGGCGTTTGTTGGAGTAAGTAGGCTGGTGAAATCCAAGCCTATTTTTTCAATGTATCTACAAATATCATGTTCAACCCTGTGCCACCATCGATCAGGACCTTGGGGACTGTCATGCCAGCTATCATTGGACCTAGGACGAGTGGGTAATGGCCGATGTTAGACACATTAGTCCATTGATCTTTTCTAGAGAATTGGATTGGGTACTCGGACCAGTTGAGGTACTTAGGTGTGGTGGGTTCCCCTGCCAAGATGTCACAAAGTGCCAACTTCCTAGTGCGCTTATGTGACAAGGATGGGACTCCTGCGAAGATTACTGCAATGGCACCTTTAGGCTACTAGAAGCCTAGATCAGGGTCATCGTCACCATCCTTATTGTTATCGGCCTTCCCTTGCCCTTGTTGCTCTTGGTGTAAAACCCCAACTCTTGGAGTTGTCTGCACTTGGCCGCCGTGTGCTTAGCGTTCTTATGGAAAGGGCAGGGTAAATTCTTAAGGTCTTCATAAACTTCTTATTGTTCTTGTTAGATTTCTTGGACCTGTCCATAGAAGCAAGGGTGTTATCAGGTCCTCATTTTCTGTTGGACTGTCCACCCTGATTGCCCCTAGGGTCATAGTTTCTATTGTCCTACTGACCGCGTGGGAATTGCTCGTGAGTACACTCTTCAGATGCCATCATCTTATGCACAGTGCACTTGAAGCCTTCAGCAATCTCTAGGTTATCATCATAGAACTTTTCAAACTACCACTTGTACTTAATCCCATTGGAGAAGTGCTCAATCACCTCTTTGTCTGTAATATCATAGACCTGGGCTCTTAACTCTACAAAGCGGTGGTAGTATTCTTGGAAGGTTTCATCTGGCCTCTGTTTGCATGTTCTGAGCTCTACCCAAGTGCTTGGATGAGTGAGGACGCCACAAAAAATTTCATAGAACTTACGCTAAAGTTGTTCCCAAGTATCAATGGAGTTGGGTTGTAGCTTGTCAAACTAGGTGTGTGGCATAGTCTCAAGTGCCATAGGAAAATATAGAACTTTGATGTCATCATCGCCACCAGCTAATTCAATGGACTAAGAGTAGATGCGCAACCACTGATTGGGCTCTATCTTTCTGTCATTCTTGGAATGGTTGGACAGGTTGAACTTGTAGGGAAGCCGAATAGAACGGAGTCTATCCAAGAAACATGGGAATCTATCAGGGGAGAAGCCGGCTTCTCTGTACTCAGACTCGCCTCTGCCCTCCTTGTTGTTGTAATGGTACCCTTGATGACGATAAGTAGACTGTGTGGCATCCTGATTCCTGCTCTGGTTACCCTGAGGCCCTAGACGTGAGTGGGCTAGTACTTGTTGCGCATTTCCCTATCGAGAGTTGGCATGAGGATCTGGCCCTCGAAAAGGGTTGGGAGCGGCAGATGCCCCCCTTGCTGCTTGCATCTCTAGGGCTGTGGATTCTAGGATGACCTTGAGATGTCGTTGATCATTGGTTGGGTTCTCAATAGCAGCTACTATTGGTGGTTCTTAACTCACACTTTATACCGCCAACACTTGTATAAAAATCACTAAAAACAACAACACAAAACCTAGAAATAGGACTTACAACTCACAAGTTCCACTAGTTTTGGTGAATTATCTTTTTACAAGATGACTTACATGAAAAGCATGGAAATATGATAAGAATACACAATCATGCAAAGCGCATTTCCATCCTACACATAGCAAAGGAACCAAGAGAAAGCCCACTCAACCAAAGAGACTGGGCCAAGCACCTACGTGGCTGAAGTTAAGAAGTCAACAGAAGGTCACCCACGAAAGATGGGGCCCAAAGGCCCACAGTAGGGGTACGGCCGCACCCCTAGTGAGCCCATCCGATTGGAACACCACTGCAGACGTTATCTAGAAGCCCAAGGGAGAGCGCAGATCGAGGATCACCACATTTGGCCCCAGTGGGGGTGCGGCCGCACCACAAGTGGCTCCATTCGGGCCCAAACTTCATGGGCCGCCTCACACCACCTCTCTTTGGTCGGTTCAGGTGGGGATGGCAGTAAATTTAATGCCAAGGAGGCAGTTTGATCCTTCCATATGGGAATGGGCAATATTCCAAAGACCCTCCTCCTCTCCACCTATAAAAGGAGGCTCCCCTCTCCTCATTTCAACAACACACAAGACAATAGAAGAACACAAGAGCAAGAGAAGAGCTAGACCACTCATGGGCTTAGGCCCTAGCTAGCTCTAGTAAAGTTAGTTGGGAGAGTTCGGGGAAGAAGTGATAGGCTTGTCAGTAACCTTCCCCCGCTTGTACCTCGGCGAACACAAGCTTTGTACCTCGACGGGTATTTTAGTAAGTGTTTGTGGTTCTTTTGGTTATAAAATCTTTGAGTAGTAAAGCTATACTTTTACTTGTTTACGGGTTCGTTGTCCGTCCCCATGGTAGATGCTCTAGTAGAGGACTCCTGATAAAGACAGATATTTCTGCTAGCTAACAATATAGTAGTAGTCGATAGCGTAGACGTGGTGTCTTGACTAGATGCTACCTTTGTTTGCCTCAGATCCCCCAGTTGAGGGGTAGGTGACTGGTGGTGTAGCCCGGTCCATCCTTCGTAATCCCCCATGTTCGAATACGGCATAGAGCCGTATGTCGGTATCGCCTGGTAGACCAGGTGCGCTCCGGTGCCCGAAGTAAGCAAGTGAAAGTAGAGTTTATCTATCCATAGGCCCTAAACCATAGGAATCCATCTCACCCTCATTAGCTATCCTTGTGTTGTCCTTGGACTAATTAGCTAGAAGAAATACCTCCGTTCCCTATGGAAAATACGATACCCTGAATAGTTCCAGATGTGTGTGGAGGCTGGGTTGCCACCTGTTAGTGTATTTAGATGCACACAGATTAATCCGTAAGCGTACAGATACCGCTGTAGCTTTCACCCAAAAGTATTTCAAGTATCGTATCCACAGGAAAACGTGTGAGATTGACTATAGTCTAACTTAACTACAGGTAGCAACAAAGTTAAAGATAAACAGAAGCATAGAGAGGACTACTAAGGCTCTCTAATTCTGACTTGGGTAAGCTATGTCTTGTACTGTTCAACTAGAGATATTACTAAGAAAAGACACCAACAGAGGATGTTTCCCGTAGTAACCAGGTCCTACTTGGCCTACAGACGGTAGGTAGACTATAAAGGACTCAAGGAGGCTATATAGTCACCCTCGCGATCTATCACCGGTCCGGAATGCAGGGTGTATTTACAATTAACCCAAGTCTAAGTACCATGCTTACACTTACGATTAATACTTTAACCTAGAGCATCTATAGATTAAAGCACTTAAAAGAGAGTCACGAACCTGATGAACAATATAAACACGATACTTACTTGAATTAGAAGTTGATTCCCAAAGAAATCTCAGAAGCAAGCTCAAGTAGAACTTGACTCCACCAAGGTACAAGCCATAGAGAGCACCGACAGACCGACACTTCCTCTAAGCTCTTTCCTCAGTCTCTATCTCACTATTTCTATTTACAAAACTAGATCCTAACTTGGAGGACTAATCTTCTCTTGATTGTTGGCTCTAATCCTGATGATGAGGATATGAATTAGGGTTTCAAGATGGCTCTGCTGGAGGAGGTACAAGGGCGTATATATAAGGGGGCAACGTTAAATCCAGACCCTCGGATCAAACCGACCTTGAGCAACGTCATAGATTTGATCTTTAAGGCGGTGGAGAATCGAAGTAGCGAGGAGAAGCTAACACGCGGCCACAGGCCAGCCGGCCCCACATGTCAGTCGCTCAGGCTAAGTCGCGGTGGTTTATCTTTTGGAGTGTTCTAGAGTCTTCCCAAGTCGGTTCTATCTCGATTGAACGTGATTTGCTTTGACGAATAGATCCTCCTTGACGGTTATCTGATTAAATCTCCTGCAGTCATAAAATCACCAAAACGTGTGGAACTCATTAGTTTTAAACATTATACCTATGTTTGGTGATTGAATTAAGTATATATGTAGAATATGTTGATAGTTTATGATTGATGTTAACGACAATCATCACCGCCTCCCAACCTCTCCTCTATTGGAGCCACCAACGCCCTATGCAAGAATGCTACTATTCTTTGCAGAGAGTTGGGGTTGGCCCTTCCATGTGCCCAGCCATTTGGTACTGTTTCTGCTTTTCAGGTTCCTATTTTTTAGCTAGATGGAAATGCGGAATTGGCAAAGTTACTCTTGGTATTTAGGTAGACCACCGATTGTCGTCGATGTCAGTCCTCAAATTTAATATCAAGAGAAGTAGTGCCAGCCTCTTGAGTCGGGTGAAGCTCGTACAAGATCTATGACTTAAGATCTCAAATCCTTACAAACACAGGCCCATCAGACAGTCGAGGGGAGCGCCGATTATGCTATCGGAGTGCAACAAGGAGGATACCTGATGTTGTAACACCCTAAAATTTGCTTCTTTGGAAATAGAGCTAAAATGAGTTAATTTTAAATTTTTGTGCTCATGAAAACATAGGGAAATAATATTTTTCACTAAATTGAAATTTATCATAAGATTTAGCAACTTGTTGATGCATTCATGCTGATGCATTTGTGTTTTTGTATTGCTTGGTTTTGACCAAAGATCAAAATGAATTTAAGTTGTTCTTTCAAAATGCGTTTAGGTCGATTTTCCTTCTCCGATATACATATATTATTTTTATACAATCAAATTCCTTGTTTCTCATCTGTCAATCAACCTCTACTCACTTCTCAGGAATTTTTCCGACTTTTTCTGTAGCTTGTTTCCACTTGTCTGTGAGCATAATCTAATTTTTAGATGCTCCAAAATTACCTTTTAGTGAGCTCCAAATACTTTATTTGGGTTCCTCATGTTCCATAATGTCTCTAGAAATTTTTCCCGAATTTTCGGAGCTTTCGGAGTATTTTTCACGGCTTAAATAATAATTCTAGACTTTTTTGGAATTATTTTATCCATGAAAATAATTAATTCCGAAAATAAATAAATATCTCATTTTCCCCGACGCTCAAAACCCATGTGCAATAATTCTAATAAAACTCAAAGGCCCATACATTTATTTACTAATGGGCTTAAATAATTACTTAGGCCTATTAGCGGAGGTGGATGGTGCAACATCAATTAACAATATATCGCTAGTTGACATGGAGGTGGAGAGTTTTCCTCCCTATATATACGTACCTACCCCATGGGCAATGCATACCAAAAACTACCGTAGAGGGGCCCCTAGTTTGGGAAATCTCTCGTGTAGTAAATTATATTTTCTCCTCCTTCTCTTGTCGCCGTTCGACGAAGCCACCAGACGTTCTACTCTAAGAAGAAGAGGTATTTACTTAAATTCCACTGTCTAGATCACATTAAAAACCAGATTTTGATTTATTTTCGAAACTAGGTATTTACAAAACTGTCACTATCTTGTTTAGGCCATATCTTCTACGTTTTAACTTCGATTTGACCCGTTCAAATTGCGTTAGGTTCGTATTTGCGAACTCCACACGTTGGTAGTACTGTACAGTAGGTTTGGAAAATTTAATTTTCGAGTTTATATTAAAGTAATTATTTATCTATAGGAAATCTTAGAAAATTCATAACTTTCACGTTTTAAATCCAAATTTCGTGATCTTTACGCCTGTGTGTTCGTAGCAATGCGTAGAACATCTTTAAAACCTTTTCACATATTGTTTCATATGTTTGGTGTACTGTTCTAATTATTATTTATTGTTTACTTCGTGTATGATTGCTCGATGTGTGTGTGGTGATTTATTGATCAAGTCGAGTCGGTGAGATTTATGTGGAGATTCAAGAAGCTAGTAATTGAAGATTTGGATCAGAGAAAGGATCTCAATTTAAGGCAAGTATAGCATGGGATCATCCTTGTTTCCTATTCACCTTTAATATACTTAATTCATGTGCATGTGTCTACCTTGTTACCATTAAGGATATCCTAGTTTTTGTATCTTGTACCTTGACACCCATGGGACATTGCATTGGGTAGTATTTATGCTAGTGCTCAAGATAAATAACCATGATCTGTAACTTGACTAATGATATATGCAATAAACGTTTAAATGATGCTTTAAAGCAATATGGCTCAAGAGGGCTAAAGCATATTTGGTTGTTTTTATGGTGCTCTAGTTTCTCTCCATAAGGACTTATCTGTAAGCGAACATCCGGGATTTACAGTACAACTGTGAGGGCTATATGGCTCTGGCTTTAGCTCAGTATGAGGACCTTTTCTAGCTTGTTAGAGGTTACCCTTGTGGCGCAAATGGGGTAAAGCAGACTATGGATCCCTGCGTGGTGTATCACACGGACTGACTTCTGAAACCTAGCGGCCCTAACTTGTTAGACGAACCTTTGAAAGGCTTCATAGTATTTCCCTGCCTGCTCACCTTGGAAGTGTTTTGGGAGTCGCGATCCTAGGCATATGGGTAATCATGACTCACAGTGAAAGTGTACAACCTCTGCACAGTGTAAAACTGTTATAACAGCCGTGCTCACGGTCACGAGTGGCCTTAGACCCTTACGGAATAGATGATCACTGATGACTATAAATGTGTTTTTGCTATTCATTATTCATATTTACATTGATCATATGTTTATTGTGGGATTAATGCAAACCTGATGTTACTCATATGATAAAACTGTGATAATTAAAAGCTAAATGCAGTAAACCAGTGTCTATCCTTTTGAGCCTCATGAACCCTGTGTTATACTTGTTGAGTTCGACATGGACTCACTCTTGCTATTTCCACCACACTCCAGTGTGTAGTAAGGTGCTACTTAGAAGAAGGATGAAGGTATAGTGGAGTTTTCAGAAGTCTTTCAGAAGTGCTTGGCATATGGAGCCACCAGTCAGCCGTCCCTGAGAAGATTGGAGCCTGAAGTTTAGTCACCGTTCCGCGATACTCTGATGTAAGTGTTAATATAGCTATGTATACATTATATAATAACATTGTTTCTGATACTTTTTCATTCTGGCATATGTGTGGACTTCCTGGGCACACATATGATTAGCCTGGTTTTGTTCTTTAGAAAACCGGGTATGACAGAGTGGTATCAGAGCAATGCTGACTGTAGGACGTAAGCCTAGTTAGAACTGGACGTTTAGCATGTTTCCATTTTGCCTATTTCTTGCTTTCTCTTTAACTTTGTTATTTTCTCAAAGTTATGCTTAATTCTATCCCCGTTCTATTATAAAAACCTTGTCTCTATTTTTGAACCTTTTCTCCTTGTCTATTAGACGGCTCGTGACGAGAAGACTTTGGACTTCAGAGGTTAAGAGGACTGAATTGTGTCGCTCTTGCTCACTTTTGACAAGAAGCCATTAGCAATGCAAAATCAAATATTAGAAGAAATGGTTCAACATGGAAATTCTCAACAATGCTCATCTCAAGGTCAGACCAACATATCCAAGGGGCCAGAAAAGATACAAGTAGCAGAAGCTTGGAAGAATATGAAATCCAATAAAGATGTTGATAGTAAGGCACTTGGAGAGCAGGAACAATGTCACTGCTGTAAGCATTATGGTTTTCCCTATCTTCAAAATGAGTCTAATAAGGGGAAAGTCAAGTTGGATCCAAATTTTACGATCAACATGGACAAGAAGAGAAAGGCAATCTCATTAGAACCACTTGTGGAAAGCAATCAACAATCGAGTTATACTACATTGTCACATGCAGCCCTGATCCCCTGTCAAACAAATCCAAACCCTAAAGAGTTAGAAGCCCCTCCCGCTAAAACTACTCCCCATGAAGTAGTCATAGATGGGTGGATAATTACCTATAAGGAGTATCAACCCCGAAAGGCCAAACAAGCTAGGAAATAAGCCAAAGGGACGAAGGTGAACTTTTATGGCCAGCAAGATAGCAGCATACCAAACAACAGTTCCGTGGAGTATGACATCACAAAAGATCCAGCTAAGAGATAGTGTTATCATTGCCAGCAGGAAGGACATTATGTCAAATCTTGCCCGCAGAAGAATCAACAACAGCAAGACCCAGGACAGGATGTCCAAAAGGATCATGTGCAGGGAAATAAATTAAAGAGAAATTACATCCATGGAAGGTTGAAACATGTGGATATTTCCACCATTCCTGGAGCTAAGGAGGTCGTGTTTGGATCAATTCCAGTAAGTTCAGGAAACGCCAAGGTTTTGTTTGACCTTAGTGCCTCACATTCGTTCATATCTAGACAATATGTAAAAGATCATAACATACTTATGCTTCCAAGGGGGAAAACAGTTATGGTTGAAACTCCAAGAGGTAAAATAAAGGCAGACCGCGTATGCCCAAAAGTTAGTCTTGACATAAAGGGGGTAAATTTTAAGGCAAACCTCATTATTTTAGAATTAATGGGCATTGATGTTATCCTGGGAATAGACTGGTTATCTACTTGTAAAGGAGTGATTGAGTATGCCCAACGTTCAGTGTTTCTAACTACACTTTCAGGAGAAAGGATTGAGTATGAGGGTATTAAATCTATACCTGAGGGATACCAGGTTGACCCATCTTAAGGTATGAGTTATAAGAATGGTAAAGAGGGATGCAGAGATTCAGATGTCAATATAGAGGACTCAGGAATGTAAGAGACTCTATCTACTCCAGATGCTGCTGCAATCACACCATGATTAAGAAATAGGAGTTATGTCCCGTGTAATAAAACCGTTAGTAGCCAAGTTGAGTCGTCTTAATGTGTGGCTTATGAACTTTTAAGTGTTTAGTTGCTTTGTGCTTATGTTTATGCTTGAGTTGGAATTTTAGAATGAGTGGAATGATCTCGTGGGTTTTGTCCATGATTTCATTTAGTTTATATGTATAAGGTATAAGGATTAATGAAATAAATAGCTGGGTTTTGGTTATCTCCTGCTTTCTATATCTTGTCTTTCGGAGCAGCATGTCTTTATCAACTTATATCTCTGTTCTTGAAAGACCAAAAATCATGAGAAAATTCTGGACAAGAGTAGACTTCAATATCTTTCTCTAAATGCAAGAACCATCTCCAAAGCTGTTTTGGTTTGGGAGATACAAAAAATCATAAGGCAATGTATCTGTGCTGTCATAAACCTGGAGCAGTTTCTGATATGTACTATTTTCGACCAAGTTAACTACAGAATCTGTAAGTATGTTCTATAAGAAAGTTGTAGAGAATTTTATAAGCTTTCTATCGGTGTAAACTACAGCTTCATTGGATTAACAGAATGAGAGTTACAGCTGTTTTACTGCACTGCTGATTTACTGCTCGCGAGAAATTTCAGATTTCTTGTTCTTACCCGTACACAAGAGTATCATTGGGATGTCAGAACACTTTTTAGCTCATCTAGAAAAGGGTTCAAGCTACCCTATTTAGTGTCTCTTATTTTAAGGGGGTAACCAATGTAAAGAAGGTTTATTAAGTTTGAACTCTTTATTTGGAAGTATTGGTTAGTCTCCATGATTGAGTCGTCACTCTCAAGCAAAAATGTCCTGTGTACAAGGTTGACAATTTTGGATCCATGGAGACGAGAGTTGTCCCTTTAGATAGCTCATGATCATCTATACTTGTTCGTGTTGCTGATGTTGGTCACTTGATGACAGGAAGTGTAGTGTCTCATGACTCAGGAGCCCTATATGACGTCTCGCACTAATATGTGGAAAAAGACTGATGTTTCTGCCATTGAAGAATGTTATGGGTATGATGAAGCTAAGCACTATCAAAACAACAATGTTGAAGAGCAAGTTGGGAGTGAACTAAGTCAGAATCCACAACAACGAAAGCGAAAAAGGAAAGCCCATAAGAAGCCTGTTCAAGGAAGCAAAGCGCAGCAAAACTATGTCAATGGAAGACTGGGCAATGTGGATATGGATAAAATTCATGGAGTTACCAAAGTAGTGGGAGGTTATATTCAAGTAAGCTCAGTACAAGTTTTGGCTTTATTTGACCCTAGTGCTTCGCATTCTTTCATTTCCACCGACATGGTAGAGACGTGCAAGATGGTGAAGTGTCCAATGAGGAGGCCTTTGCTAGTTCAAACCCCAGTGGGAGAAATGTAGGTAGATCAGATATGCCCAAATGTCTGTCTTGTCATAAACAAGGAAAACTTCACCGCAACACTCATTGTGTTTGAGTCACTTAAAATTCACGTGGTTCTTGGTAATGGATGACTCTGTGCACACAAAGGAGTGATTCATGGTACTCGGTGCACAATGCTCTTAACAACACCGACAGGGAAAAGAATTGAGTATCAAGGTGGTCGACTTTTACCTGAGGGAGACGAAAATGATCAATTAGAAGATAGGTACACCAAGGATAGCAAAGTGGACCATGAGTTTACAGAAGTCATAGCAGAGGAACAAATAACTTTGGAGGAGCTCAATAGGTGAGATGATCATGTTTAGGCAGATTAGTCAGTCGGGATATGAGAAACTGTCTCATGACTCTAAACGAAAGAGTAATTTGAAAAATGAGGATCGAATAAAGACGAAGTGTCATTATCTCTTTTATCATCCTCTTCCGAATCTCGGGACGAGATTCATCTTAAGGGGGTAGAATTATAACACCCTAAAATTTGCTTCTTTGGAAATAGAGCTAAAATGAGTTAATTTTAAATTTTTGTGCTCATGAAAACATAGGGAAATAATATTTTTCACTAAATTGAAATTTATCATAAGGTTTAGCAACTTGTTGATGCATTCATGCTGATGCATTTGTGTTTTTGTATTGCTTGGTTTTGACCAAAGATCAAAATGAATTTAAGTTGTTCTTTCAAAATGCATTTAGGTCGATTTTCCTTCTCCGATATACATATATTATTTTTATACAATCAAATTCCTTGTTTCTCATCTGTCAATCAACCTCTACTCACTTCTCAGGAATTTTTTCAACTTTTTCTGTAGCTTGTTTCCACTTGTCTGTGAGCATAATCTAATTTTTAGATGCTCCAAAATTACCTTTTAGTGAGCTCCAAATACTTTATTTGGGTTCCTCATGTTCCATAATGTCTTTGGAAATTTTTCCCGAATTTTCGGAGCTTTCGGAGTATTTTTCACGGTTTAAATAATAATTCTGGACTTTTTTGAAATTATTTTATCCATGAAAATAATTAATTCCAAAAATAAATAAATATCTCATTTTCCCCAACGCTCAAAACCTATGTGCAATAATCCTAATAAAACTCAAAGGCCCATACATTTATTTACTAATGGGCTTAAATAATTACTTAGGCCTATTAGCGGAGGTGGATGGTGCAACGTCAATTAGCACCATATCGCTAGTTGACATGGAGGTGGAGAGTTTTCCTCCCTATATATACGTACCTACCCCATGGGCAATACACACCAAAAACTACCGTAGAGGAGCCCCTAGTTTGGGAAATCTCTCGTGTAGTAAATTATATTTTCTCCTCCTTCTCTTGTCGCCGTTCGACGAAGCCACCAGACGTTCTACTCCAAGAAGAAGAGGTATTTACTTAAATTCCACCGTCTAGATCACATTAAAAACCAGATTTTGATTTATTTTCGAAACTAGGTATTTACAAAACTGCCACTATCTTGTTTAGGCCATATCTTCTACGTTTTAACTTCGATTTGACCCGTTCAAATTGCGTTAGGTTCGTATTTGCGAGCTCTACACGTTGGTAGTACTGTACAGTAGGTTTGGAAATTTTAATTTTCGAGTTTATATTAAAGTAATTATTTATCTATAGAAAATCTTAGAAAATTCATAACTTTCACGTTTTAAATCCGAATTTCGTGATCTTTACGCCTGTGTGTTCGTAGCAATGCGTAGAACATCTTTAAAACCTTTTTACATATTGTTTTATATGTTTGGTGTACTGTTCTAATTATTATTTATTGTTTGCTTCGTATATGATTGCTCGATGTGTGTGTGGTGATTTATTGATCAAGTCGAGTCGGTGAGATTTATGTGGAGATTCAAGAAGCTATTAATTGAAGATTTGGATCAGAGAAAGGATCTCAATTTAAGGCAAGTATAGCATGGGATCATCCTTGTTTCCTATTCACCTTTAATATACTTAATTCATGTGCATGTGTCTACCTTGTTACCACTAAGGATATCCTAGTTTTTGTATCTTGTACTTTGACACCCATGGGACATTGCATTGGGTAGTATTTATGCTAGTGCTCAAGATAAATAACCATGATCTGTAACTTGGCTAATGATATATGCAATAAACGTTAAAATGATGCTTTAAAGCAATATGGCTCAAGAGGGCTAGAGCATATTTGGTTGTTTTTATGGTGCTCTAGTTTCTCTCCATAAGGACTTATCTGTAAGCGAACATCCGGGATTTACAGTACAACTATGAGGGCTATATGGCTCTGGCTTTAGCTCAGTATGAGGATCTTTTCTAGCTTGTTAGAGGTTACCCTTATGGCGCAAATGGGGTAAAGCAGACTGTGGATCCCTGCGTGGTGTATCACACGGACTGACTTCTGAAATCTAGCAGCCCTAACTTGTTAGACGAACCTTTGAAAGGCTTCATAGTGTTTCCCTGCCTGCTCACCTTGAAAGTGTTTTGGGAGTCGCGATCCCGGGCATATGGGTAATCATGACTCACAGTGAAAGTGTACAACCTCTGCAGAGTGTAAAACTGTTATAACAGCCGTGCTCACGGTCACGAGTGGCCTTAGACCCTTACAGAATAGATGATCATTGATGACTATAAATGTGTTTTTGCTGTTCATTATTCATATTTACATTGATCATATGTTTATTATGGGATTAATGCAAACCTGATGTTACTCATATGATAAAACTGTGATAATTAAAAGCTAAATGCAGTAAACCCGTGTCTATACTTTTGAGCCTCATGAACCCTGTGTTATACTTGTTGAGTTCGACATGGACTCACTCTTGCTATTTTCACCACACTCCAGTGTGTAGTAAGGTGCTACTTAGAAGAAGGATGAAGGTGTAGTAGAGTTTTCAGAAGTCTTTCAGAAGTGCTTGGCATATGGAGCCACCAGTCAGCCGTCCCTGAGAAGATTGGAGCCTGAAGTTTAGTCACCGTTCCACGATACTCTGATGTAAGTGTTAATATAGCTATGTATACGTTATATAATAACATTGTTTCTGATACTTTTTCATTCCGGCATATGTGTGGACACATATGATTAGCCTGGTTTTATTCTTTAGAAAACCGGGTGTGACAGATGTCTCCGTCGTGGCCATGTCTCTGTCATGGTCCGGCAGCCCCGATAGGGTCATCAACACCTGTGTTTTCTCCAGCTAAAAAATAGATCTCCATCAAGAGCGACAGAAGCCCAAGAGGATCAGCTTTTTAATATGAGTCATTCGGTTGACTCTTTTCTAATGGCTAGGGAGCTACACCTCTATTCTTTGGGATGTACAATCCCAAAACTTTGTACTCCGTTCTAATCGTTATAATATATGGGGGTATTTATTGTTGTAAAAAAACAATTTATGAAGGCGGTCGCTAGATGTGTCCGCCTCCGTAATTTTTGGGTCTACGTCGCAAAATTATTTTTGCAGTAGTTCATTTTGGCTAAACAGTAGAGGAACAAAGTTGTTTGGGGGTGAGAAGCTGAAACCGCAAAAAGTGACTCTTTCTCGGGTGTTCTGGCTCCTTTATAGGAGTAATGAAGGAGAAATCGTGCCAAACATGCCCTAGATGATGATTTGGCGCTTAGGTTTTATGCTTTATTCTGAAGGGCTGCTCCCTAAATACCCTTCCGGATGAGCCGAAGTCATTTTCAGTCTTTTTTTAATAGAAAAATGTTCAATTAACTTCTACTGAATCATTTTATAGATATTTTAGAGCCGAGAGGAACGTTACCAAATACAGTGACGCTGGAATCAAACAGCCTGTTCGCTTGTCAGTTTCAACGTTTATCAACCAACCATTTAACGAATCCGCGTCCATCCAGCCAGCCAGAAACCAACAGGATGAATCCGGCGAACAGGGTGAAAATATCAACACCCTCACGATGTCACCGTATTTCGAAGTGGACACCGGCCTACCGCCCACCACCGTCCCGTACTCCCGTCGCATCCGATGGACTGGTCAACCCTCCCCGACGACGTGGTTCGCCTCGTCTCCGGCCGCCTCCACGATCCGCTCGACTTCCTACGCCTCCGCGCCGTCTGCCGTGCTTGGCGCTCTGCCGCCGCCTTCCCTCCTCCCTTCCTCCCCTGGCTTCTCGCCTGCCCCTGCACCGCCCATCCCAGTGACCCCACCGCCGCAGCCCTCTCCTTCTTCTCTCTCGCGTCTGGCGCCGTCCGCTCCGTGGTCGCCCCCTCGTCCTCCCACCGCCTCCTCGGCCCAACCCGCTCCCATCTCCTCCTCTCTGATAATCCCCGCCTCCTCCTCCTCAACCCCCTCACCGGCGCTCGGCTCCCCCTCCCTGACTCTCCCTTCCCCGCTTCCAGCCCCGTCATCCAAGGCTACCTCGTCCCCACCGCCGACCACTCCCCGGCGCCGGTGGTTCTTTACAACGCCAAGAAGCTCTACTTCCATTTCTGCCTCCCGGACCCGGCCAGGGGTGGACCTACAGGCCTCGGAGATGGTGATGGTTGGGCGGAGCTGCCGGTGCCAGGCCTTGTCGCAGAGAACATGTACCACAACGGGAAGCTGTACGTGTGCGATGATCAAGGCCACGTCACGGTCTTTGACGCGGCCACGTTGGCCGTGCTCGGGGCTGTGCCGCCGCCTCTGCCACAAGTCGCCCCGCCACGCAGGGATGCCTTCGACTGCACTGCCCTGGTGCCATCTGGAGACGAGTTGCTCTGCGTGATCCGGCACTTCAGGAAGGATGGGCGTGGGGAGTTACTGGAGGATTGCGGCAGTTTGAAGGTTTACCGGTTGGATATGGAAATTGGACAGGGGCATGATCAGTTGACACAATTCCCGCGGTGGGTTCAGATGAGGAGCATTGGTGATCGTATGCTATTTATTGGTCTGTTCCAGGGGTTCTCATTCAATGCCTCGGATTTCCACGGATTTAAGGGGGATTGCATCTATTTCTTCAAGTTGGAGAGGGACAAGAGGTCTTCCATCTACAGGTTTAGCATGGAAGATGGCCACATTGAGGAGCTGCCTGGCCCATGGATGCATGCTTGCACTTGGTTTGTGCCGAGCTTGTCTTAGCACTTGCTATGGACAAGCGGGGTAAGCTTCCATTGCTTGTACATTGCGGTTGTAGGCTGTTTGGTTAAGATATTAGTGTTGATTCTGAGATCATTGTTCATGCATTCTCCTGCTGCATACAATTATCTAGTGAAGCACATATTATCAGAAATAGATGTGTAGAGTGATAGTCTGTGAATATGAATCAAAAGTTTTGATAACTTATTGATTAGTCATGTACATTTCAAATAAGGTTAGGAAATTTCTCTTGGATCTCAGTTCGTCAAGTATTGTAACAAATTAAATGTACTTAAGCACAAGAAACTATGCCTCCATCCAGCTGCATATAAAACTTGCAGTTATTGTTACCATATATTCTTTCACATTTCCATAACTTATCTGCTGACATGGTAAACGTCAACACTGTACTTGAAGAGGAAAGAATGCAATGTGCCTATGCTCTGTGGACAGTACTTGCATGCACACATACTCTGAATAAGCTACACTGTGCTAATTGTCTCCATTCTCTTCAGTGGTACAGAAATAATATAGTACTGTGGAGTTTTCATATAACTACAATTCTTTCTGAATAGTGAACTATCCTTGATTCCGACCTTTTAATATTGAAGTAAAGTTACTAAATTCACCTTCCTAGAATCCTTTCCATACAGTACAAATCTTATTAATAAGAGAAACAATGTAGTTCAGACTTATGGGTGTTATTTCTCAGAATAAAAGTGCAGATATGGATGCCATATCTGTAATTACCTTGCTCTTACTATCGAACTGTGGTAATACCACCAGTACTTCAGTTTTATTTTCTGCATGTGAAAGGAATTCTAACTGAATAGACCTTCCTACTCACATATGAAATGAGAAACTGTCATTAATGAGCTATTGGTTTTTTACGGTTTTTGGGAAATATGAATATTTTCCCTCTAGTTTAAATATAAAAAAAAATTTATGTGCTTTTGCTAAATTTTTTGTGATGTTCAAATATTCTTAAATGGTTGCAATACTTTGGCTCCTTAGCTCCTGCAGATACATGGCAGCCTTAAACTAGTACTGTATGAAGCATGCCAATGACAAATAGTTTGCTAATCCTTATTCATCTTTCTGTGGAGATTTTTGCAAATCTGCCATAGCATATTGTATTAGTTAGCATTTCGTCTGTCCAAAGTTCTACATGTCCTAGTGAACTATAGAAATCTGTTCATCATCTAATAAAATCATCAAACGGAAGATTAGACAGCTAAAAAATCAGTGGAGTGGCAGAGAAATGCAGGAACATTTTATGCATTTATCTGGATGCTGGAGCTGGCACATGCAGATTTAACAGTGGAGACCTCCAGACTGAAGTTGATTGAAGATCAGTGTGATGAGGCCTTTGTCGAACAGTCAACACAGCAGTTGTATTCATGGCTGATGATGAAAAGGGACGCATGATATTTATGACATGGAGAGCCCTAAATGGCTAAATCATCATTCCTCCATGACAGAAGTGTAAGCTCTGGCCTACAAGGAGGCTTAGCATGCACACGCCCCATTGTTGTGTAGTACTGCAGCAGAGTAGAGCATTATCTCAAGCTGACAAGCATGCAGGATACGTCCAGCATGAGGATCATTATCTAGGAGGTGAATGAATATTGCAGACCTGCCCTGCCAAAAGGTTCAGGTTCATTTTTTAGGATAAGAAAATAGACAATAGCGAAATAAAGGTAGTACATGAGCTAGGTCAGTTCCTAGTGCGATCTACCTTCATCAAATCCCTTGTACTGCTGACTAATCCATGATGTGTTTTCCCCCAATGAGTTCATATTAACATATAATATACTGTTCCCTGTTAGCATTTAGCATCCACTAGAAAATTATTAAGAGTAAACATAAAATAACATTTATGTTGATTAGTAACAAAAAAGGAAATATTGCCTACTACATGATTATTACTATACTAGAACAGAAGGTACAGAAAGTATTATTTTAGTAATTTTGGTGTGTATGATGGGGAAATGCCCTGAAAAGTGCAGATAATGTTGGAAGATTTCAGGAATTCTGGATAAATTTACCAGATACGGGGACCATGCCAAGATCAAATTCAGTCAGGTTCAGAGGTACAAGGAAAAGATATGCAATGTTTTACTTTTCAGCTAAATCTGTCGATTTTGTGTCAAATAATGCAAATATGCAATTGAGGCTATGAATGAACCCAGTTGGCAGACCTCATTTACCAGGCCATCAGAGAACTGTCTGAGTGCTGCAGGCAAGGCTTCCTTCCTGGCATCATTGCATAATGCATATTATGCTTGGAGGAATTGGATATTGTGGGGGGCTGGTATGTGGATGCCCGAGACTGAGAGGTTCTCACACCTACATACTCCCTCCGTTTCAGATTATAAGACGTTTTGTCTTTTCTAGATACATTGCTTTTATTACGTCGAAGTGCATAACAAAATCTGCGTATCTAGAAAAGCCAAAAAGTCTTATAATTTAGGATGGAGGGAGTACTTACCTACCTCCTCATGAATAATAAGAGGAAAGAAGGTTAAACTCTGTCATCTAGCGAAATTTTCTGGTATCATATTTTTTTTCTGCAAGATCTGATCAGCAAGAAGGGCAAGCCTAGTGCAGTTGGTGAGTGCTAGCTTGCCGAATCACCAGGTCCTGGGTTCGAAGCCGTCTCTCTGCAGAATTTCTGCGGGGGTAAGACTTTGCTTAGGTTATTCCCTTTCCCAGACCCCACTCGTATGGGAGCCTCTGGCACTAGGTCAGCCCTTTTTTTTAAGATCTGATCAGCAAAAGTAGGGTGCCATTGTATATTACTTGGCCTAAAGTTTTTATGCATCTTATACCGTGAATGACTACAAGTTTTTTTTTCTTTTGAAGAAATGAACGACTACAACTCATACCACCAATTCTGCACATATTCTATTGAGATTGACACATGTTTATTCTTGAGAATTTTCTTTTCATATAGTCTACTGTTTGACCAGATAAGCATTGTTGCAGCTTAACAGATGTGATTTACGGTTATGTTACCAATAAGCATCAGAATAGATGTATTGCTCTTGACTAATCTGCTTATGTTCTCTACAGAAGCATCACAAAAACATATATATTTTCAGAAAGAGTTTAGCTTGAAGTACCAGAAGTGTAAACTTTGTTGAAACTACAACAACAACAACATAGCCTTTTGTCCCAAGCAAGTTGGGGTAGGCTAGAGATGAAACCCAAAAGAGATGAGAAACAGGGAGACACATAAAGGGACATAAAGGGCACAAGACAAAAAGAGGTCACGGTTCAGGTACATTGATTGTCAATCTCCAAGCGCTCCTATCCATAACTAAATCCTTGGAGATATTCCACTCCTTAAGATCTCTCTTAACGGACTCGTCCCAAGTTAGTTTAGGTCGACCTCTACCGCTCTTTACATTATCGACCCGCTTTAGAACTCTACTATGCACCGGCGCCTCAGGAGGTCTCCGTTGGACATGTCCAAACCATCTCAACCGATATTGAATCAATTTCTTCTCAATTGGTGCCATCCCAACCCTATCCCGAATATCGTCGTTCTAGACTCTATCCCTCCTTGTGTGCCCACAACACCAACGCAACATACGCATCTCTGCTACACTCAATTGCTGAACATGTCGTCTTTTTTAGGCCAACACTCAGCACCGTATAACATCGCCGGACGAATCGCCGTCCTATAGAACTTACCTTTCAGCTTCTGAGGCACCCTTTTGTCACATAGGACGCCAGAAGCTTGACGCCATTTCAACCAGCCGACTGAAATTCTATGCCTAACATCTTCATCAATGTCTCCATCCTTTTGTAGCATCGACCCTAAATACCGAAAAGTATCCTTCTTGGCCACCACTTGCCCATCGAGGCTAACGTCTCCCTCCTCCTGCCTAGTCGCGCTGAAATCGCACCTCATGTACTCGGTCTTAGTCCTACTAAGTTTGAACCCTTTTGACTCTAACGTGTGCCTCCATAGTTCTAACTTCCTATTAACCCCTGCCCTACTGTCGTCAACTAGCACCACATCATCAGCAAAGAGCATACACCAAGGGATACCACCTTGTATGTCCCTTGTGACCTCATCCATCACCAAAGCAAATAAATAAGGGCTCAAAGCTGACCCCTGATGCAGTCCTATTTTAATTGGAAAGTCACTGGTGTCGCCATCACATGTTCGGACAAACGTCACCACATCCCTGTACATATCCTTAATGAGGGTAATGTACTTAGTTGGGACTTTGTGCTTTTCCAAGGCCCACCACATGACATTTCTCGGTACTTTGTCATATGCCTTCTCGAGGTCAATAAAGACCATGTGCAAGTCCTTCTTCTGCTCCCTATATCTCTCCATCAATTGTCGTAATAAGAAAATCGCCTCCATGGTCGACCTACCAGGCATGAACCCAAACTGATTTTGGGTCACATGTGTCACTCTCCTTAGGCGATGCTCGATAACCCTCTCCTAGAGCTTCATCGTATGGCTTATCAGCTTAATCCCACGGTAGTTAGTACAACTTTGAACATCTCCCTTGTTCTTGAAGATAGGTACTAATATACTTCTCCTCCATTCTTCAGGCATCTTGTTAGACCGAAAACTAAGGTTAAAAAGCTTAGTTAGCCATGCAATCGCTCTGGCGCCTAGGTATCTCTACACCTCAATGGGGATACCATCAGGGCCCATCGCTTTACCTCCCTTCATCCCCTTCAAAGCCTCTCCGATCTCTGCCTCCTGAATTCTCCTCACAAAGCGTCTGTTGGTATCGTCAAATGAGTTGTCCAACTCAAGGGTCGGACTCTCATTCTCCCTATTAAACAGCTTGTCGAAGTACTCTCTCCATCTGTCCTTGATCTCCTCATCCTTCACCAGAAGTCGATCTGTCCCATCCTTGATGCATTTTATTTGGTTGATGTCCCTTGTCTTTCTCTCGCGGATTCTAGCCATCCTATAAATGTCCTTCTCCCCTTCCTTCGTGCCTAGCCGCTGATAAAGGCCATCATACGTCTGATCTTTTGCTACACTCACAGCTCGCTTTGCAACCCTCTTCGCTATTTTATAGCTCTCGATGTTGGCTGCACTCTTGTCTTGATGGAGACGCTTGAAACACTCCTTCTCCGTAATAGCCCTTTGCACCTCGTCATTCCATCACCATGTGTCTTTCGCTTCCCGTTTGCCTCCCCTACTCACGCCAAACACTTCCAAAGCCACCTTTCGGACACATGTTGCCATCTTTAGCCACATGTCGTCGGCATCTTCTCCTTCTTCCCAAGGCCCCTCGTCTAACATCCTCTCCTTAAACGTTTGCGCTGTTTCCCCTCTAAACTTCCACCACTTCGTTCTCGCAATCTTGGGCCATTTGTCCCGGTGGACACGTACCCGAAAGCGAAAGTCCGCCACCACAAGCTTATGTTGAGGGACAACACACTCCCCAGGTAACACCTTACAATCAAAGCAAGCACGTCTATCCTCCCTCCTTGCAAGGATAAAGTCGATCTGGCTCGAGTGTTGTCCACTACGAAAGGTTACTAGATGAGATTCCCTCTTCCTAAAGAGGGTGTTCGCTATCAACAAGTCATAGGGCAGCGCGAAGTTCAAAACATCCTCCCCCTCTTGATTCCTACTACCATACCCGAACCCCCCGTGCACCCGCTCGAAACCTACATTAGTCGCACCAACATGGCCGTTGAGGTCTCCTCCTATAAAGAGTTTCTCGCTGATAGGCACAGTACTAACCATGCTATCAAGATCTTCCCAAAACTGCCTCTTGGTGCCCTCGCTAAGACCTACCTGAGGGGCATAGGCACTGATCACATTTAGAGCCGAATCTCCAACTACCAGCTTGACCAAGATAATCCGGTCACCTTGCCTCCTAACATCAACGACTCCATCCTTAAGGCTTCTATCGATCAAGATGCCTACACCATTACTACCCGATGTTGTCCCCGTGTACCAAAGTTTGAAGCCAGTATCCTCCACCTCCTTCGCCTTCTGGCCCTTCCATTTAGTCTCCTGAACGCATAGAATATTTACACGCCTTCTAATTGCTGCATCGACTAGCTCTCTTAGCTTACCCGTTAGGGACCCTACGTTCCAGCTACCTAGACGAATCCTAGTTGGCTCGGCTAGCTTCCTTACCCTTCGCACCCGTCGAGGGAAGTGCGAAGACCCTTGCTCATTTTTCACTACACCCGGGCGTAGATGTAGCGCGCCACTAAGGTTGCGACGGCCCGACCCTTGCTCATTTTTCATCGTACCCGGGTCACGATACGACGCACCACTAAGGGGATGACGACCCGGCCCTTGCCCATTTAACACCACACCCGGGTTCCGATGTAGCGCGTCGCTAAGAGGGTTACGCCCCAACGAATCTCTTGTGGGTTTCAAATTCATGAGAGTGGCTGTTTTTTTACTGTTGGTTCGCCAGACCTTAACACACCCTCCTCCTTTACCCGGGCTTGGGACCGGCTATGTTGAGACGACTTAAGAAAGTCTTCCAGTCAACATAGGCGGAGTTAAACTAAGCTGCTGTAAACTTTTATACGATGTGTTTTAAATTTCTTACTGTGTCCATTACTTATCCCATTAGGGCACATTTAAATGGAGGTCATTTGCATCCAAATTTGTAGGATTTAGTTAAATTTGATGGAAATACCCAATTTACTAGTACAATCCTCTTGCAACTTCTTCCCTTGTATTGGTTTGATGACCTTTTCTTGTTTGTTACTATATCTTTAAACAATGATTGATTAGTTATTGATATGTGTAATCTCGTTTGATTGTTTTTCACAGCTGCAGTTGCACATCAAAAGCATTTAGATTGCATGAGAATTGAGAACCACATTTCAAACAGACATCAGCTGTAAGGAACTTCCCTATACACATCACCAAAGTAAAGCATTCCTGATGCACCTTACTTGAGGGTTAACAAAAGATGAATCTTTATTGAATGTGTTGGTGACGGTACCTCAGTTGATATTTGGAGTGATTAATGGGAACCAACTTGTACCAGGCTGCAAACCCTTGGGCCTCCTTGATGATATTACTGCTCAGAGTGTTGATGAGCATGTGGTCCCAGGATGTATAATTAGTGTAATGCAAAGTCAAGCGTACTTCGTGGCTAACATAGCTTCTGGGTTGCAAGTAGTGATTGGGTGAGGGATCTGGCTTGGACCATATGAGAAATGGAGAAATAGTCAACCTTGTCAGCTTATGATATGTTGGCAAATGACAAGAAAGGATAGAGCAGCACAGAGCGGCTTCCATGGGGCTGTTGTATGATGAACAGAAATACTTAAAGCAAAGCGCATGTTGCTGAGAATAATTGTTTTTTTTACGAGAAACAATTTATTTATTCAACAGCATCTAGCTGTTAGCACAGTTACAGAGTCAACTGTTACAGATTGCAGTGCATCCTGAACTGGGCACCGATTGACATGATTTGTGTTTGAACAAACACATGAAACATTTGGAGGCAAAGACCTCATATCTAGAAGCGCCTGTCTAGCTAGAGAATCAGCAGTTTGATTTTGGCAACTTGTTAGCTTGAAGGTCGATGTGCTTCTGTATTGCATGTAGTCGATGAAGTGCTTAGTGAGGTATTTGATTCTGCAATCTGGTGGGTTGGAGTGATCATTGGCATTGAAGAAGGATACAAGCTCCTGACTGTCAGACAGAAAGTTAGTGTGGTGTAACTGTAACTGGTCCTTGACCGCTGCACCAAGTGCCATGGCTGCTGCCTCAGCCATTAGGACCGAGGTGGAATCAGTCATGGAAGCCTTGATGTAAATGTTCTGAGATGGATGGACCTGTGTATTGATAATGAGCACTCCAAGGCCAGCATTTTTTGTTGGCAGAGCGGTTTGGTCAGGCAAAGTTGATGCATCTGGATCCTTGCAAGGTTCCCGGAAGTTGGACAGTGAATCTGTCCGTGTAGTTCAGGCCGGGCCTGTGCGTCGGTTGCCGAGATGTTGTGGCTGTGCTAGATCCTTGCAAGGTTCCCGGAAGTTGGACTGTGAATCTGCCTGTGTAGTTCAGGCCGGGCCTGTTGCCGAGATGTTGTGGCTATGCGCCTATGCCGGCTCCTGGAATTGACGGATTCATACCTTGGCTGCCGGAGGCAACATTGCTGTATGCATGTTCCGTACCCACGTGGCTGTTGTTGTTTGTAATTGGTTGTACTTCTGTAGGAACGTAAGATGTACTTTGGACTGAACTTGTACGGAGGCAGTGCGAGCGCACTGGTGTCTTCGTGTCGGTGCTGCTCTTGCGTAGGAGTTGTAGCAATGGTGTTCGCATCATTATCTTCTTTCGGTGTTGAGAATAATTGCTCAAAGGAGACTGGCTACTACGTTGTGCGGTGTGTGGGCCTTTTTTTTTGCGACTTGCGGCGTGTGGGCCTTGTGGATGTCACAAAATGACAGATGCCATGCAAAGGGATCCCCAACTCTTGTACAGTTATCAAAAAAAAAAAAACCTGGCATGAGATACAGACACAAGAGTCGCTGGACACTCGTGCAAGGAATTCTGGTTAGACATCAAGTAGCACAAATCCAGGTGAATGGAAATCACTAGAGATGGGGTGGATGACAGTAACTTCTGGGTGGACCATTTGAGGCTGAAGAGCATCTGGGTTGTCATGGTTGAACAGTATAATGGCTTCCTCTTTGTCCTACAGCCTGAACTAGAAATCAGTTGACAAGTACACTGAAAATCTGGAGTATTGTAAAATCAGACATGTGATTGTGGCCAAAGTTATGGATACCAGAGGTCAACTCAGAGTAGAAATCTCTCCAATGCAGGCAAAGAAGAGCTTCTACTGGAGTCTGGACTTTGTTTTGTGCGAGGAGATGCACACTCAGCTGCTCATCTCTGCGCAAAAGAGACCAATTGTCTCTCTTAGGCCAATATTGATGGCGGTTTTCCAAGAGTTTTATGAGCATTAAATAAGCTAGGGTGGCATAATATTGTTACAGACAAATATGATATAAGTTGCATGGGATAAAATGAGTTTGATAGGGATAAAACTTGTCTACATTGCTTCCAAAACATTTGGAAACAGTGAGATGAAACTTCCACTGAGATTAGCCTTAGTATGTGACTCTGGGCTTTGATTGTGGACTTGAATGGTGACTGTAATACTGCTAATCAATATATAATAAGTTCCGTAGGGTCGAAAAGAAAATACAAACCTTTCCTCTTAGGTTTGAAGATTCAACCATCATTTCAAGGGAACCCACATCTTAGCCAAAATGCATGGTCTCTGCATCACAAAGATGGACAGCAAGTAGACTCTTCTGTTGATGATGAGCTCAAGTGATAGACTCAAAGATGTTTGAATCAGAGCCTCAAGTAATGTGCTCCCAAATTAGTCAGTTCTCCTATCATCTCAGGCCGAAGCGATGGCCCAAGGCTGCAACTTCTTACACAACATGTTTTCTCCTCTGCTAGGCTCTTCTGTTGAATCAGTTTGGTATCCTTCCCTCGCAAGCTGCAAGCACAATAGTCATCCCTTTGTACTTGCTGCCACAATAATGCCTCCGACAATGTCAATGGCTGCCGCCAAGAAGAGAGAAAAGAAGGATGCTGCAAGCAAGAGAGAAAAGGGGACTAAACTGAATTTCAATCTGGGTCTTGTTTAGATACCCAAATTCATCCCTAAATTTCACTATGCAAAAAGAAGATTCTCTATCACATTAAAATGTCGGCACATATATGGAGTACTAAATGCAGATGAAATCAAAAACTAATTGTATAGTTTTGTTGTACTTTGCGAGACGAATATTTTAAGCCTAATTAATTAATATTTGGACAATTATTACCAAATAAAAACAAAATTGCTACAGTGTGACGGGACATTTACTATGCAGAATTTAGTTCCCAAATTTGGGATCTAAACAAGGCCCTGGTAATGTCAAACCTACGATGAGGATGAAAGCAGGAAGCAGCCCACATCTTTGACAGCCGGAATTTCCTGAGTAGCCATCAGATGGGTCTATAAGCAGTTGGCGTCTTGGAGAGACGGTACCAGTGGGGTTAAAAAAAATCAAGCAAAGATGATGTAGCACAGAACGGACACCGTTTGACCTATTTAGCCAAATCAGCAGCCATCCAGCAATGCTTTTCTCTCACAATAAACCAATAAACAGTACTTTTAACCATAATAAACCAGCGAAACGGGGAGTTGATGAAGCGAACACTGGAGAGCAGCAGCACCAACAGGGCAACTTGGACAGCAAGCTGCCACATCACAGGTGTTGTTCCCACCTCAGCCTTCGCCATCATCATCATCGGATCACAATCCAAAGGTACCATCACAAATCTTAATCTCCCTCGGGACAAAAGCATTACCTGTTCATGTTCCAAACCACATGTGCACGTGTATGTTTTGTCCACATGTATATGATTTCATCAGTACTCAGCAATCCACCCAAGTGGGCATTTGGCAAGTTGCACCCAAATCAAAGTGTACCAAAAAAAACGTTGTTGCGTTCAAAAGAGTATATATACTTGTGAAAAAGATGGCAAAAACTAGGAAAAAAAAGGCACCTGATCCTCTGATATACTGCTAGAGAATTAGAAGTCACTGACACGTGGGCCCACAGCCAAACATAGCCCACGTGCCAGTGACATCAAATTCCATCCTTGTCCAAGAAAGGATGGGGACTGGGGGAACGGGGAATGAATCAAAATCAATCATGCTTGTCCAAACAACCAAATCAGGTGACGAAGAATTGTGGAACATAATAAAGAGTAGTGTTTGCTCAAATTTACATGTCGAGTACAATCTTAATCCTTCTCTCTCAGACACTAACACAATGATCTCAAAATCAGGTGACCATCGACATCAACAAGAAGACGAACAGCGCAACACCAAAGGAAAAGGGAAACCTGAAATTGCCCTAACAAAATTCGGTGGCCTAAGAGCCACCAGCAACAATTCGCCGAATCATGGCGGCGGAAAATTACCAACGGAAGATAGGCAGCCAGGCTCGCGGTTCGTCGTTTCAGCGGTGCGCCGTGACGAGCGTCTCGATGAAGCGCAGGCCGTCGAACCGCGGCGCGAACCGGTCCCCGCGGCGACCGCCAGTATGACTGTTCTCCCTCGACACCGACGAGGATTCCTAGGGTGAAACAGGCGCGGATCGTAGCAATTAGCCAACCCTGATTCCATTCCACGATCCTTTGTCGGAAAGTAAATCGAGACGACGGAAGCGCTACCTCTGTAAATCGCGCCAAACGAGACAAGGGAAACCAAGAATCCTTGATCCGTGGGAGACGCACCTCGTGGACCTCGTCGTCGTGGTGCTGCCGGGAGAGCACCAGCCCGTCGCACCTTCCAACGGTCGCGGCAGAGGCGGCCACCGGGGCAGACGCGTCGCAGTCACAGGCGAGGAGCTCGGCGCCAGACGCCGCCGCGACGGCCGCGGCGGAAGCCATGGCGGCTGCCAGCCCCCACTTCATCTCTCCTCCTGCGGCGTCACAGCGCAGGGCCAGGTGTGAACACGCGGGGAGCGCTTGCTTGCTGGCGACGAGTACGGGGGATGGAGGTTGGGAGGAGCGGCGGCGTGGGGTCGCGTATATAGGGGAAGGCAGCAAGGGTGGGCCCGGATTTGGCGCGCGGGATTTAACCCGATTGGAATTTCTCGTCGGCGCAGCGGGGCGGGGCCCACTGGTGGGTTCGCTCGTTTCAGTGGCGACCCGCCAGCGAGTGGAGGCAGGGATGGATCGCGCGCGATTGGACGGCATCGATAGTGTCGTGTCATCGTGTGAGTCAGTCATGAGTGCGGCTCCGCGGAGCCGTCAACGCCTCCACCACGCCGTGTACATCGGTCCCGTTCGGCTGGGGCCGGTCAGCAGATTTGTTACGAGAGAAAAATACTATTCTGATTGAAAAAACAAGCTAAAAAAGATGGATTATAAGTTAGATGAACAGGCTCATCGTTTCAGCTCCGTTTAGTTGTGAAAATTTTTGGGAAAAAATTCATATAGCATTTTTTGTTGTTATTTGGTAAAATTTGTCTAATCATAGACTAACTAGGTTCAAAAGATTCATCTCGATATTTACAGACAAAATGTGCAATTAGTTATTTTTTTACCTATATTTAATACTCCATGCATACGTCAAAGATTCGATGTAACAGTTATTATGCAAAAATTTTACTTCTTTTTGGCATCTAAACACGGCCTCATTGACTTGGCGCTGCTAATAGGGTATTTGGTTACCAACAGCTGAAGTTCCCTGTCACCGGATATTGAACACTAATTTAGAGTATTAAATATAGACTAATTATAAAACTAATTACACAGAACGAGACTCATTTACAAGACGAATCTATTAAATCTAATTAGTCTATGATTTGACAACGTGGTGCTGCAGTAAATATGTGCTAATGGTAGATCAATTAGGCCTAATAGAATCGTCTCGCTAATTAGTTACAGTTTCTGTAATTAGTTTTATTATTAGTATTCGAACACCCGATATGACACTTCCTAAATTTTAATCCCTAGATCCAACCACCCCACTAAGAAACAGGGCAACAGGCAGGAAGGACAAGATACAACATTGACTTGTGCATGCAGTCAACTGAGCAGATGACGTGTATGGGCTTCATTTTCCATGATAGAACTTGAGGAAGGCCTTGTTTAGATCCTAAATTTGGGATCCAAATTTTGCATAGTAAATGTCCCGTCACACTGTAGCAATTTTGTTTTTATTTGGTAATAATTGTCCAAATATTAATTAATTAGGCTTAAAATATTTGTCTCGCAAAGTACAACAAAACTGTGTAATTAGTTTTTGATTTTATCTATATTTAGTACCCCATATATGTGTCGACATTTTGATGTGATGGGGAATCTTCTTTTTGCATAGTGAAATTTGGGGTGGAATTTGGGTATCTAAACAAGGCCGAAATTTAGCAATGCGATTGTCCTGATAAAACTTGTTTTAAGATGAGATCAAAGATTGTGGCTCCATTAGGTATTGTGCGTATACAGAGGTTCATGGACGTCCTATCAGGTGCCTCAACCCTAATATAATATACTGCCATCATGAAATAAGTGAAGGCCAGGTCAATCAAAAGGATATAAAGTGAAGAAATATTGCATATGGGTAAGACATATGTATTGTGAGGCAAGTCTTTTTTAATGCGGGAATTTTTCTTTTTCTTGTGTTTTCTATAAAAAGAAGTTGGTTACTATAAAATTCATGTACAATTCCCATAAAATTCCTATATTTCAAAGGGTTTAATATAATAGAAAGGGGAGGATAGTGAAAAGAACATACAAAACAAGGATGGTCCTTCGTGGGAAGACATTAGACGATGAATGGTTGGATTGTACTAAGCCCAATCTCAGTAGAGGTATCATGAGAGTTTCATTAGCATTAAATAAATTATCAACTTAGTAAATATGCGGACATGACACAATATTGATGAAGAGAGAGAGGATGAAAGTTTCATGAGAGTAAAACAAATTTCATGGGGATAGAACTAGTCTACTGTATACTATTTCCAACACATAAAGTCTTGAAACCGGGACATGATCATCACTGAGATTGGCTAAGGGCAATTGAAGTGCAAGAAAAGGTTACTAATTTGGCAATTTTGACCTATTGTGACTCCTTGAATGGAAAAAAAGACTTTGTATAATTCATGAGTTGCTAGTAAGAGATAATAATGGTATATTGATATTATTAGAGGTTTCACCTAATCCCTCTCACAAAGTGGAAAATCATATGTCACTCATCGTTTTTTTAAACCACACAATACAAATGTGAACTCATATACATGCACACATACTTGCCATGTGAATGCACACGTCCTACCCTTATGAGCATCTCTAAAAGACTAAGTTGCTAGGTAGATCTCAAGATTGATGAAGCCACCACAGACGTCTCCTATGGACGTGCATGTAACCTGTCATTTTGGTGGCGCATTAAATATTCAATAATAAGGCCACAATAGATTAGCTATGTGATGCCGAAGGGGAATTATGGAGTTGTTTCGATGAAAAGCCCATATCGGGAGGAAAATTACATGAACACATCTAGAGAGATGCATCATTATTTACCTTATAAAAAAGATGTTGGCCACATCAATGTATATGTCTAAGCCCACTCCTCCACACAGAATCACAGATGGTTCATGACCGTCCATGCACCTCGGCTTGCTTTCCAACGGCCTCTAGCACCATCATTGATCGTCCCATTAACTTCGTTATGTAGCTACCCATGACTGGCGATGAGGACACCTCACTGTCATCCCTCAACGACCCCACCCTCTCAATTGAGCACTAAGATGACCCCCTCCCCCCTCGCACCGACCCCACCTAACTACCCATCTTTACTACCTCGGTTGGCGGCACAATACTGCCTACCACTGAGCTAATCTGGGACTATCTACTATTGACCGAGGCACTGAGGGAGAGAGGTCTTTCAGAACCACCCTCATCTCCCGCCCCTCACTGCCTCAATAGTAGTGGTTTGGCCATTGAGGAAGCTCGCAAACTCATAGTGTACATTGAACTCTAGAAGTAGCATGAGCCTCCTTTGCTCCCCATCAACCACAACCCATCGTCCCTACCTCCCTCGTGACTTTCTAGCTCATATGCGGTGCCTTTGTCACCCACCACAATGCCCCAACCACTTTCTACTGCCACCTCTCACAGGCGGTGGCACCTTGGCTCACTACCGTCACAACCCACAACCACCTTTCCAAGTCACTCGTCGTGGATGCCCGCCCTGACCCTACCCACACTGTCCTCTACCACTTCTAGAGATGGTGGCAACTTGTCGCATTGATCCCTTCCTCAGTGCCTTTCTACTATTGAGCACACCTTATATCATATATTCTATAGTTTAGGGGATGAAAGCCTCCTCGTCCCGCCTCTAAACCAAAAATCTCTAACGGTGCCAGGCCACCACTGGTGGTCGTCATCTTTATCTCCATGGTGGTAGGTAGTGAAGTTTTGTGGAGTGATGCACACAAGAGGATGTCTGGCTTGAACATGTTATGGCGGATGCTAGGGAGTGTAGAGCACTTGAAGAAGTTTAGTTCTTGGCTCCTTTATCCTCACACGAAGAAACATGTTGGGTCCTCATTCGATCTATCTCAAGCGATCAACAATTTGACAATGTGTGTGGGTTTCTCCACATAAGCTTAACCTGAGGGGGCTCTCTATTTAGCTTTTGTGAATTTATACTTGCAAATATTTTATTCGGTTTTAGGTACTCCATTTAAATTGAAAGAATACAATTTTATCTTTTTCTAAAGTCAACCAAGCTTAAGTTAAAACAAATATATATAAATAAATACTAATATTTATGATACCAAATAAGTGTTACTAGATTAACAATGTAATAGTTTTATAGTAAACCTATTTAAAGAGATGGGGCATGTTTGTTGCAGCTTCTATCGGCTGCAATAGAAACTTTCTCTAGTTTATGCAACAATAGTACATAGTTATTAAGGATGAAAATGGTCGGAAATGGTGAAAAACGGACTTATGAAATAGAAAACGAAAGCGGTTAGTTTGGTACATTTCTACATTTTAGCAATTAAAGAATAAAAAAATGGTTGAAAATGGTTGTGAAACCAATTGAAACTGATACTTTTTTATGTTTGAAAACGGAATCATAATATAGAAAACGAAAGCGGTCGGTTCGGGATATTTCCGTTCTGTTTTCATCCTTAATAGTTATGAAGCTGGAACCGTAGCAGATGCGAGTGGCCCCATAAGTATTTATACTAGAGTATTTTCTATAAATCCAGAGAAAATTTAACTTGGCCTAAATAAAGAATTGTATTTTTTAATAGAATCATTTTTTATGGAGGTAATAGCTAGATGGACCACTACTCTTGACAAATTTACCTTCTTGACATGAAACTTATTACTACATTCATTCCCTTTTATAAGAGCATCTAGCAATACTACCTAAAACACACCTCCTACATCTCTGTTAGGTAGCTACCCATTTTTATACTACCTATTTTTTTTGTTGCTACAGTAGTGCTACCTAAACTAGACCTCCCAGATCCATCCTGTAGAGAATGACATGTGGGACCCACATGTCATCCCTTGTCACCACTGATGAACTCGACCATGGGGATGGGGAGTAGGACGCCGCTGGAGGAGTGGCCGGAGGAGGCCGCATTGGGGAAGAATCGCACCAGGGCAGAACTACGCTGAGGCGGGGAGGCATAGCTGAGCAGCACCACGTCGAGAGCCATGCCGGCAGCGGGGAGGCAGAGCCATGTCGAGGAGTGGATGAAGAGGGGCGCACCGGTCCTGGCCACACCACCAAGGAAGTCGTTGTGACACCGAGGAAGCCGTTGGGGCAGGCCGCATCGCCGTGGAGTAGGGGGCCAACAGGAATAGGAGGTGAAGTGGGAAAAGTAGGAGACCAACAAATCTAGGGTCTAGTAGGGGGCTTGCTGGAGTTGGTTTTTGGTCTCCACTACCTAAATCCAGAGTAGGAGGTCAAGTAGGGAGTGTTGCTAGATATGCTCTCAGACGTACACATATAAGGTACATATATACAAGGGCTGATACAAGGGTAGGCCCATGGCCCTAGGCGTAGCTTAAAACCTCTTTTATATCCTTATTAATTCACCATAGGCCAGTCAAGTTTTCTATAAATTGGATCAAGGTGTGGTCTAGCATAAAAAATCCATCAGTAATCATCGACCGAGTCATTAAGTCACACACTAATCCAAGCACACAAGCTGGTTCATAGCTCGCTCAGGCACATGTCAATCTAATGGCTTCACGTCCAAAAACCACTCCTGCCCTCTAGCTTGCCGCTTTCCGCCTCCCTCGATCACTTCCACTCCTCCGACGCCACTACAAACGATGTGATTGGACATTTAGTAGTGGCGGGCCAACCTAAACACAACCTAGAGGCCAGACCAAGACTCCAACTCCACTGATGCCCAGTGAGGTAGGGGAGCCAGTGGGTGTTTGGTGTTGGTCGCCTGGTCTAGCAATGCTGGAGATGTTGAGACTGTAAAATGGGTTGAACGTGATGTCTTCTTAGGCTCACGGCTTCATGTTAATATATAGCTAGGAAGAGCCCCTAGCGTGGCTTACATCTTGTACAACAATTCAATCTAGAAGATCTTTATCTTTACAACAAAGGAAACAACAATAACTAGGAAATCCTAACCATATCTGATGGAGCCGCATACATGCCTTGAGAACCAAGCAAGATCTTTGATAGCAAATTCTTTCTCAAGATCACGGAGCAAAGCAGCAACAGCCTCCTGTGAAGAACTAGCCACAATAATATCATCCACATAGACAAGCATAAATATGACATGATTTCCCTTTCGGTAAAAGAAGAGAGAGGTGTCAGCCTTAGAAGGAACAAAGCCAAGACTCTGTAATTTGTTGCACAACCGTGAGTACCAAGCCCGAGGTGCTTGTTTCAGTCCATATAGAGCCTTGTCAAGCTTGCATAAACAATGAGGTTTGGTTTTATCTTCATAACCAGGAGGTTGCCTCATATACACCTCTTCTTCAAGATAACCATGCAAGAAGGCATTTTGTACATCCAGCTGCCTTAAACACCAGTTTCTAGACACAACAAGGGAAAGGACAAGCCTAATTGTGGCTGCCTTGACAACCGGACTAAATGTGTCCTCATAATCTATGCCATATCTTTGTTTGAATCCTTTTGCTACTAACCGCGCCTTATACCCATCAATCTTTCCATCTGACCTCCTTTTAATCTTATAGACCCATTTGCAATCTATCACATTTTCCCTTTCAATGGTGGAACTAAATACCAAGTTTTGTTTTTAAGTAATGCATCAAACTCAACATCCATGGCATGCTTCCAATTCTTATCAACTAGAGCACTTTGTAAATTTGGTGGACCTTCAGAAGTGGTGACTAGATTACCATAGTGTACTGTACCATCAGTGTAGATTTTGGGTTTGCGAATACCGTGTTGCAAACGAGTAGTGGGTAGCTGTTGTTGCTGTGGAGGTGGTGATGGCGCAGGAGCTAGCGACACAAAGGATCCTGGAGGTGTCGATGTGGCTGCCGCACCAGATCCCACTGCAGGTGATCCTAGGGCATGGGCCACGGTAGAAGATCCGGGTAGCTGGTCCGAGGAGGATGCAGCGCCTCATTGTCCCCTCGTGCTCGGAGCTTGATGCAACAGATCCATCCCAGGTGGCGCACGCGGAGAGGAGGAACGAGGTGACGACGCAGGAGCCGTAGGCGCAGTCACGGTCGGCGGTAGATCCGAGGAGGATCCAATCGGTGCGGCAGGCGTATCATCCCCGGGATCAGCGCTGGTCCCTGCAAAAAATGGAAAGGAGCGTGTGGCCATGAAATCATGCTCGTTAGTTGCCGAAGTAGAGTCATTTGGCGCTGAATTTTCTAGAGAATCTGCAAGCTCATTCAACTGGTTAGTACGCAGGGAATCATTATCAAAAGGATCAGAAGAATCGTTGTCCCCAAAACCAAATGAAGGATTGAGCAAATTGGAAGGAAGAAGAAGGATTTCAGACTGAAGACATGCTTTGGCGTTGGGATGGAGATTGGCAAAGGGATAAACATTTTCATCAAAAACGACATCCCTGGAAATATAAACACAACCTTATGCAATGTCAAGACATTTAAAGCCTTTGTGAATATTACTATATCCCAAGAACATGCATTGTTTGGAACGAAATTTGCAATTTGTGGAAATTGTAAGGTCTAAGATTAGGCCAACATGCACACCCAAAAGTACGAAGAGAGGAATAATCGGGTTGCTGATGAAAAAGGCGCTCTAGTGGAGTTTGACCATCGATGACTTTGCTAGGGAGGCGATTAATAAGATAGGTAGCAGTGATGAAGGCTTCATCCCAAAATTTTAGTGGCATGGAGGCATGAGCGAGAAGGGATAGGCCAACTTTAACAATATGGCGATGCTTGCGTTCAGCTGAGTCATTCTGTTGATGTGCATAAGGACAGGATACATGATGGGAGATGCCAATTCGTTGAAAGAATGCATTCAACTTTTGGTATTCGCCTCCCCAATGGGTTTGCATAGTGAGGATTTTCCTATCAAATTGATGCTCAACCATATTTTGGAATTCATGGAATTTTTGGAAAACATCAGACTTTTGGTGCAACAGATAAATCCATGTGAATTTGCTAAAATCATCGATGAAACTCACATAATAATTATGTCTGCCTATAGAGGTAGGCGCTGGACCCCATACATCAGAAAAAATAAGTTCTAGAGGACTAGATGAAGTACTTGTAGATCTCGGATAGGGCAGCTGGTGACTCTTGCCTTTCTGACAAGTGTCACATACAATATCTTCATTCGACTCGGAAACAAAAGGGATATGACTCTTGCTAAGGACCTGTTGAACTATAGCAAATGACGGATGGTCAAGCCGACTATGCCATCTGGATGAAGAAGCTTTGACGGCGCCATACGTCCTTTTATTGGGTGGAGACCTAGACTTCAATGGATAAAGACCTCCTTCACAACTCCCTCTAAGAAGAGGCTTCTTCGTTTCCTGATCCTTAATCACAAAATAATTCAGATGATATTCAATAAAGGATGTAAGATGATGAATGGAAACAAGATTTTTATTGGCTGCAGGAACGTAAAGAACATTGTTTAAAACAAGGTTATGGTTTGGGGTATGAATGAAACTTTGACCAATTTGATTGATTCTCATACCTACGCTGTTGGCGGTGTGCACCGTATCGGTGCCGTGATACTTGTCACGTGCGGTGAGCTTCTCAAGTTCACTCGTGATGTGATCGGTGGCATCAGTATTAGTGTACCAGTTGGTGTCGACGCCGTAGGATGCCATGGCAGAGGATGTTGTGCACTGCTGCTCCTGTGTCCAGTGAATGAAGCGTCAAAACGCTTGAAGCAGCGGTGTGTCCCTCCTTGCCGCAAAGTTAGCATGTGGGACGATCGGCGGAGTTTTGTTGAGGACGACCGCCATTGCCATTGTTGCCACGACCGCGTCCATGACCACGTCCACGGCCACCGCCACAGTTGAAACCACTGCGACCACCACGCGAAGCAGTATTGGCGGAGGATTCAGAACCGCCGCCATGCAGTAGATTTATCCACTGTTCCCAACTCACCAGTTGGGTGTAGAGTTCGCCAAGGGTTAGCGGCTCCACGCATGCTGCCATGGATGAAATGACTGGATTATAATCCATGTCAAGGCCGGCAAGGATGTAAGATGTAATCTCTTCATCCTCCAGCTTCTTTCTCGCAGACGCCATGTCATCGGCGAGAGACTTCATCTTGCTGAAAAATTTAGCAATAGTGGAGGAACCCTTCTGCGCGGTGGCTAGTGCCATGCGTGTATTGATGATCCGGCCATGAGATTGCGACGTGGTCATGTCATGGATCGCCTTCCATAACTCAGCAGGGGTGGTATAGGTAGAAACCTGCACCATGATCTCCCTGGAGATGGAGGACAAGTAATTGAAGATTTGTTGATCCTTAGCCACCCAAGTCTCATACTCGGGGTTGGAGATCAGCTCATCTGGCTTCCCGGCGACTTTGGGAATCTACTTGGACGGTGCCTCTGTCTCGGGATCGAGATAATGGGCGAGTTGGGCGCTGCACAAAGCAGAGAGAACCTGCATCTTCCATAGCGGGTAGTTGTTTTTGGCTAGTTTCTCGGTGACTAGACAACCTATCAGGGAACCTATCAGCGAGAACGACGCAGGCTGCGCAGAGGAGGATGCCATTGACGAGTTTGTAGAAAAGACCGGCTCTGATACCATGTAAAATGGGTTGAACGTGTTGCCTTCTCAGGCTCACAGTTCCGTGTTAATATATAGCTAGGAAGAGCCCCTAGCATAGCTTACATCTTGTACAACAAGTCAATCTGGAAGATCTTTATCTTTACAACAAAGGAAACAACAACAACTAGGAGATCCTAACCATATCTGATGGAGCCGCATATATGCCTTGAGAACCAAGCAAGAATACACCGTATCAACCTTGATCTGTTGCCGAGATAGTCTAACAGAGACGCCGAGATGTGGTGCACTAGTACCAAATTGTTGTCGCACGTTGCCGAATGTGGGAGCCAAAAAATTGGTGAATCAGGTCAGTGTTTCATTCCTTGTTTCCTCACGATTTCCCCAGTCGGCCAATCCCTATATGTCTAGATCTAATCCTCTCTATTTCAAACTTTTGAACCGAACAAACTGAATTTATGGGCTATTTATATTGCAATTTATTGACTTATATTAGAATTACATAATGAAAAGGATTAAGACATTAATTGTAAACCATTTTATCTCAGTATGTCGTGTTCTCGTTATTAATTTTTGTTCAATAGTAAATTGTATTTTTATATTGGATTCACTGTTGATTTTAAATGTTCAAAGGTTTAGGTTCAAGTCCTAACGTACATGATATGATAGGCAGGGATGAACCAAATAATCATATATAATAGATACTTATTTTTTTTACCACATTGTATTTTATCATCTTTGTTGTAGAATTTGAGATACCTTCTAAATTATGCATTTTATAGGTTGCTTACGTGACCTATCAGTATGTTAGCTCACTATGGACTACTTAGGCACTAGATAGTGGCTCTAGACGTGGATTTCACGAGCTCCGCCACTGCACATAAATGAAGATTCAAACGTTAGAATCTTTGACAATAATTTAGCTACTGTTTTTAACTAATATAATTCAAATTTGATAAGGTTCGATTTGTAAGTAATATTGTCCAATAATTATAAGTTTATAAGTATAAACAATATAATATAAAATAGTTAAATGATTAAAGTGAAATTGAGAAGACTATATTTCAAATTGTATCGTATGAACGTAGAGAGTAATGGCTAAGGCTATGTTTAGTTCCCATATTTTAGGTCCAGAATCACTATGCAAAAAAAAAAGATTCCACATCATATTAAAATATCGGCACATGCATGAAGTACTAAATGTAGACGAAATCAAAAACTAATTGCATAGTTTAGTTGTACTTTACGAGACGAACGTTTTAAGTCTAATTAATCAATGTTTGAACAATTATTACCCAATATAAACGAAATGCTATAGTGTGCTACAATGTTGCACAGTAATTCGGCCGGCGCCGAATGGGCGAACTAAACAAGGCCCAAGACGCACGATGGATATGTGGCGCTCCTGCTCCATGCAGATGAGCGGGAGGAATTGAATTGAAAAAGGTGGGGAAAGCATTTCGAATGGCTGCGCGCGGTCGCGTGGGGAGAAAGCAGGCGTGGCCGGGGAAGGCGCATGGCTGGACTGGGTGGATTCGATTCCCAGTTGCGGTAGCTGCTCCAGCAGTGCGGTTCCATTCGGCCTTCACGCAAGTGCTGACGTAGCAGGCCAGGAGACGTGACAGCACCCGGAATAGCTCAGTAACTATATTATTTTGTTTTATTTCTTTTATGAGGGTGGACCACTATGAATTATATACTGAATAAACACATGACATGACATGAACCATGCACTCCACGTCACTGTCAACGTGTCAAATTTTTGTTCTTTTTTTTCCTTTGGAACCGATTTTTTAAGTTTTCTAGTTTGGTTGGGTGTGCTTTTCGCGGGCTTTCATTAGATAGTGACCATGCAGGCATCACGAATATACCCTTTTGTTTCTTCTTCACGCAAAGAAATATATAGATAGATAGAATTGGGGGCCATTTGCTACGGGATGAGATGAACACATCAAATTGGTCGCGTAGAATCTTTGGCACACGCTATAGTCATCCTAGTGTTTTGGTTGGATGTCTCGAAAAAGAAGAGAGATATTTTGCGTGGAGTCATCCCACTTCCATGGGTCAAGGATTAATTCGCGAATCCTATGCTTAGGATTTTACTAAAGGAGGAAAAGACTATTTTTGTTAAAGCAAGTTTAAGAGATTAGGTAAAACGTTTTGTAAAGCTAAATATAACTATTATAGAGATTTTTTTTGCAGAAATAAGACTTCAACAGCCATTCTATCCAGCAGCACCTATTCCAGATTTTTTAGTTGCTTATTAGAAAAGCTAGTCGGCACGGCTCGCCATCCGCCTCCCTCACAGTGATTCCCGTACGCCCAGGGGCCTTCCCGCGCGGACTCGGAACAATGCACCCCGTGGATGCTGCGTGGGAGCTCATGCCAGCAAGCACGCACGCGCGCTATGTTTGCTCGTACTTCCGCCGGTGCACGACGCGACGTCACACGCTCAACGCTGCAGCTCTGCCACAAACTCCGAGCACTCTCATCGCCTGCTGGCCCTGCCCCTGCGACCGCTGAGGCCTCCTGGTGGTCGTCGGTCTCTACGCAACCTTTGCGCGCATCCTTGAAGCGGAGAAATACAAAACCGAAGGCCATAGCTTAGGGGCTGTTTAGTTCCAAAAAATTTTGCAAAAATTTTCAGATTCCCCGTCACATCGAATCTTTAGACACATATATGAAGCATTAAATATAGATAAAAAATAAAATTAATTACACAGTTTAGACGAAATGGACGAGACGAATCTTTTAAGCCTAATTAGACCATGATTGGACAATATTTGCCAAATAACAACGAAAACGCTACAGTAGCGTTTTGCCAAAATTTTTGGCATCCAAACGGCGCCTTAGGTGCCGGATACGTAGCCAGCCAAAAACATAGTCGGTTGGAGTAATCCAATTTTTTTTAATAAAATTTATTTTAGAAAATTGCTAAATGAATAGATTTAGAATTCTTTTGGCTAATCTCTTGGAGTTGCTCTTACTACCTATATATTATTGTCAGTTTATTAGAACGGTCAATAATAAAGCACCACTGCCAGTTCTATAAAACATGCATTATCATTTGTCAGGTCTTTTAAAAAAAACGACAGGGAAAGTAACTTAATATAAATCTACCACGCTAATTAACATTGCCGGTTTAAATCGACCGACATGCAAACCTACTATCTAGCTTCTTTGTAGTTGCATATGCTGTTAGTTTTATGCAAAGCAACGGCTTTGTGACATTATTATCAGGGGTCAACACGAATCTTGTCTGGCAAGTGATTTGGCTCCAGCTCTGTTGCCTCTTTGTCACGGAGCCTTATCAAAATGATTACTATGTTCGCTTGAACTACTTTTCAGCCAACGAACAGTGTTTTCTTTTCACAACAAATTAGCATAAGCATCAGCACAAACCAAATTTCAGCATAAGCGAACATGGTGTATATAAAAACGGCCCCTTGCAAGCAAAGGCGGAGCCAGAAGAATAAATTAGGGGGGGAGGGGGGGCGAGATAAAGGAAATACATGGAAATAATACCTTGAAGAACTTATTTCCTTTAAATTAACTACTTATACTACTGGTTGAAGCATGAGTGTATACAAAAGTTTCAGACCATAGGGGGGCCTTGGCCCCTGCTAGCACCCCCCTCGCTACGCCACTGCTTGCAAGGAGCACGTGGGGAGATGGAGCCTTTTTTGTACTAAAGGAACCGGAGCTGTGAAAATGTGGCTTCTTTCAGCTCCTCACAAACTTGACATAAATTATTACAAAACCGTCATTTGAGCTGTTTTGTCAAACAATTTCTAAAATAACTTCAGCTACAAAAGAAAAGCTACTCCACAAGAGGAGTCAGAACTGGAGTCCTTTTAGAAGGAGTCAAAGCGCCGTCACGTTCAAATTGTCATAGAGGCTAGAGATGAGGTGTTTTCTATAGCTACCAGGCTTTAAAGGCCTATTTGGTTTGCGCCCTGCCAGGCATTCGAACCTGGCCCTAGGTGTTCAAAATCGGATGCCTAGGCCTGACAGCTCTAGCCCGGAGCAAATTAGACAGGCCCTAAATGCTTGGGTCATTACTACCTAAAACTTAATCAAGGCGAGCATAAATGATTAACCGAGGTGGGCATCGCAACCGCCTCGGATCAAAGGTCACATTAAATGAATATTTTCCGAGGGCGTTCAAATGCTTGCCTAAGTAAATCAAATAAAAAAATAGAAAACCCGTGGATATGCCTAGCGAGCCCATCCACGGGCCCACCGAGCCCATTCACAAGCCGCCGCTTCGCTCATCGAATATGTGCCACCGTTGAGCCCCGCCGCTACACGAGTCCACGGGATCCGGGCTTCTCCTCGCTGGATCTGGTGGTGGCCACTCGCCATGTGCTCCTCGGTTGTCATTAGCGACGGCGGATCCGGGTGCGGCCCTGCGTCATCCTCGCGCCGTCGGTGAGGAAGAGTAGAGCCGCGCTGCTGCTGCTCCCGGAGAGGCTTCGCACCGCCTGTGCCTCTACCGGAGCACTGGCCCTGCCACCTCCATATCCTGCCGCGCCACCCCCAGTGCTCGCTAGAGGGGTTGCTCCCCTAGGCGGATCCACCGGATCTGGCCTCGCCCAGGCCGTCAGATCTCACCTTGCCTAAGCTGTCGGATCTGCGAGCAAGGACCGCTGGGAGGGGAGGGGAGGGGTAGGGCGCATGCCGCCGGGTGGATCTCGCCTCGCCTGGGCCTGCGCGACTGAGAGAGGTGAGCGAGAGGAAGTGAGAGAGGTGAGGAAGAGGAGAGAATGAGTGAAACCCTAAGTTGTCCCATATATATACTCAGGCCATGCTGGTGGGCTCGCCTAGGCCTGTTTGGGCCTCAGCCTTTTTTCCGAGGCAGGTCATTAAGGTGGCCCGCCTCCGAAAATAGAGGCATTTTTGGAGGTGCCCACCTCCGTTAATAGATTTTAAGAGGTGGTTATTTTTTAACTGCTTCCGTAAATCGATTTTGCGAGGCGGTTAATTGTGACCACCTCGGTTAATGAAAATGACTGCCTCTGTTAATTCCAAACATTAACCGAGGCTGTTAGATTTTGTAAACGCCTTTTGGTTAATAAAAGAGCACTATCTCGCAAAATTATTTGTGTAGTAGTTGGTGGAGGCGATGGGTGAGGTGGTGTGTTGGCTGTAAGAGAACAAAAATGAGTTCATTAGTTGGAAGTAAAAGATTAGTTGTTACTCGTTGAATTATAATGACACAAAAAAATGTGTTGGATAGACATGACCTTAGGTTCCCATTCCCTCTAAATCCTCGTGAAACAAGCAAGGCCACACAAATATTGGAGGCATATATATATATGGATTGAAGTGGTTGGTGGTGTTCTATTTCATGTTACCTCTAAAATACTAAAAAAATTTAACAAAAAGTGTGTATGCACAGAAAGAATACAATAATCTATCTATGATATAAATTCATAATGTAGAATTTGAGTTGCAGTAGACACCTGTCCAAGGACAAAAAAAAAACTCATTTTTATTTATCCTTGCACAAGCTTTCGATGCTACGCAAATTTTACTGCAAGGGAGATGATTACATCATTTATATATCTATAAAATATTTCTGTTGGATTTTTTCATGTACACTTTTATGTGCTACAATATTTGGTTGTAACATGGTAACATCTAGATTAAAAAAAACATGATAACATCCAACCAGCTTATAACACAGGATTTGGTTCCATTTCATAAGAATTGTTTGCATCGGGTTATCTTTGCTTGGAAAAAAAACTAGTGGGATTTTGCCGGTGACAGGATGAGCGAGACTGCGAGAGAAAATCGACGGCCGGTACGAGTGGTGGGAAGGCCGCGTACGTGGAGCGAGCAGTGCACACAAACGGTATCACGGGGTGGCGCGGAATCTATTCCCGTTCACACGGGAGCATGCATTTTTTTTTGAGGAAAACACGGGAGCATGCTTGGTAGGCACGGGTTGCCCTTGGGCCAGGTTCCTTCCGTCGATGAGGCCCAGCTTGCGCGCACAGAATTGTCATTTTGCTCTGCGTACCTTTTTTTAAATCCCGACAACTCAAAAGGTTCTTTTTGTTTTATTCGATTGATTGAAACTCTAAGATCCTATTACAAGAGAGACCGGCTTTTGGATTTGGATTTTGAGGATACTGTTGTTCGGACTGAATTTTGCGATTTCGCATTCAGGTATTCGACGAAAACGAAACTACTAAAAATTATGTTATCCGTACAGATTGTATGATCCAATTGTGGCCACGCTTCTCAAGTCCTTTGTCCGTGCCATTCTACCAAGTTCTCCACCATCCATGTCAGTACTTCAGCGTAACCAGCAGCTGGGTGAATCTATCCATGTCAGTACTTCAGCGTCACCAGCAGCTGGGTGAATCTGGGAATATGCAAATTCCCGTTCAAATCGCCTTCACAAAAATCATTAAACACATAGCCCGAGGTACTGGGAATCTGCAAATTCCCGTTCAAATCGCCTTCACAAAAATCATTAAACGCATAGCCCGAGGTAGTTGGAACTCAAAAAAGTTATGTGACACAGGTACTAGATGCTGCATCTACAGTACCTGTCTATCTGTAACGCCATGCCTTTCGTGTTAGTAATTCTTAGACTATCCGCACTCATGATACTCTATTTTCATTCTCTGTATATTCTAGTCATCAAAATTCTCTCATCTATACTCATTTCTCCCACACCCATCCATTCTCTATATCATCCTCTATCCACCGTAGAACCCACTTGTCACTTTATCTAAACATATCCATATGAGATGTTATTTTGAAAAATTTATTGAAACGAATTTAATGGTACAATCAGAATTTAATTTAGTTTTTTTGTTTGTGAGTTATAATATTTTTTTACTTACTTACAAGTGTGGGGCCCGCGCATGATTCTCTCTCCTCCCTCCTCCCGCACATGACTCTCTGGCTGGCTGCGCGCGCGGCAGCACTGCCCGTAGGCCCCACGTCTTTTGGCACACGTACTGGAAATGTACGGGAAGACGCTGGGTTTAGAGGAACTGCGCCCATTCAGAAATCTCTAGCGTACCCCGGTGCAGCTTCTCCATCCGACGTGTGCTACGCTATATGTGTTTAGCGGACGGTTTCCAGGTCCCGATGTGAACAGTCTTAGGTCGCTCGCAGGTGGCGAATGCTGAATCTGGAATTGCCGGGCAGAGTTTCCTGTGCTGCTGCTTGCTGGAAATAAGAACCAATTCCTAGCGTGGCTAGTACAGGTGTACAGGTAGCAAAAGGCAGAGCCTGTGGCGTGCCAGCCTTCTTCTACATGCATGAGCCTGTTTAGATATAAAAATTTTGGTAAAATGGACACGGTAGCATTTTCGTTATTATTTGGCAATTAGTATCCAATCATAGCCTAATTAGGCTTAAAAGATTCGTCTCGTGGATTTCGTCTAAACTGTGTAATTAGTTTTATTTTTTATTTATATTTAATGCTTCATGCATACGTCTAAAGATTCGATGTGACGGGGAATGTGAAAAATTTTGCAAAATTCTTGGGGAAGGCCATGGATCACCCGATTCGGCAAAGTGCGTGGGTAGGCATTGATTGATGGCTGAACAACCGGTCAAAAAAACTATAGCACCACCGACATCAGGGCCAGTTTGGATGTCAAAAATTTTGGCAAAACGATACTGTAGCGTTTTCGTTGTTATTTGGTAATTAGTGTCCAATCATAGTCTAATTAGATTTAAAAGATTCGTCTTGTAGATTTCGTCTAAACTGTATAATTAGTTTTATTTTTTATTTATATTTAATGCTTCATGCATGCGTCCAAAGATTCGATGTGACGGAAAATCTTGAAAAATTTGGTATTTTGGGTGCAACTAAACAAGCTCTCAGTTTAACAGTAGCCAATTCTGTCTGATTAGAGGACAGTGACAGCAAAATCAGCTGTTTACAGGCTAGCTACGGCGACGGCACAACAATACTAGAGCAACGTTAGGCCATATTTAGTTCCCAAAAATTTTGTAAAATTTTTCAGATTCTCCGTCACATCAAAACTTTAGACACATGCATGAAGCATTAAATATAGATAAAAAATAAAATTAATTACACAGTTTAGACGAAATGGACGAGATGAATCTTTTAAGCCTAATTAGACAATGGCCATGTTTACTTCCCATGCAAACCCAAAATATTTCCTCTTCCACCCATCACATCGAATCTTTGAACGCATGCATGGAGTATTAAATGTAGGTAAAAAAATAACTAATTGCATAGTTTGTCTGTAAATGTCACGACGAATCTTTTGAGCCTAGTTAGTCCATGATTGGACAAATTTTGCCAAATAACAACGAAAGATGCTACAATAACTTTTCACACACTTTTTCCCAACTAAACACACCCCATGATTGGACACTAATTGCCAAATAATAACGAAATTTGATACAGTGCCATTTTGCAAAAATTTTTGGATCTAAACCGGCCCTTACTCTCCGGCGACCTGGACTAGCTAGCGGCCACATTCCAGGCAGTCAGCGGTGCGCCGTGACGAGGGTCTCGATGAAGCGCAGCCCATCGAACCGCGGCGCGAACCTCTTGTTGCCCCCTTCACCGTCACCGTCACCGTTACCTGGTAAGGTGTTGGCGCTCCTCCTATTCTTCCCACCATCCTCCTCCCTCCAAGACGATGGCTGCTGTGCCTGCAGGTTCACCAATTGAAAGCTCTGTGATGTGATTGTGAGCGACCGGGACAAGAAGCGGGAGTAAGAATGCCAGATCCACCCCGGGTCAGTTCGTGACATGGACGGTTAGCTAGAGCGTACCGTGGAGGGAGACGCGGTGGACGCGATGACGGTGGCAGCTGCGGAGGCAGCGGCCGCGGCAGCCCCCTACCTCATCGTGCGCCCAGCCCAGGGGACGACGACTAGAGGAGGGTGGGGCGGGTCTAGGCGGCGCCGCTGGGATCTCACGGGATGGTGGGCGGCCTGCGTGGACTGTCACGGCGCGCGCGTATTTATGCCAGAACCACGTGGGGGCGATTCCATCAGATTGGAGAGCATCCCGGTCCCGGTGATGTGTCTGCTGTCCTCTCGCTGCGAGGTGGGACCACCTTCCTTGTCTCATGGTTCGAGAGTCGTGGTGGGGCCCGCCTCGTGTGGGCAGTGGGAAGTGGCATCGGGAAGCCACGACGCAAACCACGCAGGACCGAGGCGAAGAGAGGGTGTCAGTGTCATAGTAACTTTTCTTTTTTGAAATAGGTAGTATCACATAATTGCGAATAGGGACGTGGCCTCGGTGAAACGGTCCGGCCTCTGGGACGCTGGCCCGGCTCGACGCATAGGTCCATGGGCCGACAAGGGAAACGACACACTTGTTTGAAGCGGAAAAGGTCCAACTAACTCCTCCACTATCACGTAAGTCAGATTTACCCTCACCGATCAGTTTGATGAAGATCAATGTCGACATCGCTCTAGCCAAGAATTTAGGAGTCGTCATAGCAGCTGCAGTTGCAAGAAATGCTGCAGGAAAATTCCTGGGTGCCTCGGGCGTGGTGATGGAAGGCCGGCCGCATAGAACTTGACACGGTGGAAGCAATTGCATACAAAGAAGGTCTAGCGCTTGCCAGTGATCTAGTCCTTCGTGGTTTTAGACTATCATATGAATGCAGGAGTCATCAGGTGTATCCACAAAGGGAGCATGGGCTCTCATGGACATACTCCCTCCATCCCTAAAAATATGTTGTTTTCGCTTTCCGAGAAACAACTTTAACTAAATATATCAAAAAAATATTAATATTTATGGTATATAATTAATATCATTAGATAGATATTTGAATCTAGTTTTTTAATAAATTTATTTGGAGATACAAATATTACACATATTTTCTACAAAAAAGAGTTAAACTTTCGGCATGAAAACCAACGAGTATAGTTTAGGAAACTAGAGCTAGATCACAGGAGTTCAATTTTGTTGAGTTTATTATCGAAGGGAGGCAATCAAATTTTGATGCTCATGTCTTAGATAGAAGTAGTGTCTGATGACTTTGGTAGACATGTTTGGTTTGTATCTCCACAGGATGACGTTTGTATTTCTTATGAAGCTCAATAAAGGTTTTGCTTCTCCAAAAAAAATTTAAAATTAATTTTTAACTCTATGAACTGTCTAATTTATATCTCGAAACAGTTTTGAAAGTGCTTTTAGCTAACCTGACGCCACGTCAATCATCCTACATAGTGCCACGTTAGTCACAAAAAGAAAGATGGTAAATTAGACTTCCACACTAGTTCGAAAAGATCAATTATACTTTATAGAAAAATTATAGAAATAACCTTTTCCAAAAAGATTTATCAAATTTTTTAGAATAAATATATTAAAAATCTAAAATATGATGTAATATAAGAACATTAATAGAAAATTTGTTTTTAACTTAGCAAAATATGAAACCAATTTAAAATCATGCTCTACTTTATTTCTTGCTTACAATTACTTAAATCTTATATGGTCTCAATATGAAACGGAGAATGCAGACAAGACAAATCTTTGCAGAGCATTCGTGAATCACCATGCAACCCATCGTGCAAATTGCAAAAAAAAAGTTCCCCTTAGCAATACCTTGCTTAACCATCAAGGCATGCACAGGAAATTCAAAATAAAAAATATAATTCCAGCTTTGATGGCACATTAACAACATGTATCATGTGGTTTAACTTTTGTAGCAACATTGTCTTCTTCAAGGGCCACGACAATGACATGTATAGACTCATTGGACCATCTAGCATTGTGGCGTGTGACTTCTTAGACTCACAAACCAATATCTACGACTTAGCCAACAATGTCTAGACGGATGCGACCACTTCCTGATTCATCGTAGCCGTCATATTTCTGCACGCGCACCGGAGCAAATGATTGAACAGGAAGACAATTTGGACATGCTCGGGATGCCAGACTTCACGTGTTTCCTAAAATTATTCTCTATATTTTGGTGCCTAGCTCAGAGAAACATATGAAAGAATCTATGGCTAGGGGAAGGTGAATAGCTTATTAAAAAAGTATTCTTTAAAGCACAACACTATACAAAAGTGATTAGTATAAAAGGTGATCCAAACAATAACTACTTTGCCTAGCCTATTTCACCACAAAAGCAAGCCTTCTAAAAAAGTTTTAGTAGCAACACTACTACATATTGACTTATCACTATCACCACTTTCACCGCCGTAGCGATAAAAGCGTTGGTGTGATATTTTCACCGTCAATTGGACCGATAAGGAGGCCTTCTGAGGAAGGAAACCGGCAGTTGAAAACCATCAATGCGGCAGTGGCAATGGGGTTGAATTCCATCGTCGTTTGGAATGCCGAGCCGACTCAGATAGGCGTTATGACCGCCAGCCCTACATGACCGTTTGGTGTACCGGCGGTAGTAAATTCAGTGTGAGTTATTTTCCCATTTCCCAACTACCCACAACACAATTGCATCACCATTACTTTCCAACGGAGCATGCTTCGTCTTCCCTAATACTTATATTAACTGCTCCTCTTTGCTTCTCCATCTTCAAGGTTGGCCTATTCAAGCCGGAGCTGGATGTGCTTCTTGGCAATCTACACACTCCTTCCTCCTTACAGAGTAGATACAGATAGATATATAGACAAAGCTCTTGACCCAACCAGCTATATTTTCTTCATTGCCATGGCATTCCTTCTCCAACTCCTCCGAAGGTAGCAGCGGCGTTGGGAGAGGGCCTTCAAGATTGGGTATTACCGGCATCTAGGTGCTAGTGGAAGTTTTGCGATTAAGGGGGTTCACTTATTTGGGCAAGCCAAGGGTACTCAATGCACTTTGGTATCCCTGGTTTGCCCTGCGCATTTCTTGTGCCGATTCACCATCCGGTGCCCTGGTGATCCTCCTTCCTCTAGAGTAGCAGCGACGACGGCGGCCCTTCTCTTCCCCGCCTAGCCACCTCCTCTTCTTCAATGCCTCTATATCCCTCGCGCTCACAACCATGAGAGGTGCAGTAGGGAAGGTAAAGCACCTTAGTGAGATGCTCCTCTTTTTGCCTCTCTCTCTCTCGTGCTCGCGACCATGAGAGGTGTAGCAGCAGGGAAGGTAAAGCACCTCACTAAGATGCTGGTAGAAGTTTTGTGAGGTGTTGCCTTGTCCTTAGCTTGCACTGCCTGTCTCCAACTCAACTATGGGTTGTACCTATACTCAACACACCCAGTAGTCTTCGATAGGTCTTTGTTATTGTACATCTACGGAATGTAACTAAAGTTATCAATGAAATTGCTGTGATGATTGTTACTATGTCGTTTATATATAGTTTTTACCTTAAAAACAATTAATAACTGAATGGTTGTGATGCATGTTACTCCATTTTTTGAAGTGTCGTAGTATTTGACTTGGCTACACAAACGTGAGTTAAAGCACCTCACTGAGATGGTGCTGGGTGGAAGTATTTGCCTTGGTTTATTTGCAAATTGGTTTGCTGTGTTTGTAAATTGTCATTATTGTAGCTCCCGTTGCCATTTCATATAGTGATTCAGTGTAAAGTGCAGGGAATCAAATGGTCGGTGTTGTCTTCCCTACTCCGTCGCCCGCGACTTGTGTGGGTGGCCGTGGATGTCATGAACATTGACTGCTGCCTTCCCTGCTCTTGTTTATTAGTGGAGATAACTTAAATAACTTGTATTAAGAAATTGGAAACATGTGCAAGGGAATCTAAACCACATCATATATACGAGAAGGAAGGTAACTGTAACGAGTTTAGAAAGGAATCGTACTTGCGTATCATTTTATTAAGGAGAAAACATACAAATCCCAGTCATCCAGATATATACATATGAACATTGATCTACACAGAATCTACCACATTGATCTGAAGAACCTATCACACTCATTGCGGATCCTACACTCCTCGCTGCAGAACATAGCCCACTCCTCCCAACCTTCCCATCTTGTGTGGACGCCGCAACCTCTACCTCTGCACTGATGTCTGTCTTGGTGACACACTGACAAAGCCAGAGGAGGCAAAGGACTAGAATCACTCAGTGTCGGCCACCTAGCCAAGTCCTACAACACAAACATGGCCTATTGAGGCACCGTGTACATATCTCGTTCTTCCACGTCACATTCACCGCCGGGCCCGCTTCATCACCTTCGACCTTCCTCAATCATCGTCGGGCAATGTTGTCGTTGCCGGCATCGCTATTGGACCTATGGAGCATGAGGGAGAAAACAAATACATCAACATCGTGACCCACCGCGGTGGAGCGCTCAAGCATGTCAAGCCACGACATGAGTGCACTACGGTCTTCCATGAAGACGGTGTGCATCCCAGCGTAGAAGCAGGCCTCTAGGTTACCGAAGCTAGCAAGCCTGGTGATGAGCTTGGCATGGTACTCGTGGTCATAGAACCTGTTCTAGTCCCAAGTGTATCCCACACAGCAGCACCCATCATAGTGCTATGCTCTGTCCCACTACGGCATCGCCGCACACCCTACGCATCTACAAACAGGTTGCCTGTAGGCTACCAAGATCTTCCATGGGATCCGCTACAGCCACAGGGACGTGGCTAGCAATCTCAACAGCCACATCCGTCAGAAGCTTCTCCATGGAACGAGCACACGCGCGGCGGCTGCAAAAGACGGATCCTTGGGTTAGGGAGTGACATCACGGCAGAGTGGAGCACTAGGGAGGGGAATCAGAGTAGAGCAAGGTGTGTTCCAAAAAACCCTCTTGGGATTTTATGATCGCTCTGTTCTTGAAGGTTCTGCGGCACGGGGATGTCAAACGTCTCGGGAAAGTCAATCGTCATCCTCCATGTGAATCACAAAAACTATGTATGAAAATGTGAAAAAAATTCAGAATGAAAGAATCTTTTATATGAAAGAATCTTTTATCTTACTATCTTATACGATTACTAATTAGAGGGTCCAACAGTGTAAACCGTGTGAACTGCGTAAGCCGTGTATGTAAACAGTGTGAACCCCTAATTTTGCATGTAAATTACCCCCCTCTGCCGTTACAAAAAATAATTCAAAGTAGTCGATAAGAATAAAATAGGCTAGCAGTTCGTCACTTCGTCTCCCCTTAGATCATGGTTAGTGATAGAGGGACCGAGCCACGTAGTCAAGTCAATTTTCTCCTTCCAACTTCCAATACCATTCCATCACCATTAGTTCCGTCGAGAGAAGCGTGCTCCACTAAGATTGTGTGTGATGTGGCCTCGCCTTAACTCCTGCTCTCGCTTAGTGCAATCGAAGGGAACTCCAACGAACGCCTATCTCACCTATCCTTCTATAAAAGTAGAGGCTAAGGTGGGGAAGCAAGTAGACGATTCCTTTTCTCTCAAACTCATTACACTAACCTATCTTCTCGTTCTATCTTCTTCGTTCGGTGCTTGTTGGGCATTCTTAACGTCATTACCAAAAGTAGACTTAGTTTTCTAATTCTGATAACGGCGCCAAAAATGCCGAACCTATCCCTCATGCCACTTAAGCCAAGTTGTCATCCCCAGCATGACATGAGAGACGCGGTATTGAAATATGCAACTGCTCTTCTAAATAAATAATAAATAAGATCTGCAAGCGCACAGATTAATACCGATGTAGCATTTTAACCGGGAAGTATTCCAGGTATCGTTATTTATATTTTTACCACTGGGAAGGGATTACTAACATCAATGTTGATTATGGAATGGAATATAGGAATGAGTATCAATCATTGCATGTATAAGTGAGAGCATTCATCTATCTCTTGCATACAGGGGTAAGTGTCACATAAAATATAGATAAAGTATGAATGGTGACAAAGATAATTAATCTGATCAGCTAGCCACATATAATAATGATAAGCACCTCAACAGATATTCTAGCAAGTCATTAGCATGGGTATTAGGACGAACTACAAGGATATTTCCTAAGTTATTCTTAACTATAAAGTCTAGCATATCATAATTAGTGCAAGTACACTTGGCAATCATTGCGAAAAAGGACTACGCCCATGCATAGTGATATTATCAAGGAAGATGAGAAACATAGCAATCACTCCCCCGTAATAATGTTGCTCTGCCGCCTTACACACGGGAGGGGGACTATATAAGAACCAACGAAGCTGTCACCATCGCGGATCACCCCATGATCCGGCATATAAGGTGCAATCGCAGATAAATATGGTCTAAGCACCACGCCTACACAATATTTATCATTTACCCATGGATCCGATGGATAAACGCTATACGATCCTAAACATGTATATAATTCCAATCTAACTAAGCCAAGCGTATAACTACGATAAACTAAGAACAATATAATCGCAAATATAATCAAGTAGAGCATAGTCATAATCAATATATTGAAATAGAACAAAGTTGTATTCATAATATTGAAGAACAAAGATGAACAATGAAGAACAGTAAAGGAATTACCAAAAATCCTCTTGACAGATCCGGAAACCAATCGAAGATTGACTCCTTCTAGTTCTAATCCTATGTAGCTATGCTATACTAGAGATCTAGTTGATGTGGTGGCTCTAGGGCTTGATCAGAGACTCTCCTCCTGAGATTAGGGTTTGAAGAATGAGAATGAGGGAGTGCCTCCTCCAGGGGCCAGGGGTCCTGCTTATATAGCCCCCTCAAGTGAACGTGGGCCGTCGGATCAAACCGACATTAATCGCACGGTTTTCCTTGATCCCTTAGGTCGGTGGAGCATAATCCGTGAGACGGAGCCTGATTGGCTCTCAGGCCAGGGCGGGCGCCCTAGGGAGCAGGGCGGGCGCCCTGCCTCCGGGCCCGTTCGGCCTCCCGTTCGATCTCGTGGCTTCTGGAGTCTTCTAGATAATAGAAAATCGGTGAACACGTTATTATCTCTATGTAAACCCGACGTGTGGGCCTTTCCTCCGTATTTTCTGATAACCCCCTGCAGAAACAGACAAACACCAAAACTCGTGGAATTCTGTCAGATAAAACCCTAAGTCTAGGTGTTGGTTGCATTTGGATCCTTTTCTTTATTTATTTGATAACTATATTTGGTACTTAAGGACCGTCAACAAACTCCCCCAAGCTTACCTCTTGCTCGTCCCTGAGCAAGGATAGACTCATTATGGATCAGAAGTTGCTGCAACGCCTTTGAACGTTGATGATACATATGCTTTCAAATAAGGTCTCATCCCTGAGTTAGAGTAAACTGTCAAGACTTAAAACTTACTCATTTTACCTTTCACCATGGGGCTTGCAACCGTCACCTGCATCTTGAGTGGTTAAAAGATAGAACGGTCTAGTCAAACGCCATGTCTCTTATTCTTGATCAGCTATAGCTTTGGAATTTTTGCAAATTTTTCAAATAAAACTCAGAGATTCCTTGTATGACTCTCTCAGATCTCTCTTTTGTGGTATTTCTGGATCCTTACCAAGGCAGTAATGGTATATGCCTTCTCTCTCAAAGTATGTGGTATTTATGGTATAAGGCGTAGTGACATTGCCTTCTCTCTCACCCTACTCTAATCAGGCTTTGATATCTGGAGCTCATAGGTGGGAGATACAGTATACATACTCATAGAACATTTATTGCATAGTCAAACCATGGATCCAGAGAAACAAGTCAATAAGTCAAATCAAGATGTGCATGTGTGGTGAATGAGTGGTGTATGGTGATAACAAAAGTCTAATGCTCTTTTTGAGGGAATACATACCTTTCTTGCTTTTTAAAACTTTTGAGGGGAATGAGATGCTCTATTTATTTATTTTTTTTCTTTTTTCCTCTCAGGTGGGTATCTTGTACCTCTAATTCTACTGTCGGACACTTGTCCATTTTTACCTCTCGTCTCACTTTTTCTTTCTTCGAGGTTCCGAGCACTTGCTCCTTTTTATTTCCTCGTTTTTTTAGAGCAATCTCCCTCTTTTGAAAATATAGCAAGTGGTAGTAGAAATGACTTGAGCATTAACTTCATAGGGAATAACAGGAATGGGATAATGTTTTTGGCTATTCTCTCCCGGGTCAGGAGTAGAATAATTTTGGGTGAATCTGGAGATGGAAATGAGTGGATATATGTGGATGCGTACTTCCGGAGTAGAAGCAGCATGTATGAGTGAACGTGCAAGTGAATCTTGATTTTAACCACATGACAAGTTCCTAAGGGTCTACACAGCTTGACCACACTCAATGCCCATAAGCAGTAAGTAGTAAAAGTGCGGCTCTTAATCTAACAAGCATGTATATATGGCTGTGGTAGGAATTTAAACTCTCATCATACAGGAACTCATCATGCAACATTTTAAAGATTTTCAAAGATAAAATTCTCCAGAATTCTAGCATCTCTAGGAACAGATAAACAGCAGCTCAACCTTCCCATATCATATCCGTTAACAACTTAGACTTCAGATCAAGTTCTCTTCCCACTAGTTCAGGTTTAGAGCCAGTTTTAAATTATAACAGTTATGTCTAAACTAGAGAGAGAACAAATTTGAAAATTAGGCAGAGGAACTATTCATCATATCCATGCTAGAGTTTTATTTTCAAGATTCAGTTTAGCATAGCTACTTTATTTATTTATTAAACTAAGCAAATATATATAAACACAAAATATTTATTTGGGTTTTCATGATTATGCATCTTTTTATTTTAATAAAGCATAGGTATAAATGTAGATAAAAATACTTATCGGGATAAATGGGGGTGCTCTCCCCCAAGCTGGATCTTGACGTAATTTCTTCTGATGTAGCTAGCAGGTGCAGAGGTGTATTTGAATGTCGGCAGCACCCTGACAGCGATTAGGATGTCCTCCATCTGCTAGTCTTCCTGAATTCTGTGGAGCTCAAATAGACAACAAAGCTTCGTGGAACTTGATTAAGCGTTAGCATAAATATCTAGCCTTTATCATGTTTGAGCTTCCTTGGTAAATGTCACTCTCTATTTTTATTTTCATTTTTATAGAACAGAAAAAATATATATTATTTTTTTTATGCCACCACAGTGAATGTACTTATGGGTTTTATGCCACTCGCATACTCACACGGGGCTTACTGTTTTTAACATTTTTTTAAGACAGAATGAACATGATTAACTGAGCAATAATTAAAGGGAAAATGATAACTACCAAGTTTACCTCTTGGCATGGCGTTCGGTGTTTTTAAGTCCTCCGAATAGGACTTCTTTTCTTCTTAGTTGTCCTGGGATTTAGGTGGCGTAGACGGTGGTTCCGGCAGCGCCTCCTCTTCTTGTGTAACTGTCTTCGCTTTCCATACCCGACTTGGTGCTTCGGTCTCCTGTTGTGTATCCTCAGGCCTTATGACCTCTCCTTCATAGTCTGCCCATACGTCCTTGATGGTTTGCCTCCTTCGGTTATGGTTACGTCGCCTTCTTCTTGTCCTGACCTGCTTAGAATCTTCAACTATATAGTTAGGGTCATTAAAGTAGCGGTGTACCTTCTCAGAGGGGAAATGCATATGGACTTCTCCGGTTCCAATGTAGATGATTGCTTTGACGGTGCCTAGGAACGGTCTTCCTAGGATGATGGGTGGATCGTACTCGTCGTCTCCCATGGCAATGACCTGAAAGTCTGTATGGACAAAATGATCGTTAATTTTAACAGGGACATCGGTTACTATACCTTTGACCTTTCGGGATGTCTGATCTGCCATATGGAGCTGAGTGTATGTTGGTTTTAAGGGCATGGTCCCGTACAAGAGCTGATAGGTGACTGTGGCCATTATGTTGACGCCTGATCCAGTGTCGCAGAGCGCCTTCTGAAAGGAGTATCCATTGATTGAGCACTCAATGCTTGGCATACCTGGGTCGTCCTTCTTGATTAGGAACGGCGACTTGAGTCGACCATCTTGACCTCCTTGAACTGCAGTGACCATCTTAGCTGATTTGGTCCATCCTTGGTTGTTCTTGTTCTGCTTGTTCCTCCTGTTGGTCCTCTTCCTTGGTTCATGTTGGGGTTGCTCTGGGATTTGTGTAATCTTGTTCTTGAAGGAAAACGTCTCCTTCCTCCCCTTGATGTTGAAGTTGATCTTCGCAGCGCTGGCGTAGATGACAGCTCCCGAGGTGTTCAGGAATGGCCTTCCCAGAATAACTGGTGACCTCTCATCGGACCCGGTCTCTATCACCACGAAGTCAGATGGAGCGTACGAGGTACCAACTCGGACACACATGTTCTTTAATATTCCTTTAGGAAAGCTTAGTGTCCGATCTGCAAGCTGCAAACACATAGTTGTTTCTGATAAAGGATATGTAAAGAATTTTTCATAGAGTACCCTGGGCATAATGTTGACGCCGGAGCCAAAGTCACAGAGTGCTTCTGGGAAGTCCACCATGCCGATGGAGATCGGGATGACGGGGCGTCCTGGATCGCCTCTCTTGACTGGCAGAAGGTCATTATGTACTTCAACAGCGGGATTACTCCAATAGTTACCTGCATCAAACATGTCTACAAGATTTGCAGGTTCTAATCCTTCCGGTTGTAATGGTATACCGGGGTTAGTAGCAGGAACAGCAGCAGCTATTTGATTTAACTGAGATTCAATCATTTTATTAAAGCTAATTTGGTTTTTGATGGCAGTAGAGAAATTATCCATTCTATTATTTATGTTTTCTAGTATTTTATCATTGGATGCCAATTTCTTAGACAAGTTATCCATTAGCTTTCCTTGATTAGACACTAACTCTCTCAGGGGTGGAAAATTATAATTGTTGTTGTAAGAGTTATTACCTTGATAATTACCTGAGTAGTTACCTGAGTAGTTAGGCCTCTGTTGATTCCAACCTTGATTTTGTTGAGGACGGTTGTAGTTGTTGTTGTTGTTGTTGATGTACCTTGCATCCTCAAGCATCTCAGGGCAGTGATTGCCTGAGTGTCCAGTATCTCCACATTCCTCACAAGTCATGTGAGAGTCGTAGACGTTCATGACTTCTCTTTTGTCTCCAGCTTTGTCATCGAGCTTTTTTATGAGTAGGTCTAACTTTGCAGATAGCATGTCTACCTCCTTGAGCTGGTGCATACCTCCACCCTTCTTGCGTGTTTGAGTCCTCTCTTCGTTCCAACCTTGGTTGGACGCCATCTTCTCCACAAGGGCTGTAGCTAGTGGTATGGTGAGTGATAGAAATGCGCCTCCAGCTGCAGCATCCATGGTCTCACGAGCACTAGTGATGAGCCCATGATAGAAAGTCTGCATAAGTAGCCAGCTTTCCATTCCATGTTGGGGACATTCTAGGATGTAATCTTGAAAGCGCTCCCATGCTTCTGGAACGGATTCATCATGTTGTTGCTGAAAACTTGTAATCTTCCCACGGAGAGCATTGGTCTTGCCCATGGGAAAGAACTTAGCCAGAAAGTTCGTAGAGCAGAGTGCCCACGTAGTGTTCTTATCCTTCGTCGCGTAGAACCACTGCTTCGCTCTCCCCAATAGTGAGAATGGGAAAAGGCGAAGTAGTATGGCGTCTCTGGGAACATCTAATAAAGTGAATGTGCTGCAAATCTCTAGGAAGTGTTGGAGATGAGCACTTGCATCTTCGTGTGGCTTCCCACAAAACTGGTTGGCTTGTACCATGTTGATGAGCCCTGGCTTGAGCTCAAAGTTCTTGTCGATGGCCGCGGCAGGTCCAGTGCGGATGTTGTCCGTAGTGGGAGCTGAGAACTCGCGGATCGTCTTGTTCGCCATGGCTGCGAACTCTGTTGACAAATTTCGGATGAAACTTCGGCGGTCTTCTGGATTGGATGAAGTGTTGCGTCGAAGTGTTGACTTCTTGAGCTTGGCTCTTGCCCCTCTGATTAATGCTTCGGGGTTGTCAACAAAATTTTCTGAAAGATGTCCTCTATTCATACATCACCCTGCAAAACAATAAGAATGGAAAAAATACAGGGGTAAATCTGTATGGGAGAATTGATGATCTCAATCACTTAATGATGCGAATGCTGACTCAAATTCCGTATTCATTCCTTGTTAGTAAATCAACCTTCCCCGGCAACGGCGCCAAAAATGCTTGTTGGGCATTCTTAACGTCATTACCAAAAGTAGACTTAGTTTTCTAATTCTGATAACGGCGCAAAAAATGCCGAACCTATCCCTCATGCCACTTAAGCCAAGTTGTCATCCCCAGCATGACATGAGAGACGCGGTATTGAAATATGCAACTGCTCTTCTAAATAAATAATAAATAAGATCTGCAAGCGCACAGATTAATACCGATGTAGCATTTTAACCGGGAAGTATTCCAGGTATCGTTATTTATATTTTTACCACTGGGAAGGGATTACTAACATCAATGTTGATTATGGAATGGAATATAGGAATGAGTATCAATCATTGCATGTATAAGTGAGAGCATTCATCTATCTCTTGCATACAGGGGTAAGTGTCACATAAAATATAGATAAAGTATGAATGGTGACAAAGATAATTAATCTGATCAGCTAGCCACATATAATAATGATAAGCACCTCAACAGATATTCTAGCAAGTCATTAGCATGGTATTAGGACGAACTACAAGGATATTTCCTAAGTTATTCTTAACTATAAAGTCTAGCATATCATAATTAGTGCAAGTACACTTGGCAATCATTGCGAAAAAGGACTACGCCCATGCATAGTGATATTATCAAGGAAGATGAGAAACATAGCAATCACTCCCCCGTAATAATGTTGCTCTGCCTGCCTTACACACGGGAGGGGGACTATATAAGAACCAACGAAGCTGTCACCATCGCGGACCACCCCACGATCCGGCATATAAGGTGCAATCGCAGATAAATATGGTCTAAGCACCACGCCTACACAATATTTATCATTTACCCATGGATCCGATGGATAAACGCTATACGATCCTAAACATGTATATAATTCCAATCTAACTAAGCCAAGCGTATAACTATGATAAACTAAGAACAATATAATCGCAAATATAATCAAGTAGAGCATAGTCATAATCAATATATTGAAATAGAACAAAGTTGTATTCATAATATTGAAGAACAAAGATGAACAATGAAGAACAATAAAGGAATTACCAAGAATCCTCTTGACAGATCCGGAAACCAATCGAAGATTGACTCCTTCTAGTTCTAATCCTATGTAGCTATGCTATACTAGAGATCTAGTTGATGTGGTGGCTCTAGGGCTTGATCAGAGACTCTCCTCCTGAGATTAGGGTTTGAAGAATGAGAATGAGGGAGTGCCTCCTCCAGGGGCCAGGGGTCCTGCTTATATAGCCCCCTCAAGTGAACGTGGGCCGTCGGATCAAACCGACATTAATCGCACGGTTTTCCTTGATCCCTTAGGTCGGTGGAGCATAATCCGCGAGACGGAGCCTGATTGGCTCTCAGGCCAGGGTGGGCGCCCTAGGGAGCAGGGCGGGCGCCCTGCCTCCGGGCCCGTTCGGCCTCTCGTTCGATCTCGTGGCTTCTGGAGTCTTCTAGATAATAGAAAATCGGTGAACACGTTATTATCTCTATGTAAACCCGACGTGTGGGCCTTTCCTCCGTATTTTCTGATAACCCCCTGCAGAAACAGACAAACACCAAAACTCATGGAATTCTGTCAGATAAAACCCTAAGTCTAGGTGTTGGTTGCATTTGGATCCTTTTCTTTATTTATTTGATAACTATATTTGGTACTTAAGGACCGTCAACAGTGCTCCACCTCGACACCCCATCTTTCACATCTCATCCAATGGCAGATCGGGCAATGAAGCGTCCAATGGAAGAGTCAATGGAGGTTGTCCTTGCTCGTCACCGCTTTCGTGTGATGTTGTGGCGGGACGGGGAGGGCAACTCAGCGATGCCGCAATCGGAGAGCTGATCCCCACTTCTAGCTATCCATGATGACAACGATGGGGGGCGGATGATGTCCTCATGTTGGTGGAGTAGCTAGATGATGGGGACATGATTCCCGATCTTCCGTCAGGTTCAAGATAACTATCAATTTGGTCAGAAGCGACACACCGATCCGGCTTCAGATCACAAAGACCCGAACCCTGCAACCTTAGCACCACGTCTCCTCTGGTTATCAACCATGTCACAATCCGGTTGACCTCGCCACGAAGGCTAATCCCTGTTGCGAATTGAAGAACACAAGCAAGAACAAGATAAAACGCAACTCAATTGAAGTGACAATTGCGGATATATGATTAAGCACTCGAAGTTGGGGTCTCGCAAACCGATAACGGCGACTGTCAATGGACAGAATAATCTAAGCAAAACCCAAACCCTAACATAGGCAGCGGCTACTGATTATAAAGCCTAAGGGGCATCCAAGGACCCCTACTCACGTCGCTAAGAAGTCTTGACACGTTACAAGGGCCAAACGGCCCAAAAGATGGCGACGCAGCGCCCTGATAGATTCTGGATGTCAACTTGTTTCATCGATTCCTGTTGACTCTAATGGAATTTGGGCCTCAAACAAAAGCCATTGGTTAGCTTATGAAATTATCTTTCCATCCATATGTGGATCATCGAAAACAGAGTCCAGATGCGTCCTGTGTGTCTATTTTACTACAGACTGGTCCTGGAGCCCGAGATGGACTCGAACTTGATATGGATTGGGCCTCCAACTTGGCTTGGACGCCCTTGCTTGACTCCTAAGGTGGTGGCCAAGGAGGAGGGCGTCCTTGGGCATCTCTTAGGTGTTATCTATCTTCTTGGGGCAAGCTCCAACTTAGGTCTGGGTCCCAAGTGTGAATAACAAGCCCGCGACGACGCTGTAGCACCCGACAGAAATAGCGGTGGAATGTCTCAATGATTTCGAGGCCTTACCAATGTGATATTGAGGTGGGATCAGATCTATTTGAAAGCTTATCAAATAAGCTTTCCATCAAGTGCTCATTGACCTCAATCGCACTCTGGATGGATGAGTTATGGCCTTCCCAATGAAGCACTATCGGGCTGCCGACGAACTAAAAGTTCAACTTTGATGGACTTGTACTTTGAGACACATTTGTACCTACATTCAAATAATGACATGTACATGTGGAACCAAGTGAATTATACCCAAAATTACTATGCAAATGTAGGAACGAGCGAACCTTATAATCAATGGTCGTATCCGTTGGTGTTATGTCCTCATCATCCTCCCCTTTTTGACAACAAACCGTCCTCGGTTTGAGCTTAGTTGGAGGACAGATTGTAGGTTGTAGCCAATATTGCTTCTCTTTTTGAAATTTAACCTGTTGCTTTATAACAAAACTTGGAGATCTTGACATGACATGATTATATCTAATGCAGCCCTTTGATTGGTCATATTGATGCACAGAAAAAGGAGATTTCAGATTTGAACAAATATAAACTCGATGTACCATATATTCTCCTTTATAATTATATTTGCCAATAAATTGATATATACATGTAGACAACCATGGTAATTCATCACATAAAAATGTCTCCTCCAAACTACTCAGAGCACATAGTGTTTCAAACTCAATATATCCTAAAGTATTTAAAGAAGTCAACAATTTTAGTTCATCTTGTTCAGTGGCAATTGGAAACAATTGTTTATTTTTAGCATAAGTATTTTGTTCCAAAACAAAAGAAGCATTCTCATTCACTGGTTGCTGCTCATGAATAATCATACCACTATCACACAACTTTTCTTTATCACATAGATCAGTAGAACATTCGCCATGTGACAAAGGTAAATCAATAGAAGGTTTTAGTATAGGATTATTAGCATCATTGGTGGGAAAATTCATTACAACAAGAGAGCTCTTATCTGATACATTTACCTATTCTTTCTCAGTCATCTTGTACTCGTTTTTGGATACATGCTGCAAAATATTAGTTCCAACAAGAGGCAAAGTAATATCTTCATTTTGTAAAAATTCAGATCTAGATGAAGGTATTGTAACATTTGAAATAATCCATTCTTGTCTAAAAGGCTCATTCTTCCTCCTCTCGGCCCTTAGGAGATCTTCCCTTAAAATTTGAGCAGTAGTCATAGGTATAAGTGTAATTTTTGTACCATTATATTTGAACAAATATTTATTAGTAATTGTATGGTGCACAACATTATTTTCAGATATCCATGGTTTACCAAATAACAATTGACATGATTGCATAGGTACTATATCAAATTCAACGCTATCCTTATAAGGACCAAGGGAAAACTCAATGCGTGCAATTTCAGTTACCTTTATCTTATCCTAAGAATTTACCCATTGGACATAGTATGGATGTGGATGTGGCTTTGTGGTCAAACCAAGCTTCTCAACCATCTCTAAGCTTGCAAGGTTGTTGCAAGTCTCGCCATCAATCATAACACGACAACGCCATTCCTTCACAACAAAGTATGTTTGAAACAAGATGTTGAACTGGTTTTGCTCCGCCTTCTCCATTTGAGAACTGAGCACTCGTTGTGAAAACTCCGTAGACAGTCCATCCATGATGTCCTGCAATTCACTCTTAAAAAGAAACTCGTTGTTTGGCATATATTTTTAGAATCAAAATAAATACCCTATCAACTATTTATGGGTCAGTGGAATCACACCCTCACACACGTCTTATCGAGTTCTTACCAAGTTCTTACCAACGCAAGCAGTGGATGGTACAACCGACGGCTGGTTCGTGATACCGATGAGGGCGTGGCACTAAGATTGTAAGGATCTTTTTCTGTACTGATCTGAAGTATATATGTGGAGCTTGGAAGGCACACAAAGAACAAATATATATGTGTGGCACACAATTCAGTAACAGATAGCAATATTGAATAAATGTCCAGAGCACTTGTCCTAGTTGCTGGCCTATACGTGTTCCTACACCAGTTGTGACAAACAAGAGAGTAAAACAAGAATGAAAGGTAGCAACGGAAATACGAACAAGGTAAAAGGCACCACAAATAATAGAGCTATTGACGTGTTCCTTATGTGATCCCTTTTCTCTTATCTTCTCTTTTCTTTTACTATTTTTTTCTTTTCTTTTTTTGTCCAAACTTTTTTTTATATATTTTGCTCTTTTGATATTTTTTCTCATCAAGGAGCACACAAGAACAAATCTTAAAAAATTTGAGCTCAATTGGACAAAAGATGTGGTCTATACAAATTCAGGATTGTGGTCTAAAAAGCTAGCCAAAACTTGTGGGCTCCGAAACTCGATGTTCCTGATCGAATTTCGCAATTCTAAATTTTGCGAACCCAGGCATACTGGGATGAAACAGATCTAAAATTTTCTGACGTTCTCCGTAGATATAAAATTTGCCCCGTTTCGAGTTCGGATGCAAAAGTTATGACTATTTTATGAAAACTACTCGAATCAGGGTTTTATGTGAACACAAGATGCAAACTGATGTTGAGATAGGATGATGGCGGATGGAGGGATCAACACAAACTAGAAAAGAATACATTCTAAACCAGTAACAAGACCTTGACCTAGGACACAAACTCAACACGACGGACTCTGAAACTGAAATATGCAAAGGCTATGACATGGATGGTTGTAGGACAGGAAATAAATATGGCGGTGGACTATGGGACGAAGGCAAAAATCAACTAAACTAGGGTAAATATGAACTTGATGGTATACCTTAGCTCCGATACCACTTGATGGAGATGTGATTCCCGATCTTCCGTCAGGTTCAAGATAACTATCGATTTGGTCGGAAGTGACACACCGATCCGGCTTCAGATCACAAAGACCCGAACCCTGCAACCTTAGCACCACGTCTCCTCTGGTTATCAACCGTGTAACAATCCGGTTGACCTCGCCATGAAGGCTAATCCCTGCTGCGAATCGAAGAACACAAGCAAGAACAAGATAAAACGCAACTCAATTGAAGTGACAATTGCGGATATATGATTAAGCACTCGAAGTTGGGGTCTCGCAAACCGATAACGGCGACTGTCAATGGACAGAATAATCTAAACAAAACCCAAACCCTAACATAGGAAGCGGCTACTGATTATAAAGCCTAAGGGGCATCTAAGGACCCCTACTCACGTCGCTAAGAAGTCTCGACACGTTACAAGGGCCAAACGGCCCAAAAGATGGCGACGCAGCGCCATGATAGATTCTGGATGTTAACTTGTTTCATCGATTCCCGTTGACTCCATTGGAATTTGGGCCTCAAACCAAAGCCATTGGTTATCTTATGAAATTATCTTTCCATCCATATGTGGATCATCGAAAATAGAGTCCAGATGCGTCCTGTGTGTCTATTTTACTACAGACTGGTCCTGGAGCCCGAGATGGACTCGAACTTGATATGGATTGGGCCTCCAACTTGGCTTGGACGCCCTTGCTTGACTCCTAAGGTGGTGGCCAAGGAGGAGGGCGTCCTTGGGCATCTCTTAGGTGTTCTCCATCTTCTTGGGGCATGCTCCAACTTAGGTCTGGGTCCCAAGTGTGAATAACAAGCCCGCGACGACGCTGTAGCACCCGACAGAAATAGCGGTGGAATGTCTCAATGATTTTGTGGCCTTGCCAATGTGATATTGAGGTGGGACCAGATCTATTTGAAAGCTTATCAAATAAGCTTTCCATCAAGTGCTCATTGACCTCAATCGCACTCCGGATGGATGAGTTATGGCCTTCCCAATGAAGCACTATCGGGCTGCCGACGAACTGAAAGTTCAACTTTGATGGACTTGTACTTTGAGACACATTTGTACCTACATTCAAATATTGACATGTACATGTGGAACCAAGTGAATTATACCCAAAATTACTATGCAAATGTAGGAATGAGCGCACCTTATAATCAATGGTCGTATCCATTGGTGTTATGTCCTCATCACTAGACATGGCCACCTCCACCCTCCGCGAGGAGAACCAAGAGGCGGACTGGCTATGCCTCTCTGTTGCCACCCCGAAGCGGGAAATGGCCACGACGGAGCTTGCTGCTGCCGAGGCCTAGGTGCACCTCGCTGCTAAGGCATATGGCATGATATGATCTTGCTCTTTCACTATATACGACGTCGTATCTTCAGTTGTAGCATTTTCTTGTCTCCTTTTTAGCCATCTAGGAGCAGCCGATCACCGTGCTGGGCAAGGCGACAGAGGTAATCCGCCTTCACCAGGTAGCCAAAGGCAACACCCGTGTCTCCTCTTGGATGGTAGCCGAGAGCAACAGGCGCTACCAGGACCTCCACGTGGCAGCAGACAACGCCGTCCGTGCTTTTGCCTCCAACGCCTGTGGGGATGACCCTAGTGGACCGCCTTCGCACCGTGCCACCACGGGTTGTGGAGGTGGCCATGTACTACATTCACCTATGAGCCGTTTCGGCCATGGCCGCTGCCCAGCTTTGACTATGTAAGGGCCTAACCATGGTGGTGCCAGGGTTTCTAGGAGAGACGAGCTATCAGCAGCACCAGAACCTGATCGGCGAGTTCTCCACCATGGGTGATGGCATCCTAGCCACGGTGGATGTAGAGGACATCATTCATAATGATCCCCATGAGTAGTTTGATTGTAACATGCCTCTGCATTCGGAATAAAAATGTTCATAATATTAGTAGTTATTACTTTGAGTTCATCTCTGTTTGCTGTGACTTGAACGTTCCTTTTGTGCGCCTTAGAGTTCGTAGATCGTATGACACATCCATCATCAGTAGGTGCTAACATCTCCCAATCATCACCGCAGGTAGCCTTCACCACCCCTTTCATCAATTTCTAAGCCCGCGCGTGAGTCCTACGCGTCACTCTTGCATGTATTTATAAAGTTTTGTAGAAAGTTGCATTCCCACGTCTGATATAGTTGCTTACAATGGACTCTCCCCACCATATCTTTCTCCACCTTAGTGCTGTTGTTCCTCATCACCACCCGTGCTCCCTAGTGCCAAACTACACGGCTTAAACAATGACCACTTGCATGTGAACGGGCGCTATGCCGCTTAGTCATGATGACAGAGGGTCATCTAGTACAAATCCCGAGGGCGGTCAACCTCCTCGGGTCTCGAGGGCCCATGTGACCTGCTCCAGGATGCACTCCACATGGACGTGGTTCGTGTCCCGGGATGTTGCTACTCAAATAGCCCCTTTTGCCTAGGCCTGTCCCTTACCTTTGCTTTTGCCTCTTACTGCCATCTATTGCAAATGAAAGAGCGAAAGGGAACTAGGAGGTCTGGCCTGAGAGTTTTACCTATGTTGTGTGCTGTCGTTGGTCGCCACATGGTATATTCGTCGTTCCCTGTTGGTTCCATTGTCATCTCCCTGCTTTTCCTCCTACGTGGCGAAATAGGTGAGTGGGTACCTTTGGAGGTGACGGAGGCGAGGCTACCGCGGTTGGTGGGGAAAGGCCTTCCCTCGAAGGAGGTTGCCGGGTGGAGGGCTACTGCTAGGGACATCTTCCCATTCCCACAACCCGGTGAGGTGGTGTCATTCACCGACTTCCATGAGCGAGGATTCACGATCTTGGCATTGGATTTCTTCCATGGATTCCTTCATGAGTATGGCATCCAACTACAACATCTTCCTCCTAATGCGATGTTGTGGTTGGCGGGCTTTGTCGTTGTCTACGAGGCCTTCCTAGGGATTGAGCCTAACATGGATTTGTTCCGATGGGTGTTCGAGGTCAAGACCCACAAGGCACATGGCTCTGATGATGGCATGCTCGCCAAAGTGGGTGAGATGAATATTCAGATGCGTTACGGTGCGTCCTGCAGCTACCTGTGTCTACCATTGAGGAGTTCGAACTCTGGCTGGCACAGGAATTAGTTCTATATTCGTGATGCCACCGCTGCCCCTCTTCCTTGATTCTCCACTGCTATGCTGGCAAGGCTAGAATTATGGAGTTAGTGGTGCGAGTAGAGTCAGTCGAAGAAGGTACTGGAGACCCTCAGCTAGCCTAAATGGCATTGTGATTCTGCATACCATGGTTGAGCAGCGGGTTTAGCCACTGTAGCTGCGGGCGCACTTGTTGTGTGACTATGCTGGGGTCAGAATCTGACTTTGGATACTAGGAAGGTGCTCGAGGCTAGTGGGGTTACTAAGTGGGTAGCTGGGTTGGTCACCCTTGCCACCATTGTTGCAGTCGAGAACGCCGTGGAGGCTTTCTCGGCCAACTATGGGCCAAATCTGGTGAGTCTTCTTTTTCTTTAGTATCTTCCTTTCTTTTGGGGCGCCTAATCTTGTTGGTCCCGTTTTCATAGCCCATGCCTTCATTCATCTCCCGATTCCACCTTCCTTGCCGTGGGGGCGCTGAGCGCGTCGCATGGGAGAAGGAGGCTGCTGAGGAATGACTCCACCGTGAAAAGGTGAGGAAACACAAGGCGTGCTAGAAGCATGGGGTTCTATTGTCAGATGATGATGATGGCGATGATGATGAGGATGCCGAGGATGTGGATGAGCACCTGGCGGTCCTTGATCCTCCGTAGGGATCCAAGCGACACTGATGGACTAGGCGGTGCTGGTTGTTCAGTGGGCGCTTTGAATGGGAGTGCCACCTAGAAGCGTTAGCCTCCATCCCTGCCATGAGGGCCAAGTCTAAAGCGCCCCTACGCCATCATGGGAGGCGGTCAAAGCTCCTTGTATGCCACCCCTGCTGATCCCTCCTTGGTGGGGGTGAAGTCCCTATCCAAGAGGAGGATGTCGAGGATGCTACGGTGGTGAGGGTCATGCTAGGAGCGGACGATGTGGGCTGCCACTCCTTGGAGGGGTTTAGAGGGAAGGATGGTGACCTCCTTCGACTCCCCATTGTTTGTGTGGAGGCTGAGTGCCCTGCTTGCTCAGCTTCTTGTTTGGAGGCGTCCGAGACGGTGGAGGCAGAGGCCGCCAAGGGGCGCGAAGCGGGAGATGTTGGCGCCGCCGCTATGGCCAAAGAAGCATTGTTGGCTCTTAGCCCCATGGTTTCATCGGTGGTGTCTCCTGTCTTGGCTCCTCCTGTAGTGTCATACAAGGGAGAGTGCATTGCTCTTTCTGTTGTGGAACGCTCCACTAGGTGTGTCACACACCTACTATTCCTCTTTTGATCGGGGTTATTGACATTTTTTCTTTGTCTGATCATGATGACCTCTTGATGCAGTGAACACCCCGTAGGACTCGCTGTCTTGAAGCCATTGCTGGGCACGACTGTTGGGCATTCTTAACGTCATTACCAAAAGTAGACTTAGTTTTCTAATTCTGATAACGGCGCCAAAAATGCCGAACCTATCCCTCATGCCACTTAAGCCAAGTTGTCATCCCCAGCATGACATGAGAGACGCGGTATTGAAATATGCAACTGCTCTTCTAAATAAATAATAAATAAGATCTGCAAGCGCACAGATTAATACCGATGTAGCATTTTAACCGGGAAGTATTCCAAGTATCGTTATTTATATTTTTACCACTGGGAAGGGATTACTAACATCAATGTTGATTATGGAATGGAATATAGGAATGAGTATCAATCATTGCATGTATAAGTGAGAGCATTCATCTATCTCTTGCATACAGGGGTAAGTGTCACATAAAATATAGATAAAGTATGAATGGTGACAAAGATAATTAATCTGATCAGCTAGCCACATATAATAATGATAAGCACCTCAACAGATATTCTAACAAGTCATTAGCATGGTATTAGGACGAACTACAAGGATATTTCCTAAGTTATTCTTAACTATAAAGTCTAGCATATCATAGTTAGTGCAAGTACACTTGGCAATCATTGCGAGAAAGGACTACGCCCATGCATAGTGATATTATCAAGGAAGATGAGAAACATAGCAATCACTCCCCCGTAATAATGTTGCTCTGCCTGCCTTACACACGGGAGGGGGACTATATAACTTTGCAGACAGCATGTCTACCTCCTTGAGCTGGTGCATACCTCCACCCTTCTTGCGTGTTTGGATCCTCTCTTCGTTCCAACCTTGGTTGGACGCCATCTTCTCCACAAGGGCTGTAGCTTGTGGTATGGTGAGTGATAGAAATGCGCCTCCAGCTGCAGCATCCATGGTCTCACGAGCACTAGTGATGAGCCCATGATAGAAAGTCTGCATAAGTAGCCAGCTTTCCATTCCATGATTGGGACATTCTAGGATGTAATCTTGAAAGCGCTCCCATGCTTCTGGAACGGATTCATCATGTTGTTGCTGAAAACTTGTAATCTTCCCACGGAAAGCATTGGTCTTGCCCATGGGAAAGAACTTAGCCAGAAAGTTCGTAGAGCAGAGTGCCCACGTAGTGTTCTTATCCTTCGTCGCGTAGAACCACTGCTTCGCCTCCCCAATAGTGAGAATGGGAAAAGGCGAAGTAGTATGGCGTCTCTGGGAACATCTAATATAGTGAATGTGCTGCAAATCTCCAGGAAGTGTTGGAGATGAGCACTTGCATCTTCGTGCGGCTTCCCACAAAACTGGTTGGCTTGTACCATGTTGATGAGCCCTGGCTTGAGCTCAAAGTTCTTGTCGATGGCCGCGGCAGGTCCAGTGCGGATGTTGTCCGTAGTGGGAGCTGAGAACTCGCGGATCGTCTTGTTCGCCATGGCTGCGAACTCTGTTGACAAATTTCGGATGAAACTTCGGCGGTCTTCTGGATTGGATGAAGTGTTGTGTCGAAGTGTTGACTTCTTGAGCTTGGCTCTTGCCTTTCTGATTAATGCTTCGGGGTTGTCAACAAAATTTTCTGGAAGATGTCCTCTATTCATACATCACCCTGCAAAACAATAAGAATGGAAAAAATATAGGGGTAAATCTGTATGGGAGAATTGATGATCTCAATCACTTAATGATGCGAATGATGACTCAAATTCCGTATTCATTCCTTGTTAGTAAATCAACCTTCCCCGGCAACGGCGCCAAAAATGCTTGTTGGGCATTCTTAACGTCATTACCAAAAGTAGACTTAGTTTTCTAATTCTGATAACGGCGCCAAAAATGCCGAACCTATCCCTCATGCCACTTAAGCCAAGTTGTCATCCCCAGCATGACATGAGAGACGCGGTATTGAAATATGCAACTGCTCTTCTAAATAAATAATAAATAAGATCTGCAAGCGCACAGATTAATACCGATGTAGCATTTTAACCGAGAAGTATTCCAGGTATCGTTATTTATATTTTTACCACTGGGAAGGGATTACTAACATCAATGTTGATTATGGAATGGAATATAGGAATGAGTATCAATCATTGCATGTATAAGTGAGAGCATTCATCTATCTCTTGCATACAGGGGTAAGTGTCACATAAAATATAGATAAAGTATGAATGGTGACAAAGATAATTAATCTGATCAGCTAGCCACATATAATAATGATAAGCACCTCAACAGATATTCTAACAAGTCATTAGCATGGTATTAGGACGAACTACAAGGATATTTCCTAAGTTATTCTTAACTATAAAGTCTAGCATATCATAGTTAGTGCAAGTACACTTGGCAATCATTGCGAGAAAGGACTACGCCCATGCATAGTGATATTATCAAGGAAGATGAGAAACATAGCAATCACTCCCCCGTAATAATGTTGCTCTGCCTGCCTTACACACGGGAGGGGGACTATATAAGAACCAACGAAGCTGTCACCATCGCGGACCACCCCACGATCCGGCATATAAGGTGCAATCGCAGATAAATATGGTCTAAGCACCACGCCTACACAATATTTATCATTTACCCATGGATCCGATGGATAAACGCTATACGATCCTAAACATGTATATAATTCCAATCTAACTAAGCCAAGCGTATAACTACGATAAACTAAGAACAATATAATCGCAAACATAAACAAGTAGAGCATAGTCATAATCAATATATTGAAATAGAACAAAGTTGTATTCATAATATTGAAGAACAAAGATGAACAATGAAGAACAGTAAAGGAATTACCAAGAATCCTGTTGACAGATCAGGAAACCAATCGAAGATTGACTCCTTCTAGTTCTAATCCTATGTAGCTATGCTATACTAGAGATCTAGTTGATGTGGTGGCTCTAGGGCTTGATCAGAGACTCTCCTCCTGAGATTAGGGTTTCAGGAATTGAGAATGAGGGAGTGCCTCCTCCAGGGGCCAGGGGTCCTGCTTATATAGCCCCCTCAAGTGAACGTGGGCCGTCGGATCAAACCGACATTAATCGCACGGTTTTCCTTGATCCCTTAGGTCGGTGGAGCATAATCCGCGAGACGGAGCCTGATTAGCTCTCAGACGAGGGCGGGCGCCCTAGGGAGCAGGGCGGGCGCCCTGCCTCCGGGCCCATTCGTCCTCCCGTTCGATCTCGTGGCTTCTGGAGTCTTCTAGATGATAGAAAATCGGTGAACACGTTATTATCTCTTTGTAAACCCGACGTGTGGGCCTTTCCTCCGTATTTTCTGATAACCCCCTGCAGAAACAGACAAACACCAAAACTTGTGGAATTCTGTCAGATAAAACCCTAAGTCTAGGTGTTGGTTGCATTTGGATCCTTTTCTTTATTTATTTAATAACTATATTTGGTACTTAAGGACCGTCAACAGCGACATGTTCTCCTACGCGATTGGAGCCATCCTTGAGTGACAGTGTGGTTTTGGGGCCATTGGCTAGGCTCCCCTCTATTGCTGCCCTACGCTCGCCCCTCAAAGAGGGCCGCCTTGGTGGGGATCCGCCCTTGCACTAACGTGGAGGTGGGTAAGTGAAAGTCCCTAGTTTGGTTTTGGCTAATTGATGAAACCTAAGTACTAATCACATGTGCTTGAGTGTTGATAGCAAAAGGTGATTGGTACACTCCTAAGTGATGGCAAGATGCATGTTGATCATGATGACTTGGTGCCATACTTGGAGAAGAAGAGGAGATGGAGTGCAATCCTATGGAGCTCAAGGCAAAGGTATAGATAGGATTTGCCTTTGGTGATCAAGACACCATAGAGGGTGTGATCACAATTAGGATCGATAGTCGTACTATAAAGAGGGGAATTTCCAGGGCTATTGAACACTTAAGTGCCACTGGATGAGAATTCATTTACATATGCATTTAGATCTAGTGGTGAGCTAACTTAATGCCTCAAAAATGATTGTGAAAATGCTAACATACATGCACATGGTGATGTACACTTGGTGATGTTAGCACATTTGTGAAGGTGGTAGAGTTTGAGTGGTAGAGATGGGTTTGGGGCCCTCTCTCCCTACGCCGGTGGCTTTTCGTGGACTTGGTGATGTTAGCACTTGGTGATGTTAGCACATTTGGTGCTTTTTGTGGAAGTAAAACACCTATTTTCCACTATGCCGATGGCGGAGATTTTCTCTAAGTCATCGTGGATAGGAACGGAGGTCACTAGGGTGACCGGATGCTGAACCAGACGCGGTCTCGGCATGACCAGACATGTCCAATCAGTTCTTCCCACGTGCTGCGAACGTGCGCACCGACGCGTCCGGTCACTCGTGGGACTGGCGCGCCTAGTCAGGCGCCAGAGGGACAGCAAACGCAAAGGGTCGATCGGGTGCGTCCAGTTACGATCGATCGAACACGTCCGGTTGTGTGTGGGTGCATACTAGAATTGATCGGACGCTGGCACTGTGGTGTCCAGTCAATTCAAGCAGCGTGTTCGGACGCGTGGTCAGCAACGCGAATTAGTAGTGATCGAACGCCTAGGCGTGTCCGATCAATTTTGATCAGCACGTCCGGTCACTCTAGTGCGTGTGACTTCGTTTCTATGACTGTTACGATCGAACGAACGAGATTTAAATCTTGACACGTGGCGAACATCAGGCGGTGGTGCGAGATGTGACCGAACACTGTGTCCGTGTCTAGTCAATGAGCAGGCAGCAACAACTTGTTCCTAATGGCTATTTCATGTTGGGCTACTTATAAATTCTTGTTGGCCAGTTTTGGGGGAGACTCTCTTAGACATTTTGACATCCTAACATCCTCTTGAGCTTAGCATACTCCCTCTCACTCATCTCTCTTGCTTGATTGACAAATCAAAGTGAGTTTGAGTGATCTCAAGTGCATTTGCTTGTGAGTTTGCATCTAGTTGGCACTTGGGTGAGTATTGGCTGCGGGATTCTTGTTACTCTTGGTGGTTGCCACCACCTAGACGGCTTGGAGGCAGCGGAGGAGTAGTGACAAGAGTGGTGCTTGTCCTTGGCCACCTTCGGGTGATTTGTGAGGGGTGTTGTGCCTTTCCTGGCGGAGCACCAAAGGCAACTCTAGTAAATTGCTCGTGTCATCGAGTTACCTCACTTGCGGTAGGTTCTTGCGGTGCTCTTAGGGAGCTTGCCTTTGGATTGCCAATTAGCCGCCGAACCATGAAGTGGTGGTCGACACAACAGGGATGTAGCATGCCGGTAAGCACGTGAACCTCGAGAGAAAAATTGTTTGTCACCTTTGTGATTGACTTCTTGGATTTCTCCCAGTGATTGGTCTTCATATTATTGTGATTTGGTTTATTCCTCGATTCGGTGGTATAAAGATCACATACCTCTCTTTTACATTTCGCAAACTAGTTGTAACAAGCTCTTTAGTGTAATTAGTTTTGAGAGCCTGTATTATCTTTGCTAGTGTAGCTTGTCACCTAGTTGAGCTCTTTAGTGTAGCTAGCTTGTGAGAACTCATAGTGACTTAGCCTTTGTTTGTTATAGTGATTCTAGTTACTAGAATTGTTGGATAGGTGGCTTGCAACACTTGTAAAGCTAGAGCAAATTCGCATTTTGCCATTTGTTATACTAACCTTTTGCTCTAGTGAGTTTGTAGAATTTTTAATAGGCTATTCACCTCCCTCTAGCCATATTAGGACCTTTTAGTAAGGCTGAGGGAAGGAGGCCAGCCATTGAAGTGTCCAAGGCGATCATTAGTCTGGAGGGGGTGTAGGTTCATCACCCGCGACTGGCCCCCTATTCGCGGAAGTGATTTCTGATGGGCCAGCCATATCGACCCTCTCCTTCCGTGAGGAGAATTCGGGGCTGGGTGAGGATTTCTTCATCTAGCTGCACCCCAAGGACCCCGGGAAGGCTCTGTTCGTGGTGGATGATGTGTCCGAGCGAGCCACGGGGAAAGCTATCTCCTAGAGTCATGAGGGTTCCGAGAGACCTTGTCCAAACTGGACGATGTGATTGCCATGGTTTCTCGGCTGGGTGCAGGGCCCAGCGTTAGATGGTTGATGAGGTGGTGGTCCAAGCGCAGGTGGGCCTTCCCATTTTTTTGTCTTTGTCGTGCCTGCTCATTCTTGCTGTAGTCATCTAATCGCCCCTCTACTGTGCAGGGGCTGATGAGGACTTGATGACGAAGTCTTGGTTGCTAAGCCTGGCCTACCAGACGTGGGTAGGAGGCGCCGCCGACCGCTGTCAACTAGAAGCGGCAGAGAATGAGGTGCGGTGCCTACGTGGGGAATTGGAGGTTCCTAAAGGTTCAAAGAGGAATCGACCCACCACGAGGCGCAGGCCTGATCCTAGATCAAGGCTCTGACATCCCAGCTGGTCGGCATCAAGGACATGATGGCTATCCATGAGACAGGGCTCTCCTCGGCTGGCGCTACTCGGGACATGGCTGAGCAGGGGCACCAGTGCCTTGAAGCTAAATGCCAAAAATTGTGCTCTACCTGTGGTGGTGAGTCTTTGTCGATCTTGCATTGTGCCTCCATTTTGTCGTTGTGCCCAGTCGTGAGCTGGTATGTCTTCCTTTAGGGCTACACATGAAGGCACTTTTGGACCAGGAGGAGAAGGTGGCCTTGAGCTAGAAAATGTTGGAGGTAGATAACTAGTTGGCTGCGCTGACTACCTCCGTTGGGCTCTTTGCGACATTATGCTTGGCGCTGGCCAGGGGAGCGCCTAGCTAGCACATCATCTTGATGAGGCCCATTTCCAAGTGGATTCCCTTATTTTTGAGGGGTTTTGCTATGGTGCTCACACTGCCTTGACGTTGGTCGGCTCGCACTGTGGTGGCATCGACTTTAATACCGTTGGACGAGGGTATGCATCGGGGAAGTCAAAGAGTGATGTCCTCACCATCGGTAGTGCCACCGCTCGAGGCACGAAGGTCCTTGTGGCAGCGAGCATTCGCCTCTCGTACCAGTCTTTGTTGATGGTAGTTAACGTTCATCACGAACCGTCAACTAAATGTATAAAAATGGTCACCAGTAGAAACTTAGGGGTTTTTACTGACAATTTCCACGAGTTTTGGTGATTTCATATTTTCTACAGGGTTATTCCAGAAAATAGAAAAAGGAGGATTGAATTGCATAAAAAGAACAAAACTTGTCCGCGACGAAACATACATCATTGGACTCAGGAAGACACCAGAAGGCACCAGAGCAAAGTGGAGCTCTAGAAGGTTCTAGAGGGGGCCGACCAGCCTCCCCCTTGGGTAGATCGGCCTGGCACAGTGGGCCCACGCTCCCTCTGTAACAGAACCGACCAAATTATAAGAGCACAAGTACAAAAACAAGCGCCGAAACGCTCAAATTTTCGAACTTGAGCCCATATAATCCCGGTAGTCAATCGAAACCACGAAGGATTTCAAACCAACTTGCTTACAACCAAGATCGCATCATTCAACATAACACATCACACGTTACATTTCACAAGTAGTTCCAAAATTACACTTACAACACACGGAGTCGCAATTTATTACAAACCAAGTTCATAAAGTAGCGGAAGCATAACACACGCACAATGTTCAAATACTACTGCCAGTCTTACTGATCAACATCCCGCAAAAGCGTTAAGGAAAGTACATAACAAACGATCACGCCCGAGTGATCTAGTCCTCGTCACCCGCAGGGTGGAGGCAGTTCTTGCAGAAGCCCTGGTAAAGCATGTCATCTGCAACAGGAGGGAATAAACCCTAAGTACTAGAATGTATTCAGCTAGACTTACCCGTCAAAAACCAGAAATAAGATGACACCAAGGATTATGCAAGGCTTTCATAAGTGGGGCTAGCTGACATCACATTTTGCAGAAAAGCATAAGTAATTTAAACTCTTTTAACCTGTACTAGCAGTTATTTTTAGCATTTACCTGTCATCTATCTTAGCACCTGTACTAAAAATTCACTTGATTATAATCAAACAAATAATATCATTATATCTATAACAGGTATCAATTGCGGCAACATTGTATCATTCACTTAACCATCTGTTCAATTTAAAGAGATCTACGTTGCCGCTGCTCAAGTCAAGTGCTCACTAACCGGGAGCGACGGCGATTCAAATCGAATTCCTATCCAGCTGGAGGGGTATTTCTAACACTCACCGAGTCACGCCTAGCAAGGGCTGCTCAGGTCACCTTTGGTACAGTTCAGGAGCCGCGGGTCTGACTAATGTCGCATCCCCAAGGGCGACACTCTGCCAGGTGTTAGGGACTCTAACCCCCCCTTGGTCTCACGCCAATGTCCCCGAGCACATCCTTACTCTCCTCCAAGATGCAACCTACCATTCGATTCTCGGCCTGAACTGTATTACTCAGCTTCACGGTCAGAACGACTTATCTGGCCAACTAAGTGTTAGACTGCATTCAACATGACTCAAGGACGTACAGCGAATCGGTCCTTAAACGATTCAGACGGGCATAGCTCCGCACCCAAGACGTGAAGTGTCTTGCGGCTGCACTATCGAACTCCCGCCCGGTCTCAATTTTATTTTAAGGCATGGTTCCATCCACGATAGCTAACATAGCCACTCGTGACCCATTCCTACATCTCGCGGATGACCAGAAATCACCCGACTTCTACCGGACTAAGCAGGGCTAAGCATTGACACGTGCCTAAACCTAATTTAGGATTTAAGTATGATATCTGGACAAGGACAGGTATAATGCAACAAGTGTTTTCACACAACTCCTACAACTTAATGCAGTAAACAAGTAAAAGTACTCAAAATTGATTTATAAAACAATAGGATCAGCATACACCGGGGCTTGCCTTTCAGAAAAGAGGACGGACGATGATCTGGACACTCCGATAATTCCTTAGTGGCGCCTCCTTCGCTGACTGCTTCTTCGGGCTCCCCCGGCTGCTCCTGGATCTCCTCCGGAATCGCTCCCTCGAACTCGAGAAGAGTCACTCCCTCCGGAACACCTATTGCATGGGTGCACAATAAATTCCATGGATGCATAAGAAGGGATGCAGCATGCTTGGGATGAAATGCACTACAACACTTCCTAATGCTCTATTCAAATCACTTCAATAATAAGTGCAAATCTCTTCTCCGGTAGAGAAGTACTTACCTAATCTACACAACCTAATGTATAATTGTTCCTCCTCTGTTAAGGCCCTAACACCTAACAATCACAAGAACAACTTTACTTAGGTTACCACATCCAAGCACAAAATATCAAGGCATCACATTCTGGACAGCAGCTAAGTGTTTCAATCATAACTGGAGATTTCCAAATCCAAAAGACATGATACAAGACAATCTGGAAAGCTTATAAAATGCTCTACAAATAATTTTCAGACTTCAACACTTAATTCCTAAGTTTTCCTAGTCGAAATTCTAGAGTTCCAGAAATCTGTCCTCTCCAAACAGAGAGCAGCCATTTCTGGACAGCCACTTTAAACAGCTATAACTCCTAGACTACTAAGACAAATGCCCCCAAATTTTGATACAAGCTAGTTTATCAAGTTTACTACCACTTTGGCATTCACAAGTTTCCCAGCAAACACTTTTCTCAAGGATCAAATCCAAAAATGCTACCAGCTGTCCAGAGAACCTAGAAATGTGAAGATTAATTATTTATTCATGTGTCAAACTTCCTCTATGACCAAACCAATAATACTATTAGTTCACACATGTCATGAAAACACCAGAAAGTAAGGTGTGCCACCCTAGAACATGTATTTTCACCCCTTTCTTAATTTACTTACTTAATTAAGTGGGAAATTAAACTTATATGCATACTACTTATAAAATTCTACAAAAATTACAGGAGGCTCCCTGACCTAGAAAGAGGCTACTGTAAAAATTTGAACTAAAGTTATCCACAGAAACTCCCTACACAAAATTCACAAGCCAAAAAGGCTGATTTTTGTATAATTAACAAATCACATTGAAAAGTATCAAACAACAGAAATCATATTTTTCTTAACCACTTTAGGGTACCAGGACACTCTCCACAAATTTATATGAACATTGCACACATAGAAAAATTACTAAAATTCATTCAAGTATTTTCTAAAATAAAATAATATCGTCATAACTTGAAAAATACTCAAGCACTAGTACCCAAAGTTTTACCAGAGCTAGCACATGCATAAAATAACCTACCCACCAATTTTCATAATTTTTGGGACAATAAAACTCCAGTTATTCATTTAACAAGTTTATATCCAATTTAAAACACATTTCAAAACCCTAATTAATCCTTCCAGAAAATAAACATCACATACAAATTTGATATTTTTTCTAAATACTACACCTCATGCAGAGCCCAACAAAATTTAAATCACAATTTTTGGACAAGTCAAACCCTAGATATGAAATTCGTAAACATTATTCAAATCTGTGAAAAATTCATAATAACCAACCCTAGAGCTACAGTCCTGGGCCGGCCCGGCTTGCCAGCGCGGCCCAGCCAACGCGCGGCCTGTCCCAGACTCCCGCGCGCGCGTGACGCTGCCAGCGTGGGCCCGCAGGCCAGAGAGAGAAGGGAACCGGGGTGCACGGCGGTGACCGGAGCTCGCCGCCGGTGAGTCGGCCGGCGAAGCCGAGGGGACTAGCACGGTCACCACATCAAGTCGCGTCGATTGGTGGCAAGAATCGGGTGGCGGAACAAGGGGAAGGTGCTCGCCGTCGGCCATGGCGGCACGGTGGAGGTGCATGGCGGTACGCCGGTGACGGTGAGCCCCCACCGCCTCAACCAAGCCCGCTCCAAGCTTCCCGAGATCACTGGAGAGCTAACGAAGGGGAAAGGGAAGGATGAAAAGGGCCGAGCCACTCTGACCACGGCAGACTCGAGCTCCGGCGAGGTCCCGAACGCGGCCGCGGCGGCGGAAGTGAGCAATGCGGCCTCACCTTTGCTCAAACGCTTCCGGGAAGGAGTGGAGGTGGTAGAGGAAGACGCTGGGAGGTCACTGGCGGAAGGAATCGAGCCGAGACTCAACGACAACAGCGCACGAGCGCGGGGAAGCGAAACGGCGGCAATGGCACCTCGGTGCTCCGCCCTGGCTTGGAGAGGGCGAGAGGGAAGTAGAGGCGCGAGTGAGGGACAAGTGCTGGCTTTGTGGCGCCCTTGAAGGCCTCGTGGCCTGACTGGTGGGGCCACGGCCGGTGTACAACCGCCACCGAGCGCCCACGCGTCGACGCGGTTCTGTCTCCGGTTGGCCACGACTGACATCAGAGCCTGAGTTAACTGAATCGAGGCCATCATTAAATGACTGACAGCGTGATTTCAACGATGATTATCTCCTAAACCAGCTGGAGTTAGCAGAAGATGATAACATCAAAATTGTAGAGCTACATGAGGACTACAATTTTGTTAATTAGCTCATGGACTGGTTCGGCTTGGTTTGGGAGTTATATGGCGTGAAAGTGAGGCACATTGAAACTGAAACTTCGAATTTCAGACTTGGAAATTTTCTAAGTGTTGGGCAGCCCCTCAAACTGACTTGTGGGCCATTTTTGAGCATGTTCTAGTCATTTTCATGAGATGCCCATATTGGAATTTTTGTTCCTTAGGAAATTATCTACAACTTTGCTTAAGGTTGCTCTTCCATGCAAGATCTCTAAGCTGGACTTTTTAAATGGTCAAACCCAAGCATTCCAAGGTCAAGTGTTGGTCAACAACACATTGGAGGGCATTTTGGTAATTTTGGTCAACATGAACATTGCTCCACTAGTTACCCTAAGTGTAATTAAGGTGTTGTAATATTTAATTAGCCACTCTACCCCTTAGTTACACAAAAATACTAGTGTCATATAATTGGAAGCAAGCAAAACCCTAAATCCACCCAAAATGTTGCAATATCATGTTGCACATGTTGCAAGACTTTGTTGCACCCATTGAGCCCATCAAGATGTGCTAACCACATTGTCATATTTCAAAATATGGGGCCCAAGGTTGTATCTACAAGTTGCACCACTCACATTTCATAAGCCAATAATCTAGGAAACAATCACATTAGGGCATGTTACATACTCAAATTGCAAGCAAAGAAAGACACAAATGAGATGATGGATGCTCATGCTTATGAAATGCAATGCAATTATGGAAGCTAAACACCTGAGGTGTTACATCCTCCTTCTAGAAGCTTCCTCCACTGACCTCCAAGGTCAATCTCAACCCTACGTCAAGTCGGTTCAATCCAAGGGACGACGTTTGTTCCACCGAACTATAAATATAGAGGCAGACCCCCTCAGGGTATTACCTGTATTTGTCAAGAGCAGTCCAAAAATTAGGGTTTCCAGGGATTAGAGAGAGCTCTAGTTCTTCAAGTTCTTAGTTTAGGCTTTTCTAGCAAGGTTCAAGTAGAGTTGGGTGATTTGCTTGGGATTCCAGATCTGTTTATCAGGAGATCGGTAATTTTCCTTGTATCTCATTATGACTTTGTTCTATTTCAATAATATATTACTACTTAATATGTTCTTAGTTTGCTCTAGTTGCATGCTTGATATAGTTATGATTTATGATGATTATATTCATATGTTCGTAAAGCGCCTAATTCGGTACTCGAGTGGGTTAGGTGGTGCGTATTATGTAAGCGTGGTGCTTAGATATTATATGTACCTATGAATGCTCCCTAATGTGCCAAGACGTGTGGTAGATCACAGGCATGACAGGTCTGTTGAGTCCTCTATAGTCCATCCTCTGTGCGTAGGATATGTAGAGCGCGGTCACGTCGGAGGTGGCGGTTGCGTCTTAATAGCCTCTCTAGTTGATGCTCCTTATGATATTTTCTGACTTAATTGTTACAATAGATGAGAGTGTGTATATTGGTGTGATCTGTAGACTTATTATTTAGGAGGTACTTAGGAGTCCTTCACTTTAGCCGAATCTCAAGTTTAGCCTGAGTACATTGGTTGAGTCTTTATTATCTATCTCTGGAATACCATTTATCTTGTGCATTTATCATCATATTTATCATTTATCTTGACTGACCCCTGCTAAAGCATTAGAGTGGTTGGTTTACTATAGGTCTGCACATTTATAGCTCTAGTCCATGACATATTTGATCCTACAACTATGATAGCTTTTACCTTTTGGCTAAAAATAAATAAACGATACTCGGGATATCACCGGGTGAAATGCTACAATGAGTGAATTATCTGTGCGCTTGCGGATACATTCTTATTTATGAATTATTTTAAGATCATCAAGTGAAGATTATTTTACTAGTGTTTTTAATATCATGCTAGGGATGACAACTTAGTGCGTAGTGATGTTAAAAATACAAACAAGCATTTCTGGCGCCGTTGCCGGGGAACGTTGTCATAATTTGTATGAATCTATCATAATTCATAGAGAAAGTTTAGGATTGGAAAAGTAATATGGCTAGACATAAATACTTATAGATAAACCATAACCTTTTGCTTTAGCAGGCTTACCCTTGTTTTGTCTTTGTTTATGTATTTTATATAGGGTAATTACAAGATCGGTTGTGAACCTTCAATTTTCATCAATCAGAATCAACCAAAGGAAGAAGCTTAACATCAGTTTGTGAAGCCATGGTTGAGAAGACTCTGCGTGAATGTTCTGCCCCAAGCACTGAAAACATTCTTGTTGGGCCAGAACTCGACACTGATAATGACTACAAACTCAAGCCAAGCCTCATTAACATAGTGCAAGCTATCACATTCAGTGGAAAGAACAATGAAGATGCAAGTGTTCATCTGTAGAATTTTCTGGAGATTTGCAGCATCATCGTCATTAAGGACATTTCTCAAGATGTCGTGCTACTTCGTTTGTTTCCTTTCTCATTGGGAGGAAGAGCGAAGTAGTGGTTCTACAAAAGTAAAGAATAGATTGAGACTTGGGAAGATTATTCCAAAGCTTTCCTAGAGATGTTTTTCCTAGTAGGCAAGACCAATGCTCTACGAGGAAAAATATTAGATTTTCATCAGCAGAAAGGTGAACCTATTCTAGAAGCATGGGAGCATTTTCAAGATTACATCTCAGATTATCCTCATCATGGAATGGAAGAATGATTGCTCATGCAAACGTTCTATCATGGATTAACTCAGAAATCACGTGAGCAACTCAACGCCACTGCTAGAGGATCGTTCATGTCACTTACTTCTATAAAAGCTAAAGCACTTATGGAGAAGATAGTAGAAAATCAGAGCTAGACATCATGCAACATTCAAGCCTGCCATAAGAGTGAAGAGGTTCCAGAAGAAGTCTATGCCTTGTCAACCAGAATGGATGTACTATTGAATTGGCTAAATCAGAGAGACGATTACAAGAGAGATTGTCAAGCCATTCAAGATGCATTCAATACTCAGAATAAATGTAGAGAATATTTGGAAGTTGAATTCACTGATTCACCAGAAGATATCAATGTCATCATCAATAACTTTGCTCCACCACAACAGAAGCAAGGATGGAATCAACCTAGATCAACCAGCCAAGGTAAGTACCAAGGCAATTATAATAATTCTTCAAATTATAAACAACCACCCTTGAGAGAATTAATATTAGAACAAGCCAAAATTAATGAAAGTATTTCTAAGAAGCTTGCTTTTAATGATAAAATGTTAGAAGGAATAAATGCTAAGTTGGATAATTTTTCTTCTACTATTAAAGAACAAATAATGTTTAATAAGAAGATAGAATTGCAAATAGCCCAGTTGGCCTCTACTTTGTCTTTTGCCACTAACCATGAGTAGGTCAAGGGAATGTCTACTTGAGGAGGTAAGTCTACTCATGATCCACCTTATCCAAAGGGGACACGTATGACACCAGTGATAGTACAGGAAGAAGAAGAGAGGAACAACACAGAAGAAGTTTTACCACAAGATCTAGAATTACGTCAAGATTTTCATGACACAACTCTCCTACCGTTTCCACATAGAAATAGAAAGGCCAAAATGGATGAATAATTTGGTAAGTTTGTAGAGGTAATTCAGAAATTATATATCAATATTCCGTTGCTAGATGCCATCCAGGTGGCTACATATGCGAAGTATTTTCGAGACATCCTCAACAACAAGAGACCACTGCCTTCTACTGAAGTGATCAAACTAATGGAGGAGTGTAGTGCGGCTATTCTCAATTATTCTCCTGTCAAGAAGAAGGATCCAGGGTGCCCCACTATTGATTGTTTGATCGAAAACCAGAATTTTGAGAATGCTTTATGTGATCTTGGAGCAAGCGTCAGTGTCATGCCCAAGAAGGTTTTCGACAAGCTCAACTACTCTATGCTCACACCAACTTCAATGTGTCTGCAATGCCGACCAATCGGTTCGCTATCCTGCATGAATTGCTGAGAATATTCTGGTAAAAATCTAAAACTTTTTATTCCTGTAGATTTTGTTGTACTTGATATGCAGGAAGATATGAAAACACCACTCATTTTGGGAGACCATTCTTGAGTACAACAAATGCTCACATTGATGTCAGAGCCGAAGAAATCAAATTCACTATCAATGGACAAGAAGAGCGGTTCACGTTCAAGCCACGACCGGAACAATGCTCAATTATGGAGTATCATGAGAAACAAGAATGAAGGTCATCATCTCCAGGACTGAAGATCAACCCCGAAGAATAAATTCAACTGGAGAAGTCCGGTTTGGCGGATTTTAAAATCCCGAACCATCGCTAGGAGGTAACTCGGTAGTTATCCAGAATTTACTTTCCGCATTGCATTTGCATATTTACTTTTTCAGAGTTGCATTAAAAAATTAAATAAAAATTATCATCATGGCATAGTAAAAAGTTAAGCCCCATGTAATTAATATTTACAGAGCATAAAACTCCCATAAGTAATATTTATCGTGGTGGCAGAAAAATATGAAAAACATTCATCATTAGAATTCTTATTTTTTGTAGATACATAAAAGTATTTTTGTTTTGCATCTTTATGTGATTATATGGTATAAATATGGGAGATGTGTGGGGGCCACACATCACCTCACATCCCATCCCCATCTACATCTCACCCACTCATTCGCTACCATCCAACTCCATTAATTTAAACATGCACTAGCCTCCATCCATCTGCCCACTTTTCCACCGAAGTGAACCAAAGGACAAGCCCATTTGAATGTGTAGGAGGCAGAGGCGACACCAGGAAAGAGTGGAGGCCAAAGGCCATGATGTGGGGAGAGCTGTCCCCATCACCCTAGGCCGGTCGGCACCCCCTTCTTCCCCTTTAAATCTTCTTCATCTCCACGCACTCCTCACACACTCAGTAGTCCAGAGAGCACAAAATCACCTCGTGTTTCATCCTCCAAATTTTGAGTTTGAAATTGCCATCTTTTGAGTAGGATTTGGAAGTGGAGTGAACTGAGTTGTTGGAAAGTAGTAGTGCAAGTTTTTGTGGAAAAAGATTAATGGAAGTTCTCTTGATTAGTTGGAAAATTAAGTAGAGTTGAGTTAGGTGCTGTCCACTCATGGAGAGAGATTATACTAATCACTCAAGATGGATCATGAAATCCCGTACTGCTGATTTTTTGGACAACCAACTCTCTGTTATTTATTGTTGTAACCCCTCACATTTTCCACTAGTTTTGTCTGTGTTTGGAATTTATTTGTTGCAGGGAAAATGAGTAAGAAACTCAAGAATGCCGCAAAGAATATTGCAAGCAAATTGTATTTTCACTCCACTAGGAGCAGAACTTTGTCTCAGGCAGCATCATCCCGGGGTGATTCTGAGATGGAGATTGACCCACCATCCCCTGCTATGTACAGGACATCATCTCATCATCGTGAGCCGAAAGCCTATGTCTTGACAAGAGACTCACATCTAAAGCTCCAAAACAGTCAAGAAAGAGCCATCTATGATGCATTGAAAAGCAAGGAATTTTCTCACACACCACTCTTTGATGAACTTCTCCTTCAGGAAAATGGTATGGACACTAAATTTCAACTTGTCTTCAGAAATTTGCTTTGGGAAAATGCATGGGTAGTTGTTGAACAAGGGAGTAGATTACTTACTACTGAATTTTTATGCACCTTGCAACTAGGAGATAATGAAGTAGGTTTTAGAATGTTCAATAAATGCTTCATTGTCTCATGGAAAAATCTCAGTAAAATGCTAGGATTTGCAGATAATTGCTCTCTTGATATAGATGCTGCTCTACATGATTTTGATAGGACTCGTGTATGGGAAAGTATATCCAAAAAGACAACCTATCATAAGCCCACAACTAATGAAATTCACCACCCAACCTTGAGATTTTTACATAAATGGTTAGCAATAACTATATTCCCCAAGGTTGAATTAGGGACAATTAGAATGGAAGAGATGAAACTACTTATGCCATGATCAAGAAAAGTAGAGTTTCACCTGTTAAAATGGTGCTAGACTACTGGATGCTTGTTCCTAATATGTCAAAATGCCTAGTAGAATTTACTTCCTGGATCACAAGAATTGCTGTAGGACTAGGATTACTTGATAATGCAACTCTTACGTATATTCCTGCGTCTCATAGAATAATTGGATTTAAGTTTTTTCTCGCATGCTCACTTGCTAAAATGAAGAAATAATAGATATGTCATGATTTATAAGCATTATTCAAATGAGTATATACTGCCAAGAAGAGACCTTGGTCTCTACTCTGTAGACATGTTTGTTTTTGAGATGCAGTCAGGGAGACAGACCGTGGGGAGAAGCTCCTCTACTCGGTTCACTAGGAACCAACAGCCACAGTACTAGGGAGTGGCTGCTGCGCTGGCAGGACCGGCTTACACTAACTTTATTGGTTTTGAGCAGGCAGGGCCCTCTCATCAGACGACACAGCCATGGTCATATCACACCACTTGGGAGGCGCACACTACATACCAGCAGGGAGAGTCATCATCTGGCATCCAATGGGGGCGTGGTAACTTTAATGCTTATTCTTCTTATCCATAGGAGTACACTACAGCAAAGGATTTTCAGAGAGGACGCCCGTCCTTCTCTACCCGTGGCCCTAGTGACTTCAACTTTGCAGGACCATTTGCTTTTCATAACCCTCCGTAGGACAACTACTAGCCACCACCAGAGCAGCAACACTATCCGTACCCGAAACCTCACCATCCACCACCGGAAGGCCACGATGAGCTAGGCGTCCATGTTAACACCGCCGACTTCAACTACCACCTCACGAACTTGGAGCGATGTCACACAGAAATAATGACCACACTCCATTAGCAGAACCAGTGGCAGCAGCAGCAGATAGAGTGGAGCCAGTAGGTCGATCATCGCTTCAACGACATTTAGCAGGGACAGCAGCGCAGTAGGATGACATCCACTACTTGATTCACAGCATAGGGTACGACTACCCTCTGCTACCACCCGGCTATTAGTGCCATCGACTAGCTTGGGGGGCATTCTCTCACTCACCCTCAAAGAAGCCACAACTCTCATCGACAAGATGGTAGCCAATTATGGGTGGGGTGAAGAGCGAAGCCTGTCCAAACAAGAAGACATGCACACCGTGAAGCAGACGAATGTGCTTATCACAAGAATAGACCTATTGAAAAGGCTTAATGAGCATGCCACCAAAAAAAGAGCAATGTATGGCACTGTCAAGACCATGGACTCGCATATGATGTGCGAAGTCTATGGCGGTGTTGGCCATTCAGGGAATGACTGCCCCAAAACCCATGGAGCCACTGCCTACATCAACAACAGGTTCAGCCAACAAGGAGGCTAGAATGGGTGGAATCACCCGTCGCGCCCACAACATCGAAGAGGTAATTCAAACTTCAACTCAATTTAAAATTGGAATGAACTTTCCTTGAAAGATTTAGTCTTAAGCCAAGCAAAAACAATTGAAACTCTTAAAGAAAAGTTGAAAATTAATGATGAAATGCTTGAGCTTATGAACTTGAAAATAGAAGGGTTAACTTCTTCTATGAACAACCAACTAAGGTTTAATAAAAGGATAGAAACACAATTAGCTCAGTCTGCTGCTATACCTGTTGTTGATTTAGGAGAAATTTCGGGGCAACCTGAAACTTCACTCGAATCTGTTAAAATCGTCTCAATGAGGTTCGGTAAGCCTCTGTGTTGGGAAAGCCAAGATCATCTCACAGAATCACCATCCATCACCAAGAAAGAATATCCTGGCCACCCGACAATCACATGCTCAATCGGCCCACATGTCATCCACAACGCCTTCTGTGACCTTGGAGCAAGCATGAACATCATGTCCAAGGTAACATATGATGAAATCCTAGGTGGATCTTTGTCCACTACAAATTTTCAATTGTAGATGGCAGATCAATCACTACGAAAGCCAGAGGGAGTAGCCAAGGACGTTTTGGTAAAAATTTGAGATACATACATCCCCACGGACTTCGTCATCCTCGACATGGGCCACAAGCAAAGGGTTCCCCCGATCCTAGGAAGACCATTTCTTAACACTACAAATGCAGTCTTACATGTGGGGTCAGGGCATGTTAGTTTTCATATGCCAGGACAAACTATGAGATGCCCATTCAGTGGGTTCCACAAAAACAAACAGCCCAAGACACAACCACTAAGTAGTGTTAAGCAGATATGGTAGGCAGAAAGGTCAACATCCGCACCTACTTCTCCAGACACGGATGAACCTCCAACAAGCAAGAACCGAAAGGAGAAGAGTCCTACTCAACAGACTTTAAAAGGAGAGCCCTTGTCGCAGGTAAAATGGTAGTTATCCTTTTTAATATTTTTATACAAATAAACATTGCTAGTATAGATAGTAATGATAAAAAGAAAAAAAGGATAAAAATATTTCATGAATATAATAACTTGATAAAAAGTTAGTTAATCTTCATAAGTGTTATATGAAGCATGTTTAAGTTTGAAGCATGGTTCGTACGATCATGTCTTCATAGGCTTTTTAAACTAGCATGGTGCTTTGGTTAAACTGCCTACCTTGATTAAATTTTGAATTTGATCATTGTCCTAAAACTTGCTAAATATGAAACTTTGAATGAAAAACCAAACCAAAAATATTCATCTTATTGAATAAACTTTTGTTTATACTAGCATGCTTGGGTTTGAGAATATGATTTGCTGCGATCATGTTTTCATAGACTTTTCAAATTAAGCATGATGCTTAGGTTGACTAGTCTACCTTGATCAAATTGAACAATTTGCTTAATTTGATCATTGTTCCAAAAGCTGCTAAGTATAAGACAAGGATAAAAATATAAAAATTAAAAAAACAAATAAAATACCTGCTTCGGAGTCTTCATCAGCCAAACTTGGACTTCTGGCCTCGAGCTAGCTTGGGGGAGGGCCCCGCATAGGTATGATGCATTGTATATTTACTTTCTTGCATTCATTTCCTTTTTGCATATTTATTTTATCATGCATTGGAAACTAAAAATAAAATAAATAGTAGTAGTAGTAATAAAATAATATAATAAATAAAATAAAATAATAAACAAATTCCACTCCATACATATGTGTAGTAGAAATGTTGATTCCATCCTTGTTGAAATGATGAATAGTTGCTCTGTCTTATGTTTTAAACTATGCCTAGCTTATAGCTTAGTCTTCTCTAATGTTTGAGTTTATTGGCTTAAAAAATTGTTTACCCTAAAAACTTGAAACTTGTGGGTGCAAAATGCTAAATCTAGTCTAAGTAGTTGTTTGACATGACATAGAGAAATAGACTTTGCTATGACTTTGTTCTTAGAAAGACTTGACATCCGGAGATTTTATTTTCAAAAACTAAAATTAAAGCTCCTCAATGATCTAAAATTCCTAGTAAAGCCATAAGACACATTCATAGACAAAACCTTAGTCATATGCTACTTGTCTTCATGGTGAGCTTTGTCAAATTATTGTGACCAATGTTGAGATTCTTTTCATGCATCTGTGATCAAGATACACGTACACTTTATAAATAAAACTCTATGTGAAATGTTTTTCTCCAAAAGTTATCTAGAAAGTATGGGCTATGAAAAAAAAGAATATATGTATATATGAGAATAAAAGATGCCATGCTAAAAGAGCATGAACCAAAAAAATATATAGAAAAAGAGAGTGAAAACAATGGGTACCTTGATGCCCACCAAAAAGAGAGAAAACAATGGGTGCTCTAACACCCGCCAGTGAGAATAAAGATAGCCCATACTCTCAAAAATTTCAAAAAGAGAGAGGCATGACATTTGAGTTCACAAAAAAATACAAAAATATTACACACTTGCACAATCTTGATCAAGGTATATGACTAGTCTCTCCAATGGTTCGGTTTTTGACTCAGCAGCATGACATGATGCAAGTATGTCACTTTTATCCCTACCAAGCTCCACAAAAGTCTTATTAGATGGTAGGATGAAAGAAAGGCAAAGTCAAAAAGCCTTTGGCAAGGAATACGTACACTTTTGAGTGATTGAGTGTATCATTTGAGGAACTATATTTTGAATTTCAAAACTTTTTAAAAACCTTCGAAAAGATAGTCAATCGAAAGAACAAATGATAAGTAGGTCTATGTATCTGTTCTGTCTTGCAACCACCCAAAACTTGGAGAAGGCCAAAAAGCTCCACAGGTAACAAGGTAATAATGGGTGCGCAACAAGCCAATACATTCATTGTGGTAGAAAACTTTGTTATAAACCTGGCATATTTGAAATATAATTGGCATAGTAGCAACTCCTAATCAACAATCAATGTTTTAGCTTTTGCTCGAGGATGAGCAAAGGGTAAGCTTGGGGAGTTTGTTGGTGGTCCTTATCGACAGATTTATATTGCCAACATAAGCCCAAAAATGGGGAAAATACACATTAGTACTGTCGGGTACCAGCAAAAGAGGGTACCCCATTTTCACCACAAAATCACCCACCAAGACAAATATTATGGCCCACGGCTGTTGACGGTCCTTAAGTACCAAATATAGTTATCAAATAAATAAAGAAAAGGATCCAAATGCAACCAACACCTAGACTTAGGGTTTTATCTGACAGAATTCCACGAGTTTTGGTGTTTGTCTGTTTCTGCAGGGGGTTATCAGAAAATACAGAGGAAAGGCCCACACGTCGGGTTTACATAGAGATAATAACGTGTTCACCGATTTTCTATCATCTAGAAGACTCCAGAAGCCACGAGATCGAACGGGAGGCCGAACGGGCCCGGAGGCAGGGCGCCCACATTGCTCCCTAGGGCGCCCGCCCTGGCCTGAGAGCCAATCAGGCTCCGTCTCACGGATTATGCTCCACCGACCTAAGGGATCAAGGAAAACCGTGCGATTAATGTCGGTTTGATCCGACGGCCCACGTTCACTTGAGGGGGCTATATAAGCAGGACCCCTGGCCCCTGGAGGAGGCACTCCCTCATTCTCATTCTTCAAACCCTAATCTTAGGAGGAGAGTATCTGATCAAGCCCTAGAGCCACCACATCAACTAGATCTCTAGTATAGCATAGCTACATAGGATTAGAACTAGAAGGAGTCAATCTTCGATTGGTTTCCGGATCTGTCAAGAGGATTCTTGGTAATTCCTTTACTGTTCTTCATTATCAATATTATGAACACAACTTCAGGGCCATGAAATCTTCTTCATCATAACATCGTGTCAGGGTATGACCTCATCGCATCAACTATGATACATCTACAGCCACAGCATGCCACTACCATGATGATAATTGTGCGAATGCACGAATTGAGAGGAAAGCTAGTAATAGGGAGCACCTTAGGGCCTTTTCTTTCTGTTTTCGTACAGCTAGATACTGTAACCTGACCCCTCCCTTTGCATACTATAAAAGGGGAGGGAGGGGCCCTCGACAAAATGAAGGTTAGACAACGCCTAGTAATAGCAATGTACTAAGCACACGCTCAAACACTCAAACACACCCACACATAGAGACCTGGGAGCCATCCCTCTCTCAACCAGCTTGTATCGCCCTAGTACAAGCACTTCGGTGCAAAGCAACATGAGCAGCAGCGAGCACTAGAGGTAGGGACGTTTAGCCCGAACCAGTATAAACCTTGTGTCTGCCTTGCACACCATCGAAGGCTCTGATGCGCAACATCATTCACTTGTCCCGTCTCTAGACACCCCTCGTTCTAGAACACTGACAGTTGGCGTGCCAGGTAGTGGAGCTCTGCGTGTCATGTTCCACTCCACCATGTCTCTGATGGCCTAAAATGACATCAACTTTGCTCTAGGCTCCCACATCTGGCTTGGGAGCCTTGTGTTCGTCATCATCGGGAAGGGCTACGACCTTGACCTCCTTCCATCGACCGGTGAACCCACCAGCTTCTCTAAGCCGGTGGCCAACCTATGACTCCGCTCCGACGAATTGAAGGGCACATGGCCCGACAAGTTTAGATACCCTAACATACCACGAGTTGGCCAGCCCTGCCATGATAAGAAGGTTTGTAAATCATCAACAACATCTATCATCTCAATCTAGAGGTAGGAGAGGTATCGGATGATCTACCCTAATAGCTCATGCGCTCCATTGCCGACATCCTAGCGCCAGCCGAGACAAGCTCCAACTCCAACTTCCTCGACTCCGACAACGACAACGACGATGAAGGCGGCACCAGCTTCACCAGGCTTCGAGAGATGCAACACTTTTTGCACATTAGCAACTACCTCCTCGACGACGAGCCATGCAATGATGACTTCATTGATCGCTTCGACGGCTACGAGCTTTCATGGCCATAAAGGGAACAACTAGGTCCCTAGACAAAACTTGGTAAAACAATCGCTGAGCCCACCTCCCGTTGTTTTCATTATTAATACTACTATTAAGCTGCTCTTAAAAGTCTTCCTTTAAGTCGCTCTTCATATCCCTTGCAATGTTGTATATATAAAGTCAACATATGCATCATGGGCATACATGCATCATGCTGCATCATTTGCACATGGTCCGAATCTGGCTCTATAGTTCATAGCCTAGCCCTGCGGAGGGGTATCGATAGTTGCTCCAAGCCAATAGAGTGAGGGATGGAATGAGGAGTGGCACACTAGCGGCCAGTACCCGGTTGCATCGAGTACCATATGGGACTCTTCGATCCATGTTCGAGTCTTGATGAACACTAGTCTAGGGTATTTTATCAAAAAAAGGCAACGAGCCGCCGGGGACAGTCGAATGACCCTGGTTACCCTGCTGAACCAGTCATCAAGAGTTAGGGGTCGGTGACTAGCTACCTCCGTTGGATCCCTATCGAATGGGAACCGAGGCCCCGCTCGAACTGAGAAACTCGTTAGCAACTCAAACGGGCACCACGTTTTGACCCTAGGTGAGAGGGATGATGTGCCACTGTCCAACCCCTCCTTTGCGGAAAAGAAGCGCGAGGGGAATGCATTGGGCCTCCTGACTGGATCGATGCATGGGCGAAGATTTTTGGAGGCCTAGATTCATACGCATAACTACTTTCTCATTTCAAAGGGCCATCGAGGCCCATATACAGGTACAGCGTCTACCTGGACCATCACCTAGAGTACGGAAGCGCCCGAGGGCAAAAAAAGGTTCGGCTGTTGATTGTCCCTTTCATGCGTCGACATTAAGGGACACCGACCCCGTCTCGGGACGCAGCAGTAGCAGTAGTCACATCGACCCTAATATGCTACGCGCACCCAGGAGCGGTTCCTTCCTCGCAGGGAACCCCACCAAACTTACCGCTGGTGATGCTTTGGCAATGTTTTATACTAAACCACATGCTAACCCAAAAATGTAAACAAAAACGATAAAACTAAACACCGATTAATTCATCACAAAAGTTCCATTACAAACGAAAGGCATCGATGCGCCACAAACAAAGCAAAACACAAGAAAAACCCTAATGAGGGGGGAGCCTCGCTAGCATCTCTGCAGCAGGAACATGGGCGGCCACCGCCTCCCTCGCTGGGCCGTAGCGCGCTATTAGGTCCTCGTGGTAGCACAACTGCTCCCCCACAGGGAAGCCACTGACTCCGGTGAGGTCCACCTTCACCGACACCTCTGCCATGGCTAGGGCAACCCTAGTGCCACGACGGACGTCACTCTCAATGGCGTCAAGGACACGGTGGCACGCGTTCAAGAGGCGCTCCTCCCAGGCGCCTGGCGCAACCCCTAGGAAGTCGAGGAAGGTGTCCACCACTGCACGGAGACGCTCTAGCTCTATCATTGCCTCTGATGAAAAAACCCCATCAGACGAAAAGCACAAAAGAAACTAGAAACAAGAGAAAGAATAGAGAACGTACGAACGCCATGGTGATCGGCGACCTCAAGCTGCTTGATGAGGGCGTCCGCCCTCTCCTCAACGTCCATGGCCACGGCGCCCGCCAGTGCTCGCTCCTCCGCCTCCTTCACCACCGTCTCCGATGGGCCGGCCTAGGCCATGGCAACGATGCGAAAAAGGTCGCCGACGGAAAGGCCACCGGTGTTCAGCACGCGGCCTAACCCGGTGAAGGCCCGGTCATCAGTACAGCAGCGCTATGCCTCCAGGGGCCATCCACCTCCTCGGACGTCCGAGACTGCCTCGACGAGTCACCACGCTCCATCAAGGCTGAACTAAGTGGGAGAGAAAATAAGGAAAGGAAGGCAGGGATAGTGAAAGGGTCGGGCTCCCAGCTAGGTATAAATAGACCCCAAGCGATCGTTCGGTTCCACGGCCTCCTAGGGTGATCAATGTGGTCTCGATTCATGAATCTCCGTCCTCTCCTCTCACCAAGACCACGAAGTTCCAAATCATGAACCATCGCCCATGTTTTCCACCAACCAAGCCATGACACGTCAAAACCGCACTCAATTACCTCTGACAAAAACCGCCACCACTGCACCCTTTCATCTTCCTTTCCACACAATTGATCACTAGCACGTTCGTGGGCTGACCATGGGCCACAGTAAGAGGAAAACACCTTTCACTAAGACTCACCTAGAAAGGCCATCTTTGGGTCCAACAGAATACACAAAAACTATACCAAGAGCCGATGGACGGTGATAGGGACGGCCCACATACTTCAAGCCAAGTTATAGAGGCCCGTGGAGGAAATCGAAGGACAAGGCATGAAGAACCATGCAGAGAGAAGAGGCTTGGGGGCAGACCCCACCGTGACTAGCCAACGGCTGGTCAAGGACGCCCGTTCTTTGAAGCATTCCAACTTCTGTAGAGCGAGGGCTCAGGGGCTGACCCCACCTTGTCAGCCTAGCGAATGGCCAAGGTTGCCCACAACTCTATGATCATGCGCTCGAATCTCAGCCCTTGAAGGGGTACACTATCCCACCAAGGCCTCGGTTGTAACAGAACAGCCCAAATTATAAGAGCACAAGTACAAAAACAAATGCCGAAACACTCAAATTTTTGAACTTGAGCCCATATAATTCCGGTAGCCAATCAAAATCATGAAGGATTTCAAACCAACCCGATTACAACCAAGATCGCACCATTCAACATAAACACATCACACGTTACATTTCACAAATACTTAAAAGAGGCTTACAACACCACGGAGTCGCCAATTATTACAAACCAAGTTTAGAAAGTAGCGGAAGCATAATTTACACACACACTTAGTTCAAGTATGATTGCCAGTCTTACAGATCACGTTCCCATAAAAGCATTAAGAAAAGTAGACTAAAAGATGATCACGCCCAAGTGATCTAGTCCTCGTCATCCACCGAGTGGAGGTAGTTCTTGCAGAAGCCCTGATAAAGCATGTCATCTGCAATAGGAGGGAATAAATCCTGAGTATGGGAATGTACTTAGCTAGACTTACCCAATGAAATAGAAATAAAGGACACCAAGGTTCATGCAAGACTTTTCTTAAGTGGAGTTGGCTGACAGTTCATTTGTAGAAATGCATAAGTAATAATAACTCTTTTTGACCTGGGCTAGTAGTGACTTTTAGCATTAACCTATCATCTATCTTAGCACCTGTTCTAAACAATCATATGATTATTAAGCAAACAATAATAACCATAGCAAGTATAAATTGAGGCAACATTTAAATCATCATCCAATTAACCATCCGTTCAATTAGTTGAATCTACGTTGCCACTGCTCAAGTCAAGTGCTCACTAACTGGGAGCGACGACGATTCAAATCGAGTTCCGATCCAGCTAGAGGGTATTTCTAACACTCACCGAGACATGCCTAGCGAGGGCTGCTCAGGTCACCTTTGGTACAGTTCAGGAATCACGGGTTCGACTGATACTGCATCCCCAAGGGCAACACTCTGCCAGGTGATAGGGACTTTAACCTCCCTTGGTCCCTTGGTCTTATGCCAATGTTCCCAAGCACATCCTTACTTCCTCCAGAATGCGCACTTGACCCCTTGATTCCCGGCCTGAACTGTATTACTCGGCTTCGCGGTCAGAACGGCTTATCCGGCCAACTATGTGTTAAACTGCGTTCAACATGACTCAAGGATGTACAGCGAATCAGTCCTTAAACAACTCAGACGGGCATAGCTTTGCACCCAAGACGTGAAGTGTCTTGCGGCTGTACTATCGAACTCCTGCCCGGTCTCAATTCATTTTTCAGCATGGTTCTTTTCCACGATAGCAAATATAGCCAACCATGACCCACTTCATCCTAAAGCTCGCAGATGACCAAAAATCACCCGACTTCTACCACACTAAGCATGGCTAAGCAATAACACATGCCTAACTTTAATTGAAATTCAAGTTTGATATCTGGACAAGGATAGATATAATGCAGCAAGTGTTTTCACTCAACTCCTATAACTTAATGCAATAAACATGTAAAAGTACTCAAATATATATATATATATACAAAAGTTGGGTCAGCATGCACCGGGGCTTGCCTTTCAGAAAAGATGAGGGGCGCTGGTCAGGGCACTCGGGCAGCTCCTCAACGGCGCTTTCTTCGCTTGCCGGCACCTCAGGCTCCTCCAACTGCTTCTGCTCCTCCTCCTGATGTGCTCCCTCGAACTCTAGAAGCATCACCCCTCCGGCACACCTGTTGCATGTATGCATAGATAAATTTCATGGATGCATAAGGATGAATGCAACATGCTTAGTGAATGCAAATGTGAACTACGGTAATAATTTAACACTCTATTCAAATCACTTTAACAAAACGAGCAAATCTCTTCTCTGGTAGAGAAGTGCTTACCAAGTCTACGCAACCTAATGTATAGTTGTTCTTCCTCAGTTAAGGACCTAACACCTAAACAACCAATAAGAGCAAGTCACTTAAGCTTATCACAAACCTAAACCACTTTTAACAACACAGAAATCTGGACAGCAGCTGGGTTTTTCGACCATAACTAGAGATCTACAAATCCAAATGACATGATACAAGACAATCTATAAAGCTTATAAAATTCTCTACAAATCATTTTCAGACCTCAAGATTTGATTCCCAAGGCTTCCTAGTTGAAATCTTAAAGTTCCAGAAATCTGTCCTCTCCAAACGGAGAGCAGCCATTTCTGGACAGCAACTTCAAACTACTAGAACTCCTAAACCACTAGGCCAAATGCCACCAACTTTTGACATAAACTATTCTAAGAAGTTTACTACAACTTTGGTATTCACAAGATTCCCTGGAACCACTTTTATCAAGGCCTAACCCCAGAAATGCTACCAACTGTCCTGGAGTCCTAGAAATGTGAAACTTAAATATTTACTTATGTGCCAAACTAACCTTATGACCAAACCAATGGGACCACTAGTTCACAAAGTAAGGTATGATAACCCATGTCATTTATTTTAATCCCTTAATTTAATTAATCAATTAAGTGGGAAATTAAACCTATATACAAACTGTTCAGAAAATTCCACAAAAAATTACCGGGGACCCTATACACTACGAGGAGGCCACTGTAAAAATTTGAGCCAAAGTTGCCCATTGTGGCAAAACCTCCTAAATAATATGGCCCACATGTACTTGTCATCATCTTAAAGGCCTCTAACAACCATACATGTGTACCACAAAACTTAAGAAGTCTGTCGGGTGTCCTCGGGAAACCCGAATCATCCACATTTTACAACTCACACAGGATCAACAAAGGAGTAACTACAACATTACAACATTTGTTACAAAACTTTACATTAGAGTGCGGAAGAATAACAATAATGAATTTATAAATCATGATTAAGTTAACTTTTTACAAACTTAACTTGTATTGCCGAAGTCGAGTAGAACTACAGGAGACAACTTAGGTAGAGCACCTAAGTTAGGAGAGGTCGACCAGATCATATCGAATCCACTGACATGACCCCGGTTAACAGCACCAGTCAGTATCTGCAACAGGGGTTAACAAACCCTGAGTACTCAATTGTACTCCGCAAGACTTACCCGACGAAAAGAAAAGACTCCAAGGATATGCTAGCTTTAAGGAAAGTAGTAAAGCTAGAAAAGAGGAGTTTTGCAGAAAAGCTTTACTATAAGTGAATCCTTACTTTCAATATTTTAGTCAAGTTTTAGCATCAATTTTAGTGAAGCTTATCATAGATAGATTTGCACCTATTCTATCTCAATCAGTTGTATTAAGCATCACATCTCATATTTATCTCTTTGCCTCATTTCCATAATCACCATGTACCATTGTTAACTACGATGATGAACAGAGAATCGAGTCTCCATAACCGAGGAGCAACGACGATTCGAACCGATTATACCCAGCTGGGGTCTCTAACCACACGACATATGTAGGACTCTAAACGACATATATCAACCTTCACTCGGATCCTCCAAAACGTGATTGGGTCCAGCGCCACCCGAGAGTACAATACACCTCCAATCCAGCCATTGGCTACGAGGGTACACACTACTCTCGCCATCTTTCCACTCCCAGTGCGCGGTTGGCCGTTCACATGTTGGCATTACCGGGGTCTTAGGCTTATCGGAGCATGTGGCCAGTTGCAAAGTCTCGACGCACACAATTCAATCAACGGTACGGTCCTTAACTGACACAGCCTGAGACACTACATTGGGACTCCTTTCCCGACGTAAGTCCACTGACCGGTCTTAGCTTAACATTACCATATTCATATTCATATGTTCTCATGACCCGTCATTAGATCAGGAGAAACAAAGGTAAACCTTTTTCTCACGAACGATGAAACCACCATTCGACTTCTACCGAAGTCTAAGCATTACTAAGCATAAGAGATCGACTTATATATATTAGTGGGATATCATCTGGATATAAGTGTAGATCAAGGTAATCATGCAGCAACGGTATCGACCAACTCCTACTAACTTAATGCACATTACACTAGACTTAAAGTGTAATAAAGCATTTATGAAATAGAAAAGTAGTTGTATGTCCGGGGCTTGCCTTCGTTGCAGAGAAGTTAGTTTTCCCTCAGAGAGTTCCAATAGACACCAACTCCTTTGGTGGATGGACCTACTCCGAGACTGGATCAACACGCATCTTCTCACCTTGTACACTATACGCAATAAAATATGCATGCTTAACATGATGGAATGGATGCCATGATGCATGATGATGAACAAAGCATAGCATACAAGAGACATTTAGAAAGGATAAACCTTAGTTATCTACTTGAGTATAACTTTCCTTCGCGATACAATTGAACGACAAAAGCTTCTAACCTAACCCTAACCTAGGGTCCGATTATGCTAATCACTTCATTAAAGAATTTCGTTAAACACATGAAATAACACTAATTAAGCTTTAACAACATAATTAAGAGAGCTTAAACAACTAATTAGGAATGCTAAAGGTCATTAAGGTTTAATGACCTAAAGTCAACACTCAACCATAAAGTCAAACAAAACTAATCATTAAGCCTTAATTAATTGATTAACTAATTAATTAATAAAGCATAAATTAAGAATAAAATCAACTTAGTCTAATTAAGCTAAAATTTTTAATTTAGAAAGCTTATAACCTAATTAGGTGGTAAAACAATTTTCATGATTTTAGGATAACTAATTAAGCCTAGGAAAATAATGTAAAAGCCATTTAATAAATAAATGAGCTAATTAATTAAATTACAAAAAGTATTTAAAATTGGCATTCAATAATTTTCTTAAATAATACACAGTACTTAGAGGTTACTCAAAAATTTTCATTAATTTTAGAACCCTAAATAATTTATAACAAAATAAACAAAACTAAAAACTATTTTACATTTTTGAAAAAGGAAAAACAAAATCCACCGCTGGCTGCTTCCTTTCCCCCTCTCTCTTGCTCGGCCCAGCCCGATGCTGCGCGCGCGGCCCGCGCTCTCCCGCTCTCTCACTCACGTGCGGCCCGCTTTCCCCCGCTCGGCCCAGCAAAGCCAGGCCGGCCTGCTCGCGCTCGCCCGCGCTCTCCCAGTCACTGACACGCCGGCCCCGCCCGCTCGCTCGCGCTCCCTCTCCTTCTTCTCTCTCGCGCATGCGGATGCGCTGCCGCGGTGACCGTCGACGGCGAACTCGCCGACGACGAGCCTCCGGTGAGTCGGAGCCGCACCAACAGCACCAACAGCACCACCCGTACCCCGCGAACATGACTGTGGCACTAATTGGACCTAACACGACGCGGAGGGGGCTTGGCCGCGGCCATGGCGGCCACGGTGGCGACCCATCCGGCGACACGATGAGTAAAACGCGCCTACGGTGCGGTAGCGATTAAATAGAAGTGAGCATCACGCTCAGGGGCTCATAGTGAACACGGTGGTCAGCTTGGTGAAGGCGGAGACGCTCTGGAGTGCCCAGTCCACGGTGAGGCGACCGCGGCAGCCCTCTGCTCGGCAGCGAGGAAGGCGGCGGCTGTGCAGTCACTCCGGGCGGTAGCGGTGGATGCGAGTGGCCGAGGAGGTGCACGGGAGCGAGGTGGTTGCGGTGGAGCGGTTTGCGTGGCCAGAGGTGGCTCGACGGAGGCTACAGCGAGCGGCGGAGCTGCGGTGGCGGCGGAAACCGAGGAAAAGAAAAACGAGCCACAGGCGGTGTTCAGTATATATAGGGTGATGCAAACGACCTCACAACGACGTGTGGCAAGTCACGAACGCGCTGGAGCAAGAGCTGGCAGTCGAGGACGCACCTGGAAGGAAATCGAAGATCGCCGGCGTCGGCGGGAGGTGGCATCCTACGGTTGGCAACGATTTCAAAGAAATTACAGAAATGCCACTGCCACAATTTTACAAATTACTCTCAATTTTTCTGTAGAAGTTTAAAATCTGTAAATACAAAAGTTGTTCAATTTTTAAAGTTCTACAACTTTCTCAATATAAACATTTTCCAATTCGGCTTAGATTTTGAAATTTAAATTTGAATTTAAAAGAGGACATTTTCTGGAATTCTGTAAATTCAAAATTACTTTGAATTTTATATTGAAACTTCAAAAACTCAAAATACCAAAGTTGTACATCTAGGAAAGACCTATAACTTTACTATTCAAAATATTTTCAAATTCTAACTCCATTTTGAAATTGGATAGGGGAAATGAAAAGGGGTCAAATTTGAGATTTGAATCTTTTCAAAATTACTTCAAATTTTATACTAAAACTTTGAAAACTCAAAACATCAAACTTGTAGCCCTTGAAAAGATCTACAAACTTGGTTTTACACTTTTTCCCAAATTTTTCTTAGATTTTTATTTATTCAAAAAGGGGTAAAACTAGGGTTTTGCTTTTCAGGGTTTTCGGAAAGATTTCAAATTGAAACTTGATACTCTATTAATTGGTGATTATTTAGTGATCAGACCATCATCCAAGGGCATCATTGAGTCAAGCAACACATGTTTGACCAAATGCCACTCTTGGTTGACCAATTTGACTTTTAAATATCTTTTAATAATTCCCCAAATTTGAATTCAAATTCGACTCGGAAAACTTGTGACAAGTTTTGGATTCAAAAAAATTAAACTCAAACTTGAAGCTCCATTTTAAACATGTTTGACTTACAAAATTTTATCAAGCCTTAGTCCCATATTATAACACACATTTAACCCTACAACTTTTGTTTAAACAAACTTTATTTGCTTAAGCCAATTCTCATATATAAATTTATAAAGAACCTAATGTATCAACATGCTATCATTTCATGGAATTAACTAAAATACAAGATTTGCAATATGTGAACATGACAAGGAAACATATGAAATATGTCATATGGCAACATTACATATGCAACATATGATAACTATTATTGCAATATGAATGCATTTATGGCATAATACTTGATACTTATGCTTGATGATGCATCATTATCACATTTTAATTATTTCTTAACATCATGGATGTTACACCCATAGGAACTCCCTACACAAAATTCACAAGCCAGTAAGGTTGATTCTAGCATAATTAAGAAATCCTATTGAAAAGTATCAAACAACAGAAGCAATATTTTCCTAGCAATCTTAAGGTACTAGGACACTCTCCACAAAATTCCATGCTTAAAGGACATATAGAAAAATTATGAAAATTCATTCAAGTATCTCCTAATATAAAATGACAAAGGCATAACTTGAAAACTACTCAAGCAAAATTTCATAATTTTTGGAGCAATAGAACTCAAGTTATAAAATTAACAAGTTTGCATCCATTTTAAAACACCTTTTAAGTTTCTATTTAATTCTTCCAGAATTTAAATAACACATATACATGTTATATTTTTTTGTAAATACTACACTTTATATAGAACCTAACAAACTTGGAATCACCTCAAATGGATCTACAAATCTTGAGATTTGGAATTTACAAAATAGCATGCAAATATGTGAAATCCAAATAAAAAACTAAACCCTACACGCTACTGGGCCGGCCAGCTTACGCGCGGCCCGCGGACTGAATCCGCCCGCGCCAACTGACTGCCCACGCGGCCCGCTCGGCCAACGCAGCCCACTTGGCCCACACGGCTGAGTCGGTCTCCCGCCCGCGCGCCGACAGTTGGGGCCCGCAGACCAGAGAGGGGGAGACAGGGGAGGAGAGGAGACGGCGAGAGCTCGCCGCTGGTGGTGATTCCGGCGAGGCCGAGTGCACCGATGCGCTCACCTCGATAGTGCAAACCTAGGGGTGCAGCCTAAGGGGACTAGTGTAGCGGCCATGGAGGGTGGCGACGGCAATGGCGGCCCACGGCCGCGGCTTGCCGGTTTCGGTGAGCTAGGCGGCGGCATGGCCCTACTGGACGGCCCCGTGAGCATCAGTGGCTCAAGGCAGACTCAAAATACTGGAGGATGAAGATGGTAAGACACTAGAGAAGCATGGCCACGACAACGGTGGCGCTCCGGCGAGAATTGTCCAAGGCGGACGGTGGCGTATACGGCAAATGCGCCCTTACCTCCATGCGATTGGCCCAACTAAGAGGTGGAGGAGGTAGAGCGGTCCAAGGTGGAGCGGTTGGCGGGGTTTGGTAGGCTGTGGTGCAGTGGCGAGCACGCTCGACCGTGGCGGGGCTTGCGGTGGCGCTTGCTCGTCGGAGAAGGCCGCAAGGGAGGAAGAGAGGGGAGGAAATGGGAAAACTGACTAGGGCTTAGTTTTTTACTTCCACACACATGCAAGAGCGATGCCATGGTGTCCTATGCGCGCTTGGGTGAGCCACGCAGTGAATGGAACCTGGCGTCGGTCGGCCATGAGTCCCCACTGAAGTCTGAATCGAAGTCGATGGAGATGACTAACAGGTGTTGGGCATTCTTAACGTCATTACCAAAAGTAGACTTAGTTTTCTAATTCTGATAACGGCACCAAAAATGCCGAACCTATCCCTCATGCCACTTAAGCCAAGTTGTCATCCCCAGCATGACATGAGAGACGCGGTATTGAAATATGCAACTGCTCTTCTAAATAAATAATAAATAAGATCTGCAAGCGCACAGATTAATACCGATGTAGCATTTTAACCGGGAAGTATTCCAGGTATCGTTATTTATATTTTTACCACTGGGAAGGGATTACTAACATCAATGTTGATTATGGAATGGAATATAGGAATGAGTATCAATCATTGCATGTATAAGTGAGAGCATTCATCTATCTCTTGCATACAGGGGTAAGTGTCACATAAAATATGGATAAAGTATGAATGGTGACAAAGATAATTAATCTGATCATATAGCCACATATAATAATGATAAGCACCTCAACAGATATTCTAGCAAGTCATTAGCATGGTATTAGGACGAACTACAAGGATATTTCCTAAGTTATTCTTAACTATAAAGTCTAGCATATCATAGTTAGTGCAAGTACACTTGGCAATCATTGCGAGAAAGGACTACGCCCATGCATAGTGATATTATCAAGGAAGATGAGAAACATAGCAATCACTCCCCCGTAATAATATTGCTCTGCCTGCCTTACACACGGGAGGGGGACTATATAAGAACCAACGAAGCTGTCACCATCGCGGACCACCCCACGATCCGGCATATAAGGTGCAATCGCAGATAAATATGGTCTAAGCACCACGCCTACGTAATATTTATCATTTACCCATGGATCCGATGGATAAACGCTATACAATCCTAAACATGTATATAATTCCAATCTAACTAAGCCAAGCGTATAACTACGATAAACTAAGAACAATATAATCGCAAACATAAACAAGTAGAGCATAGTCATAATCAATATATTGAAATAGAACAAAGTTGTATTCATAATATTGAAGAACAAAGATGAACAATGAAGAACAGTAAAGGAATTACCAAGAATCCTCTTGACAGATCCGGAAACCAATCGAAGATTGACTCCTTCTAGTTCTAATCCTATGTAGCTATGCTATACTAGAGATCTAGTTGATGTGGTGGCTCTAGGGCTTGATCAGAGACTCTCCTCCTGAGATTAGGGTTTGAGGAATTGAGAATGAGGGAGTGCCTCCTCCAGGGGCCAGGGGTCCTGCTTATATAGCCCCCTCAAGTGAACGTGGGCCGTCGGATCAAACCGACATTAATCGCATGGTTTTCCTTGATCCCTTGGGTCGGTCGAGCATAATCCGCGAGACGGAGCCTGATTGGCTCTCAGGCCAGGGCGGGCGCCCTAGGGAGCAGGGCGGGCGCCCTGCCTCCGGGCCCGTTCGGCCTCCCGTTCGATCTCATGGCTCTGGAGTCTTCTAGATGATAGAAAATCAGTGAACACGTTATTATCTCTATGTAAACCCGACGTGTGGGCCTTTCCTCCGTATTTTCTGATAACCCCCTGCAGAAACAGACAAACACCAAAACTCATGGAATTCTGTCAGATAAAACCCTAAGTCTAGGTGTTGGTTGCATTTGGATCCTTTTCTTTATTTATTTGATAACTATATTTGGTACTTAAGGACCGTCAACAAACTCCCCCAAGCTTACCTCTTGCTCGTCCCTGAGCAAGGATAGACTCATTATGGATCAGAAGTTGCTGCAACGCCTTTGAACGTTGACGGTACGTATGCTTTCAAATAAGGTCTCATCCCTGAGTTAGAGTAAACTGTCAAGACTTAAAACTTACTCATTTTACCTTTCACCATGGGGCTTGCAACCGTCACCTGCATCTTGAGTGGTTAAAAGATAGAACGGTCTAGTCAAACGCCATGTCTCTTATTCTTGATCAGCTATAGCTCTGGAGTTTTTGCAAATTTTTCAAATAAAACTCAGAGATTCCTTGTATGACTTTCTCGGGTATCTCTTTTGTGGTATTTCTGGATCCTTACCAAGGCAATAATGGTATATGCCTTCTCTCTCAAAGTATGTGGTATTTATGGTATAAGGCGTAGTGACATTGCCTTCTCTCTCACCCTACTCTAATAAGGCTTTGATATCTGGAGCTCATAGGTGGGAGATACAGTATACATACTCATAGAACATTTATTGCATAGTCAAACCATGGATCCAGAGAAACAAGTCAATAAGTCAAATCAAGATGTGCATGTGTGGTGAATGAGTGGTGTATGGTGATAACAAAAGTCTAATGCTCTTTTTGAGGGAATACATACCTTTCTTGCTTTTTAAAACTTTTTGAGGGGAATGAGATGCTCTGTATTTTCTCTTCTTTTTTTTTCTCAGGTGGGTATCTTGTACCCCTAATTCTACTGTCGGACACTTGTCCATTTTTACCTCTCGTCTCACTTTTTCTTTCTTCGAGGTTCCGAGCACTTGCTCCTTTTTATTTCCTCGTTTTTTAGAGAAATCTCCCTCTTTTGAAAATATAGCAAGTGGTAGTAGAAATGACTTGAGCATTAACTTCACAGGGAATAACAGGAATGGGATAATGTTTTTGGCTATTCTCTCCCAGGTCAGGAGTAGAATAATTTTGGGTGAATCTGGAGATGGAAATGAGTGGATATATGTGGATGCGTACTTCCGGAGTAAAAGCAGCATGTATGAGTGAACGTGCAAGTGAATCTTGATTTTAACCACATGACAAGTTCCTAAGGGTCTACACAACTTGACCACACTCAATGCCCATAAGCAGTAAGTAGTAAAAGTGCGGCTCTTAATCTAACAAGCATGTATATATGGCTGTGGCAGGAATTTAAACTCTCATCATACAGGAACTCATCATGCAACATTTTAAAGATTTTCAAAGATAAAATTCTCTAGAATTCTAGCATCTCTAGGAACAGATAAACAGCAGCTCAACCTTCCCATATCATATCCGTTAACAACTTAGACTTTAGATCAAGTTCTTCCCACTAGTTCAGGTTTAGAGCCAGTTTTAAATTATAGCAGTTATGTCTAAACTAGAGAGAAAACAAATTTAAAAATTAGGCAGAGCAACTATTCATCATATCCATGCTAGAGTTTTATTTTCAAGATTCAGTTTAGCATAGCTACTTTATTTATTTATTAAACTAAGCAAATATATATAAACACAAAATATTTATTTGGGTTTTCATGATTATGCATCTTTTTATTTTAATAAAGCATAGGTATAAATGTAGATAAAAATACTTATCGGGATAAATGGGGGTACTCTCCCCCAAGCTGGATCTTGACGTAATTTCTTCTGATGTAGCTAGCAGGTGCAGAGGTGTATTTGAATGTCGGCAGCACCCTGACAACGATTAGGATGTCCTCCATCTGCTAGTCTTCCTGAATTCTGTGGAGCTCAAATAGACAACAAAGCTTCGTGGAACTTGATTAAGCGTTAGCATAAATATCTAGCCTTTATCATGTTTGAGCTTCCTTGATAAATGTCACTCTCTATTTGTATTTTCATTTTTATAGAACAGAAAAAAAATATATATTATTTTTTTATGCCACCACAGTGAATGTACTTATGGGTTTTATGCCACTCGCATACTCACATGGGGCTTACTGTTTTCAACATTTTTTTAGACAGAATGAACATGATTAACCGAGCAATAATTAAAGGGAAAATGATAACTACCAAGTTTACCTCTTGGCACGGCGTTCGGTGTTTTTAAGTCCTCCGAACAGGACTTCTTAGTTGTCCTGGGATTTGGGTGGCGTAGACGGTGGTTCCGGCAGCGCCTCCTCTTCTTGTGTAACTGTCTTCACTTTCCATACCCGACTTGGTGCTTCGGTCTCCTGTTGTGTATCCTCGGGCCTTATGACCTCTCCTTCATAGTCTGCCCATACGTCCTTGATGGTTTGCCTCCTTTGGTTACGGTTACGTCGCCTTCTTCTTGTCCTGACCTGCTTAGAATCTTCAACTATATAGTTAGGGTCATTAAAGTAGCGGCGTACCTTCTCAGAGGGGAAATGCATATGGACTTCTCCGGTTCCAATGTAGATGATTGCTTTGACGGTGCCTAGGAACGGTCTTCCTAGGATGATGGGTGGATCGTACTCGTCGTCTCCCATGTCAATGACCTGAAAGTCTGTATGGACAAAATGATCGTTAATTTTAACAGGGACATCGGTTACTATACCTTCGATCTTTCGGGATGTCTGATCTGCCATCTGGAGCTGAGTGTATGTTGGTTTTAAGGGCATGGTCCCGTACAAGAGCTGATAGGTGACTGTGGCCATTATGTTGACGCCTGATCCAGTGTCGCAGAGCGCCTTCTGAAAGGAGTATCCATTGATTGAGCACTCAATGCTTGGCATACCTGGGTCGTCCTTCTTGTTCAGGAAGGGCGACTTGAGTCGACCATCTTGACCTCCTTGAACTACAGTGACCATCTTAGCTGATTCGGTCCATCCTTGGTTGTTCATGTTCTGCTTGTTCCTCCTATTGGTCCTCTTCCTTGGTTCATGTTGGGGTTGCTCTGGGATTTGTGTAATCTTGTTCTTGAAGGAAAACATCTCCTTCCTCCCCTTGATATTGAAGTTGATCTTTGCAGCGCTGGCGTAGATGACAGCTCCCGAGGTGTTCAGGAATGGCCTTCCCAGAATAACTGGTGACCTCTCATCGGACCCGGTCTCTATCACCACGAAGTCAGCTGGAGCATACGAGGTACCAACTCGGACACACATGTTCTTTAATATTCCTTTAGGAAAGCTTAGTGTCCGATCTGCAAGCTGCAAACACATAGTTGTTTCTGATAAAGGATATGTAAAGAATTTTTCATAGAGTACCCTGGGCATAATGTTGACGCTGGAGCCAAAGTCGCAGAGTGCTTCTGGGAAGTCCACCATGCCGATGGAGATCGGGATGACGGGGCGTCCTGGATCGCCTCTCTTGACTGGCAGAAGGTCATTATGTACTCCGACAGCGGGATTACTCCAATAGTTACCTGCATCAAACATGTCTACAAGATTTACAGATTCTAATCCTTCCGGTTGTGATGGTATACCGGGGTTAGTAGCAGGAACAGCAGCAGCTATTTGATTTAACTGAGATTCAATCATTTTATTAAAGCTAATTTGGTTTTTGATGGCAGTAGAGAAATTATCCATTCTATTATTTATGTTTTCTAGTATTTTATCATTGGATGCCAATTTCTTAGACAAGTTATCCATTAGCTTTCCTTGATTAGACACTAACTTTCTCAGGGTGGAAAATTATTATTGTTGTTGTAAGAGTTATTACCTTGACAATTACCTGAGTAGTTACCTGAGTAGTTAGGCCTCTGTTGATTCCAACCTTGATTTTGTTGAGGACGGTTGTAGTTGTTGTTGTTGTTGATGTACCTTGCATCCTCAAGCATCTCAGGGCAGTGATTGCCTGAGTGTCCAGTATCTCCACATTCCTCACAAGTCATGTGAGAGTCGTAGACGTTCATGACTTCTCTTTTGTCTCCAGCTTTGTCATCGAGCTTTTTCATGAGTAGGTCTAACTTTGCAGACAGCATGTCTACCTCCTTGAGCTGGTGCATACCTCCACCCTTCTTGCGTGTTTGAGTCCTCTCTTCGTTCCAACCTTGGTTGGACGCCATCTTCTCCACAAGGGCTGTAGCTTGTGGTATGGTGAGTGATAGAAATGCGCCTCCAGCTGCAGCATCCATGGTCTCACGAGCACTAGTGATGAGCCCATGATAGAAAGTTTGCATAAGTAGCCAGCTTTCCATTCCATGATGGGGACATTCTAGGATGTAATCTTGAAAGCGCTCCCATGCTTCTGGAACGGATTCATCATGTTGTTGCTGAAAACTTGTAATCTTCCCACGGAGAGCATTGGTCTTGCCCATGGGAAAGAACTTAGCCAGAAAGTTCGTAGAGCAGAGTGCCCACGTAGTGTTCTTATCCTTCGTCGCGTAGAACCACTGCTTCGCTCTCCCCAATAGTGAGAATGGGAAAAGGCGAAGTAGTATGGCGTCTCTGGGAACATCTAATAAAGTGAATGTGCTGCAAATCTCCAGGAAGTGTTGGAGATGAGCACTTGCATCTTCGTGCGGCTTCCCACAAAACTGGTTGGCTTGTACCATGTTGATGAGCCCTGGCTTGAGCTCAAAGTTCTTGTCGATGGCCGCGACAGGTCCAGTGCGGATGTTGTCCGTAGTGGGAGCTGAGAACTCGCGGATCGTCTTGTTCGCCATGGCTGCGAACTCTGTTGACAAATTCCGGATGAAACTTCGGCAGTCTTCTGAATTGGATGAAGTGTTGCGTCGAAGTGTTGACTTCTTGAGCTTGGCTCTTGCCCCTCTGATTAATGCTTCGGGGTTGTCAACAAAATTTTCTGGAAGATGTCCTCTATTCATATATCACCCTGCAAAACAATAAGAATGGAAAAATACAGGGGTAAATCTGTATGGGAGAATTGATGATCTCAATCACTTAATGATGCGAATGATGACTCAAATTCCGTATTCATTCCTTGTTAGTAAATCAACCTTCCCCGGCAACGGCGCCAAAAATGCTTGTTGGGCATTCTTAACGTCATTACCAAAAGTAGACTTAGTTTTCTAATTCTGATAACGACGCCAAAAATGCCGAACCTATCCCTCATGCCACTTAAGCCAAGTTGTCATCCCCAGCATGACATTAGAGACGCGGTATTGAAATATGCAACTGCTCTTCTAAATAAATAATAAATAAGATCTGCAAGCGCACAGATTAATACCGATGTAGCATTTTAACCGGGAAGTATTCCAGGTATCGTTATTTATATTTTTACCACTGGGAAGGGATTACTAACATCAATGTTGATTATGGAATGGAATATAGGAATGAGTATCAATCATTGCATGTATAAGTGAGAGCATTCATCTATCTCTTGCATACAGGGGTAAGTGTCACATAAAATATGGATAAAGTATGAATGGTGACAAAGATAATTAATCTGATCAGCTAGCCACATATAATAATGATAAGCACCTCAATAGATATTCTAGCAAGTCATTAGCATGGTATTAGGACAAACTACAAGGATATTTCCTAAGTTATTCTTAACTATAAAGTCTAGCATATCATAGTTAGTGCAAGTACACTTGGCAATCATTGCGAGAAAGGACTACGCCCATGCATAGTGATATTATCAAGGAAGATGAGAAACATAGCAATCACTCTCCCGTAATAATGTTGCTCTGCCTGCCTTACACACGGGAGGGGGACTATATAAGAACCAACGAAGCTGTCACCATCGCGGACCACCCCACGATCCGGCATATAAGGTGCAATCGCAGATAAATATGGTCTAAGCACCACGCCTACGCAATATTTATCATTTACCCATGGATCCGATGGATAAACGCTATACGATCCTAAACATGTATATAATTCCAATCTAACTAAGCCAAGCGTATAACTACGATAAACTAAGAACAATATAATTGCAAACATAAACAAGTAGAGCATAGTCATAATCAATATATTGAAATAGAACAAAGTTGTATTCATAATATTGAAGAACAAAGATGAACAATGAAGAACAAAGTTGATGTGGTAGCTCTAGGGCTTGATCAGAGACTCTCCTCCTGAGATTAGGGTTTGAGGAGTTGAGAATGAGGGAGTGCCTCCTCCAGGGGCCAGGGGTCCTGCTTATATAGCCCCCTCAAGTGAACGTGGGCCGTCGGATCAAACCGACATTAATCGCACGGTTTTCCTTGATCCCTTAGGTCGGTGGAGCATAATCCGCGAGACGGAGCCTGATTGGCTCTCAGGCCAGGGTGGGCGCCCTAGGGAGCAGGGCGGGCGCCCTGCCTCCGGGCCCGTTCGGCCTCCCGTTCGATCTCGTGGCTTCTGGAGTCTTCTAGATGATAGAAAATCGGTGAACACGTTATTATCTCTATGTAAACCCAACGTGTGGGCCTTTCCTCCGTATTTTCTGATAACCCCCTGCAGAAACAGACAAACACCAAAACTCGTGGAATTCTGTCAGATAAAACCCTAAGTCTAGGTGTTGGTTGCATTTGGATCCTTTTCTTTATTTATTTGATAACTATATTTGGTACTTAAGGACCGTCAACAACAGGCGAACTTTGATGCTCCAGAGCTCCCAAACTAGGCCAATTTAGTGAAAACTGTAATTAGCAAAGTTGTAGAGGGATATGAGATCTACAAGTTTGGCAATAGGATCTCGAGCTGGTTCGGCACAGTTTGAGAGTTACAAGGCTCCCAAGGTGGGTACCTTGAAACTGTTAACAACGTTATGACTTTGACAAAATTTCAAAGTCCAAAACAGCCACCTCTACTAACTTGTGGGCCATTTTTGAGGGTGTTATGTTCATTTTCATGAGATGGCCATATTACAACTTTTGTTCTATATAAAATTATACACAACTTTGTTTAAGGGTGCACCTCCATGGAAGATATCTAAGCTAGACTTTTTAAACAGTCAAATGAAAGCACTCTAGAGGTCAACACCTAGTCAACATCACTTAGGAGGGCAATTTGGTCATTTTGGTCAACATGGACATTGCTCCACTAATTACCCTAAGTGTAACTAAGGTGTTATAGGACATAATTAAGCACTCTACACATTGGTTACACACAATTCCAAATGTCACATAAGTTAAAACAAGCAAAACAAGCATTTCCACCAAAATATTTCACTACCATGTTGCATATGTTTCAAGCCCTTGTTACAACAATTAAACTTATCAGGTTATACTAACAACATTGCCATGTTTCAAGGTATGAGACAACCATGTTACATCTACATGTTGCACCACCCACATTTCATAAGCTAACAATTATGAAACAAACATATTGGAGTATGTTGCAGACTCATGTTTCAAGCAAAACAAAGGTATAAATGAGATGAATGATGCTCATACTTATGAAATGCAAGTGCAAATGTGGAAGCAAAACACCTAAGGTGTTACATCAGGGGCTACACCCGGTGGGTGCGCTCGTGTGCACCCACAGGAAAAATCCTCGAGAACATGAAACAAATCGCTCGCTCATCTCTAAGCCTCTGGAGGAATAAAACTTATTCCTCCAAAGGTTCAGGGGCTATTGTTGGGTACCAGCAAAATAGGGTACCCAATTCTCACCGCAAAACCACCCACCAAGACAAATATTATGGCCCATGGCCCATCACAGCCGGCCCAGACCTTACTCCGCCCAAAACCAAAGCCAAGGGACAAGCGCCCGAGCCCCCTAACGCTCCTTCGCTTTGTCTGACCCCTCTCCGTCCCGTCTGACCCCCATGACATCATCCAGGTGCCTGAGCCCTGTGACATCATCAAGGCGCTTGACCCCTTTGCACAGCTTATCGCTTTGCTCGACCCCCCTACTGTAACACACTACCACGGGTACGCATGAGCCCATACCTAGTGTCCACAAAACCTAGTCGGTAGTCTACCAAGGGGTATGCCCAAGGTAGTGATTTGTCGGTAGACAGGTGCGCAAGCTATGAACTAGATGGTGACGCAAGATACAATGAGGTTTTATCTAGGTTCGGCCACCGTGAGGGCATAATTCCGACGTCCTGCATCTGATTTGTATTATTGTGTATGATGAGATGTGTTTTGAGGGGGTCCCCTGCCCGCCTTATATACTCCGGGGGGAGGGTTACAAATCTAGAAACTAATCTTGTCCGGTTACAATTGCCATAGCTAGCCAAATAAGGATTTCTATTCTAACCGACCAGGATCTTGCTTGATCTCCAAGTTTGCTTTCCTTCCTTGTGTGGGAAGCTGAGTAGATCGACTGTGCCACACGTCGTCTTCTGATGGACCGGGCCCACTAGTCTGGGCCAACCCAAGTCTAGCCATAGGGGTATAGGGGTTAATACCCCCACAGCTAGTCCCCAAGCACTATGCATTGTGATGCGACATGCCATATTGACCTTCTCCGAACAGTGAGGCTTGAGTTCTTGACGTCTCCGATCAGTCAAAACACCATCCGAGCAGCTGTTGTAGGCGTCTGACCAGCTTATAATATAGCCGACCACTGTTGTTGCTAGAAAAAAGTAGGTTGTCCGAAGAATGTATGGTGCTCTTGAGAAAAAGAAAAATATTTCCCTTCTAGTGAAGTGTGCCCACTTGTATTTCTAAAAAGAAATGTAAGCAGGGTAAACAAAGCGTAGGGGTTGAAAAATAAACACATTCACCGCTAGGTGAAGTGTGCCCACTTAGTCCCTGAGCCTGGTAGTAGGTGACATAGGCACGTGGTGCCAGGATCTAAAATAAAACTCCATGGAAACTTGATACTGAGATGCACCGATAGGTGCATCGTACCGATGTAGTCCCCGAGCTTGCTGGAAGGCGAAGTATGATCCTTGTAGCAAGGTCTAAAAAGTAATGATCTCTCGACTGTATGTGAGTCCAATTTCACATGTAGCCGAGGAAATCAGGCATTGAGCTGTGGTCGGTGAGTGGTCGAGGCAGTCCTTGAGCACAGTGTGAGGTATGGTTGACAAGCCCATGAGCAGCATGTGACGTGGTCAACGAGTCCTCGAGCCTGGTCAAGGAATATAACGTGCTCGGTGGGCTATGACAATCTGTGGCTAGACCAGTCCCCAGCATCACTTATTATCTTCCCGTCTGACTCAGAATATTTAATTTGTATTTTTCTTTCTTCCATGCTCTGACATGATATCAGAAAAAGTTGACTGATGTGATGTTATTGTTACGCTCATCTGCCTTGTCAGTGTCACAATGAACCGTCCACCAAACGTAGCATGCCAGTGTGGACCCTCCCGCAGGGGAAACAAGGGGCGTATTTACTGGTGTAGTAACCGGGAAAAAAGTGGAAACTGAAGGGATCATGCCACGTTTCTTGCACACGTATCCCAAGAATCTTGGGGAGGTGAATGACACAGTCAATGAGATAAATAGCCGTAGTGCGGCCATTCCCCATTTACACCCAACAGTCGCATTTGCAAACCAACCGCCTTCTTCCTCCAGCCCGCGTGCCCTATTCCGATTCCGCCGCTGCCATTAGCAGACCTCACCGCCGTTAGGAGTGGCGCGCTCTCTATACACCAGCAGAGCCAAAGCAAAGAGGCGAGAGAGGTAGAAAATGGCCAAGATGGAGGTGGTGAAAAGGGCCAAAATGATGAGGAAGGAGTGGTGGAAGTCGAAGTCCACCGAATCGACCATCAATGACCTCGTCGGCCTGGGTGTGCTTCACAACCGAGAGCTTGCTGGATGGCGGCCAGCGGGCAGCGACAGCTACCCCAATCCCCAGCCTGGTGAGATAGTTGTCTTCGAAGATTTCTTCAAGCGGGGTTTTGGGGTTCCTGTTCATCCGTTCCTCCAAGGTCTATGTCTGTATTTTGAGATTGGGATTTGCAATCTGCATCCCAACTCAATCTTCATTGTTTCTGTATTTATCCATCTTTATGAGGCGTATGTTGGAATCCAACCCCATTTCGACCTCTTTCGATATCTGTTTTGCTTGAGCAAGAAGGGGTCACAAAGCGTCTCCTAAATCACCGGTGGAGTGTACCTAACCCTCTGGGATGGGATGAAGCAAGAGTACCTTAACTACCCCTGGAACACCTCTCTAGGAGATTGGTACAAGAAATGGTTTTACATTCATGAAGAGCCCGATAGTGCTATGCTTTTGTGACGTCGGGTATATTCCGGACAAGAGTGGCCTAGAGTGAGCGACTAGAGCTGGCTGGGCAAGTGGAGGAGTTGATGGCACTGCTCCCGTGGAATCACCTAGACGGACCGGCTGTGGCCAAGAACTTCATTAGCTGGTGTGTGCAGCCTTGCCAGAGGAGGGTGCACGCTGAGTACGAGTACCAAGGCTCGGCCGACCAGATGAGGATGCGTTCAAAGGATTTGGACCACGCCGAAGTCATACGCCGGATTAGGGAGTTGTTCAATCTAGCAGACCAAAGCTACTCTCCCCCGAGCAGGATCCAGCATGCGTATAAACTCATCCGACAAGCCCCGAAGGTAAACAACCAAACTCCTTAGCTCCAAGAAGTGTTGCCGACCACCGTAGAGTAAAAATTCCTGATTTTTCTTGTCTTGCGTGTATACAGGTGCACGGCGTGGAGAGACACAACCTGTTCATGTCGTTGGCGCCTGGAGTCAAGCACCCGCAGAGCGTGGAGCCGCCACCATGGAACGTGCAACGGTGCTACGTGCATGTTGAGGATGACCACAAATTCGAAGCCCAGGCAGCTAGGAAGAGTCCAGTTGCCGCCGATCACTCGAAGAAGAGGGCCGGAAGCTCCCAGGCAAATGAGAGCCTAGAAGACTCGACTAGGAAACGTCGTCGCATGGTGCGAGACTGGTTAGAGGATGAAGCGGAGGAGGACATGAGCACCTACATGCTCAATCCTCGGAAGAAGAGGAGCGAGCAGACAATGCAGGGGGATCGACCCCACCGGCAAAGTGGCCGCAAGAGGGCTTGACACCACCAGTGTGGCCGACGCCGAGCATGAGGACAGCGAAAGAGGAAGCTAGGCCACCACCACAGGATGGAGGCAAGGGTTCCTCTGCCCAGCACACAAGCCAAGGGGCAACCATGGCGTCGTGCCTTCACCACCATACATCGGAGCTCAGATTTGTAAGTTCCTGAAAACTCAATAAATAGTGCATCAATAGTATTAGCGAGCATAGTAATTAGTAAAGGTAATTGTTCTGTTGTTACATGGTAGCTTGGCGTCAATGGAGAGACCCGAGCAACTAGCCACCACTGGGGCAACTGTGTCGACCACCACCGTGACATCCCCCAAGCGGCCGGTGAGTCAGACAATTGGGGTAGTGGAGCCGACGATGATGATGGCAAATGTGAATGAGCTAGCGACAGGCAAGGTTGCAGGCAACATGGCGACCACGGAAGCCACCGAGCAAGAGACGCCTAGGCAGGTGGCGCCCGAGCAGAGTCTTGTGGGTACAATGTCCAAAGGAAAGTCCCCGAGACCAATCAGAGCGTGCCCGAGCAGACCACGGCCACCACGAGCTCGACACAAGGTGGTCTGCCTGACGCCACAGCCACGGGAAAATCAGCGGCAATGCCGTCGACCATCAGGCTGAACCAAGAGCAAAAGCAAGCTGGTGCCGAGCAGGTGGCGAAGTCTGATGATGACATCATCGAGGAAATCCAGGGGCACCCACAAGACGGGCATCAACATGCATACATCTGCCGTGAACGTGGAGACCATTATGTCTGCCACGAGGAGATCTCCATCAACGAGGAGACGGAGAGAGTGGAGCGGGCAGCAAGATGACTCATTGGAGAAGTACATGTAGGAGGACTCCTTGATCACTGTCATAGACCAGCCTTAGTATGTGGACACGCATAAATGATATTATATGTGATTTGCAGGGCCTCGTGAAGACTGCAAAGTACAGAAAATGGTGCTTTGAACAGATTCAAGGCATCTCTGAAGACAATAAGGAGCTGATGGCTGAAGTAGATCATCTGCACAAGCAGCTCGAGACCGCTGAAAAGGACCAAACGGAGCTCGAGTCGCAAAGGCTCAATGTTGTCCTTCAGCTTGGTTAGAAAGAGCGAGAAAGGGCAGGTAACTTATCTTAGCCGCGCACCCCCAAATACTGAAAAAATACTTTTCATATGTATTTATGTGTCTCCTAGAGCTTTTTGTAGATCTGGCAGAGGAAATCACCAAGCTACAAACAGAGAACACGCGCATGGCCAAAGAGTGCGCCCGATTAGCAGCAGAAAACACCCGGCTGGCCAAAGACCACGCACGGTTCTGAGACCACTCGGTGAAGATGACCGAGGAGGTGAAGACCAAGAACCAGGAGATAACTAGTGAGTAGCCATTTTCTTGATCGTGGCATAATGACAAAATAGATGTCCTTTGGTTGTTTTCTGACCAGAATGCCCTTTTGCAGCATTAAAGACAAATGCCAAGAAGCACACTGTAGAGCTGCAAAAGGATCACGACCTCTGGAAGGATCACTGCGCACAGATGGTGCGGGGGATCAGGCCAGTGCTCGACTTGCTCGATCCAGGACTGCCGCCGACCGAGCCTCAGGTACAGCAGCTTAGAGTGATAGACAAGTGTCAGCTCGCCTGGGGTTGGCTTCAACAGTTCATGAAGGAGGCCGGAGAGTTTGCGGGCGCCCATGTGCTAAGCATGGTGCGCGCGCATTATCCCCTAATCGACTTCACGCGCTTCACGAAGGGCTACCCCAAGGAAGTCGGCGTGCAGGAAGCGGGAGAGCTACGGGGCCAGTTATCTGAGCTGGCGGTGATGATAATCGATGATATAAACCTATGTGGAACACCAACACCACCGTCGCAAGGAACGCTGATGACGTCTACTCCGGGGTCTTCAAGCAGACCACCTGGGACTACAGTCTCGACCAGCCAATCCCAAGCCAGACAATCTGCAAGCAAGGGCAGCCGGAGCCTGCGGTCATGACCAGCCAGACTCCTGCGGCCCAAGCTCGATCAGCAGAGGTAGCGCCACAGCCATAGCTGGGCGGTAAACATGAACCAAGCCCAGCTCGAGTACCGACCTTCGATTAGCTGGTTACCTATAGCTGTAGAGCACACAATAGTTTAGTTTATTGTAAACTTGTACATCATCAGGCAAGCTTGTAATAAAGTACTATTGCAACAATGTAAGCTTGTGTTGTTTCTTGTCTAAAAAACGTGTTAAGCTTGTATATTGCGTCTGATAGCTAAGTTAGAACATATAAGTGTTCTAGTTTAGTTGTAACAGTTGGAAGACATGTCATCTTGTGGAATCCGTACGCCCTAGCTAGGTCTATGGTCGAAGTGCAAGGCATGGAGCCTGTTCACACGTAAGAGCACACAAGTCGGACCAGGGAGCACCCGCCGACCACCCGGAGCATAGAGAGCTGGTCCTGTGCACGCATGGGGAGAAATCGGAGACAGGGCTGGCTTCGAGGACTCGAGAAAGAATGGTGGTCTATCAACTAGTCTTTTATAAAAATATTGATAGAAAGGATACTCTAGATAAACACGTTAGAGTGTCCAAAAGGAAACATATATGCTTTACTAAAATTATCAAAGTATAGGAAAGGTACATATCTTTATTTATGTGCTCTACGAGTAGAAACGCCTAAGCTTATTAATATGCCAGGAGTTGGGTACTTTAGTACCATTGAGGGGAGCTAGCCTGTATGAAGTAGGCCAGGTGACTTCGATGACCTCAAACGGTCCTTCCCAAGGAGATGAGAGCTTGTGCATGCCTTGGTTCGTTTTCCACTTCAAGACCAGGTCCCCGACCACGAAGAGACGTTCTTTGATATTCCTGTTGTAGTATCTGCATAGTACAGCTAGGTACTTGGCTGTATGTACATAGGAGTCAAGTCGTCGTTCTTCAGAGTAGTTGACCTCGAGTTCACGTGCTTCATCAGACCTGTCTTCATCAAAGTTCTCAACATGTGGTGATCTGAAAGCGATATCTACAAGGAGTACTGCTTCTGCGTTGTAGACCATGAAGTATGGGGAGGGGTCCGTATTGCGACTAGACTAGGTTCGCAGTCCCCAAATCACAACTGGCAATTCTTTGAGCCATCTTCCAGGAGCTATGTCATTTTCCCTGTACAACCTCTTCTTCAGCGCGTCAAGGATCATGCCATTGGCCCTTTTAAGCTGCCCATTAGCTCTAGGATGCGCCACTAACACATATTTCACAACTATGCTCCTTTCATCGTAGAAGTCCTAGAATGCACTGCCAGTGAACTGAGTCCCCAGGTCTGTAATTATGCTGTTGGGGAGGTCAAAACGGTGTATAATCTGATCAGGGAACTCGACCGCCTTCTCTAATGATGCCTTGGTTAAAGACTTGTACTCTATCCATTTGGAAAACTTATCAATCAATATGAAGACACATTTGAAGTTGCTAGGGGCCGGCTTGAGAGGACAAATCATATTTAGTCCCCAGCATGTAAAGGGCCAGGAGGCTGGTATGGTCTGGATCTCTTGTGCTGGTACGTGTATACGTTTGGCAAAAAACTGACATCCATCGTAGCGGCGGACCAGCTTCTCTACATCAGCCATGGCAGACTGCTAGTAGAAACCTGCTCGGAAAGCTTTGCCGACCAGGGTCTGAGAGGCGGCGTGATTGCCGCAAGTACCACTGTGAATTTCGTGGAGCAGTTGAATACCTGCTTCTCGAGTGATACACTTCATCAGAACTTCGTCCTTTGCATTTTTGTGCATCAGGACACCGTTGACTAGTAGGTACTGCTTACTACGGCGCATAAGCCGCTCGTTCTCTGTTCGATCAGCACAACTGGTCCCATCCTACAAAACTTGATAAAATGTACTCTCCAATCATCAGCGTTAGTGGTCAGAGGTACTGCAGGTGTTGTAGGAGAGGATTCCGTAGTGCTCGGAGGGGGAACTGTAGCCACCAGAGGCTGGTCTGGAGGCTTCTTGACCACCTAATCTGCTTCTTCCTTGATGGACGGTTTAATAAGGTCTTGGGCAAACACGCCATGTGGGACTTGAGCTCAGGATGACCCTAACTTAGACAACTCATCAGCTGCTTGATTTTTGTCCCGGACCACATGTGTGTACTCGATGCCATAGAATTTGCCTTCCAACTTTCTGATTTCTTTGCAATAAGCATCCGTCTTCTCGCTAGTCGTGTACCAGTCTTTGTTAAGCAGGTTAATGAATAGGGCCGAATCGCCATAGACATGGAGGCGTTTTACGCCAAGCTCAATCGCAATCCGCATGCCGTGGAGGCAGGCCTCGTATTCTGCAGCGTTGTTAGATGCAGGGAAATAAATTCTGAGGATGTAGCAGAGCTATTCGTTGGTTGGTGAGATAAAGAGCACGCCTGCTCTTGCACCATCGATGTTCAGGGAGCCATCGAAATACATCTTCCAATATTCGATTGGCCCCTGATCAGGAGGTGCGCTAAGGTCTGTCCATTCGACGATAAAGTCCACTAGAGCCTAAGACTTGATGGACGTGTGACCCTAGAACTCGATTAAATAAGGGCATAATTCCATTGCCCACTTGACGATGCATCCGTTAGCGTCCTTATTTCGAATGATGTCTCCCAATGGGAAATTAGTCTTAACCACCACCCGATATCCGTCGAAGTAATGTTTCAACTTTCAGGATGTAATCAGTATGGTGTAGATCAGCTTTTGAACTTGTGGGTAACTAGCTTTCGACTCATTGAGCACCTCGCTGATGAAGTAGATAGGGCGCTGGACTTTATACACGTGGCCGAGTTCTTCATGCTTGATCACGATGACTGTGGAGACCACGTGATTGGTGGGCGCAATGTAGAGAAGAAGAACGTTGTCTTTCTGAGGGGCTATAAGGACTAGAGGAGAGGTTAAGAATTCTTTGAGCTGCGTAAAGGCAGCGTTAGCCTCCTTTGACTAGACGAACTTCTCCGAAGCCTTGAGTAGCTTGAAGAAAGGTAGGCCCTTTTCACCGAGTCATGAGATGAAATGACTTAAGGCGGCCATGCATCTAGTGAGCTTCTAGATATCCTTGATGTTTTTGGGTGGCTGCATCTCCAGAACGGCCTTTACCTTTGTCAGGTTTGGGCATATGCCATCGTGGCTGACGACGTTGCCCAATAATATACCAAATGGGACTCCAAAGATACACTTCTTTGGATTAAGCTTCCATTGGTACTTGTTGAGAGCCGTGAAGGTACGCTGGAGATTGTCGACCAGGGTGTGAGCCTCCCAGGTTTTTACGACTACATCATCGACGTAGGCTTCGACCAGATCATCCTTGATCTCATCAGCAAGGCATTGCTAGATAGCACGCTGGTACGTGGCCCCCGTGTTCTTAAGCCTGAACGACATAGTCATGTAGCAGTAGGCACCAAACGGTGTAATGAAGGATGTCTTGATCTGATCATCCTTGTTAAGAGCGATCTAGTGATAACCAGAGTAGCAATCGAGAAAGGACAGCAGCTCGCAGCCGGCTGTGGAATCAATGACTTCATCTATGTGAGGTAAGCTGAAGGGGTCTTTAGGGCAGTGTTTGTTGAGATCAATATAATCAACGCACATTCTCCATTCATTATTCTTTTTTTGTACAAGGATCGAGATGGCTAACCAGTCCAGATGATACACTTCTTTAATAAATCTAGCTGCTAAAAGCTGGGTAACTTCTGCCCTAATAGCCTCCTTTTTGTCACGAGCAAACCATTGTAGCTTTTGCTTGATAGGTCTTGTGGTCTTCGAGATGTTCAAGGAGTGCTCGATTAGGTGCCAAGGAACACCAGGCATGTCAGTGGGTTTCCACACAAACACGCTTACATTGTCCCTCAAAAACCTGACGAGTGCATCCTCCTATTTAGGATCCAGGTTGGCCCCGATAAGGGCTGTCTTGCTGGGATTGTCATTGACCAGCTGAATCTCCTTGTGCTCATTGGACTTGACATGCTTCCACGGTGCTTGGCACTTTGGGATCTCCAGTTGGCCGGCAGGAATCTTAGAGGCGCCGACCAGGGTTTGCTCCATGCGAATTGAGAGGTTGGTGGCCTCTGCCACCTTAAAGCTTTCCTCTTCACAGGTATAGGTAGTGTAAACATTGCCTCTGAGAGTAAGGACACCCTGCTCGGTAGAAATTTTGAGCACTAAGTAAGAGTAGTGCAGCACATCCATGAACTTGGTGAGTGCTGGTCAACCAAGGATGGAATGGTAAGTACCCTCAAAGTCCGTGACCACGAAGTTGACGTAGTCGGTGCAGAAGTGTTTTAGATTACCGAACTACACAGGGAGCATGATCTGCCTGAGAGGTATAGAGCTCTGTCCGGGAAGGACGCCCAGAACTGTGCATCGTAAGGCTTGAGATCATCCTGAGTTAGTTTAATGGCGGGCAAATTGCTGCGAAACAGGATGTCGATGGAACTGCCACCGTCCACGAGCACCCTCTCGAACCGGACACTATTGATGCGGGGGTCAAGGACGAGGGGAAAACGACCAGGTTCTAGAATTGCCGCCCACCGGTCTGCTTGGCTGAAGGAGATTTCGCGGTAGGACCAAGCCAGGAGCCTGGGATCAGAGATGAGGTCATCGGTGTTGATGACGCTCAAGCAGGCCCGCTTCAGCAGCTTGCGCTCGCGCTTGGACTCTAAAGACACCTTTCCGCCAAAGATGGAGTGGATGGTTTTGGTGGGATTGACATATTGGTGACGAGGATTTCTATCCTGTTCATCATCATTGTCGTCATCACCGTCACGCCGTGGTCCATCATCAATGGCCTTTGGAGCATCATCATTAGCAAGTTGCTTGGCATAAATGTTCTTGAGGAAGTGGCAGTTCTCCATGGTGTGATTGGACTTGGGATGGATCTGGCAGGGGCCCTTCAAAGCTTTGTTGTAATCCTCTTGATAGTCACGGCAACTAGCAGGTTTCTTGATCGTGTTGACCTCATGGTCGTCTTCGCGGGGATGCTTGCCTCTGTAATCGCCGTGATTATCGGGCCACCGATCATGATTATCTTGGCAATCGTGATTGTTGTTGTTGTGTCGGTCGCGATGTTCACGGTTGTTGTTCCGACCACGGTCATCAGGTTTATTGTCCTGGCACTGTGGGTGCTCGGGGCGTGATGACCCACCCACGTGTTCCTTAATGATCTTCTCGGCGTCATCGGCATCCGCGTAGTTCTTGGCAGTAGCAACGAGCTCGGAGATCGTAGAAGGCTGTTGCCGGAGCAACTTGCTTCTAAGGGTGTCATGGTGGTGAAGGCCTTTGATGAAAGCCGAGACTGCTTCATCATGAGTGATTCTTGGGATCTTGAGACGCATATCCGAGAAGCGTCGGATGTAGTCGCGCAGTAGCTTGCCTGCTCGGTCACGTATGTGCTCGAGGTCGTACTTGTTGCCCGGCTGGTCTCATGTGGCGATGAAATTGTCGATGAAGGCTTGCCGAAGGTCTAACCAGCTATCGAACTAGTTCTCTGGGAGGCTAAGAAGCCATAGATGACCTGCCTGATCAAGAACAACTAGAAGATAGTTAGCCATTACATGCTCATCAGCTGCGGCAGACCAGATGGTGATCTTGTAGAGCGTGATCCAGCTTTCGGGGTTCTCCTTGCTGTCATATTTCCTGAGCTTCTCGAGCTTGAAATTCCTTGGCCAGACGACTTGTCGGAGATGAGGAGTAAACTGTTTGAGACACAAGGGGCCATGTTCAGTGTCATATTGGATGCGGTGCACGTTCTCATGGGCCTGGCGGTCATTAGCACGACTAGTGATGTGACTACGGACGTCATAAGGAGGAAGACAGTGACGGAAATCACGAGGAGGGTTCTAGTCAACCTCCTAATCTTGATTACCGTGATGATTGCGGTGTTGTCATGGCGACCTCGACCACCTTCTTGTCCGCCCTCATTGCCGCCACCATGCCACAGAACCTCCTAAATTATGATGGCCCACATGTACCTGTCATTGTCAAAATGACCTCTGACAGCCATACATATGTACCTCATAACCTAAAAGGTATGCTTTCCTCTAAACAAGATCCAATTACAGGAGTATTGCAATATTACAACAGTTTATTCAAAATACTATCAGAGTAAAAGAGTGGAAGTCTTACATAACTTAATTTTACAAACCATAGTTTCAAACTTCAAACCATAAGTAGCATTATTACAAACCAGTAGTAGTGGAGTATCAGTAGTAACTTTATTACAACACCCAAATGAGGTGCCTTAACCAGAGGCCACATAGCCTACTCGTCATCACTTTCTTCAACAACAACGGTCATGCAGCAAGGCTCAAAGCAGACTTGCTCATGCACCGCACCGGCAATAAGGGTTTGTTAAACCCTGAGTACGGAGAGTACTCAACAAGACTTACCCGACTAAGAAAAAGACTCCAAGGGCATGCTAGCTTTAGGGAATCAAGGTACGGGTATTCAAGAATCAAAATTTATTTCACAGAAAAGCTTACTACAATAAGTCCTTCCTTTGAACATTTTATTTTTATCATTAATGGTTCATTAACCAATTCTAAGTGATCCTAATCTAGACCAAAGTAATTCTCATCAAGATCATTTCCTTCTTCTTTCTTTCAATTCCATTTCTTAGCTATGATATAGGTCAGGTAATCGAGTCTCCATAACCGAGGAGCAACGATGATTCAAACTGATTATACCCTGCTGGGGATCTCTAACCTCACGACATATGTAGAACCAAATCTTGCATATGCCAACCCTCATTTAGATCTCCCAAAACCAGAACGTGTCCATCACCACCCGAGAGCACAGTACCCCTCGAACCCGGCCCAATTCTAGGCCCAAGGGTACACGCTACTCTCGCCATCTCTCCACTCCCAGTGCGAGGTTGGACGTTCTCGTAATGGAATCACTAACATCTTGGGCTTACCCAAGGCATGAGGCTAGTTGCAAAGTCTCGAAACACAAGCGGGCCTACAACGAACGGTCCTTAACTGACAAGGCGGAAACACTACATTGAGACTCCTTTCTCAATGTAAGTTAGTAGTGGCCAAACCACCCGCCCGATCTTCAAGTTCATTCTTATATTCCATATTTAAAAGCCTAACTCATTAAGCATAGCGAAGCATACTACGCATTTTTTAATAAAACAGGTACCAAGGGTGATGTCACAATAAACAAGGATGATAATGCAGCAATTGGGTTATCACTCAATTCCTAATTACTTAATGCAATAAACCATAGTACCAGTGATAAAAATTTGTAAAACTCAAGGAAGGGTTTAAATGCACCGGGGCTTGCCTTGCTCAGACGAGAAGACTGGTTCAGGCTCAACAACTCCGATGTCCTGTCCAAAACCCACTAATGATAGCTCTTCTCCGGAAGCTTGCTCAACCACGTCTACTTCCTCGAAAGTGGGAACTATACGAGAATATGACATGTTTCAACATGATGCGGTGATAAACATGATGCTTAATGATGACATGCCATGATTAACAACTTGAGTACAACTTTCCTTCGCGGTACAGTTGCAAAACAACATAACCTACTAACTAACAGTACTTCATTAAGCAACGCTATTATTTCTTAAAGAACATGTCAATCATGAGCTCAACCAAGTAATTAAAGTGCCAAGGATCATTAAGAGTTAATGACCCAAGGTCATCACTCAATCAAAAAGAGCACACAACACTTAAAGTTATTGATTTAACATTTAATTAATAACTTAAACAATTAAGGCATAAATTAAGAATAAATTAAACTTCATCTAATTGAGCTCAAACTTTTTCTATAGATTGGTCATGGTCTAAAAAAGTGTCAAAACCAATTTCATGATTTTTGGATTAATATTTTAATTACTAAAATTCCTTGAAGTTGCATTTAACATTTAATTGAGCTAATTAAATAACTTACAAAAATTAATCAACATTGGCATTTTATATTTTTCCTAAATAGTTTACACACTGAAAAGCTTACACAAAAATTTTCACTATTTTTGGAGCTCTACAAAAATTCTATTTGAAATAATCAAAAAGTACTACTATTCACATATTTGAAAAAAAGAAAAAAAACCAAAAACAGCAGCACGGGCCGCTGCCTCACTTCTCCCTTGCTCGGCCCAGCGACACGTGCGGCCCACCCACGCGCATTCGTGCTCGGTCACGCTCGGCCCAGTGACACCAGGCCATGTGGCTCGCTCGTGCGCGCGCTCTCCCTCTCGCTCTTCCGCTGACAAGGTGGCCTCGCCTGTCATCCCTCTCCTCCCTCTCTTCCTGCGGCCCGGCCACGACGGCACGGTGATCGGCCGACGACCACGACACCGGTGACCCAACCAACCTGACCATCACGATCTACACCACACCGCGAACCTCATCGGACAACTCGCATGACCGCAGACCCCCCGGAGGGAGTACCTCACCGGCCACGGCGGCACGGTGGCCGCGGCTTGCGGCACTCCGACGACACAAGCTGGTAGCGACTAAATGAATGTAGAGGTGCAACTGGTAGGCGCTGAGAGGCAACGAAGGTGGCTAGCCACGGTGAGGCGGCACGGTGGCTGCGCTCGCTGGAGAAGAGAAAGGAGATGGCCGTGCGGGCGATGTGGGCAGAATTGGCTGGTGTGAGTGGCCGAGGAGGTGTGCGGGAGTGAGGTGAATTTGATGATACGGTTGCTTTAGTCAGAGATGGCTCAACAGTGGCAGCGTTGAGCGGCGGAGCTAGGCGGCGGCGGCAAAAATAGAGAAAAAGAAGAGAAACGACGGTGTGCTTGCCCTTTTAAAGGGGTCTCTGACCCTGCTGGCGTGCTAGAAGGTGCGTGCAGACAAGGTGGCGATCGTGAGCTCACGGGAACGGCCTGGAAGCAGCCACAGCGGCTCGCCGGCGCCCATGCCGTGCGCTGCCCGGTGGTGATTTGTTGGTGCACTGTAGCATTCCCCCCTAACACCAAACCCTACGCGGAAATTTTGAAATTACTCCCAAAATCATGTAGTGACTTGAAAAATTCCCAAAATATGAAATCTTAAGAATTGCAAGCTCTACAAGTTTCCTATTGAAAACTTTTTCAAATTCGGCCTGGATTTTGAAATTTGAATTTGAAATCAAAAGGGGACACTTTTCTAGAATTTGGTAATTTAGAAATTACTTTAAATTTTATATTGAAACTTCAAAAACTCAAAATACAAAAATTGTACATCTAACGAATTCCTACAACTTTTCTATTCAAACTATTTGCAAATTCTACCTCCATTTTGAATTTTGGGTTTGGGGATGAAAAGGGGTCAAATTTGAAATTTGCTTCTTTTCAAAATTACTAAGAATTTTACACTGAAACTTTGAAAACTCAAAACACCAAACTTGTAGCCCTTGAAAAGATCTACAAACTTGGTTTTAAACTTTTTCCCAAATTTTTCTTAGATTTTGAATTATTCAAAAAGGGGTAAAATCAGGGTTTTGAATTTAGGGTTTTCGGAAAAAATTCAAATTGAAACTTGTTGCTATTTTGATTGGTGATGATTTAGTGATCACACCATCATCCAAGGGCATCATTGAGTCAAGCATCACATGTTTGACCAAATGCCACTCTTGGTTGACCAAGTTGACTTTTGAAAATCTTTTAATAATTCCCCAAATTTGAATTCAAATTCGAATCAGAAAACTCGCGACAAGTTTTGGATTCCAAATTCAAACTCAAACTTGAAGCTCCATTTTATATGTTGGACTTGAGTGCATACCCTACACTTGGCACTAGTGTATAACACATTCATACACCTCAAATTACATAGGGCATAAACTAAGTATTTACGGTGACATTCGAAATTAGGGTTTTCGGTTTGAGCCACACAACTCAGAAACACATCCAACCTAAGAAATGTAAACTCATTTTAGTTGATGCACATCATAGTTGACCTAATCATGTATGCTTTGCAATGCAATATGATGACATGGCAAATTCTTAGTCTCCATAACACCAGAGGTGTTACAGCCCTTCCCCCTTAAAGAAATCTCGTCTCGAGATTTAAAGCCTTGAGTTAAGTAATGGAAAAGGAAACGTGTCAAGCAAACACGTTCAAGACTTGTTTATAAAATAGGTAGGGGGTTTTCTATATTACAACAATTTGAAATGGACAAGTCACAACTTAGAGAGGAAATTGCAACCTAGATTGAAGCAAAGAACTCAGGGAAGTTCTCCAGCAAGTAATCCTCAGATTCCCAAGTGGTTTCTTCTTCTTAATGTTGATCCCATTGTATCTTTACCATTTGATTGTTCTACTTCGGGTAACGTGATCTTTCCGATCTAGAACTCAGACAGGATATTCAGAATAAGTCGAATCAGGCTCAAGTTCAACTCCTTCAACATCAACAACTTGATCAGGAACTGGAAGACACTTCTTCAGTTGCGACACATGAAACACATTGTGCACGGCTGACAATTGTTTAGGAAATTTTAATCTATATGCCACCTTTCCACATTTTTCAATGATTTGGAATGGCCCAATATAACATGGTGCGAGTTTGCCCATGACTCCAAATCGGGTAACCCCTTTCATGGGTGATACTTTTAGATAAACATAATCTCCCACTTTAAACATCAAGGGTCTACGCCTTTTGTCAGTGTTGACACTAGCTAACACCACTTGAATACTAGGTTGTCATCCCTAGCATGGTGCTAGAGCGTACTAAGGTATTTATAAACATAAAGGCTCTCTAGAAAATAATCTATTCTATCCGCAAGCGCACAGATAAAATACCTCATTGTAGCATTTCACCAGGATAAGTATTCCAGGTATCGTTATTTATAATTTTGCTTAAGAGAACGGCGAAAGCGAAAACAGGGGTAAAATCTATCAAGGCTTAGACTAGAGATAAACTTGCAAGAACATGATTACTACTGAGAAACTCGTCACACAGTCACTTGCTTTGGCAGGGGGTAAGCCATAATAATAAAGATAATGAAATATAAGCTCATGGGTAAATAACACAGCGATTAGAAATAGACTACTCCACATAAATGTAAGGTGACGTCGGACTAGCAAGAGAATGGATTCTAAGTATCTACTATTTACTAAGTCATAATCTACTCTAAGCATCTACAAGATCATATATAGCACAAAAGACTCTTCATTCATGTATAAGGAACATTGCTAAAGTAAATCAGAACATAGCAAGACTTACTCCGCAATACAAATTATGCCTGTCCTATCAACGGAGGGTGGACTATATAAGAATCAACGAAGCTATCACCATCGTGAACTACCACACGACCCGGCCAATAGGATACATTTGCAGGTAAATAACATCTAAGCACCACGCCTACATGTGATCTACCACTTAACTCCCACATGAAAAGAGCTAAGCGCTTTGCAAACTCATGCATGAACTCATCATCAATCATAACTATATCACTTATAGAACTAGAGCAAACTAGGAACATAATAAATAAAGACATAATGCAATTAGAATAAAGTCGTAGAGAAAGATATGAAATAATACCAATCTTTATTGACGAAGATCTGAAATCCAGAGCGCTAGGCCCTACTTCTCTAATTCTATCTAGTCAATCCTATAAAACTTGAAAGAATTGGTAGTAGCTAAATCTAATTCTCTGCGGGAGAGAGTTTCTAAACCCTAAACTTGATGGCTTCCTCTGATAATGATTTCTCCTCCTCCCCTGGGGTGGAGAGGCCCTGCTTATATAGCACCCTCAAATGATCGTGGGCCGTCGGATCAAACCGACATTAATCACACGGTTTTCCTTGATCCTTTAGGTCGGTGGAGCATAATCCGCGAAGTTGACGCTGATTGGCCACGGGAGTAGGGCGGCCGCCCCAAACCCTAGGGTGGGCGCCCTGGGCTGGGCCCCGTTCGGCCTCCCATTCATTCACGTGTCTTCTGGAGTCTTCTAGATGATAGAAAATTAGCGCACATGTTAATATCTCTATGTAAACCTGACGTGTGGGCCTTCTCTCCGTATTTTCTGATAACCCCCTACAGAAATAGACAAACACCAAAACTCGTGGAATTCTGTCAGATAAAACCCTAATTCTAGATGTCTAGTGCATATTGATCCTTTTCCATGTTTAGTTGACAATTAAATTTGATACTTAAGGATCGTCAACAGTCAGCGTAACTCTTTTGTCGAGACTGAGCCACTTTCAAATTATTTTGGATTTGCCTAACTTTTTCTTCAGTTTCTTTTACAAGATCAACTCCATAAAACCATCTTTCTCCTGGTTCTGACCAATTTAGAGGAGTTATGCATCTATGACCGTATAGTGCTTCGAAGGGTGCCATTTTGATACTTTCTTGATAACTGTTATTATAAGAGAATTCTGCTAAAGGCAACCATTCATCCCAAGTATCTGAATAACTGAGTACACATGATCTCAATATATCTTCTAGAATCTGATTAACTCTTTCAGTCTGGCCACTTGTTTATGGATGATAAACGGTACTGTGCAGAAGTTTGGTACCCAGAAACTCATGCAAGTGCCTCTAGAAATTGTTGACAAACTGCGTACCTCTATCAGATACAATGGTCTTCGGTACCCCATGAAGACTCAAGATTCATGCAATATACAATTTAGCATAAGTCATAGAAGAATGTTCTATCTTGACTGGAATAAAATGAGCTAATTTTGTCAATCGGTCCACAATGACCCAGATGGAATCAAACCCTCTTGAAGTCTTGGGTAAACCAACAATGAAATCCATACTGATATCTTCCCACTTCCAAGATGGAATGGGCAATGGTTGCAACATTCCTGCTGACTTCAAATGTACAGCTTTCACTCTCCGGCAAGTATCACATCTGGCAACATATCTGGCAATTTCAATTTTCATCTTGGTCCACCAGAATCTTTGTTTTAGATCTTGATACATCTTATTACTCCCCAGATGAATAGAGAATCTTGTTTTATGTGCTTCATCAAGAATAAGCTGACGTAACTCAGGAACCTTTGGGACCACCAGTCGGTTTTTGAACCACAGTACATCTGTATCATCAATACTGAATTCTGTCTGCTTACCAGACCTAACCTTTTCCTTGATGTAGGCTATACCGGGATTCTTTCTCTAAGCAGATATAATCTGATCTTTGATTGTTGATTCAACAGTGACATTGGTCAATCGGCCTTGTTGCACTATTTCAATATTCAACCTCTCCAATTCATGACACAAACTAAATTCCATTGGCTTCATAGTAAGACAATTGCAATGACTCTTTCTACTGAGTGCGTCGGCAACCACATTTGCTTTTCTAGGATGATAGTGCACTTCTAGATCATAATCTTTTATTAATTCTAGCCACCTTCTTTGCCTCATGTTCAGTTCTGACTGAGTGAAGATATACTTCAAGCTTTTGTGATCTGTATAAATGTGGCAAGTATTACCCAACAAGTAATGATGCCAGATTTTCAATGCATGGACCATAACTGCTAGTTCAAGATCATGGGTTGGATAATGCTCTTCGTGACGCTTCAACTGTCTTGAGGCATAAGCAATGATTCTGCCTTCTTGCATCAATACACAACCAATGCCAATACCAGAGGCATCACAATAAACATCAAACGACTTTTCTATATTAGGTTGTGCTAAAATTGGAGAAGTTGTTAGTGATTTCTTTAGAACTCGGAAAGCCTTCTCACATTCTGGGGACCAGACAAATTTGGTTTGATTCTTCAATAATTCTGTGATTGGATTTACTACTTTTGAGAAGTTAGGTATGAATCGATGATAGTAACCCACCATTCCCTAGAAACTTCGGACTTCATGAACTGAGGTTGGTGGTTTCCAATTCAAAATATCTTTCACCTTGCCATTTTCAACAGCTAAACCCTTGGCTGACAACACATGTCCCAGGAATTGTACTTCCTTTAGCCAAAACTCACATCTACTAAACTTGGCATACAGTTGATGATCTCTCAGACGGGTTAGAACAATTCTGAGGTGCTTAGCATGTTCTTCTTCACTTTTGGAGTATACCAAAATATCATCAATAAAGACAAATACAAACTTGTCAAGCTCCGGCATGAAGACTGAGTTCATCAAATACATAAAATGTGCCAGTGCATTGGTGAGGCCAAAAGACATAACCATATACTCACACAAGCCATATCTGGTAGTGAATGCAGTCTTTGGGATATCTTCCAATTGAATCTTAATTTGATGGTACCCAGATCGAAGATCGATCTTTGAGAACACTTTTCTCCGCAAGTTGATCAAAAAGTATATCAATGCGAGGCAACGGGTACTTATTTTTAATGGTTACTTCATTCAACAGACGATAGTCAACACATATCCTTAGAGTCTGGTCCTTCTTCTTAACAAAGAGAGCCGGGCATCCCCATGGTGATGAACTGGGTCTGATGAAACCTTTATCAAGCAACTCTTGTAATTGAGCCTTGAGTTCGGCCAATTCATTGGGTGGTATTCTATAAGCTCTCCTGGATATTGGGGCAGTACCAGGTTTCAACTCAATTACAAATTCTACTTCTCTATCTGGTGGCAAACTAGGTAGGTCATCTAGAAATACATCTGGAAATTCGTAAACTACCGAAATATCACAGATTTCTTTCACTGAGGTTGCACATACTCTTTCAACTGTTCTCTTAGGAATAGGAAGTTGGATAAGATGATGAGATTTATTATCAGGCAAATTCAACCTTATAGTTCTGTGCAGTGCATCTATAACAGCTCCTCGCTGGTACATCCAATTCATACCTAGGATTACATCTATATCCTGATTCTGTAATATTATCATTGAGGTAGGAAATATATGCCCACCCAACTCTATAGGTACCCCACACACCATTTCCTTAGTACACAGTCGTCCCCCGGGCGACTGGATAAAGAAATCCTCTTGGGTTCCCATAATTGGAATGTCATGCTTTGTAACAAAGGTGCGATTTATGAATGTATGCGATGCACCAGAATCAAATAATAGTGCTGCTGGATGATTAGCAATAGGGAACATACCCATCATAACAGGTTCTCCCTCTGGAATTGCACTTGCTTGGGTGTAGAACACACGTCCCATCTTCTTCTTATCACCCTTACCCTTCTGGGCATTCAGATTATTGTTCTTACTCTGATTCTGCTGCTGTTGCCGTGCAGGGGCTCTTGGGTAATTAGGGTTGCACTGCCTTGGATACGGGTAGTCATTTGAGAAGTGGCCTGGCTTTCCATAGTTATAGCAGGGAAAGTTATGGGTTTGCGGGCTCTGATTTCGAACGCCAGGGGCATTCGGCTGTTGTGGATATTACAGGGTTGCGGCAGGACGGACAAACATCTATGGCCGGGCTTGATATTGCGGCGGACGGTACAGAAGACAAAAATGGTTCTGGGGGTGGTAGATAAAATTTTGGCGCTTCTTAATGCCGCCTGATGAGCTGGAAGACACCTACTTCTTTTTCTTCGACTCTTTATTAATACGGGACTTCTCTTCTGAAGCAATAGCAACATTGACTACTTCATGATATGAGGCATTATAACATGTGGTCATCATTGTTTGAATCTTTGTATTCAAACCCCTCATGAAACAACTTTTCTTCTTTGCATCGGAGTTCACATATTCTGTTGCATATTGTGACAAATGATTAAATTTGCCAACATACTGAAGAACCATTTGATCTCCCTGCTTTAAAGAGAGGAATTCTTCTAGCTTCATTGCCATGACACCATCTAGGATGTAATGTGCTCTAAAAGCATCATGAAATTCTTGCCAAGTGATGGATGGCCAGCAGGCTGTGCGGCGACCAAATTCGCCCACCACGCCCCTACAACACCCCAGAGCTATTGCGTTGCAAACATGGGTTTCTGATATTCCGTGCACTAGAGAAGATTGAACTTCTGCTCCGTAGTTCGGAGCTAGTCATCTGCCTCTAATGGCTCATCAGCTTCTGAGAACACTGATGGACGAGTATCAGTGAAATCCACATAAGTGATTTCTCCTCCATTGTTTCGACCCCGACGACCCTGATTTACATTCTAATTCTGGGCCAACAGAGTAGTAGCATTGACCAGTGCTACAATGGCCTCTGCTAAGGTAGGTGGAATTGGTGGGGGATTAAGAGCATTGTCCCCAGCCTGAGAAGTTCCAGTACCATCCATCTGTTGTACACAAACCACGCTTATTTACATTGCTTTATTGAATTAAAAAGCAGAAGTACAATACCAGTACACACAACATACTTATCTTACATTATTTTTATTGCAAGCTTGCTCACAAGCAAAGCAAACCACACCCGCTAAGGTTCTTAGAAAGCAGAAAAGACTACTATATTACATAACCTTCCGTTCTGACACTTTATTCCTTATCATCATCACTGATCACTATCACTCCATCCTCATTCTCCTTGGCACTTGTACTAGTAACATGGCTTGCCTCCTCCCCACTTTCCAACATGGGTTCCACTTCTTCAGAATCCTCCTTCTCACCATCCTCCTCCTGATCTTCCTCTCCACCAGGAACAACCATGACACCAACATCATCTTCTACCGCTTGGGGCTAATGATTGGGATTCATTAGGTCATGTAGCCTATGAACTTCCTCATGCAAGATTGTATTGTACTGCTCTAGGTGTGCCACATAAAGCTCCAAGTCTCGAACATGAGCCCTGGCTTCCATCTCCTTTTCTAAGGACTCATTCTTGCACTGCTTCCAATAATACGTATTGCGCTTCAATCGCTTTATTTCTGTTGTAAGCCTCGCGACCTCTTCTTGTGGATCCGGATTTGGATTGTGACTACTGGTCGCTCCATCACCTCTTGGTGCCAACTAATGACGAGGCACTCCTTGCGGACCAGCTCTCTTGCAAGGAGTCATCTTAGTACGTGCCATCCTGTAGCAAGACAGAATTAGAAAGATGAGGACAGATGGGAGGGATCTGAAGGTTAGCATGAACAGGATTGAATCTTACTTAACCCAAACCACTTTAAAATGGAAGGTAATTTAAGCAGGTTATTTAAACATGATGCATGCAATGTACTTACGAACTATTATAAAGGTTTAAGTAACACATGCATTAACATTTTATAACATAGGGCAATAACACATGATACTTCACTATGAAGCTTTGAAACATGAACTAAGGAAACTACAGAGGAGAGATTAAGATAAGCGAGAAGCAATTTGGACCAAAGTATCAATTTAAATTTGTTCGATCCAAATCATTTTGAAGTTTTGTAAGTAATACTACAATAACTCCAGCAATTATGCTCTGGTACCAGCTGTCACAGAACCTCCTAAGTTATGATGGCCCACATGTACCTGTCATTGTCAAAATGACCTCTGGCAGCCATACATATGTACCTCATAACCTAAAAGGTCTGCTTTCCTCTAAACAGGATCCAATTACAGGAGTATTGCAATATTACAATAGTTTATTCAAAATACTATCTGAGTAAAAGAGCGGAAGTCTTACATAACTTAATTTTATAAACCATAGTTTTAAATTTCAAACCATAAGTAGCATTATTACAAACCAGTAGTAGTGGAGTATCAGTAGTAACTTTATTACAACACCCAAACGAGGTGCCTTGCCCAGAGGCCACATAGCCTACTCGTCATCACTTTCTTCAATAACAACGGTCATGCAGCAAGGCTCAAAGCAGACTTGCTCATGCACCGCACCTGCAATAAGGGTTTAACAAACCCTTAGTACGGAGTGTACTCAATAAGACTTACCCGACTAAGAAAAAGACTCCAAGGGCATGCTAGGGTCACGGAACTGCCCAAATTATAAGAATAACAACACAGAAACAATCATCGGAGCAATTAAATTTCTGTACTTAAGCTCCTATAACTCCGGTAGTCTAATAAAATCACGAGGGATTTCAAGCCAACCAACATACAAGCCAAGATCATAGTGGTCCAACATAACAGGTCATATGTTACATCCGTTTCATAAGTAATTCAAAAAATATTAGAGTTCAGTAGAGTTATTACAACTCAAGTTCAAAAGTAGCAGAAGCAAAGTAGTTTGAAACTAATATCACCTTAACTCAAATACATGCCAGTACCAAGGTCAATTTCTAACAAAAGCATGAGAGACAAGATAGCTCAGAAGGATCATGCCCATGATCACACTCCGCCACTACAGCAGGAGCCAACCAATTCTTGCAGTAGCCATGATACATCACAACCTGCAACAAGTGGAAAATAAAACCTGAGTACGAGAAGGTACTCAGCTAGACTTACCCGTCATAAACCAGAAATAATATGACACCAAGGAGTATGCAAGGCTTTCTTTCAGTGGGCTAGCTTGACTCATTTGCGAAAAGTATAAGTGATCATGAATAAACCATTTTAAGCACTTTTATATCATCCTTGTTATAACCTATTAATCTAGGTAAGCACCTATGCTAAAGCAATCACTTGATTAATCATTACCCTCAAAGTTACCATCTCAAGTTTAGCATTTACAACATACAAGCATAACACATGTTTAACAAGATCACAAGTATCTTAACTTGACCATCATCAAGGGCATAAGCCACACTTAGCAACACATGGAGTAAACAACCATAACTAGCATCTGACAATTTCTAGACTGCAAACAACAGCTAAATGTTTGGATCATAAATGGAGTTATACAAATCCAATAGCCATGCAACAAGACATTCTGGAAAGCTTATGAAAGTGTCTATAATTCATCTTTAATCATCTTAGCATGATTCTCAAGTTAACCAAGTCAAACATGCATAATTACAGAATCTGGTCCAGAGATTTCAGAGAACAACTATTTCTGGAACCCAACTTGGAACAGTCATAACTCACAAAATACAAGGCCAAATGCCACCAAAATTTAACACAATCTAGATTAATGAGTCATCTACAACTTTGTTATAAGCATATTTCTCAGCAAACATCATTTTCATGGTGCAATTACCAAAGTCCCAGAAACTGTCCAGGAAAGCATCAATTGCAAGAATAAATATTAACTTACATTCCAAACATACATTTTGCCACAACCAATATAACCATCATAAGGTGCATGTTAAATGATCACCAAAAAGCATAGTGCTCATTACTAAATAAATTCTTTTAATGCATTTCTTAATTTATTGAGATAGTAAGGTGAAATAATAAACATATACCAAAAGTCCATAATAAAATCTATAAAATTACAGTAGTTCTTACATACCCAATAGTCTAATGTACAAATTTCAAGCCATTTGGACATGTATATCAACCTCTATGAAAAAGACAAATTGCTATTGCAAGAATTCATGTGAGAGCAAGATACACTAATAACTCACTCATATGGCAACCAAAATTCATGAAATTTTTACCACACATTAAACATCATATGAGTAGCATGCCACAAAAATTCCACTTCATTTGGAGCCCTAGATCTACAGTTATGAAAATGACAAATACAACTATCATTAAAAACCTAGCTGCACAAATATATTTTTACAGAGAAAACTTTAAACTAAAACATGCCATATTATAGATCTACTGCATATATAATTCCACAAGGATTCCAAAAAGTCCTCATTTTCTATTTAAAGATTTTTCTACAATTTACCAAGCAGTGCAAATGTTTAAGGAGAGGATGCTAGACGAGGGGCCTTGGAAAGAAGGAGAAGATGTTGACGACATGTGGCTAAAGATGGCAACATGTGTTCGGAAGGTGGCTTCGGAAGTGTTTGGCGTGAGTAGGGGAGGCAAACGGGAAGTGAAAGACACATGGTGGTGGAATGACGAGGTGCAAAGGGCTATTAGGGAGAAGAAGGAGTATTTCAAGCGTCTCCACCATGACAAGAGTGTAGCCAACATCGAGGGCTATAAAATAGCGAAGAGGGTTGCGAAGCGAGCTGTGAGTGTAGCAAAAGGTCAGGCGTATGATGGCCTTTATCAGCGGCTAGGCACGAAGGAAGGGGAGAAGGACATTTATAGGTTGGCTAGAATCCGCGAGAGGAAGACAAGCGACATCAACCAAATAAAATGCATCAAGGATGGGACAAATCGACTTCTGGTGAAGGATGAGGAGATCAAGGACAGATGGAGAGAGTACTTCGACAAGCTGTTTAATGGGGAGAATGAGGGTCTTACCCTTGAGTTGGATGACTCATTTGACGATACCAACAGACGCTTTGTGAGGAGAATTTATGAGGTAGAGATCGGAGAGGCTTTGAAGAGGAGGAAGGGAGGTAAAGCGATGGGCCCTGATGGTATCCCCATTGAGGTGTGGAGACACCTAGGCGCCAGAGCGATAGTATGGTTAACTAAGCTTTTTAACCTTATTTTTCAGTCTAACAAGATGCCTGAAGAATGGAGAAGTATATTAGTACCTATCTTCAAGAACAAGGGAGATGTTCAAAGTTGTACTAACTACCGTGGGATTAAGTTGATGAGCCATACGATGAAGCTCTGGGAGAGGGTTATCGAGCATCGCCTAAGGAGAGTGACACATGTGACCCAAAATTAGTTTAGGTTCATGCCTAGTAGGTCGACCATGGAGGCGATTTTCTTATTATGACAATTGATGGAGAGATATAGGGAGCAGAAGGACTTGCACATGGTCTTTATTGACCTCGAGAAGGCATATGACAAAGTACCGAGAAATGTCATGTGGTGGGCCTTGGAAAAGCACAAAGTCCCAACTAAGTACGTTACCCTCATCAAGGATATGTACAGGGATGTGGTGACGTTTGTCCGAACATGTGATGGCGACACCAGTGACTTTCCAATTAAAATAGGACTGCATCAGGGGTCAGCTTTGAGCCCTTATTTATTTGCTTTGGTGATGGATGAGGTCACAAGGGACATACAAGGTGGTATCCCTTGGTGTATGCTCTTTGCTGATGATGTGGTGCTAGTTGACGATAGTAGGGAAGGGGTTAATAGGAAGTTAAAACTATGGAGGCACACGTTAGAGTCGAAAGGGTTCAGACTTAGTAGGACTAAGACCGAGTACATGAGGTGCGATTTCACCGTGACTAGGCATGAGGAGGGAGACGTTAGCCTCGATGGGCAAGTGGTGGCCAAGAAGGATACTTTTCGTTATTTAGGGTCGATGCTACAAAAGGATGGAGACATTGATGAAGATGTTAGGCATAGAATTTCAGCCGGCTGGTTGAAATGGCGTCAAGCTTCTGGCATCCTCTGTGACAAAAGGGTGCCTCAAAAGCTGAAAGGTAAGTTCTATAGGATGGCGATTTGTCCGGCGATGTTATACGGTGCTGAGTGTTGGCCTACAAAAAGGTGACATGTCTAGCAATTGAGTGTAGCAGAGATGCGTATGTTGCGTTGGTGTTGTGGGCACACAAGGAGCGATAGAGTCCGGAACGACGATATTCGGGATAGGGTTGGGGTGGCACCAATTGAGGAGAAATTGATTCAACATCGGTTGAGATGGTTTAGACATGTCCAACGGAGACCTCCTGAGGCACCGGTGCGTAGTGGAGTTCAAAAGCGGGCCGATAATGTAAAGAGCGGTAGAGGTCGACCTAAACTAACTTGGGACAAGTCCGTTAAGAGAGATCTTAAGGAGTGGAATATCTCCAAGGATTTAGCTATGGACAGGAGCGCTTGGAGATTGACAATCAACGTGCCTGAACCGTGACCTCTTTTTGTCTTGTGCCCTTTATGTCACTTTATGTGTCTCCCTGTTTCTCGTCTCTTTTGGGTTTCATCTCTAGCCTACCCCAACTTGCTTGGGACAAAAGGCTATGTTGTTGTTGTACTATGACACTACCTAGATAACAAGCATCTACACAACATCAGTGTTTTAAGCGGACACTTGAGACAATCAGTTAGGTTAGCTTAAGCACCTGATACTATGCAGAAGGCTCACACCTAACAAGCATTTATCCAACAAGAACTAACTACAAGTTTAGCCAAAACAAAAGCATGCTAAAGTAACCAACTTAGTACATACACAGAGCCTAGACAACAATGCAGCAGACACGTGTTTTAAACAAAACATAAGTTGTAAGCATCAAACTAAGGTGGTACTAGACTTATTGGAAAGCTTACTAAGTTATCTATAACTTTCTTATTCACACTAAGGACTAATTCACAGATTACATTATTATGACCATGAAAATATTACTACAACAGAAACTGTTCTAGCAGCCAAAGTTCATTACATGCAAAACAATGTTTAACCTTGTTGTGTTAACAAGAGAGCACACAACCACATTAGTCTAGTAACTCCAAACATTCTTACTTTAGACTAATCAATAATTTAGTTTATTCATAGGAATCACAATTACGTGAGTAAGCATTTGCAAGAGCTTGCAGGAGCAATCCACTACTTGACTAATTTAGAGGACATCTATAAATTCAAACATATAACCCTAATTATTTCTATCAAGGCTAAGCACACACTATTTCAAGCACTTCCTATTCAAGTAACATGGAACAAGGCATTCTTGACTAACTCCATACAAGGAGGATAGTGCAGCACATCAATCACAAGTTACTTATTTATTAGGACAAAGGTGGGAGGAGCATAGTTATATGCACAAAGCAACAATCATGATGATGCATGCTTCGTCCTATTCGTCCTCACAAGATTGCCAGCCTAAGGTGGCAATCACGTTCTATTCCAGTGGCATAACACGCATTCTCTCAATATAGAGCTAGTCGTCAGCTACATTCAACTTACGCATTCGTGGTTAGCGTACCTGCAGAAAATTTCATTGCAGCCCAACAACTCCCAAAATAGCACACAATGAAAGCAGTAAACTAAATACTCTCCATACATACATCCCCTGATGCATATACTTCGGTATCATAGCTACCCAACAAATGTACCCACAATTAAGTACTTTCATAATTACATGGTTAAACATGTAATTATGTTAGTAACCATAGCTAACTCTCCCCTAGACCGACAGTTGAACGGTCATGCTCTCCCAGCTCACAATTACCTTGGCGTAGGTGCGACGTTGCAAGAATGTAACTCTAGCAACATATATGGCTATTTCATATATGAAGGTTACCTCTACCATTCGACCACAAGGTAATAGTGCGGTCAAGTTATCACTCATACATACCTTGGCTTGGGCGTAGATGCAAAAATTTAAAACCCCCAAGTTAGTACTTAATTAAGCCACCTAAGGGTCCTTAATTGGGCATAAAGGAAATGATCACTGGCATATTTAGATTTAAAATTCAGATTTGAACAAACCTATATATGTAGTAGCTATAAGTTGTCAAAAACTGGTTTTTGCAAACAAAACCTGTGTTTTCAATACACATATGACATGTTTAGTGTTGAACCTTGCTCCGATACCAGCTGTCACGGAACCGCCCAAATTATAAGAACAAAAGTACAAAAACAATCACCAGAGCAATTAAATTCCCGTACTTAAGCTCCTATAACTCTGGTAGTCCAATAAAATCACGAGGGATTTCAAGCCAACCAACATACAAGCCAAGATCGTAGTGGTCCAACATAACAGGTCATATGTTACATCCGTTTCATAAGTAATTCAACATATATCGGAGTTCAGTAGAGTTATTACAACTCAAGTTCAAAAGTAGCGGAAGCAAAGTAGTTTGAAACTAATATCACCTTAATTCAAATATATGCCAGTACCAAGGTCAATTTCCAACAAAGGCATGAGAGACAAGATAGCTCAGAAGGATCATGCCCATGATCACAGTCCACCACTACAGCAGGAGCCAACCAATTCTTGCAGTAGCCATGATACATCACAACCTGTAACAAGTGGAAAATAAACCCTGAGTACGAGAAGGTACTCAGCTAGACTTACCCGTCATAAACCAGAAATAATATGACACCAAGGAGTATGCAAGGCTTTCTTTCAGTGGGCTAGCTTGACTCATTTGCGAAAAGCATAAGTGATCATGAATAAACCATTTTAAGCACTTTTATATCATCCTTGTTATAACCTATTAATCTAGGTAAGCACCTATGCTAAAGCAATCACTTGATTAATCATTACCCTCAAAGTTACCATCTCAAGTTTAGCATTTCCAACATAATCCACATAACCATCCGTGTTCCATCATCATTACTACGATGCCGTAACTCGAGTCAAGTGCTCACTATCCAAGAGCGATGGCGATTCGAATCGATTATTAACCAGCTGGTAATTTGTTCCTAACACAAACCTCACTCACCCGCTAAAGTGAGATATTGGTCACCAAGTCAACTATCCAGGTAAAGTCTCAAGTTTGCCAGGAACCACATGTACCCGGGGGCCGCCCGACTGCTCTTTGCCCTTATCATCACGCCTCCGTGTCCTACCACACCTGCTCCGGTACAGTGCGTTGCTGGCAATGCACTCGGCCCGAATAATCTCCCAGCTTCGCGGTCGAAAGGTACGTTATTCGGCCAGCTAAATGTGAGGCATGCGTTCAACATGACCCGAGGCCCAACAACGGTCGGTCCTTAATCGACACAGACGGAAACTACAAGCACCCAGAACCCTGTCTGGTTGCCCAATACTTATTCCGCCCGGTCTCCAATTATCCATCAACACTTGGTTATTTCCAGGATATCATCCATTCCATAGCTAAAGTATTCCAGTAACCACCTATAATTGCCGGTGACAGGACATCACCGACCGCTACCGGTCTAAGCAGGGCTAAGCAGTTATTCGACCCTAAACCTAGCAGGGTAAGAATGTAATAAGGTAGGCAAGGATAGTAATAAATGCATCAATGGTTTCACTCAACTCCTACAACTTAATGCAACAATACATATATAACATATATATACTCAATTGCTTTTATAAAGTAGGAGGCTTAGAATGCTCCGGGGCTTGCCTGGGATCGAACACTAGGTTAGTGATTGACAGATGACACTCACTTGGCGAGCATCTCCCATCCCGACACTTGTTTAGTCCTTCCATCTTTGGGATAGGTCCACCAAACACCGTCATCAGGTTTGGCCTCAACATCTCATCCTTCACGTGGTGCATCTAGCGTACCTAGATGAGATGCAAGATGCATGTGTATGAATATAATGAATGGTAACACAAGATGTATCACATAAGCATTCAAGTAAACACAAGATTACGCAAGACATAGACATCAATAGCTATTTAACTAACATCACACAACCAATTAAAGAGGGCAAGCACATCAAGCATAACACAAGTTTAACAAGATCACAAGTATCTTAACTTGACCATCATCAAGGGCATAAGCCACACTTAGCAACACATGGAGTAAACAACCATAACTAGCATCTGACAATTTCTAGACTGCAAACAACAGCTACATGTTTGGATCATAAATGGAGTTATACAAATCCAATAGCCATGCAACAAGACATTCTGGAAAGATTATGAAATTGTCTATAATTCATCTTTAATCATCTTAGCATGATTCTCAAGTTAACCAAGTCAAACATGCATAATTACAGAATCTGGTCCAGAGATTTCAGAGAACAACTATTTCTGGAACCCAACTTGGAACAGTCATAACTCACAAACTACAAGGCCAAATGCCACCAAAATTTAACACAATCTAGATTAATGAGTCATCTACAACTTTGTTATAAGCATATTTCTCAGCAAACATCATTTTCATGGTGCAATTACCAAAGTCCCAGAAACTGTCCAGGAAAGCATCAATTGCAAGAATAAATATTAACTTACATTCCAAACATACATTTAGCCACAACCAATATAACCATCATAAAGTGCATGTTAAATGATCACCAAAAAGCATAGTGCTCATTACTAAATAAATTCTTTTAATGCATTTCTTAATTTATTGAGATAGTAAGGTGAAATAATAAACATATACCAAAAGTCCATAATAAAATCTATAAAATTACAGTAGTTCTTACATACACCCAATAGTCTACTGTACAAATTTCAAGCCATTTGGACATGTATATCAACCTCTATGAAAAAGACAAATTGCTATTGCAAGAATTCATGTGAGAGCAAGATACACTAATAACTCACTCATATGGCAACCAAAATTCATGAAATTTTTACCACACATTAAACATCATATGAGTAGCATGCCACAAAAATTCCACTTCATTTGGAGCCCTAGATCTACAGTTACGAAAATGACAAAGACAACTATCATTAAAAACCTAGCTGCACAAATCTATTTTTACAGAGAAAACTTTAAACTAAAACATGCCATATTATAGATCTACTGCATATATAATTCCACAAGGATTCCAAAAAGTCCTCATTTGCTATTTTACGATTTTTCTACAATTTACTATGAATTTCCAAATTCCTGCAAAATAATTACAAATCAGTCCTGAGAGCACTATTCATATAAGTCTATGACAGTGCAGAAAGACCCCTCCCTTTAGTCGAATTGTCGGGCGAAGTCCCCAACGGAACTGAAACAGAGGAGGGTCGACGGAGCTCGTGGATTCCGGCGAAGGGAGGCCATGCCATCGTTGGGGAAGTGGTGGGGAAGCAAGAGGAGTCCGGTGTGCACCCGTGGGTGGTCGCGGCTCGGCCAGAGGTAGCTCATGGCCACCTGGCCACGTGAGCATGGCAGGTCGGAGGCTGTGGCTGCGCTGGCGGCCATAGACGGCGGCGCTGGAGCTCGGAGAAGCGGCGCGTCAGAAGGAGGATGGGGTAGCGGTGTTGATAGAGGTGGTGGCTAGGTCGGAGGAGGCGCGGAGGTGGGAGAACAATAGTGGCGGCGAGCTCAGCTAGCCGGCCATGGCGGGCGTGCTCGTGTTCCTGTGAGTGGGAGTGAGGGAGAAGGCCGAGGGAGTGGGGAGGCGAGTGATGGAGTGGGAGAGGAGCTCGGCGCCCACTCTGGAGTAGTCGGGCGCGCGGCAGAGAGGCAGGATCACGTGGCGGAGAGGTGGGGCGCTGCTGCCCTGCATGGTCGCCACGGAGGGCATTCCGTCGAGCACGTGGCGGGCAGTAGTATGGCTGCGTGCAGCGCGTTTTTGGGCCAGCTACGGGCCGATTTGGGTCATGGGCCCAAAACAAAGTTTGAAGCCCGTGAACTGCTCTACATTTCTCATTAAGGGTCCAACGTCATTAGAGCAATGGATTAGCAGTAAAATAGTTGCCAAGACAGTAGTGTCAACACAACAACGGTGAATGCGGAAACTCACTTTCGGAGGTCAAAACTTCATCCAACTGAACTCAACTTTTTGCATGCTCTTCGCCAACCTGTAAACTCCAACTTTTATATTTGGCTCAACCTAAGTTACTTAGCAAAAACACGAGAACGCGACGTGCCAACCATCTTGTCGTTGCCGGTCCAACTTCATGAATATGACGAAACTAGCAGTTTTGTGAATTGATTTTGAAGGTCCAACCAAGCTCCAAATCTGGTGAGACTTGATCTATTCTTTCCTTCACAAGGTGTACTCCAACTCGTATTAAGGACTCCAATTGAGCTTCCACATGAATTTGAAAGATAAAAGGTCACAAATATAGCAACTCACTGCTGTCAATCCAGGACTTAGAATTATTTCTAGGGCTGAAAAACAGCAGCTGATCCAAACTTCGAGCCTCTGTTTAACAAGCTTACAAGCTGATATGGCTCTTGGTCCAAAAACAAAGTTTCTTCTACACAACATGAACTACAACTTTCATTTAATGTCCAACATCAAAACTGGTATAGAAACTATATTTGTACTTTGACCAATGTGGTATCACGATAAAGCTTAATTTATCCTTTTTGATCCATTGGAGCATTTTCTGTGCATTTGCTCAACACGAACCATTCACGACTTATGTTGTAGAGTCCATATAGAGTCTTTTGGGCAAGGTTTCAAGGTTTAGTTGATGATCTATATTTCCATCCACTTAATAATGCAATTCCAGCACGTAGTAAAGTCATTCTAACATGGATATAACTTATCATTTAATGTGACTTTTTGATTCCAAATGTCATGAAACTTTGCCAGTGACCAATATAGATAGGTACTAAGGTGAGACACATGAAGATATTGCAATAACACCACCCAAGCATATATATTGAAAACTGCCTATATGTAAGGCAATGGTGCAGCATCCAAGTTTAGGTTGGGGCTCCTGTCCATAGGTTGACCTTGACATCATCATCTCCACTTAATCTATCATGTTTGAGCTCAAACCCACTACTTAATGAGTGACAAACACCTAGGGTGTTACAGCTAGCTTTAGGGAATCAAGGTACGGGTATTCAAGAATCAAAATTTATTTCGCAGAAAAGCTTACTAAAGTAAGTCCTTGCTTTGAACATTTTATTTTTATCATTAATGGTTCATTAACCAATTCTAAGTGATCCTAATCTAGATCAAAGTAATTCTCATTAAGATCATTTCCTTCTTCTTTCTTTCAATTCCATTTCTAAGCTATGATACAAGTTAGGTGATCGAGTCTCCATAATCGAGGAGCAACGACGATTCGAACCGATTATACTCTGCTAGGGATCTCTAACCTCATGACATATGTAGAACCAAATCTTGCATATGCCAACCCTCATTTAGATCTCCCAAAACTAGAACGTGTCCATCGCCACCTGAGAGCACAGTATCCCTCGAACCCGGCCCAATTCTAGCCCCGAGCGTACACGCTACTCTCGCCATCTCTCCATTCCCAGTGCGAGGTTGGATGTTCTCGTAATGGAACCACTAACATCTTGGGCTTACCCAAGGCATGAGGCTAGTTGCAAAGTCTCGAAACACAAGCGGGCCTACAACGAACGGTCCTTAACTGACAAGGCGGAAACACTACATTGAGACTCCTTTCTCAATGTAAGTTAGTAGTGGCCAAACCACCCGCCCGATCTTCAAGTTCATTCTTATATTCCATATTTCCTCAAGTATGCCATCATGGCCATAAAACATTTCATTTAAAAGCCTAACTCATTAAGCATAGTGAAGCATACTACGCATTTTGTAATAAAACAGGTACCAAGGGTGATGTCACAATAAACAAGGATGATAATGCAGCAATTGGGTTATCACTCAATTCCTAATTACTTAATGCAAGAAACCATAGTACCAGTGATAAAAATTTGTAAAACTCAAGGAAGGGTTTAAATGCACCGAGGCTTGCCTTGCTCAGACGAGACGACTGGTTCAGGCTCAATAACTCCGACGTCTGGTCCAGAACTCACTGAAGATAGCTCTTCTCCGGACGAAGCTTGCTCAACCACGTCTACTTCCTCGAAAGCGGGAACTATACGAGAATATGACATGTTTCAACATGATGTGGTGATAAACATGATGCTTAATGATGACATGCCATGATTAACAACTTGAGTACAACTTTCCTTCGCGGTACAGTTGCAAAACAACAGAACCTACTAACTAACAGTACTTCATTAAGCAACACTATTATTTCTTAAAGAACATGTTAATCATGAGCTCAACCAAGTAATTAAAGTGCCAAGGATCATTAAGAGTTAATGACCCAAGGTCATCACTCAATCAAAAAGAGCACAAAACACTTAAAGTTATTGATTTAACATTTAATTAATCACTTAAACAATTAAGGCATAAATTAAGAATAAATTAAACTTCATCTAATTGAGCTCAAATTTTCTATAGATTGGTCATGGTCTAGAATAGTGTCAAAACCAATTTCATGATTTTTGTATTAATATTTTAATTACTAAAATTCCTAGAAGTTGCATTTAACATTTAATTGAGCTAATTAAATAACTTACAAAAATTAATCAACATTGGCATTTTATATTTTTCCTAAATATTTTACACCCTGAAAAGCTTACACAAAAAAAATCACTATTTTTGGAGCTATACAGAAATTCCATTTGAAATAAACAAAAACTACTACTATTCACATATTTGAAAAAAAGAAAAAACCAAAAACAGCAGCACGGGCCGCTGCCTCACTTCTCCCTTGCTCGGCCCACCTACGCGCATTTGCGCTCGCCCGCGCTCGGTCACGCTCGGCCCCGCGACACCAGGCTGCGCGGCCTGCTCGCGCGCGTGCTCTCCCTCTCTCGCTCTTCCATTGACAAGGCGGCCCTATCTGTCATCCCTCTCCTCCCTCTCTTCCCTCTCTTCCCGCGGCCCGTCCACGACGGCACGGTGACCGGCCGGCGACCACGACACCGGTGACCCAACCAACTTGACCATTACGATGTACACCACACCACGAACCTCATCGAACAACTCGCACAACCGCAGACCCCTCGGAGGGAGTACCTCACCGGCCATGGTGGCACGGTGGCCACGACTTGTGGCACTCCGACGATACGAGCTGGTAGTGACTAAATGGAGGGGACCGAGAGCAAGAGTAGCTCACTGCGAACATAGAGGTGCAACTGCCAGGCGCTGAGAGGCAACAAAGGTGGCTGGCCATGGTGAGGTGGCACAGTGGCTGCGCTCGCCGGCGAAGAGAAAGGAGATGGCCGTGCGGGCGATGCGGGCAGAATTGGCTGGTGTGAGCGGCTGAGGAGGTGTGCGGGAGTGAGGCAAATTCGATGATACGGTTGCTTTAGCCGGAGACGGCTCAACGGTGGTAGCGTTGAGTAGCGGAGCTAGGCGGCGGTAGTGGCAAAAACAGAGAGAAAAGAAGAGAAACGATGGCGTGCTTGCCCTTTTAAAGGGATCCCTGACCCTGCTGGCATGCTAGAAGGCGCGCGCGGACGAGGTGGTGATCGTGAGCTCGCAGGAGCGGCCTGGAAGCAGCCACAGCAGCTCACCGGTGCCCATGCCGTGCGCTGCCCGGCGGTGATTCGTCGGTGCACTGTAGCATTCCACCCCTAACACCAAACCCTACTCGGAAATTTTGAAATTACTCCCAAAATCATGTAGTGACTTGAAAAATTCCCAAAATTTGAAATCTTCAGAATTTCAAGCTCTACAAGTTACCTGTTGAAAACTTTTTCAAACTCAGCCTGGATTTTGAAATTTGAATTTGAAATCAAAAGGACACCCCTAATTTTGAAAACTTTTATATTGAAACTTCAAAATCTCAAAATACTAAAGTTGTACATCTAACCAAGACCTACAACTTTGCCATTCAAACTATTTGCAAATTCTTCCTCCATTTTGAATTTTGGGTTTGGGGATGAAAAGGGGTCAAATTTGAAATTTGCTTAGATTTTGAATTATTCAAAAAGGGGTAAAATCAGGGTTTTGAATTTAGGGTTTTCGGAAAAAAATTCAAATTGAAACTTGTTGCTATTTTGATTGGTGATTATTTAGTGATCACACCATCATCCAAGGGCATCATTGAGTCAAGCATCACATGTTTGACCAAATGCCACTCTTGGTTGACCAAGTTGACTTTTGAAAATCTTTTAATAATTCTCCAAATTTGAATTCAAATTCGAATCGAAAAACTCGCGACAAGTTTTGGATTCCAAATTCAAACTCAAACTTGAAGCTCCATTTTATATGTTGGACTTGAGTGCATACCCTACACTTGGCACTAGTGTATAACACAGTCATACACCTCAAATTACGTAGGGCATAATCTAAGTATTTGCGGTGACATTCGAAATTAGGGTTTTTGGTTCGAGCCACACAACTCAGAAACACATCCAACCTAAGAAATGTAAACTCATTTTAGTTGATGCACATCATAGTTGACCTAATCATGTATGCTTTGCAATGCAATATGATGACATGGCAAATTCTTAGTCTTCATAACACCAGAGGTGTTACACGCCACCACTGCCACCGCCGCCGCCGCCGCTGCCGCCACCGCCACCACCACGTGGGGGATTGGGTGGGGGCAGATCATCGCAATGCTGGTGATTTGGATACTCTGAAGCACGGGAACGACGGCTCTAACTAGATGCGATGGACGTGCTTGTAGCGGCTCAGGCTCGCTGGGCGAGCTCAATGGTTTGACCCATGGCAGTGGTCAGATATGCTTTGATGTCTTTGTGAATCACATGGTTTTCTGGCGTGTCTGGTAATCGGTCCAGGTTGGCCATGGCGACGGCCATGTTGGCACTTGGGGTCCTGAAAACTTGCCTATCACCTACTCTGTCGAAGGCATCAGCCAGATCTTGAGGTCAGGGTCCCCTGCGATGTGCTTCTTCTTCTTCAGCCTCATGCTGACGGTATTCAGCACGGTCGGCATTATACTGTTTGTGAAGTTGCCATTGCTCGTCAGTTTCTCCCACGACTGCGGGCTCATCATTGGTGATGTTGAGCACCATGTCGCCACATCTTGGTTGGAACCTTGGGATCGAAGAGAAACCCGGAGGGTACGGTAGTGGATCTAGATCATATTCATTATCTTTGAGGTGTTGAGCCTCGGTGTGGACAGAGCGTGTAGATCTAGTGCTGGAGTCGCCATCCTCGGGCAATGTGTGGACTAAACCTACATGATACTCTCGGATACCGACCATGTTGACGGCGTTGCTTGGTGGTGGTCAGGGTATATCCATGAAGTACAAATCTGAAACAAGGTCTTGCTCCGTGGGACCCATGAACAGATGAGGTGTACGATACGCGTACTTGGAAGCAGCGTTTTTCAAGCCGTATGGGAGGGCCTGGTAATCCTCCGTTGGGACTTGGTACTTGGAGAGCCTGAGGCTAGGTGTAGGAACCGAGCGAAGGCATAGCGTACGTCCTTTAGGAGTAGCGGTGACCACTAGATCTATATCTAGCTGTGTTGGACGGTGGACCCGAACTGGTCGGGTAGATCTGTTGTGGTGGGGAAGTACCTGCTTGGTAGATTGATTTTGGATCGAATCTACCAAAGTCAGGGTTTGCGAAAGCTTGTGGCTGACTTGGTCAATAGCTTCGATTAGGTCGGTGTTGTTGATCACCCTTCCTTTGTAGCGGGGAAGTGGTCGACGAGTTGTCAGCGTGGTCGGAGCCATTGCTGGAGTGGTTGGAGCTGTAACCAGCGTGGTCGGAGCCATAGCCGATGAAGACGTGGTCGACGTAGATCGGATCTGCAATTCCTCCATGGCAGTAGCGGTGAAGCTATTAACGCCGGTGGTCCAGGTGATCTGGTCGACGGTGAATGAGAGACCCTCCGCCATGGCCGCGGAGTTAGGGATGATGACCATCTTGCTCGCCTAAAAAGTTGTACGCACACCCCCTACTTGGCGCGCCACTGTCGAGGAAACCTAGTCAGCAGTCTACCAAGGGGTATGCCCAAGGTAGTGATTTGTCAGTAGACAGGTGCGCAAGCTACGAACTAGATGGTGACGCAAGACACAACGAGGTTTTATCTAGGTTCGGCCGTCGTGAGGGCATAATACCTATGTCCTGTGTCTAATTTGTATTGCTGTGTATGATGAGATGTGTTTTGAGGGGGTCCCCTACCCGCCTTATATAGTTCGGGGGGCAGGGTTACAACTCTAGAAACTAATTCTACCTAGTTACAATTGCCATAGTTGGCCGGATAAGGATTCCTATTCTAACCGACTAGGATCTTGCTTGATCTCCAAGTTTCTTTTCCTTCCTTGCGTGGGACGCCGAGCAGATCGACTGGGCCACGCGTCGTCTTCTGATGGGCCAGGCCAACTAGTCTGGGCCAACCCAAGTCTAGCCATAGGGGTATAGGGGTTAATACCCCCACACCTAGGAACTTGTAACACCTGATTCATAATCCGGTCATGGCTTCCATGGTTCTTTCTTGCCCCCCCATGGTAGTAATAGGGATAAGTTATGCTATGCTGCTCCCTACCATGTCCACTTCAACGGGATGGGTAGCAACGGCTGTCTAGGCCCCCCACCTTTTCGCCAGCGCAGCTTCAGCGCCATGAAATCTTCTTCATCATGACACCATGTTAGGGTATGGTCTCGCCGTGTCAACTGTGATACATCTACTGCCATGAGATGCCACCACCACGATGACGACTGTGCGAATGCATGAACTGAGAGGAAAGCTAGTAATAGGGAGCACCTTAGGGCCTTTTATTTCTATTTTCGTACATCTAGATACTATAACCCGACCCCTCCCTTTGCATACTATAAAAGGGGAGGGAGGGTCCCTCGACAAAACAAAGGTTAGACAACGCCTAGAAACGGCAATGTACTAAGCACATGTCAAACACTCGAACACACCAACACACAAAGACCTAGGAGCCATCCCTCTCTCGACCAGCTTGTATCCCCTTACTACAAGCACTTCAGTGCAAAGCAACATGAGCAGTAGTGCGCACTGGATGTAGGGACATTCATCCTAAACCAGTATAAACCTTGTGTCCACCTTGCACACCATCGGAGGCTCCGACGCGCAACATCATTCACTTGCCTCGTCTCTAGACACCCCCATTCTAGAACACCGACAAATACACACATATACATATGCTTCTGACCTATTTTCACTTGTACCGGTAGAATTGATGTGAGTGCAAAAACAGGCGTCAGAAACAAGTGAAAAATGGGAAAGAAGGCACTTTCTAGAAAGCATAAAGGGGACAATCAGAGGAAGGAGCCCAAATAGAGCCAAACCTAGGCCAACCTACCTACCCACCTTGATCCAGGCCCAAAGGAGGCGACAGCGTGAGGCGGAGGCCGAGGGGGGCCACCCCTGGCACACCGCGCCCCCCTGGCGCCCCACTGACCCATCCTCCGAGTGCCGACAATGATCAATGTGGAGGTTGGCAGTGTGGGGTGGATCCGGGGAATATTCCCCCCAATCGACCAGGCCAAGCCCCTATATAAGAGAGGGAAGGGTTGCCTCACTCTACACACACACAACTTGGGAGCACACCTCACTCCACTCTCCACCTCCGCTGTTTAGCTTAGATTAGGAGTAGAAATAGTAGAGGAGCAAGGCTTGAGCCACCAAGGAAGGCTTGTCTCCTTGGAAGAAAGGAATTTGGGTATGAATAATACTACTATATTTTCTTCCAAGTTCAAGCTTTCATATCTTTTATATAGTTGTGCTATAGAACTTGAGTATAGTTTTCATGTTATAATCTTGACATATGAACTAGCATATAGTCTGTGTGTGATGATCTTAACATGTTCATATGACATGATCTTAGCATATGAACTAGACTATAGTTTCCATACTAGGGTTTGTCATATAAAATTTTATGCTTAAACATTCGTACAATATGACTGTTGGGGTTTAGAGCTAAGTACAAGTGGCGGTTCATCATGCCTTCAGGTACGCCCAAATTCTTTACCTGTAGTTCCATAGGGTCGGGGACCGCGGGGGACTTGGGTGGTCACTATATACATAGGCGAGTTACTCGGGTATATAGGGGCGGGTGAATGCATTTCCCTTTCTATGGTCAGGGGTAGGCGGCAGGTGGTGATAGCCCTGCTCATCCCTTGAACTCCCCCACATTCGTCTAGGGTGTAGGAGTCTAAATTGTCACATGAGGTTGCTGGCAGACCACTACTCGGTCGCCTCCTGACCCATTCTCATGCATAGCTCTAACTCTTAACCATGTATATGTATGATCATCAATTGTTCTTTGCACGACTATATTAGATATGCCTGCTACACTTAGGAACATTCTTTTATTCTTTGTTTTCCCTTTTATCCTTGAGGTTAGCTCATGTGTGTGTGTCACACTATCTTATGCTTATCATGACTTACCCCTATACTAAGTACTTGTCTATTATGTAGTCACATTATCTTGTCCAAGTCCCTACTAGAAACTTATATACCATGCCTTCCTTTGAGAAAAATATAAATAGCGATACCCTGAATACTTCTGGGTGAAATGCTACAATGATAGATCTATGCGCTTGCGGATAACATCTGTAAACATTAAGACCTATTGTGCGTTTCTAGCATTGTTACCATGGTGGGTCTAAACCCCCATTCTTGGTAATGACGCTAAGAAATGCCAACAGTCGCCTGTCTACCAGCCACAAACACAATCCTTGTCCTGGCTACTTCTCTAGCCTCTGCCAGGCGGATGGCCTCATACCTGTCTTCCGTCATCTGCATTCTCTGAGCATGGGCCTCATCCCTTTTAGCCACAGCATTCACAAACTGAACCATACGGGCCATCAAAGCCGTCATAGCATTAGCTATATGATGCTAGGCATCCCTAGCTGCCCTCCGATGCCCACGCACACGCACACGCAGCCTACGTTGTGCGGCCTGAGCTTGTTGGAGCTCTAGCATGCAGTTAACATAGCTGTCCTGGCGAGAATAGAATATCTTCATGACAGCGTACATGGCGCTCATAGTAGCATTTGAGCTTCCTTCACGCTCATCAGGGTCCCTCACCAAAGCATTGCGACCGGGCTACATCCAAACTATCTGGGATACATCGACCTGCGGAAAGGATCCAGCCAGACCATTTACCAGCTCATCTCCAAACTCCTAACAAATCTCACTTAGTGCCTCGAACGCTACCACCTGGGCACCTTCCCAAGGCTCGCCCATCTAACTCAATGCTCTAGCCTTGCCACTATGGGTTGTCTGCACGGGCCGGAATGATCACCCGCAAATCATACCATGGCTACCCCTCAGTTGCCACTTCCTGCCAAAAGTAGCGGGGTGGCTCAGCATACCCCACTGAGTTTAACACCCTCCAAAGCAAGGTGGGAGTGCCAAACAACTCCAAGAACGTGTCACTCCTAGCTAGGCCCACTGGTGCTGCCATCTATAGTAAAAGGGTGCAACTCTTGTGAGAGGATATGATACGTGAGAAGAAGTTTATTAAATGGGATAAGCAACTATATGTGAGGGATTAATGCAAAAATGTAAATGCATGAGTGAACATGATGCATGCACGTCCCATACGTCCTCACAAACTTAAGAAAAATTTAAAGTTCTAGCGACATACACGGTGGCATACATACGTTCCCTCAATTATACGCAACTAGTTGGGCTACACGTTTCGTTGTTACTGTACCTGCAGAAAATTCATTGCAGCCCAACCCAACAAGATATATACAAGAATAAAAATTTGGTCTCTAGGTTGCATGATGAATGCACAGGTATATATTTGAAAGCAGTAAACTAAGTACTTCAATATATATATCCTGATATATATACTTCTGTACCAATCTACCCGAATCATTTATATGCCCACAATTAAGTATGCACCATACATACATGTAAACATGCATATATAGTCACACCAAAACAAGCTCTCCCCAACCGAACGCTCACACTTGCGGTTATGCCACTCATCAGCTTACCTTCTTACCTAGGCGTAGGTGCGATGTTGCAAAATATAAATTGCAAGAAAGTAAACCCCCAAGTTAGTCTTACTCTAAGCTACCTAAAGTCCTTAATTGGGTATAAAGGATATGATCACTAACATACTCTAGGTTTAAATTTCAGACTTAAACAAACCTATATATCTATAAGTTGTCAAAAACTGGTTTTGTAAAACCAAAACCTTTGTTTTAAATATACATATGACGAGTTTAACGTTGAACCTTGCTTCGATGCCAGCTGTAACAGAACCGTCTAGTTTATAAGAGCACAAGTACAATAGCAACAACCAAAACAGTCAAACGGTCATACTTGAGCCCATATAAACCCAGTAGTCCGATGAAATCACGAAGGATCTCAAACCAACCACATACAAGCCAAGATTGTACATGATTTAACGTAACAAGTCACATGTTACAACACATTTCACAAATAGTTTACAAATAGCTCACATACATTGGAGTTCACATAGTGATTATTACAAACTAAGTTCAGGTAGCGGAAGCAAAGTAGTTTTGAAAATAATACAACACTTAGTTCAATTACATGCCAGTACCATGGCCATTTCCAGCAAAAGCATCATAGATAAGATAACTTAGAGAGACCATGCCCATGGTCTAATCTTCATCCACAACAGGGTGAAGACAATTTTGACAATACCCATGGTACATCATATCATCTGCAACAAGAGGGAATAAACCCTGAGTACGAGAATGTACTCAGCTAGACTTACCCATCATAAACTAGAATTAAAGTGACACCAAGGATTATGTAAGGCTTTATAAGTGGAGCTAGCTTGACGACATTTTGCATAAAAAGCGATTAGTTGAACTGCACCTTTTATAATTCAGTTATCAAGTTAATTATAGCTATCCCATCTAGATTAGCAACTAACCTATGTCAAACATGTTGTATACATTTAAGTCATCACCATAATCACCACATCCAGTGTAGCATTTTCATATCCATCATAACCTTTGCCTTTCATTAAGTTACTACGATGTCGAAGCTAGTCGAGTTTCTCACTATCCGGGAGAGATAGCGATTCGAATCGATCCCAACCAGCTGGGGATTTATTCCTAACACAAACCTAGGAAACTAGATCAATGGTCCCTTATGTCACCTTTGGTACAACTCAGGTCCATTTGTGGGTAAGACTAGCATCACACACCCAAGGACTGACCAGCTGCCAGGACAATCAGGCCCGGCCTACCCTTGGACACACATCTGGCTCCCCGTGATGTGCGCACTCTAACAGACCGTATCCCCGGCTTGAGTTGAGCTACTTGGCTTCACGGTTAGAACAACTTATCTGGCCAGCTAAGTGAGAGGCATGTGTTTAATCTCGACAGAAGTGCCGACAATGGTACGGTCCTTAATCGACACAGATGGAATCACTATAGTCCAAACACAGCCAATATATAAGATTTCGTCCGGTCTCCAATTATTACATCACCACATGGTTATCTCCTCAATATCAAATATAGCTAGCCGTGATCTAGTATCCACCTATATCTCGTAGGCAATAGGAAATCACCCGACTTCTACCGGTCTATGCATAGCTAAGCATAAGTTTCGATCCTGGACCTACATAGGGTGAGGTATACATTTCTGGACAAGGATAGTATATGCAGCAAGTGTTTCCAATCCACTCCTATTACTTAATGCATCAAACACAAGGACTTAAGTTAACATTTATAAAAAGCATGGGAGGCTTATAATGCTCCGGGGCTTGCCTTTCAAAAAGGAGAAGGGTTGATAGTCAGGGCACTCTGGAAGATCTTCTTTGTTGACTCCTTCTCTTGCCGGAACCTCCTGCTCCTGAGCTGCTTGTGGCTCCTCCGATCGCCCTTGCTCGAACTCGATCAATGTCACTCCCTTGGGACTCCTATTGCATGCATATGCACAACATAAGTATCATGAATGCATAGGATATGATATGACATGATGAGATGCATATACATGTGTATGTAACAAATGGTGACGTGGTAATACTAGATTAACACTCGTTTACTGAGTAAGTGCATATCTCTTCTCTAAAACAAGAAACATACACTCACCAAGGTCTAACAACCTAAGGTAAAGTTGTTCATCATCTATAAGAGGCTTAGAACCTGCAGCTAAAAACTTATTTTAATTAGCCTAGGCATCTAAACAACAACATCAAGCTCATACAAAGAAACCAAGTCATTCACTCATTTCAATCAATTTCTGGACTGCAGACAGTAGCTACTTGTTTTGATCATAACTGGAGTTATACAAACCTAGAAACCATGAGATAAGACTTTTTGGAAAGATTATGAAATTTCCTACAACTCATCTTTAATCATCTCAACATGATTCACAATTTATCAAGGTGAAACAAGTACAATTATCAAATCTGCTCCAGAATTCCAGAGAACAACTAGTTTGGAATACCAACTTTGCACAGCCATAATTCACAAACCATTTGACCAAATGGCATGAAAATTTAACACAAGCTAGATAAGTGAATTATCTACAACTTTGTTATTGACAAGATTCATAGCAAACCTAATTTTCACTAGGTAATTTGCTAAACTTAAAACCTGTCCCGAAAAGTCACTACAAGTGAAAATTATGGAAAATAATATTTCACTACATACAAGAATGGTAATTTGAACACCACTAATGTTACCAACAGTGAGTACACATCAAATGAACACTAGAAAACGTAGTAGCCATTCCTAAATAAATTCTTTTCATGCCTTTCTTAATTTATTTAGATAATTAGGTGAAATAATGAACATATATCAAACGTGCACAATAAATTCTGATAAAATTACAATGGTTTCCACATGCTTCTAATAGGCAACTGTAAAAATTTCATACTATTTTAACATGTATAACTTCCTCCACAAAAATTACAAGCTAGCATAGCTTATAATAACATAAATAGGAAATCATATTGAAAAGTGTCAAACAACAGATTTCAAAATTTTATTAGATTTCCCAAGATGCAAGAACATTGCCCACTTAATTTTATGGTCATTGGTTATATATTTTTACCATGGAAAATAGCACAAGAAACTAACAATTATTCAAAGGAAATTAATAACTCAAACATACAGCACCCAAAAATCATGATATTTTTACTACAGCACTCATAAATCCTAACTAGCTTCTCATAAAATTTTCACATCAAGTGGAGCACTATAACTTGGTTTAAGAAATTTCCCTTGAAAAACCCTAAACAAAAGTGATAAAAGAAAATAGTGCAAACTTTCCACTATATCCTATCATATTATCACACCATAAGATAAATGTACTCTTAAGGATTCCAAAATGTCCTCATTTGCATTTTTCTGATTTTTCTATGAATTTATATGATTTTCCAAAGCTTGCATAAAAATCTGTGAAAAGAAATAAAAATAAAACAAATCAAAAACCTAACTTGGGCACAGTGGATCCGGCCCAATGCACCAGTAGGTGCCGACTGTGGGGGCCCATGAGTCAATGGCCTCATGTGATAGAGATAGGGAAGCTAGGTCCGGTGGTTCACCAGCCACTGCTCATCGACGGCGAGGCTACCGGTGGCGAGGTCACTACCATTGCACTCCCCATGACTACCCGCACCCAGTGGTGCCCCTTGTTGGACCGGTGGTGCACTAGAGCACCATCGCCGGTGTGCATGGTGGGCAGTGGAGCAGCGCAGTGGCGCACTGGCCACCTCCGGTCACGGTGGGCTCTAGTGAGGAGGGCTACAGCACCGCAGGACACTAGGCTACATGTACGCAAGACACAAGGAGGCGAGATGCACCAAAGAGGTGGGGCCATGGTGTGCGTCCACGCGGAGGAACTCCGGTGAGGTCCACAGTGGCAATGAGCTCGCTGCGAGGCACTACTTGGGTTCGAACGGTGTATCCAGTAGGCGGAGGAGGTGGTGCAGAGCGAGGCGGAGCTGATGGCCAATAGGATGCAGTAATGGTGCAGTGGCGAGGGAGCTACGCAGTGGCAGAGGTTGTGGCAGTGGCAATGGTGGTGTCGCCGCTGTGGCTCTATGAGAGGGGTGAAGGAGGCGAGCCATAGAGAGTGGTGAGTGGGGGAAGGATGAGCGCGATGCGGTGTCCAATTCTACTCACCCCAGCCAAGCGCATGGGCCCATCATCGGTGTACGGCCAGCACATGGCGGCCAGACGCTGTGCCCGGTCGGCCACTATCTCCCCCTCTACTGATTCAAATCGGCTTGAAGCCGACTGAAACCGTGATTTCAACCATCCCAAACTCCTAATCCATTCGTCCGTTGCAAAAAGTTTATTAACAAAAGTTGTAGAGCTACATGCAAGCTCCAACTTTGCTTAAATGCACATTGCCTAATTCTGCCTGGATTTGAAACTATTGAGCTCTGAACATGGTCACCTTGAAATTGCTATTGCATCTAACTTAGGCAAATTTCTGTCCTAGAACAGCATTGCTTTTTACCTTGAGAGCCATTTTTGAACATGAGGCACATTTTCATGACATGGCCTTTAAACAAAGTTTGTTCCCCATGAAATTTACTATAACTTTCATTGAGGGTGCATAAACATGCAAACACTCCAAGCAACACTTTTTAATTGGTCAAACAAAACACTCTAGGGGGTCAAACTTGGTCAACCCCTACTTCAAATTTGAATTTGACTTAACTATAAATACAAACTTTGTTCCATTTGTTGTTCTAAGTGAGTCTAAGGTATTTTTGTGACCTAAACACACATTTGCATAAACTATGCATAGCCTTAAGCTTATATACACATGAAACATGTATTTGACACATATGAAACATATTCTTACTACACTTGAAACATAGGGTTCTATATTGATACATTGGTCATGCAACACATGAAACATGACTTATGAAACATCACTAGGGTGCCATGTGCAACATAAGATGGTGACACATAGGTGGCATATATACTTTATAAATATGAAACATATGTTGCAGTAATGAAACATGTGAAACATCCATGATGCTTTGTATGGAATGGAATGCATATGCTCATGTTTCATGCAATGCAAGTGCACATGCTAGCTTAACACTAGGGGTGTTACAATATAAATTTTTTTTATTGAACGCATGTGTACTTTTGAGGAGTCAAAACATTGTAGCAACTATTGATCAATCGCTGAGTTTAGCATTGCTCAGGGACGAGCAAAGGTTAAGCTTGGGGGAGTTTGTCGATGGTAGTTAACACTCATCACAAAGCATCAATAAAACTTGTATAAATGCATAAAAAATGATCAACAAGATAGGTTTAGGGGTTTAAACTAACAAATTTCATGAATTTTGGTGAATCTATGTTTTCAGCATGGTTTATCCAAAAAACCATCAAGGTGGACCCAATCGTCAGATTTAATCACGTTTATCTGTGACAAAACCGACTTAGGAAGACTCCAGAACACTCCAGAAGGCAAACCATCGTGATAGGCCTCGTGTCCCTAACATGTGGGACCGGTTGGCCCACCTGTAGGTCGACCGACCTGTGGGACCCACTCGCTAGCCTCTCCTTCGAACGTCAGTTCTCCACCACCTTAAAGATCAAATCTACGCCATTGCTCAAGGTCGGTTTGATCTAAGGGTCCAAATTTGGCATTGGCCCCTATATATAACCCCAAACCCCCCTGAGGCATCATTGATCAATCAATATATCATCTTCTCCATCTTCAGAGCTACCATAATTATTTGAGAAGATCAACCAGAGAGAATAGAATAGATCTCCAATTCCTCAAAGCTTTAGTATAGGCTAGCTAGTAAGATTCAAGTAGAGTTGGGCTCCTGCTCAGGATTCTAGATTCATCATCTAGAAGCTGGTATAGCCATTGTATCCTCTATTATTCGTGACTTTGTTCTTAATCTATATTATGTTTCTATCTATTATGTTCTTAGTATGCTTTGGTAGTATGATTGATATAGTTGTAGTTGATACTAAGTTTATGCATAAGTTCGCAGAGCGCTTAGCTTAGTACTCGAGTGAGTTAAGTGGTTAACATTATGTAAGCGTGATGCTTAAATATTGTTTACCTGTGGATGCACCCTACATTCCGGGCCATGTGGTAGATCGCAAGTGTGACACTCTTGTTGAGTCCTTTGTAGTCCACTCCCCGTCTGTAGGACAAGAAGAACCTGGTTGCGAAGGAAATCAAGCTCTGTTCTTGATCTTCCTTAGTAATGTTTCTTATGTGTAGATGAAGATTTAATTATGCTATAGATGAGAGCATATATGCTTGGGTGTATAAAAGACTTAGTAAATAGGAATGACTTAGGAATCTTTCTCTTAATTAATCTCTTAGTCTAGCTATACTATATTGAGTATCTATTTCTATCTCTAGATTATCATTATTGCCCTGTACCTATCATTTATATATATCATTTGGCTTACCCCTGCTTAGAGTAAGTGTTTAGTTAATGATCTCATCATAAGTATACACATTTGTCAATATCTCTAGCCACCGCTCCTCCCTATGGTAGAAATATAAAAAATGATATCTGGAACACTCCTAGGTGAAGTGCTACAATTGTATATCTGTGCGCTTGCAGAATCCTTAATTTATATATTCTTTTTGAGTCACAAATAAATACCAATAAGCACTTCTGGCATCGTTGCTTGGAATACAAATCTAATAGCAATGTTAAGAAATGTCAATAGTTAGGTACATGGCAGTTTGGGGAGTCTAGTCTATGGTCTATGTGCGCTGAAGTCCAAGAGGGTCTTGTAGTGGTGTGGATGGACCTTGGCGTTGTTGTGGAGCCAGAGAAGCCATGGGCATCGTTCGGTTGCTTTGCTCTGACGCTCTAACCATCAAGCTTTGTTGGCTTGGACCAGCCTCCATTAGGTGCACCTTCTAGATGCTTCCTTTGTGGTGAAGGCGTATGAGTTGAGGAGCTGATGAGCATGCCTAGGAGCCCTTGAGCCCCTGAAGCCAGCGGAGGGTTTTTGTCCCCTTGTGTCACACCCTGTGCATGACCCTATCGGAGGACTGGTTGACAGCACTACACCTGCTGTGCTATGCTGGGGAGCCCCTGAGCCTTGGGCGCTCGGGGTGCCTGCTTCCAGCCTAGGCCTTTGCTAGTGCTGGAGGCTAGGACCAAGGATTGGGCTTGGACTCCCGTTGATCGGGGGCCTAGGGTTCAACTGAGCCCTCGAGCCCCAAGCAAAGGCAGCTGGCATGCTCAGGCTTAGCCCAGTCCTTGGGCAAAAAGGTGCGTGTGAGCACACTTGATGGGTGTAGCCCCTAAGCCTCTAGGCAATCCTTGGGGGATCAGTTGTGGGGTTTTTCGGTAGGGAACCTCTTACCTCGGGAGCTAACATACCCCTATATTATGATCTCATCAAGAACCCCCGAGCCCTTCATGGCCTCACTAGTCGAGTTCATGATGGCGATGAGGGCCTGAATCTAATCTCTCGTTGACTAGGCCAGCCATGGCGTGGATGGCTTCTGCTAACAAGAGTTCGGTGCCCTTTAGAGGGCTCCCAAGCGTGGTGGGAGAGCTCGGCTGTCGAGGCCAAGTGGTGGTGCTGACCCACGCTGCACAAGCCTAGGGCCTGAGCGAGGGCTCAGTGAACTCGTCTAGTAGTTGCCGGCTTTGGGCCCTGAGGCGCCTTCTTTTCTGACCTAGGTCTACCGTGGGTTGGGTGATCGAGAGCATCTAGGCTCCGGCTCAAGGTCATCTGATCACCTGGCTCACCATGCCCTTCTCGGGGCTCGGTAGCAGGCCCTAGTGGCTTGGGCCAACTTCAGTAGCATAGAATGGGGTGTGGAGCATGTACCAAGTGTCAATGGGACCCTCATTGGACCCGCTGCTCATGTGACAAAACCGCCTAATTTATACAAGATCAAGTACAGTTGTCCCCACTAAACACATTGACATGCACATACTTTCACTTATATAAACCCGATAGTCTATCGAGTGTCACTAAGGACCTCGGTAAATTAACTTCACAACCAAGATCGCATGATTAAGCAATACACATCACATACATGGAGTTGCAGCAGAAACAATATTACAAAGAGTTCACAAATAAAAGTACAAGTTTGGGTTTCAAAACCAATTGGTGAAAAACAACACAGCTTTCAAATGATTATAATAACATAAGTTCCAAATACATTGCTAGCTTAAGTGACATCCTCTGACAAAACCATATAGATGAGAACACTATAGAGTCGCCAAGCCCACCGGCGGTTTGCCACCATCTTCAGCAGGGCAAGGACTGCACCTGCAACATGGTAGGATAAACCCTGAGTACTAGAATGTACTCAACTAGACTTACCCGTCAAAAACCAAAATAATATGACACCAAGGAGTATGCAAGGCTTTATAGGTGGAGCTAGCTGGATAGCATAACTTTGCCAAAAGAGCATTACTATCATGAGTCCTTACTTTCAATCTTTTAGTCAATTTTTAGCATCAAGTTCAGTGAAGCTTATTATGACTAACTTTGCACCTATTCTAGAGCAATTACTTGATTAATAAGCATCACAATAGTAACCATATCTAGTTTATCATGTAATCATCATAACCATCCTATTCCACCAAGTATTTTTATGATGCTGACGCTGGTCGAGTTTCTCCCTATCCGGGAGAGACGGCGATTTGAATCGATTCCAACCAGCTGGGGTTTTATTGCTAACACAAACTCAGGCATACCTCGTGAAGGTAGCCATAGGTCACCTTTGGTACAACTCAGGTCCATTCATGGGTAAGACCAGCGCCGCATACTCAGGAACTGACCAGCTGCCAGGACGATTAGGCCTGGCCTGCCCTTGGACTCACACCCGGCTCCCCACAATGTGCGCACTCTAACAGACCGTGTCCCTGGCCTAAGTTGAGCTACTCGGCTTCGTGGTTGGAATGACTTATCTAGCCAGCTAAGTGAGAGGCATGTGTTCAATCTCAACAGAAGTATTAGCAATGGTACGGTCCTTAATCGACACAGACGAAATCACTATAACACCATCAACATATAAGATTCCGCCCGGTGTCCATTTATAACATCATCACGTGGTTATTTCCACGATAGCAGATATAGCCAACCATGACCAGATATTCACCTATATCTCGCAGGTGATAGAAAATCACCCGACTTCTACCGACTAAGCATGGCTAAGCGTTTTCAAGGTATCACCCGACTTCTACCGACTAAGCATAGGAAATCACCCGACTCCTGGACCTACATAGGGTTCAAGGTATATATTTCTGGACAAGGAAGATATATGCATCAAGTGTTTTCATCCAAATCCTACAAACTAATGCATCATATAAAGGTTATACTCATGTGTATTTATAATAAGAATGGGTGGGATACTGAGAATGCTCCAGGGCTTGCCTGGGATCCAACACTAGGTTAGTGTTTGTTAGATGACTCACTTGGCGAGTATCTCTCATCCTAGCACTTGTCCAGTCCTTCTATCTTCTGGATAGTCCACCACCATTCACCATCTTTTGGTTAGCTCCGCACCATGCTCTAGGTCCACATATACTCACCTAACGTACCTAGATGAGATGCATAGATGTAACTATATGAATAAAAAGAACGGCAATACGAGATGCATCACATAATCTATTATATAAAGATAGTAGCATATCAAGCATTGTACACAAGATAACTTGAGTTAAGCTATTCCATTGAAAACACCTATCACAATTTAAGATCTCAGGTAACTTAATTTAACACCACGAAAGGCATGAGTCACATTTAGCAACACATAAGGCAATGCAAAGTGAAAGCAATCAACTTGTAAGCACAACACAGAATTTGGACAGCAGCACAGCTGACACTTGTTTTATCCATAACTGGAGATCCAGACATCCAAAGAAGGTGACCCTAGACTTTCTGGAAAGCTAATGAAATTCCCTCCAACATTGTTATTATCACCAAAAGCTTATTCCAAAGCTAACCAGGTCAAACATACCAATGTTTCAGATCTGCACAGAACTAGGACAGAAAAGTAGTAGTAACTTCAGAGAAGCATAACTGGGGTTCTAGACCTCCAACAAATATGACTCATAACTTTTTAAAAAGATTATAAAGTTACCTAAAACATGTTTATTATCATCACAAGGTGATTCCACAATTAACAAGGTCAATCAAGCACAATTGAGCACCTCTGTCCAGACTTGGACAGATTCTGCCATGGAACTTCAAACAGTTGTATGTAGAGATCTAGATCACCAAAAAGGGTATTCATAGACATTTCGGAAAGCTTAAAAAAAGCACTACAACTCTTATATTATCACTCAGGAGTGATTCAAATCCTAACTAGATCAAACACTAGCATCTTTCAGATCTCCTCGGGATACAATCAAAACCTGACAGCAACTTAAAAGTCATGTAACTCCTAAACTATCAAGTTTAAGATCATGAACATTTAACACAAGAAATATAATATAATTATCTACCACTTTATTATTATCATCTAGAGCTAATTCTACTATTAACAAGGCCACACATTACCAACAAGGCAACCCTGTCTGGGTTTGGGCAGAAACAGCCACAGAAATTTAAGCAACTATAACTAAAAATCTACTTAACCAAAAATTATGCTCTTTAGCTTTTTAAAAAGCTTGAGAAAAGTACTACAAATAATTTATTGTCATCAAGGCTTGATTCATAACTTAGCTGAGCCAATTAACACAAACATGCAGGCCTATTCAGAATAGGAGCAAAGCAACACAGAGCAATTGTTATTTTTATAGCTCTTAAATCATCAAGCCTAAAATCCTGAAATTTTTACCAGACATCAACCATCACCTGAGTAGCATTTCATAAAAATTTCACATTTATTTAAGAACAACTACCACAGTTATGAAAAAGACAAGTAAGACTAGCATTAAAACCATAACCTGCATAAATCTATTTTTACAGCAAAAACTTTAAACTAAAGCATGCCATATTATAGATCCATTGCATATATATTTTCACAAGGATTATAAAAGTCCTCATTTTCTATTTTATGATTTCTCTATGATTTACTATGAATTTCCAAACTTTTAGCCATTTATAGGAAAAATAAAAAGATAAAGGAAAACAGCTTTGCATCGGGGACCCTACACTCTTCACAAAACAAACCACAGTGAACTGGCCCCTAAAGGCACTATTCATATGAGTCATAGCTTTGCACTTAGACCCCTCGCTTTCTCCCTATTCTTGCGCAAGGTACACCACTTGCTCCAGAACAAAGGACAGTAGGGGAGGCTAGCAGGCCGGCCGGTGGGGTAGTCTCCGGCGGAGGCGAGTGGTGAGGGAGCATGGGAGCTATCCACCGTGGATGAGGGTGGCACTAGCTGGGCTAGGGATGGGTCCCAGTGGCTCGGCCACATGCGTGTGTGGCACATGGAGGTGCAGCTCTTCGGCGGCCATCAGCAGCGGCGATAAGGCTGGGAAAAGGGGTGTGTCAGGGGTGGCAAAGTGCCAGGGGACTCGTGCCCTAACACGGAGGGGCTCGGCTCAGTCGGGGCTCACCCGTGGTGGCCTGGCCATGTGCGCCTACCGCTTGCGGCTGCGGTGGCCTACAACAGGCCGATTTCGGTGGCTACTGGTGGTCAATGGCGGCAGCGGGCGGTCACCGCAGCTGGCCTAGGCCACAGTGCGCCCGGGGTTGCCTGCTGCACCGTCTCGGACGGCCTGCAGTAGCTTGGCCGCAGTGCCATGGTTGTAGAAGACAAGTGGCCCAGCGGTGTCAGCACTGGAGTGGTGGTGGCGCTAGGACAAGGGGCTAGGGAGGTGCGGCACGAGGAGAGGAAGACGATGGTGAGCTCAGCTTGGCCTACGAGGCACTCAGGGGTGCAGAGGCAAGGGCGCCCACGGTGGCCATGGTAGCATGGGTGGCTATGGCGACGTCTGCACCCATGAGCGGCAGAGCAAGGGCGAAATGGAGGGAGCGCAGCAAGAGGGCGAGCGAGGAGTGCAGCTCGGTATGTCCACATCACCAGGCAGCGGCGCGGCTTAGGCAGGGCGTCCTCGACGCGTGGAGCAGGGTGAGGAGCATGGTGACCACATGTCCCCTTTGGGGCCCACTATCAAACACCTGGTGCGCATTGTGGTGGCCACATCGAGACGCCATTTTAGGCTAGCTTCGGTCCAAACTGGGCCTTGGGCCAAAAACCAAAGTTGCTCGTCTCGGAATGTGCTTCAAACTTCATTATGTGCTTTTGGTCATTAGATCACTATAAGAGGAGATAAATAACTCCAAAGACGCCACTATCAGTAAGATAACAAGGGTTAGGCCTTGGTCCATCGGAGCTCCAAATACATGGTCAAACTTGGTCAAACTGAGTCCAAATTTTTGTATGCTCTTCTCCAAAATATAAACTCCAACCTTTATTTTGGGACCAAACATTGTTGCTTAATAAAAACTCATGAACAAAGCTTGCCAACCTAATGACTCCAGTTAATAGCTTCTTAGACTTGGAATTATTTCCAAGTGCTGAAAACAGCAGCAGATTCCATCTTTGAGACTCTATTTGACTTATTTCCAAGTTGATTTAGCTCTTGATCCAAAAACAAAGTTTGTTGTGCTCAAAATCAACTACAACTTTTATTAAAGGATCTTTGACTGGTTCAGCCTAGTTAGGTAGATACAAAGCTCAAAACTAGGGTACCCGAACTAAAATATCATTTAGGACTTAGCCAAAATCTTGGGTTCCAAAACAGCACTGCACTGAATCTTGTGAGCTCTATTTGACTAGGTTAGGGACCAAACTAGCTCTTGACTCTTAAACCAAGTTTGTTCTATACAACATAGAGTACTACATTTAGGACCCAATATAAAAAAATAGGTGAAGAACCTATAGTTCTACTCAAGTCAAAGTAACATCACGATAAAGCTTAAATTATACTTTTTGATCTAATGAAGCATTTTCTAGGCACTTGCTCAACATGAACCTTTCATAACTTTTGTTGTAGAGCTCAACTAGAGTCCTTTGGGCAAGGTTGTAAGGTTTGGTTGATAACCTATGTTACCATTCACTTAATAGGGCAATTCAAGCAAAGATATAACTTATCATTTCATGTGACTCCTTGATTCCAAACTTCATGAAACTTTTCCAGTAATCACTATAGATAGAGAGTGATGTGAGACACATGAAAGAAGTTCCATTAACATTACTCAAACATACCTTTGGAAAAGGGTCTACATGTAAGCAAGGTGTGTTGTCCAAGTTCAAGTTGGGGGCCACTTTCATCTATTTGACCTTGACATCATCATCACCATTTAACATGTCATGTTTGAGCTCAAACCCACTGCTTAACTGGTGACAAACACCTAGGGTGTTACAGCTCAGGCCTTGGTGGCTGGGGAGTTGGTTTTGGGGGCGTCCCATCGGGTGCCCATCGATCTAGAGCCCAAGATCTCCATCTAGAGAGTTGGCACAGCCCCCGAGGCCATCATGGGGCCTCCTTGTCAGTGAGCTGAGTGGTCTCTCAACGAACCCTTTCCTCTGACATACATTGTGCCATGTAGTGTGGATCTGATAGAGGGGAAGCCATGACACTTGGTGTGGCAGATCTGGGTTGTTCATGAGGCCTAGTGGGCCCAACAAGAGTTGGATCGCCTTGAGTCTTGTGGAGAGGCATGCGCAGAGTGGGCGGCACGTCTGACGGAAAGTGGAGTGATGACTTGACTCATTATCAATGTCCTCCCTAACTTCACCTTTACTACACGGCCGCCATCACGTAACTGCTTGGGGCATGTTGCCAGGACTAAGGGGTGCCTGGCTAGCCCTAGGGTCCTAGCCGTTGATGGCCAATCAGAGGGCTTGGTGCCTCTCATAGCAGATCATCTTGGGCTATAATAGGGGAGCCCTGGGGCATGGCGCCTCTATCCCAACTGAGCAGTGATAGAGTGCAACGCTGCCCTCTAAGTGAGTCTCTCCTCTATGACGAATTGCTCCCACGAGAGTGGAAGGATTATGGTGAGGCCTTGACTGTGACTCAGAGTTGAGGAGGTCGCAGTACTGGGGCCCTTCATGGAGGCATCGGCGTGCCTAGACCATAGGAAGGTGGGGAGGCGGCTGACCTACCCTCTTGAGCCACCTCCCTATCTCTATCTTTAGAGGCGCAGACGGCAGGAGCGAGGAGACGGCATGGAGTCACCTGCGGACTCCTAGTCTCCCGTGGGGGTTCCAAGGCTCCCGAGCGACTTGAGGTTGCTCAGGAGTCCCCTGGTCCCCCTAGCTGGAGATGTGGTTGGGGTTGACGTCACGTCCCGGGGGCTCGGGTAGTTGGGGCCAAAGTGGATCGCCCAGTTGCAGCTGGGAGATCTCTGCCTCTTCTCCGTGCCTACCAACTCCCCATGGGTGGCTCACCGATCTAAGGGCTTGGGCGCCTAGAACCCCTACCCCTCAGTCTCCTCTGTGATCTCAGAGCTAGGAGAGAAGGGAGTGGGTCGGGTCATTTGCATGGCTGGTCACCCGGTGGGCCCTTTAGGGTGTTGTTGACGGTAGATAAGTATCATTTTTAACCGTCAAGATAGCATGAGAAAAGATCCAAACATAAATACTATCTAGATATAGGGGTTACACTGACAGAATTCCATGAGTTTTGGTGAATATCTATTTCTGTAGGGGTTATCAGGAAAGAACCAAAGGAGGTCCACATGTCAGATTTACATAGAGAGAAACCGACCACACTATGAAAAAATATACTCTAGAAGACTCGAGAAGGCACCCCCTCGAAGGGGAGGGCCGTTTGGGCTGACAGGTGGGGCGCCCGCCCCCTCCTCTTAGGCAGCTGCCCAGGCCACAGAGCCAATCAGGCTCTATCTCGCGCATCCTGCTTCCACCGCCTTTGAGGATCAATAAAAAGTCGTTGATGAAGGTCCGTTTGATCCAAGGGCTGTGGTGCTTCCTAGAGGGCTATATAATCAAGGCCCCTGACCCTAGGAGAAACCCTAATTCATTCAATTCATAAGAGAGAGAACTCATTCCATCCATTCAGAGAAGCCCTAGAGCCACTGTTGATATTTGGTAACGCAATTAGGAAATGATCCGCAAGCGCACGGATATCGGTGAGCACTTCACCCGGGATGTTATCCAGAGTATCGTATTTATTTTTTTACCACTAGGAGAAAGCGTGCATCTGACTAACCAAATCTATTACTACTACCCTTTAGGCTACAACCACTGTGATTTGATGTGAGCGATGTATAGAGAAGACTGCAACTGCACTCTCGTTCTAACCTTGGTAAGGATGATCTACTGCTCTATTGGGGAGGCTCACGGAATCTAGACACCTCAAAGGATGTTCGACCCGCACCTATAAACCCTATCGATCCTGCTAACGGGATATGGAATACAAAGGTAGCTACGGAAATGTCACGTTCCTCGCTACTACCACGGTCCGGCTAGACAGGGGATATCTATGAGTATCCTAGCCCAAACACCTCGTTTACGCTAGAGATGATTACTCTAAACTCTACGCGAAGAGATTAAAGTAAACTCATAAACCAAAGAACAATAAAACAAAGAACTTACTAGAATTTAGAAGTCGAAATACTGAAGAATCCTAGGAGCAAGCCTCGGGTTAGGAGAACTTGATCCTGCAGGTACAACCTCGAAGTAGTCACCGACAGGCCGGGCTTCCTTCGATCTATACCTCCACTCTATCTCTCTCAATCTAGAAGAACTAAGTCTAATCTCACATTGGATGCTAAGCCCTAATGAGGTGGGAACCCTAAGGGAACCTCTCTCTCTGAATCCTCTCTGGAAAATATGAAAATAATGGACTTGGATTCTCCTCTCCAGGGGCCAGGGGTCCTGCTTATATAGTCCCTTCAAGTGAACCTGGGCCGTCGGATCAAACCGACATTAATCGCACGGTTTTCCTTGATCCTTTAGGTCGGTGGGGCATAATCCGCGAGACTCGTCCTGATTGGTTGCAGACCTAGGGCGGGCGCCCCAGGGTCCAGGGCGGGCGCCCTGGTCCCGGGCTCGTTCGGCCTCCCGTTCGATCCCGTGGCTTCTGGAGTCTTCTAGATGATAGAAAATCGGTGAACACGTTAATATCTCTATGTAATTCCGACGTGTGGGCCTTTCCTTTGTATTTCCTGATAACCCCCTACAGAAACAGATAAACAACAAAACTCGTGGAATTCTGTCAGATCAAACCCTAATTCTAGGTGTTGCTTGCATATAAGTCCTTTTCCTTATTTATTGGATAATTAAAATTGATACTTAAGAACTGTCAACAGCCACCATCTCAATTAGATCTCTAGTTTAGCATAGCTACATAGGATTAGAACTAGAAGGAGCCAAGCATTGCTTGATTTCTGGATCTGTCAAGAGAATATTTGGTAATTCTCTCCTACTTTTGTATTTGTTCTTATATTATTCATCTAGTTCATCATTTGTATGAATATGACTTTAGTCTATTCTATCATATTGGATATGACTTTGCTCTATTTGATTATGTTCTCAATTATATTGTTCTTAGTCTACTTTGATTATATGCTTGGATTAATTCGATCAGAATTATATTTAAGTATAGGATCATATAGCGCTTGCTCATTGATATCATGGGTGAGTGGTAAACATTGTGTAGGCGTGGTGCCTATACCGTATTTACCTGTGATTGCACCCTATATTCCGGACCGTGTGGTAGATCGCGGGAGTTATAGTCCTGTTGAGTCCTTTGTAGTCCACCTCCCGAATATAGGGCGGGCAGAGCACAACTATTACCGGGAAGTGATGGCTATGTTCCATATCTTCCTTAGTAATATCACTATGCGTAGATATAACCTTTTCTTGACATGATTGCCAAGTGTAATTGCACTAATCATCGTATGCTATGACTGTATAGTTAGAATAACTTAGGATTTATCCTTATAGTTCATCCTAATCCATGCTAGTGCTATATACTTAGAATAATCTATTGAGATGTTTATCATTATATGTGGCTATGTGCTTGTCAGTTATCTCTTATTATTCTTTATTCATATATATATATATTATTTATCTTGGACACTTACCTGGTATGAGAAGATCGATAAAGATATGGTTATGCTCTCCACTATCACATGCAGTGATGCTCATTGCTCAATATCTTTAGTATCCCTTCCCAGTGGTAAAAATATAAATAACGATACTTGGATTACTCCCGGTTAAAATGCTACATCGGTATTATCTGTGCGCTTGCGGATTTCATATTTATTTCAGAGGGGCATTTGTATATTTTAGTACTAGCACCTTTATTGTCATGCTAGGGATGACAACCTAGCTTAGGTGGCATTAGAGGTGTCAACAAGCATTTTTGGCACCGTTGCCGGGGAAGGTTGAATTGCTATTCAAAGGATAATGAGCCATCACTTGCATCCACTAATGTGATCGAGAAACCATCATCTTTCTCTACTCATATAGCCTTACCCTTGTCTATTGTCTATTTATATATCATATATAGGGTAATGTGTGAGCAGGTTTGGCCATCCAGATAATTTCTTCGAAAATCCAGAATTATTGTTCAGAAGAGCAAGAGCCAAGCTAAACAGAGTTCAAGTAGACACATCATCATCTTAGCTTGAAGCTCTACTGTCTGATTCGGAAGGCCAACCAAGCATAGTTTGAAACTTAACACCAGAGTTCAACGCTTTGCCAGACAAGTCACTCCACGAGTTCTCAGCTCCAACTACAGCTAACATCCGGATTGGACCTGCGACAGAGATTGAGCAAAACTTTGAGCTAAAGCCGGTGTTGATCAACATGGTGAGAGCCAGTCAATTTTGTGGAAAGGCACATGAAGATGCTAGTGCTCATCTCCAACACTTCTTAGAGATTTGCAGCACTTTCACCATCAACGATGTCCCTAGAGACGCCATACTACTTCGCCTCTTTCCATTCTCACTCTTGGGGAGAGCGAAGCAGTGGTTCTATGCAAATAAGGAGAAGAATACTACGTGGGCACTTTGTTCCACCAATTTCCTGGCAAAGTTCTTTCCCATGGGCAAGACAATGCTCTTCATGGGAAGATATCAAGTTTTCAGCAGCAACATGATGAGTCAGTCCTAGAAGCATGGGAGCGCTTTCAAGACTACATTCTAGAATGTTCTCATCATGGAATGGAGAATTGGCTACTTATGTAGTCCTTCTATCATGGGGTCACCAATAGTACCCATGAGACTATGGATACTGCCGCTGGAGGAGCATTCTTATCACTTACAATCAATCAATCCACAGCTCTTGTGGAGAAAATGGCGTCCAACCAAGGTTGGAATGAAGAAAGAACTCAAACCCGCAAGAGAGGTGGAGGTATGCACCAGTTAAAGGAGGTAGACATGTTGTCTGCCAAGATGGACCTACTTATGAAGAGGCTCGATGAGAGAGCCGATGAGAAGAAGTCATGCACATTCATGATTCCCGCATGACTTGTAAAGAGTGTGGAGACACTGGGCATTCAGGAAGCAATTGCCCAGAACTACAAGAGGATGTGAACTACCTCAACAACAACAACTACTACTACCATCCTCAACAGAATCAAGGTTGGAATCAACAGCAAAGGCCTAACTACTCAGGTAACTACTCAGGTAATTATCAAGGTAATAATTCTTTTAGTCAACCACCTTTGAGAGAGTTAGTGCTTAATCAAGGAAAATTAATGGATAGCCTGTCTAAGAAATTAGCATCCAATGATAAAACATTAGAAACAATTAATAATAGAATGGATAGTTTTTCTACTGCTATTAAGAATCAGCTTAGTTTTAATAAGATGCTAGAGTCTCAGTTGCAACAGCTTGCCAATATTGTTCCTGCTAACCAAGGTAAAATTCTAGGACAACCGGAAGATCTAGAAACTGCAAATCTTGTAGACATATTTAATGCAGGAAGTTATTAGAGTGACCCTATCTCCAAAGGATGGAACAACGAGACTCTGCCAATGAAGAAAGGTGATCCAGGAAGACCTATCATCCCGATTTCCATTGGAAGCGTGAACTTCAACGAAGCTATCTGTGACTTTGGTGCAAGCGTCAATATCATGCCTAAGGTGATCTATGATAAAATGTTTAATTATACTTTATTGTATACAACCATGTGCTTGCAGCTTGCAGATTAGTCACTTTGCTACACCAAGGGAATCCTAGAAGACATATGTGTACAAGTAGGTAGCTCGTATGTTCCTGCAGACTTCGTGGTAATAGAGATAGGTGGTGATGAGAAGTCGCCCATCATTTTGGGAAGACCGTTCTTGAACACCGCTAGAGCTATCATGTATGCCAACGCTACCAAGATATGTTTCAACATCAAAGGAAAAAGAGAGACCTTCTTTTTCAAGGACAGAGTGTTGCAGTTCCCTGCACACCCTCAACATCCCTATGAGCAAAAGAAGAAGAACAATCGAAGGAACAAGAACAAGAATAAGAAGCCACAACATATGGAATCAGCGAGAGTGATCACTGCAATCCACAGAGAGCATGATCATTAGCTCAAGTCCCCATATTTGCTCAAGAGAGACGACCCAGGTGTCCCAACTATTGAATGCACAATCAACAGGAGTTTCTTTCAGAAAGCTGTCTATGACACTGGATCGGGCGTCAACATAATGGCCAAGGTAACTTATGAATATTTATATGGTACCATGCCTTTAGACCCAACCTATGCGCAACTGCAGATGGCAGACCAATCATTTTGCTTCGTGGACGAAATAGCTAAGAACGTCCTCGTACAAATTGATGACCACTTCATCCCGACTGACTTCTTAGTCATCGACATGGGAGAAGATGAGTACGATCCACCGATCATTCTAGGGAGCCCATTCCTAAGCGCCACCAAAGCCATCATCTACATTGCAACAGGAGAAGTGCATTTCCCATTTCCCTCAGAGAAGGTACGCCACTATTTTAACAATAATTATATAGTTGACAAAGAACCCAAGAAGAACATAACCAAAAGAAGGTGTCGTAACCGCACCTAGAAGAATCAGATCCCCAAGGATGGATGGGCTAACTGTGAAGGAGAGGTATCAAGATATGAAGATCAATTTCCCAAAGACAATACATCTCTTGAGAGAGAAGTTGTACCACTAACAGAGAGTGACTCAGTCACTAAGGAGTATAAAGAAGATAAGACAAAAAAGCAAGCTTCCTCCTCAAAGTCAACCTCACCAACAAAACAGGTATGTAAAGTAAAAATAAATTCAACATCAGATTCAGCACAATTAGAGGCACCACTCGATCCATCTGAGGAGCCCCAGAATGATTAGAGCGAACAAGAGGTCCTATTCGGAGGACCCAAATCACCGAACACTATGCCAAGAGGTAACTTGGTAGTTATCAATATTGTAACGGAACCGTCCAAATTATAAGAGCACAAGTACAAAAACAATCACCGAAGTGATCAAATTCTCGCACTTGAGCCCATATAACTCCGGTAGTCCAATGAAATCATGAGGGATTTCAAACCAATCAACATACCAGCCAAGATCGTAGTGATTCAACATAACAAGTCACATGTTACATCCATTTCACAAGTAGTTCAATATACATCGGAGTTCAACAAAGTTATTACAACTTACGTTCAAAAGTAGCGGAAGCAAAGTAATTTGAAACTAACATTAATCTTATTTAAAATACTTGCCAGTACCAAGGTCGACTTCCAACAAAAGCATTAGAGATAAGGTAAATAAGAAGGATCATGCCCATGATCACACTCCGCCACAAAGGCTCTGCCAACCAACTCTTGCAGTCGCCATGAAACATCACAACCTGCAACAAGTGGGGATAAAACCCTGAGTACAACAATGTACTCAGCTAGACTTACCCGTCATAAACCAGAAATAAAGTGACACCAAGGATCATGCAAGGCTGATATAAAGTGGGCTAGCTTGACAACATTTTGCATAAAAGCTTAATATGGATAAGTAATCATTAATGCTTAAGCATCAAGTTAATTATCATTAACCTGTCATCTATATTAGAACCTGTACTAGAGCACTCACTTTATTAGGAGCAAACAATATTAACCATAGCAGGGATAAATTGAGGCAACCTTTCCATCGTTATCCAATTAACCATCCGTTCAATTTAATGGAATCTACATTGCCGCTGCTCAAGTCAAGTGCTCACTAACCGGGAGCGACGACGATTCAAATCGAATTCCTATCCAGCTGGAGGGGTATTTCTAACACTCACCGTGCAGGCCCCTGCCAGGGTCGCACAAGCCACCTTTCGTACAATTCAGGAATTGCAGGTCCAAATGATGTCGCAACCCCAAGGGCGACACTCTGCCAGGTGATAGGGACTCTAACCCCCCTTGGTCTCACGCCAATGTCCCCAAGCACATCCTTTCTCTCCTCCAAGAAGCAACCTACCATTCGATTCCCGGCCTGAACCATATTACTCGGCTTCGCGGTCAGAACGACTTATCCGGCCAACTAAGTGTTAGACTGCGTTCAACATGACTCAAGGACGTACAGCGAATCGGTCCTTAAACGACTCAGACGGGGATAGATCCACACCCAAGACCTCCATGCCTTGTTGCTTCACTATCTTCATCCCGCCCGGTCTCAGTTCATTTTATTAACACATGGTTCCGTTCCACGATAGCAAATATAGCCAACTGTGCCATATATGAATATCCCTATATCTCGCAGGTGACAGGAAATCACCTGACTTCTACCACTTAAAGTAGGGCTAAGCATCTATTCGATCCTAGTCTATGTAGGATTCAAGGATTCATATCACTGGACAAGGAATGATATAATGCAGCAAGGGTTTCCAACCAACTCCTACCACTTAATGCAACAATACTTATAACATATATATAATTAATTGCTTTGAAGATAGGAGGCTTATAATGCTCCGGGGCTTGCCTGGGATCCGACTCAAGTTAGAGTATGTCAGATGAAACCCGCTTGGCGAGCATCTCCCAATCTAGCACTTGCCCGATCCTTCTATCTTCGGGATGGATCCACCAACACCATCTTCGGGTTTGGCTCCAACACCATATTCTTCACGCGTTATATCTAGCGTACCTAAGGACATGCAACAATGAAAATGTATGATTGCATAGAAGTGAAATAAACAAGGTAATTATGCAAGCATACCAAGGTTCACATAAACACCTAAAGCTAATTAACTTAATCCTCATTAAGGCATAACATAGAAGATGACAAGCACATCAATCAAGACACAAGTCTCATAAGATCATAGGGTACCAACCCAAGTACCATCAAGGAGATGAGTCACACTTCAACACACAAGCATGGCAAAGTGAATCACAGCACTAAAACTAGAATCTGCCACTTTCTGGACATCAGAACAGTAGCTGAGTAAATTAATCGTAACTGGAGATCTACAAATCCAAATGATATACAATAAGACATTATAGAAAGATTATAAAATTCTCTACATTTCATTTATAATCATCACAGCATGATTCCAAAGTTTAACATGTCGAATTTACACAAACACAGAAACTGGTCTAACAAGACAGAGAGCAAGAAATTCTGTAACCCGACTTTAAACAGCTATAACTCAAAAACTACTTGACCAAATGCCACCAAATTTTAACACAAGCTAGATACCTGAACTATATACAACTTTGTTATAGACAAGGTGCTCAGAAAACATCATTATCATGGGGTAATCTACATTGCCCCCCAGAACTGTCCAGAAACTACTAATTGCAAGAAATAATTATTAACATATGTTGCAACACATACAATTTTGTAAAACTAACTTTACCAACATTTCCTACATGAATAATAAACACCAGAAAACATAGTGTCCACTCCTAAATAAATTCTTTTAATACATTTTCTTAATTTATTTAGATAATTAGGTGGAATTATGAACACCTATCAAAAGTGCACAATAAATTCTACCAAATTTACAGTGGCCTACATATACTCCCAATAGTCTACTGTACAAATTTCAAGCCATTTGGACATGTATATCAATCTCTATTAAAAACACAAATTGCTATTATAAGAATTCATGTGAGAGCAAGATGAATCAATAACTCACTCATACTACCACCAAAATTCATGAAATTTTTATCACACATCAAACATCATAGGAGTAGCATGCCACAAAAATTTCACTTCATTTCGAGCTCTAAATTTGCAGTTATGAAAAAGACAAATGCGACTAGCATTGAAAACCTAATCTGAAAAATATATTTTTACAGCAAAAACATTAAACTAAAATATGACATATTATAGATCTACTGCATAGACAATTTCACAAGCATTCCAAAAAGTCTTCATTTGATATTTTACGAATTTCCTATGAATTACTATGAATTTCCAAAGTTCAGCAAAAATAATTACAAAGCAGTCCTCACGGCACTATTCATATGAGTCATAGGTTCTGCAGAAACCCCCCTGACTTTTCTCGAATTCAAGGTCGACGTCCCTGATGTGAATAACAGAGTGGGAGGTCGCCGGAGCTCGCCGTTGGCCGACTGGGGGACGTTCTCCGGCGTCGGCTAAGGGGCGAGGGAGCACCAGGGGGGTCCACGCGCTCGCGTGGAGCTGCCCAGCTCATCCGGAGGTGGGCCAGGTTGGCCTGACCGCACGCACGGTGTCCGCGGCGACCATGGCGCCGGTGGCCGCGCGCTACAGCGGCGAAGAGAGGCCGGGAAGGGGCGGTTAAGCTCCAGGGGCCTCGTACGCTTCCACGGAAAGCGGCAGCTGGGCTCGCAATGGCCCGAGGTGGCTAGGCCACGATGACCGGCGATGCTGCCGCGGTGGCTCCGTCGCTGGAGCTTGCCGGCGGCCAACGGGGCCGAGGAAGGGGCGCTTCGAGGGCGGTGTGAGGGGAGGAAGATGATGCTCCGCTCGGTTGAGGACAAGGAGGTTCGTGGCGGAGGAATGCCGGCGGCCATGGAGCTTGGCCATGGCGGCCATGGCAGACAGCGCCCGCGTTCGCGCGGTGGGGAGTGAGATGGACGAACGGGGCGAGCAGGGCAGCGAGAATGGCGAGTGAGGGGGGCGCCTGGGGCAGCTCGGAATCTCCCATTGCGAGCGAGGAGGCAGGGACAGGTGTCGGCCATGGTGGAGCGCAGACTCTGCATGAACGCCACGTTCGGACGCGCGTCACGGCATTCAGCCGAACAGGTGGCAGGTGATCAAGTGGTCTACGTGGGACACCTTTTTGGGCTGGTTACGGGCGGTTTTAGGAAATGGGCCTAGAAGCAAAATTGGAGCCCACATGAAGCTCTACAAATTTGATTAAGGAGCCATGGTCATTAGGGTTTTAGATCATTGGTTAATTAAGCTCTAATTAGGCACTGTTAACAAATTAACTATAACTAGAGTAGGGCTCGGTTTTCTTGGATTTTGAAGGGCCAAACTCGATCAAATTGATCCCAGCCTTTTGCATACTCTCCACAAGAGAGTTATCTCCAACTTTTACTTTTGGATCAATTCAAGTTGCTCAACAAAATTTGGAGAACGTGACGTGCCAACCCAAAAGACAATAATTTCAGACTTAGAACTCTAAGTGCTGAAATCTGTAAAACAATCAAACTTCAAGCCTCTTTTTGGCAAACTTAGAGATAGATTTAGACCTAGGTCCTTAAACAAAGGTTGCAGCACATAAACTAAACTACATCTTTTATTAATGGGTCATGAACTGGTTCAGCATGGTTAGGGAGATAAACATTACCAAACATGTCAACTTATTGCTGCCACTCAAGCACTTGGAATAATTTCTGCCCTTTCAAAAACAGCAGCTGATTCAATCTTGTGAGCTCTATTTGACTAGGTTAGAGGCCAAACTAGTTCTTGACCATTAAACAAAGTTTGTTCCACACAAGATGAACTACAACTTTTGTTTAAGGTCAAACCTCATAACTTGTACCAAAGTCAAACTTTCACTTTGGTCAAAGTAGCAAGTCGATAAAGCCGAAACGAGGGTTTTAGGCCAATCGGGGCATTTTCTTGACTTTTGCTCAACATGAACCCTTCATGACTTTTGTTGTAGAGTTCATATAGAGTCATTTGGGTAAATTTGCAAATCTTGGTTGATGATCTATAGTTCCATTAACTTAATGGGGCAAATTCCAATAGGAATGGAACTTATCATTTCATGTGACTTTTTGATTCCAAACTTCATGAAACTTTTCCAGGGATCAATATAGATAGTTATTGATGTGAGACATGTGAAGATACTTTGATAACAACACCCAAGAATATATATTTTAATTGAGCCTATATGTAAGCAAGGGTGCAATATCCAAGTTTAGGTTAGGGGTTATTTCCATAGGTTTGACTTTGGCATCGTCATCTCCACTAATCTATCATGTTTGGCTTAAACCCACTACTTAATTGGTGATAAACACCTGGGGTGTTACAGCCCTCCCCCCTTAAAAGAATCGCGTCCCGAGATTCGGAATGGAGGACCTATTAAGGAAGAGAGGCACGTTATCTAGTTCCCAACATCTGCTATAGCATTCAGCTACAAAGCTTCAACATCGGTGAATAATTTGGTCAAAGGCACTTTCTGATACTTACTCTTTATGGTAAAATTTGTCTGAAGAATTTCCTTCATTGACTTCCATGAAGCATTGTTACTTTGGGAGGAATCCAAGATAGCACGTACTGCATTCTCAGTGTACGAAGATCATTTGGTCGATGAGTGAACCACTACAAGTATCTGACTCTCTAATGAGCACAACATAGGCCATATGAATTTGACACTAGACTGAAATATTTAGAAGTATACTCGTTGAAATGACTCTATGCTCACAAAGTTTAAAAGCAGTCCTCTACCAAAATGGCTTGAGCACAACCTTCCAAAAGGGTGAGATCATAGGCGATAAATATACTCTGAGGCTATAGGATACTAACTAACCAATAGACATGGTCTATGTTGGTCGTAAATGTTCAATCATTCATATATCAACTAATGGAAAGCTACTTACTATTCCATGCGTGCAGTTCTCTTTCTCTGATGACAACACTGTATTATCTGAGTCTGTCGAGGGGTTAGTGAATGTGATAGCTAACTTTGTCGGCTCCGCATTTATGCCAAATGTTACCTAAGAAGATTCTCTTACCCAAAGGCAATAATTATCTGGGTTGAATCAGATGCAACCTCTTGGGTAAAAACATTTATAAGGTACCAAAGTATGTCATCATTGGAAAATAATTCCCAAAGAAAGATGTAGCGAGGCCTTAAGGACAACAAAAGTTGTAAATATTCACTCAACTGTGGGGAGTAGTTTACCACCAAGCGATTGAGTAAAATTTTTCCTTGGTGACTTAGTTGCACTATAAGTTGAGTTGACTTGCAGCATAACAACTTTCTCAAAGTCAACTTTCACCTGGAGGCTTCCTTTTTAGGATCAAACAGCAGCTCTAAGATGGGAAATCTGTTGTTTGACATTTTTCAAATTGCTTTCGATTTGCAAATTTACTCGTAGAACCCTTGATTTTCCCAATAATTATTGATGAGAGGACATAAAAGCAAAGCGAAAGGGTGTACAACAGGATCCTTAAGACCACTCAAGAGATCGTCCAACAGAGTGATGAACAAACCATTTGTGGCACCTAAGGGCACATGGATACTAATTTGAAACTAGGTCATGCTTTCTCTAATTCTTCACTTTAGCTAATTGAACACCTTGCACTATCTGTGTGATTGTCCAAGATGGAATTGACTTGATCACAATGGCTCTAGAAGATAGGATCTCACTCAAGTTGTTGGCTAGTTGATTAACTTCTTGTTGGTTATTGCTCTGTAAGACATAGCCTTCGTAGCTACCAAAGAGTCGTTACCTAGCTGGAGATTAACCTTCCTATTGGTAACTAATCAGTTGTCTCTCAACACTAAAAAGTTCCAAATCTTCACTCTTGACCACAACAACTGTGGTTGATGCAGAACAGATGGTTGCCATTGAAGTTAGCAAATACGAAGTTATTCTAGAGATGGTTGATTTCGATTGTATGGCCATTATGCATACAAAGGATAAAATTTGCATAATGTGACGATCGAGTCTTATCCAACGGATGACTTGTCCAACATTAAGTGTTGGGTGTCCTTTTTATCCAACAGAGATGAGATACGTTGCTCACTAGATTGACGTTCGTCAATATTGAGACAACTAAGTAGAGTCAGATGTCTACCACTTCTTGCGGTCTGTTAATGTTTATGTCGGTGACCTGTTCTTCAAAGGTTACCCTCTTAGCAACTTCAGGAGGAAGCTCTACTACTTTTGGTCCAATATAAGGGTCTTTTGATAAGATATGGAAAGACAACCAAGGAAGAAGGTCACGTGAACATCACATCAGTGTTGTTCTGCAATGGATTATGATTAGAAATCATGATACCAGCGCGTGCCGAGTAGCACAACCTTGTGTGTGCACCCACAAGAGGCTCTCGGTTTCGTCGCGGCACCATTAGTTGCTACTCATAACACCATTATTGAACATACACCCGATGAGGAATTTCAAATGGCACAGATTGGGTTGTCCGAACAAGCACCACACGAGGAGGGATAGTGAGCAAAGGTTGTTACAAGGTTTAGAATCATCACGAAAATGATCCGAAGATCAAAATATAGCACAAGAGAACATCGCGCAATTGCCAAGGATAACTGAGCAAGAGACTCTTGCTTAAATTCTACGTACGACTTGCGTCCACCAAGGGGAGTACCAGATAAAAGATTAACAGGAGATTCAATCATGTTGAGCAACAAGATGAGATCAAGACTGATGAACATTCCGAGACTTGGGAAGGTGGGAGACGAATTAAGCAAATTTCAAGGCAAAAACCGATACGTAGTCATAGATTGAGTTGGTAAGGTGGATGCATGAATTTGCAAGCACACGATTTAGAGGCCGTAGCAGAAAGACGTTGCGTCACACTAGCTAACCTTTGGGAGAGGCAACTGGAAGGTCCAACATGGATTTGGGTACAGTCTCCACAACTGGCAATGTACGAACCATGGTCAAAGGCTAGCGTTGATAAAAGTTAACTTGGTTGGTCAGTCAACAAGGGTCTTCACAAAAAGGGTTGCAAAACATCCACGGCTTATGCAAACATATAGGAGAACTAAACTTTTGGATTTTCGGTCAAGCAAAGGCATGGATACAATCATTCAAGGGCTAACCACCAAGTCTACAGGCTCAGGCTCCTAAGAGAGAAAACCTAATTGAAGACAACAACCATATAATTATGTATGTGAACGTTGTTCTAGGATAAAGCTATGGGACTCTCGTATGCTCACCGAGGACAACGAGGTGACAACTAGGGCACTACCTAAATAACAAGCATACATACAACATCACAATCAAACAGTCATTTGAGAGAATTTAAACGGATGGGCTTAAGCAATCAATACAAAGCACAAGGCTCACCCAAAATAAACATTTATCTAAAGCAAGAACTAACTACGAGTTTAGCCTAAAACAAATGCTAGTTAAGGTAGCCAACTTAGCATGTGCACAGAATCTGGACAGCAACGCAGTAGTTACTTGTTTCAACCATAACTGAGGTTATAGACATCCCACAAAGGTGATCCTAGACTTTCTAGAAAGCTTAGGAAGATGACTACACTTTAGTTATTCATACCATAAGCAAATTCATAGATTAACATGACCAAAAATGCTAATGTTTCAGATCTGTACCAATATGGACAGAAAACTGACAAGAACTTCAAAAATGCACAACTGGGGTTCTAGGAACCTAACAAAAGTGATCCTTAACTTTATGTAAATCTTATTAAATTGTCTATAACTTTCTTATTATCGTATTAGGATGATTCTACAGCTAACAAGGTTAATCAACACAAAGAAGACATTTCTGCCTATATTTGGACAGATTCTATCATTCCACTTTGCATGCTCATAATTAGAGATTTAGACAACCACAATTAGTGCTATAGGAAATTTTGGGAAGCTTAGAAAAAGTACTACACTTCTTCTATTATCTCCAAGACATGATTCCATATGCATGCAGGTCAACAAACCAAACATTCAGATCTATTCAGAGCATAAGCAAAACCTGACAGCAAACTTCTAAAATTCATAACTCCCAAACCATAAGGCCTGGTGTCATGAAATTTTTGGACAAGCAAGATAAATAAGTTAGCTACAACTTTGGTATTCTCCATAACTACAGAAAACACCATTACAACCACGAAAGCATCACTACAACCGAACCCGTTCTAGCAGCCAATGCTCAGCAAGCAAAACAAAGCTTGCCTTTGTTCTACTTAACAAGAGAGCACACAAAACATGTTATTCTAGTAGCTCTAAACATTGTTACCTTAGGCCAACACCAATTTAATTCATTCATGAGAATCCACAATTACTTACGTGAGGTCTAAAGCATTAGCAAACACTTGTATGAACAACATATTCACCACTTGGCTAAACTAGAGGATATCTCTAAGTTCAAGCATGTAACCACACTTATTTCTAGTAAGGCTAAGCACACATTTTTCTCAAGCAACATGGAACAAGGCATTCTTGTTTTACTTCACTCAAGAAAGATAGTGTAACACATTGATCACAAGTTACACACTATAGAACAAGGGTGAGAGGAGTATAGCTATGCATAAAGCAATAATCATGAAGATGCATGCTTCGTCCTATTCGTCCTCACAAGATTGCCAACCTAAGGTGGTGATCACGTTCTATGTCGGTGGCATAACACGCACTCTCTCGATATATATCTAGTCGTTAGCTACATTCGACTTACGCATTCGTGGTTAGCGTACCTGCAGAAAAATTTCATTGCAGCCCAACATTTCCCAATATAGCACACAATGAAAGCAGAGAAGTAAAATTCTAAGTACTCCCATGTACATATACCCCCGTATATATACATGTAGCACCAAAACTACCCGAATCATCAACCACCCACAATTAAGTACCTTCATATATACATGTGTATAACATGTAAATAATTCAGTAACCAAAACTAGCTCTCCCCTAGACCGCTGGTTGGACGGTCATGCTCTCACAACTCACACTTACCTGAGTGTAGGTGCGATATTGCATAAAAGTAAACTAGCAACATATATGGCTATTTCATATATGAAGGCTACCTCTAATCTAACACACCGGTAGCATAGTGTAGGAGAGTCATCACACATACATACCTTGGCCTGGGCGTAGATGCATAAATGAAAAACCTCCAAGTTAGTACTTATATAAGCCACCTAATAATCCTTATATGGGCATAAGAAAATTGACCACTAGCATATTAGGTTTAGAATTCAGATTTCACAAACCTATATATAGCTATAAGTTGATAAAACTGATTTTATAAAATAAAACCTTTGTTTTAAATACACATACGACAAGTTTAATGTTGAATCCTGCTCCGATACCAGCTGTAACGGAACCGTCCAAATTATAAGAGCACAAGTACAAAAACAATCACCGAAGTGATCAAATTCTCGCACTTGAGCCCATATAACCCTGGTAGTCCAATGAAATCACGAGGGATTTCAAACCAATCAACATATCAGCCAAGATCGTAGTGATTCAACCTAACAAGTCACATGTTACATCCATTTCACAAGTAGTTCAATATACATCGGAGTTCAACAAAGTTATTACAACTTACGTTCAAAAGTAGCGGAAGCAAAGTAATTTGAAACTAACATTAATCTTATTTCAAATACATGCCAGTACCAAAGTCGACTTCCAACAAAAGCATTAGAGATAAGGTAAATAAGAAGGATCATGCCCATGATCACACTCCGCCACAAAGGCTCTGCCAACCAACTCTTGCAGTCGCCATGAAACATCACAACCTGCAACAAGTGGGGATAAAACCCTCAGTACGACAATGTACTTAGCTAGACTTACCCGTCATAAACCAGAAATAAAGTGACACCAAGGATCATGCAAGGCTGATATAAAGTGGGCTAGCTTGACAACATTTTGCATAAAAGCTTAATATGGATAAGTAATCATTAATGCTTAAGCATCAAGTTAATTATCATTAATCTGTCATCTATATTAGAACCTGTACTAGAGCACTCACTTTATTAGGAGCAAACAATATTAACCATAGCAGGGATAAATTGAGGCAACCTTTCCATCGTTATCCAATTAACCATCCGTTCAATTTAATGGAATCTACGTTGCCGCTGCTCAAGTCAAGTGCTCACTAACCGGGAGCGACGGCGATTCAAATCGAATTCCTATCCAGCTGGAGGGGTATTTCTAACACTCACCGCGCAGGCCCCTGCCAGGGTCGCACAAGCCACCTTTCGTACAATTCAGGAATCGCGGGTCTGAATGATGTCGCAACCCCAAGGGCGACACTCTGCCAGGTGATAGGGACTCTAACCCCCCTTGGTCTCATGCCAATGTCCCCAAGCACATCCTTTCTCTTCTCCAAGAAGCAACCTACCATTCGATTCTCGGCCTGAACCATATTACTCGGCTTCGTGGTCGGAACGACTTATCCGGCCAACTAAGTGTTAGACTGCGTTCAACATGACTCAAGGACGTACAGGGAATCAGTCCTTAAACGACTCAGACGGGGATAGATCCACACCCAAGACCTCCATGCCTTGTTGCTTCACTATCTTCATCCCGCCCGGTCTCATTTCATTTTATTAACACATGGTTCCATTCCACGATAGCAAATATAGCCAACCGTGCCATATATAAATATCCCTATATCTCGTAGGTGACAGGAAATCACCTGACTTCTACCGCTTAAAGCAGGGCTAAGCATCTATTCGATCCTAGTCTATGTAGGATTCAAGGATTCATATCACTGGACAAGGAATGATATAATGCAGCAAGGGTTTCCAACCAACTCCTACCACTTAATGCAACAATACTTATAACATATATATAATTAATTGCTTTGAAGATAGGAGGCTTATAATGCTCCGGGGCTTGCCTGGGATCCGACTCAAGTTAGAGTATGTCAGATGAAACCCACTTGGCGAGCATCTCCCAATCTAGCACTTGCCCGATCCTTCTATCTTCGGGATGGATCCACCAACACCATCTTCGGGTTTGGCTCCAACACCACATCCTTCACGCGTTACATCTAGCGTACCTAAGGACATGCAACAATGAAAATGTATGATTGCATAGAAGTGAAATAAACAAGGTAATTATGCAAGCATACCAAGGTTCACATAAACACCTAAAGCTAATTAACTTAATCCTCATTAAGGCATAACATAGAAGATGACAAGCACATCAATCAAGACACAAGTCTCATAAGATCATAGGGTACCAACCCAAGTACCATCAAGGAGATGAGTCACACTTCAACACACAAGCATGGCAAAGTGAATCACAGCACTAAAACTAGAATCTGCCACTTTCTGGACATCAGAACAGTAGCTGAGTAAATTAATCATAAATGGAGATCTACAAATCCAAATGATATGCAATAAGACATTATAGAAAGCTTATGAAATTCTCTACATTTCATTTATAATCATCACAGCATGATTCCAAAGTTTAACATGTCGAATTTACACAAACACAGAAACTGGTCTAACAAGACAGAGAGAAAGCAATTCTGTAACCCGACTTTAAACAGCTATAACTCAAAAACTGCTTGACCAAATACCACCAAATTTTAACACAAGCTAGATACATGAATTATATACAACTTTGTTATAGACAAGGTGCTCAGAAAACATCATTATCATGGGGTAATCTACATTGCCCCCCAGAACTGTCCAGAAACTACTAATTGCAAGAAATAATTATTAACATATGTTGCAAACATACAATTTTGTAAAACTAACTTTACCAATATTTCATACATGAATAATAAACACCAGAAAACATAGTGTCCACTCCTAAATAAATTCTTTTAATACATTTTCTTAATTTATTTAGATAATTAGGTGGAATTATGAACACCTATCAAAATTGCACAATAAATTCTACCAAACTTACAGTGGCCTACATATACTCCCAATAGTCTACTGTACAAATTTCAAGCCATTTGGACATGAATATCAATCTCTATGAAAAACACAAATTGCTATTATAAGAATTCATGTGAGAGCAAGATGAATCAATAACTCACTCATACTACCACCAAAATTCATGAAATTTTTATCACACATCAAACATCATAGGAGTAGCATGCCACAAAAATTTCACTTCATTTCGAGCTCTAAATTTGCAGTTATGAAAAAGACAAATGCGACTAGCATTGAAAACCTAATCTGAAAAATATATTTTTACAGCAAAAACATTAAACTAAAATATGACATATTATAGATCTACTGAATAGACAATTTCACAAGGATTCCAAAAAGTCTTCATTTGCTATTTTACGAATTTCCTATGAATTACTATGAATTTCCAAAGTTCAGCAAAAATAATTACAAAGCAGTCCTCATGGCACTATTCATATGAGTCATAGGTTCTGCAGAAACCCCCCTGACTTTTCTCGAATTCAAGGTCGACGTCCCTGACGTGAATAACAGAGGGGGAGGTCGCCGGAGCTCGCCGTTGGCCGGCCAGGGGAGGTTCTCTGGCGTCGGCTAAGGGGCGAGGGAGCACCAGGGGGTCCGCGCGCTCGCGTGGAGCTGCCCAGCTCATCCGGAGGTGGGCCACGTTGGCCTGACCGCACGCACGGTGTCCGCGGCGACCATGGCGCCGGTGACCGCGCGCTACAGTGGCAAAGAGAGGCCGGGAAGGGGCGGTTAAGCTCCAGGGGCCTCGTACGCTTCCACGGAAAGCGGCAGCTGGGCTCGCAGTGGCCCGAGGTGGCTAGGCCACGATGACTGGCGATGCTGCCGCGGCGGCTCCGTCGCTGGAGCTTGCCGGCGGCCAACGGGGCCAAGGAAGGGGCGCTTCGAGGGCGGTGTGAGGGGAGGAAGATGATGCTCCGCTCGGTTGAGGACAAGGAGGTTCGTGGCGGAGGAATGCCGGCGGCCATGGAGCTCACTACAAACTTCTAACCCTTGCGCAACGACGAGAAAACATTGCAATAGGCCCAATTTTGTTGCAAAAGGTAGTTCATACCACAAAATCACGTTCGTTGGCAATGGTTGCAAAAAGTCACGTTGCAATAAGAACTTGCAACCGTTGCTAGTTTGGCGTTGCAAGAGTTAGCTTTTCTTGCAACGTTACCAAGCATTGCAATAGGACATTATCGCAACATTCACTGGCGTGGCAATACGAGCACTTGCCACGTTCGTCTTCGTAGCGAGAGGTGGTAAATACAACGAGCGATAGCGTGGCAATAGATTTTTGTTGCCACGCTAGAATTTTGTTGCCTAAGGTGTTGTTGCCACGACCGTTGTGTCGTGGCAAGTAAATCATTTGCCACGCAAATGTAATCATTGCGAGAGAGTATACATTATTGCCACGCTTGTCTTGGTGTTGCAATAGTATCATTTGCCACACAAATTTATCTGTTGCGAGATACCGTTCATTATTGCCACGACCGTGTTGCCGATGCAACAGTATCATTTGCCACGCAATTTTATTCGTTGCGGTATACCGTTTATTATTGCCACAACCTCAGTGCCATTGCAACAGTAGAATTTGCCACGTAATTTTATTCGTTGCGGAAGATTAATTGTTATTGCAACAATAGTCATGTCATGGCAATAGTATTATTTGCAACGTAAATAAGTCTGTTGCCATACAACATATTGCCACGCATCACGGCTCGTAGGTATAGCTTTTATTGCAATGCTAGTAACATTTAATTTTGGTTTAATAAATCATCATTGCAAATCAATAAACCATATCAAAAGCAATTGCATTCACATATATTAATTATAATTAATCATTCAATATGTTGCCAAACCCATGAAATAGTAGCTAAAATCATAAACGAGTTTACAGTTAACTCATTATTTGACAACTTTTTACAAACTTCCTAACATCTATGCAGCACTTGAGAAATTCCTGGCAGCCCAACATGTCATCTCCTCGGCTATGTCCCCGCTTGATTATGAGCCTCCCACTGAAACCTTGTCCACCTACTGCCAAAAGAATATGATTGGTATATTAGAACAATATTAAGTTTACTAATTCTTGCACAAATGTAAAGAGATGAAGATATAAAATGGTTCTAATTTCTAATTTCATATACAAAAGCCATCAACCAAGCTTTTGCATAGTTGAAGTTCTACTGCAATTCTGCAAATGAGCAAATGTTGTCGATCTAGTTGTTGCATTTCCTTTTTCCACGAAAAAGATGGAAGTCATGTTCCATTGTTCCAGAACCACAAACGTATGAAGCAATTATGCAAATGTTACAGTAGCAGCTGCATTCTCTGAATTTTTAAGGCAGCAGCAGTTTAGTTGATTAGAAAAATCATAACTTGAGTTGTAGAGAACGAAAAATTATATTCTTTAACAATACGGAAATCCCATGAAATTCTCTACATCTTTCTAGTTATTTGTTAAATAAGATTCTGCAGTTATTATGGTAAAAAAACACAAACACCCATTGCTGTCCAGACCAAGGTCAAAACCTGACCGGCTACTTTCAAAATTCATAACTCTGAATTCTGTAGGTCTAAAATCATGACCTTTCACGATGACAAACATCTCTAAACCCTCTACAACTTTTGTATTATCAAGTATCACAGAAAAGGTAGATTACTACTCAGAACAACTCACCCAATCAAACCTGCACAAGCTGCAGTTTTCAGCACGCAGGTTCAATGTATTTTCTACATTTCCTAGTTCAACAAGGAAGGTCACATTTGATAAAATTTCATTAAATCATACAAGAATTTAGATTCCAATTAGCTGGTTGTTACCTTCCTCCTTTTGGGATTATTTCTTGTCCTATTCATCAGCTGCTGTGAAGTGATATATGTCTTTGTTACAGTCATATTTGCAGTGTCTTCCTTGAAAAGAGCTCTGCTGGGAGGTGCAGTACTTCTAGTGGAGCGAGTAGGTGCTGGTGCACCTTTTTGTAAGGTGACAACGCTTCCAGGCTGAGTCTACAAACCTCAAGTTGTTTGATCTATTTTAGCTACAGTTCAAGGTACGTAGCTCAAGATACATGGAACATAGTGAAATAATGTCATTACCTCCTGTAACCCATCTTCATTTTCATTTTCAAGTCCACCGGTTTCATCTTCGTCTTCTATGGTTGGTGCAACTTGTGTACTGGCATTGTTTTGCAGGGTACTGTACACATACAAATATTGGGGGTGAAAGATTAGGCATCACAATCATAAGATTATCAAGAGTACAAAGGATAAAAAATTATTCTAATACCATAATCATAGCTCCTTCTTTGTGCTGTGCTAGCATATTAAGAAAATCTTGCTTCATTTCTTCTCTTAAGTTTATCTTAGCATTTTCCAGCTCCTCTTGCATCCTCCTCCTATTTTCTTCTTTCTCCCTTTCCCTTTCTGCAGCTTCTTGCGCAATCTGTTCTTTCAGCTTATCAACCTCCGCTTCTAAAGCACTGCTCTTCTCTCTAGCTGCAGCTTGAGCACGTGCATGTACTTCAAGGTTCTCTTTCATAAGTTCTCTGCGAGTTCGATACGTAGCCAAATATCCATGCCCATGTAATTTGGATGATTTGATTTGTGTTGTTTCTTTGTAGCATGACTGGAAAATCATGTTCTCCTCAACAGTTGTAAGTGCTGGTCTATCAAGTTCTAATCCAATCTCACCAATTTTCATGGTTGCATTTTCCTAAATTAAATAACAGAACCTGTAAAGAGTTGCTTTACACTACCAGCAGCTATAAAAAAGGTTGACGAAACATTTACTTACATATACTGAAGCTGATACAGGATTTGACCATGCACCATGTTTTGTGTGGGTGGTCCTCCAAAGAAGACGATCACTTGGCTCTTCACCAGTTTCTTGGTCTCTCTAGGATGCAAAAAAATTAAACACACAAGTATTGCATCATACAAGGGAAGGACTAGATTAGTGTATCTAATGATTACCAGTTCAAAGCTACATTGTGAGAAGTTCTTTGAACCCATCACATGCTTGGTTCTTTGCTGCTGACGGTTGGAGGAGTTCTGGCTGCTAAGTTTCTGCAGAATGAGAACAAGTGGTATGTAACAATGCAACTTTGGTCCATCAATTTTGTTTGACAAAGTAGATTTTACTACCACTGACCTTGAATTTATTAGATCCAAAATACAACTGCAAGTAGTGCCACTCAAAAATGTGTATTTCTTCGGGTTTATTTCGTATCCTCTCACCATAACTACTATAAGCCCTGTATGTGGCACTCAGATCAGATCGCCATCCTCTGTACCTCTCCTTGGCAATTTTCCATATTTTCTCTTTTCTTTTATCCACATCATCAATGTTGATGAAGTTCCACCTAAGCTGTTTACAATTAAAAAGCAATGAAATGTTTTATCAGAACTAGTATAATGCCCATGTTAACGCTAAGGTGGCGTGTAGAAAAAATAAATCATAAAAATTAAAAAAACTCATGCCAGTGCAATAGTACTAATCATCCAGTGCAACAGTACTAATCCTAGTTGGAGAGCCTGAAATGAACTTATTTAATTAAACATACTACATGACCAAGCTAAATCATCCACTTCGCCTCACACATCCAATTTGTCAAACAAATGATCAAACACTATCCTAAAGTCTTAGAAATAACTCTCCTTTGAGAGGTTAACTGAACATGCCTTTTTTCTGTATACAATGGGAAGGGTTTACAGAATATGCTTTCAGCTGAAATATAAACTAAAAGGCACAATGGCTGGGCATGAAGCAACATGAGGAAAGAAACATTCAAGAAAAGAAATCTAATAGCATGTGAGGGACAAATTCATTAGGTTAGTACAATGACATTAGCATAAATCAACATGACAACATCACAATTTCTACATCTGTACACTCACTTTTTTGGACAGAACAGAGGCACACACATTTGCACAATTCAGTCATGATATACTATCTTCTGCAACCATATTGACCCTAAACATTTTGTATAACAATGGCTAACTAAGTTGATTTAGTCATAATAACCTCGCTGATTCAATAAACGAACCCCAATAAAGCTATTATCAGTTTTCACTGAGACAGTAAAAGAGCAACAACAATGTTCCTTAACAAAAAATAGTACACATCATACCAGTATATCTTCTGCAATTTCTAGTTTGACTTCTTCCTTTATATCCTTCCAACTGTTTACTCCAATTAGTGGGGCCCATTGCCTTGTAAATATAACGACCTCATCGACAAATGCACGGGTATTCGGTCCAATGGGTCCTCCACGGCTTTCTGAAAATTCGATTGGGAGTGTGTGAATGCGTTCCTTAACTCTCTTGTTGCCTAATGTTAATCCTTTAACAGTGCCACAACCTCTTTTCTTGCGTTCATTGGAGCCATGTCCTTGCAAAAAAGACAATAACAATCTTGAGCTGTAGTAGTTCTCAATTAAGATATGTGAACCCAATATTAAAAGTACATGCATTATCACAAACCTTTTCCTTCATCCCTTGCCTTCCTTGCATGGCTTGGCCTATTTGAGGGTGGTGTCGCATTGCTTCCATTGCTTTCGTCGTCTTCGTCTACAATTGCATCAGTGTCACGTTGCTCGACAAATGCCACTGCACACAAGGTTAAAGGTTCAGTTTTTAAAAAAAAATAGTACTAAACAACTTTGGTTGAAGAAGGAAAATAAATTACTAATTTCTGGAATGTCCCCTTTGATCCTTAAAAATTCCTTGTATGTGTTCACTGCTTGTTGCCTAGTGTCATCCTTCAAATCTGTTAGTCACCAAAAAAAATGTAAGATGAGGTGTAGTTTATATAAAGGTGCTAAGATTATGCTTAATACGAAAACATATGCAAAAGCATATATGATATACTTTTGGATTGTTCCGGTTGTAGCTTCTTTAGCCAGTCCTTGTATGCATCAAAAGGATCATCCATAAACGGATGCTGATCTTCTTCGAGCTGCTGCCTTGGTCGCTTGAGGGGTGTTATGCTGACTTGTTGTGCTGTCTCTTGTTCCTTTGAGAGTACTAATCTGATTTCTTTCTCACTCTCATTGTCTTGTAGCATAATCTCTGCATGTCTGACAATATCGAGGGGCTGAAGACTTGCAACATCTCTTCCACAACGCTTCTTGTAGTACAAGAAGTCCCGAGCATTATACCCTAGCTGGTCCTTAAGAGATGTCAAGGTTGACAATTTTATATGAGGCCTTTCCAATTTGAACATTACATAATCCCGATCTGGAAGTCCATTCTTGCAATGAACATAAAGAGTCCACATTTCGCCCGTGCCACTGCATAAATAGGACAATGGTTGATAAATAAACAAGAATAAAAAAGGTAAAGTATTACATATATATAAGTAATTGAACTACATATCATTGCAGGATTCTATTTTAGATGGTTTCTGTAATCCCATTATAGAGCAGGCACATGCAACATGAGAAATTCAATGCGTGATGCAGAAAAAGGTTAACTACATCCATACATTTTTGTGTAGTTAAACATTGATATTTAAGCAGACAAAACGATCTTAGTATGTTAATTGCACAGAAGAGGCATATAGTTCAGCAGTCACATGCTGCTGCTTATTGAAGAGCCTAAGACAAAGGGTTTCCTATCAGCACACATAAATTAGTAGTGGAAATAAACAAATCAAAGGAGAAAATTTAGGATAGGAAAATAAGAAATCAAAGCCGAAGCAATTCTATAGACATGCTACGAACTACCCTCTGCAAGAATCAATGATTGCTTGTGTAATAATACCACAGATGCAAACTGAAGCCTCCACAAGTCACCATTACCAAATTGAACATAATACACAAGCAGTTAATTTTATATAAACTATCATAATACATGGTCCAGCTAGTATATGGGCAATGTTCCAAATATGTCAGTAACATTCACAGCTTCGCATTTACCAACATTCAAGAGCTTGACAGATTAATTTTAGGAATTTTTTTTAACTTAGAAACTGAGTGATATGAAGAACAGACCAATATTGGAGAATGAAGTGATGCAGAGGAGTACCATTCTGTTTATGTCAATATTGGTGTTCATGAGTAGAGATCATGTGGTTAAGCACTCTGTTTTACAACAATTTTATGATTTTTTAGAGCTTTAGGATTTTTTTCTAACACATCTAGTCAGTGGAACCCTCCAACAAATAGCATTAAAACTAACATTGCCAAATATAAGATAGAGCAGTTGTCATTCCAAGTACTATGCAAACAAAATATTAGAAACCGACACCACCACATGGTAGGCTACTACACTTAAATCATTGACATGTCACTTGAACTAGGATCACCACTCCAGCAGCTCCAAAAACTAAGCAAGTAGTGGGCGGTAACATAGCTAACCAGCAGGTTCTAATTTACAGAACTAGTTAAGACTGGCCCACACCAATCTACTTCAATTTCAGTCAATGCGAAATCTGACCTGCATACAGTACCATCTCCAACATCTGAATTTGGCACGAGAAACTGGAAGCACTCGTCACGGGCAGCAAATGCTTGAAAACCCTAAACTCCTCACAAATGCTTGAAAACCCTAAACCCCTCACAAATTTGCTGTGATGCGAGATTAAACTTGAATCAAAAAACCTAGATTAAGTAATCAATGTACCTGGGGACATATGGAGAAGAGAACCCAAGATCGTCTTCAACTTCGAGGGTGGCCTCAGTATATCGATGGCGATGGGTACCCAAGGCGGTGCAGTCTGTGCTGGCGCTGATGCCCTGCGAACGAAGCGCCGTCCTCCCTGAAGGCGTTGCCGGTGGCGTCCTCGACGGAGGCGATGTCGGGGGCGTCCTGGAACGAGGTGGCGTAGGAGGCGGCGCCATGGCCGTCACTTGGTCCTGGGAGAAAGGAATTGCGATCTAATTGGGGGAGGGGGAGGGATACGCGCAGTGGAGACGGGAGGACGGCGGTTATTAGACCGACGCGCTGTCAAAATTGCCGCGCGCGGTGTGGAACCTGGGTTTGGCGCGGTGGAAATTTTTGACGCGCGAATTTGGGGAGGCTCCTAAAGGAAAACATTTATTATTACCTTTTATTTAATTTCTAAAATAACCAAACAATAGATACTTGAAAATACTAGCAATAAATTTATTAATTTTTATGTCACAGGCCCATCTAGAGTAAATAACAATAAGTAACATAAGTATTATTTGGACATAGTTAATAGAAAATTTATTAATTTCTACAAATTAGGTCAACAGATATTATTGATCAGGATCATGAGTCATACAAGTCGTTGACAGAGCCAGGAAAAAAATTAGGTGGGGTGAACTTTTAAAAAAATTATGAAACAAATTGGCATCGTATTCACGACGCACAACATTCACATACTATAATTTGAGATGCTCATGAACCGATAAAATTGTAAAACAATACCATTTTTTTTGTTACAAATGCCACTCATTTGTACACCTCTGCTTGAACCTCGGCCTCGGCCGAATCTAGATGTTGGCAGCGAGCATCGGGCGGCCTTGAGGTCGATGCGGAGTTGCGGCGTGACTTGAATCGGAGGCTGAAGCTACTCCGCCGGTAGCTAGGGCAGCCGCCCCATCCCCGCCCCTATGGCAGCTCCGTCGTTGTATTACAAGTCACAAGTATAAACGACGATATGTATGTACTAGCTACTGAGACATAGGCAATGACGTGCCCCTATGATCATGATGAGGAACTCGGTGGCATACGACATCACACTTGGTAGCATATGACATGGCACTCGAGAGGATGAGACTACATATCAAGTTGTTGTTCGACGTGGCATCCTAGCTACATATGACACGACATCTACCTAACATAGTCAAAGATGTGGCGCTCATTGGACTTTTTAGAGCTTTAGGATTTTTTAGAGCTTTAGGCACTCAATGGCATAAGACATAGAACTTGAAAGGTCCAGAACACATATCTAGTCGACATGGCACACCGAGTACTACACCACAACAATGTTAGACATGGAATGAAATGGGACAAATTGTGACTAGTTGGAGATGATGAGCTAGGCACTCCATGGCATAAGACATAGCATTGAAGGAGCGGATCACATATCTAGGCGACGTGGCACGCTCGGTATGACATAGGAAGACAGGCAGAACGATATGCCACTAAATGGAATATGATTCGTAGTTACTAGTTGGACAGGATACAAATATGTTTTAAAAAATAAATTCAGTTGGAATGATTAGCATAGAATTAGAAAAAAGGAAATTGATACTTATTTACTAGTTGGACATGATAGAATTATGTTTTTTTTAAATAAAGTCAGTAGGAATGATTAGAATAGAATTAGGAAAAATTTGGAATACGATATTTAGTTACTAGTTGGACACGATAGAAGTATGTTTTAAAAAAATAAATTCAGTTCGAACGATTAGCATAGAATTAGAAAACAAAAAAGTTGGCACTTCAGTAGCCAAGGACCAGCAGCTGCGCCAGACTCAACCCTACGGGAAGCCCAGCAAAGCTACCGGCCCCAGCTAGAGCCAGAAGTGCAACGAATTCAGAACAGCGCTTGGTATGAGAAGTTCAACGTGGCTTGGCGGCTTCAGCTTTTAAGCTGAGTTTTGCCTCTCCGAATTGGCGAGGTGGCACTAAGGAACCAACCTTTGGCAACAAAAAGTGGAACAAGCAACACACTTTGTTAACGGGCCGGCCCAGAAGTGGAACAAACACGGCCGCCTCGCCCTCTCGAAAGAAAAATTGAAACGTCGTCCTCCTCTCGCTCACGCCTCTCAACATCTGCCGCCGCCACGTTCCTACGCCAGCGAGCTCCCCAGCTCCGGCGGCCACCTCCGGTTCGCCGGCGATGGCCGGATCTGGTGGATCCAGTTTCCCTCTACCTCCCTCACCCCTTCTTCTTCTTCCCGGCGACGGGGATGACGATGGCCCATCCCGGGGGTGAGGCCAGGCCAGGCCACCGTGGGGGTGCATGAGGTTGGGGACGGCAGGGATGGAGACGGCGTGCAGCGTTGGCACCGACGGGCGCAAGAGCAGGCTTTTTTTGTTCTCGCTTTTGTTTTCTGATGTTTTTTGGATGTTATGCAGAAACCAAGAAAAGATAAGGCAGATTGAGGTGAGGAGGGAGTCCGGATTTGATGCCTTCCCGCTACCTAAAAGGTGTGGTATATTGGTTGTCAAATTAGCACATTCAGATTAGATCCTTTCTTTTGTTCCAGTACGTTAGTTAGCAAAAAGTTGTATGAGAGTTGGTGCCTCCCTGATGTCATGATTTTATTATTAGTGCTCAGGGGAAGATGCTCAGACAAATGTTGATGTTGCAATTGGCTTTCTCGAGTATCACAACCTCTGATTATCTATGTTACATGGTCCGGCCTGAACAATATTGAACAGAGTAATCATGATTTACTCTAACAGTTCATCTTTTTTTCATTTTAGTATGTTTTGTACAAAAATGACGCAGGTGAACCATTTCCTTTGTTTACTCTAACAGAACAATATCTTGGAGACATTTGACGCACATGATCAAACATCCACTCTTCAGTTTCTCAGATATGCTTTGGAGGGCTTAGTGTTTCAAAGGTGTCTGCTTCATGACAAACACTTTTATTTGCTACTGCTTGATGACGAACATTTAGAATTTAGACAGTTATCTTGTACTAAATGTTATACGATGGTTCCTATGGAATAGCATTTTTTATTACTGTGTTACCAAAACTGATGCCGTAGAATATGCAAATGTGTTAAGCTCACGTATTTATGCATTCAGATAGCTTCATAAATAACTACTAGAATTTGCTTTCGACCCAAGCTCACTTTTACTGCACGTTCACCTATTGTTGCTGCGGTGCTGCAAATTGAATTCAGACGCTACCTATGCACGCATATTACTTACAACGGTTTCATTAACTGAAGCTAAGTTGACATCATGTTGCTTGGCTAGGCTCAGGAGTTGTACATCAGAGTTGTTGGGGTTCAGGGAACAGAAATAAAGGTATGCTTAGGGATAATTCTCTTATAGTGCTTTCGTCTAAAAAAAATTCTCTTATAGTGCCCATTTTGTGTTCACTAATGAGTATTTGCCAATAAGAGTGTAGGTGAAATGTCATGTACAACTTCTTTAGTGAGAGAATTAATTAATAATCATTTTAACCTTATATAGTTAGCACTAATGATCTGGACTATATGCTTGCATGGCTTTGATCCATACGATTTGCACTCGGATTTGTGTTTCGTTCATCAAATATGCAATAGCCTATTGAATTAATCCTTTTTAATGCTTTATTTTAATATGTTGCCTGAATTAGAGCATGAGTAGAACCTAAACCTGTGTCTGATTTGTCCACAGATTTGTTGACAACAAGGACATTGCCAAACTACGCAATAGTTTTGCAGGGTTATGGAGCTTGGATAATGAAGAGATTGTGAAATCTGCAATAAAGAAACCTGATCTGTTTGTCCTGTAGCCTCAGCGAGAAGGTATAGGTATCTTTTCTTTGCTTTTGAGAGATCCTGTTTGGTTTACATGGGGCAGTTTTAGATGAATGGTGTGATCTACAGGAAGCTCTGCAGGCTGTAGAGATAGATAGGTGTAGGAATGATGTGGTAAAGTGGGTCTTAGATGAGTCCAGGAACTTGTGAACAAAACCTTTTATATGATCGTCTTACCCAGGGTGGGGTCTTAGATGGGTCTTAGATAGGTGTAGGAATGATCGTTTTACATGACACTGTCTGGAAGTGCAAGATTCCACTAAAAGTTATTGCCTAACAGCCCTGATGCGGTGATTCTTCATATGATTGCTAATTTCGTGCAGATGTGGTCCGAGTTGCTCAAGGAGACCGACATAGCCAAGATCAGGGGGATGGCTCAATCTTTGTCTGATTGGATGAAGCTGAAGGCGTGCTGCACGGAGCCATACACTGATATTGTTATTCCGTAGTAGTCGTCTATGTATCTTGAGAGCTTTGTTGTTTTGCTTTTGATCTGCAAGTTTTTTAGCTGGGTTTCTTTCTATCTCTTCATGGTAGGAGTGTTAGTGTGTGCGTCAGTTTTAAACTGGTCTCACCAGTCTGTAAGACTCTGTTATTGGCTTTCTTAAAAGCAGATTAAATCACTGTAGTATAAATAAATGAAGTAGTGCATGCTGATGCTGATGTCGTATTAGTTTATTATAGTTTGGAAGACCTGATTTACTATTTGGCAAGTGACATGATTGTGATAACCACTATATGCAGTTAATGTCTGGTGTGTGCATAACTTGTGTTTAGTTTCCTAATTCTAGTGTCGATTAAAAGTAATAAACTAATACGATTGTCTGCATAAGTGTTATATATCAAAAGTCGATTGTATCCAGGAAACATGTCTTCAAAAATGTTAAATAAATGTGCACAAGTTCACAATTGCCTCACTTCTTACTTGACAAAAATTTAGACAAAAAAATCATCATCAGAATCTTCTCCCAGAGTACTAAATGGAGGGAGGACTCCGTCATTAATGTAAGTGTCATCTGGGTCTTCGTCTTCATCAAACAGGTCATCGTGCTTAGGTTCAGGCATGGCTGTAGCAATAGCATGCTCAATAACAGAAGCATCAACAGTAGCCCCATCAAGGCCAAACCTATTCCAAGCTGTGACATCTTCATTTTGTTGTTGAACATTCATATCTTCCACTCCAATAACGACTGAGTCCAGATCGAGCTCGCCCATATTGTCAGTGCCTTCGGCTTCAGGCATGGCAAAGAGATTTCTTGGCTGCACTCTAAGGACAGTGCACCAATCTGGTTTCTGTATGTTTCTCGCATAAAAGACTTGCTCGGCTTGTGTGCTTAGGATGTAAGGTTCATCTGAATACCTAAATCGAGTGATATCAATATCGATGACCCCATATTTATCCTTAGTGTACCCTCTCGATCTGCTACTACTTGCTGCAGGGACATCAAACCATACACACTGGAACAACATGACTTCCTTGTCACCATGAAAATCAAGACAAATGATTTTCTTCAGCACGCCATACCAGCCCATGTGTCCTGTATTTGCATCGCCCTTCACGAATACACCACTATTTTGAGTAGTTAAGCAGTTCTCTATGGAAGAGACCCGAAAAAGGAAGCCATTTATGAAACACCTGTTGAACACACGAGCCCAAGGGTCTGGACCGCGAGATAGATAATAAATCATGTCATCTATTTCCCTTTGTGCACGCAATGTGCTGATCTGCATTTAATCATTTTAAAAATATATTAGGGACTAATAAACCGACAAAGTGGCTAGCTATTGTTACGGACTAATAAAATTACAAGAAGCATGCGGAAACTATAGAAATAAAATATGGATAAATATTTTAGGGACGACTCACTTTACACTCAAACCATGATACAAACTCCTCCTTGTGTCTTTTATCAACATGCCTTGAGCTAATTTTCTTCAGCTCATCCATATGCTCACTATCCACAACAGTTGAAAATATGTTCATTAGTTACATATATATTTTAAACATTCATGACCAAAATAAAAAAACAATTTAAAATAAAGCTTACTTTATCCATGGAGTGACCTCGTCACAGTTGGTTAATATGTAATGCCTCATCCTATGCATTTCAATATCAGAAACTTTCTCGAGAGTACTTCCTTTCCTACTGTAGTCAAGGCTCCCAAATATACTTAGCCCAGACGGTGGTTCACTAGCAGCGGCGCTTTGATGACGCTCTGGACGATTAAGCTTGGTACTAATATTTTCAAAAAAACGAGAGCAAAATGTGAGGCACTCCTCAGATATATACCCCTCTGCAATTGAACCTTCAGGGCACGCTTTGTTCTTCACATAGCCTTTAAGAGTACGAAGGTACCTCTCAACTGGATACATCCATCTATAACAAACCGGGCCTCCAAGTCTAGCTTCGTCAGCAAGATGAACCGGTAAGTGCATCATAATATCAAAAAAAAGCCGGTGGAAAAATCATCTCCAGCCGACAAAGGGTCTCCCTAATCGAAGTGCTCAGTTTTTCAATCTCTGAAAACTCCAACTCCTTTGAACATAGTGAGTTAAAGAACCTACTTAGCTCCATCAATGGGGTCACCACATCTTCAGGCAATATGTTGCGCAACACTAAAGGAAAAAGTTTTTGCAAGATTACGTGTAGGTCATGAGTTTTAAGTCCAGAAAGCTTGCAACCATTGACATCCACACATCTCCGAATATTTGCGGCATAACCATCAGGGAACTTGACGCCATGTAAAAATTTGCACAAAATTTCCATGTCATCCTTACCTAGAGAGTACAGCGCTGGTGGCAAGGTGTACTTACCCTTTTTGAGCACTGGATGTTGATCTGGCCTTATACCCAAATGTTGCATATCAAGTCGAGCCTTCTCACTGTCCTTGCATTTACCTTGTAACTCCAACAAAGTCCCCAGTAAGCTCTCACATATGTTCTTCTCGATATGCATGACATCCAAATTATGTCGTACTAGTAATGATTTCCAGTAAGGAAGCTGAAAGAAAATACTCTTCTTCCTCCAGTTATGCCACCTATTTTCTTCATCACGTTGCTTCCTTTTCCTTGTCTCCTTTCCAAAAGTCACTTGCTGGAAACTTTCATAGTCCCGCAGCACCTGCTCACCACTGAGCGGCACTGGAGCTTCCCTAGTTTCAGCCTTGTGATTGAAGCTCGTCTTATTCCTTCGCCACTTATGGTTCATGGGCAGAAATCGGCGATGTCCCAAGTAGCAATGCTTTGAGCCATGTTTTAACCACAAGTAATCAGTATGCTTGTGACAATAAGGACAAGCAAACTTACCTTTTGTGCTCCAACCAGATAACATCGCATATGCGGGGAAATCATTAATTGTCCACAACAGAATTGCATGTAGAGTAAAATTCTTCTTCTCCTTCTCATCCCATGTTAAAACTCCATTATCCCATAGATCATGTAGCTCATCGATCAGAGGTTGCAAATTGTTGACGGTCCTTAAGTAACAAATATAAAGAAAAGGATCCAAATGCAACCAACACCTAGACTTAGGGTTTTATCTGACAGAATTCCATGAGTTTTGGTGTTTGTCTGTTTCTGCAGGGGGTTATCAGAAAATACGGAGGAAAGGCCCACACGTCGAGTTTACAAAGAGATAATAACGTGTTCACCGATTTTCTATCATCTAGAAGACTCCAGAAGCCACGAGATCGAACGGGAGGCCGAACGGGCCCGGAGGCAGGGCGCCCGCCCTGCTCCCTAGGGCACCCGCCCTGGCCTGAGAGCCAATCAGGCTCCGTCTCGCGGATTATGCTCCACCGACCTAAGGGATCAAGGAAAACCGTGCGATTAATGTCGGTTTGATCCGACGGCCCACGTTCACTTGAGGGGGCTATATAAGCAGGACCCCTGGCCCCTGGAGGAGGCACTCCCTCATTCTCATTCTTCAAACCCTAATCTCAGGAGGAGAGTCTCTGATCAAGCCCTAGAGCCACCACATCAACTAGATCTCTAGTATAGCATAGCTACATAGGATTAGAACTAGAAGGAGTCAATCTTCGATTGGTTTCCGGATCTGTCAAGAGGATTCTTGGTAATTCCTTTACTGTTCTTCATTGTTCATCTTTGTTCTTCAATATTATGAATACAACTTTGTTCTATTTCAATATATTGATTATGACTATGCTCTACTTGTTTATGTTTGCAATTATATTGTTCGTAGTTTATCGTAGTTATACACTTGGCTTAGTTAGATTGGAATTATATACATGTTTAGGATCATATAGCGTTTATCCATCGGATCCATGGGTAAATGATAAATATTGTGTAGGCGTGGTGCTTAGACCATATTTATCTGCGATTGCACCTTATATGCCGGATCGTGGGGTGGTCCGCGATGGTGACAGCTTCGTTGGTTCTTATATAGTCCCCCTCCCGTGTGTAAGGTAGGCAGAGCAACATTATTACGGGGGAGTGATTGCTATGTTTCTCATCTTCCTTGATAATATCACTATGCATGGGCGTAGTCCTTTTTCGCAATGATTGCCAAGTGTACTTGCACTAACTATGATATGCTAGACTTTATAGTTAAGAATAACTTAGGAAATATCCTTGTAGTTTGTCCTAATACCATGCCAATGACTTGCTAGAATATCTGTTGAGGTGCTTATCATTATTATATGTGGCTAGCTGATCAGATTAATTATCTTTGTCACCATTCATACTTTATCTATATTTTATGTGACACTTACCCCTGTATGCAAGAGATAGATGAATGCTCTCACTTATACATGCAATGATTGATACTCATTCCTATATTCCATTCCATAATCAACATTGATGTTAGTAATCCCTTCCCAGTGGTAAAAATATAAATAACGATACCTGGAATACTTCCCGGTTAAAATGCTACATCGGTATTAATCTGTGCGCCTGCAGATCTTATTTATTATTTATTTAGAAGAGCAGTTGCATATTTCAATACCGCGTCTCTCATGTCATGCTGGGGATGACAACTTGGCTTAAGTGGCATGAGGGATAGGTTCGGCATTTTTGGCGCCGTTATCAGAATTAGAAAACTAAGTCTAGTTTTGGTAATGACGTTAAGAATGCCCAACAAGCATTTTTGGCGCCGTTGCCGGGGAAGGCTGATTTACTAACAAGGAATGAATACGGAATTTGAGTCATCATTCGCATCATTAAGTGATTGAGATCATCAATTCTCCCATACAGATTTACCCCTGTATTTTTCCATTCTTATTGTTTTGCAGGGTGATGTATGAATAGAGGACATCTTCCAGAAAATTTTGTTGACAACCCCGAAGCATTAATCAGAAAGGCAAGAGCCAAGCTCAAGAAGTCAACACTTCGACGCAACACTTCATCCAATCCAGAAGACCGCCGAAGTTTCATCCGGAATTTGTCAACAGAGTTCGCAGCCATGGCGAACAAGACGATCCGCGAGTTCTCAGCTCCCACTACGGACAACATCCGCACTGGACCTGCCGCGGCCATCGACAAGAACTTTGAGCTCAAGCCAGGGCTCATCAACATGGTACAAGCCAACCAGTTTTGTGGGAAGCCGCACGAAGATGCAAGTGCTCATCTCCAACACTTCCTGGAGATTTGCAGCACATTCACTATATTAGATGTTCCCAGAGACGCCATACTACTTCGCCTTTTCCCATTCTCACTATTGGGGACAGCGAAGCAGTGGTTCTACGCGACGAAGGATAAGAACACTACGTGGGCACTCTGCTCTACGAACTTTCTGGCTAAGTTCTTTCCCATGGGCAAGACCAATGCTCTCCGTGGGAAGATTACAAGTTTTCAGCAACAACATGATGAATCCGTTCCAGAAGCATGGGAGCGCTTTCAAGATTACATCCTAGAATGTCCCCATCATGGAATGGAAAGCTGGCTACTTATGCAAACTTTCTATCATGGGCTCATCACTAGTGCTTGTGAGACCATGGATGCTGCAGCTGGAGGCGCATTTCTATCACTCACCATACCACAAGCTACAGCCCTTGTGGAGAAGATGGCGTTCAACCAAGGTTGGAACGAAGAGAGGATCCAAACACGCAAGAAGGGTGGAGGTATGCACCAGCTCAAGGAGGTAGACATGCTGTCTGCAAAGTTAGAGCTACTCATGAAAAAGCTCGATGACAAAGCTGGAGACAAAAGAGAAGTCATGAACGTCTACGACTCTCACATGACTTGTGAGGAGTGTGGAGACACTGGACACTTAGGCAATCACTGCCCTGAGATGCTTGAGGATGCAAGGTACATCAACAACAACAACAACTACAACCGTCCTCAACAAAATCAAGGTTGGAATCAACAGAGGCCTAACTACTCAGGTAACTACTCAGGTAATTATCAAGGTAATAACTCTTACAACAACAATAATAATTTTCCACCCCTGAGAGAGTTAGTGTCTAATCAAGGAAAGCTAATGGATAACTTGTCTAAGAAATTGGCATCCAATGATAAAATACTAGAAAACATAAATAATAGAATGGATAATTTCTCTACTGCCATAAAAAACCAAATTAGCTTTAATAAAATGATTGAATCTCAGTTAAATCAAATAGCTGCTGCTGTTCCTGCTACTAACCCCGGTATACCATCACAACCGGAAGGATTAGAATCTGCAAATCTTGTAGACATGTTTGATGCAGGTAACTATTGGAGTAATCCCGCTGTCGAAGTACATAATGACCTTCTGCCAGTCAAGAGAGGCGATCCAGGACGCCCCGTCATCCCGATCTCCATCGGCATGGTGGACTTCCCAGAAGCACTCTGCGACTTTGGCTCCAGCGTCAACATTATGCCCAGGGTACTCTATGAAAAATTATTTACATATCCTTTATCAGAAACAACTATGTGTTTGCAGCTTGCAGATCGGACACTAAGCTTTCCTAAAGGAATATTAAAGAACATGTGTGTCCGAGTTGGTACCTCGTATGCTCCAGCTGACTTCGTGGTAATAGAGACCGGGTCCGATGAGAGGTCACCAGTTATTCTGGGAAGGCCATTCCTGAACACCTCGGGAGCTGTCATCTACGCCAGCGCTGCGAAGATCAACTTCAACATCAAGGGGAGGAAGGAGACGTTTTCCTTCAAGAACAAGATTACACAAATCCTAGAGCAACCCCAACATGAACCAAGGAAGAGGACCAACAGGAGGAACAAGCAGAACAAGAACAACCAAGGATGGACCGAATCAGCTAAGATGGTCACTGCAGTTCAAGGAGGTCAAGATGGTCGACTCAAGTCGCCGTTCCTAATCAAGAAGGACGACCCAGGCATGCCAAGCATTGAGTGCTCAATCAATGGATACTCCTTTCAGAAGGCGCTCTGCGACACTGGATCAGGCGTCAACATAATGGCCACAGTCACCTATCAGCTCTTGTACGGAACCATGCCCTTAAAACCAACATACACTCAGCTCCAGATGGCAGATCGGACATCCCGAAAGGTCAAAGGTATAGTAACTGATGTCCCTGTTAAAATTAACGATCATTTTGTCCATACAGACTTTCAGGTCATTGACATGGGAGACGACGAGTACGATCCACCCATCATCCTAGGAAGACCGTTCCTAGGCACCGTCAAAGCAATCATCTACATTGGAACCGGAGAAGTCCATATGCATTTCCCCTCTAAGAAGGTACGCCGCTACTTTAATGACCCTAACTATATAGTTGAAGATTCTAAGCAGGTCAGGACAAGAAGAAGGCGACGTAACCGTAACCAAAGGAGGCAAACCATCAAGGACGTATGGGCAGACTATGAAGGAGAGGTCATAAGGCCCGAGGATACACAACAGGAGACCGAAGCACCAAGTCGGGTATGGAAAGCGAAGACAGTTACACAAGAAGAGGAGGCGCTGCCGGAACCACCGTCTACGCCACCCAAATCCCAGGACAACTAAGAAGAAAAGAAGTCCTGTTCGGAGGACTTAAAAACACCGAACGCCGTGCTAAGAGGTAAACTTGGTAGTTATCATTTTCCCTTTAATTATTGCTCAGTTAATCATGTTCATTCTGTCTAAAAAAAATGTTGAAAACAGTAAGCCCCATGTGAGTATGCGAGTGGCATAAAACCCATAAGTACATTCACTGTGGTGGCATAAAAAAAAATAATATATATTTTTTCTGTTCTATAAAAAATGAAAATAAAAATAGAGAGTGACATTTATCAAGGAAGCTCAAACATGATAAAGGCTAGATATTTATGCTAACGCTTAATCAAGTTCCACGAAGCCTTGTTGTCTATTTGAGCTCCACAGAATTCAGGAAGACTAGCAGACGGAGGATATCCTAATCGTTGTCAGGGTGCTGCCGACATTCAAATACACCTCTGCACCTGCTAGCTACATCAGAAGAAATTACATCAAGATCCAGCTTGGGGGAGAGCACCCCCATTTATCCCGATAAGTATTTTTATCTACATTTATACCTATGCTTTATTAAAATAAAAAGATGCATAATCATGAAAACCCAAATAAATATTTTGTGTTTATATATATTTGCTTACTTTAATAAATAAATAAAGTAGCTATGCTAAACTGAATCTTGAAAATAAAACTCTAGCATGGATATGATGAATAGTTGCTCTACCTAATTTTCAAATTTGTTCTCTCTCTAGTTTAGACATAACTGTTATAATTTAAAACTGGCTCTAAACCTGAACTAGTGGGAAGAGAACTTGATCTGAAGTCTAAGTTGTTAGCGGATATGATATGGGAAGGTTGAGCTGCTGTTTATCTGTTCCTAGAGATGCTAGAATTCTGGAGAATTATATCTTTAAAAAAATCTTTAAAATGTTGCATGATGAGTTCCTGTATGATGAGAGTTTAAATTCCTACCACAGCCATATATACATGCTTGTTAGATTAAGAGCCGCACTTTTACTACTTACTGCTTATGGGCATTGAGTGTGGTCAAGCTGTGTAGACCCTTAGGAACTTGTCATGTGGTTAAAATCAAGATTCACTTGCACGTTCACTCATACATGCTGCTTCTACTCCGGAAGTACGCATCCACATATATCCACTTACATGCTTGTTAGATTAAGAGCCGCACTTTTACTACTTACTGCTTATGGGCATTGAGTGTGGTCAAGCTGTGTAGACCCTTAGGAACTTGTCATGTGGTTAAAATCAAGATTCACTTGCACGTTCACTCATACATGCTGCTTCTACTCCGGAAGTACGCATCCACATATATCCACTCATTTCCATCTCCAGATTCACCCAAAATTATTCTACTCCTGACCCGGGAGAGAATAGCCAAAAACATTATCCCATTCTTGTTATTCCCTGTGAAGTTAATGCTCAAGTCATTTCTACTACCACTTGCTATATTTTCAAAAGAGGGAGATTGCTCTAAAAAAACAAGGAAATAAAAAGGAGCAAGTGCTCGGAACCTCGAAGAAAGAAAAAGTGAGACGAGAGGTAAAAATGGACAATTGTCCGACAGTAGAATTAGGGGTACAAGATACCCACCTGAGAGAAAAAAATAGAGCATCTCATTCACCTCAAAAGTTTTAAAAAGCAAGAAAGGTATGTATTCCCTCAAAAAGAGCATTAGACTTTTGTTATCACCATCATCACCATACATGTTGACACTTACTAACACCACTTAAATACTAGGTTGTCATCCCCAGCATGGTGCCAGAGTGTACATAGGTATTTATAAATGTAAAGGGCTCTTTAGAAGATAATCTATTCTATCCGCAAGCGCACAGATAAAATACCTCATTGTAGCATTTCACCAGGAAAAGTATTCCGGGTATCGTTATTTATATTTTGCTTAAGAGAACGGTGAAAGCAGGTGTAGAATGACATAGACTAGAGATCAACTTTGCTAAACATGATTACTAATGAGAAACTCGTCACACAGTCACTTGCTTTGGCAGGGGGTAAGCCATAAATAAAGATAATGAATTATAAGCTCATGGGTAAATAACACAGCGATTAGAAATAGACTACTCCATATTGATATAAGGTGACGTCGGATTAGCTAGAGAATGGATTCTAAGTATCTACTATCTACTAAGTCACAATCTACTCTAAACATTCTACAAGATCATATATAGCATAAAAGACTCTTTATTTATGTATAAGGAACATTGCTAAAGTAAATCAGAACATAGTAAGACTTACTCCGCAATACAAATTCTGCCTGTCCTATCAACGGAGGGTGGACTATATAAGAATCAACGAAGCTGTCACTATCGCGAACTACCACACAACCCGGCCAATAGGATACATTTGCAGGTAAATAATATCTAAGCACCACGCCCACATATGATCTACCACTTAACTCCCTCGAGGTAAGAGCTAAGCGCTTTGCAAACTCATACATAAACTCATTATCAATCATAACTATATCAATTATAGAACTAGAGTAAACTAAGAACATAATAAACAGAGACATAATGCAATTAGAATAAAGTAGTAGAGAATGATATGAAATAATACCAATCTTTATTGATGAAGATCCGAAATCCAGAGCTTGAATGCTCTACTTCTCTAATTCTATCTAATCAAACCTATAAGACTTGAAGAACAATGGAGTAGCTACTTCTAATTCTCTGCGGGAGAGAACTTCCTAAACCCTAACTTTTCTGGCTTCCTCTAATAATGATTTCTCCTCCCCCCTGGGGTGGTGGTGCCTTGCTTATATAGCCCTTTCAAATGAATCTGGACCGTCGGATCAAACCGACTTAGAACGGACGGTTTTCCTTGATCTAGAGAGGCGGTGGAGCATAATCCGTGAGGCAGAAGCTGATTGGCCCGAGGGGCAGGGCGGGCGCCCTAGGGCACAGGGCGGGTGCCCTGTGTCCTGGCCCGTTACGGCTCCCGTTCGTTCCCGTGGCTTCTGGAGTCTTCTAGATGTAAGATAATTGCGTGCCAAGTAATTTTCCCGTCATTAACCCGACATGTGGACCTCTTTTCCATATTATCTGATAACTCCCTGCAGAAATAGATAAACACCAAAACTCATGGAATTCTGTCAGATAAAACCCTAATTCTAGATGTTTGGTGCATATTGATCCTTTTCCATGTTTAGTTGACAATTATATTTGATACTTAAGGACCGTCAACAAACTCCCCCAAGCTTAACCTTTGCTCGTCCCTGAGCAAACAGACAAACTCAGATGGATCAGGAGTTGCTTCGATATTTACTTTTCTGTCAGGCACACATACTTTCATATAAAATTCTCCCAGATTAGAGTGAAGTGTTCATGGGGCTTAGTACCTGCACTTAAATCTTGAGTAATCGAAAAGACAAAGTAATTAAGTCAAGCACTATTCCTCCTGTCTATACTTCACCTTATTCTGGAGTTTTGCATAAGTTTTCAAAAAAATAAAGCTCAGAGTTCCTAGACATGATTCTCTCAAGTCTCTCTATAAGTAGTATTTGTGGATCCTTACCAAAGAGATCACTTTCTATATTGTCTAATCGAGCCATGGATCCAAAGGAACTCAGCATATAATTAAATCAAGATGTGCATGTGTGGTGGAATAAATGATAATGACGGTGATAATGTATAAATAATAAACTTACTTCTCATTGCTCCTCATATTGCTATCTCTCCTCCTTCTTGATCTTTGCTTTTAAGAACATGGGCTATCTTCTTTTTTTTAGGTGGGTATCTTTGTACCAATAATTCTACTGTCGGACACTTGTCCATTTTTACCTCTCGTCTCACGCTTTTTCTTTTTCTTTCGAGGTTCCGAGCACTTGCTCCTTTTTATTTCCTTGTTTTTTTTCTGAGGTTCCGGGCACTTGCCCCTTTTTATTTCCTCATATATAAATTTTTGCATAACCCATGCCTCTTCTGCATCGAATCTTTTTGAAGAGAGAAAATAACAATACTTGGGACAACAAGTAGTAACAATATTTTTAACAGGTTTTTGATGAATGGTGATGAATGGTGTAATAGATGTGTGCAAGTGAATATCTTGATTTAACCACATGAAAAGCTCCTAAGGGTCTACACAGCTCGATCAAACTCAATGTGGCGAATGAGTAGTAAAAGATATAGCAATTATAGCAAGTATGGCTGTGGTAGGAATTTTTTTCCAATCATGCTAGGAACTCATCATGTGATTTTGTAAATTTTCAAAATAAATCTCCAGAACTTAGTGTAGTAGAAACAAGATAAACAGCAGCTCAAAACTTTATATCATGTCTTTCTTTTACCTAGACTTTAGTTTTAGGTTCATGCTTCCCACAGAATAAAGATTTATTAGTTTTAGCAATTCATGGGAGAACTTAATATGAAAGTTAGGTACTTGAAAGTAAGCAAACAGAGCAACTATTCATCATTTCCATCAAACATCTTTTTGGTCTTTTTATTTTTCTAGAGATGAAAACTTAGCAGATAAATTAAAGCACACTTATCTACACACTCTTTTTATTTTGTTTTCATGTTTTATGGAAAGCAGTAAATTAAATTAAAGCAAGAAAGAAAGTATTTATAGGGATTTTTTTTAATATGAAATACTAAAGCAGAAAATAAATAACAAAAACAACTAACAACTTACTTGGTAAAATGGGGAGGAAACTCCCCCAAGCTAGATGTTGGCGATGTCTTTATTCAATGTTGAAGAAACTCATCATGCTGGAAATGTTATTTTCTATCGTAGCCGTATCCTCCCTTAGGCCTTGTATCTGGGCAGCTTGCTCTTGGTTCCACTTCTCTTGGGCTTCCCAGCGGCGCATTTGTTCCGCTTGTTGATTCTGGATGTTGAGCAGGGCGTTGTCGGTGCGGTTGTGGAATGCACGGGTATCATAGTAATAATCACCCGTGAACACATAGGAGGCGTCGGAGTAGCGTCCTGCATCAAAGTGGGGCTGGGTCCTGGAGGTTGAGGCTCCATAGGGATCAGCAGAAAATCTGCCTGCAGTGTATGGTGGGTTAGCCCACTGATGGTCTTGGCCCTCCGGCCATTCCTCCGGTGTTGGTTCAGGTGGCTGCGTGGATTGAACCCATGGGTCCCTAAGGACTCGGGGGTTGTAATCACGATAGTGAAGATGTGCTGCTTCCTCCGGTCCAGGATCAGCTCCAGACCAGTCGTGTCTTTGATGAGTGGTAATCCTTTCGGATGCCACGCGTTGTGGTACACGCTGGTTCACTGGCTCTGCTGCAACATCAATCAAATAATTTTGTACGGCATAGAGGCCAAGGCTCGGGTTAGGTAACCGAACCTTGACATCATTGTCGTACAACATATACATAATTCCAATTTCCCTTTTTAACATCCTCGCCTGCCGGAATGTGTCATAGCCATGATATGTTCTTGATTCATCAATAAATTCAAGAGATGAATTTTCCAATAAGTTAAGATTTGTGGCAAGGCGAGTCACAAGCGAGGTACAACCGACTGGACCTTGAAGAGTGGGGATAGCAAGCCAATGAGAGACTAAAAGCATGACGGGTGAAACGGCGATTTTGTTAATGGCAGCATAGAGAAGCTGCAAATCTCCAATCCTAACCTTCCTAATGTCATCACGAAAGAACAAATTATACCCGAGCCATTTGTGGAACATCCTTAGAGTCGGATGCTCCATGTCACTGGTTCGGGGCTGGTTGAAAGACAGACCTCGAGAGATTTCTCTCCAAAACTGGTTCCGATCAAAATTTGGTAAACCGGTATCAATGTCTAAAAGACATCTTGGAGAGAAACCAAGATGGTCACTTAGTTCTCTCCAAGACAACATGATGTCTTGTTTGAACATCCGGAAAACAATGCCCCCTTCACAAATTTGCAAAGTGCACAAAAAATCAATGGTGAGGAGACGAGAACCCAGTTCTGTGATATCCCAAAAATTAGTCCACTCCAGCATGCGAAAGATAAGATCAAACTCGGTGCCCATCCCCGTTTCTAGTAAAAGCAGTGGATCAAGAGTGGGGGTATGGATGAAGTACCTACCTTTTAACTGCTGGTAGATGTCTTTCTCTCTACGGCTCTTGAGATCAAGGTCTCCTGGCTTGAGGAGCACTTTGATCCTAGGAGCGGAGGAGGATAATGGAGCTTGCTGGGGTGCCGGATCGACGCTCATTTTCGAGTGGCGGGAGGAGTGTCGGGACGAACTCCTTGTCCCGATATTCTTGATGGCCTTGCTAGCCTTCTTGATCTTCCTCAACATCCTGTAAAAAGAAAGAGTAGACACCAACACAACTAGTGGAGAATATGTTAGAAAAATGTCAGCGGTTAGCCGTCCAAAAGTCAGTCGTCCGGGGGTTAATCGTTCAAGACAAGTTTTAATTTTAACAGGGCCTCCCCCTAACAACTTTTAGTTCCGCTGGACAGCGGGATTACTGCTGACTAAGTGACCTAGCTCTCTTACTCAAAAGAGCTCTTAACCTTCTCACACTCTCTTCCCCTTCTTCACTCTCTCTTCTCTTCTCTACTAGAACTATGCTTTTGAAACTGAGAACTATGAGGTTGCAGGGTTTTCTGAAATGAGTGTGTGAAGAGAAGGAGAACTGGAGGTGGCTTTTTATAGAAGGAGCAGGGGACAGGGCGGGCACCCTGGGTAGGTGGGCGGGCGCCCACCCCTGGTGCCCATCCTGGCTGCCTCTTCTCCACTTGGTCCTTTGCTTTGATCTCATGCAGAAAAAGGATGTTTTGATAGTGGTTGGACGGTGAAAAGATGTCTGGTGAGTGGAAACATATTGGTGGATGAAATTATGTGATGGGATGTATGTGAGGTGAAGTGTATGACATGTGGGACCCAAGGGTGTGGGTCATGCTTCTAGAAGGTTGAAAATGATAAATATAATGCAGGAGAAAAACTAAAGAAATTCAAAACAATTTGAAATGATCATGGAAAAATATTTTTATGCCACCACTATAATTAATAAATATGGGTTGTTACACACCATATGTATTATTTATATGGGGCTTCTCTTTTTTTTTATTATTATTTATTATGATGCTATGCATGAATATAACTAATGCAAGAATTAAATATGCAATGGATAAATACCGATTTACCTCCCAGCGAGGGTTTGGGAATTTTAGGTCCCCCAAGCTGGACCTCCAAATCTTTCAATCTTCTAATTTACCTTCCTCCGGAGATGGTGCCTCCAGTGGTTCTTCATGAACTTCCTTCACTGTGGAGTCTCTCTCTGGTCTGGGTTTGAATGTGAAGTGTTCTTCTTGTCCGTTTATGTTGAACTTGATTTCTCCCTTTCCGACATCAATGTGGGTGTTGGCGGTACTCAGAAATGGCCTCCCAAGGATAATGGACACTTTTGAGTCGGGACTCATGTCCAGTACCACAAAGTCTACTGGTATAATGAAGTCTCTTATCTTGACTGGGATGTTTTCGGCGATGCCCATCGGGTGTCGAATTGATTGATCTGCTAGTTGTAGACACATTGATGTTGGTTCAAGGGTTGTATGCTTGAGCTTCTTGTAGACTGATGCTGGCATCACGCTGACGCTTGCTCCGAGATCACAAAGTGCATTGTTGAAGTGTTGGTCTCCGATCGAGCAATCAATGGTGGGACATCCTGGATCTTTCTTCTTTCTTAATGGTATGTTGAGGATGGCCTCACTACACTCTTCTGTCAGCTTGATCACCTCAGTGGTGGGCAGTGGCCTCTTCTTGTTAAGAATATCTCTAATGTACTTTGCATATGTGGGTACCTGTATGGCATCAAGTAGAGGTATGTTGACATATAATTTCTAAATTACCTCCACAAACTTACCAAACTGCTCATCCGACTGTGGTCCTCTGTTTCTTCTAGGGAATGGCAAATAGTTGGTGTCATAAAAATCTTTCATCATTTCTCCAGTTCTTGTTGATCGTAGCAGCTCTTCTGCTTCAACAGGGTTTTCTTCTATCACTGCTGGTTGCACTGATGCTGGTTTTCTTTGCCTCTCTTTTGGGAAAGGAGGATCCTTAGTGGCCTTCCCTCCTCTGGTAATTATGTTCTTTACCTGCTCAAGGTTAGTAGCAACAGGCAGTGCAGCAGCTAGCTTTGCTAATTTAAGTTCTACCCTTTTATTAATAGTGTTCTGCTCATCAAAGGCAGCTGATAGAAAATCCATTTTATTATGTATATCTGTTAGAGATGATTCATTTGTATCTAGCCTTTGTTTAACTTTATCATTAATTTTGGTTTGTTGAGCTATTATTTCCTTAAGTGTCTTGAAGGAATTACCTAAGTTAATACCTTTACTATTGGGTTGACTTACAGTGGGTTTATGTGCTGTTTCAATGACTCTTTGATCTTCTTTGAACTTGGCCCTCTGATCAATCCAATGGAGCAAATTCTCCATCTTGGTTGATATTGCATGTACTTCTTCTGGTATTTCTTCAGTTTGATGACATTGTTGAGCTTTGTCTTGGAACCAGCCTTGATTTTCTGATATCTTCTCCAAAAGTGTCTCAGCTTGTCCAATTGTAAGCTCCAAGAATGATCCTTTAGCAGATGCATCTAGGCACTCATGAGCCTTCTGAGTTAATCCATGGTAGAAGGTCTGCATAAGTAACCATCTAGCCATTCCATGGTGAGGACAATCTGATATGTATCCTTGAAAACGCTCCCATGCTTCTGAAATGGCTTCTATCTTCTGCTGCTGGAAATTGACAATATTTCCTCTTAAGGCAGCTGTTTTGCCTATAGGGAAAAACTTTGCTAGAAAGGCATCTGACAAGTCCGTCCAGTTATTGATGTTGTCTTTATGAGTGTAAAACCACTTCCTCGCTTTTCCTTCTAATGAGAATGGAAAGAGGCGAAGTAGTATGATGTCCTTGTGAACACCGTTGATGCGGATTGTGCTTCCAATCTCCAGGAAATTCTGCAGATGTGCATTTGCATCTTCGTGTACCTTTCTAGTGAATTGTGTAGCTTGCACCAAATTGATGAGGCTTGACTTGAGCTCAAACTCGGGTGCTTCTTCTTCTTCTTCTACTTCAATTCTTGGACCAGTTGGAATGTTCTCAAGAGTTGGAGCAGAGAATTCTTGTAACGTCTTTTGTGCCATAGCTTCAACAAATGGTGACTAGCTTCTTCTTTTTGATTGCTTTGGTTCTGATGATGAAGAGTTGAATGTACCAAAGTCAATCCTGATATACCCTGTATAAAAATATAAACATAGAAAAACAACAGGGTGAATCCTGCCAAAGTAGAGGTGCCTTGTTATGATTTCTCACTTAGTAGCTGTTTTTGCAATTTTTCTCAATAGTCTAGTTTAAAAAAAATTATGTGAATAACCTTGATGACTTCCTGACTTTCATTACCGATCCCCGGCAACGGCACCAGAAATGCTTGTTGACACTTACTAACACCACTTAAATACTAGGTTGTCATCCCCAGCATGGTGCCAGAGTGTACATAGGTATTTATAAATGTAAAGGGCTCTTTAGAAGATAATCTATTCTATCCGCAAGCGCACAGATAAAATACCTCATTGTAGCATTTCACCAGGAAAAGTATTCCGGGTATCGTTATTTATATTTTGCTTAAGAGAACGGTGAAAGCAGGTGTAGAATGACATAGACTAGAGATCAACTTTGCTAAACATGATTACTAATGAGAAACTCGTCACACAGTCACTTGCTTTGGCAGGGGGTAAGCCATAAATAAAGATAATGAATTATAAGCTCATGGGTAAATAACACAGCGATTAGAAATAGACTACTCCATATTGATATAAGGTGACGTCGGATTAGCTAGAGAATGGATTCTAAGTATCTACTATCTACTAAGTCACAATCTACTCTAAACATTCTACAAGATCATATATAGCATAAAAGACTCTTTATTTATGTATAAGGAACATTGCTAAAGTAAATCAGAACATAGTAAGACTTACTCCGCAATACAAATTCTGCCTGTCCTATCAACGGAGGGTGGACTATATAAGAATCAACGAAGCTGTCACTATCGCGAACTACCACACAACCCGACCAATAGGATACATTTGCAGGTAAATAATATCTAAGCACCACGCCCACATATGATCTACCACTTAACTCCCTCGAGGTAAGAGCTAAGCGCTTTGCAAACTCATACATAAACTCATTATCAATCATAACTATATCAATTATAGAACTAGAGTAAACTAAGAACATAATAAACAGAGACATAATGCAATTAGAATAAAGTAGTAGAGAATGATATGAAATAATACCAATCTTTATTGATGAAGATCCGAAATCCAGAGCTTGAATGCTCTACTTCTCTAATTCTATCTAATCAAACCTATAAGACTTGAAGAACAATGGAGTAGCTACTTCTAATTCTCTGCGGGAGAGAACTTCCTAAACCCTAACTTTTCTGGCTTCCTCTAATAATGATTTCTCCTCCCCCCTGGGGTGGTGGTGCCTTGCTTATATAGCCCTTTCAAATGAATCTGGACCGTCGGATCAAACCGACTTAGAACGGACGGTTTTCCTTGATCTAGAGAGGTGGTGGAGCATAATCCGCGAGGCAGAAGCTGATTGGCCCGAGGGGCAGGGCGGGCGCCCTAGGGCACAGGGCGGGCGCCCTGTGTCCTGGCCCGTTACGGCTCCCGTTCGTTCCCGTGGCTTCTGGAGTCTTCTAGATGTAAGATAATTGCGTGCCAAGTAATTTTCCCGTCATTAACCCGACATGTGGACCTCTTTTCCATATTATCTGATAACTCCCTGCAGAAATAGATAAACACCAAAACTCGTGGAATTCTGTCAGATAAAACCCTAATTCTAGATGTTTGGTGCATATTGATCCTTTTCCATGTTTAGTTGACAATTATATTTGATACTTAAGGACCGTCAACAATACACCACTCATTCACCACACATGCACATCTTGATTTGACTTATTGACTTGTTTCTCTGGATCCATGGTTTGACTATGCAATAAATGTTCTATGAGTATGTATACTGTATCTCCCACCTATGAGCTCCAGATATCAAAGCCTTATTAGAGTAGGGTGAGAGAGAAGGCAATGTCACTACGCCTTATACCATAAATACCACATACTTTGAGAGAGAAGGCATATACCATTACTGCCTTGGTAAGGATCCAGAAATACCACAAAAGAGAGACCCGAGAAAGTCATACAAGGAATCTCTGAGTTTTATTTGAAAAATTTGCAAAAACTCCAGAGCTATAGCTGATCAAGAATAAGAGACATGGCGTTTGACTAGACCGTTCTATCTTTTAACCACTCAAGATGCAGGTGACGGTTGCAAGCCCCATGGTGAAAGGTAAAATGAGTAAGTTTTAAGTCTTGACAGTTTACTCTAACTCAGGGATGAGACCTTATTTGAAAGCATATGTACCGTCAACGTTCAAAGGCATTGCAGCAACTTCTGATCCATAATGAGTCTATCCTTGCTCAGGGACGAGCAAGAGGTAAGCTTGGGGGAGTTTGTTGACGGTCCTTAAGTACCAAATATAGTTATCAAATAAATAAAGAAAAGGATCCAAATGCAACCAACACCTAGACTTAGGGTTTTATCTGACAGAATTCCACGAGTTTTGGTGTTTGTCTGTTTCTGTAGGGGGTTATCAGAAAATACGGAGGAAAGGCCCACACGTCGGGTTTACATAGAGATAATAACGTGTTCACCGATTTTCTATCATGTAGAAGACTCCAGAAGCCACGAGATCGAACGGGAGGCCGAACGGGCCCGGAGGCAGGGCGCCCGCCCTGCTCCCTAGGGCGCCCGCCCTGGCCTGAGAGCCAATCAGGCTCCGTCTCGCGGATTATGCTCCACCGACCTAAGGGATCAAGGAAAACCATGCGATTAATGTCGGTTTGATCCGACGGCCCACGTTCACTTGAGGGGGCTATATAAGCAGGACCCCTGGCCCCTGGAGGAGGCACTCCCTCATTCTCATTCTTCAAACCCTAATCTCAGGAGGAGAGTCTCTGATCAAGCCCTAGAGCCACCACATCAACTAGATCTCTAGTATAGCATAGCTACATAGGATTAGAACTAGAAGGAGTCAATCTTCGATTGGTTTCCGGATCTGTCAAGAGGATTCTTGGTAATTCCTTTACTGTTCTTCATTGTTCATCTTTGTTCTTCAATATTATGAATAAAACTTTGTTCTATTCCAATATATTGATTATGACTATGCTCTACTTGTTTATGTTTGCGATTATATTGTTCTTAGTTTATCGTAGTTATACGCTTGGCTTAGTTAGATTGGAATTATATACATGTTTAGGATCGTATAGCGTTTATCTATCGGATCCATGGGTAAATGATAAATATTGTGTAGGCGTGGTGCTTAGACCATATTTATCTGCGATTGCACCTTATATGCCGGATCGTGGGGTGGTCCGCGATGGTGACAGCTTCGTTGGTTCTTATATAGTCCCCCTCCCGTGTGTAAGGCAGGCAGAGCAACATTATTATGGGGGAGTGATTGCTATGTTTCTCATCTTCCTTGATAATATCACTATGCATGGGCGTAGTCCTTTTTCGCAATGATTGCCAAGTGTACTTGCACTAACTATGATATGCTAGACTTTATAGTTAAGAATAACTTAGGAAATATCCTTGTAGTTCGTCCTAATACCATGCTAATGACTTGCTAGAATATCTGTTGAGGTGCTTATCATTATTATATGTGGCTAGCTGATCAGATTAATTATCTTTGTCACCATTCATACTTTATCTATATTTTATGTGACACTTACCCCTGTATGCAAGAGATAGATGAATGCTCTCACTTATACATGCAATGATTGATACTCATTCCTATATTCCATTCCATAATCAACATTGATGTTAGTAATCCCTTCCCAGTGGTAAAAATATAAATAACGATACCTGGAATACTTCCCGGTTAAAATGCTACATCGATATTAATCTGTGCGCTTGTAGATCTTATTTATTATTTATTTAGAAGAGCAGTTGCATATTTCAATACCGCGTCTCTCATGTCATGTTGGGGATGACAACTTGGCTTAAGTGGCATGAGGGATAGGTTCGGCATTTTTGGCGTCGTTATCAGAATTAGAAAACTAAGTCTACTTTTGGTAATGACGTTAAGAATGCCCAACACAAATATACATCAATGTTCACTCCAGGAGATTTAGGCCCAGGTATCAACATCGACATCATCCAATAAGGTTGTTTCAAACACAGCCAAGGAGGCAAGTTATAAGGAATCAGTATCACGGGCCAACAAGTGTAATTAGCATTCAACATCCCAAATGGATTGAAGCCATCAGATGCAAGTCCCAGTCTAACATTACGTGGATCAGAATCAAACCACTTATACCTGTCATTCACGTGCTTCCACGCCAATGAGTCTGCTGGATGCCGCATTTTCCCATCACTAACCAATTCTTCCTTGTGGCACCTCATCAATGATGATGTTTCCTTTGACATATATAATCTTTGCAATCGAGGAGTAAGTGGAAAATACCTTAGAACTTTGCAAGGAGTGCGTTTCTTTGCTCCACCACTTTCACTAGACTCGCCAACCTCATCAGAATTTGTGTCGTCTTTCTTCCACCTACTCTCACCACATGTTGGACATGTGTCCATATCAGCCAATAGCCCACAAAATAACACGCAGTCATTCACACAAGCATCGATCTTAATGTACGTGAGGCCAAGGTCGCGGATAATCTTCTGTGCTTTCTTGATAGTGCCTGGGATACAATGTCCTTGGGGCAACGTATCTCTCCATAGGCTAAGTGTTTGCTCTGCGTTCTCCTTACTCCATCCACCCATGCACTTAAGCTGAAAGAGCTTGACCAAGAATGATACCTTGGTAAGCTGTGAGCCTAGCCACAACTCTTGCTGCGCATCTTTCAACAAATCAAAGAATTTCTTTGCACTCTCACAAGGCTCTTCATTGGTATTGCCACTGGTCGCACCCCTAATTAATGCGGACAACAGATTGTTGGCAGATGATGCATTATCTAGTGGGCCTACATTCAGATCACTATCATCATTCAAAAATATGGCAGCGTTACCTTTCTCTTTGACAAAGTTCTCATCAAACCCTTTAGTTAGCAAGTCCATTTCAACCTCGGATTTTCTTTTGTACACGACTCCATGACACCTTGAACATGGACATGGTGCAGTTTCTGATGCATAGGTGCCTTCGAAAATAGTATCAATAAATTTGTCCAGACCTGCTTGCCACTCAACTGATGACCGAGGCAGCAGCATCCAACTCCGATCATCATCATGTGCCATTAATTATACCTTCGAAATATCACAATGATTTCCTGCAGCACATTAAATTGAAGGGATCATGACATTATTATAAACTTTATTTATCAGAGATAAAGAAAATTAAAAATCTGTAAATTTTCTGAGCGAAGCTTAAAAAAGGGCCCACTTTAACTATAATTTAATAAACCTTAATGCATCCAAAGGTCATTTTTATCAAACTTTATATACTACTATATCTAGAGCAATATTCAGAAGCTTAGCACTGTCCATTGTGACAACAACTACCAAGCATGTTTCGCTGTTTTCTCCATCCATGCTTTTTTATTTAGATGCTCAGAACAGTAGTTAACTATAATTTAACAGTAATATGTAGAGAAAAAAACTGAGCAATAATGCAAGCATACGTGATTCTCTTTTTCACGTCGATGATCGCTGGCCGGCCGCTGATCGTCTCTCTTGTGGATGATGAACGGTGCGAGGTGAAACTGGTTGAATGCTCCGTCCCCTCTCGCACGCCAAGGAATTGAAGGACTGGCTGGTGCTCGCTCTCCTTATCTCGTCGAAGATCCGGAAGGAACTAGGGCACCAATATGCCATACTCGCTGCAGGGGAATTCAAGGGCCGTGATGACTACGGCTGTAGGGAAGGGGCGCCGCGACGACAAAGGCTTCAGGGAGGCCGTTACCACGCTACCTGCTGGTGCTGGCTGTAGGGATCGGGGGGGGGGCGCCTCCACCACGTTCTTCGCAAGGAGACAGGGCGTGGGGGAAGAAGAAAGGCCGCTGGAGAGAATTGGAGCCGTGATAGGAGCTACAGGCCACGACCTCTACGTGATCTGTAAAATTAGATTAAATCCTTTTCCAATATAACTGGTCAACATTAATTAATATAGGGTACTTTCGCTATTACTAACACAAACATAGACATAGCCTAGTGGTAGGAGCTTACTTTCAACACCAAGAGGTCTCAGGTTTGAAACCCATGTTGTTGTCATTTTTTTTAAAGAACAATTATGTAACCATTAAAGTGGAAAGGCTTAGGTATTGCAACGATGTAATTTTTTGTTGTTATATTATAACCTTTTTTGCAATGAACGAAACTGCTACATACAACAAAACCATAATCGTTGCAACCTTAGTGATCGCAACGAACTATTTTTTTCGTTGTTATATATACCAATTTTTTGCAACGCAAGCGACTATTATATACAACGGAACATATTCGTGGTGATATAGATGAGCTATTGCAACCATCAAATAAAGAGTTGCAATATCACCTTAGTATTGCAACGAAAATAAACTTGCCCGCAACACAAATCAAATCGTGGCAACTTTAATCACTTATTGCAACCGTTCAATAATTTGTTGCGATAACACTTACTTTTTGCAACGATCTCCACACTTATGGCCACAAAAAAATCTTCATGGCAAAAAAACCAATCTATCGCAACCAAAAGTGAAAATCGTTGTGATAACAACCCTTGTTGCAACGAAACCTTACCGTTGTAAAAAAAAAGCGTGGTATAAGGGTCAGAAGTTAGTAGTGGCTTGGCCATGGCGGCCATGGCGGACAGCGCCCGCGTTCGCGCGGTGGGGAGTGAGAAGGACGAACGGGGCGAGCAGGGCAGCGAGAATGGCGAGTGAGGGGGGCGCCTAGGGCAGCATGGAATCTCCCATTGCGAGCGAGGAGGCAGGGACGGGTGTCGGCCATGGTGGAGCGCAGACTCTGCATGAACGCCACGTTCGGACGTGCGTCGCGGCATTCAGCCGAACAGGTGGCACGTGATCAAGTGGTCTACGTGGGACACCTTTTTGGGCTGGTTACGGGCGGTTTTAGGAAATGGGCCAAGAAGCAAAATTGGAGCCCACACGAAGCTCTACAAATTTGATTAAGGAGCCATGGTCATTAGGGTTTTAGATCAGTGGTTAATTAAGCTCTAATTAGGCACTGTCAACAAATTAATTATAACTAGAGTAGGGCTCAGTTTTCTTGGATTTTGAAGGGCCAAACTCGATCAAATTGATCCCAACCTTTTGCATACTCTCCACAAGAGAGTTATCTCCAACTTTTACTTTTGGATCAATTCAAGTTGCTCAACAAAATTTGGAGAATGTGACGTGCCAACCCAAAAGACAAAAATTTCAGACTTAGAACTCTAAGTGCTGAAATCTGTAAAACAATCAAACTTCAAGCCTCTTTTTGGCAAACTTAGAGATAGATTTAGACCTAGGTCCTTAAACAAAGGTTGCAGCACATAAACTAAACTACATCTTTTATTAATGGGTCATGAACTGGTTCAGCATGGTTAGGGAGATAAACATTACCAAACATGTCAACTTATTGCTGCCACTCAAGGACTTGGAATAATTTCTGCCCTTTCAAAAACAGCAGCTGATTCAATCTTGTGAGCTCTATTTGACTAGGTTAGAGGCCAAACTAGTTCTTGACCATTAAACAAAGTTTGTTCCACACAAGATGAACTACAACTTTTGTTTAAGGTCAAACCTCATAACTTGTACCGAAGTCAAACTTTAACTTTGGTCAAAGTAGCAAGTCGATAAAGCCGAAACGAGGGTTTTAGGCCAATCGGGGCATTTTCTTGACTTTTGCTCAACATGAACCCTTCATGACTTTTGTTGTAGAGTTCATCTAGAGTTATTTGGGTAAAGTTGCAAAGCTTGGTTGATGATCTATAGTTCCATTAACTTAATGGGGCAAATTCCAATAGGAATGGAACTTATCATTTCATGTGACTTTTTGATTCCAAACTTCATGAAACTTTTCCAGGGATCAATATAGATAGTTATTGATGTGAGACATGTGAAGATACTTTGATAACAACACCCAAGCATATATCTTTTAATTGAGCCTATATGTAAGCAAGGGTGCAATATCCAAGTTTAGGTTAGGGGTTATTTCCATAGGTTTGACTTTGGCATCGTCATCTCCACTAATCTATCATGTTTGAGCTTAAACCCACTACTTAATTGGTGATAAACACCTGGGGTGTTACAAATATTTCCATCTTTAGTTCTACATTTAATTTTTCGCACCATATTTACTTTCCTTTATCACATGTTTAGTTATACTTTATTTCTGCATAAAAAAGAAAACAAATATGTCTTGCATTGCATCATAAAATTACTAAGCCCTATCCAAATAAATTTGTGGCATAAAACCCATAAGTCTACTTGTTGTGGTGACATAAAAAATAAAATAAAGAAGCATTCATCATCCTTTATAATTCCTTGCATAGTATAAATATAAAAGTATAAAAATATGGTATAAGAGATCCTGCTAGAAAGATATATGAGTTAAGAGGTTCTAGATGCTCAAGGCTTAGAGGTTTATCACTAACACTTAATCAAGTTCCGCAAGCTTTGTTGTCTATTTTGAGCTTCACAGAAATTGAAGGATTAAGGAAAGTAAACAGATAGAAGGACAATCTATCCCCTGTCAGAGAGCTATCGCAACAATCATCATCATAAGCACTCTGATGAAGGGTGTACACCTTCACTGTCTATCAGCTTCATCAAGCAAGACTATGTCAACATCTAGCTTGGGGGAGAGCATCCTCCATGTATCCAACTAAGTATTTTCTTACCTACTTATTTTTGCTTTGGTATATGAAACAAATAAAAAGATGAATAACCTATAGAAACCCAAATAAATGTTTTCTTATATATATATATATGCTTTTTGTATAATCTTTAAGTTTGATAAATAAATATAGGAGAGTGTGCTAAGTTTCATCTTGCTAAGTGAACCCCTAGAATAAACACTTATATGGAAATAATGAATAGTTGCTCTACCATAATTCCTTTCAAGTACCTAGTTTTCAACATCAAGCTCTCCCGAGTTTTGGATACAATGGTTTTGATTTAAAATTTGCTCTAAACCTGAACTTGTGGGTAGCGAATGCTTGATCTAATTCTAGGTAGTTGACTGATATGATATGGGAAGGTTTTGAGCTACTATCTATCATGTTCCTAGAGATACTAGAGTTTTGGAGAATTTATCTTTTAAAAATTAACTTGCTACATGATGAGTTCCTATATGACGAGAGTTTAAATTCCTAGCATAGCCATATACATGTTTATAGATTAGGAAGACTTACATTCATATTTACTATTTGTGAGCATTGAGTATAGTCAGGCTGTGTCGATCCTTAGGAACTGGTCATGCGGTTAAAATCGAGATCCACCTATACACTCTACCTATATATGTTGCTTCTACCCTAGAAGTATGCATCTATATCCATCTTCATCTATATATATCCACCCATATATTCTGCTTCTACTCTGGAAGTATGAATCCACATATATTCCATTCAAATTTACCTAGAAAATAGTTGTACTCTTATGCTAGGAGTGAACTGTCAAAAAATATCCCTATTATCCATTTTATCCCTTGCTAGATAATAAAGCTCCATATATCCAGTGATGCTACCTTATGTTATTATGTTCCAAAAGAGTCTTGGGTATTCTATTAAAAAAATAAAAAAAGAGAAAAGGAAAAAAAGAAAAGAAAAAAGAGGACAAATGTCCCACTCAAAATAAAGAGAGATTTAGCAGCCCAAATTTCCTCAAAGTTTTCAAGTTTCTAAGGGAGGTATATGAAATTTCTCAAAGGAGCTAAGTATTCACCATTGTCATTCCTTTACCCCTTATAACCACTTCTACCCTATTCTCTATTTATCCATTTACCACCACCTACCATACAGCCTATACACATGGATATCTTGATTTGACTTTATGACTCGTTCCTTTGGATCCATAGTTTTGATTATGCAATATATGTTTCGCTGTCTCCCCACCTATGAGCTCCACATAAGCCTATTAGAAGTAGGGTGGGAGAGAGAAGGCATAATGTTACTATGCTACCAAAAGTACCACATATTTTGAGGGGAGAGAAAAGGCATACACCATAATTGCCTTGGAGAGGATCCAGAAATACCACAAAGGAGAGACTTGGAAGGGTCATACATAGGAATCTCAGAGTTTTATTTTGAAAATCTAGCAAAACTCTGGAATAATAGTTGATCAAAGAGCTTGAAACATGGCGCTTGACTTGACCGTTCTATCTTTCAACTACTCAAGACCCAAGAGATGGCTACAAGCCCCATGGTGGAAGGTAATATGAGTGAGTTTTTCATCAGAATAGTCCACTCTAATCTGGAGAAGAGTTCTTGTTTGAACGCATGTGTACCTGTAAGGCGTGAAAGTATTGTAGCAACTCCTAATCCTTCACTGAGTCTATCTTTGCTCAGGGACGAGCAAAAGGTAGGCTTGGAGGATTTTTTTGACGGTAGATAAGTATCATTTTTAACCATAAACATAGCATGAGAAAAGATCTAAACATAAATACTATCTAGATATAGGGGTTACACTGACAAAATTCCATGAGTTTTGGTGAATATCTATTTCTGTAGGGGGTTATCAAGAAAGAACCAAAGGAGGTTCACATGTCAGATTTACATAGAGAGAAACTGACTATACTATGAAAAAATATACTCTAGAAGACTCGAGAAGGCACCCCCTCGAAGGGCAGGGACGTTTGGGCTGACAGGTGGGGCGCCCACCCCCTCCTCTTGGGCAGCCGCCCAGGCCACATAGCCAATCAGGCTCCGTCTCGCGGATCCTACTTCCACCGCCTTTGAGGATCAATAAAAGTCGTTGATGAAGGTCCGTTTGATCCAAGGGCTGTGGTGCTTCCTAGAGGGCTATATAAGCAAGGCCCCTGACCCAAGGAGAAACCCTAATTCATTCAATTCATAAGAGAGAGAACTCATTCCATTCATTTAGAGAAGCCCTAGAGCCACCATCTCAATTAGATCTCTAGTTTAGCATAGCTACATAGGATTAGAACTAGAAGGAGCCAAGCATGGCTTGATTTCTGGATCTATCAAGAGAATATTTGGTAATTCTCTCCTACTTTTGTATTTGTTCTTATATTATTCATCTAGTTCATCATTTGTATGAATATGACTTTAGTCTATTCTATCATATTGGATATGACTTTGCTCTATTTGATTATGTTCTCAATTATATTGTTCTTAGTCTACTTTGATTATATGCTTGGCATAGTTCGATCAAAATTATATTTAAGTATAGGATCGTATGGCGCTTGCTCATTGATATCATGGGTGAGTGGTAAACATTGTGTAGGCGTTGTGCCTATACCGTATTTACCTGTGATTGCACCCTATATTCCAGACCGTGTGGTAGATCACAGGAGTGACAGTCCTGTTGAGTCATTTGTAGTCCACCTCCCGAGTATAGAGCTGGCAGAGCACAACTATTATAGGGAAGTGATGGCTATGTTCCATATCTTCCTTAGTAATATCACTATGCGTAGATATAACCTTTTCTTGCCACGATTGCTAAGTGTAATTGCACTAAATATCGTATGCTATGACTGTATAGTTAGAATAACTTAGGATTTATCCTTATAGTTCATCCTAATCCATGCTAGTGCTATATACTTAGAGTAATCTATTGAGATGTTTATCATTATATGTGGCTATATGCTTATCAGTTAACTCTTATTATTCTTTATTCATATATATATTATTTATCTTGTGACACTTACCCTGTATGAGAAGATCGATAAAGATATGGTTATGCTCTCCATTATCACATGCAGTGATGCTCATTGCTCAATATCCTTAGTATCCCTTCCTAGTGGTAAAATATAAATAACGATACCTGGATTACTCCCGGTTAAAATGCTACATCGGTATTATATGTGCCTTGCGGATTTCATATTTATTTCAGAGGGGCATTTGCATATTTTAGTACCAGCACCTTTAGTGTCATGCTGGGGATGACAACCTAGCTTAGGTGGCATTAGAGGTGTCAACAGGTGCTCCTCAGAGACGCTGGTGTTTTTATTTTAGCATTTTTTGCCACCGTATATTGTACTTGGGTTGTTCCCAATGTAATAATAAAATTACTTTTTTGTGTATAATCTCATTGCTCTTGAGTCATGCTCGGATACTTTGGTCCCTCATTGGGATGGGCTCGATACGATGCTAGCCTCGGTAGACAAGAGAACCACGCCCATGTTGTTAGTAGGGAAGTCTGTGAGAACCCCAAGTTTACAGTCATTTCGTGCCTTGGTCTTGGTCCCTCTGGGGGAGATTCTTGGCTTCTCAACTGAGCCACTCATATAGTTCCTGAGCTCATTCGATCGGTGCTCGGGGGCTCGCTACCTCCCTCATGGGTCACCACGAGTGGCTCTAGGTCACTACTCGGACATTGTTTGATGGGCCATCGGTTATGCTTATGAGCAACTGGCTATGGCCGCTTGTGCCCACCCATGAATGTCCCTCGCACTTTAGGTGCTTTGGGCAGCCTTGAAGCTTGTTGAGTTGGCCTTCCAACCCTCAGTTGTGCCCCATCTGGGGGGCCTCGTGTCGTCATGCGGTTGGGAAGCTTGATCCATCAATAGATCAAATGAATGGAATTGAAATGAAATGGAAAAAAAATGATTAAGGGAAAGATGACATAGTTAGTAATGTGGTGGTCAGGGCCGTGTCATTAGTGCTCACCGATCCTTCACTCGGGTTCCTCATCGCCCGACTCGCTCCATCCATCCTGACCTTGCGTGATGGGGCGTCCCAAATCACACTATCCCTTTGGAAAGGGCCAAATGGCGATGAGTTGATTGTCCCATGCCACAGCCGAGGGTTCACGTAGTCACTCAGGAGGAAGAGCAACAAATAAAGGGAGAAAGGTCAGGAAAGTTAGACTTATCTTGGTTTTTGTTGTTGGGGCGATGTGTCGGCAAAGGAGATAGGCCGACTCAAATTGGCACGGGCACCAAGCTACTAGGCGGAGGGCTCGGCGTGGCCTTCCCTCAGGGGGAAGGTTCGAAATCACCTTGATTGGGTCAACCCCTTCTAGGGAGGGTGAGGTCCTAGATGGAGGGCCCAGCTGTTGGCACTTCTTAGTGTCATTACCAAGAATGGGGGTTTAGACCCACCCATGGTAACAATGCTAGAAATGCCCAATAGGTCTTAACATTTACAGATGTTATCTGCAAGTACACAGATCTATCATTGTAGCATTTCACCCGGAAGTATTCAGGGTATCATTATTTATATTTTTCCAAAAGGAAGGCATGGTGTATAAGTTTCTAGTAGGGACATGGACAAGATAATATGACTGCATAATAGACAAGTACTTAGTACAGGGGTAAGTCATGATAAGCATAAGATAGTGTGACACACACATGGGCTAACCTCAAGGATAAAAGGAAAAACAAAGAATAAAAGAATGTTCCTAAGGGGAGCAGGCATGTCTAATATAACCGTGCAAAGAACAGTTAATGATCATCCACATACATGGTATAGAGTTAGAGCTATGTATGAGAATGGGTCGGGAGGCCAGTGAGTACTGGTCTGCCAGCAAACTCATGTGACAATTTAGACTCCTACACCCCAGCGAACGTGGGGGGTTCAAAGGATGGACAAGGTTGTCACCACCTACCGCCTACCCCTCGACCGTAGAAAGGGAAATGCAATGACCCACCTCTATATACCCGAGCACCTCACCCATGTATATAGTGACCACCCAAGTCCCCCCAGTCCCTGACCCTACGGATCGACAGGTAAAGAACTTGGGCGTACCCAAAGGCATGATGAACCGCCACCTATACTTAGCTCTAAACCCCAACAGACATACAACATGAATGTTTAAGCATAAAGCTTTATATGATGAAACCCTAGCATATGAACTATGGACTAGTTCATATGCTAAGATCATGTCATATGAACATGTTAAGATCATCACACACAAACTATATGCTAGTTCATATGTTAAGATTATAACATGAAAACTATACTCTAGTTCTATAGCACAACTATATATAAGAAATAAGAACATGACTTTGGAAGAAATAATACTATTATTCATACCAAATATCCTTTCTCCCAAGGAGCCAAGAGCTCCTTAATAGCGTTTGCCTTGCTCCTCTACTAATTCTACTACTAACCTAAGCTAAAGAGTGCGGAGTGGAGAGATGGAGTGAGGTAGCTCCAAGTGATGGTGTGTGTGTTAGGGGGAGCCTCTCCCCTTCTCATATAGGGTGGAGACAGGTGGTTGTAGAGGGAATATTCTCGAGCACACCCCCGCATCATCCTCCTCTCTATCAATGCTGTCAGCATGAGCTAGGCGGGCCAAGGCGGTGCCACGGGGGGCGCGGCCGCGCCCTAGGCGCGCGCACCTAGGTCGGCCCCTCTCGGGCCCATCTTCGTGTGGCCGCTTCTCCTCTGCTCTTGGAGTGCCGTGGCATGGTGGGCTCGGCCTAGTTTTGCATGAAGCTGGCCTATTGCTCCTCCTTGCCCCTCTACGCCTTCCAAAAAGTGCCTTTCTAACTCTATTTCATTATTTCTAGCCCTTTTTTCTACAATTGTGATTATTTTACTAGTATACACAAAAATAGGTCAGTTGCACATATATATGTGTGTATAGATGTATATTTTCCTCCTTTTTGGGCTTATATTGACGGTATAAATTTGTCAATAAGGACCGGTAACAAACTCCCCAAGCTTACCCTTTGCTCATCCTCGAGCAAAGGCTAAGACGTTGGTTGTTGATCAGGAGTTGCTACAATTCCGATTACATTTCAAATATGCCAGGTTTATAACAAAGTTTCTATCACAATTTGAATGAATTGGCTTTCTTGCTTACCCGTTATTACGTTGTTGCTTGTGGGGCTTTTGGCCTTCTCTAGTCTTGGGTAGTTGCAAGACAGAACAGATGAACAGACATGCTTATTGTTTGTTCTTTTGATTGACTATCATTCTGGAGGTTTTAAAAGTTTTTGCAAGATAAATGTAGTTCCTGAATGAAACACTCAATCGCTCAAAGTATATGTGTATTCCTCACCAAAGGCTTTTTGACTTTGCCTTTCTTTCATCCTACCATCTACATAGGCTTTTATGGAGCTTGGTAAGGATAAAAGTGGCCTACTTGCATCTTGTCATGTTGCTAAGTTAAAAACCGGACCATAGGAGAGACTAGTCATATACCTTGATCAAGATTGTGCAAGTGTGTAATATTTTTGTATTTTTAATGAACTCAAATGTCATAGCTCTCTCTTTTTGAAATCTTTGAGAGTATGGGCTATCTTTATTCCCACCGGTGGGTGTCAGAGCACCCATTGTTTTCTCTCTTTTTGGCGGGCATCAAGGTATCCATTGTTTTCTCTCTCTCTTTTCTATATATTTTTTGGCTCATGCTCTTTTAGCATGGCATCTTTTATTCTCATATATATATATATTCTTTTTTTCTTTTTTTCATAGCCCATACTTTTTAGATAAATTTTGGATAAAAATGTTTGACATAGAGTTTTATTTATAAAGTGTACGTAGCTCTTGATCATATGTGCATGAAAAGAATCTCAACATTGGTCACAACAATTTGACAAAGCTCACCATGAAGACAAGTAGCATATGACTAAGGTTTTGTATATGAATGTGTCATATGGCTTTAGTAGGAATTTTAGATCATTGAGAAACTTTTAATTTTGGTTTTTGAAAATGAAATCTCCAGATGTCAAGTCTTTCTTAGAACAAAGTCATAGCAAAGTCTATTTCTCTATGTCATGTCAAACAACTACTTAGACTAGATTTAGCATTTTGCACCCACAAGTTTCAAGTTTTTCAGGGTAAACATTTTTTTAAGCCAATAAAGTCAAACATTAGAGAAAACTAAGCTATAAGCTAGGCATAGTTTAAAACATAAGACAGAGCAACTATTCATCATTTTAACAAGGATGGAATCAATATTTCTACAACACATATATATGGAGTGGAATTTGTTTATTATTTTATTTTATTTATTATATTATTTTATTACTACTACTATTATTTATTTTATTTTTAGTTTCCTATGCATGATAAAATAAATATGCAAAATGGAAATGAATGCAAGAAAGTAAATATGCAATGTGTCATACCTGTGCGGGGCCCTCCCCCAAGCTAGCTCGGGGCCAGAAGTCTGAGTTTGCTTGATGAAGACTCCGAGATAGGTATTTTATTTGTTTTTAAATTTTTATATTTTTATCCTTGTCTTATACTTAGCAGCTTTTGGAACAATGATCAAATTAAGCAAATTGTTAAATTTGATCAAGGTAGACTAGTCAACCTAAGCACCATGCTTAATTTGAAAAGTCTATGAAAACATGATCGCAGCAAATCTTATTCTCAAACCCAAGCATGCTAGTATAACACAAAAGTTTATTCAATAAGATGAATATTTTTGGTTTGGTTTTTCATTCAAAGTTTCATATTTAGCAAGTTTTAGGACAATGATCAAATTCAAAATTTAATCAAGGTAGGCAGTTTAACCAAAGCACCATGCTAGTTTAAAAAGCCTATGAAGACATGATCGTACGAACCATGTTTCAAACTTAAACATGCTTCATATAAAACTTATGAAGATTAACCAACTTTTTATCAGGTTATTATATTTATAAAATATTTTTATCATTTTTCTTTTTATCATTACTATCTATACTAGCAATGTTTATTTATATGAAAATATTAAAAAGGATAACTACCATTTACCTGCGGCGAGGGCTCTCCTTTTAAAGTCCATTGAGCAAGACTCTTCTCCTTTCAGTTCTTGCTAGTTGAGGGTTCATCCGTGTCTGGAGACGTAGATGCGGATGTTGACCTTTCTACCTACCATATCTACTTAACATACTTAGTGGTTGTGTCTTGGGCTGTTTGTTTCTGTTGAACCCATTGAATGGGCATCTCATAGTTTATCCTTGCATATGAAAACTAACATGCCCTAACCCCACATGTAAGACTGCATTTGTAGTGTTAAGAAATTGTCTTCCTAGGATCGGGGAAACCCTCTGCTTGTGGCCCATGTCGAGGATGACAAAGTCCATGGGGATTATGCATCTCGAATTTTACCAAAATGTCCTTGGCTACTCCCTCTGGCTTTTGTAGTGATTGATCTACCATCTGCAATTGAAACTTTGTAGTGAACAAAGGTCCACCTAGGATTTCATCATATGTTACCTTGGACATGATGTTCATACTTGCTCCAAGGTGGTAGAAGGCGTTGTGGATGACATGTGGGCCAATTGTGCATGTGATTGTCAGGCAGTCAGGATCTTCTTTCTTGGTGACGGATGGTGATTCTATGAGATGATCTTGGCTTTCCTAACACAAAGGCTTACCGAACCTTGTTGAGACCATTTTAACAGATTTGAGAGAAGTTTTAGGTTGCCCCAAAATTTCTCCTAAATCAACAACAGGTATAGCAGCAGACTGGGCTAATTGTATTTCTATCCTTTTATTAAAGCTCAGTTGGTTGTTCATAGAAGAAGTTAACTCTTCTATTTTAAAGTTCATAAGCTCAAGCATTTTATCATTAATTTTTAACTTTTCTTTAAGAGTTTTAATTGTTTTAGCTTGGCTTAAAACTAAATCTTTCAAGGAAAGTTCATTCCAATTATAAATTGAGTTGAAGTTCGAATTACCTCCTCGATGTTGTGGGCATGACTAGTGATTCCACCCATTCTGGCCACCTTGTTAGCTGAACCCGTTGTTGATGTAGGCAGTGGCTCCATGGGTTTCGGGGTCGGACTTCCCCGAATGGCCAACACCGGCATAGACTTCACACATCATATGCGAGTCCATGGCCTTGACGGTTTCGGGGATAGAAGCAGAATATACAGGTGGATGTATATGGATGGATATGGATGTGTACTTCCAAGGTAGAAGTAGCACGTATAGGAGGAGTGTGTATGTGGATCTTGATTTTAACCGCATGACCAGTTCCTAAGGGTCTACGCAGCTTGACCACACTCAATGTTCACAAGTAGTAAATATGAATGTAAGGTTTCTTAATCTAACAAGCATGTATATGGTTGTGGTAGGAATTTAAATTCTCGTCATACAGGAACTCATCATGTAGTAAGTTAATTTTCAAAAGATAAATTCTCCAGAACTCTAGTATCTCTAGGAACGTGATAAACAGCAGCTCAAAACCTTCCCATATCATATCCGTCAACTACATAGACTTAGATCAAGCAATCGCTACCCACAAGATCAGGTTTAGAGTAAATCTTAAATCAAAACCATTGTATCCAAAACTCGGGAGAACTCGAGGTTGAAAACTAGGTACTTGAAAGGAATTACGGCAGAGCAACTATTCATCATTTCTATATGAGAGTTTGTTTTAGGGGTTCATTTTAGCAAGATGAAACTTAGCGCACTCTCCTTTATTTATTTAACAAACTTAAAGATCATATAGAAAACATATATATATAGGAAAACATTTAGTTGGGTTTCTAAAGGTTATTGTTGGGCATTCTTAACGTCATTACCAAAAGTAGACTTAGTTTTCTAATTCTGATAACGGCGCCAAAAATGCCGAACCTATCCCTCATGCCACTTAAGCCAAGTTGTCATCCCCAGCATGACATGAGAGACGCGGTATTGAAATATGCAACTGCTCTTCTAAATAAATAATAAATAAAATCTGCAAGCGCATAGATTAATACCGATGTAGCATTTTAACCGGGAAGTATTCCAGGTATCATTATTTATATTTTTACCACTGGGAAGGGATTACTAACATCAATGTTGATTATGGAATGGAATATAGGAATGAGTATCAATCATTGCATGTATAAGTGAGAGCATTCATCTATCTCTTGCATACAGGGGTAAGTGTCACATAAAATATAGATAAAGTATGAATGGTGACAAAGATAATTAATCTGATCAGCTAGCCACATATAATAATGATAAGCACCTCAACAGATATTCTAGCAAGTCATTAGCATGGTATTAGGACGAACTACAAGGATATTTCCTAAGTTATTCTTAACTATAAAGTCTAGCATATCATAGTTAGTGCAAGTACACTTGGCAATCATTGCGAGAAAGGACTACGCCCATGCATAGTGATATTATCAAGGAAGATGAGAAACATAGCAATCACTCCCCCGTAATAATGTTGCTCTGCCTGCCTTACACACGGGAGGGGGACTATATAAGAACCAACGAAGCTGTCACCATCGCGGACCACCCCATGATCCGGCATATAAGGTGCAATCGCAGATAAATATGGTCTAAGCACCACGCCTACACAATATTTATCATTTACCCATGGATCCGATGGATAAACGCTATACGATCCTAAACATGTATATAATTCCAATCTAACTAAGCCAAGCGTATAACTACGATAAACTAAGAACAATATAATCGCAAATAATAACAAGTAGAGCATAGTCATAATCAATATATTGAAATAGAACAAAGTTGTATTCATAATATTGAAGAACAAAGATGAACAATGAAGAACAGTAAAGGAATTACCAAGAATCCTCTTGACAGATCCGGAAACCAATCGAAGATTGACTCCTTCTAGTTCTAATCCTATGTAGCTATGCTATACTAGAGATCTAGTTGATGTGGTGGCTCTAGGGCTTGATCAGAGACTCTCCTCCTGAGATTAGGGTTTGAAGAATGAGAATGAGGGAGTGCCTCCTCCAGGGGCCAGGGGTCCTGCTTATATAGCCCCCTCAAGTGAACGTGGGCCGTCGGATCAAACCGACATTAATCGCACGGTTTTCCTTGATCCCTTAGGTCGGTGGAGCATAATCCGCGAGACGGAGCCTGATTGGCTCTCAGGCCAGGGCGGGCGCCCTAGGGAGCAGGGCGGGCGCCCTGCCTCCGGGCCCGTTCGGCCTCCCGTTCGATCTCGTGGCTTCTGGAGTCTTCTAGATGATAGAAAATCGGTGAACACGTTATTATCTCTATGTAAACCCGACGTGTGGGCCTTTCCTCCATATTTTCTGATAACCCCCTGCAGAAACAGACAAACACCAAAACTCGTGGAATTCTATCAGATAAAACCCTAAGTCTAGGTGTTGGTTGCATTTGGATCCTTTTCTTTATTTATTTGATAACTATATTTGGTACTTAAGGACCGTCAACAAACTCCCCCAAGCTTACCTCTTGCTCGTCCCTGAGCAAGGATAGACTCATTATGGAGCAGAAGTTGCTGCAACGCCTTTGAACGTTGACGGTACATATGCTTTCAAATAAGGTCTCATCCCTGAGTTAGAGTAAACTGTCAAGACTTAAAACTTACTCATTTTACCTTTCACCATGGGGCTTGCAACCGTCACCTGCATCTTGAGTGGTTAAAAGATAGAACGGTCTAGTCAAACGCCATGTCTCTTATTCTTGATCAGCTATAGCTCTGGAGTTTTTGCAAATTTTTCAAATAAAACTCAGAGATTCCTTGTATGACTTTCTCAGGTCTCTCTTTTGTGGTATTTCTGGATCCTTACCAAGGCAGTAATGGTATATGCCTTCTCTCTCAAAGTATGTGGTATTTATGGTATAAGGCGTAGTGACATTGCCTTCTCTCTCACCCTACTCTAATAAGGCTTTGATATCTGGAGCTCATAGGTGGGAGATACAGTATACATACTCATAGAACATTTATTGCATAGTCAAACCATGGATCCAGAGAAACAAGTCAATAAGTCAAATCAAGATGTGCATGTGTGGTGATGATGGTGATAAGAAAAGTCTAATGCTCTTTTTGAGGGAATACATACCTTTCTTGCTTTTTAAAACTTTTGAGGGGAATGAGATGCTCTATTTTTTTTCTCTTTTTTTTCTCAGGTGGGTATCTTGTACCCCTAATTCTACTGTCGGACACTTGTCCATTTTTACCTCTCGTCTCACTTTTTCTTTCTTCGAGGTTCCGAGCACTTGCTCCTTTTTATTTCCTCGTTTTTTTAGAGCAATCTCCCTCTTTTGAAAATATAGCAAGTGGTAGTAGAAATGACTTGAGCATTAACTTCACAGGGAATAACAGGAATGAGATAATGTTTTTGGCTATTCTCTCCCGGGTCAGGAGTAGAATAATTTTGGGTGAATCTGGAGATGGAAATGAGTGGATATATGTGGATGCGTACTTCCGGAGTAGAAGCAGCATGTATGAGTGAACGTGCAAGTGAATCTTGATTTTAACCACATGACAAGTTCCTAAGGGTCTACACAGCTTGACCACACTCAATGCCCATAAGCAGTAAGTAGTAAAAGTGCGGCTCTTAATCTAACAAGCATGTATATATGGTTGTGGTAGGAATTTAAACTCTCATCATACAGGAACTCATCATGCAACATTTTAAAGATTTAGCATCTCTAGGAACAGATAAACAGCAGCTCAACCTTCCCATATCATATCCGCTAACAACTTAGACTTCAGATCAAGTTCTCTTCCCACTAGTTCAGGTTTAGAGCCAATTTTAAATTATAACAGTTATGTCTAAACTAGAGAGAGAACAAATTTGAAAATTAGGCAGAGCAACTATTCATCATATCCATGCTAGAGTTTTATTTTCAAGATTCAGTTTAGCATAGCTACTTTATTTATTTATTAAACTAAGCAAATATATATAAACATAAAATATTTATTTGGGTTTTCATGATTATGCATCTTTTTATTTTAATAAAGCATAGGTATAAATGTAGATAAAAATACTTATCGGGATAAATAGGGGTGCTCTCCCCCAAGCTGGATCTTGACGTAATTTCTTCTGATGTAGCTAGCAGGTGCAGAGGTGTATTTGAATGTCGGCAGCACCCTGACAACGATTAGGATGTCCTCCATCTGCTAGTCTTCCTGAATTCTGTGGAGCTCAAATAGACAACAAAGCTTCGTGGAACTTGATTAAGCGTTAGCATAAATATCTAGCCTTTATCATGTTTGAGCTTCCTTGATAAATGTCACTCTCTATTTTTATTTTCATTTTTATAGAACAGAAAAAATATATTATTATTTTTTTTATGCCACCACAGTGAATGTACTTATGGGTTTTATGCCACTCGCATACTCACATGGGGCTTACTGTTTTCAACATTTTTTTTAGATAGAATGAACATGATTAACTGAGCAATAATTAAAGGGAAAATGATAACTACCAAGTTTACCTCTTGGCATGGCGTTCGGTGTTTTTAAGTCCTCCGAACAGGACTTCTTTTCTTCTTATTTGTCCTGGGATTTGGGTGGCATAGACGGTGGTTCCGGCAGCGCCTCCTCTTCTTGTGTAACTGTCTTCACTTTCCATACCCGACTTGGTGCTTCGGTCTCCTGTTGTGTATCCTCGGGCCTTATGACCTCTCCTTCATAGTCTGCCCATACGTCCTTGATGGTTTGCTTCCTTTGGTTACGGTTACGTCGCCTTCTTCTTGTCCTGACCTGCTTAGAATCTTCAACTATATAGTTAGGGTCATTAAAGTAGCGGCGTACCTTCTCAGAGGGGAAATGCATATGGACTTCTCCGGTTCCAATGTAGATGATTGCTTTGACGGTGCCTAGGAACGGTCTTCCTAGGATGATGGGTGGATCGTACTCGTCGTCTCCCATGTCAATGACCTGAAAGTCTGTATGGACAAAATGATCGTTAATTTTAACAGGGACATCGGTTACTATACCTTCGACCTTTCGGGATGTCTGATCTGCCATCTGGAGCTGAGTGTATGTTGGTTTTAAGGGCATGGTCCCGTACAAGAGCTGATAGGTGACTGTGGCCATTATGTTGACGCCTGATCCAGTGTCGCAGAGCGCCTTCTGAAAGGAGTATCCATTGATTGAGCACTCAATGCTTGGCATACCTGGGTCGTCCTTCTTGATTAGGAACGGCGACTTGGGTCGTCGGTCTTGACCTCCATGAACTGCAGTGACCATCTTAGCTGATTCGGTCCATCCTTGGTTGTTCTTGTTCTGCTTGTTCCTCCTGTTGGTCCTCTTCCTTGGTTCATGTTGGGGTTGCTCTGGGATTTGTGTAATCTTGTTCTTGAAGGAAAACGTCTCCTTCCTCCCCTTGATGTTGAAGTTGATCTTCGCAGCGCTGGCGTAGATGACAGCTCCCGAGGTGTTCAGGAATGGCCTTCCCAGAATAACTGGTGACCTCTCATCGGACCCGGTCTCTATCACCACGAAATCAGCTGGAGCATACGAGGTACCAACTTGGACACACATGTTCTTTAATATTCCTTTAGGAAAGCTTAGTGTCCGATCTGCAAGCTGCAAACACATAGTTGTTTCTGATAAAGGATATGTAAAGAATTTTTCATAGAGTACCCTGGGCATAATGTTGACGCTGGAGCCAAAGTCGCAGAGTGCTTCTGGGAAGTCCACCATGCCGATGGAGATCGGGATGACGGGGCGTCCTGGATCGCCTCTCTTGACTGGCAGAAGGTCATTATGTACTCCAACAGCGGGATTACTCCAATAGTTACCTGCATCAAACATGTCTACAAGATTTGCATATTCTAATCCTTCCGGTTGTGATGGTATACCAGGGTTAGTAGCAGGAACAGCAGCAGCTATTTGATTTAACTGAGATTCAATCATTTTATTAAAGCTAATTTGGTTTTTGATGGCAGTAGAGAAATTATCCATTCTATTATTTATGTTTTCTAGTATTTTATCATTGGATGCCAATTTCTTAGACAAGTTATCCATTAGCTTTCCTTGATTAGACACTAACTCTCTCAGGGGTGGAAAATTATTATTGTTGTTGTAAGAGTTATTACCTTGATAATTACCTGAGTAGTTACCTGAGTAGTTAGGCCTCTGTTGATTCCAACCTTGATTTTGTTGAGGACGGTTGTAGTTGTTGTTGTTGTTGATGTACCTTGCATCCTCAAGCATCTCAGGGCAGTGATTGCCTGAGTGTCCAGTATCTCCACATTCCTCACAAGTCATGTGAGAGTCGTAGACGTTCATGACTTCTCTTTTGTCTCCAGCTTTGTCATCGAGCTTTTTCATGAGTAGGTCTAACTTTGCAGACAGCATGTCTACCTCCTTGAGTTGGTGCATACCTCCACCCTTCTTGCGTGTTTGAGTCCTCTCTTCGTTCCAACCTTGGTTGGACGCCATCTTCTCCACAAGGGCTGTAGCTTGTGGTATGGTGAGTGATAGAAATGTGCCTCCAGCTGCAGCATCCATGGTCTCACGAGCACTAGTGATGAGCCCATGATAGAAAGTCTGCATAAGTAGCCAGCTTTCCATTCCATGATGGGGACATTCTAGGATGTAATCTTGAAAGCGCTCCCATGCTTCTGGAACGGATTCATCATGTTGTTGCTGAAAACTTGTAATCTTCCCACGGAGAGCATTGGTCCTGCCCATGGAAAAGAACTTAGCCAGAAAGTTCGTAGAGCAGAGTGCCCACGTAGTGTTCTTATCCTTCGTCGCGTAGAACCACTGCTTCGCTCTCCCCAATAGTGAGAATGGGAAAAGGCGAAGTAGTATGGCGTCTCTGGGAACATCTAATAAAGTGAATGTGCTGCAAATCTCCAGGAAGTGTTGGAGATGAGCACTTGCATCTTCGTGCGGCTTCCCACAAAACTGGTTGGCTTGTACCATGTTGATGAGCCCTGGCTTGAGCACAAAGTTCTTGTCGATGGCCGCGGCAGGTCCAGTGCGGATGTTGTCCGTAGTGGGAGCTGAGAACTCACGGATCGTTTTGTTCGCCATGGCTGCGAACTCTGTTGACAAATTCCGGATGAAACTTCGGCGGTCTTCTGGATTGGATGAAGTGTTGCGTCGAAGTGTTGACTTCTTGAGCTTGGCTCTTGCCCCTCTGATTAATGCTTCGGGGTTGTCAACAAAATTTTCTAGAAGATGTCCTCTATTCATACATCACCCTGCAAAACAATAAGAATGGAAAAAATACAGGGGTAAATCTGTATGGGAGAATTGATGATCTCAATCACTTAATGATGTGAATGATGACTCAAATTCCGTATTCATTCCTTGTTAGTAAATCAACCTTCCCCGGCAACGGCCAAAAATGCTTGTTGGGCATTCTTAACGTCATTACCAAAAGTAGACTTAGTTTTCTAATTCTGATAACGGCGCCAAAAATGCCGAACCTATCCCTCATGCCACTTAAGCCAAGTTGTCATCCCCAGCATGACATGAGAGACGCGGTATTGAAATATGCAACTGCTCTTCTAAATAAATAATAAATAAAATCTGCAAGCGCACAGATTAATACCGATGTAGCATTTTAACCGGGAAGTATTCCAGGTATCGTTATTTATATTTTTACCACTGGGAAGGGATTACTAACATCAATGTTGATTATGGAATGGAATATAGGAATGAGTATCAATCATTGCATGTATAAGTGAGAGCATTCATCTATCTCTTGCATACAGGGGTAAGTGTCACATAAAATATAGATAAAGTATGAATGGTGACAAAGATAATTAATCTGATCAGCTAGCCACATATAATAATGATAAGCACCTCAACAGATATTCTAGCAAGTCATTAGCATGGTATTAGGACGAACTACAAGGATATTTCCTAAGTTATTCTTAACTATAAAGTCTAGCATATCATAGTTAGTGCAAGTACACTTGGCAATCATTGCGAGAAAGGACTACGCCCATGCATAGTGATATTATCAAGGAAGATGAGAAACATAGCAATCACTCCCCCGTAATAATGTTGCTCTGCTTGCCTTACACACGGGAGGGGGACTATATAAGAACCAACGAAGCTGTCACCATCGCGGACCACCCCACGATCCGGCATATAAGGTGCAATTGCAGATAAATATGGTCTAAGCACCACGCCTACACAATATTTATCATTTACCCATGGATCCAATGGATAAACGCTATACGATCCTAAACATGTATATAATTCCAATCTAACTAAGCCAAGCGTATAACTACGATAAACTAAGAACAATATAATCGCAAATAATAACAAGTAGAGCATAGTCATAATCAATATATTGAAATAGAACAAAGTTGTATTCATAATATTGAAGAACAAAGATGAACAATGAAGAACAGTAAAGGAATTACCAAGAATCCTCTTGACAGATCCGGAAACCAATCGAAGATTTACTCCTTCTAGTTCTAATCCTATGTAGCTATGCTATACTAGAGATCTAGTTGATGTGGTGGCTCTAGGGCTTGATCAGAGACTCTCCTCCTGAGATTAGGGTTTGAGGAATTGGGAATGAGGGAGTGCCTCCTCCAGGGGCCAGGGGTCCTGCTTATATAGCCCCCTCAAGTGAACGTGGGCCGTCGGATCAAACCGACATTAATCGCACGGTTTTCCTTGATCCCTTAGGTCGGTGGAGCATAATCCACAAGACGGAGCCTGATTGGCTCTCAGGCCAGGGCGGGCGCCCTAGGGAGCAGGGCGGGCGCCCTGCCTCCGGGCCCGTTCGGCCTCCCGTTCGATCTCGTGGCTTCTGGAGTCTTCTAGATGATAGAAAATCGGTGAACACGTTATTATCTCTATGTAAACCCGACGTGTGGGCCTTTCCTCCGTATTTTCTGATAACCCCCTGTAAAAACAGACAAACACCAAAACTCGTGGAATTCTGTCAGATAAAACCCTAAGTCTAGGTGTTGGTTGCATTTGGATCCTTTTCTTTATTTATTTGATAACTATATTTGGTACTTAAGGACCGTCAATAGTTATGCATCTTTTTATCTCATAAATCAAAGCAAAAATATATAAGTAAATAGATAGGTAAAAATACTTAGCTAGATACACGGGGATGCTCTCCCCCAAGCTAGATGTTGACGTAGTCTTGCTTGATGAAGTTGACAGACAGTGAAGGTGCTCCTCTCATCGGGGTGCTTATGATGATGACTGTTGAGACAGCACTCCGATAGGGGATAGATCGTCCTTTTGTCTGTTTGCTTTCCTCGATCCTTCAAATTCTGTGGGGCTTAAATAGACAACAAAGCTTGTGGAACTTGATTAAGCGTTAATGATGAACCTCCAAGCCTTGAACATCTAGAACCTTATAAGTATCTTTCTAGCAGGATCTCTTATAGCTATATTTTTATACTTTTATATTTTATACTATGCAAGGAATTTATAAAGAATGATGAATGCATCTTTATTTATTTTTATGCCACCATGGGAACTAGACTTATGGGTTTTATGCAACAAATTTATTTGCATGGGGCTTAGCAGTTTTAGGATGCAATGCAAGACATATTTATTTTTGTTTTCTATGGAGAAATAAAGTGTAACTAAACATGCAATTGGGGAAAGTAAATATGATGAGGAAAAAGTAAATGCAGAATTGAAAAGGGAAATATTGATAACTACCAAGTTACCTCTTGGTGTGGTGTTCGGTGATTTAAGTCCTCCGAACAGGACCTCTTGTCTGCTCAATCCTTCTGGGGCACCTCGGATGGCTCGAGTGGTGCCACTGGCTGAACCTCTTCTTGTGTTGAATCTGAAATTGATTTTACCTTTACTCTCCATACCTGTTTTATTGGTGAGGTTGACTCTGAGGGAGAAGCTTCCTCTTCTGTCTTGTTTTCTGTGTGATCATCAGTGACTGGGTCACTTTCTGTTGGTGGTACAGCTTCCACCTCAGGAGATGCATTGTCTTTAGGGAATAGATTTTCATGTCTCGTTACTTCTCCTTCATAGTCAGCCCAGCCGTCCATAGCTGGCTGGCTCTTCTGGTTACGGGTGCGACGCCTTCTTGATCTGTTCTTCTTAGGTTCTTCATCAACTATATAATTATTATTAAAATGGCGGTGTACCTTCTCTAAGGGAAATTGGAAATGAACTTCTCCCATTGCAATGTAGATGATGGCCTTGGTGGTGCTCAGGAATGGTCTTCCTAGGATAATGGGTGGATCATACTCATCCTCTCCCATGTCGATGACTAGGAAGTTAGTCGGGATGAAGTGGTCTTCGATCTGAATCGGGACGTCTTTTACTAGTCCTTCCACGAAGCGAAATGTTTGGTCCACCATCTATTGCAGCGCATAGGTAGGTTCCAAGAGCATTGTACCATATAAATATTCATAAGTTACCTTGGCCATTATGTTGATGCCCGATCTGGTGTCATAGACAGCTTTCTGAAAGGAGCTTCTGTTGATTGTGCACTCTATGGTTGGGTGTCACACCCAAAATTTTCTATTTTGGGTTGTGCATGAAAAACACTAAATAAAATAAATAATTTCAATATTTGAATAAATTTATTAGATAAGTTAAGTTGTTGTTAATTTAAATATAGAAAATTGTGGTTTTAAATCTTTTTTTTATATTAATTTGATAATATGGTGTTTGTGTGATGCTTGTCTTTGGTGTTGGTGAGTTCTATTATTTTCAAAATATCATAGGACGACGTTTACTTTTCATCGGAAAACTTTTTGGTATTTTCTGGATTTAAAATTTCAATTTCTGTGAGCTTAATCTTTTTCCTTGATCTCTTCATCAATCTTTTCATGAGCCCAAACCTATTTAGTTGAGTTCCTTATCTCTCCAAGAGTCTCCAGGATTTTTCTGGTGATTTTTCTGAGCTCCGGACTATTTTTCACGGCCAAAAAGGTAATTTTAGATTTTCTGGAATTATTTTATTCGCGGAATTAAAATAATCCCGAAATTAAGAAAATCCGAAAAGTTTCCAAACCCTACGACTAGGCGCACCCACGGGCCCGTCTCGCGCCGCCACCCCACCCCCTCAGGTCCTGCATGCCCGGCCTCGTGTGCCCCTGCACGAGCAGCAGCAGCGCCGCTGCCTGTGGCCGCCCGGCCACAAAGCGCGCCGCACCCACGCGGGCCCTGCCCCGGCCTTGCGATGTCCTGGCGAGGCGCCACCGTCGCCGGCTGGCTAAGCCCGGCCGAGTCCCAGTTCTTTTCCCTTCTGCGCACGAGGAGCAGGTCCTCCGCTTCCATGCGTGAGCAGCAGCGGCAGCTTGTTGCCTTAGCTTGTCTGGACAGCCAACCTAAGGTAGAAGAAAATATAATTATACTTTTGCCATCGATCATTTTAACTCCACAGTTTATTCGTTTTAGGTCCGATTTGAGTAGTTCTTGTCGCGTTAGATTCGTGTCGTCGCGCACTACGCAGTATTACCAACGTTGGTCATGTCTCATAATTATAAATTTATTGATTTAGAAACTTTTTGATTAATAATTATTTAATCGCTGTTAATTAGAAAATAACTAAGGGTTGCAATTTCATTCGTGTCGTGTCGTGTTTGTGTTGACGTAAACTATGTATTAGTAATGATGTTTATCATGTCACTTGATTATGATTTTATTAATTTAAATAGAAATTAGATTAATATATTTATTTAATAGCTTTTCAATTAAAAGAAATCCTGGTTTAAATCCGTTCTTGTTGTTTTGCAATAGTGGCGATCGAAGTTATGTGTTAGCAACAACGGTTAACATGTCTTACATCTTTGAAATTTATAAGTTAGATATTAATTTGATTTATGCTTGTGTAATTGAGTTTCTAATTAAACGAAACACGAGTTTATACTTTAGTCTGTCCTAAATTAATGTTAATCTAATTAATATTAAACTAAATGTCTTTTGAATTATAAGATGCTTAGTTCAACCTTGAAACATAAGTGATTTCATTCAGTTGTCACATGTTTTCTATATATATAGTTCAATATTAAATTGATTAATGATAATGGAACCTAGTTTTTCAATTAAAAGGAACCTTGGACCATAACGATTGCTAGCAAACTAAATGAAAATATTAACACGTTTTTAAAATCATATATTTTACTCAAAGCATGTGAAACAATCTCGATTTTCCTCGAAGGGAAAATCCACAGATACGAATTATAATGTGATAGCCCACGAAAGAAACCCATCACATTATCAATTATCAGATGATATCATAGTCATACATCTCAGAATTACAAAATACAAAGTTTTACAACACTTGTTAACACACCTGCTACATCGTTATCTAGCGGAAACTCACGCGTCTTCATCAGAGTTGTTGTAGCACGTCAACAGGTGAAGGCTCCTCCTCCACAGCAATCATCAGAGTTGGCGTAGAAATACAGCGGGCGTAGACTCCATCTCCAAAACCAAACTTGAGCGTAGGAACGAGACCACCTAATCCTTCTAACTTCGTTATTACTGCAAGTCAGGAAAACTGCACACCGCCAGATGTGTGCAGGCCATGGTCAGCACCGATGAGCTTTAGTGGAAAAGAGAAAAAAGGGATCTGGCGATCCTAAAATATTTGGCTGTGGGTTTCCTATAATGCATGTTCATTAAGAAGTATATAGTAATAGTTCATCAAGTTTTAACCCATCTCTTACACATGTTCTCCCATCCCATCACATCTCATCACCACACCACATCTCATCTCACTCTCTCATCGGCATGGACGACTCCCTCTCGTCCATGTCTCAACGGCCAAGGCCGGATCACACACTGAAACCCAGGGAAGGTAGAAGGACTCCTCTCACTAGTCAAGTGAAGCTGTACTTAGGAAAGGTCCATAGCCGACAAGTCGGCATATGTATCGATCGATCAACCAGAAACTCTGCAGAGGTTTGCACTACCCACAAGATCACCATCATCGACGATCCGGGTCGTCTAGGCTGATAACGGGCCGCCTTCCAACTAGACACGATGCCACCCTATCACTCAGAACTGGGGCCGTGTCGGAGTACCTCGTACACCGGTACGCTGAGACTGTGAGACGTAGTACTTGGCCCCTCGGGTACTACGCTGTCTTAGGAGGGTGTGGGCGCTCGACGCCCGTACCTCCCTACACTATCCGCTAACCTCCCAAAAGTAGTGGCACCGTACTAGCAAGTCGAACGTCCGTCTCCTCCCCACAGAAGCGAGTGGATGTGCAAGGATTCCTAAGACCCGGTCCACGGACATATCAGTCCTTAGGGTGACTAAGCAGGATATCTTCACAAGGGGAAAAACCGTTTTCCACTCAACGGAACACCCGGCACCCCGTGCCATCACAGCACCTCCCATCCCGGGGCTTCATCCCATGAAGACACTCCACCCCGGGACCTCTCCCTGTCACATGTACCCGCCATAGGCACCTCACATGGCGAACGCCCAGGTAGCGCCCTCCGGCAAGACTTGTCCTCACGACTCGTCGTAGATCCTGCTCGGTCGACTCGACCCTCACCACACACCCAAGACGCACGCCAAGATCTCCCCATGTTCATTATCAGGTTATTATCAGGTTATCGGCACCTCGTGCCTTATCTCATTACGCCTCTCACTCACCAGCATCACATCACAGATATAATGCGAGTAAGAGTAAAGCAGTACATAGTAAGCGAGTGTCTAGCCTAACAGCGGGTGTGCAGGGGAATAGGTTGCGACAAGGTAATGGCTCACAAGCAATCTACCATGCATCCTATCACAGTTCAATTGCATAAAAGTAGAGCACTAGCATCTACATTGTTACATGCCTAATAGGATTCTCTAAAGATAAGGTGCTGCCATGACACCTGCGATGTCGAGGTAGTAGAGGTACAAGTCTCTGTTAGTTGGTGTAGTCGATTGGTATGAGTCTCCACCTCCCAGGTCAGCTCCACTCCACAGGTTCCGCTATCCTCGGCTTTCCTTTCCTCCAACGGGTTCCGGTCCGAACAACGTTACCTCGTGAGAGTGTCACACAAGGCAAGAGAACAATCAATACTCTCGAAAAGACCAAGACTCAAAAGAGGCAACACTGAAAGAGCACAAGAAGACAACTTGACGCTCTCGGCAGATGTCCGATCCCTGGGCCAGAGGAATAGGAGTAGTCGTTTGCTAAGCACAAGCTTAAGCCTTAGCCTAGCCAATACTTCCTGGGTCGATCGTGTCGACCTGTACGGCTTAATAAAAATGGCGTAGGACCTAGCTCATCCTAAGCAATCACCACGGCTCGCGGCTTCCAATCTGAACGTCACAGGGAAAATCACGGGAACCGGAAGGAGCAGCTAATGCAGTTCTGATCTCTCTTAATCCACACGCCATTGCGATTGACGAGAACTAAGAGAGGGTGGAACAGGGAAGAGAGGAGAAGACAAGTGGTCTGCTTCTTCCAACACACACGCCATGGCAAGACGTGAGGCATTGGGAGGGAGCGACACACAAAAGAACATGAGTGCCCAGGCTACTTGTAGGGTACCAAGACCTAGGTGCTCTAAATGCACTAAGACACCCCAGGGTTCTTAGCGGTGCGGTTGTCACCGCAAGAACCGAGGAAATGCTATGGTCTAAATAAGTACAAGCATACAAGGGCTCGAGCACGAAAGAACCAGAAGCCAGAGAAGACGCACAGGATTCACCTCCCCTTGATCCACTGGCCATAGCATGACGAGAATCGTTGGAATAGAACCAAGAGAGCAACAAACGCCAAGGAATCGGACAAAAGAGGTGAAGCCCGAAGGTCATGGCGAGGCAACTCGCGGCCACGAGCTCCACCCAATCGAGTTGGCACCCGTCGGTTTACAAAGTTTGTCTCCTAATCTTATCCCACTAGAGTTGGTCACGGAGGGTTCAAAATGTGCGGATAAGAACCGCGTCGATATAACTTCGAGCCCACGATGACCGTGTCCTAGGGACGAAGATAGGAGCTCAAGTCCGTAACCTAACGGAGACAATTAAAACGCGAGAGAAGGAACATGCTTGGCACTACGACCATGGCAGGGCGACTCGCGGTCGCATCGAGCAAGCACTCGTTCTCTCGACCGGCTCGACGGCACGGTCCTCAGACAAGCAAAGCACACACAACCAACACACAAAGAACACGACACAAGCCAAACGACAACCGACACGCAACCGACTACACGACACGGAGTAGCACATGTCCAAGCATTCATGAGAGATTGATGAATAGATAGACCGGCACGAAGGCTCGGCACAGGCATTCAAATAGATAGATATGGATAGATCATGTATAAGTGTAGATGATAATAAAAAGAGGTTCTTGTCGACATCGAGTACGGCGCCGACAAGGTTGGAGGAGTTCGACCTTGGTTGGGAAGATGACGAGACTCGCTGCGGAGGATCCAGGCGTGCTGCGGCCAGCTGCAGGGTGGGTTCGGCAAGGCAGCAGGTTCGGCTGCCGGTGGACGGGGAGCGGCTGCAGCTGTTGGACAGGTCCGCAAGCCATGCCGCGGACGACAGCGGGAGGTCGACGCCGCTGAACAGGGTGGCCATGCCAAGAAGAAGCAGCGTGCGGCCTTCCTGCGAAGCGATAAACGGCGGCGCGAAGGCCGGTCTCAGACAAGAGCTTAACGGTGCTGTGTAAAAAGGCGCAAGCTTGGCTTCGAGGGTCACCGGCGGTGGCCGCTGTTCTCTGGCGGGGTGTGGCAGTGCCCCCGCAGGTCCCAGTACATCTGTGGTCGTGGCGTTCGGGTTCTACAGCTATGCAAAGCCACGACCTTGGGCTCGTGGCGGGTAGAGGTCAGGGTCACGGCAAACCGAAATGAGCGGTTTGGTTAGGGAGGGGGTGCTCTGCTTACCCATACTGTGTAGCAGTCCGAGGCCTTGTTGGCTTCTGCTACCGAAGCTCATCGGCCACAGCCGTCGGCAACAGCAGCCACCGGCGGCTCCAGCGTGGACGTAGCTCAACGGAGCAGGGAGCGCAGGCGAGGCCCAAGGTGCCAGCTTGGGCTTGGGAGCGGCCGGCGGCTCCGTGCGGCCAGCTGCAGAGCGCGAACGCGACCTGCTCATGGCCGGTGCGCGGCATCCGTGCACGGCGCGTCGCAGTGACGGCGAACATAGGTGGCGTCGCGAGCAGCTCGTAGCAGAAGCGGTGGCGCCATGGTGTCGTCGTCATCCAGCTCCCAAGCAAAGGCGCAGCAGAGCTGCAGCACAATCCCATTCACAGGCATCGGTCAAGAACGATGGCAGAAGTAGAAAGGTAGGAGCTTTGAGGGCTGCGGCTCACCAGCGGAGGAGATGGGGCCTGGCGTGGTCATGCTGTCGTCCGGCGAGGAAGGGCGTTGCTTGCAGCGTCCACGGACGCAACGGGAACGGAGCAGGGGCACGGCTGGGTCGTGCTCGTGGCGACGCCCTGCTCGTCGAACAAAGGGGCACGGCGCCAGGCGGGGGCGCGATGAGGCAGGCTGCGGCTCGGCATTCCCGGCGGCGGTGTTGGAGACCGGCGGCTTGTGGTGGGAGGGCTCGCGCTCACCGCTGCGATGGAGGCGCGACCCGCGGACTGCACGGGGTGGTGACGCGGTTCCGGCGTCGGCTTGGCGAAGCTCGGGGCGGTGCACGGTGCCACAACGAGCAGCAGCGCGGGGAGGCAGGGTGGCGCTGGTGGTTTCCTCGGACGCGCAGAGCTTGGTCGAGGCGAGCCCGCGGCCTGGCTCGACGGCGGCGCCCGCAGAGCGAAGGAGCGAGGAGGGGCGAGGATGGAGTGGCGGCGGCTGATTTGGGAACGCAGAGGAGCAGAGGAGCTGCGCGGCGGCTGCTGGCCCTCTTATAGGCGCGAGCTAGGGTTGCAGGTGAGTGCGCCGTTGTCTACGCCGTCGATGGGACGGCCGGAGCACGTGGCGTCCATCCGGGGCGAGGTAGGTCGCCGATCCGTGGAGTTTCGACAGGAGGCGTGCGGTCACGGGCGCTCCCCAACTCATGACGCGGGATGCCGCTCGGCGAGACCCGCGGCTGCGGTCATGGGCTGGGGCATCCAAGGCTGGGTGCGTGGTCTCTAGACTGGGCTCCGACGGAAGGCAGCGGCGCCGGTCAGAAAAGCAGAGCCGCTCCCTGACGGACGGAAAGGTGAGGGGGCGGTCGGCTTCCTCCTGCGCGTGTCGCGCACGGGGAGCGCAGGGAGGGGCTGGGCGACGGAACGGAAGGGACGGCGCCCTCTGTTTGCATCTCCTTTAGCAGTTGGCGAGCAGGTCCCGTAGGCAGGTGTGCATGCGAGCGATGAAGAGGAAACTAGCTAGAAGGGCGGCGGCGGCGGCCTCCTGTTGTGCGTGCGGCGCACGTGAAGTGGAGAAGGAGATAGCTGGGCTGTTGATTGCCGACTGGTGCTGGAGTTGGGCCGGATAGGACCTGGGCTCAGGTATTCGTCGCTGCAGCAATTGTACGTACATACACGTATACGATACGAAAGCATGCACGTAGCTTGGTACAGCCTGCAAAGCTGGCCGGGAAAGGGGTTGGGCTCTGGACTTGCGGTTGGCATAGTACGTATATACGTATATATATGTACATGCATACACACGTACGAAGGCTTTGGCTTAGAGAACTCAGGTGCTCACGTACTTGCCATGGCAAACCACAGTAGCATGCACGATCGTGATGATGTGCTGCTGCTTGGTTAGTCCTCATGTGCTTCATATAGCTAGCAAACAGGACATAGGAGCCTTTATGAACGTGCTACGTGCTGGCTGCTTGTGGTTGGGGCATTGTAGTGCATACACATATACAATTGGCACATGAGAGAGGAAAATGGTTCTCCATTTATGGTGATTGATATGAAAGGAATTTAAGAAGAAATTGGGAGGAGTTCTAGGAGAGAAGGGAAAAGAATATTCCAATTTCTTTTTGGGAGGGAAAAAAAAGGGTTTCCCCCATTTATGAGTTATGAAACAAGAAATTTTATGAGCTCAAAGGGAGTTTGGCGAAGATTCGAAAAGAGATCGGAAGAGAGTTTTAAGGGAGATTTGGGTAGAACCCAAAGGGGAATAAAAAGGGAATTAAAAAGTGATAAAGGAAAAAGGGGTTTTCCTTTTATGACACTAAGATCTTGGTAGGAATTCCAAAAGAGATCAGAGAGAAAACCGAAGGAGGTGAGAGAGGTCACAAAGGATTGAGAGGAAGTTGCTACGGATTGTGCACTCCAACGCAAAAACCCTAGACCAACTAAGGAACTCCGGCACACTCCTACAAACAATCCTAAATGAGTGCAACAAATTGTTAGCAGGTTAGTCTCGGATCCGACCTAAGATCTACCTGTTTCACACAGTTGTAGGAAAAATTTTAAAAAGTTCGTATTTTTGGCTATCCGAAAACCCGGGATGTTACAGTCCACCCCCCTTACAGGAATCTCGTCCCCGAGATTTATGGGTTGCTACAGTTGAAGGATAGCTTGTTAGGTTTATTTAGGGTAGATGGCTTTTACCACATGTTCAACATGCATTATTGCACTAGGTTTTTGGAAAGTGATTTTGAAAAGGGGCTTTTGGAAAATGGTTTTCACAAATCCCTTTTGAATGAAGAAGGTCGTTTTATAAAAAGTAGAGGAAGATTATTTTTTTGCTTTCTCAAATCTGTTTTCCGGAAGAGAAGCTTTTTCACAAAAGAGTTTTGAAACTTTCGCAATCCAGGTTGAAAATTCCTTTAGCAAACATTTTGTTTTCGTAAAAGGTGTTCGGGAAATGAGTTTAAGTACCAAAAGAAAATATTTTCACGCACCCAAAATTTTGTACAGCAGTTTGAAAGTCATTTTGAAAAACCCCTTGTTTTAACAACTGCTTTCGAAGCAAAACACTTTTGAAGTAGTTTTCTTTTTAAAATAAAAATCTTTTTTTTTGCAAGATAGAAAGCAACTTGCAATAATTTTTGTTTGAAAAGAAAATCCCCTTTTGAGGCTAGTTCTAAATTTTGCAACCAACATCCTTTTGCAATTAAAGCATTTTTAAGAGGCTATGAAAATAGGTTTTCATAAATTCTCCTTTGGAAGACTGTCATTTGAAGAAAACCATTTTCTCAAACTCTTTAAGGACACACAAAAGGTTTTGAAGTATCTTTTCACAAGGCATTTGAAATAGGAGCAAAATCTTTTCAAAATCCCCTTTTTCTTAGAAAGTCATGTTTACTCCTACCAAGAGTTTATTTTGGCATAGCTTCGAGTTCTGAAATCTCTTTATTAAAACAAAGTAGGTTATTTCTTTGAAAGAAGATTCTGAAACCCAATACGTCCTTTCGTTCGAATAAAATTCTCTTAAAGCGGTTTCTTTTGAACTAAGGTTTTTCAAAAGCTAAGCTTAGGATTAAAGATGTATGTGGGTACCACTTGGAAGCGGTCACAGTCACATACCTCGATACCTGCTTACGCCCGGCAGTAGCCATGTGGATGCATCACACATGGGACCCCAAGTTTCGTAGCGGCACCAAGGGTTATGATCATGACACACAACCAAATAAGTCGCCGGCAACAACACTATCCAAAGCTTAGAGAGGGAGGGGAGAATTTAAAAAAAATGGAGAGGAAAAAGACTTTGTAAAAGGTTTTGAAAGTCATGTTTTCGAAAACACAATTTTAAATCCTTTGTTTCGCAATTCTTTTGAGAAGAAAGGTCACAACACTTGGATTTGAAATCAAAACAAAGATTTTTGAAATAGGTTGTAACCCGCGTAGTTTGCTTTGGAACTCAAATCAAAACTTTTGAAGTTTGGTCAAAATGGATCAAACCCTTTAAAAGAGATTTTGAAAACGCTTAATTATGTTTTTGGTTTATGAAATCAAAAGTTTTAAAAAGATTTTTTTATTTCTAAATCTCTTTTGATACGATTTTCGGAAACATCTGACCTTTTGAAGAGGGGGGTTTCTTTTTTTTAGAAATGAATCTATTTTATAAACTTTTCTAAACAGGCTTTTTTGGACAAAAGACGTTTTGAAATAGCGGGTACGCAGAGTTCGCAATCATTTTGATGAAAACGTTTTGCAAATACTCAAAACTTTTCCAGATGAGTGGTTTTGAAACCCTGTTTGAATGATGAGGGGGAATGACTTGCAAAACTTTTGAGGTCCCGGTTAAAATCAATGCAAGTTTTGAAAACAAAGAGTTGCTTCCCTTTTATTTGAGTCAACAAAGTTAGTTTGAAACGGTTTTGAAATAATCTTTATTTGAAAAGTAAAGCTTTCACAATCAAACTTAGTTTTTGGAAGCCTGTTCCAAAGCAACATTCTAAAACTAGATTTGGAAGGTTAATTTTGGGTTTCGCTAAAATTTTTGGAAAGGTTACAACAAGATCTTTTCGCAAGGGTTTTGTTTTATAAATCAATTACAAACCGTTTTTGAAATCAAGGTTAATTTTGAAAAGAATTTGGCTCCCCGTTTGAGATCAAAAGCTTTTAAAACAAGACTGAGCCAAAGACTGAGCTTTGAAAGCATTTTGTTGATTGAAAGGCAAAACTTTTGTTTCTCAAAGGTGGATTAGTAGCACTTTTTGAAAGGAAACGGGTTCTCAAACTGTTTCGCAAATAGCTTTTGAATCAAATCGAGTTGCGAAAAGAATTAAAATTACTTTTCGTTTAAAGAGGAAAACCTTTTAGGAGGTTTCGAAACCATTTTCCTTTGGAATAGGATTGCCTTTGTTAAAGAAGGGACTTTTCAACTGGAAGAAGGGAGGGTACTTTTGAATATGCATTTAGTTGGAAGCCCAAGACATTTTTGAAACAGGGTTGGTGAAGATATGATGCATCAACTTTTATATTTTAGCCCTGTTAATCGGGTCATTTACCTAGTCAATGGGCGGCCTTGGGTTTAGCCTGACAGATTAGTTGGGGTCCTGGAGTCATACGCGAAAACAAGTTCTATAGCCTACATTCAGGCAACAAGAGGCATGAAAGAACAACAACTCAAGATCTAGGCATTCATACAGCATTACAACTCCTAATGCATAGTGTTGACTTAAGGCGACTCCAATGCCTTCGAAGTCTCACAAACTACCGATCTAACGTGGTCGACAAGTTGGGAGAGGGAGTTCTACAGGTCAACTTTCCAAAACAGGGCTCAGTTAGCACTAGAATTCAAGGCGGAGGGGGGAATCAAGTGTTAGCTTTGAGAGTCCTACCCTAGACAGGGTGTTTGGCTTCTATACTAGTGTTTGGCTCTACGGGTCTCGTCCTAGGGTCAAGTATGGCTCTGATACCACCTGAAACGATCTCGATTTTCCTCGAAGGGAAAATCCACAGATACGAATTATAATGTGATAGCCCACGAAAGAAACCCATCACATTATCAATTATCAGATGATATCATAGTCATACATCTCAGAATTACAAAATACAAAGTTTTACAACACTTGTTAACACACCTGCTACATCGTTATCTAGCGGAAACTCACGCATCTTCATCAGAGTTGTTGTAGCACGTCAACAGGTGAAGGCTCCTCCTCCACAGCAATCATCAGAGTTGGCGTAGAAATACAGCGGGCGTAGACTCCATCTCCAAAACCAAACTTGAGCGTAGGAACGAGACCACCTAATCCTTCTAACTTCGTTATTACTGCAAGTCAGGAAAACTGCACACCGCCAGATGTGTGCAGGCCATGGTCAGCACCGATGAGCTTTAGTGGAAAAGAGAAAAAAAAGGGATCTGGCGATCCTAAAATATTTGGCTGTGGGTTTCCTATAATGCATGTTCATTAAGAAGTATATAGTAATAGTTCATCAAGTTTTAACCCATCTCTTACACATGTTCTCCCATCCCATCACATCTCATCACCACACCACATCTCATCTCACTCTCATCGGCATGGACGACTCCCTCTCGTCCATGTCTCAACGGCCAAGGCCGGATCACACACTGAAACCCAGGGAAGGTAGAAGGACTCCTCTCACTAGTCAAGTGAAGCTGTACTTAGGAAAGGTCCATAGCCGACAAGTCGGCATATGTATCGATCGATCAACTAGAAACTCTGCAGAGGTTTGCACTACCCACAAGATCACCATCATCGACGATCCGGGTCGTCTAGGCTGATAACGGGCCGCCTTCCAACTAGACACGATGCCACCCTATCACTCAGAACTGGGGCCGTGTTGGAGTACCTCGTACACCGGTACGCTGAGACTGTGAGACGTAGTACTTGGCCCCTCGGGTACTACGCTGTCTTAGGAGGGTGTGGGCGCTCGATGCCCGTACCTCCCTACACTATCCGCTAACCTCCCAAAAGTAGTGGCACCGTACTAGCAAGTCGAACGTCCGTCTCCTCCCCACAGAAGCGAGTGGATGTGCAAGGATTCCTAAGACCCGGTCCACGGACATATCAGTCCTTAGGGTGACTAAGCAGGATATCTTCACAAGGGGAAAACCGTTTTCCGCTCAACGGAACACCCGGCACCCCGTGCCATCACAGCACCTCCCATCCCGGGGCTTCATCCCATGAAGACACTCCACCCCGGGACCTCTCCCTGTCACATGTACCCGCCATAGGCACCTCACATGGCGAACGCCTAGGTAGCGCCCTCCGGCAAGACTTGTCCTCACGACTCGTCGTAGATCCTGCTCGGTCGACTCGACCCTCACCACACACCCAAGACGCACGCCAAGATCTCCCCATGTTCATTATCAGGTTATTATCAGGTTATCGGCACCTCGTGCCTTATCTCATTACGCCTCTCACTCACCAGCATCACATCACAGATATAATGCGAGTAAGAGTAAAGCAGTACATAGTAAGCGAGTGTCTAGCCTAACAGCGGGTGTGCAGGGGAATAGGTTGCGACAAGGTAATGGCTCACAAGCAATCTACCATGCATCCTATCACAGTTCAATTGCATAAAAGTAGAGCACTAGCATCTACATTGTTACATGCCTAATAGGATTCTCTAAAGATAAGGTGCTGCCATGACACCTGCGATGTCGAGGTAGTAGAGGTACAAGTCTCTGTTAGTTGGTGCAGTCGATTGGTATGAGTCTCCACCTCCCAGGTCAGCTCCACTCCACAGGTTCCGCTATCCTCGGCTTTCCTTTCCTCCAACGGGTTCCGGTCCGAACAACGTTACCTCGCGAGAGTGTCACACAAGGCAAGAGAACAATCAATACTCTCGAAAAGACCAAGACTCAAAAGAGGCAACACTGAAAGAGCACAAGAAGACAACTTGACGCTCTCGGCAGATGTCCGATCCCTGGGCCAGAGGAATAGGAGTAGTCGTTTGCTAAGCACAAGCTTAAGCCTTAGCCTAGCCAATACTTCTTGGGTCGATCGTGTCGACCTGTACGGCTTAATAAAAATGGCGTAGGACCTAGCTCATCCTAAGCAATCACCACGGCTCGCGGCTTCCAATCTGAACGTCACAGGGAAAATCACGGGAACCGGAAGGAGCAGCTAATGCAGTTCTGATCTCTCTTAATCCACACACCATTGCGATTGACGAGAACTAAGAGAGGGTGGAACAGGGAAGAGAGGAGAAGACAAGTGGTCTGCTTCTTCCAACACACACGCCATGGCAAGACGTGAGGCATTGGGAGGGAGCGACACACAAAAGAACATGAGTGCCCAGGCTACTTGTAGGGTACCAAGACCTAGGTGCTCTAAATGCACTAAGACACCCCAGGGTTCTTAGCGGTGCGGTTGTCACCGCAAGAACCGAGGAAATGCTATGGTCTAAATAAGTACAAGCATACAAGGGCTCGAGCACGAAAGAACCAGAAGCCAGAGAAGACGCACAGGATTCACCTCCCCTTGATCCACTGGCCATAGCATGACGAGAATCGTTGGAATAGAACCAAGAGAGCAACAAACGCCAAGGAATCGGACAAAAGAGGTGAAGCCCGAAGGTCATGGCGAGGCAACTCGCGGCCACGAGCTCCACCCAATCGAGTTGGCACCCGTCGGTTTACAAAGTTTGTCTCCTAATCTTATCCCACTAGAGTTGGTCACGGAGGGTTCAAAATGTGCGGATAAGAACCGCGTCGATATAACTTCGAGCCCACGATGACCGTGTCCTAGGGACGAAGATAGGAGCTCAAGTCCGTAACCTAACGGAGACAATTAAAACGCGAGAGAAGGAACATGCTTGGCACTACGACCATGGCAGGGCGACTCGCGGTCGCATCGAGCAAGCACTCGTTCTCTCGACCGGCTCGACGGCACGGTCCTCAGACAAGCAAAGCACACACAACCAACACACAAAGAACACGACACAAGCCAAACGACAACCGACACGCAACCGACTACACGACACGGAGTAGCACATGTCCAAGCATTCATGAGAGATTGATGAATAGATAGACCGGCACGAAGGCTCGGCACAGGCATTCAAATAGATAGATATGGATAGATCATGTATAAGTGTAGATGATAATAAAAAGAGGTTCTTGTCGACATCGAGTACGGCGCCGACAAGGTTGGAGGAGTTCGACTTTGGTTGGGAAGATGACGAGACTCGCTGCGGAGCATCCAGGCGTGCTGCGGCCAGCTGCAGGGTGGGTTCGGCAAGGCAGCAGGTTCGGCTGCCGGTGGACGGGGAGCGGCTGCAGCTGTTGGACAGGTCCGCAAGCCATGCCGCGGACGACAGCGGGAGGTCGACGCCGCTGAACAGGGTGGCCATGCCAAGAAGAAGCAGCGTGCGGCCTTCCTGCAAAGCGATAAACGGCGGCGCGAAGGCCGGTCTCAGACAAGAGCTTAACGGTGCTGTGTAAAAAGGCGCAAGCTTGGCTTCGAGGGTCACCGGCGGTGGCCGCTGTTCTCTGGCGGGGTGTGGCAGTGCCCCCGCAGGTCCCAGTACATCTGCGGTCGTGGCGTTCGGGTTCTACAGCTATGCAAAGCCACGACCTTGGGCTCGTGGCGGGTAGAGGTCAGGGTCACGGCAAACCGAAATGAGCGGTTTGGTTAGGGAGGGGGTGCTCTGCTTACCCATACTGTGTAGCAGTCCGAGGCCTTGTTGGCTTCTGCTACCGAAGCTCATCGGCCACAGCCGTCGGCAACAGCTGCCACCGGCGGCTCCAGCGTGGACGTAGCTCAACGGAGCAGGGAGCGCAGGCGAGGCCCAAGGTGCCAGCTTGGGCTTGGGAGCGGCCGGCGGCTCCGTGCGGCCAGCTGCAGAGCGCGAACGCGACCTGCTCATGGCCGGTGCGCGGCATCCGTGCACGGCGCGTCGCAGTGACGGCGAACATAGGTGGCGTCGCGAGCAGCTCGTAGCAGAAGCGGTGGCGCCATGGTGTCGTCGTCATCCAGCTCCCAAGCAAAGGCGCAGCAGAGCTGCAGCACAATCCCATTCACAGGCATCGGTCAAGAACGATGGCAGAAGTAGAAAGGTAGGAGCTTTGAGGGCTGCGGCTCACCAGCGGAGGAGATGGGGCTTGGCGTGGTCATGCTGTCGTCCGGCGAGGAAGGGCGTTGCTTGCAGCGTCCACGGACGCAACGGGAACGGAGCAGGGGCACGGCTGGGTCGTGCTCGTGGCGACGCCCTGCTCGTCGAACAAAGGGGCACGGCGCCAGGCGGGGGCGCGATGAGGCAGGCTGCGGCTCGGCATTCCCGGCGGCGGTGTTGGAGACCGGCGGCTTGTGGTGGGAGGGCTCGCGCTCACCGCTGCGATGGAGGCGCGACCCGCGGACTGCACGGGGTGGTGACGCGGTTCCGGCGTCGGCTTGGCGAAGCTCGGGGCGGTGCACGGTGCCACAACGAGCAGCAGCGCGGGGAGGCAGGGTGGCGCTGGTGGTTTCCTCGGACGCGCAGAGCTTGGTCGAGGCGAGCCCGCGGCCTGGCTCGACGGCGGCGCCCGCAGAGCGAAGGAGCGAGGAGGGGCGAGGATGGAGTGGCGGCGGCTGATTTGGGAACGCAGAGGAGCAGAGGAGCTGCGCGGCGGCTGCTGGCCCTCTTATAGGCGCGAGCTAGGGTTGCAGGTGAGTGCGCCGTTGTCTACGCCGTCGATGGGACGGCCGGAGCACGTGGCGTCCATCCGGGGCGGGGTAGGTCGCCGATCCGCGGAGTTTCGACAGGAGGCGTGCGGTCACGGGCGCTCCCCAACTCATGACGCGGGATGCCGCTCGGCGAGACCCGCGGCTGCGGTCATGGGCTGGGGCATCCAAGGCTGGGTGCGTGGTCTCTAGACTGGGCTCCGACGGAAGGCAGCGGCGCCGGTCAGAAAAGCAGAGCCGCTCCCTGACGGACGGAAAGGTGAGGGGGCGGTCGGCTTCCTCCTGCGCGTGTCGCGCACGGGGAGCGCAGGGAGGGGCTGGGCGACGGAACGGAAGGGACGGCGCCCTCTGTTTGCATCTCCTTTAGCAGTTGGCGAGCAGGTCCCGTAGGCAGGTGTGCATGCGAGCGATGAAGAGGAAACTAGCTAGAAGGGCGGCGGCGGCGGCCTCCTGTTGTGCGTGCGGCGCACGTGAAGTGGAGAAGGAGATAGCTGGGCTGTTGATTGCCGACTGGTGCTGGAGTTGGGCCGGATAGGACCTGGGCTCAGGTATTCGTCGCTGCAGCAATTGTACGTACATACACGTATACGATACGAAAGCATGCACGTAGCTTGGTACAGCCTGCAAAGCTGGCCGGGAAAGGGGTTGGGCTCTGGACTTGCGGTTGGCATAGTACGTATATACGTATATATATGTACATGCATACACACGTACGAAGGCTTTGGCTTAGAGAACTCAGGTGCTCACGTACTTGCCATGGCAAACCACAGTAGCATGCACGATCGTGATGATGTGCTGCTGCTTGGTTAGTCCTCATGTGCTTCATATAGCTAGCAAACAGGACATAGGAGCCTTTATGAACGTGCTACGTGCTGGCTGCTTGTGGTTGGGGCATTGTAGTGCATACACATATACAATTGGCACATGAGAGAGGAAAATGGTTCTCCATTTATGGTGATTGATATGAAAGGAATTTAAGAAGAAATTGGGAGGAGTTCTAGGAGAGAAGGGAAAAGAATATTCCAATTTCTTTTTGGGAGGGAAAAAAAAGGGTTTCCCCCATTTATGAGTTATGAAACAAGAAATTTTATGAGCTCAAAGGGAGTTTGGCGAAGATTCGAAAAGAGATCGGAAGAGAGTTTTAAGGGAGATTTGGGTAGAACCCAAAGGGGAATAAAAAGGGAATTAAAAAGTGATAAAGGAAAAAGGGGTTTTCCTTTTATGACACTAAGATCTTGGTAGGAATTCCAAAAGAGATCAGAGAGAAAACCGAAGGAGGTGAGAGAGGTCACAAAGGATTGAGAGGAAGTTGCTACGGATTGTGCACTCCAACGCAAAAACCCTAGACCAACTAAGGAACTCCGGCACACTCCTACAAACAATCCTAAATGAGTGCAACAAATTGTTAGCAGGTTAGTCTCGGATCCGACCTAAGATCTACATGTTTCACATAGTTGTAGGAAAAATTTTAAAAAGTTCGTATTTTTGGCTATCCGAAAACCCGGGATGTTACAGCATGTTACAGACACACGACATATATAACTCGTTCAGTTGTTTTCACATATATACTTTTCCTTTTGCAAAGATAAGGTTAAACTTGATAAAATTATATGGTATTGTTTATAAATAAAATATGAGTAGTTCCGATTTGGTTTTATTTAATTAAATTATGTTTTGATTTATCTAGTCTAAATAACTTTTTACGTGGATTTATTAAATTAATCTGAATCAAGCAAAATAGTGCCGTACATGCTGTTGTCTTCATTTTGCTAGCTAGCTTGATGACATCAGATGATGTCATGGGTATGATTTGTGGCCGTTTTTCTTTAGTAAAACAAATCCCGAAATACAATAGAAATACATATACACATACAATCTTGTTTAGGCCATATCTTTCACGTTTTAACTCCGATTTGACCTGTTCAAGTTGCGTTAAGTTCGTATTTGTGAGCTCTACATGTTAGTATAGTTGTACAATATGTTTGGAAAGTTTAATTTTCGAGTTTATATTAAAATAATTATTTATCTATAGGAAATCTTAGAAAATTCATAAGTTTCACATTTTAAATCCGAATTTCGTAATCTTTACGCCTGTGTGATCATAGTAACATGTAGAAGAGTTTTACAAACTTTTTATACTGTTTTGCTACTATTGGTGTATTGTTTTAATTATATCTCTTTGTTTGTTTCGTGTATGATTGCTCGGATGATTGTGTGTTAATGCTTGGTGATCGAGTATAGACGGTGAGCAATTTCTTGACGATCAGGAGTATTATGTTGAGCCAGACCAGCAGTATCATCAGGAAAGCTTTGATCAAGGCAAGTATAACATGGGACCATCTTTGTTACTTATTCACTGAAATTATCATACATATGCATGTGTCTTCCTTGACAACCATAGAGATTATAACTTAGCTATTAATATCTTGTTTCCTTGTCACCTATGGGTTATGCATTTGGGTAGCTATTGCTAGTGCTTAATTATGAACAATGATCTTGTAATTTGACTAATGGATTATGCAATCAACCAATTAAGATTATTACTATTGAAAGGGGGCTATGCTCTGGTTACTCTCCATAAGGACTTATCTGTACGTGATCATCCGGGACATACAGTACAGCTGTGAGGGCTATATGGCTCTGGCTCTAGTTGTTCAAGAGATCTTTTCTAGCTTGTTAGTGGTTACCTTAAATGGCGTAAGAATGGCTTGCCACGTTGGGTGTAGGGCGAGCCCCTGTTCTTAGTGTGTATAGGCTGCGGTTGTTGTGCCACTGGGAAGGGGGGTTCTACATCTGCCTGCCGAGTGAATCTAATGGCCCTAACTTGTTAGACGAACTTTTGAATGGCTTTATATGGTTTCTTGTGCTTAGGGATTCATGACCTCTTAGCATATGGAAATCATGACTCACAGTGAAAGTGTACACCTCTGCGCAGAGTTTAATAAACTGGTATACTAGCCGTGCCCACGGATAAGGGCGGCCTTGGAACATTTACAGATAGATGATCACCATTGTTATATCATGATTAATTATTGTTGTTACTATTATGCTCATGTTAATTCTATTTATTATCCTTATTACAATTGATCATTGGTTCATTAATGGGAATTGGAATACCTTGATGCTACTCAATTGCTAATTATATGATGATTAAAAGCTAAACGCAGTCAAACAGTGTCTAGCCTTTTTGAGCCTCATGAACCCTGTGTTATATTTGTTAAGTTCGACATGGACTCACTCTTGCTATTTCCCCAACACTCTAGTGAGTAGTAAGGTGCTGCTCAGAAGGAGGATAAAGAGGTAGTGGAGTTTCCAGAAGTCTTTCATAAGTGTTTGGCATACGGAGCCACCAGTCAGCCGTCCCTGAGAAGAATGGAGCCTGAAGTTTAGTCACCGTTCCGCGATACTCTGATGTAAGTGTTAATATAGCTATGTATACGTTATATAATAACATTGTTTCTGATACTTTTTCATTCTGACATATGTGTGGACTTCCTGGGCACACATATGATTAGCCTGGTTTTGTTCTTTAGAAAACCGGGTGTGACAGAGTGGTATCAGAGCGGTGTTGACTGTAGGACGTATGCCAAGTAGCACCGGACGTATTCTAAAACTTATTTTACTATAAAACTATTTTGTGATCCCTTGATTCATTGATTTGACTATTTCCTCTTCCTTGTCCTGTTGTATCCCTTCCTTGATAGCTTCCTTTGAGCTATTATTTCTTACTCCCTTGGTTTTTGTTGTATGTTGTTTTGACTAAAAGTTTTCTGATCTCACCTTTTTCAAAAGTTCGATGGCCTTTCATCATCCATACTTTTCTCTTAGGATGACCACCATTGTTGAAGAAGCACGTGTAGTACCGATGATGTGATGTGTGCTTGTTTTGTTTGATGTGTTGCTTGTGTGTTGCCTTATTCTCGTATTTCAAAGGTGGCTCGGAAGGTATAAGTCTTGAGGAGTAGTTCGATCCATGTTAAGTGGGGTAGGTTTTACGTAATACTCCGCATGCTGATTTCTATAGCAGTCTACAATGTTTCTGTTATATCTCAAGATATAGACATGAGAAATTTATGAAATTTTACTGGGAACAACTAGACTTTTGTATATTTCCAAGCCCACTGGACTTACCTTTTTATCTATTTTGAGCTAAGAGATATGCCTGTTTTAAGTTGAGGTTACTGCACAGTCTGGAATTTTGGAACAGTTTTGGCTAAGCTCTATTTTTGATTAATTTAATGACAGAACCTGGAAAAGTGTTAATAATAAAAGTTGTATATAATTTCATAAGCTTTCCAACCATGTAAAGATCACTTCATTTGGATCTTTGTAGCTCGAGTTATGCCAGATTTACTGAACTGTTAAAATTGAAATTCGCCCAAAAATTTTCTGCATTACTTCCTTATCTTGTATAAGTGAATATATCATTTGATATCTTTGAATCTCATTGATTTGCCTTGGAATCTTACATTAGAGATGATTATGGTTATCTATTATAAAAGGAGATGCAAGTTACTTTGGTGTCCCCTAGTTTCTTTTTCTTAAGGGGGGTAGCAAAGTTGTTAGTGTTGCAAGATGAAGGTTTCGTATGTCCTAGTGCTTCACTTGGAAGAATTGGTTATCTCTATGATTGGAAGTCTACTCATGTGCTAGTGTTGTTTGCTTGGGATCAGTGCTTTGTTAGATCGTCTACAAGAAGCTCGGGTATTCGTCAGGACTGGTCTTCACTTCAAGCTATCATCAGTTGGGAGTTCAACATTCAATTCAACATACTCTATACAAGTTAGCATGGACGACATAGGAAGGAGATGTTGGAAGTCTATAGTTAGTTTCATGAAAACTTAGATGACATCACCCCCATATCAAGTATGTTTAGTAAGTTTTAAGTGAAGGACTTATCATTAGCAGCACGCCTTAAAGAAAGTGTTGCCTTCAATGACATTGCCAGGTGGAACAAAATCTTTGTTAAGTGGGGTAGTGTCCATTACCATCATCAATCTCAAGCGACGAGGTACGAAGAACTGAAGATCAAACCTTATCTTTCTTGTCATCTTTTGGCTATCCTTGATCTATGTCTTATATCTCATCAACGCAAAGCAAAGAAGCATGAAGACTTGAAGATTAGTGTTATCTACTCCCTCTATCCCAAATTATAAGACGTTTGACTTTTTTGACATCAAGTTTGACCACTCGTCTTATTCAAAAAAATTATGCAAAATATCAATTTTTTATCGTAGCTTGGTATATTAATAAAAGTTCTTTAAGAATGACTTAAATTTGACTATATTTGTACAAATTTTTTGAATAAGACGAGTGGTCAAACTTGGGGTAAAAAAAGTCAAACGTCTTATAATTTGGGATGGAGGGAGTATCTCTCTAATCTCTCTGAATCTCATTTTTATCTTATCCTGTCTTTTTAGAGCAGTCTGTCTTCCATAGCTTATATCTCTATTTTTGGATGCCCAAAAATCATGGATAAATTTTGGACAATAGTAGACTTCAATATCTTTCTCTGACCGTAAGAACCACCCTGATAGCTATTATGGTTTAGGAGTTATGAAAATCACAAGGTGACGTATCTGTGCTGTCAGCAACCTATAATAGTTTCTGTTGTGCACAGTTTTCGACTACCTTAACTGCAGAATTTGGAGAAGTGTTCTATAAGAAAGTTGTAGTAAATTTGATAAGTTTTCCAACGGTATAAGCTACCATATCATTGGATTCGTAGAACTCAAGTTATAACTGTATTTCTGCACTGCCATTTTTCTGCTCGCGAGGAAGTGTAGGTTACTTGTTCTTGCATATGCTCATGAATCTCTTTGGGATGCGAGAAGGACATGATGATAGTTATCACTCAGAAACAAATGCAAGTTATTCTTTGGTGTTCTCTAGTTGATCTCTTCTTAAGAGGGGTTGTCAAACTAAAGATGATACAAGATGGAGGTTTATATGTTCTGTTTCGTCATCTGGAAGCATTAGTTATTTACATGGTTGCAAAATCACTATCAAGCGCAGGTATCCTTTCTCAGAGTGGTAATCTGTTGGAACCATTTATAAGGATCGTAAGGGTCTAAAGGACACCTTTACAAAGTTGGTTATGAGCTTGTGGCATCATCATTGGATAAGAGTTGATGAAGGAAAAGTGAAGACTTGCAGGATCAACTTTATCTTTCTCCCTAGTCTCTCCGAATCTCGAGACGAGATTCCTGTTAAGTGGGGTAGATTTGTCACACCCAAAATTTTCTATTTTAGGCTGTGCATGAAAAACACTAAATAAAATAAATAATTTCAATATTTGAATAAATTTATTAGATAAGTTAAGTTGTTGTTAATTTAAATATAGAAAATTGTGGTTTTAATTTTTTTATATTAATTTGATAATGTGGTGTTTGTGTGATGCTTGTCTTTGGTGTTGGTGAGTGCTATTATTTTCAAAATATCATAGGACGACGTTTACTTTTCATCAGAAAACTTTTTGGTATTTTCTGGATTTAAAATTTCAATTTCCGTGAGCTTAATATTTTTCCTTGATCCCTTCATCAATCTTTTCATGAGCCCAAACCTATTTAGTTGAGTTCCTTATCTCTCCAAAAGTCTCCAGGATTTTTCTGGTGATTTTTCTGAGCTCCGGACTATTTTTCACGGCCAAAAAGTTAATTTTAGATTTTCTGGAATTATTTTATTCGCGGAATTAAAATAATCCCGAAATTAAGAAAATCCGAAAAGTTTCCAAACCCTACGACTATATATATATGCCGGCGTAGCCCTCGACGCCCTGGTTTCAGAAGTACAACCCTTATCGCGAGCCGCTGCTCGTAGCTCCCTCCACCTCTCACCGAAGTTCTGCATCAACAGCTTGCGTTCCTGCGAACTTCCGACGAAGGTTCGGCGAGCTTTTTCGGTCACCTCGGACATCTCCGGCGAATTCCGTTTCCACTCCGAGGTTCGTCTCGTCGTTCTCTACACCGGCACGCCTTTCCTTTTGCGAATTCATATCTGTTAGGTTACGTTCTCATTCTTCTCTCTCTAACTCCGGCGAACCACCATGGCTAACCTTGTTTTTCTCCGTTTTCCGGTCATCTCCACGAAGCTCTCGGCCAGGCGCACCCACGGGCCCGTCTCGCGCCGCCACCCCACCCCCTCAGGTCCTGCATGCCCGGCCTCATGTGCCCCTGCGCGAGCAGCAGCAGCGCCGCTGCCTGTGGCCGCCCGGCCGCGAAGCGCGCCACGCCCACGCGGGCCCTGCCCCGGCCTTGCGACGTCCTGGCGAGGCACAACCGTCGCCGGCTGGCTAAGCCCGGCCGAGTTCCAGTTCTTTTCCCTTCTGCGCACGAGGAGCAGGTCCTCCGCTTCCATGCGTGAGCAGCAGCGGCAGCTCGTTGCCTTGGCTTGTCTGGACAGCCAACCTAAGGTATAAGAAAATATAATTACGCTTTTGCCATCGATCATTTTAACTCCACAGTTTATTCGTTTTAGGTCCGATTTGAGTAGTACTTGTCGCGTTAGATTCGTGTCGTCGCGCTCTACGCGGTAGTACCAATGTTGGTCATGTCTCATAATTATAAATTTATTGATTTAGCAACAACGGTTAACATGTCTTACATCTTTGAAATTCATAAGTTAGATATTAATTTGATTTATGCTTGTGTAATTGAGTTTCTAATTAAACGAAACATGGGTTTATACTTTAGTCTGTCCTAAATTAATGTTAATCTAATTAATATTAAACTAAATGTCTTTTGAATTGTAAGATGCTTAGTTCAACCTTGAAACATAAGTGCTTTCGTTCAGTTGTCATATGTTTTCTATATATATAGTTCAATATTAAATTGATTAATGATAATGGAACCTAGTTTTTCAATTAAAAGGAACCTTGGACCATAACGATTGCTATCAACGTTAATGGAAATATTAACACATTTTTAAAATCATATATTTTACTCAAAGCTTGTTACAGACACACGACATATATAACTCGTTCAGTTGCTTTCACATATATACTTTTCTTTTTGCAAAGATAAGGTTAAACTTGATAAAATTATATGGTATTGTTTATAAATAAAATATGAGTAGTTCCGATTTGGTTTTATTTAATTAAATTATGTTTTGATTTATCTAGTCTAAATAACTTTTTACATTGATTTATTAAATTAATCTGAATCAAGCAAAATAGTGTCGTGCATGCTGTTGTCTTCATTTTGCTAGCTAGCTTGATGACATCAGATGATGTCATGGGTATGATTTGTGGCCATTTTTCTTTAGTAAAACAAATCCCGAAATATAATAGAAATACATATACACATACAATCTTGTTTAGGCCATATCTTCCACGTTTTAACTCCGATTTGACCTGTTCAAGTTGCGTTAGGTTCGTATTTACGAGCTCTACATGTTAGTATAGTTGTACAGTAGGTTTGGAAAGTTTAATTTTCGAGTTTATATTAAAATAATTATTTATCTATAGAAAATCTTAGAAAATTCATAACTTTCACGTTTTAAATCCGAATTTCGTGATCTTTACATCTGTGTGATCGTAGTAACGTGTAGAAGAGTTTTACAAACTTTTTATACTGTTTTGCTACTATTGGTGTATTATTTTAATTATGTCTCTTTGTTTGCTTCGTGTATGATTGCTCGGATGATTGTGTGTTAATGCTTGGTGATTGAGTATAGACGGTGAGCAATTTCTTGACGATCAGGAGTATTATATTGAGCCAGACCAGCAGTATCATCAGGAAAGCTTTGATCAAGGCAAGTATAACATGGGACCATCCTTGTTACCTATTCACTGAAATTATCATACATATGCATGTGTCTTCCTTGACAACCATAGAGATTATAACTTAGCTATTGATATCTTGTTTCCTTGTCACCTATGGGTTATGCATTTGGGTAGCTATTACTAGTGCTTAATTATGAACAATGATCTTGTAATTTGACTAATGGATTATGCAATCAACCAATTAAGATTATTACTGTTGAAAGGGGGCTAGAGCATGCGGGTTATTTTAATGCTCTAGTTACTCTCCACAAGGACTTATATGTACGTGATCATCCGAGACATACAGTACAACTGTGAGGGCTATATGGCTCTGGCTCTAGTTGTTCAAGAGACCTTTTCTAGCTTGTTAGTGGTTACCTTAAATGGCGTAAGAATGGCTTGCCACGTTGGGTGTAGGGCGAGCCCTTGTCCTTAGTGTGTATAGGCTACGGTTATTGTGCCACTAGGAAGGGGGGTTCTACATCTGCCTGCCGAGTGAATCTAATGGCCCTAACTTGTTAGACGAACTTTTGAATGGCTTTATATGGTTTCTTGTGCTTAGGGATTCATGACCCCTTAGCATATGGAAATCATGACTCACAGTGAAAGTGTACACCTCTGCGTAGAGTTTAATAAACTGGTATACTGGCCGTGCCCATGGATAAGGGCGGCCTTGGAACATTTATAGATAGATGATCACCATTGTTATATCATGATTAATTGTTGTTGTTACTATTATGCTCATGTTAATTCTATTTATTATCCTTATTACAATTGATCATTGGTTCATTAATGGGAATTGGAATACCTTGATGCTACTCAATTGCTAATTATATGATGATTAAAAGCTAAACGCAGTCAAACAGTGTCTAGCCTTTTTGAGCCTCATGAACCCTGTGTTATATTTGTTGAGTTCGACATGGACTCACTCTTGCTATTTCCCCAACACTCCAGTGAGTAGTAAGGTGCTGCTCAGAAGGAGGATAAAGAGGTAGTGGAGTTTCCAGAAGTCTTTCATAAGTGTTTGGCATACGGAGCCACCAGTCAGCCGTCCCTGAGAAGAATGGAGCCTGAAGTTTAGTCACCGTTCCGTGATACTCTGATGTAAGTGTTAATATAGCTATGTATACGTTATATAATAACATTGTTTCTGATACTTTTTCATTCTGACATATGTGTGGCTTCCTGGGCACACATATGATTAGCCTGGTTTTGTTCTTTAGAAAACCGGGTGTGACATTGGGACACCTGGGGCATCCTTCTTGCTTAGGTAGGGGGACTTGAGCTAATGATCATGCTCTCTATGGACTACATTGATCATCCTTACTGACTCCATTTGTTGTGGCTTCTTGTTCTTGTTCTTCCGATTGTTCTTCTTCTTTGGCTCGTACGGATGTTAGGGGTGTGTAGGGAACTGTAGCACCCTGTTCTTGAAGAAGAAGGTCTCTCTCTTACCTTTGATGTTAAATCAGATCTTGGAAGTGTTGGCATACATGATAGCTCCGGCGGTGTTCAAGAATGGTCGTCCCAAAATGATGGGTGACCTCTCATCACCACCTGTCTCTATTACCACGAAGTCTGCAGGGACATACGAGCTGCCAACTAGTACACAAATGTCTTCTAGGATTGCTTTTGTGTAGCATAATGACTGATCTGCAAGCTACAAGCACATGGTTGTATACAATAAAGGATAATTGAACATTTTGTCATAGATCACCTTAGGCATGATGTTGACGCTTGAACCAAAGTCACAGATAGCCTTGTTGAAGTTTATGCTTCCAATGGAGATCGGGATGACCGGTCTTCCTGGGTCACCTTTCTTGATTGGCAGAGTCTCGTCGTTCCATCCTTTAGATATAGGATCACTCTAGTAGCTTCCTGCATTGAATATGTCTACAAGATTTGTAGTTTCTAGATCTTTCGGTTGTCTCATAATCTTACCTTGGTTAGCAGGAGGGACAACATTTGCAAGCTGTTGCAACTGAGACTCTAGCATCTTATTAAAGCTAAGCTGATTCTTAATGGCAGTAGAGAAGTTATCCATCCTATTATTAATTGTTTCTAGCACTTTATCATTGGATGCTAACTTCTTAGACAGGTTGTCCATTAACTTGCCTTGATTAAGCACTAACTCTCTCAAAGGTGGCTAATTGAAATTATTGTAAGAGTTATTACCTTGGTAGTTACCTGAGTAGTTAGGCCTTTGCTGTTGGTTCTAACCTTGATTCTATTGAGAACGATAGTAGTAGTAGTTGTTGTTGAGGTAGTTCACATCCTCTCGTAGCTTTGGGCAATTACTTCCTAAATGCCCAATGTCTCCACACTCTTCACAAGTCATGCAAGAATCATGGATGTGCATGACTTCATTCTTCTTGCTGGCTCTCTCACGAGCCTCTTCATAAGTAAATCCATCTTGGTAGACAGCATGTCTACCTCCTTCAGCTGGTGCATACCTCCACCTCTCTTACGGGTTTGAGTTCTTTCTTCGCTCCAACCCTGGTTGGACGCCATCTTTTCCACAAGAGCTATGGCTTGAGCAATTATAGGTGATAAGAATGCTCCTCCAGCGGTAGCATCCATAGTCTCACAGGTGCTGTTGGTGAGCCCGTGATAAAAGGTCTACATGAGTAGCCAATTCTCCATTTCATGATGAGGACATTTTGGGATGTAGTCTTGAAAGCGCTCCCATGCTTCTAGGATTGACTCATCATGTTGCTGTTGGAAACTTGATATCTTCCAACGAAGAGCATTGGTCTTGCCCATGGGAAAGAACTTCGCTAGAAAATTTGTGGAGCAGAATGCCCACATAGTGTTCTTCTCTTTAGTTGCATAGAACCACTGCTTCGCTCTCCCCAAGAGTGAGAATGGGTAGAGGCGAAGTAGTATGGCATCTCTGGGGACATCCTTGATGGTGAAAGTGCTGCAGATCTCCAGGAAGTGTTGGAGATGAGCACTAGCATCTTCATGTGCCTTCCCACAAAACTGGCTAGCTTGCACCATGTTGATCAGTGCCGGCTTGAGCTCGAATGACTTCTCAATGTCTGCAGCAGGTCTAGTACGGATGTTGTCTATAGTGGGAGCTAAGAACTCACGGAGTGACTTGTTGGCCATGGCGTCGAACTCTGGTGTTAAGCTTTGAAATGTGCTTGGTTGATCTTCTGACTCAGAAGGTAGAGCCTCAAGCTGAGATGATGATGATGTTGCTGTTGCGGCTCGAACTTTCTTTAACTTGGCTCTCGTCCTTCTGATTAATGCATCTGGATTGTCGATGAAATTATCTAGATGGTCAAACATGTTCATACATTACCCTATATATGATATATAAATAGACAGGAGACAAGGGTAAGGCTGTATGAGTAGAGAAGGATGATGGTTTCACAATCTCATTAGTGGATGCAAGTGATGGCTCATTATCCTTTGAATAGCTAATCAACCTTCCCCGGCAATGGCGCCAAAAATGCTTGTTAACACCTCTAACGCCACCTAAGCTAGGTTGTCATCCCCAGCATGGCGCCAGAGGTGCTGGTATTAATAAATGCAAATGCTCTTCTAGAATAAATATGAAATCCACAAGCGCACAGATAATACCGATATAGCATTTTAACCGGGAGTAATCCAGGTATCGTTATTTATATTTTTACCACTAGGAAGGGAATGCTAAGGATAATGAGCAATGAGCATCACTACATGTGGTAATGGAGAGTATAACCATATCTTTATCGATCTTCTCATACAGGGTAAGTGTCACAAGATAATAGTATATATAAATGATAAAGAATAACTGATAAGCACATAGCCACATAATAAATGATAAACATCTCAACAAATTACTCTAAGCTTATAGCACTAGCATGGATTAGGATGAACTACAAGGATAAATCCTAAGTTATTCTAACTATAAGGTCAAAGCATTCAATAATTAGTGCAATTACACTTGGCAATCATAGCAAGAAAAGGTTATATCTATGCATAGAGATATTACGAAGGAAGATGAAGAACATAGCAATCACTTCCCTGTAATAGTTGTGTCCTGCCTACCTTTTACTTGGAAGGTGGACTACGAATGACTCAATAGGACTGTCACTCCCGCGATCTACCACATGTTTCGGAATATAGGGTGCAATCGCAAGAAAATACGATATAGGCACCATGCCTACACAATATTGAGCACTCACCCATGGTACCAATGAGCAAGCGCTATATGATCCTATACTTAAATATAATTCTGATCGAACTATGCCAAGCATATAATCAAAGTAGACTAAGAACAATATAATTGAGAACATAATCAAATAGAGCAAAGTCATATCTAATATGATAGAGTAGACTAAAGTCATATTCATGCAAATGATGAACTAGATAAATAATACAAGAACGAATATAAAAGTAGGAGAGAATTACTAAGTATTTCTCTTGACAGATCCGGAAACCAAGCGATGCTTGCGTCCTTCTAGTTCTAATCCTATGTAGCTATGCTAAACTATAGAGATCTAATTGAGATGATGGCTCTAGGGCTTCTCAGATGAAAGCTCTGTATCTTGGAATGAGATTGTTAATGAATTAGGGTTTCTCCTGGGGCCAGGGGCCTTGCTTATATAGCCCTCTAGGAAGCACCATAGCCCTCGGATCAAACAGACCTGGATGAACGATTATTATTGATCCTCAAAGGCGGTGGAGGCACGATCCATGAGCTTGACACTGATTGGCCACCTAGGTGGGGTGGCCCGCCCCTATCACAGTGACAAGTGTGTCCCACCTCCTAGGGTGTGGCTTCCCAAGTCTTCTAGATTATTCTTTTTATATATGTGGCCCTTTTCTCTCTATGTAAATATGACATGTGGGCCTCCTTTGGTTGTTTCCTGATAACCCCCTACGGACATGGACATTCACCAAAACTCATGGAATTCTATTAGTGCAACCCCTATATCTAGATAGTAATTATGTTTTAGTTCCTTTTTCATGCTATGTTGACAGTTAAAAATGATACTTATCTACCATCAATAGATATGCAATTTTTCACAGAATAAAAGTATCTCAAATGATGAATTGGAGTGCACCATTGCGAAGGTCTCATCGAGATGATCGAAATGGATACATTACTTGCTATATTTGGAGTTCAGAATAAAAAGATATCAATCTGCGACCACGCATGCACTAGAAGGTTCCAGAGGACACGAGAAGACACTGGACCGAAGATGGGCCCGAATGGACACTATAGTGGGCCGGCCAGCACCCCCTGTGCTGCCTCACCCTGAGCTTCTGGAATGTTCCTCCTACGCCTCCTAGGGTCTAATCTACGTCCAATTGAAGTCGGTTTATCCAACGGTGGTCGAGGGAGGTCACACAGATCGATGATGTGGTAGTTACTTGGCCTCTACTCCACCTCAGCCTATATAAGGACGCCCCCTACCCCCTCTAGGAGGCTATCTCTCATTCAGATCAAGGCACAACACCAGAGAATTAGGGCTAGACTCTCCAATGTAGTAGATTAGTTCTAGTTGAGAGTTAGAGAGAGTCGGGCTACGCTCAGGTTCTGGAGAATTCTTTGGAGGTCTAGTATATCATTGTATCTTACCTTTGAAAGACTTATGCTTTAAAATATTTATCTTCTCTATTTACTTTTATGCCTTCATATGTGTAGTTAGTATAGTTGGTATACTTTTGCATGGGATCTCCGCTCGTATTGAGTGCGCTAGTTATCACATGTGACTAGAGTAGTAATCACTGGTGTAGACATGATGTCTAGACTATAGGTTACCTGAGATTGTGTCCAGTCCCACAGATAGTTGTGGTAGCCCCAAAGGTGACAGCTCTGACTAGGCCTTTGTAATCCACACCACATTAGGATTGGTGTTCGTAGGGCTTTTTGGCAGCCTTCCCCCGACTACCCCTTCCCAGTCTTTTCGAGAGTTGAAAAGGTACTGTTGCTCTAAAGTGTTATTGTGTGATTGCTATATCTACCTATATTTCAGTTATCATAGAACCAAAGTAATAGAGAAGTATTTAGGAACCTAGAACTCTCCCATTGTCCTCTTAATTTAGCTATGCTACTCTTTTATCATGGAATTCTCCTATGTGTGTGTGTCGTTATGCATAACTCCTATCACTTATCATTTACCCCTACTTTAGTCTAGTTACTATATTAAGTTAGTAGATGCATGATGGTGAATTATTAGCTTCTTTAACCATTGTTTCCCTGTGGATAAATACGATACTCTGGAATACTTTTGGGTAAAAGTTATAGTGGTATCCGTGCGCTTGTGAAATTTTCTATGTGCATTAACAAGTACCAACATCCATTCATTCGAGGATGTGCCACAGTCGCCCAGTCCATGTGGATATGGTGATCATTGCAGAAATTAAGAAACTTTTTGCCGATGAACTGTGTGTCATTGTTGGTGATGATGGAGTTTGGGACCCTGAAGCGATCAACTATGTCAGTAAAGAAGAGCACTGCCTGCTTGGATTTGATTCACGGGATTGGTTGTGCCTCGATCTACTTTGAGAATGCGACAAGCAAGTGGGTGAAGCCCTCAAGCGCTTTCTAGAGCAACCCGACAAGGTCTAGACCCCAGACCGCGAAAGGCCAAGTGATGGGGATTGTCCGGAGCGCTTGGGTGGGTAGGTGAGTCTGTCGAGCATAATACTGACACCCTTCGCAGGAGCATACTACCTCGGTTGTGTTAGCCACGGCAGTGGGCCAGTAGAAGCCTTGCTGGAACACCTTTTTGACGAGGGTGTCGGGCGCTGTATGGTGACCGCAGACGCCCCCATGGATGTCTTGCAGTAGCTTCTTTCCCTGCTCGGTGGGGATGCAGTGTTGCAGGATTCTAGTAGGATTCTACTTGTAAGTTCTTAATCTAGGAAGACAAATGACTTAGCACGGCGGGCGGGGCGTCAGGCCTCGGTCCTGTCGATTGGGAGTACACTACGGACTGAGCAGTCAAGGTACGGGATTCTCCAGTCTGGCAGGGGGTCAGGCCCTTTGTCTAGGTCCTCCTCGATTTGCATAACCTCAAGGTCGTCAGGGGCCGGGGTCGGGCCAGCCCCTGAGGCTAGCAGCTCACTGCCGTCCTGTGTTGATTCTTGGCAGGTGACCGAGGGCTTATACAGATCACTGGCAAAGACACCGGAGGGAACCGGTGCCCGATTGGATGCCAGCTTCGCAAGCTCGTCTGTTGCCTCGTTAGATCATCTTGTGACGTGGTTGAGCTCGAGGCCTTCAAACTTGTCTTCCAAGAGGTGGACCACTTGGCAGTATGCCACCATCTTGGGGTTGTGACAGCTTGACTCCTTCATGACTTGGTCTATGATCAACTGGGAATCACCTCAAACATCAAGCCATCGGATCCCTAGCTCGGTGGTGATGTGCAGACCATTGACAAGTGCCTCTTATTCAACCACATTGTTAGGGGCCAAAAAATGGATTCGGATCATATACCTCATGCGTACACCGAGGGAGAGATGAAGACGAGCCCTACTCTGGCTTCGCTTTTCATCAGCGACCCGTCAAAATACATCGTCTAGTACTCCTGCTCCACCAGGGCTGGTGGTGTTTGGGTCTCGATCCATTCTACCACAAAGTCTGCCAGCACCTAGGACTTGATGGCTCTTCAAGGAGCATAGGTGATGCCCTCTCCCATGAGCTCGACCGTCCACTTAGCGATTCTTCCCGTCACTTCATAGCTCTAAATCACCTCCCCGAGAGGAAAGGAGGACACAATTGTGATCGGGTGCGACTCGAAGTAGTGGTGCAGCTTTCGTCGGGCGATGAGGACATCATACAGGAGCTTTTGGATCTGAGGGTAGCATGTCTTGGTGTCGGACAAGACTTCACTGATGAAGTAGACTAGATGTTGGACCTTGAGGGCATGACCCTCCTCCTGCCATTCTACTATGACGGTGGCACTCACCACCTGAGTAGTGGCCACGACGTATAGTAGGAACGGTTCCCCTCAGCCGGTGGCACAAGGATCGGAGCCTTTCTTAAAAGTGCCTTGAGCCCATCAAGTGCCTCTTGGGCCTCAAGAGTCCAAGTAAAGCGGTTAGTCTTTTTTAGAAGTCGATAAAGGGGCAGGCCTCGTTCGCCGAGGTGTGAGATGAAGCGGCTCAGCACCACTAGACATCCCATGACTCATTGTGCCCCTTTCAAATCCCTGATCAGGCATATGTTTGTGATGGTGAAGATCTTCTCAGGGTTGGCTTCAATGCCGTGCTTAGAGATGATAAAGCCATGTAGCATTCCCCTCGGGATCCCAAGACACACTTTTTGGGGTTGAGCTTGATATTCTTGGCTCATAAGCATTTGAAGGCCTGATCGAGGTCAGCAACCAGGCTATCAGCTCGTTTTGACTTGACTACAATGTCATCTACGTAAGCCTCAACGGTTCGCCTGATGAGGTCACCAAAAATGGTGAGCATACAGAGCTGATATGTAGCCCCCATATTCTTGAGGCCAAACGGCATGGCTACGTAGCAATAGGTCCCGAATGGGGTAACAAAAGAGGTCATAAGCTGGTCGGACTCTTTCATCGCGATTTGATGGTAACCGGAGTAAGCATCAAGGAAAGAGAGAGCTTCACAACCTGAAGTGGAGTCGACTATTTGATCGATGCGTGGTAAAGGGAATGGATGTTTAGGACAAGCCTTGTTGAGACCAGTATAATCAACGCACATTCTTCATTTACCATTTTTCTTTTTTACAAGTACGGGGTTAGCTAATCACTTAGGATGGAACACCTCCTCGATGAATCCGGTAGCTAGTAGCTTATGAATCTCCTCCTCGATTGCTCTGTGCTTCTCCTCGTCAAAGTGGCACAGTCATTGCCTTACCAATTTGGAGCCAGCCCGGATGTCCAAGGAGTGCTCGGTGACTTCCGTCAAGATGCCAGGCATGTCTAAGGGACTCCACGTGAACATGTCGCTATTCACATGGAGAAAGTCGATGAGCACTGCTTCCTATTTGGGATCCAGGGTGGTGCCAACATGCACCGTCTTGCTGTTGGAGCTGCTAGGGTCGAGGGGGACCTCCTTGACTCCATCGATGAGTTTGAAGGAACCAGTGGACTGCTTCCAGTTCAGCTACAAGCGCCTCAGACTCGATGATGGCCTCTGCGTACTCGCAGCACTCAACATCACACTCGTAGGCGTGCTGGTAAGTGGTGCAGACGGTGATGACCCCGTTGGGCCCCGGCATCATGAGCTTGAGGTAGGTGTAGTTCAGAACGGCCATGAACTTCACGTAGCATGGCTGCCCCAACATGGCATGGTAGATGCCGCAGAACTCGACCACCTCAAAGGTGAGGGTTTCCTTCCTAAAGTTGGACGCATCCCCAAAGGTGATAGGTAGATCAATCTACCCAAGGGGCAGGCCCTACTTCCCTGATACGATATCATGGAAATGTGCTCTACTTGGTCAGAGCTGGGTCCGACTAATCCCCATGGCATCAAGGGTTTTGGCGTACATGATGTTGAGGCCACTGCCTCCATCCATCAGTACTTTGGTGAGCCGCGTGTTGCCAATGATACGATTGACAACAAGCGGGTATCGGCCTGGCTACAGGACATGATCTAGATGATCATCGTGGTTGAACATGATGGTAGATCTAGACCAGTCGAGGAAGGCTAGCGTGGCTAGCTCGGCGGCATAGACCTCTTGGTGTTCTAGTTTGCACTAGCGCCTAGAGTCGTAGGTCGTGGGGCCACCGAAGATCATAAAGCAGTTGTTGACGACAGGAAAGTCATCATCCTTCTCCTTGTCATCGCCCTTGTCCTCCTCAGGTCTCTTGCTAGGGTTGCCCTTCCACTGGGCACCCTCGGAGAAGTAGCATTTCATCATGCCACACTCCTTGAGGGTATGTTTGACTGAGACTTGGTGGTATGGGCATGGCTTCTAGAGCATCTTGTCAAAAACTCCTAGGCCACCCTTGGGAGAGGCTTGGGGGTTCTTGCACTCGGCGGCAGCCACAAGGGGGCCTTGTGCAACTGCTTAGCCTTCTTCTTCTTCTTCTTGGAGTTGTGGCTAGAGCTGCCCTCGTTGGTGTCCTCATGCCACTTCTCCTTGCCCTTGGTGTCATGAAAGATTGCCCCTACCGCCTCCTCACCGGAGGCAAAGTTGGTGGCAATGCCTAGGAGCTCCCTGGTGGTGTGCGGGCCTTGTGCCCTAACTCGTGGACTAGCTCTTTGCAGGTGATTCCCATGAGGAACGCCCCGATGACATCAGCGTTAGTAACGTTGGGCAGCTCAGTGCACTACCAGGAGAAGCGCCGAATGTACTCACGGAGAGTTTCATCCGGCTTTTGGCAACAGCTCCTAAGGTCCCAAGAGTTACTTGGACATACATAGGTATCCTAGAAGTTCCCCATGGAAACTTTTATGAGGTCGGCCTAGTTGTGGATGCGACGGGCCGGGAGATGCTCCGGCCAAGCTCTTGCTAAATTGGCCAGGAACAGAGGGAGATTGCATATGACGAAGCGGTTGTTGTTCGCGCTGCCCAACTAGCAGGTGAGGCGGTAGTCATCAAGCTAGAGCTCGGGGTTTGTTTCCCCAGATTACTTGGTGATGTTGGCAGGTTGCCAGAACCGTGCTAGGAATGGCGCGTTGCGTACCGTGGTCCTGGGGGCTTAGGAGATGGGCTCCGGTCCTCTCCACTGTCATAGCGACTGCCCTGATGAGGGTGGTAGCCACGGCTGGCACCATCCTCCTTGTGCCTTTTGCGCGCATTGAGAACATCACGTGCGTCATAGTTGTGGCCAACGCAGTTGTGGACGGATGGGGGCTTGTCCCCCGCTTTCTATTGTTCTGGGTGGACTGAAGCTTCCTTCTCATGTGGCACCGATGGTGTGGGCTGGTCAAGCTTGGTCCTGCATCTCCATGGTGTGGAGCTTTTGGCCTGTTGCACTGCAGCACACTCGATGAGGGCATGCAGCTCCACGTGGGCTTACCGCCCCTCTAGAGTTGATGGTTTGGGCATAGTTCGGAGGAGGATCATCATGGCGACAACGTTCTGGCTTTCCCAAGCGAAGAGTGGTGGATGATCACTGCCATTGTCATCGCAAATGTGACGGTGGACGTCGGGAGCCCTGCGTTGAGCCGCGTCGTTATCGTTTCGACTCCCAAGCTCCTGCTCAAGCGTCGCATGCAGTTGTGCCAATTGCTATCACTCTTCTTGGAGCTTTCTCTCTAGCTCATGGAGTTGCTCCAGCTAGGGCTGTGATTGCCCCACAGGTGGTGGCATGGTTGCACCCCCAGTGCATGCAGCGTTGCGAGTCGTGGCATCAGCCGAGGTGTGTTCGCCCTCGTTCTCATTGGAAGTTCCTTCATGGAGCTCCCCATTGCACATAAAACACTCTCGAGATGGGTCATGGCTCTCGTCGTCGGAGTCAAAGCCCTCGAGAAGGTAGTTGCTGCTGACAAGGAAGAGAAGGTAGTTGCTGCTGACAAGGAACTAGCGCAGAGGGTCTAGATCATTGAGCCCCAAGAAGTCAGCACCAGCCCAGCCACCGTTGTCCTCCTCAGAGTCGATACTTGAGGACATCGCGGTACTCGTAAGGAGCTCCAAGAGGGACTCCAGGTGGTGGTGTGGTAAACCCGTGGATGCATCCGCTGCAGGTCGTGTGAAGTGACGTAAGTTCTCGCAGCATTGTGCAGCCCGTAAAGCCATGGTAGTTGTGCTGGCGCAACACTTACCTCTAGGGAGAGCGACGGTCCCCCTAAGAGCTACGACAAGGCATTTGCAATGATGGAGTAGAGGCGATGGTGATCCTCCTAGGACAGGTGGGGCCCTAGGATGGCGTCAAGCTAACGCTCCAACCTTGGGTAGTTGAAACCATGGGGCTAAGCACCCCCAGAAGCCTGTGCCTTGTTGGCATGCAGACAAAGGCTAATCATCAACTCGGTGATGGAGTCGACGTTGGCAGGTGAGTTGGGTGACTCAGTAGGGGATGGCAGGACGTACTCCTCTCCACGCCGGTGGGATTTAGGTCTCTGACATGCTCTTTGAAACCTAGAGAGGATGCGAGGTCCACCGGCGTGGAAGGAGGGAGCAAGACCAGGTCATGATCCACCCCCATGCAGAGGAAATCCAGGCTCCCAAACCAGATGTGGGAGCCTAGAGTGAAGCGAACACGATGATTGCCCATCCAAAGCCTAACAAAACGGATCATGACACGGAGAAGGCCCCTACCTGGCGTGTTAATCGTCGGTGTCTAGAACTACCCTAGACACTGAGACGAGTGAATTTGTATTTATGCGTCTAGGCCCGGATGGTGTGCAATGCGGACACAAGGGCTCATATGGGTTTAGGCAAGAATGTCCCTATGTCCAGTGGATTCTGCTGCTGCTTGTGTTGCCTTGCACCAGAGTGCTCGTAGTAGGGGTTATAAGCTTTTGAGAGAGGGAGCGGATCCCAAGTCTCTTTAGTGGCATGCATGCTTTTGAGTGTTGGATTAGTGAGGTGTGACTCAATCAAAGTCTGTTTCACTCAGAGTCCCCTCTAGATGTGGCCCCTGCCTCCCCTTTTATAGTTCCTAACTGGAGGGCTCGGGTTATAGTCATGGTAAAAGGTGAAATGGGGAAAAGATGAAAGAAAAACAAAAAAGGTGGCCTCGGGTGTGGCCGTCTTGCTCCTTATCCGGCGTGAGCAGTTTACCCTGTAGCGCAAAGATGTCATGGGCATTGGGCTTTTGGCCTTTCCATCCACTAGTGCAATGTGTTGTGGCCACGCTTCATCCTGTGTACTTCTATGCCGTCAATGATGGGCGGTGTGTGTGCCTGGATTTGTATAGAGAGGATGTTAGGTAGCATAGTTGCTATTACCCCTGCTGCTATAGAGGTATGGTCGTTGTTGTGGTGGAATGACCAAAGTCATGTTAGATCGTGACGTGGCTCCCATGCTCCAGTTCACTGTACATGGTCGTGTCCATCCCATTAGTGGGAACAGGCGCCGTGGTGGGGGCCCACGCAGCTCTGCGCCTTGCTAGAGGGCCCTACGTGTCCCTTGAGCGAAGCGAAATTATGCCAAGAGGGTCAGGTGCTCCCGTTCTTACGTTGCAGGGGTCAGGCAAGGTGGAGATTATTCCTGACAGGGCGCAGGGGTCAGGTGCTTTAATGAGGTCATGGGGGCACGGGCGAGGCGGAAACCGTCCCTAAGCCTCGGCGTTTGAATAGCTAACACGCTATAATGCCCTTGGTTGGGTATGCCTACTATCAATACCCAACAGCCATGGAACATTTGTCCCACGTGTTGACCACTTCCTTGCTCTGATAAAACCACTGTTTCGCCTTCCCAGTGAGGGAGAAGGGAAATAGATAGAGCCTTATGCTAGCTGGTAAGATATCTTTTATGGCGATGGTGTTGCATAGCTCAAGGAAGTGCTAAAAGTGTGCACTTGCATCCTCACTCAGCAAACCATAGAACTGGTTTGCCTGTACCATCATGATTAGGCCAGTGCGTAGCTCAAAGTTTTTGGTCCCAGTGTTGACAACGGGCCCAACAGGCACGTTGGCAATAGCGGGGGTGGCGTAGTTGCGAAGTGACTTGGCCATGGTGATAGTAGCGGATGGTATAGGGGTGAATGATTCGCTTGCTGGTGGCGTAGCAGAAGAACAGGCACGAGACCTAGTCTTCCTTAGGAGTGCCTCCATATTATCTGTGTAGTTGTTCGGTAGATCAAAACCACTCATACACTATCCTGTTTTCATTCCACAACAGAGGAAGAAAACAAGAATTAGCCTGCATAAACTATGGCTCCCACTACATGCATGTGATCATTATTCATGTCATGCTAGATTTTGTTTTTGAACATATGCCCTCCCCGACAATGTCACCAGAAATGCTTGTTGGCATTTCTTAACGCGATTACCAAGTGAGGAGGATTTAAGTCCATCACCGGTAACGATGCTAGAAATACTTGACTGGCATTTCCATCACTCAGGAATATAGTTCCCTAACATTGGCACTCATACTAGATAGGGATTTACAGTTGCAAGGTAATGACATTTTAAAAATGCCTGGTTGGCATTCCTAAACATCACTACTTAGGAATGTATTCCCTCAGCACTGGCGTGTATGCATGTTGGGAGTTACAGTCACTGGATAATGGTACTTAGAAACACCAATCATGATAGTCCTAATATGTTTATAGACCAAAATCCGCAAGCATATGGAACTATCATTGTAGCATTTCACCTAGGAGTATTCCAAGGTATCATTATTTATATTTTTCCAAAGGAGGGCAAGGTATATGCATCTAGCATTGGCATAAATATGATTACATACTTGCATGATAGACCATAGTTCATGATAGGGGTAAAAATGGTACTTCATGGATAGTGGACACACATCTGGGCTAACCTCAAGGATAAAAGGAAAATAAAGAATAAAAGAATGTTTCTATGTGGAGCAGGCATGTTCTAATATAGCCTTGCAAAGAACAGTTAATGGTCATACAAGATATATGATTAGAGTTAGAGCTAAGTTTGAGATGGACGAGGAGATCCCTGGGCATGGTCTGACAGGCCATAGAGACTTTACGAACTTCTACATGAATACCCGAACATGGGGGATTACAAGAGACTGATAGGGTTGTCACCACCTGCCACCTACCCCTCAACCATGGAGCACCGTCATATTCAAAGGTTCCTGTGTACCCGAGCACCACGCCCGTGTACAAAGAAACTACCCATATCCCCCGAGGACTCCAACCCTACGGATTGACAAGCAAGAATATGGGAAAACCCGAAGGAACGATGAACCGCCACCTCAACCCTAGTTCTACTTCTACTCATACAAGTCATAAGAATGTTGAAGCATAAAGTTGAACATGTTAAGATCATGACGTCTAAACCATATACTAGTTCATATATCACGATTATAACATGAAGACAACTATACTCTAGTTCATATGCATTACTATACGAATGGTATGAGAACTTGAATATGGAAGAACTCTTCATAGCATTCATACCAAGTAGCTCTTTCTTCCAAGGAGATAAGTTCTCCAAGTAGCTCTTGCTAGCTCCAAAGACTACTACTAAAACTATGCAAAAGAATATAAGGTGTGGTGTGAGGTGTAGCTCCAAGATGAAGTGTGTGTTGTGGAGGTGAGCCTAGCCCTTCTTATATAGTGAATGTATGATGGTTTGGCACTGGTATTTTTCATAACCACCGAGAACCGCCGTAGCATGCTGCCATGCATCTATCATTGAAGAGTGGGGCTGAGTGGAGGCGGTGGGGGTGCAGCCGCACCCTAGGTGCGCTTGCATCTAGGTGGGCCCACCTCGCAACCACCTTCGTCTAGTCGGTTCTTTAGTGGACCTGGGCCTCTCCTGTGGTGGTGTCTCAACCTAGATGTCTCGTGAAGGCGGGCTTCTCCATTTCTTTCCCTTGCACATTTCTGAAAATGTGTTTTTTGCTTTGCACTTTCTCCTTTATTTTTGTGCATTTTCACTTGTTTTCGGGTATGTGCCTGCAAAATATGTTTTCTCGGAATACAAGTGGAACTAGGTTAATAATATATGCATATGTGTCAAAGTTTGTTTATTTTCTCCTGTTTTAGACTATAATTGGTGGTTATAAATGTGCAATAGTGACTGCCAATAGCAGTCCATACTGGAGGGTAGGGCTTCCTCCACCTCGACAGTATGCGGCAGATTGAGCTTGTCATCAGCTACAAGGGGCTCGGTTGCGATGGCGTCGAGAAGATGTGGAGCCTGCTCGTCCCTTCTAGAGGGGGAGATCTATGTAGCCGAGGTGACACCGCTGCTCGTAGTTGTTAGTGGCGGCTTCGGGCATAGCCGTGGAGGCATGCAGCCGTGGGCTCAAGGAGATCTTTGGGGACGGTTTGGGCTCAACGCCCTAGTGCAAGCATTCGCCATGGGGATGAGCTTGCGACAGCGACAATGGGAATGGAGTTAGAGCTGGTGGACGAGCCCGGGTGGCCAAAGCCACCGTGCCTGCACCTACCATCCTCTCTAGGGTGGCTGGAGCCGCCACGCCCGCACAGCCGGCCGCACCGAGATGCCCGGGACCGGAGCGGCTGGGGCCTCCCCGTCTACGCTGGGATGGCCAGATGCCTAGCTTGTGGCTAGCGCCCGTGCCGCCGCTTGCTCGACGAATGAGCCCAAGAAGTTTCCTGAGGTTTTAGGTTGACAACGAATGGGTAGTGACCAACTGATCCTCAATCGAATGGCCACCATCACAAGTTTGTCGGATCGAACGGCCAGCGGGCTTACGGGTGACGTGGCCCTATCCGTTAGCTCACTTTTGGTGCAGGATTCGTTTATAAAGATATATCCATTTTGATCAGCTCGACGAGCTCTTCATAGTGGTGTGCTCCAAAACTTTGTTTGAGACTATTTTGCTATGAAGCAAATTTCAAATTTCATTCCTATACAATCTCTGCCAAGTTGTACTGTACTATTTAATATCCTTTTAACGTGAATTTTTAGTATATCCTACAAAACCACTTTGAGCACCAAAACTCATAGAACCTGTTAAATAAAATAATATTTTACTATGACATAGCTTGAAATGTTGTCATTTTAAATTAATTTGGCGATTAAATTTAGGAGTTAAGAACTGCCAACAAGCTCCCCTACACTTGTTCTTTGCTCGTCCTCGAGCAAAGGTAAATGTAACTACAAAGCATGACTTCAAAAGATATGATGCTAGCATAAAAGATATTCCTTGTCATTCCTTATACCTATGGATTTTGAAGTGTATAGCATGTCGCCTTTGAGTGGTTGAAAAGTGAAACAACTATGACACCAAGTCATCACTACCTCCTATGAAGCATACTTGGAGTTTTTTTACTTTTTGCAATTGAAAACATAGTTCTTACTTCTCAAATGGTACTCTCAAGTCGCTCAATGGTATATATATCCTCACCATGGCATTGATGCTTTGCCTTTATTTCCTACTTCTAATAAGCTTATGTGGAGCCTAGGTAGGACAAGAGTAAGGCATACTTGCATTGCATTTGTTGCTAGATCAAACAATGGATCCATTGAGAAAAATGTCATACAATCAAATCAAGATGTGCATGTGTGTGGTTAATGGTGGATAGATGGGTAAGCAAATTTTATTATGCTCCTTGAAACATTTTTCTCTCTTATTGGAACGTGGAAGAATTTTGTGAGACCATGGGCTATCTTTATTCTCATTCTCTTTTTTCTTTCTCTCTTTTTTCATCATTTTTCTTTTCTCTTTTCTTTCTTTTTTCTTCTTCTTTTTTTCTAATAACACCATGTCTCTTTTTACCACCAAACTTTTTTGAGAGAGATATTTCTCAAGGATTGGAGCATTTATGTTGATGGAACCTATCAAACATGTTTTTGTCCACCCCTAGTGTAGGAGTAGAACATTTTTTGGGTGGATCTAAATGGAAGGCATGTTTTTGCGCCTACTACTAGTGTAGGAGTAGTGCATATTTTTGGTGTGTGTACGTGATCTTGATTTTAAAAGTACGATAAATTTCTCAACACTGGTCAACAAAGTTTGACAAAGCTCAATACAAAGACAAGAAGCTTATGTGGAAAGGTTTTCAAAATGATATTTTGGATTTGGTAGGAGATTTCACCACTGAGGAGAAGTATTGCTATAAATTTTGAAGTTTTAGTAAAATAGAAATTCTTCAAGACCTTACATAGAAAAGATAGGATTTCTTTAGTCTTTGACATATCTCACTTCACAACAACTTAGTTGACATATTTTCCTAATAAAGATGTGTCCACAAGTAACAAGTATATGAACTAGGAATAAAGTTTATGCCGGCCAATCTTTATAAAGTCAAGTTCATAATTTGGCATGATTTTATCTCTCATTTTAAGTTTGATTGACATGTATGGCATTTTAAATATAGTCAAACTTATAGGTGCAAGGCATAGGTGAGAAAATGAAGTGCAAACTAGTGTGCCTGAGAGAAAGCATGGTAGGGTCAGGTCCTCCACACATGGACTTTTATGTCATTCGATGTTAAAAGCCAAGTGTGAACGTTGGAGCATCACCTTAATGTGTATTGTAGCACCCATGTTTCTAGACATCGTTCATCCTTCATTCCTATAATTGTTAGTGACAGAGAATACCCAGAGGAAACTTGTCTAGCACCATGTTTTTGTTTATTGTGGGAGAAAGGGAGGTCATTGCTTTATTCTTTAAAAATATACGAGTCCAAGTTAAAACAAGTTTATTATGCAAAGCTAATAATTTTTTTATTCTTATTATTAAAAATTCTAATAACTAAAAAGTTATTTTTTTATTATCATTATAATTTTTTATGACTTTATCATGGTGAGCAAGGCACAAAGGTAAAAGAAGGTAGAAACAACCAAAAAGAAATGAATGAATGAAGCATGTCATGGAATATCTTTAGAGAAATTTACCCCCACACTTGAATTTTGAATGTGCAACATCAAATCTGGGTGGTAGCATTCTCTGTTGAATGTGCTTCATTGTTGAAATGAAATTTGGTTGAATTTACCTCGCATTTCACCCCTTCGTTCTTTTTGCTCAAACCTAAAAGGTTAGTAACAAAAATACCTAAAGGAGCAATTTCACAAATATGTCCTTACGCTCATTTTCAAAAGTCATGTTATTGTTATTATTTTTATTATTATTTGAAAGTAAAGGGAAATTATTTTATACTAATATTTTTATATCGATGCATTTGCAAATATTGATATTTGAAATTAAAAAAATGCATCTAAATTCAAATGTGTGATAATAGAGAATTTTAAGTAATTAGAAAATGATTTTTATTTTTTTAAAGAGTTGATTTTGAAGTAAAATTTCAAATTTTGATTTCTCTTTTTTAAAAATATAAATTTATTTTGATTTTTAAAATTTTTAGGATAACTACCTATTTACCTTCGGCAAGGGCTCACTATTTTAAGTCCACTAAGTAGGACTTCTCCATTGCATTTCAACTTGAATTGCGCGTTATCCAATCCTGGAGATGAGGATACGGATTGTTGCACTTTCTGCCTCCACCATGCCATCTTGATCTTCATGTGGTTTTGGCTTGGCAAGAGTGTGATTCATTTTTCTTTTTGATCAAGGTTTCATTCAAGGTTCACCAAATGAACTTTGATTTACCCCCATTATGAATTCATCTCAAAGGATTTACCCTCACAAATTTGATAATTACCTGCAGGGGTTAGTCTATGCATAGAACCAATGTCTACTCAAGCACTTTTGGTTTAATAATCAAACTTGACTCCGTGTCTAATTTGATTAAGGTAGGCTGTATAACCTAAACATCATGCTTAATTTAAGAAGCCTATGGAGGCATCATCGATTAGCACGACCAAACCAAACCATACTAGTATAGAAAAAGGAAGTATGAAAAGATAAACATGAGATTCACTCAAACGGATGTGTGAACATTGAATGATGAACTAGAGAACCATAGTTTTTTATGCAAAGCAATGCAAACATGGTTTTGGGAAAGCAATGCAATTTAAACAAACATGCCATGGTTTTGGGAAAGGAAATTAGATGAGTGACATGCACTGGTAAAAAAAGGAAAAAGGATGGGAAAGATATTTTGTTTTTGAGTTGGTTCTTTCATACCTTGATCGATTTCATCACATATGATAGGTTTGTTTTCTTTTGATGGTGACTTTTCTCCATCTGCATTTGGTTAGAATGTATATATATTCCTATGCATGAGATAGTAGGGTGGAGGTGTTTGATGGTTCATGATTAAACGTGTACCCTAGGCTCGTGATAACTCTTTTTTTCCCACAAAAGCTAGTGGTAAACTAAGTTAATAAACATTAAGGTTAATATTAAAATCTTTACACCAATTGCTTTCCCAGCAATGGCGTCAGAAATCTTATTGGTATTTGTTAGCGCAAACAAAGAAATCCACAAGTGCATGGATACCATTATAGCTTTCACCCAGGAGTATTTCACTGTATCATATTTAGCCTTAGGGAAGCAATGGTAAAAGAACTTGAACGTTGACGGTACATATGCTTTCAAATAAGGTCTCATCCCTGAGTTAGAGTAAACTGTCAAGACTTAAAACTTACTCATTTTACCTTTCACCATGGGGCTTGCAACCGTCACCTGCATCTTGAGTGGTTAAAAGATAGAACGGTCTAGTCAAACGCCATGTCTCTTATTCTTGATCAGCTATAGCTCTGGAGTTTTTGCAAATTTTTCAAATAAAACTCAGAGATTCCTTGTATGACTTTCTCAGATCTCTCTTTTGTGGTATTTCTGGATCCTTACCAAGGCAGTAATGGTATATGCCTTTTCTCTCAAAGTATGTGGTATTTATGGTATAAGGCGTAGTGACATTGCCTTCTCTCTCACCCTACTCTAATAAGGCTTTGATATCTGGAGCTCATAGGTGGGAGATACAGTATACATACTCATAGAACATTTATTGCATAGTCAAACCATGGATCCAGAGAAACAAGTCAATAAGTCAAATCAAGATGTGCATGTGTGGTGAATGAGTGGTGTATGGTGATAACAAAAGTCTAATGCTCTTTTTGAGGGAATACATACCTTTCTTGCTTTTTAAAACTTTTGAGGGGAATGAGATGCTCTATTTTTTTTGTTTTTTTTTCTTAGGTGGGTATCTTGTACCCCTAATTCTACTGTCGGACACTTGTCCATTTTTACCTCTCGTCTCACTTTTTCTTTCTTCGAGGTTCCGAGCACTTGCTCCTTTTTATTTCCTCGTATTTATATATATTTTTTTAGAGCAATCTCCCTCTTTTGAAAATATAGCAAGTGGTAGTAGAAATGACTTGAGCATTAACTTCACAGGGAATAACAGGAATGGGATAATGTTTTTGGCTATTCTCTCCCGGGTCAGGAGTAAAATAATTTTGGGTGAATCTGGAGATGGAAATGAGTGGATATATGTGGATGCGTACTTTCGGAGTAGAAGCAGCATGTATGAGTGAACGTGCAAGTGAATCTTGATTTTAACCACATGACAAGTTCCTAAGGTTCTACACAGCTTGACCACACTCAATGCCCATAAGCAGTAAGTAGTAAAAGTGCGGCTCTTAATCTAACAAGCATGTATATATGGCTGTGGTAGGAATTTAAACTCTCATCATACAGGAACTCATCATGCAACATTTTAAAGATTTTCAAAGATAAAATTCTCCAGAATTCTAGCATCTTTAGGAACAGATAAACAGCAGCTCAACCTTCCCATATCATATCCGCTAACAACTTAGACTTCAGATCAAGTTCTCTTCCCACTAGTTCAGGTTTAGAGCCAGTTTTAAATTATAACAGTTATGTCTAAACTAGAGAGAGAACAAATTTGAAAATTAGGCAAAGCAACTATTCATCATATCCATGCTAGAGTTTTATTTTCAAGATTCAGTTTAGCATAGCTACTTTATTTATTTATTTATTAAACTAAGCAAATATATATAAACACAAAATATTTATTTGGGTTTTCATGATTATGCATCTTTTTATTTTAATAAAGCATAGGTATAAATGTAGATAAAAATACTTATCGGGATAAATGGGGGTGCTCTCCCCCAAGCTGGATCTTGACGTAATTTCTTCTGATGTAGCTAGCAAGTGCAGAGGTGTATTTGAATATCGGCAGCACCCTGACAACGATTAGGATGTCCTCCATCTGCTAGTCTTCCTGAATTTTGTGGAGCTCAAATAGACAACAAAGCTTCGTGGAACTTGATTAAGCGTTAGCATAAATATCTAGCCTTTATCATGTTTGAGCTTCCTTGATAAATGTCACTCTCTATTTTTATTTTCATTTTTATAGAACAGAAAAAATATATTATTATTTTTTTATGCCACCACAGTGAATGTACTTATGGGTTTTATGCCACTCGCATACTCACATGGGGCTTACTGTTTTCAACATTTTTTTTAGACAGAATGAACATGATTAACTGAGCAATAATTAAAGGGAAAATGATAACTACCAAGTTTACCTCTTGGCACGGCGTTCAGTGTTTTTAAGTCCTCCGAACAGGACTTCTTTTCTTCTTAGTTGTCCTGGGATCTGGGTGGCGTAGACGGTGGTTCCGGCAGCGCCTCCTTTTCTTGTGTAACTGTCTTCACTTTCCATACCCGACTTGGTGCTTCGGTCTCCTGTTGTGTATCCTCGGGCCTTATGACCTCTCCTTCATAGTCTGCCCATACGTCCTTGATGGTTTGCCTCCTTTGGTTACGGTTACGTCGCCTTCTTCTTGTCCTGACCTGCTTAGAATCTTCAACTATATAGTTAGGGTCATTAAAGTAGCGGCGTACCTACGCAGAGGGGAAATGCATATGGACTTCTCCGGTTCCAATGTAGATGATTGCTTTGACGGTGCCTAGGAACGGTCTTCCTAGGATGATGGGTGGATCATACTCGTCGTCTCCCATGTCAATAGGATGATGGGTGGATCATACTCGTCGTCTCCCATGTCAATGACCTTCGACCTTTCGGGATGTCTGATCTGCCATCTGGAGCTGAGTGTATGTTGGTTTTAAGGGCATGGTCCCGTACAAGAGCTGATAGGTGACTGTGGCCATTATGTTGACGCCTGATCCAGTGTCGCAGAGCGCCTTCTGAAAGGAGTATCCATTGATTGAGCACTCAATGCTTAGCATACCTGGGTCGTCCTTCTTGATTAGGAACGGCAACTTGGGTCGTCGGTCTTGACCTCCTTGAACTGTAGTGACCATCTTAGCTGATTCGGTCCATCCTTGGTTGTTCTTGTTCTGCTTGTTCCTCCTGTTGGTCCTCTTCCTTGGTTCATGTTGGGGTTGCTCTGGGATTTGTGTAATCTTGTTCTTGAAGGAAAACGTCTCCTTCCTCCCCTTGATGTTGAAGTTGATCTTCGCAGCGCTGGCGTAAATGACAGCTCCCGAGGTGTTCAGGAATGGCCTTCCCAGAATAACTGGTGACCTCTCATCGGACCCGGTCTCTATCACCACGAAGTCAGCTGGAGCATACGAGGTACCAACTCGGACACACATGTTCTTTAATATTCCTTTAGGAAAGCTTAGTGTCCGATCTGCAAGCTGCAAACACATAGTTGTTTCCGATAAAGGATATGTAAAGAATTTTTCATAGAGTACCCTGGGCATAATGTTGACGCTGGAGCCAAAGTCACAGAGTGCTTCTGGGAAGTCCACCATGCCGATGGAGATCGGGATGACGGGGCGTCCTGGATCGCCTCTCTTGACTGGCAGAAGGTCATTATGTACTTCGACAGCGGGATTACTCCAATAGTTACCTGCATCAAACATGTCTACAAGATTTGCAGATTCTAATCCTTCCGGTTGTGATGGTATACCGGGGTTAGTAGCAGGAACAGCAGCAGCTATTTGATTTAACTGAGATTCAATCATTTTATTAAAGCTAATTTGGTTTTTGATGGCAGTAGAAAAATTATCCATTCTATTATTTATGTCTTCTAGTATTTTATCATTGGATGCCAATTTCTTAGACAAGTTATCCATTAGCTTTCCTTGATTAGACACTAACTCTCTCAGGGGTGGAAAATTATTATTGTTGTTGTTAGAGTTATTACCTTGATAATTACCTGAGTAGTTACCTGAGTAGTTAGGCCTCTGTTGATTCCAACCTTGATTTTGTTGAGGACGGTTGTAGTTGTTGTTGATGTACCTTGCATCCTCAAGCATCTCAGGGCAGTGATTGCCTGAGTGTCCAGTATCTCCACATTCCTCACAAGTCATGTGAGAGTCGTAGACGTTCATGACTTTTCTTTTGTCTCCAGCTTTGTCATCGAGCTTTTTCATGAGTAGGTCTAACTTTGCAGACAGCATGTCTACCTCCTTGAGCTGGTGCATACCTCCACCCTTCTTGCGTGTTTGAGTCCTCTCTTCGTTCCAACCTTGGTTGGACGCCATCTTCTCCACAAGGGTTGTAGCTTGTGGTATGGTGAGTGATAGAAATGCGCCTCCAGCTGCAGCATCCATGGTCTCACGAGCACTAGTGATGAGCCCATGATAGAAAGTCTGCATAAGTAGCCAGTTTTCCATTCCATGATGGGGACATTCTAGGATGTAATCTTGAAAGCACTCCCATGCTTCTGGAACGGATTCATCATGTTGTTGCTGAAAACTTGTAATCTTCCCACGAAGAGCATTGGTCTTGCCCATGGGAAAGAACTTAGCCAGAAAGTTCGTAGAGCAGAGTGCCCACGTAGTGTTCTTATCTTTCGTTGCGTAGAACCACTGCTTCGCTCTCCCCAATAGTGAGAATGGGAAAAGGCGAAGTAGTATGGCGTCTCTGGGAACATCTAATAAAGTGAATGTGCTGCAAATCTCCAGGAAGTGTTGGAGATGAGCACTTGCATCTTCGTGCGGCTTCCCACAAAACTGGTTGGCTTGTACCATGTTGATGAGCCCTGGCTTGAGCTCAAAGTTCTTGTCGATGGCCGCGGCAGGTCCAGTGCGGATGTTGTCCGTAGTGGGAGCTGAGAACTCGCGGATCGTCTTGTTCGCCATGGCTGCGAACTCTGTTGACAAATTCCGGATGAAACTTCGGCGGTCTTCTAGATTGGATGAAGTGTTGCGTCGAAGTGTTGACTTCTTGAGCTTGGCTCTTGCCCCTCTGATTAATGCTTCGGGGTTGTCAACAAAATTTTCTGGAAGATGTCCTCTATTCATACATCACCCTGCAAAACAATAAGAATGGAAAAAATACAGGGGTAAATCTGTATGGGAGAATTGATGATCTCAATCACTTAATGATGCGAATGATGACTCAAATTCCGTATTCATTCCTTGTTAGTAAATCAACCTTCCCCGGCAACGGCACCAAAAATGCTTGTTGGGCATTCTTAACGTCATTACCAAAAGTAGACTTAGTTTTCTAATTCTGATAACGGCGCCAAAAATGCCGAACCTATCCCTCATGCCACTTAAGCCAAGTTGTCATCCCCAGCATGACATGAGAGACGCGGTATTGAAATATGCAACTGCTCTTCTAAATAAATAATAAATAAGATCTGCAAGCGCACAGATGAATACCGATGTAGCATTTTAACCAAAAAGTATTCCAGGTATCGTTATTTATATTTTTACCACTGGGAAGGGATTACTAACATCAATGTTGATTATGGAATGGAATATAGGAATGAGTATCAATCATTGCATGTATAAGTGAGAGCATTCATCTATCTCTTGCATACAGGGGTAAGTGTCACATAAAATATAGATAAAGTATGAATGGTGACAAAGATAATTAATCTGATCAGCTAGCCACATATAATAATGATAAGCACCTCAACAGATATTCTAGCAAGTCATTAGCATGGTATTAGGACGAACTATAAGGATATTTCCTAAGTTATTCTTAACTATAAAGTCTAGCATATCATAGTTAGTGCAAGTACACTTGGCAATCATTGCGAAAAAGGACTACGCCCATGCATAGTGATATTATCAAGGAAGATGAGAAACATAGCAATCACTCCCCCGTAATAATGTTGCTCTGCCTGCCTTACACACGGGAGGGGGACTATATAAGAACCAACGAAGCTGTCACCATCGCGGACCACCCCACGATCCGGCATATAAGGTGCAATCGCAGATAAATATGGTCTAAGCACCACGCCTACACAATATTTATCATTTACAAATGGATCCGATGGATAAACGCTATACGATCCTAAACATGTATATAATTCCAATCTAACTAAGCCAAGCGTATAACTACGATAAACTAAGAACAATATAATCGCAAACATAAACAAGTAGAGCATAGTCATAATCAATATATTAAAATAGAACAAAGTTGTATTCATAATATTGAAGAACAAAGATGAACAATGAAGAACAGTAGAGGAATTACCAAGAATCCTCTTGACAGATCCGGAAACCAATCGAAGATTGACTCCTTCTAGTTCTAATCCTATGTAGCTATGCTATACTAGAGATCTAGTTGATGTGGTGGCTCTAGGGCTTGATCAGAGACTCTCCTCCTGAGATTAAGGTTTGAGGAATTGAGAATGAGGGAGTGCCTCCTCCATGGGCCAGGGGTCCTGCTTATATAGCCCCCTCAAGTGAACGTGGACCGTCGGATCAAACCGACATTAATCGCACGGTTTTCCTTGATCCCTTAGGTCGGTGGAGCATAATCCGCGAGACGGAGCCTGATTGGCTCTCAGGCGAGGGCGGACGCCCTAGGGAGCAGGGCGGGCGCTCTGCCTCCGGCCCCGTTCGGCCTCCCGTTCGATCTCGTGGCTTCTGGAGTCTTCTAGATGATAGAAAATCGGTGAACACGTTATTATCTCTATGTAAACCCGACGTGTGGGCCTTTCCTCCGTATTTTCTGATAACCCCCTGCAGAAACAGACAAATACCAAAACTCGTGGAATTCTGTCAGATAAAACCCTAAGTCTAGGTGTTGGTTGCATTTGGATCTTTTTCTTTATTTATTTGATAACTATATTTGGTACTTAAGGACCGTCAACACTAAGTTAGGAGGACAACGAGAGAGATCAAGGTTCCTATTTACTTCTACATTACTGTGATTCTATTCTATAGCAGACCAAAGGGTTTAGTTAAGCAAGATTAGACACAGTGATCACACCTTAACACTTCGGAGCAGCAGTAACTTTCCGATCCTCGAAAAGACTGGGAAGGAGTGATCGGGGGAACGCTGCCAAAAGCTCTATGAAAACACCAATCCGAACGTGGTGAACAACAAAGGCCTGATCGGAGCTGTCACCACTAGGGCTACCACAACTATCCGTAGAGTTGGACACAAACTCAGGTAACCTATAGTTTAGATACCATGTCTACACTATTGATTACTACTCTAGCCATGTATGATAACTAGAGCACTCGGTCGAGCGGAGATCCCATACAAGGTGAAAACCACTATACTAACCGTACTTAGCTACTCCACTAAAGGTATGAACTAAATAACAATGAAAGATATTCATGTAATTATAGAAGATAAATATAAAGTATTTGAGTCTTACAAAGGACTGATACAAGATTATACCAGAACTTCGAGAGCTCTTTTGGAACTTAAGCATTTCTCCCTAACTATCAACTAGAGCTATTCTACTACTACATCTTGAAATTTGAAGTGAAGCTCTTTCTTATTGTGTGTACTGAGAATGAAGCGGTACGTCTCTATTTATAGTGAGAGGTTTCTTGGGAGAGTGGAGATATTCTCTTAGCATCTAGAATATTATATGGGAACCGACCTTGCCCAGGTCGGTGAGCGCTAAAATTACGTGCATGCAAATCCTCCACCGACCGTGCAAAACCAACCAAGGCTGTGTTTAGTTCCAAATTTTAGAGTACCAAAATTCACTGTAGTGATACTGTAGCATTTCGTTTGTATTTGGTAATAATTATCCAACCATTGACTAATTAGGCTCAAAACATTCGTCTCGCAAAGTACAACTAAACTGTACAATTAGTTTTTGATTTTATCTACATTTAGTACTTCATGCATGTATCGTAAATTTGATGTGACGGGGAATTTTTTTTGGTTGTATAGTGCACTTTTGAAGTGAGCTAAACACAGCCCAAATCTGTGCCTCCTGCAGTACTGCGTCCGCCTGGCCTATGCGCGGCCGCCACGTGGCCTCTAGATCGGCGCTCCGCGCTCCCGCGCAGGCAGGCGCTCGCGCTTGGCCGCATCGCGCACGTGCGGTCGACGGCCCCTGGCCATCCGGCTCCCGACGCGTGCCCTGGGCTGCTGTGCTGCTTCTATGCATGGGCGTCGATGCACCCAGCTTGGGCTCCGCCTGATGCCACGTCCAAAAGGCCCATAGGCCAGCCCCATCGCTGGTTCCTGCGTGGGCGGCAAGTGCTGCCAGCTCGGGCCCATCTTGCCTGCTGTGCATGCCTGAGCGAGTACGTACACGCTGCTGCTGCACGACATTGAAAGATAGGACTCCAACAGTGCTGACGTGTTCAATGATGTCAGCGCTACTTTTTTTTTAATTTAGGCCTCGTTTAGATCCCAAATTTCAACTCTAAATTCCACTTTGCAAAAAGAAGATTCCCATCACATCAAAATACCGGCACATATATGGAGTACTAAATGTAGATGAAATTAAAAACTAATTGCACAATTTTGTTGTACTTTGCGAGACGAACATTTTAAGCCTAATTAGTCAAAGTTTGGATAATTTTTATCAAATACAAATGAATTGCTACAGTGCGCATTTAATACGCACTGTATAAATTCGGCCCCCCGAATTGGGATCTAAACACGGCCTTACAAACTCCATATCTTTCTCATCTGTGCTATAGATATAACAAATAATATATCCGTTTTGATCGGCTTGATGAGCTCTTCATAGTGGTGTACTTCAAAACTTTGTTTGAGACTGTTTTGCTATGAAGCAAATTTCGAATTTCTTTCCTATCCAATCTCCGCCAAGTTGTATGTGTACTATTTAATATCCTTTTAACGTGAATTTTCTGTATATCCTGCAAAACCATTTTGAACACCAAAACTCATGGAACTTGTTAAATAAAATAATATTTTACCATGATGTAGCAAGAAATGTTGTCATTTTAGATTAATTTGGTGGTTAGATTTAGGAGTTAAGAACCGCCAACAGAGCCCTGAGCTCTTGAGCAGAGACTGCGTCGTGCCAAGGCTCGGTCAGGTTTCTTTGTTAGAGGGTGCGCACGAGCGTACGTGATGGTTATAGCCCCCGAGCCCCCGTGCAATCCCGAAGGGGTCGGTCGTGGGGTCCCTTCGGTCGGAAACCATTGATCCCGAGGCTTAATATACTTGTATGTTAGGATCTCGTCTGTAGCCCTCGAGCCCTTCGTGGCCTCACTTAGCCTTGTTTGTGATGGAGATGAAGGGCTGAATTCGATCTTCTGGTGACCGAGCAAGCTATGGTGGGGATGGCTTCCGCTGATTAGAATGCAATGCCCTACGTGGGACCCTTTCCCTAGTGCGACAGTGGTGCTTGGCTGTCGAGGCCAAGCAATCGAGGTGCTGACCCCTTTCTTGGTCCTATTCATGTTGGTCTGTGGCCCGAGGAACAATTCGGTGAACTCGTTTGGGAGTTATCGACTCTAGGCCCGGGGCACCCTTCCTTCTGGTCAGAGCCTACCGTGGGTTAGGTGATCGAGAGCGTCTAGGCTTTAGCTTGGGGCCACCTGATCACCCAGTGCGCCCCGCCCTTCTGGGTCCACCACTGGTCCCGCCCATCTCGGGCTAGCCTTCTTGGGCCGACCTTCCGTGGCCATAGGCCGAGATGCGAGGAGCGCGCTGAGCTTAGGTGGGGGACCCTCGCTAAGTCCACCACTCAGTGGCTCCCAACTCAACTCCAGGGAGTTGGTTGATTTTTTAGGGGTGCGCCGCCCGAGCGCCGGTCGATTGGGGGGTCGAGTTTGCTCCGTCTAGGGAGCCAGCACAGCCCTTGAGGCCATCCCGGGGCCTCCTTGTCAGCGGGCATGGTAGCTTCAAGGCATGTCCCTTTCACTAACGCTCTGTGCAGGCGGTTTGATGGCATTTGGGTGGTCGTGCCTAGCTGAGCTTAGGTGCTCCCACGCTGTCCCACTTCATCTAGGAGATGGGACGTCGGACCACGTGGAGCAGATTTGGCGGAGGTGAAGCCACGACACTTGGTGTGCGTGGATCCAGGCCATTGATGGCGACTGGTGGGCCCGAGGGGAGTTGAATCCCCTCAAGTCTCGTGAGGAGGCATGCGTGGAGTGGGCAGCGCACTTGGTGGAAAGTGGAGTGGGGGCTTGACTGATTGTCAATTCCCTCCTGACTTCTCCTTTACTACATGGCCACCGTCACTCAACCACTCTGAGGTGTGCTGTGGGGATTGAGGGAGCGCCTGGTCAGTTCCCCGAGGCCTCTTTATGATGGCTGATTGGAGGGCCTAGAGACACTCATAGTGCATCAACTAGGACTATAAAGAGGGACCCTAGGGATGTGGCACCTTCTATCCCTCCTCCGACTTCTTCTCTTCTTCCTCTTAGATCCAACTCCTGGCGGCCATGGCGACGATGAAGTGCGACGCTTCCCTCTGAGTGAGTCTGGCTTCCTTCATCGGGCGATCGCTCCCACGAGGGTGGAAGGATTCTAGCGAAGAAGGGGCAATGACATGACACTAGATGTGTCTATCATGTTGCCTCCCTAGAGGGCGGAAGGATTTTAGCGATGTCGCTGGAATCCTTCCTTCCTCCGATGGGGAAAGGGAACTATGACACGTCGGTCGCTGCCCATCCCACCCCGACGAAGGCTGGGGCTTAGCCCCAATAGCAGGGCGACAATCGACGTCACCCGGCTTCAGCCTGAGCCTTCCGCACTATAGGGCCCTGACCCAGAGGTTGGCCATGTCTTGTAGTCTTTGCCACCATATAGGCGGCAGTAGATCATGGTTTTTACTGTCATATATAGTAATTGGGTCATTCCCAATGAATGAAATTACTTTTGTTTGTAATCTCACTGTTCGTGAGTCTTGCTCGGAGACTTTGGTCCCTTGCTGGGATGGGTTGTTACAACAATAGCCTCAGTGGCCAAGATCGTCGCGCCCATGCTACTAGCGGGTAAGTCCGTGAGAACCCTAGGTTTACGATCGTTCCATGCCCTAGTCATGTCCCTCAGATGGGAGACCCTCGGCTTCCTGATCGAGTGTCACACCCGGTTTTCCGAAGAATACCAAGCGCTAACTATATGTGTGCCCATGATGTCCACACGACACATATAGCAACAAATATGGAGAATATCAAGAACAATGCTTTATTATATATGGAACATAGTTACATCAAAACTTACAACTATTACAAAGCGTAGCGGAAACTATTCTTAATCTTCTCTTCGGGGCTCCATACTCCACAGGGACGGCTGACTGAGGGAGCACTCGCCTCGGTACTCCAAAGGAAACTCTTCACTTGGTTCACCATCTGGTACCCATCCGAGATTTTTATTGGTGACAACAAGCGTCAGCTCACCATGCTCAGCAAGTATACCATGAGGTTATGCAAGGCTCAAGAAGGCTTGACTCGGTTGTACTACGGTAAGCATTTTTAGTTGGTCATATTTTATTTATTATGCCTATGTTTCTAAGTTATGCTTAAGGCTCCCATGTGAATATAATTAGTTATCACCATCAAGATTTATCATATCCCAAACCATCCATAGAACCATCTATCTCGAAAAGGATCCAGGCCGCTCGTGTCCGTGAGCACGGCTGATATATCAGTTTGATCAAACTCTGCAGAGTGTGTACACTTTCACCTTGAGTCATGATTCCCATGTGCCGGGGTTTGCAAAGCCCACAATACCTCTTCCTAGGAGGCGTGGCAGGGTCTCACTACGAAGCCTTTCACTAATTACCCTAACAAGTTAGTAGCCGCGAGGTTTCAGCGTCTAGGCGAATGGAGCCCCCCTTTAAGAGTGGCACACCATGACCGCAGACCAGTACTCACCTTGACAGGCAAGAAGCCATTCTGCAACCTAGTCCCCCCTCTTGTGCCGAAAACTTTCGGTAACTACTAACAAGCTAGAGAAAACTAGCTATACGACTAAGATCGTGCCCACTTTGATTCTCAAGGCTGTACGGATGTCCTGGGTTGCCGCTTTAAGATTCAGTCCTTACGGAGGGCAGACTAGAGCACCCAACAAGGCCCAATGCTCTAGCCCCCTTCTGTCCATGTTGCCAGAAGCATCATTTTAACCATTGATTCCATAAGTCATTAATCAACATTAACATTATAAAATTTGGGTGATTGCAAGCTAAGCAAAACTACCCATATGCATGAACCCAGGGTAAGCAAGGAGTACAGGGTATCAAAAGTACTAGGTAAAGTCCTTAGCATCATATTAGACACATGCATATGAAAGTGATTATAAGGTTATTAGGTAACAAGGAAACTCATGTTACACTTGCCTCAAATAGTGCTCAAACTTGTCCAACTTTCCTTCTAGATCATCCTTGTATAGCTTCTTCTAACGATAGCAACAACCATCACAAGCATCATAGACAAACCTAGAAGCATTACATCAATCATTATATATAAAACAAGATATAAAGTTTACTAAACACGTAGGGCTTGTTCTAAGGTCGCGAGAGTGCAAAAACTAACCAAAACAGGAGCCACGATTAAAAGATGTGATAGTTGAAAGGTATAGATGGAAATGGTTGGATTTAGGTGAGCAAGGTGGAGTTTTGGACTAGTAGAAACATATTCAGAACAAAAAGGGTTGGAAATGTGTATAGGTTACTTGGGAACATATCATGATCAACTAATGCACAAGGTGGATTCAAGATCAAAGGAAAACATGATTGTGGTGGATTGTGCACCGGTTGAGCGTACCCGGTGGCGGACAGTGGCGAATAGCAGCGGCTATGGCCATGAAAAGGGTAGAAACACATTGAACTTGTAGGCATAGAACTTGGTAGGATCATGTGCAATTAGGAAACACATGATTATGTAAGTGGGCTCCGCGATTCATGCAGCGGTTTAGCGAGGAACGTGGCGAATCGCTGAGCTATCCAAGACATGCACGTCGGTGGACAGCGGTGGTTATGATGACCGATTGCATGGTTATAACAAAGACAAATGGTGATTCATTGAATGGAGTTGGAAGGCACTCCATGGAACATATTATAACAAAAGGACATGATGTTTTGACCGTCGGTTAGGCGGGGAACAATATTGCAAGATGGCACTGCGTGGTTGTTGGCAATGCAGGAGCAGCGACACGGTGATGCTTATATCCTTAGTGTTGTGGTTCATATGACCAAGAAAACTTACGGAGATGTGTGCAAGTATATGATGCACATTGTGGTCGAAGGGCTTGACCACCGGAGCGGCGAAACATCGGGAACACGCATGCCAACCGGCATCGGCACGGCTGTGGGGCAGCAGGGACAGCGAGCACAAGATAGGAACATATATCTTTCATCTTTGGTCATATCGCCATGAAACTTTGCAGAGGCATGTGCAACTATATAGATGATGGTATAGCCAAAGAATGCATCCTGGGGTTCACCGGATCAACGGGAACGTTGTTGCCAAAAACAGGGTGACTGCTGTTTGGACAGCAGGGATAGAAGACACTTCGATCTCCATATCTCGGCCATTGGGGATTGCATAACCGAACCAATTTGTGGGATCATGTGCAGGGATGTCCAGAACATGTGGGTTCAAGGGATTACTGATTTGGACAGTGGAGCAGTGGGGAACGCCACAACAACTCACAGCGGCAATCTGACTAGACAGCAGGAACAGTATGCACGGAGATGACGATATCTGTAATTTCACAACTCATATGGAGAAACCCTATTACAGAGACATGTTCAAGGACCTTATCTCCAACTTCACCAAAAGGATTGACAATTGGAGTCACAAAACAGCGAGGAACGCCGAATCCGTCAACAGCAGCAACGCTGGCCGTGAGGACAGCAACACAAACAACGGATAAACTTTGCCATGGATCAACCATATATCATCTATGGTACAAGATATGCAGCAAGAAACTTGAGAACATCATGGGGATGATTATGGAGTGTTCTCACCATGGGGAAGGATGTGGTGGAGCGAGGAGATGGATCGTCCATGGCCGGTGATGACAATGTAGTGCGATGGATCATCCGGATCGCGTTGCGGTTGATTGGGGCAGCCATGGGGGAAGAGGAGGAGCTGCAGGGGCGTCTCTCCCCTGTTCTTGACGTGGGAAATGAAAGGGGAGGCGTGAGGGGGCTGGAGGAGGTATATATGAAGGGGGAGAGGATGTGAGATGAAGGGGTGAGAAGACAAGGGGTCATTGCTTGATATTTCCTTGTCTTGCTGATATTTTTGTGCAAGAGGGTGACATGGGAGAAGGAGAAGAAAGGATAGAGGGCTGGTTGGGCTTCACTTTGGATCACAAGGGTGGTTGGGCTTTGATCCAAGGCGAGAGGTATGCCAAGGTTTGGACCAGATTTGGTCCAATGTGCGAAGATAGAGTTAAAGGGGTGGTTGCTTGTGGTATTTTTGGATCATATGGGATTTGATCTAGAGGAGAAAATGTAGAGAGGAGAGAGTTCATGGGGTTGTTTCCCAAGGTGAGGAAAGATGAGAGTTAGAATTTGAGATTGACATGGGTGCACGATATGTGATTGATATGACTTGAACAAGGCGATGGTCGAATTGTGGGAGATAGGAGAGATACAATGATTTGGCCATGTCGCATGGATTTGGGATTTGGAGAAGACTCAATCAAAATAGATTAAGAGCTCAATTATAAGGAGGAAAAAGAAAGGATAAAAGGAGAGTGGAAATTTGGATAAGGCTAGTTAGGGTTTTGACAAGATGAAAGTTGAAGATCCACAAGGGTTTTTGGAACAAGGATCAAGGTGAATGATTTTCAAGGATTTCATCATGGTTTTGAGTTCATGGAATCTTGGTCAAAGATCAAGTGAGACTTGTTTTGGTACAAACCCTAAGTGCATTTGAAAAGTTTAAATTCATTTTTCATACATAAACACTATGCAAAGGCATGCAATGCAACAAACCATTAAATTAGATTCTTAAAACTTTTTTGGAAATCACATTTTCCACTAAATAAATTGTCAAGAACTAAATAAAGGTTGGTAAATTTTAGGAAATAATAAATTCATTTATTGTATACTATGTTTTCTACGTCACATCCCAAAATAGAAATTTTGGGGTGTGACATCGAGCCACTTGTATAGTTCCTGAGCCCATCTATTGGTGCTTAGGGGCTCACTGCCTCCCTCGGTGGGTCACCATGAGTGGCTCTAGGCCAGTAATCAGACATCACACTATGGTCGGCCGGCTTTGCTTCTTGACGTCCAACTAAGGCTTCTGTGCCCGACCATTGGCATCCCTCGCACTTTAGTTGCCTTGGGCGGCCTTGAAGCCCATTGGGCTGGCCTTAGAACCCTTGGTGATGCCCCTCTTCAGGGCCCCAATACTATCGTGCGGCTGGGAAGCATGATCCGATGAAGGATTGGGGAGCACAGAGATAGTTGCAAATGAACAAAATGGACGCAAGAGAAGGGAAAGGGGGCATAGCTGATAGCACGATGGCCGGGGCCATTCTATTAGTGCTTTGCCGACCCTTCGCCTATTCCTCCCACTCCATCCGCCCGATCCTCGCCTTGCTCGGGGGCCTTTCGGTGTAGTTCTCCTTCACAGAGGGCAACAGGTGATTAGTTCAGTCAACCCTTGGGCGTAGCTGAGCATTTGCTGGAGTCACTCTAGGTAAAGGAGACAGTGACAAAAAGCAAGCAAAATAAAAAGGTTGGGTGGATGGGACTTGGAGAGGTAGGCCGGCGAAGAAGGTCGGTAGGTGGGTCTTGGTTCGGGAGACGGCGCTTCTGGGTGGATGGCTTAGTGGTGGGGAAACGTCAAAACTCACCTCGATCGGGTCAACCCTTCTAGGGGTCCGAGCGCCTGGATGGATGGGCCAACCGTGCCATCACTGCCACCAGGGACCTTGGCTGCCTCGCTAATGTTCGATTGGTCAAGCACCACCGCTGCCTTGGCTGCTTCCTTCACTAGTGCCCTTCCTACATCGTGGCCTGGGCCATTAGGAGCATAGGGAGCGATCAGTGCGGTCGCTTGGGTAATGTAGTCCTGCTCGTAGTAGTAGGTTTGCTTGAACCTGCCCTCAACGGTGATGACTCCCTTGGGGCCAGGCATCTTCAGCTTTAGATAGGTGTAGTTGGGGACAACCATGAACTTAGCGAAGCATGGCTGACCTAGGAGTGCATGGTAGACATCGAGGAAGTCGACCACCTTGAAGGTGAGTGGCTCCTTGCAGAAGTTTTCTGGCTGGCCGAAGGTGGCGTTGAGCCCGATGCGCCTAAGGGGAACAACTTCCTTCCTCGGGATGATCCTATAGAATGGAGCCTTGCTGGGGTGCAGGTTGATCCACGGGATGCCCATCTTGTCCAAGGTGTTGGCATAGAGTATGTTGAGGATGCGGCCCCATCCATCAGCACCTTGTTGAGGTGTGTGGTGCCCACAATAGGGCTAACCACGAGCGGGCAGCGTCCCGGATGAGGAACACAATCGGGGTGATCCCCCTGGTTGAAGGTGATGGCCATCTAGGACCATCGGAGTCACGTTGGGGCGTCAGTGATGTTGGGGAGTTCGTTGTGCTTCTTGGAGAAGCACTGGATGTACTCTTGGTGGATCTCATCAACCCTCTGCCTGCAGTTGCGGAGGTTCCATGAATTCCCGGGCCGAGTGTATGTGCCTTGGAAGTGACCGACGAAGACGGAACGAAGGTCGCCCTAGCAACGGATGCTACCAGGCTCGAGCTGCTCGAGCCAAGCTCTGGTCAAGCTCGGCAGAAGTAGGGGAAGGTACTAGATGGTGAAGTCATCTTCTGACCCCTAGCCCTCATGGAAAGGCGATAGTCCTCTAGCCAATGGTCCGGGTTGGTCATGCCATCGTACATGGAGATGTGTGTCGGTGGCCAAAATCATCTGGTGTAAGGGGCCACCCAGATCACCGCCCTAAAAGCCTAGTGGCCAAAGTGATCCAAGGCAGCGCCCTTACCTCTTCGCTCAGGAGTGCAGCACTACACGTGAGCGTGGTGCCTGGCCTCGATGGTGTCGGAGACATCACAGTCATCCTCGATCCGGTGGCACGCGGGGGGGACATCGAGGGGAAGGATCATGCCTTCACTCTTGCTAGGGCTTGGTGCCCTTGATCCACGGGTGATCAGAGCTACTACCAGAGGAGTCACCGTCACTCTCGGCCATCGGTGGGGCATGGGCGTCATAGCGGTCCCGTTAGCGGTGGTCATCGGCTGGGATAGCCTGTAGGGCACGACGCGACATCGGGAATGGGAGCTCTTAGCCTGCTGCTCGAGGGTGATGTGGAGAAGTCACCTTGCCTCATGCAGCCGCTCATTGGTCTTTGGGTCTGGTGTGTCGGAGATGTCCTCCAGCTGACAGGCGGCGGCCGCCATGTTGTAGCCACCCGAGGAAAGCGCAGAGTGCTAGGGGCCCCATGTAAGTGTTGTCATCATTGATGGGAGGCTACGCAGCTTGCTCCCATGCAAAGTCCTACCTTTGGTGCTCGAGCTCTGCCTCCATAGCCTCCAAGTCCACCTGCCGAGCTTGTAAGCGATTTGCCTTGTCCTGAATGTAGTTCGCGCGGCTACGGGGACTTAGGTCTAGCGGTGTGAGCTCAGGTGCCTCCTCGGCTGGTCCCTCAATGTTGGTGTGGTAACACATGCATCGTGGGGCAGGGTAGTCGATGTCGTCAGAGTCATGCTCTGGGCCGTTCCCCGAGAGGATCTCGAGGAAGGTGCATATTATGGCAAAAACTTCAGTTTGTAATAATTATGGTTTGTAACAAACTTATCACTGGTCTATGAACTACGTTATTATAAGACTTCTGCTATACTCTAATGTAATAAATTTGAATATTATGTATCACTGTTGTAATACTACAATGCTACTATAATGGATCTTGATCGAAAGATGAAATGTGGATGATTCAGGTTTTCTGAGGACACCCAACAGACTTTCATAGATGTAGAGCACTCATGTGCTGCTATCAGAAGTCTTATAGACAATGATAGGCATAGGTGGGCCATGACACAGGAGGTTCTATCACAGCTGATATCGGAGCATGCTATTATAGAAGTATTGTAGTACTACCCAACAAAACTTCAAAATGAACCTAACAAATTAATTTTAAGACTATTTTGAGTCCAAATTTCTATCTAACTTAACCTTATTCTTCCTTAGGATGCTGTCACATGGTCTACCTTTTCTGATGACCTGAGCTGAAGGAACTAAAGGTTTCCCTGCCTTACTGCGAGAGATGATGTGGCGTGCCAACTTCTCTTACGAGCCAAAATATTTCCTCTACTCTATTGAGATAGGCCACCGCCTAGTAGAAATTCGTGCTTGTGTTCTTCTTCATTCTTGAATTATGAAAGGTCCTCTAGAATGATCCCATCATTTTTCTAATGTTAGAAGTTCTCTAGAAGGTGCCATCTAAATCTGCACCTACAATGCTATTACCAACCTTCGCCGCAGATATTCTGAGCTTAACAGTTCTTATACTTTTGCCTATTTCCCATTCCATGTGCAATCTGGCACAAATGCAGTGTTTTATCCACATCCTGAACATGAGGATGATCTTCGAAGCGTAAGAATGTCTGAGCTCACCCAAGCTCTAGATGTCGCCTTCCTCTGCTACGCATCTGAGTTGAACTCATCCAGCAGATGCTTAGGAATCTTGATGGCTTGCTTAGAAAATCTACATATGTGCCACCACATTCCATACATCGAGTCTGGAGCTCCCCACCATGTTCGTCCTTCCAATCTTCTACCTACAAGACATCTACATACCACTATCAGAGGAGTTCAATATGCACCTCTTCCCCATTTTACCCATCATATGCCTTTTGCTGAGTTACGATAGGTCATGGGAGACCTATCAGGCCTTACTCATCCAGAAGCACTAGGAGACAATGGACATCCTACCTTCTATTGGGGTCATACTGCTTTTACTTGTCGTCGTTTTGCACGTATCCCGTACCACCATGAGGGTGGCGGATATACTTAGAGTATGTGAGTTGAGATTTATGAATCAATGGGATCAGCATGTATTATATTGCCCTATGTTGTAAAACCTTTAATTATGTTCTGCCAGCTACTACTTTATGTAAAAATGTTGTTTTAATAAAGGTTGTATAATTAGGAGTACATGATCGTAAGATCATTCATGCATCATGTCATTACAATTTGTGATATCTTTCTGCTTACTTTTGAGTTTGGGGTTAAGTAATTTGTCAATCCTATTCTTGCTATCTATTTTATATGTATTTATCTTATTATGGAATCTGGCTGTAAAAGAGTTACTATTCCCCATAGCATGAGGACTCGTTCAGGAACCATTGATGAGAGACCTGAATCATCATGTGGTCATCGACCCACTCCACCACCTAACCCACCACCAGCACCTACTTTAGCTGATGCTGTCGCTAACTTGATCAATGTCAGTGCTGACAATGCCCGTCTTCAGCAAATCATAGCACAAGACCGCGCTCCTGCCCAATAGCACAACCAAAATCCACCAAGGAATAACAACTATGCTGATTTCCTGAAAACCAAACCTCCAGTATTCCTGAAAGCTGATGAGCCACTTGAGGCAGATGACTAGATCTAGACTATAGAGCAAAAGCTTGACTTGATTCGTTGCACTGATGCCCAAAAAACCCAGTATGCTGCACAACAACTCTAGGGCCTTGCTGGCGCTTGGTGGTCTAACCGTGCAACCCAGCTAGTCAGAGATCAAATCCCATGGGTTACTTTCCGTGAAGCTTTTCGTGCTCATCACATTCCTAAGGCACTGATGAAAATCAAGTTGGAACAGTTCATAAGGTTGCAACAGAAGGGTATGTCTATCTAGGAGTATCTTGCTTAGTTCAATCATCTGTCTCAGTATGCCCAAGAGCAGGTCAACACCGATGAGCTGAAAAAGAGTTGGTATGTACGTGGTCCTGATAACAAGTTTGTAAAGATGTTATCTACTATCCCAGATGCAACTTTTCATGAGATAGTCAATGCCACCATCACTTTTAGGAAGCTAATCGTCCCAATACTGAGGCTGAGAAAAGGAAGATAGCACCTACCAGATTCTCTGGCGGTAATAATCAACGCCGGAGGTTCATGTCCTGACCTATTTATCGCCCCCCTTATCACCCACCTTAGCAACAAAGCCAACCACAGTCATATGTCTGACCTGCTGTAACCCCTATCAATCCACAGCAGCCGAATGCTACTGGAGTTCATCCCAATAACCCACCCAACCAGCTAAACTTTCATGTTACAATTGTGGAAAATGGGACATTTCTCTCGTGAATGTCGACTTTTGAGGCAGAACAATGGTCCAAGACCCCCAGTAAATCAATAGTATAATGTTCAACAATAGTCTGGTCAATAGGGTGCTCAGAAGAAAGGAACTGGACCTAGAATGGCTAGAGTGCATTTTGTTCAAGGTGAAACTTTTCTAGATGGAGAACCCATCATCTTGGGTATGTATTTTAATCTCATCCATTGCAATTACTGTAACAGAACCGACCAAATTATAAGAGCACAAGTACAAAAACAAGCACCGAAGCGCTCAAATTTTCGAACTTGAGCCCATATAATCCCGGTAGTCAATCGAAACCACGAAGGATTTCAAACCAACTTGCTTACAACCCAGATCGCATCATTCAACATACAACATCATACGTTACATTTCACAAGTAGTTCGGAAATAAGTTTACACCACAGAGTCGCAATTATTACAAACCAAGTTTGGAAAGTAGCGGAAGCATAACACACACACGAGTTGTTTAACTACTGCCAGTCTTGTTGATCAACAACCCGCAAAAGCATGAGGAAAGTACATATAAGATGATCACACCCTAGTGATCTAGTCTTCGTCACCCGCAGGGTGGAGACACGTCTTGCAGAAGCCTTGATAGAGCATATCGTCTGCAACAGGGGGGGAATAAACCCTGAGTACTGGAATGTACTCAGCTAGACTTACCCGTCATAAACTAGAAATAATATGACACCAAGGATTATGCAAGGCTTACACAAGAGGCTAGCTGACACCACATTTGCATAAAGGCATAAGTAGTTGAAACTCTTATAACCTGTACTAGCAGTTATTTTTAGCATTTACCTGTCATCTATCTTAGCGCCTGTACTAAACATGCACTTGATTATCATCAAACAATTATTAACATTATTTCCATAGCAGGTATAAATTGTGGCAACATTGTATCATTCACTTAACCATCTGTTCAATTAATGAGGTCTACGTTGCCGCTGCTCAAGTCAAGTGCTCACTAACCGGGAGCGACGGCGATTCGAATCGAATTCCTATCCAGCTGGAGGGGTACTTCTAACACTCACCGAGTCACGCCTGGCGAGGGTTGCTCAGGTCATCTTTCGTACAGTTCAAGAGTCGCGGGTCCGAATGATGTCGCGTCCCCAAGGGCGACACTCTGCCAGGTGATAGGGACTTTAACCCCCCCTTGGTCTCACGCCAATGTCCCCAAGCACATCCTTTCTCTCCTCCAAGACGCAACCTACCATTCGATTCCTGGCCTGAACCATACTCCTCGACTTCGCGGTCGGAACGATTTATCCGGCCAACTAAGTGTTAGACTGCGTTCAATATGACTCAAGGACGTACAGCGAATCGGTCCTTAAACGACTCAGACGGGCATAGCTCCACACCCAAGACGTGAAGTGTCTTGCGGCTGTACTATCGAACCCCCGCCCGGTCTCAATTTTATTTTAAAGCATGGTTCCATCCACGATAGCCATAAAGCCACTCGTGACTCCTTCCTATATCTCGCGGATGACCGGAAATCATCCGACTTCTACCGTACTAAGCAGGGCTAAGCATTGACACGTGCCTAAACCTAAATTAGGATCCAAGTACGATATCTGGACAAGGACAGGTATAATGCAACAATTGTTTTCATACAACTCCTACAACTTAATGCAGTAAACAATTAAAAGCACTCAAGATATATTTATAAAACGATGGGTTCAGCATGCACCGGGGCTTGCCTTTGAGAAAAGTCGAAGGCCGGTGGTCAGGGCACTCCGGCAAGTCTTCAGCGGCGTCTCCTTCACCGACCGGTTCTGTTGGCTCCTCCGGCTGGTTCTGGGCTTCCTCCGGAATCACTTGCTCGAATTCGAGGAGTGTTACCCCCTCCGGAACACCTATTGCATGAGTGCATAATAAATATCATGGATGTATAATGAAAGATGCAGTATGCTTGGAATGAAATGCATTACAACATTCTTAAAGCTCTATTCAAATCACTTCAAATAGTAGGTGCAAATTTCCTCTCCGGTAGAGAAATACTCACCTAATCTACTCAACCTAAGGTATAGCTGTTCTTCTTCAATTAAGGCCCTAACACCTAACAATTACAAGAATAGCATTACTTAGGTTACCACATCCAACAGCAAAATACCACAGTAAAACATTCTGGACAGCAGCTACTTGTTTCTAACATAACTGGAGATTCCCAACTCCAAAAGCTATGATCTAAGACAATCTGAAAAGCTTAAGAAATGCACTACAATTCATTTTCAGACCTGAACCCTAAATTCCTAAGTTTTCCATGTCGAATTTCATAAGTTCCAGAATCTGTCCCCTCTAAACAGAGAGTGACCAATTCTGGACTGTCACTTTAAACAGCAATAACTCTCAAACTACTAAGCCAAATGCTCCCAAATTTTGACAGAAGCTAGTTGATCAAGTTTACTACAACTTTGGTATTTACAAGCTTTCCAGCAACCATCTTTATCAAAGGTCAAACTTAGAATTACTACCAGCTGTCCAGAAAACCTAGAATTGAAAGGATTAAATATTTATTTATGTGGCAAATATCCCTTAAAACCAAACTAATGTTACCACAAGTTTACAAAGGTCACAAAAACACCAACAAGTAAGGTGTGCCCACCTAGAACATTTATTTATACTCATTTCTTAATTTACTTAATTAATTAAGTGGAATTTTAAACATATATGTAAACTGCTCCTAACATTCTACAAAAATTACAGGGGACTCTCTGACCCAAAAAGAGACTACTGTAAAAATTTGAACTACATTTATTCACAGGAACTACCTATACAAAATTCACAAGTCCAAAAGGCTGATTTTTGTATAATTAATAAATCGTATTAAAAAGTATCAAACAACAGATTTCATAATTTTCTTGGACACTTTAGGGTACCAAGACATTCTCCAAAAAGTTACAAGAACATTGCACATGTAGAAAAATTACTAAAATTCATTCAATTATTTCCTAGAATAACAAGATAGCCTTATAACTTGCAAAGTACTTAAGCACTAATGCCCAAATTTTTACCAGAGTTAGGGTAAGTATAAATTAACCTATCCACCAAATTTCATAATTTTTGGGATACTACAGCTTAAGTTATACATTTAACAAATTTGCATGCATTTCAAAACACATTTAAAAGATCTATTTAATTCTCCCGAAAACTAAACATCACATACCAGATTTATATTTTTCTAAAATACTACATATCATGTAGATCATAACAAAATTTATCTCATGATTTTTGAGCAAGTGAAACCCTAGATCTACAATTTCCAAACAACAATAAAAATCTGTGACAAAAAGAAAAAAGAAAACAAAACTGAACCCTAACAGCTACAGTGCTGGGCCGGCCCGAGACCGACGTGGCCCAAGACGCGCGCGCGGCCTGCTCGGCTCCCGCCCGCGCGCGGCAACAGACAGGTGGCCCCCGCGTGTCGGTGAAAGGGGACAGGGGCGTGGCGGCAGTGAGCTCCGGCGAGCGATTCCTCGCCGCCGGTGGCTCCTCCGACCAATCCAAGTGCACCGGCGTCTTGCCCAAACCCAACCGCACCGAGGCTACCCCTTTTCCCCAACGCTACTGCACCGCAGCACCTAGGCCGACGGCAATGGCGGATGGTCGTGGTGCCTGGCGGTACGCCGGCGAGTCCCGGCCGTCGCATGACCTACCGAAGGGTGCATCACCTTCCTGGACTCCTAGCGGACCTCTCGAGACCACTCACACGGACGGGGATGGAGCGGAGCCGCTTGACCGCGTGAGCACCTCGCCGGCAGCCATGGCGCGGCCGTGCGCGGTCGCGTTCCGGCCTGGCTAACCCGATGCTGGCGGTAGCATCTTAACCCTAGCATCTACACGAGACAGGGAGGAGGAAACGTGAGTGAGGGCAGACGGAGAGCTACGGTGTGGTGCTGGCCACGGTGAACCGAACATGGCGGAACTCCGGTGAGCTTTTGGGAGCGAGCGGAGGTGGCAATGCGGCTCACCTCGAGCTCAATCGATTCTACTGGCTGGTCGAGGAGGTGCAGGGCGATGTAGCGGAGGGATGGACGCGATCTGGGGAGCGGTGGTGCGGTGGTGAGCGCGTGCGAGCTCAGAGATGGTTGCGGCGGCAATGGTGTCTTCGGTTTCCGCCTCGGTGAGCCCGGCCAGAGCGAGAGGGAGGGAGAAGAGAATGAGCGCGAGTGAGGGGGTGGAGGTGGCTGCTCGGTGTTCAACTTGCGCCTGGGCTCGCGACGTGGAGGGGATGGCAGCGCTCGGTCGCCACGCGTCGCCGGTCTTCTGCCCGAGCGCCACGACGCGGGCGGTGTCCGAGCTCGTCGACTGAAACCGAGCTGCAATGTGACATCAATGGCCGACTGATAGAGCGAGTTTGGCACTGATTATCTCCTAAACCGGTTCGAGTTAGGAGCAGATGATAACATCAAAATTGTAGGGCTTTGTGAGGTCAACAACTTTGCTAAATGGCTCCAGAGCAAATTCGGCTCAAATTTGAAACTATAAGGCTCCAAAGTGGTGCCCCTTGAAACTAAAACGCAGTTTCAGTGATAAACGCCGACTGAAACCCTAACTTCTTGACACTATATCTCCTAAACTATTGAGAACCAGGCATGGGTGATGTTGGCAATGTTGTAGAGCTACATAAGGACTACAAGTTTGTCAATATGAGTGGAAGCTGGTTTGGCCTAGTTTGCAAACTACAAGCTCCTAAAGTAGGCCACAGTAAAACTGGAGGAACACTTGGAGACTTAGAAAAATTCTAAGTGTTGAGGCAGCCCCTCTAGCTGACTTGTGGGCCACTTTTGAGCATGTTCTGGTCAGTTTCATGAGATGGTCATATTGAGACTTTTGTTCCCCATAAAATTCCCTACAACTTTGCTTAAGGGTGCTCCCCCATGCAAGGTCTCTAAGCTAGACTTTTTAATTGGTCAAACTAAAGCATCCTAGGGCTAAATGGTGGTCAACCACCTCTTGGAGGGCAATTTAGTGATTTTGATCAACATGAACCTTGCTCCAAGAGTTACCCTAAGTATAACTAAGGTGTTGTGAGACATAATTGGCTACTCTACCTTTTAGTTACACCAACTATCAAGTATCACATGATGTGAGCCAAACAAAACTTCTAAAAACAATCACATTTGTTGCATCACATAAAATAACATGAATGATGCATGCTTATGCTTATGCAAATGCAATGCAATTATGGAGCTAAACACTTGAGGTGTTACAATTACCGTATGGATATCAAGTGCGTGTCATGAGGTATGAGAGAAAAGTTTGGGAAAAACATGGAAAAACAGCTGGATTCTTTTAAATTCTCGCTAAGTTATTTACTTTTCTATAGTAGTAACTTTTCTATTGAAAAATGGTTCAAATAAAAATCCACTCTGTCTTATTGTTTTATGGAAACAATCCAGTAATGATTAGCTTGACACATTTCCTTTTCCATTACTAAACCCCAGACTTTAGGAGTTTTGTAATCGCAGGGTGAGATTTCTGTAAGTAGGGAAGAGCTATAACACCCTAGGTGTTAAGCAAAAGGTAAAACTGGTCTTGTCATCATGAAGCATAATGCACCGTGTTTAATAGGTTACCATGTGATGCATTCACTAAAAATAATATTTAATTACTTAGTTATAATGCATTGTTATATTGTGTTGAGCTCAAATCAAAAATCTTTTTAAGGTACTTTGCGACCTTTTATTTTTGGGAATTCCATTAAATACTTGTGTTATGCCCTAATAAGATTGGGAGTGTAATTAGTGTAATTACACTAGGAACAAGTGTGGGGCATGATTTCAAGTCGAACCCATTAAAAGTGGAGTCCCAAAATTGAAAGCATAATGAAATTCTAGTACTTAACTTTTGAGGTTAAGTGTTGGAATGGATCAATGAATTCATTTTTGGGGCTCAATTAAAATGATTTTCATTAAATAACTTGTTGCAACTTTTGGCATGATTTGTTGGTACAAAGTTTGTACTATACAATGGTGGCTTTGGTTGAGTGGTTTGATCCTCAAATTAATCACTAATTAAATCTCCAAGATGCTAACTCAAACTACTTTTGAAACATAGTAGTGAAACAGGGATGTTTCAACTTTGAAACATGGGTGTTTCCTATATAACCCTAATCTAATCCTACCTCCATCTCTTTACCTGTTTAGTTTTAGTTCTTGGTCTCTTAAGCAAAGTTCTAGTTTAGGGCATGAGAAACAATTTTCATAATTGGAGCATCTCCTAATTCCATCTCTATCTTGCTCAAATGGATGAACAAGTTGCTGTTGGTATATGAAACATTCATATTTCATCTCTTAGTTTCAAACTCCACCTCCTCCTTGCCTCTCAGTTCTCCTGCGCTGCCACCTCCACCTTGCTGCCTACCGCCCTCGATCCACCGCTCGGCCATGCCTCGCCACACAACAGCTCATCACTACGGCCACAAGCAAGAGTTGGGCATCTTGAAGCCACCCGCCACCTCTTCTTCTTCTACTTGAGCCACATAAGCACCATCTCCTCCTCTTTCCCGCCCACCCAACACCATCGCCACTGTGAGAGCTCAAGCTCCAATTCACCCTCCTCACTCCACCAATTCCAAATTCAGTTTGTCACCATGTCTATTCTCACCTTGTGTTTTGTTTGAGCCTAACAGCACCACCCCGCGCCGCTCCTGGCAACCGCTCGACATTTTCTTCCTCCTCGGAGTTCACCATGCCGCTATAAGCTCCTCTACACGGTCGGAGCACCATGGACCCTCCTCCACTCCATCTTGTTCTTGTTTTCAAACCTTTTTATTATCTTGATGCTCGTGCTCTTGCTGGTTTTCGTAGCGCACCACCAGACGCATTGGAACAATGTCGTCTTCCTCGGTTCACGCCGCTAGACCCACTGATCCCAATGACCACCCTCACCCATTGTTCCTCGGAGCCTACTGATCATCGTCTTCGAGTCGTGGTGAGCCCTTGAGTGAGCTTGAGGTGTTAGTTTAACCTCTACCGAGCTCTAGAGCTCGAAACGGGAGGCGTATGGCGAGCACCGCCCGACCATGCCGCCAAGGCCGATGTTCAGGATGCTCTGAGGGTGTTGTTGCTCGATTGACCCGTCTGGTGTGGTTGGGTTGTCCTAAGGAATGTGTTGGTGCATGAAGCATAGTAGGAGCTGGAGTGGTTAGCCAAGTTTGTGTGCCGACGATCAATAGGCCTCCATGGGCGTCAGCGTGCCTCTCATCGGCCGTGGGAGGAAGGGAAAGAGGATGTTAGTGGGTGCGGAAGGGAGAGGCAATGATGGCTGCATCCTTGGCTTTGTCGGAGAGTTCACAGGCAGTGAACTCCGGTCGGCGGAGGGTGCCATGACCGTCGGAGGTGGGAGCAGAGGAGGGGGAAGGGAGAGAGCAGACCAAGCCGACTCAGCTTGGGTTATGGCCTGTGCTGGGCCGACTCGGGCCGAGCAAGAGAAGAGAGAGGGAGAAAGAAAGCAGCTGGGCCGCCAGTGTCGGCTGGATCGGGCCGAGAGAGAGAAAGTAAAGGAGGTTTTTCTCCTTTTCTATTTTCTAAAAAGTAATTAAGTAATGAACTTTGTTAATTCCATAACTAAATAAATAATAATGATGAAAGTATGAAACTTTGTGAGTAAGCTGTTTTGGGTATGTTTAACATAAGAAAAATATTAATCTGTGAAAAACAGTACTTTTGCTATGAGTAAAAATTACATGTTTTAATTAAGAAATGAAACTTCCATGATTTTTATAGTTTAAAATATAACTCCAAAATTCATGAAAATTTATGAGCAACTTTAATCTACTGTTGTAAAGCTACACAAAAAGTTTGGTACTGTTTGGGGTTAAAATGATTTGTTCACTTAAAAAGACTTGATTTATGGATTAATAAAATTATGAAAAAGACTTGATTTATGTATGCTTCTTCATGATAGTCTCTACTTGCTTAAAATAATAAATACCTTTTAATTTTGAGATGTTAAAAGTTGTTTTCAAAAGTAAGTAACATGCTTATGAAAAATGGTAGATAGATGTTAATGAACCTGTTTAACTCTTAGATGCAACCTCTTGGTTAAAAGTGAAATATTTTATGATAATTGATTGCAACTGTACCACGAAGGAAAGTTGTACTCAATTAGATAACTAATGTTTATCCTTTCTAAATGTCTCTTTTATGTTATGCCATGTAAGCATCACCCATAAGCATGCATCCTTTTAACATATAGTGAATGAAAGCGGAGACCTGTTAGTCGAGCAGACCTCTGAGGCGGGTGTTCACTCAGAGGGTGTTGAGTTGGAGAGTGGCATTAATCTTGAAACAGTTGACAACCTCGACACTGCACGCAAGCCCCGGAGCATAACCATTACCTTGTGTTTCATAAAATGGTTATCACGTAAGTCTAAATGAAATGTTGCATTTAAGTAATAGGAGTTGTATGTAACCTTGATGCATGGCTATCTTGTACCTTCCTCACCCGTGGTAATTATGTTAAAGTAACATTTGTAAAATGCTTAGTCCTGCTTAGATGTAAAAATGTTGTTAAGTAAGTTTTCTAAAGTTAATTATGTGAACCTAAAGTATGACGATGATCATGTTGTATAAATCTAGACCGGGTGGAATCTTGGCTTGCACCCAGTATGGATCTAGACGTAGTGACCCCGCCTGTGTAGATCAAGGACCGATCGTTGTAGAGCTGTCTGTGATCGTGACTTGCAGTACTGGCCACATACTCCGGTAAGCCCAACATCTAGGCTATTCTTGTATAGGAAATGATAACCGCGCACTGGGAGTGGAGAGATGGCGGGAGTACCGTGTAACACATTCCTATGAATCCGTCATGGACGTACGACACAGTGAAGTGGGTACTGTGCTCTCGGGTAGCTCTGGACCGGTTCCCGTATAGGAGGATCCAAGTGAGGGTTGATGTATGTAGGCACGGGTCTGGGCCCAAACCTACATATATCGTGTGGTAAAGAAATCCCAGCTAGGCCAAACCGATTTGAATCGCCGTTGTTTCTCGGTGAAGAAGACTCGATCAACTGTGCTACATCATAGTTAATCAACCGAACTGTAGTGATGAGATCATATTGTGATGGTTTATAAGAAGTGCTTGGAATTAGAATAGATGCTAATGATAGTTCTTAATATTAAATTGAAGTATAAAACTTGGAAAGTAAGGATCCACTTTAGTGCAGTTTTCTGCAAAAGTGTTCTTGATCTTGCTATAGACTCGTCTTGATCCCCCTTACCTTGCATATCCTTGGAATCTTACCCCTTTGTTGGTTAAGCCTTGTTGAGTATCTTTGTACTCAGGGTTTATTAAACCCTTGTTGCAGGTGAACAGCATGAGCAGGCTGGCTCTAGCCTCTGCTACATGTTGGTTCCTAAGGAAGAGTCCCAGCAATGAGATGTTAAAGTGCACCTAGGCAGGATGAAGTTCTTTTGGTGATGTAATATAAGGGACGTACCCTTCTTTTGTTACCCCACTGCCTGTATGGCAAAAACTTCAGTTTGTAATAATTATGGTTTGTAATAAACTTATCACTGGTTTGTGAACTACGTTATTGTAAGACTTCCGCTGTACTCTAATATAATAAATTTGTATAATATGTATCACTATTGTAATACTGCAATGCTACTGTAATGGATCCTACTTGAAAGACGAAATGTGATGATTCAGGTTTTTCGAGGACACCCGACAGACTTTCAGAGTTGTAGGGCACTCATGTGCTGCTATCAGAAGTCTTATAGACAATGATAGGCATAGGTGGGCTATATGACTCAGGAGGTTCTACCACAGTCGCGGGGTCAGAACTGTAGCAAGCATTGTTGTTCGAGTCGGTGTTAGAGTACATGTCTCTAGTGGCTCAGGTGGACTTAAGAACCCAAGAATCACAGATAGGATGCAACAGTTTATCCTAATTCAGGGCGATCAATGCCCTATGTCTAGCAGTTGATGATCCTTATACTCAAAAGCACCCAAAATCAGGGGTTATAATAGTGTGTAGAGAGAGATTTGGTAGGGGCTTAGCTCGGTGCTTATCCTAAGGTTGCCTCACTGCCGGTGGTGCCTTCCCCTCGTCGGAGTGGAGGAAGACGATGTGATATGGTGGAGGCGCTCTCAGTGCCCCCCTCTGGGTTACTCTACTCTCGGTGCTGAGTAGGAGCTGATGGAATGAGGAATGGAATGATCTGTTTCGGATCGTCCTCTCCCCTCTAGGTAAGACCTCATCCCTTATATATTGAGATAGGTCAGGTACATGGTGGTTTAGGGAGATGAGTCTACGGTCTACAAGTGCCGGAGTCTAGGAGGGTCGTGGAGACAAAGAAGCCTTGGGCGTCATTCAGCTACTCTATTCTGACACTCTACATGTCAGGCTATGTCGACTTGGATCGGCCTCCCCTAGGTGGACCTTTTGGACACTTCTTGGTGGCGAAGGAGGTCGGCTCTAGGGACTGACACGTGGGTCCAGGAGCCACCTAGCCCATGGAGGCCGAAGGAAGGTTGTCTTCTTGTGTCACGCCCCGTGCGTGACCCTATCATGGGAGTGGCTAGCAAGGCCACGCCTGGAGCGTGGTGTCTGGGAGCCCCCGTGCCTGATGGCTCAGGGCTTGTCTTCTTATGCCTAGGCCTTGGCTGGCATTGTAGGCCGGGTAGGAGCCAAGGCCTGAGCTTGGGCATGTCGTCGATCGGAGGCCTGAGGTCCAGGTGAGCCCCCAATCTCTTAAGCAGGGACTGCGCCATGCCCAGGCTCGGTCATGTTTCTTTGTCGGAGGGTGGGTGTGTGCGTATCCGATGGGTATAGCCCCCAAGCCCTTGGGCGATCCTGGAGGGGTCGGTCAGAGTGTTCCTTTGGTCAAGAACCATCGATCTCGAGGCTTAACATACCAATATGTTAGGATCTCATCATCGCCGTAGCGTTCTGGATCCCGAACAGTAGGTCTGAGAGGTAGTACTAGAAGCGCTCAGGTGGCGGGACCACCTCGCTGGTGGCAATCTAGTAGTGGACATTGGCCAGCATGTAGAACATCTGGTGGCATTCCAAGACAGTGGGGTTCGGGCCCAAACCGTTCTAGATCTAGCGGGTCAGGACCTTGAGATCTGCTCCCAAGAGGATCAGTGGAGGAGACAGCGCTGGGGACTCGTTGTCCACTGACGTGGCCTCCTTGAGTGGGTGAAGCTCACCGTAGCAGTTAGCAACGTAGGCCAGGCTCCCAAAGTTGAGGACCTGGCTAGCACCTCCTGCTCCGGTGACAAGGCGGGTGGCTACGGCCACCGTAGTGCCTAATCACACTTGATGTGCTTCCGTACCTGGCATGCCAGCTGTCACCGGGTTGGAACCATGGTAAGCATTGTTGTTCGTCGGGTCTCATTGAGTGTGAGGTCTTGGGTGGACTCAAGAACATGAAGAACTCAAAGATCACACGGGGGACACAGAGGTTTATCCTGGTTTAGGCCATTGGGGCCCTATGTCCAGCAGTTTGAGGATCTTTGTATTCAAGAGCACCCAAATTGGGGGTTACAATAGAGTGTAATAGAGAGATTTGGCAGGGGATTGCTCGGCGTTGATCCTTGGCTCATCGGCAGTGAGGTCTCTTCCTCGTTGGAGAGGAGGAAGATGATAGAAAAGGTGGAGGAGCTCTCGGTACTCCTCTCGGGGTGGCTCTGCTCTCGGTGTAGAGCTCGAGCTATTCAGTCGTGAGGACTCGAATGATCTGTTCCGTTCTCTATTCCCTCCCCTCTGTAGGATCCAATCTCCCCTTATATATTGAGGTAGGCCGAGGAGCCCCCAAGCCCCTGAAGCCAGCGGAGGGGTTGTCCCCTTGTGTCACGCCCCGTGCGTAACCCTGTCAGAGGAGTGGTTGACAACACTGCGCCTGCTGTGATGCGCTGGGGAGCCCCCGAGCCTTGCGGTAGCTTGGGGCACCTGCTTCCAGCCCGGGCCTTGGCTAGCGCTGGGAGCTGGGACCAAGGCTCAAGCTTGGACTCCCATTGATTGGGGGTCTAGGGTTTGAGCGATCCCGCGAGCCCCTAGCAGAGGTAGAGGGCGTGCTCAGGCTCGGTCCGGTCCTTGGCTGGAAGGTGCGTGCGAGTGCAGTTGAGGGAATGTATCCCCCGAGCCCCTGGGTGATCCTAGGGGGATCGGTTGGGTCCTTCGGTCGGGAACCTCTTACCTCGGGAACTAACATACCCCTATGTTATAATCGTCACGCGGTCTCTAATCAGTTCTAGAGAAACAATCTTTAGCTTTATAACATTAATAAAGGCAAAATTCTCATAAGTATATATACCGGGAAACATGAAAATTTTCAGACTACTTTAGTTTGATATACGTTTAATTTGGGATAACAAATGAAATGATGTTCTAATAGATCGAAGAGTCTAGAGCTATAGCTAGGTGTGACAGCAATTTGATCAGGTAATTAACCCTAATAGAATTGTTGCAATGGAACAATGACAGAAGCTAACATTAGGCTACAACTAAGAAATCCCCTCCGGCTTAATTTGTCCTTTGGAGTATACTCCCAGGAAAAGTATGGAACATTGGGCACCCTTGCACCCACGGCCACGAACAAAGCTTGTACTTGATTGAAAACCGGTTGATGCCTTGTTACCTACCATGTCCCTACATGCCTCATCGTCTTCGTCTTACGGCCTCGAATTCCTTGCACAATATATGAATGATTAGTCCATCTTTCCTGATCAATCAGTCCACCTAGATATATAGGTCGGTGCTCACTGTGTGCACGGCGGCTCTGGCTGCGACTGCGAGCCAACTGCTGCTGTGCCATGGCGGTCCAGAAGCTCCCTTGCCAGCAATTGCAGGTCTCCACCTCCTGTAGCGCCGCTTCCATTGACGCCAGTGCCAGGGCCCTCCCCAACCGTGGCATACTGCTGTTGGTTAAGCTGGTGTTGCTGCACCTGTTGCTGCTGGGAGACCCAGTGGCACTGCTGCGTCTGTGGCTCAAAGAATGTTGACACATCAACGGTGGCCGGGATGATATTGTCAGACGCGGAGGGCAGGTTCGAAACACAGAATGCGGCAGTCATTGGCATCTGGTTCTGTGCAGCAAAAGATGGTGGCGTTGGGAGCTCCATTGTGCTTAGGTGGCCTTGCAGGTACGTGAGCTCGGTCTGGAGGTTCACCACCTGCAAACACACACACACACACAAAAAGTTGGCTGGATAAAACTGATTGGGGTAAGAACGGCTGCAAACTTCAAATCACATATACGCTCAATTAATGTAGATCCCCGACAAATGTGTTGCAAACACAACAACTGTAATGTAGAGTGTAGACTGTGGTGCATGATTCTTGATTTGTAAACAGAAAAAAGATCAGTTGTCTGAAAGAAGGGATTGACGCCAAGTCTAATCGCTTTCCTTTTTCCACTACTGCACAGCTGAGTGAGGACGCCGAGCAGGAGATCTTCACCCCTACTTGGTTTCATGACAAAAGCGAGAAATAAAGGCAACAACTACCAGATAACGATGATGCAATATATAGATGGAAATTGTCATCAGAGAAGTGGGCAATGGAATTTATGAAAAGATCGATGAGATGAAATGTGCACATCATATCATTTGTAACAGAAAGTCGCCTAAAAAATAACTCTGATCCCTGGCAGGCTTGCTTGCTTGCTTGTTTTGCTCCCCTTGCTTGCTTGCCATCCTTTCTTCCTCACTAGAATAAGGCCCAAATCCCAATGCCTTCCTCCTCGGGAAGACACCGAAAAAACAAGTCCGTCCCAAAAGAATCAAGATCCATCTGCCCATGCATCTTGGATAACGAATGATGCTCCAAATGATGACAGATCCGAAAGAACCATGGTGATATGATGATGATGACATGTGCTCGTACTAGCTAGTACTACATTGACGCGCTGCATGCATACCTGTTGCTGTAGGGCGAAGACATGGGAGACGCAGCCGTAGACGGGGTCGCGGATGCGCGCCTGAGCCTCATAGCACACGGTGACCACGGTGTCCAGGCGCTTGTGAGGCGGGATCTGGAGCAGCAGCTTGGACACGTTGCTAGCGCCGAACACCTTGTGTACCGCCGCGAAGTGTGCCGCGCCCTGCTCTGAGTCGAAGTAGGGGGCGAAGATGCACCCGGTCACGCACTTGCGCCGCAGGAACTTGCACGCACCGCACGGCGGCCCACCACCGCCACCTCCAACGCCCCCATTCGCCACGCCTGATGAGCCGCCACCGCCACCGCCACCGCCGCCGCCTGTGCTCGCCCCAAGGACCGAAGAGCTCATGGCTCCTGGCCTAGTTACGTTCGTGATCAGGCAGGCAGGCAGGCAGGATTCTTGCTCCTTAGGTCGTAGACGAAAAGCGAGTGAATTATAAGGACAAATATGTCAAGTGCATAAGGAAGTGATGTGTAGGTTCTGTATCCCATTGGTGGAGGCTGGTCTGCGCATCTATTTATAGCCAAAAATCAAATCATTAATCAGTACACTGCAGGTTTTAATTACTAGCTTGATTTTATGCTAAACTTTTTAGGGTGCTCCTTGGATTTTATAGGTCTATATATATCTTCTTTGTTTTCAATATGTTCCTCTTTTGGAGACGTCGTATTAAAAAGAGCTCAAAGATAAGCCCAGGTCCAGGAGGGTTGCCATGCATAATTCTCGGGAGGGTAACCATTACACACCACGCCAGTCGTGAAGGGTGTCGTCGGACGCACTCCCTCCCATGTGATACTAGCATGACATTCTTCCGTCGATACGTTATACTCCTACGCCCATATGTTGCATTTGAGGCACATCTCAAAATAAAGCACCGGGCGTATAACATGCGGTAGCCCTGAAACTTTCTGAAAAGGAAGTCCATGACTTACACATACGTACGTAAAGATGTTCATAGTCAAATCTATGTAAGTAGACCCAACGACTCATCTACAGTAACGTCTGCAACGGAGATGAAGCGTCTAAAGCACGTACAATGGGGGTGATTACCATGCCCATCAGGCTGGCTAGATGGCATTGTCCTCCTCGAAGTTCACGAGGAGCCCGGAGACGGTTTCCGTATACAGATGGTGGTTGTCGTGACCTTTTGTAACTGATGTAACGAACGCATACTGTGAGGAGTACGTATGCGAGACTTCTCACGACTCACCTGAAGCAGTTTCATCCCTAAGAAAACAATAATGAAGAAACTATCTACCATTCTCCGAAGAATTGAAGGACAAGGTATCTAGCAGCTTATGTATGAAATGCAACATGCGTATTACGATGTTGGTATTGTTAACGCTTATATTTTCAGGTGTAAGACAGTTAAAATAACGCAACAAATTGAAGTTACTGAATACGAGTCGAAATAGAAAAAACAAAAGCAACAAAATAATCCTGTTGACATGCAAAAATGTGCCAACATGGAGTTTGGACGATGTTAACATGTTCCTAGCACTACTGGAAACACTAATTCTCCTGTGCATCGAAACATGACAGGGATACAATAGATAACGTCAAGGAAATTATTTCTATTGGCCACCCGACAGGCAAATACCGTCAGGGATAAAATGACAGGGAAAATAACAAAGGTCCCATCTAAACCCTCCTCTTGATAGAATGAAACATCTTGACTTGACCCTTCAGCGAAACTAGATTCAGCACTGCAGTAATACGGAGGAATACGGCCATGTGGAGCTACTTCATGTACTACCCATAACTCATTGAGATCTTCTCTTTTCTTAAATGCATAAGATAGTATAGTTGAGTAACTTGACCAGCCATGACAAATGGGTCAAAATTAGATAATCTTGATGTGTGTTTAACCTCTACCAATCCCAAATTATCAGTATGTCGTACTCCTTGTGTTGGATCAAACCAATAACAATAAAATAAAACCAACTCAAGTTGCATACTGCTTTGCCAAACAATTTTGATAATGTCCTGTATGACACCATAATACTCCAGAATATTGCCACTATCATCATAAGAAGAAACACAAACACCAGTGTTGCATGTTGTTAGTCCTGATCTTCCGTTCTCATATTGCTCAGATTGAAATCTATAACCATTGACATCATAACAGCCATAACAACGAACTAGAGTGCTAAAACCATAAGACATTTAGCGTAAGGCTTTGTGGATACTAGATGATCGCATACACTGCAAGTTACAGTTTCTATGTTAGTTTTGGTTGTTCTAATATTTTAACATAATGCAATGAATATGTGTTTAGGGACATTACTTCGTCTTTGAACCAATCAAAAAAATCTGGCCCTTGACTAATGGAATTACCATAATTCCAGCCATTTAATCTTAACTCATGTTTCTACTGTTTTGTTGGAACAAGACGGCTCTTCCACTGCTCTTTATCAAATTTTCTACATTAATACAACTATTGGTAAGCCTACATACTAAAATATTCAATTAAATTGAATAAATACTATGGTTTCAACAACATACTCAAAGAAATCATCTATTTCTGGTATGTTTGTCAATATGAATAGGAAACTGACCTTGTACTCTTGTCTTGTGAGCTCACGGGTGCCTCTTGGGCTGATACATTGACCCGGGTATTGGAAAACTTCAAAATCACATAGACTTTCCAACACAGAGGCACCATCATCACATCGGGCTACTTTGTTTCTAATTGATTGAGTGTTAGATTTAAAATATAAGGATAGAAAATTTGTACCTTCTTCAACTAGAGAAGCCTCAACAATAAAGCCCTCAACACATGCCTTATTTCTTACTTTTTTCTTATGTTTCTGGATACACCTACACAGTGAGATTAACTTATCATGGATAGCTAAATTCTGGGCATATAATATTAGTGCTATCATATTGATTTTAGATTTACCTTTCAAATGGATACATCTGTCGGACTTGGATAGGCCCTCCTAATCATGCCTCATAAGGTAGATGTATGATTAAATGTTCCATTACATTGAAAAACCAGGAGGAAATATCTTCTCCAATTTGCAAAGAAGCACCGAAACATTCTCTTCTAGTGAGCGAACAACATCTTTGCTAAGCTCCTTAGCACACAGTTGTCTATAGAAAAAGCTAAGCTCAGCTAAACATTGCCATATATTCATTGGAAGAAATCCATGGAATGCAGCAGGGAGAAGGCGTTCAATAAAGATATGGTACTCATCACTTTTAAGGCCCAAAATCTTCTTTTGGGATAGGTTAACACCACGCCTAATATTAGCTGCATATGGATCTAGAAATTTCAGATCTTGGAATCACTAAAGGATGGTGAGCATGTCATTTTTATCAATGCAGAATGGACCTCTTGGCCTACTCCAATTTCCATTATTCTTCCTCACTAAATGAAATGAAGGATGATTGCGAATCTCAGCTAGATCTTGCCTAGCTTTCACATTATCTTTGGTCTTTTCAGTTTCAAAGCATGTGCTCCAAATGGCTTCAGCAACATTTTTCTCATTGTGTATTAGGTCAATATTGTGTGGGAGCTTCAACTTAGAAGAGTATGGAAGTTGCCTAAAACAGCTCAAAAAGTATAATTGTGTAGTTTACCAAAGTTTTCTGTATCAGCTACAAACTTTTGCACATGGGCTTGCACTTCCTCCCACGACAAGCATCCAGGTGCCTCCTCAAGCACTTTAGTGTTCTTGCAAAATGCATTAGCTTGATTTCTAAATGGATGATTTTGAGAAAGGAAGCATCTATGATAATCAAACCAGCAAGGCTTATGACCATGACGGAGTTGAAAGCCTTCGCAGCCATATCCATAGGGACATGCCAATTTGCCATGTGTGCTCCATCCAGAGAAATCTCCATAACCAAGGAAATCATGTACTAACCAAAGATAAGCTGCCTTCATTGGAAAGCGTCGCTTGAGTGAAGCATCCAATGTATCAACACCCACCCATAATGTTTGAAGCTCATCGACTAAGGGCTGCATTAAAACATTCAATTTTCTACTAGATGGTGTGAAAAATATACTCATGTCTCAAAAGTATGCCTGGAGGTAGATTTAGTGGAGCAACAAAGACTGGCCAACATGAATATGAAGCAGCATTCATACTAAATGGTGTGAAACCATTAGTAGCAATAACCAGTCGCACATTTCTAGGATCCCTTGCAAAATCTGGATATTCTGCATCAAATTTCTACCAAGCTTCTCCATCGCAAGGATGGACCATTTTACCTAAAGTATTGTGACTGTGTGACCTCATTAGCTTTGATGTTTCCTCATGTGCACACAACCTTTGGAGTCTATCTGTGATAGGAAGGTAACACAAAACTTTGTGTGGAACTTTGTTCTGACCTTCCTCATAGCGACTGGCATGACAATAGTCACATATTTCATTGTTCGCATTATCTTTGTAGAAAAGCATACAATTATTATAGCACACATCAATTTTAATATATGGCATCCCAAGACCATCTAACATTTTTTTTGATTGGTAGAAGTCCCTTGGTAACCTAGAATCTAGAGGAAGAAGTTCATGGATTATGTTCACCACATCATTATAATGGCCAATTGACATATTGTACATTGACTTCAGCGCAAGCAAGCGAGCTATAGCAGAAAGAGATGAGTGGGTAGTTCTCTTATGCACCATTTCATCTGCACTGGCAACCATTCTATAAAAGGCTTGGGTAGAGGATGTTGGCTCACCATCTAGTGATGGTGGTTGTCCAGAAACTAAATCTTGTAACATATCACCCATATGGTCAACTTCATTTAAACCCTCATTATTAGCAGCTGGGCTATGAACTTCATTGAAACCCTCATTATTAGCTATTGGGCAATAATCATCATGACTAACATGGCTCTCGCCATGCTCTGTCCAGATTTCGTAGCCTTCTTTAAAACCATATTTACACAAGTGGAGCTCAATAGTATGCCTTTTATGCTTAAAATAGTTTCGACACATGGCACAAGGACACTTAATGGTCTCATTTTCAACCACACCTAATAAAGAGAATGCATGATCCAGGAATTCAATAGTTTGTTCAGTCCATTCACTAGATGGGGCTTTCCCACGCTGCCAACCACTATACATCCATGCGCGTGGCATTTCAATTATCTCTATGTTTTCAAATATGAAAGTGCTAATTACTAATTCATACCATGCATGTTGTCTATGTCAGATTGTTTCAAACAAAAAAGAAGAAGCTTGCATTGTACAACTTCAAAGAGATCCTATCATTCTCGAACACAAGACATTTGCCTAGCAAAGTTAACAAATCTGAACCGATACAACCACATAACAGCAAAGCAAAACAGAATGGCAAACATAACATAACAACCATGCATCGCTATTAGTTGGAGAATAGATTACTAAAAAGAGCAAAAAGAAATAGTTGTACCTTGAAGCAAAAGGGCAACTGAAGATGACTGTGGGTGCTTCTATTGCTACTGTAGGCTATAGAAACAATGAAAGAAACATCGCTTATCAATAAAATTAGCAATAGCAATTATGAAAGGAACATCAGTAAATTTAAGTCTACAAGTGAACCTCATCGGTGCTTCTCATGTGTGGCGTAGCAAAATGTGGCTGAAGGTAACAGATCTCTCCAATCAAACTAGTGGCAGAGCAGATTCTTGCGGAAGGTGATGGATCCAGTGACCAAAGATTCTACCTACGATGACCACCACACAATCCATCGCATTCCACATAAAAAAGGGAAAGGGTTCAGGGAAGGACTCACATAGTCATGCCATGCCATTACTTATAGATTCACATGACATCAGACGGAAGAAAGACTACATGATGTTGCGACCGGTGTAGTGGGTCCAACGCAAACCTTTGATGCGCCTGTACGGAGGCTTGGATCAGGCAAGCGGTGACGTCGATGTGGGCGTCGGCGTGGTGGCGACTCACTGTGAGGAGGTAGGCGGCTGGCTCGAGGCGGATGGGATTGATCTAGGCAGAGTTGAGGTGGATAGACAGCTGGCTGCGGACGGACGGCCAGCTGACGATAGGACGCTAGCGGCCGGAGGCAGAAGGGCCACCAGCTCGCCAAGCGGATGGGCCGCCAGCTCCTGGCTGGAGGCAGGCGAACCACCAGCCAAGCTAGGCAAGTGGAGGCAGGCGGGCCACTGGCCGGGGCGGGTGGAGAGGCAGATGCTGTGACGGCCGGGAGCTGGGCAGCTGGAAAGGTGTAGGCGGCGATGGCTGGGAGCTAGCCGGGTGGAGAAGTGGAGACGTGACAGAACGAGAGCTGGGCAGCGGATGGAGATGCGAATGAGGCTGAGGGCGCTGGAGGATGGATAAGGTTTGACATTTTTTTCATTCTTTGCCTTTTGGATCCATTGCGTCCATAGGCACAAAGCCACCAAATATTGGCCCGCGAAAGCGCGAAGAAGCCCGCGAAGCAAAAACATAGGCAGGAAAATTGGCGCGCTTTTGGTACCAAATTACCCTGTGTGCACATATGTGACGGAGAAATTGCGTAACTCACAGGGAATTGTAGGTAATTATCCTGTGAGCTAAATTCCCTGTGCATAACACTTAAACCGACAGGGTTATATATATTACCCTATGAGTTTGTAGAATCGACAGGGTAAATTATATTTTTCCTATGAGTTTTCATGCAACTGATAGAAAAATATATGGCACATAGGAAAAATCTAGTTTCCAGTAGTGTAGTATCAAGAACATACTAGAAAATATTTGGTGCAACAAAATTCAAAGCCAAGGCAAAATCCAAAGACAGAAGAAGATGGCGCCAGCCCAGACCAAACAAGCCTGGCTGGTTCCACTACACATAACCGGCTAGGTCGGTTTTACTATTGCTCCACCAGCCGGCCACTGTGCTAGGCCCGAGGAAACCAGTCAGGCCAATTTTCCTTCTGTGTCTGAACCGAGTTGATTTCCAAATTGCTTTTAAATCTATTTTTGACATGAGAAACTTGGAGAACACGTTTTGGACTTGTTTCCTACTAAAATAAGGCCACCTCTCTCTATATAAATGAGAGCGATCACAGCCTATTGAGTATTCCAACTTTCAATCATAAAAAATACAACACATATCCTCTTTTACCCTACTTTCTCTCTACCTTTCTATTCATCATGCCTCCCGGCAAGATTTGGCAGCATTCTAGATGGCCTTGCTGACCCTAGGACAACCTCCACATGCTCCTCCCCAACAGGTCTTCCTAGGAGGAGTTCGGGAGTCCACCAAGCGAAGAACGGGCTCAAACACTACTACATAAAGGTTAATCACTGCCGGGACTTCCATCACCGGTTATGAGACTACTGGCAAGGATACTCATCAACGCTGGTGTTGATGGTCACTAATGCTCATTTTTAACCATCAACTATTGCATGAAAAAGAATGAAATGAACCTCAAAGCATAGTTGTAGGGTTTGATTCTAACGAGTTCCACGAGTTGTGTTGTTCTCACTTGTTTTGCAGGATATTTAATATTTCACTATATAAAAATATCTCAAGTGATGAATTAGAGCACATCATTGTGAAGAGCTCATCAAGACAATCGAAACGGACATATCATTTGCTCTATTTGGAGTTCCAGAGTGAAAGTCCCCGATGGATACGACTCAGAAGATTCTAGAAGAACCTAGAACCATCACTAAGCAAGAGTTTTAGGGACTAACATAACAATTTCCACAGCTTTGGTGAATTGTGAATTTTTAGGGATAAAAACATAATAAGCCGTGAAGGAGTAGGAGTCAAGAAACCGAACCAAATCAAGTCAGAATTCTGTGGAAATTGACAGTAAGGTTCTAGAGGACACAAGAAGACACGGGAACGAAGGGAAGCCCAGAGGCTGATAGGTGGGGCCGGTGGGCCCCACATGTCAGGCTGGCCGACGTGGTCCCACGACCAAGTGAGACCAACTTCACGCGATGGTCTCCAATCGATCTCTATGACACATCTTGACCACTGTTTCAAGTCGGTTTGCTCCGAGGGCTGTAGTTCATCCCACCGGGCTATATAACAAGAGGCAGACCTCCACCCTGAGGCACCTCCATCTTCATTAGCTACATCCAGAGCAAAAGGTAGGGTTTCACCCCTCCATCCAAGTAGAAGTAGAGATCCCTCTAGATGATCGTCTAGGTCTAGTTCTTCTAGTTCATCTTCTAGTTCTAGTTCTAGTTCATCTAGTTGTAAACTAGAGATCAGGGAGAGAGGAGAGGAGAGAGCTGAGGAGGAGCCGGATCTGTCAAATCTTCCTTGACATTGTAGTTTTGTAGCATCTGGTTCATCTTGAGCAATCTCCAGGTTCTTCATTATTTGTTTATAAGTATTTTCTTTCAATTCTTGCTTTATTATATTTACTGGATCTCTGCTCGTATTGTGTGCTCTAGTTATTCTAGATAATTAGAGTAGTAAGCGCTAGTGTAGATGTGGTGTCTAGACTAGGGTTTACCTAAGTTTGCACCCAATCCCATGGTTAGTTGTAGTAGCCCACAGAGGTGACAGCTTTGTCTAGTCTTTGTAATCCACCACGTTCGGGTTGGTGTTTCATAGAGCTTTTTGGCAGCCTTCCCCCGATTACTTTCTTCCTAATCTTTTTCAAGTGTCGGAAAGGTACTGCTGCTCCAAAGTAGGTAAAATAGAGTAAGCCTTCGACAAGATAGAACCACTTAGAAAACCCTAAAAACCCTTTCTACCCTATAATTACCCTTTCCTTGGATGTTCCTAATTCTTCTAGTACACTTCATGTTCCCCGTGGAAATCGATACTCTGGAATACTCTTGGGTGAAAGCTACATCGATAGTTTAAAATACCCTTTCCTTTTCCTGTTCGTGTTTAAAATACCCAACAAGCTTTCTGATGCCATTGCCAGGGAACGATAGTTGTTCTAGAATCGAACCAAGTTCGTCCGAGTTTCATTTTTCTTTTTACTACCTTTTTACCACCTTTTTCTTTTTACCACTTTACCACATGTATTCCACTCATATCTATAAATATTCTGCTCCAAAGGGTGACATGTTGGAGCCCCCACTATCTTCACACCCCATTCTTACAGATGGCTATAAGCTTCACCCTACTTTTAGAGCCATGGTTCGGGACAAACCCTTCTCTGGGCTAAAAAACGAAAATCCATACGCCCACCTTAGAGAATTTGAGCACTTGTGTTCTTGCCTCGCTATTGCTGGCATGACACAGGAGACCATCAAATGGAAATTGTTTCCTTTCTCACTTTTAGGAAAAGCAAAACAGTGGTATGCTTATTCCGTATGAGATGTAAATGGAGATTGGGATGAACTTCAGAATATTTTTGGTCTTGTTTTCTTCCCAACATCCCAAGTTAATGCTCTTCGAATAGAAATTCTTACATTCCAATAGAAGGAGAAGGAGACTCTAGGAGCAGTATGGGCTAGATTCACAAGCCTTAAAAACACCGTCCCAGACCTCTCTTTGTCTAACCATGTACTTTTAAATCACTTCCATCATGGTCTTAGCAAAGAAGCTGCTTTTCATCTTGACCTATCTTCTGGAGGTTCATTCACACACATGTCCTTTAGTGAGGGGGAAGCCATTCTGCAGAAAATCCTTGAAAACACCCCTTACAAGGGCATCTATGATGAGTTTTCCAAAGAAGAAAAAGAAAACTAGTCTAGCCCCGAGCCAAAAGAGGAGGAATACGCAACCGAATATAAATTTTTTTCAAATCCTTCCAATAATTTGGTTGCCACTCCTAGACAAGAAAAGGAAGTTTTGATAGCCAAATCACAACCACTCCAATCCCAAGATTTAGCTCTCGATCCTAAACCATCAATACCCCAAAATCCTCCAAGGGAAGAAGAAATTTCACCTTTGGAAAGCTCTAATCTTTCTGATACTGATGGTTTAGACTTCCAGTTTCATAAGAGACCTTCAAGCGAATATAATTCAAATCCTCTTCAGAAGGGATCTCTTATAAAATGTCCTTATTATCAATGGGAAGAATTCGAGGATGGCATGTCGAATGATGCCATAGAAGGACAGCCTTGCCATATGGAAAATCCTATCTGCTGTCCTATTATGTTCATAGACGACACAAATTCTGGACCTATCTCTAAAACTATTCTTGTCTTCGAAGATCCCCCTTATGCTCGTCCTTTCCAGTCTCATGATGATCCTAGAAATCCACTAAGTCAACCAAACCATAGGAGTCATGAAGACCATAAGGATGACCAAGAGATACTACGACATTGGCTAGAATGTGTAGAATGGATGGACAAGGAATAAGCCTTAATGGAATCCAACCTTGACTTAGCTTCAAATGGTGAGATTTTAACTCCCTTTGAAGATGAGACTTATTCATCTATCGAAGAGGCCCTAGATGAGACCTGTAACACCCAAAAATTTTAAAATTGAGAATTAGAAAAAAAATTAGAGTTAAAAGTGATTTAGTATGAGTTTAAATAATTTAGATAATAATTAATGGGGAATTAAAATTTAAAATTTTAGATGGAATATTTGATGATACATTCATGCTGTTGCATTTATTTTGTTGGGTGGTGTGGATTTTAATTTATTTGATTTGGATTTGAAAATCTATTTAAATGGTTTGAAAGAAAATAAAAAAAAGAAAAAGGAAAACTTACCTGCTGTGGCCAGCGGCTTAGAGGCCCACTCTAGCCGGCCTGCTTTTCCTCTCCGCGCTGTTGGGCCGACGAAAGCCGAAGCCGCCGAGCCCCGCTCTTCCCGCGCCCGCGTGGGCCGGCCCAGTTGATCAGCCGCGCACGTGTTTCTCTCTGGAGTCGCTGACGAGCCGGGCCCGCCTGTCAGCTGTGCCTCCTTCCTCTTGCCGTGGCCGAGTCGGAGTCCGACGCCGCCTTACCCAAAACCAACCGACTCTCCTGGGATTTCCTACCCAAAAACGGTGTTGTGGGGTTATAAAAGGGTGGCCGCGTGTTCCCTCTTCCCTTTTTCCATCTAAATTCCAAGCCAAATCGCTTGAAACTGAGCGTCGGAGATTGGAAACCCTAGGATTTTCGGTTGCTCGTCGTCGGGGCTTGCGGGTTGATTTGAGCCTTTCTTCTTCGCTTTGGTGAGTTCGCCATATCCTTCTCTCCCTCCCCATGCTCTTCTTTAGGTTTGTGGTGCTTTGAATCACGAAAATGGGGAGCTCCAGTGAGCCGGCAATGGCGCCGCCGCCTTCCCGAGCCGCATCCCATCCTTGAACCGTCGTAGCTTTCCTAAACCGCGTAGATGTGTTCACGTTGACCTTCTCTTTCGATTGGTGTTGGTTGCGGGGCAAATCGTGGTCGGAAACGGGGAAGCCGGAGTTCTCCGGCGAGTTTTTGGGGCCGGCCATGGCGGCCACCGGCCAGCGCTGGAGAAGGAGACCGCGCCCTCTCTCTCTTTCAACCGAAATCGATGACAGCCGTCCGATCTCAGATCTATGGTCGAGATTAGAAGATACCCCTTCACGGGTAAAATTGTTAAAGAGCCCCTGCACTTTTACTTATTAGAACCCGTGGTCCTTGGCGTATTTCCCAAACTACGTTTCTTCGTTTTGAAGACGTATTTCTTCTCGGTAAATCAAAAATACGTTTTGTGATATTTACAGTTTTGCCACTAAACTTGTTTTGGTCATAAAATCTTCGTTTTAACTCCGATTTGACCCGTTCAAGTTGCGTTAGGTTCGTATTTGCGAGCTCTACATGTTAGTATAGTTGTACAGTAGGTTTGGAAAGTTTAATTTTCGAGTTTATATTTAAGTAATTATTTATTTATAGGAAATCTTAGAAAATTCATAACTTTCACGTTTTAACTCCGAATTTTGTGATCTTTACGTCTGTGTGATCGTAGTAACGCGTAGAAGAGTTTTACAAACTTTTTATACTGTTTTGTTACTGTTGGTGTACTGTTCTAACTATGTTTATTTGTTTGCTTTGTGTATGATTGCTCAGATGATTGTGTGTTAATGCTTGATGATTGAGTATAGACGGTGAGTAGTTTCTGGACGATCAGGAGTATTATTTTGAGCCAGACCAACAGTATCATCAGGAAAGCTTTGATCAAGGCAAGTATAACATAGGACCATCCTTGTTGTCCTATTCACTAAAGTTATCATACATATGCATGTGTCTTCCTTGACAACCTTAGAGATTATAATTTAGTGATTGTTATCTTGATTTCTTGTCAATCTTGGGGATGCATTTGGGTAGTTATTGCTAGTGCTTAATTATGAACAATGATCTTGTAATTTGATTAATGGATTAAGCAATCAACCTTTAATGATGACTTTATTTGCTGTTGAAAAGGAGGCTAGAGCTTGTGGGTTATTTTGTTGCTCTGGTTTCTCTCCATAAGGACTTATCTGTACGTGATCATCTGGGACATACAGTACAACTGTGAGGGCTATATGGCTCTGGCTTTAGTTGCTTAAAGGACTTTTTCTAGCTTGTTAGTGGTTACCTTAAATGGCGTAAGAATGGCTTGCCATGTTGGGTGTAGGACAGTCTCTAGTCAATGAGTATAGCCGAGAAGGAAGTGTGCCATTTGAAAAGGGGGGTTCCTACATCTACCTACCGAGTGAATCTAATGACCCTAACTTGTTAGACGAACCTTTAAGTGGCTTTATATGATTTCTGGTGTTTTGGGGAGTCACGAACCCATGCATTTTGAAGTTATGACTCACAGTGAAAGCGTACACCTCTGCGCAGAGTTAAAAACTAGTATACTAGCCGTGCTCACGGATACGAGCGGCCTTGGAACATTTACAGATAGATGATCACCATGGTTATATCATGCTTAATTATTGTTGATTATTATTATGCTCATGTTAATGCTATTCATTATCTTTATTACAATTGATCATTGGTTCTTTAATGGAAAGTGGATTATCTTGATGCTACTCAATTGCTAATTATTTGATGATTAAAAGCTAAACGCAGTAAAATAGTGTCCAGCCTTTTGTGCCTCATGAACCCTGTGTTATACTTGTTGAGTTCGACATGGACTCACCCTTGCTATTTCCACCATAATAGATGGAGATTTTGAGGAAGATTATCATAATGAGTACTAGTCTTGGTGTCAACCAGTCAACCGTGTCCCTATGTTTGGAGTTTCCGCTGGAGATCTACTACTAGTTGCTACTATTTATTGTTCAAGACTATGTGTTAAATATTTATTCGATATGTAATAAGCACTATGATGATACTATGTAATTTGTCTACTTGTGTGTGCGATCATATCCTGGGGCGCACATGAGTCTTTTATGCATCCTATTTTTGTCCTTAAAAATGGGTGTGACAAGACCGACTCAAGAGTCACCAATCCAAGTGAAATTCTGAACACTCAGATTAGAGACGAAGATGACATCAACGAGCGTGGAAATTACTCCATAACCATCTCTTTAAAACCATGCTCATATGAGACATCTCCCAATTCAATTGGTCTCTACCTCACCACATTCGAGATCTCCAACCCCCCTTATTCTTTCAAGTTATAAAAACTTTAAAAGGGTGGTTGTATATGCATATGTTTATCATAAATATTGCAGATCTCGTTATGATTGAATCTTGATATAGGAACACTTAAGTTGGTGTTGGAGGGGAACCACTTCACCAAAAACATCTTGAAGGTTTCCCAAAGACAAGCTTAGTGTCCTAAAACAAGCACGTCCTAACATGAGTGTTCACCTCTCTGCTACGCTGCCCTTGTAAAATGAGCATAGGGATATAATTATGAAAATATTCCTTCGGGTATTCTTGCCACTAACCTTTTTAGGATTGGAGCAAAAAGATCGAAGGAATAACAAGCACAAGGTATGTCCAACCAATCATCATGCAACATTGAATTAAATTCATCCAATCTTGATTTTACAAAAATTCAAGCTTGGGGGATAACTTTCTAAGAACATCCCCTGCCATGTTGCTATTCTAGTTGTCTCTACCTTTAAGACATGCTCAATTTGCTATACATCAATCATGTTCTCTTCCATCATCACTTGAGTAAATCTCTATAATCCTTTCATGCCACCTTTGTCCATCATAAGTAAGTGTTGGTTTAGAAGTACTGCACATACTTCTATTGGCTTTTAACGTAAGCGTGGTGCTTAGGTTAAATAGCCTTTCTTAATCTAATTAGACATGGAGTCTGGTTTGGTTATTGAACTAAAAACTACTTGTGTGCACATTGTATATTTTGTTGGACTAACCCCTGCAGGAGAAACTTTCAAAAGTCAAACTGGGAAGTCTTGAGATAAACTCACACGGAGAGAAAAGAGGTACATGAACTTCAACAACCTTGCACATGGGAAACACAGCTCACGCATCACGGAGAGATCCATGGAACAAGAAGACGAGTTTCACAACACAAGATCTACACTAACTCCATGGAAGAGGGTGAACAAATCTCCATCAAGCCCCTTCAAGACAAAGACCATCATGGAGAAATTTTCAAGACAATGAAGGGAGCACAAGGACTATCAAGAATGTCAAGATTAGAAGAACAAAAAGATGGTGAGATTAAAGAGAAAGGAGTGAGGAGTGCAACAGAGAAGACAAGCCATTCATGAGCACAACTAGCTAGGCAAGAGAAGCTTCCACAAGATGTTTGGTACCATCACTCTTTAATGACAAAGGTAACATCTTGAGGTACGAAAAACTTTTCTTGATCCTGGTATGCACATAAATGAAGAACCACACATGTTTAAGTTGCAACATCACTTGATCCGACCTGATCAACTTAACATGTTTAGTTCTTTTCTTAGCTTCACTCTCTTATCTTTACCTGATGAGCTAAAATATTGTGCACCCAACCTTTGGAAGATGATAGATCACAATCTTGAAAAGATCAACATATTATGCATAGATATGATTATCCTTTCATAGGTTAAAACAATCTGATCTATTAAATGTTTTGAGATATTACACTCATGCTCATTTTCTAATCTCATCACCCATAACATCAGCTTTGTCTTGTTCACTGTGCCTAAGGTTAGAGAAGAATGAATGGACTTTTGGTTCTGTTGGTGTTTTCCCACCAACAGAGCCCATGCACTTGATCTCTGCCTTGTCTTTATGAGTAGGACACACTTTGAACAAGACATGAGGAGTTTGTTAACTCCCAAATTCTACAAAGTGGAGGTCCTGGTTCTACAAGAACACGCACACTAAGTAAGATGCTGCCAGCTTCCACAATCAATGCTTCACTTCAAACTGCTGGACGAACGAAGAACATGGGTGACACCATATCAAGAGGTGCAATTATTAAGGTCTCCACCTTGGGATCAGATGATACACCTAAGGAGTGAACATGGTAAGAAGTCTTGTTCAGAGGATTTAAAACATTGAACCCTCGCCGGGAGGTAAAATCGGTAGTTATCCATATTTGTCTTTTTTGTATAATCATTTTTCTTTAGCATATTTATCTTTTTGGCATTAGCATTACATTAGAAAAAGAAAATAAAAGAAGTAAAAATATTTATTTGTTGCATCAATAATCCTAAAGCCCCGTGTGAATAATTTTGTGGTGTGTAAGAACCCATAGGAATATTCACTGTGGTGGCAAAAAAATAAAAATAAATATGCGTGCATTCGTCCTATTGCATTTTCTCTTGCATCATAGAAAATATAAAAATACAAAAATATTGAGAAAGAAATCCCACTAAAACTCTGCCTAGAAGAAAAGCTTTGGACAACTGAGGCTTAGGTGGCCAAACCACTAACGCTTAATCAATTCCACAAGTTTTATTGTCTATTTGAGTTTCATAGGATTTGAAGAACCAAGAAGAGTTGACAAGCAAGTGGATGTTCTATCCACTGTTAAGAGCACTGTCTCATCAGTCATCAACATCAATCAATGCTCTGTAGAGGAAGAACATTTCCACTGTCAGTCTGCTACAATGCAAGATCGAACAACTATGTCAACATTCAGCTTGGGGGAAGGCACCCCAGTGTATCTAGGTAAGTATCCTTACCCTCTTAAAGTTTTCTCATTACATAAATTAATCCAAAAAAATAAAAAAAAGTGAGCACATGAAGGTTCACACTTATCCTGTCGAGTTTTTGTTCTATATTGTGTTATTTCGTAATAGTGTGTGCTAGTTAGAATGTGTATAAAAGTTTGCTTTTCTATTTAAATAAAATGATGAATAGTTGCTCTGCCATAATTTCTTTTAAGTGTCTAGTTTTCAACTTTGAACTCTCCTTAGTTTTGGAAATGATTGTTTTGACCTAAGATTTGCTCTGAACTTCAAACTTGTGCGTAGCGAATGCTTGATCTAAGTCTAGGTGATTGACGGATATGATATGAGAAGGTTTGAGCTACTGTTTATCTTGTTCTGAGTGACACTAGAGTTCTGGAGATTTATCTTTTGAAAACTTAAAATTTTCACATGATGAGTTCTTGTATGACGAGTGTTGACACTTCTTAGCATCACTTGTGTTAGGTTGTCATCCCCAACATGACACCAAAATTATGGTTGTATTGTACTCATGCCACTTAACTATATAAAGATATTAAAGTATATATCCACAAGCGCACAGATAAATACACCCGTTGCAGCATTTCACCCAAGTTTATCCTAGGTATCGTTATTTATATTTAACCAAAGGAGAACAAACAGAGGGGCACATATTAATTAAAGGCTACTCTACACATGTGATATGAATATTTGAAATCACTATCCTTTACTCTCAAACAGGAATCAATCAAATAAAAAGAGATAAAATATATGATAATCAGACCATTCAGATGATATTCCTTAGAGCAGTACTACTATGGCAAGTCATTGATCAGAATATAAAGTAAGAGAATAACTCCTAAGTAATCCGTTATCTATTAGTCATAATCTACATTGATTAGTGCAATTATATCAGGCAATCATTGGCTAGGTTATCTCATATCCATAAACAAGGAACATCTCCATTACGAAGCTGAGAAACAGAGTAACAACTAAGTAATGAGACCGCGTTCTACTAAGTTCTACACTCGGGGAGTGGACTACAAAGGACTCAACAGGAATATGACACCCGTGATCTACCACATGGCCCGGAGTATAAAGTGCATTTGCAAGTAAATAGTGTATAAGTACCACACTTACACAATGTTGAGCACCCACCCATGACTCAATAAGGTGAGTGCTTTGCAAACATGTGTATAAACATAATGATAGACGATCTATGCCAAATATATAATCAAAGCAGACTAATCTCATAATAATCAAGGATATAATATAGATTAAGAACAAGATCATATCTAATGTATCAAGAATAATGATCAAGAACAATGAACTAGAACTAGACAATGATGAACTAGAACAATTATGAACTAGAACATAAACAATTAGAATATGAAGAACTAGAACATGAACTAGATCAAGAAGTAGAAGAACTGATAAACTAAATGAATATCTGAAGAACAATATTGATACCAGAGAGAAGAACTGGATTTACCAAGCTCCTCTTGACTAGATCTAGAGCCCAAAGCTGCTTGACTCATTTACTTCTAATTCTAATCTAGCTATGCCTAGATCTAATGTAGCTCTAAGAAGATGAGAGTTGCTGGTTGGTCTTCTGTTTTTTGGTTGATGATTGATTAAATGAATTCCCCCTTTGGAGGGGGGTATGGGGCCTCGTTTATATAGCCCAGAGCATGGAACCGTGGCCCTTGGATCAAACCAACCTTCACGTAGGGTTAGGATGCATGCTTGGAGGCAGTTGAAGTAAGTTGCAAAGGAAGGAGCCAAGGGGCGGCCGCCAGGGGCCGGTCGGCCTAGGGTTGAGGCCGGTCGGCCCCACCTAGCAGCGCCTCGTGGTGGCCCTCCTCGTGGAGTCCTCTGGTGTCCTCTAGAAGCCTCTTGCGTATTCATGATGTGGAGATTAGGCCGATTGACAAGGGTTCCTTCTCATGAAAGATATCAATTCCTGAATTATTCTGATAACCCCCTGCAAAATATAGATTCACCAAAACTCATGGAATTTCGTTAGTTGACAACCTAAACCTATGTTGGTGATCATTTATTAGCCCTTTATATATTTATTTTAACCCTTTATTATGGTAGATAACCATCATCAACAACTCCCCCAAGCTTACCTTTTGCTAGTCCCATAGCAAATATTCATAATGGATCGGGAGTTGCTACAATGCTTTCACGTCTCAAAAGTACACATGCGTTCAAACAAGAATTTTACTCCGGATTAGATCTAACCATTCTAACCTTCAGACTTACCCATATTACCTTTAACTATGGAGCTTATTAGCCTTCACTTGGGTCTTGAGCAGTCGAAAAGTAGAACAATCAAATCAAGCACTATGTCTCAAGCTCTTCATTCAACTATTATTCCGGAGTTTTGCAAGATTTTTAAAATAAAACTTAGAGTATCTTTTTGTATGACTCTCTCAAATCTCTCAATATATGTGGTATTTCTGGATCCTCTCCAAGGCAAAGTGAGATTTGCCTTCTCTCATCCTACATCTAATGCTTTATCTGGAGCTTATAGGTATGGAGACAGCGTGTACATACTTGCAAAGCATATTTTGTAAAGTCAAATAGTGGATTCAGAGAAACGAGGCATATGATCAAATCAAGAAGTGCATGTGTATGGATCAAGGAGTGGTTTATTTATGATGAAGGTGATAGTGGATCTAATTCTACTTTTGCTCCTTTGAAAGGGATTTTGATCTCTCTTTGAATAATTGAAGAACTCAGACTAAGAGATATTTTGGGCTATAGTTTTTTTAGAGAGGCGGGCATCTAAGTACCCATTGTTTTGGTAGGACACTTGTCCATGTTTTACTCTCCATATATTTATCTTTCTTCTCTCTTTTTTTTTAAATATATAAGCAGAAAACATTCTTGTCTATAATGAAAGATTGAGAGATAATAATAACCTAGAGCAACAACAACCAGGGCTTATGAAATGTATGGATAGGTGACATGTCACACCCATTTTTAAGGACAAAAATAGGATGCATAAAAGACTCATGTGCGCCCCAGGATATGATCGCACACACAAGTAGACAAATTACATAGTATCATCACAGTGCTTATTACATAGCGAATAAATATTTAACACATAGTCTTGAACAATAAATAAAAAAAATGACTAATAGTAGATCTCCAGCGGAAACTCCAAACACAGGGACATGGTTGACTGGTTGACACCAAGACTAGTACTCATTACGATAATCTTCCTCATAATCTTCATCTGTTATGGTGGAAATAGCAAGGGTGAGTCCATGTCGAACTCAACAAGTACAACACAGGGTTCATGAGGCACAAAAGGCTAGACACTGTTTAACTGCGTATAGCTTTTATTTTTCATGTATTTAGCAATTTAGTAGCATCAAAGTAATCCACTTCCCATTAATGAATCAATGATCAATTGTAATAAAGGTAATGAATAACATTAACATGAACATAATAATAACAACAATAATTAAGCATGATATAACAATTACGATCATCTATCTATAGATGTTCCAAGGTCGCCCGTATCCGTGGGCACGGCTAGTATACCAGTTTTATTCTCTGCGCAGAGGTGTACACTTTCACTGTGAGTCATGATTTCCAAATGTGTGGGGAGATCAAACCCAAACACCAGAGAACCATATAAAGCCACTCAAAAGTTCATCTAACAAGTTAGGGCCATTAGATTCACTCGGCAGGCAGATGTGGAACCCCCCTTCCCAGTGGCACACAACTCGCAGCCTATACACACTAAGGACAGGGGCTCGCCCTACACCCAACGTGGCAAGCCGTTCTTACGCCATTTAAGGTAACCACTAACAAGCTAGAAAAGGTCTCTTGAGCAACTAAAGCCAGAGCCATATAGCCCCCACAGCTGTACTGTATGTCCCGGATGATCACGTACAGATAAGTCCTTATGGAGAGTAACTAGAGCATCATAAAACAACATAGTGCTCTAGCACCCTTTAACAGGATTTAAATCATCTTAAGAGTGGGTTGTTTATTTCATTAACCAAATTACAAGATCATTGTTCATAGTTAAGCACTAGCAACAGCTACCCAATGCATACCCCAAGGTTGTCAAGGAATCAGGATAACAATCACTATGTTATAATCTCTAGGGTTATCAAAGTGGACACATGCATATGAATTTGATTATTGTGAATAGGTAACAAGGATAGTCCCATGTTATACTTGCCTTGATCAAAACTCTCCAGATGATACTGCTGATCTGGCTCAAAGTAATACTCCTGATCATCCAGAAACTGCTCACCTTCTATACTCGATCATCAATCAACAACATACATGCATCCAAGCAAACATACACGAAGCAAACAAAGAGATATAATTAGAACAGTACACCAACAGTAACAAAAACAGTAATAAAAGTTTATAAAACTCTTCTACACGTTCCTACGATCACACAGACGTAAAGATCACCAAATTCGGAGTTAAAACGTGAAAGTTACGAATTTTCTAAGATTTCCTATAGATAAATAATTACTTAAATACAAACTCGAAAATTAAATTATCCAAACTAGCTGTACAACTATACTAACATGTAGAGCTCGCAAATACGAACCTAACGCAACTTGAACGGATCAAATCAGAGTTAAAACGAAGATTTTATGGCCAAAACAATCATAGTGGCAAAACTGTAAATATCTGAAAACGTATTTTTGATTTACCGCGAGAGAATACGCTTTCAAAACACGAAAACACCTTTCGGAGTTTACGCCAAGGGACCGCGGGTTAAACCTTTAAGAATTTCAGGGTCTCTTTAGTAAAAAGTCAAGGCGAAAGGGTATATTCTTTTCTAGGCCGTTGATCTGAAGATGGACGGCTGTCATTCACCAGAGAGAGTCATGAAGAGGGAGTCAGTCATCTCCAAATCCGGCCGGCGGCCGCCATGGCCGGCGTGCCCTACCTCGTCGGAGACGGCGGTTCTCCCTAACTAGACCACCAATCGACCTGGGACTTGTTCCAAACGGAAGAGAAACTTAACGCGAATTCATCTATGCGATAAAAACTTGCTACGATGGATTGAGCAAGACGCGCGATGAGAAGAGGGCGGCGGCGCCATTGCTGATTCGACGGTGAGCTTCAAAAGCTCGCTTCGAAGCCTCTCCAACCAAAAGAAAAGCATGAGAAGGTAGAGGAGACGAGTGCGGACTCACCAACGTGAAGAAATCGACCTCCAATCCACCCAAAAGCTCCCCCTACGAGCAACCGCAACCCCAACTTCCCCCAATCCCTAGAGCTTGATTTCTCGTGGTTGGACTAGCGTTTTAGATGAAAAACGGAAAGAGGAGATACCCGGCTACTCTTTTATAGGGTCACTTCATCTATTTTGGTTAGGAAATCGAAGATTGGAGATCGATTCGGTTGGGAACCGATGTTCGAGTCCTACCCGGTTACTGCCGGAGGTAGAAGACCCGGCTGACAAGCCGACCCCACTCGTCAGCGAGACCAAGAGAGGAAGGCGCGCGCACTCGGCTTCATGGGCCGGCCCACAGACGTGGAGGAGAGTGCAGCCCACCGACGCGGCACATCCCACCAGCGCGGGCGCGGGAGAGCAGGCCGAGCGGGCCTCCAGGCCGAACAGGTAAGAAGGTGAGTTGTTTTCTTCTTTTTTTCTTTCTTTTCTTTGTTTGTTTGTTTTCCAAAACCTTTTTCAAATAGAATTTCTAAACCAAAACAAATAAAATAAATTCTACACCACAAAATAAAATAAATGCAATATCATGAATGCATCACCAAATATTCTTTCTAAAAATTTTAAATCTTAATTCCCCATTAATTGTTATCTAAATTATTTTAACCCACTAATTCTAATTGTTTGAAAATTTTGGGTGTTACAAATTCTACCCCCCTTAAAAGAATCTCGTCCTCGAGATTGGACTGCTTACTCAAAAAACTGCGGATATGATTTTCTCAATTCATCCTCTCTTTCTCATGTTGCCTCTGCCTCTGAATATCGATTCCACTGAACCTTGCACATCTTAATAATCCGACTTCGGGTAACTCTCTCAGCAGTTTCTAAAACCTTGATCGGAAACTCTTCATAGGTAAGATCCTCTTTAACAGTCAATTCATCTAAAGGTATCTGCTCTTCAGGCACACGCAAACACTTCTTAAGTTGTGAAACATGAAACACATCATGTACCCAGACAAATTCTCAGGCAACTCTAATTGATAAGCAACTTCTCCTCGTCTAGCAATAACTTTAAATGGCCCAACATACCTTGGTGCTAACATGCCTTTCATGTTAAACCTCTTCACACTTCTCATTGGTGACACCTTTAAATAGACATAATCACCTACCTCAAAAACTAAATCTCTTCTCCTATTGTCAGCATAACTCTTCTGATGAGACTGTGCCACTCTCAAATTTTCACGAATCACCCGCACTTGATCTTCTGTGTTTCTAAGAACATCTGTACCAAACACCTGAGACTCACCCGTCTAATCCCAAAACAATGGAGTTCTACACTTACGTCCATACAAAGCCTCAAACGGTGCCATCTTAAGACTCTGTTGATAACTGTTATTGTAAGAGGATTCTGCATAAGGTAAACTCTTATCCCAACTAGTTCCATACTGCAATGCACAAGCTCTCAACATATCTTCTAATATCTGGTTGGTTCTTTCAGTCTGCCCATCTGTTTGTGGATGATATGCCGTACTAAAATTCAGCTTTGTTCCCAAAGATTCATGTACAACTTTCCAAAAATGTGATGTAAATTGCGAACCTCTATCAGATACAATTTTCTTTGGTACTCCATGTAAACACACTATCTTCTCCATATATAATATAGCTAACTGTTCCCCAGTGTACTTAGTTTTAACCGGTATGAAATGAGCAACTTTAGTCAACCTATCTACTATCACCCAAATAGAATCATAACCTCTCTGAGTATGAGGTAACCCCACTATAAAATCCATACCAACCTCCTCCCACTTCCATTCAGGAATCTTCATGGGTTGCAACAATCCAGCAGGTCTCTGATGCTTAGCTTTCACCCTCTGACAAGTGTCACACAATGCCACATACTCAGCAACATCTCGTTTCAGTCCAACCCACCAATATTTCTGTTTGAGATCTAAATACATCTTAGTACTACCAGGATGAATAGAATAAGCTGACTCATGAGCTTCACGAAGAATTATCTGTCTAACAGCTTGATCCTCAGGTACACACAACCTCTTTCCAAACCACAAAATCCCATTATCATCCATTCGAAACCCTGGTGACTTACCAATCACTATATCTTCCGCTATCTTCTTCAGTTTCTCATCCTTCAACTGACCCTTGTATATTTCTTGCTCTAAGGTAGGTTCTATCACTAATTCCATTGTATTAGTAACAATTCCTAAATTCAAATATTCAAATTCAGCACATAACTCACTAGTCATGGACAACGTTCATATCTCGTTGGCATAACTTTTCCGGCTAAGAGCATCAGCTACTACATTGGCCTTACCAGGATGATAATGTATCTCTATATCATAGTCCTTGATCAATTCTAACCATCTACGTTGCCTCAAGTTCAGATCAGACTGAGTGAAAATATACTTCAAACTCTTATGATCGGTGTATATATCACTCTTATGCCCAATCAAATGGTGTCTCCAAATCTTCAAAGCATGAACTACAACTGCTAACTCCAAATCATGCGTAGGATAATTCAACTCATGCTTTCTCAACTGTCAAGATGCATAAGCAACAACTCTGCCTTCTTGCATAAGAACACATCCCAAACCTTGACGAGAAGCATCACAATAAATAGAAAACTTCTTACTCAAATCTGGCAATACCAAAACAGGCGATGTAGTCAACCTCTTCTTCAATTCTTTAAAACTGGCTTGACATTTATCAGACCACACAAACTTGGCATTCTTCTCTAACAGAGATGTCATAGGTTTAGCAAGTTTAGAAAACCCTTCAATGAACCGCCTGTAATATCCAGCTAAACCCAAGAAACTACGAATCTCGCTAACATCAGTAGGTGGTTTCCAATTCAATACATCCTTTACTTTGCTTGGATCCACTGATATTCCTCCATTAGAAACAATGTGACCAAGAAAAGAGACTTCCTTCAACCAAAACTCACATTTATTTCGCTTAGCATACAGTTTATGCTCTCTAAGTTTCTGTAACACCAATCTCAAATGTTCAGCATGCTCTTCTTCCGTCTTGGAAAATACCAGTATATCATCAATAAATACCACCACAAACTTATCCAGATATTCCATGAACACCTTGTTCATCATATACATAAAGTAGGCAGGTGCATTGGTCAAACCAAATGACATAACAGTATACTCATACAACCCATACCTCATAGTAAAAGCTGTCTTTGGAATATCAGAAGCACGAATCTTCAATTGATGATAACCAGAACGCAAATCAATTTTAGAGAACACACAAGCACCTCTCAGCTGATCAAACAAATCATCAATTCTGGGCAAAGAATACTTGTTCTTGATAGTTACTTCATTCAATGATCGATAATCAACACACATCCTCTGACCACCATCTTTCTTATCAACAAAAATAACTGGTGCACCCCACGGTGAAGAACTAGGACGAATAAAACCTTTATCTTGTAGTTCTTTAATTTGTTTCTTAAGTTCTTCTAATTCATCTACTCCCATTCTATATGGTCGTTTGGCTATAGGTGCAGTTCCAGGTAATAATTCAATAAGAAATTCAATGCCTCGGTCAGGTGGCATACCTGGCAAATCATCTGGAAAGACATCTGGAAATTCATCAATAACTGAATTCTCTTTAATAGCATCCTCATCAAGCTGATTCACCAAGGCGGTTGGCTGCTTCTGCACTGCTACATCCACATTGATCTTATCCCCATTAGGTGCATTCACAACTACTACCTTCTGCTAGCACTGAATCACTGCCTGATTTTGTTTCATCCAATCCATACCCAAGATCACATCAATACCCGATGTCCTCAACACTATAGGAGTTATTTTAAACTCTACCCCCCTTAAAAGCATACTAACTGGAAGACAACGATTATTGGTTTGCATGGTACCTCCAGGTGAGTTTACTAAGAGGGGTTCTTTCATGGCAAGCATGGGTATACTATGCATTTTAACAAAAGTGTGGGAAATGAATGTATGAGAAGCTCCAGAGTCAAAAAGAACGGTTGCAGGAGTAGAATGTACATTGAACGTACCGATCATAACTTCGGGTGCCTCATGAGCAGTATCTGAAGACACATGATTCACCCTTCCAGTACCGGATTGCCCCTGGTTGCTTTTCTGGCTCTGAGGAGTCTGCTGGTTCTGCTTCTCAAGACAATGATAAGAAATATGTCCCTCTTTACCGTAGACGTAGCATCTAGTAGGCGTGTTGGGAGCACTGTTCTTCATTGGAGTAGCATTGGAATTTCCAGTGCGAGAAGTCTGTTGTCCATTCTGCTGATACTGTTGACGCTGCTGGTATGAAGGACGTTGCTGAGACTGACTGTTCTGCCAATTCTGAGACCATTTCTGATTTGGATTGTGATTCCACTAGCTAACTGGTCCTTGGAACTTCTGATGAAAGCCATGCTGAGAATTAGTACGCTGACGGTTATTGTTTCCAACACCTTGTCCTTTCATCTTTTTTTTCCTATCCATCTCCCGACGTTCATTATCCAGCACGATAGCCTTATTCACAAGTTCTTGGAAATTGGCATAATTATTACCCTTCAATTGCAAACGAAGATCATAATAAATCCCTTTTAAGAAAAGACGCTGCCTATCTGCATCTTCCCTTACTTCATTAGGAGCATAATGAGCCAACTGCGTGAACCTATCATGATACTCACTAACGCTCATCTGTCCCATCCTGAGATTTCTGAATTCTTCCTGCTTCAACTCAATTATACCCTCAGGAATATGACGAACTCAAAAATCTCTAACAAACTCATTCCAAGTGATAGGAGGAGCATTGTTAGGACGTGCAGCTTGATATGACTCCCACCAAGTCTGAGCTGTCCCCTGTAACTGACCAGATGCAAATAACACCTTTTCTATATCATTACACTGAGCGATGTTCACTATTTCTCAACTGCTCTCACCCAGTCATCCGCCTCCAAAGGATCAGCAGCATGAGAGAACACTGGAGGGCGTCCCTTCAAAAATTCCCCACGTTTGTCTCTCACATGAACAGGTGGTGGTCCTCCTGCAGGGGGATTGTTCTGCATGTGTTGCATGAACATCTGCATCATTTGATTCTGAGTATTCATAAGCTCCTCTAGAGTAATAGGTGGGTTAGCACCTCCACGACCCCTGCCACAGCCTCTGCCTGACATCTATTTTCAAAACACAGAAAATGAAGTTCAGTATTATCCAAGATGATGTATTCAACAGATAAGCAAAATCTGATTTCTCTGGACGAATTCCAATTTTAGCGGCTCAGTAAAACTGCCATATCTCGAGTTACAGATGTCCAATTAAGATGATCTTTACATGGTTGGAAAGCTTACAAAATTATCTACAACTTTTATTCACAAAACTTTTCCTGATTCTGTCAATAATTTAGTCAAAAATAGAACTTAACCGAAATTGTTCTAGAATTCCAGACTGCGCAGTGATCTCAACTTGGAACAGGTATATCTCTTAACTCATAAAAGATAATAAGGTGATTCTTGTGGGGTTGGAACAGGTATATCTCTTAACTTTTCCACGAACGGATTTTAAGTTATTTCTAAAACATCCCAGACTAATCCAGAAATCAGCAAAGGACAGAACCAAGTTTACCTCACAACCCACTAATATATTCTTGATCAAACTTAATATTCTTAACCATGGAACTTGCAGACATATCTACAAAACTCCAGCACACATTACAAAGATCCAAATCACACATTATCATAATAACAAATCCATAAATCACACAATTGTTCACACCTCAAACTGACTCTCAACACAACCAAACTCAAATTAACTCGCAACTACTATCGTTCTTATTACATAGGGATTTTCCTAATCCTAATTAATCCTCTCATAAATCTTGGGACAGCCTAACTCCGCCCTTAATTGGTCGATCTCCTTATAAGCTTGCCCTTAAGTTCTTTTTCCTTTAGCAACTCATCCTTCAAATCCACCTCATGGAGCGCCAATTCACGAACCATCCCACTGTAGCTTGTAAAGTCAAGGATGAATCATCTGCAAGCGGCACGGTCCAGACACCCTTGTCATGTAAGAAACAAGGAAAATGCCGGAGTGTACCCTGTAATGTCTTGTCCGAGCGTAGACCATGGTAGTAAACAAATGCATTGTAGGCGACATCCTCCATGCTTGTTTCTACGGTTGCCCGGCTCACTCAGGTGATGAATTTTGACTCCACCTTAGACTCCTTAGTGGTAGAATCCCTTGTCTTGACCCATAGCTCAGTCTCCCAGTAAGAATCCATCCATGGATGACTATACTCCGCACAGCGATACTCTAACGTAGCTTCCCAATCATAGTAGTAGTTATCCAAGGTTCTTGTCAGCATGTCATGGAAGAAGACATCAGCCTTAGGAACCATGATCTGAAACTTCGTGGTCCACCCCATAACTACATCCTCCATTGGTGTGTCACTGACTCTTGATTCAGCATCGGATAGCTCTTGGTCACCATCTACATGAGGCTCCTGGGGTTTGAAGCGAGCAATGTACTGAGCAGCGGACAAACGGGGATGAGGAGGCATCTATAAGATTTAGACATAGATTAGATAGAATCAATGTATTTTCGCAATAGAATAAAGTAGAGGAAGCATAAAAATTTAGTAATTAACAAGGTGAAAGAAATAAACATGAAATAAGTGAAGCATGGATGCTAATAACGACCATTCTAACTAGGCTTGCGTCCTACAGTCAACACGGCTCTGATACCAATTTGTCACACCCATTTTTAAGGACAAAAATAGGATGCATAGAAGACTCATGTGCGCCCCAGGATATGATCACACACACAAGTAGACAAATTACATAGTATCATCACAGTGCTTATTACATAGTGAATAAATATTTAACACATAGTCTTGAACAATAAATAAAAAAATGACTAATAGTAGATCGCCAGCGGAAACTCCAAACACAGGGACATGGTTGACTGGTTGACACCAAGACTAGTACTCATTACGATAATCTTCCTCATAATCTTTATCTGTTATGGTGGAAATAGCAAGGGTGAGTCCATGTCGAACTCAACAAGTACAACACAGGGTTCATGAGGCACAAAAGGCTAGACACTGTTTTACTGCGTTTAGCTTTTATTTTTCATTTATTTAGCAATTTAGTAGCATCAAAGTAATCCACTTCCCATTAATGAATCAATGATCAATTGTAATAAAGGTAATGAATAACATTAACGTGAACATAATAATAACAACAATAATTAAGCATGATATAACAATTACGATCATCTATCTGTAGATGTTCCAAGGCCGCCCGTATCCGTGGGCACGGCTAGTATACCAGTTTTTATCTCTGCGCAGAGGTGTACACTTTCACTGTGAGTCATGATTTCAAATGTGTGGGGAGATCAAACCCAAACACCAGAGAACCATATAAAGCCACTCAAAAGTTTGTCTAACAAGTTAGGGCCATTAGATTCACTCGGCAGGCAGATGTAGAACCCCCCTTCCCAGTGGCACACAACTCGCAGCCTATACACACTAAGGACAGGGGCTCGCCCTACACCCAACGTGGCAAACCGTTCTTACGCCATTTAAGGTAACCACTAACAAGCTAGAAAAGGTCTCTTGAGCAACTAAAGCCAGAGCCATATAGCCCCCACAGCTGTACTGTATGTCCCGGATGATCACGTACAGATAAGTCCTTATGGAGAGTAACTAGAGCATCATAAAACAACATGGTGCTCTAGCACCCTTTAACAGGATTTAAATCATCCTAAGAGTGGGTTGTTTATTTCATTAACCAAATTACAAGATCATTGTTCATAGTTAAGCACTAGCAACAGCTACCCAATGCATACCCCAAGGTTGTCAAGGAATCAGGATAACAATCACTATGTTATAATCTCTAGGGTTATCAAAGTGGACACATGCATATGAAATTGATTATTGTGAATAGGTAACAAGGATAGTCCCATGTTATACTTGCCTTGATCAAAACTCTCTAGATGATACTGCTGATCTAGCTCAAATTAATACTCCTGATCGTCCAGAAACTGCTCACCTTCTATACTCGATCATCAATCAACAACATACATGCATCCAAGCAAACATACACGAAGCAAACAAAGAGATATAATTAGAACAGTACACCAACAGTAACAAAAACAGTAATAAAAGTTTATAAAACTCTTCTACACGTTCCTATGATCACACAGACGTAAAGATCACCAAATTCGGAGTTAAAACGTGAAAGTTACGAATTTTCTAAGATTTCCTATAGATAAATAATTACTTAAATACAAACTCGAAAATTAAATTGTCTAAACTGGCAGTACAACTATACTAACATGTAGAGCTCGCAAATACGAACCTAACGCAACTTAAACGGATCAAATCGGAGTTAAAACGAAGATTTTATGGCCAAAACAATCCTTGTGGCAAAATTATAAATATTTGAAAACGTATTTTTGATTTACCGCGAGAGAATACGCTTTCAAAACACGAAAACACCTTTCGGAGTTTACGCCAAGGGACCGCGGGTTAAACCTTTAAGAATTTCAGGGTCTCTTTAGTAAAAAGTCAAGGCGAAAGGGTATCTTCTTTTCTAGGCCGTTGATCTGAAGATGGACGGCTGTCATTCACCAGAGAGAGTCATGAAGAGGGAGTCGGTCATCTCCTCCAAATCCGGCCAGCGGCCACCATGGCCGGCGTGCCCTACCTCGCCGGAGATGGCGGTTCTCCCTAACTAGACCACCAATCGACCCAGGACTTGTTCCAAACGGAAGAGAAACTTAATGCGAATTCATCTATGCGATAAAAACTTGCTACGATGGATTGAGCAAGACGCGCGATGAGAAGAGGGCGGCGGCGCCATTGCTGATTCGACAGTGAGCTTCAAAAGCTCGCTTCGAAGCCTCTCCAACCAAAAGAAAAGCATGAGAAGGTAGAGGAGACGAGTGCGGACTCACCAACGCGAAGAAATCGACCTCCAATCCACCCGAAAGCTCCCCCTACGAGCAACCGCAACCACCAACTTCCCCAATCCCTAGAGCTTGATTTCTTGTAGTTGGACTAGCATTTTAGATGAAAAATGGAAAGAGGAGATACCTGGCTACTCTTTTATAGGGTCACTTCATCTATTTTGGTTAGGAAATCGAAGATTGGAGATCGATTCGGTTGGGAACCGATGTTCGAGTCCTACCCGGTTACGGCCGGAGGTAGAAGACCCGGCTGACAAGCCGACCCCACTCATCAGCGAGACCAAGAGAGGAAGGTGCGTGCGCTTGGCTTCATGGGCTGGCCCACAGACGCGGAGGAGAGCGCGGCCCACTGACGCGGCACAGCCCACCGGCGTGGGCGCGGGAGAGCAGGCCGAGCGGGCCTCCGGACCGAACCGGTAAGGTGAGTTGTTTTCTTCTTTTTTTCTTTCTTTTCTTTATTTGTTTGTTTTCCAAAACCTTTTTCAAATAGAATTTCTAAACCAAAACAAATAAAATAAATTCCACACCACAAAATAAAATAAATGCAACAGCATGAATGCATCACCAAATATTCTTTCTAAAAATTTTAAATCTTAATTCCCCATTAATTGTTATCTAAATTATTTTAACCCACTAATTCTAATTGTTTGAAAATTTTGGGTGTTACATGACAAAAATCCTATAAGACATGTGAGGGGTGTTCTCTCCCAGTGTAGGAGAAAAATATATTTGGTGGATCTAAATAAAAAGGCATGTTGTTGCATACTTCAAGTGTAGAAGCAACATATTTGAGTGGAGTGTACATGATCTTGATTTTAAAAGTATGACAAGCCTCTAAGGGTCAACAGAGCTCGACAATGCTCAATGCAAGTACAAGTAGTAAAAAGTATGAATGGAGTTTTCTATCCTATGTATGGCTGTGGTAGGAATTTTAAGCTTTGTCAAACAAGTACTCATCATGGTATTTTAAGATTTTTAAAAGATAAAATTCTCCAGAACTCTAGCATCAGTAGGAGCAAGATAGATAGCAGCTCAGACTTTCTCATATCATACTCCTCAACTACCTAGATTTAGATCCAGCATTTGCAACCCACAAGTTTCAGGTTCAGAGTTTATCTTTAGATCAAGACCGTTCTACCCAAAACTCAGGAGAATTCATTTTGAAAACTAGGCACTTGAAAGGAATTACAACAGAGCAACTATTCATCATTTCCATTATATTTAAAATTGAGTTCTACGGTAATTAAGTTCTAATACTCTCTTGTATCTTTTATTTTAACTAATATCTTATCTAGCTAATATTATCACACAACACTCTTTTTATTTGGTTTTCTTAAGTTATGCATCTTTTTATACTTTTTAGAATAAAAGATAAATCGGTCAAAAAGGAATACTTATCGAGATATACGAGGGACGCTCTCCCCCAAGCTGGATTTTGACGTAGTCGTTCATCTTGAGTCCTCAATTGCATAGATGCTCATCACTCCTTTGATGATTGTTCAAGGCAGAGCTCTTGAGTGAGTGAAGACATCATGGGCTTCATAGGGAATTTCTCTTTTTCCTGTTGAATTTCAAATAGACAACAAAATTTGTGGAACATATTAAGGGTTAGTGGAAAACTATTCCCTAATTATTTTGGAGTCTTGAATTATCTTTTATTATTCAACTGGTTTTTCTTCATTTTTAGATTATATATATATATGCCTCCATAGTGAGTAATTATTATGGGTTGCTACACACCACACTATTACTCACATGGGGCTTAGCGTTTATATATTTGCAGATGCAATGAGATGATTCAAAATATAAAAGTTATTTTTATTTTCTTTTCAAATGCAATGTAGAATTTAAATATGTATTTAATTCTAAATAGTATGCATGTTATTAATGGAAAAAGTATTTTTATTTTCAATGCAATGATATGCTAAGGGAATGTAAACAAAGTAGATATGCTTAATTTAAATGTGCGGATAAATACTGATTTACCTTTTGGAGAAGGTTCAAAGATTTAGGTCCGTCGACCCGGACCTTACGTCTGGTTCAGTCTTCAGAGGTTTCTTCCAGCTTAACTGAGGAGCTAGATGGTTGCTCGTTAACTGTTGGAGAACTTGATGATGATGTTGATGTTTCTTTTCTTTTCCATACTTTCTTGGACTGAGGAGTTTCTTCATGTGGTTCACTCTTCTTGGGCTTCTCTTCTTCTTCCTTTGGAATAGCTTCTTCTTGGGGCAGCTTCTTTCTCTTTGATGGCTTGTTTCTTTTGGCGTTGAGAGCGGTGTCTCCTCTTGTTCTTTCTAGGCTACCCACAAGTAGTGTAACTATTAAAGTAACAATGTACGTTCTCTCCAGGGAATTGGAAGTGGATTTCCCCAGTTCTTATGTAGATGATTGCGCCGTGGTGTTGAGGAAGGGTCGTCCTAAAATAAGGTGGACATCATTTTCTTCTCCCATGTCAAGAACCATGAAGTCGGTAGGAATGTAGTGATCTCTTATTTTGACCATAACATCTTTCACTACTCCCTCCGGACGTCAGAATGATTGGTCCGCCATCTGTAGCTGCACATATGTACGATACATGGGTCTAGTATTATACAAATGTTTATATGTTACCTTAGACATTATGTTGGTGCTAGAGCCGATGTCGCAGAACGTCTTGTAGAAAGTACTTCCCTCGATCATACAATCGATGGTGGGTACTCTAGGATCTCCCAGCTTAGTGAGGTATGGTGATGGAAGGAGCTGGTCAAGTTCTAAATAGTGTTGACCATCCATACTGTTTCTTTTGCCTGATGCTTAGCTTTGTTCCTCCTTCTCCTATTCTTGTTCTTCTTCTTTGTTGGGGCAGCGGTTGTATCCTCGTAGAGGTACGACGTCTGTGGGTGAACCCGAATGTTGAGGGTACGCTTCTTGAAATTGAATCTTTCTTTTCTTCCATTGATTGTGAAACAGATCTTGGTGTTATCTGTGTAGATGATGGCTTTGGTGGTACTCAAGAATGGTCGCCCCAAGATGATAGGTGCTTTTTCGTCTCCACCTGTTTGTACAATCACAAAGTCTACCAGCACATACGAGTGTCCAACTACGATCCAGACATCTTCAAGAATTCCCTTAGGGTAGCATAGTGTTTGATCTGCAAGCTGCAAACACATAGTTGTATACAATAAAGCATCACCATAAATTTTCTCATAGATTACCTTGGGCATGATGTTGACGCTTGCTCCAAGGTCACAGACAACTTCTTCAAAGCTGTGGGGTCCAATGCGAATAGGGATGACAGGTCTCCCTAGGTCTCCTTTCTTCACTGGTAGAGTGTCGTCTACCCATGTTCCCCCTTGCTTTGGAGGTGCGGTGAAGTATTGCCCTGCATTATAAATGTCTACAAGATTTACAGTTTCTAAATCCTCCGGCTTCCCCGGAATCTTACCTCTTTCGGTCACTGGTACAGAAGCTGCTAGCTAAGATATTTGTGATTCTATCATTTTATTAAATCTATGTTGATTCTTTATGGTAGAAGTAAAGCTATCCATTCTAGTATTAATATTTTCAAGCAATTTATCATTGGCAGTTATCTTTCTAGACATAGTATCAATAACTTTATTCTGATTAGAAATCATTTCTCTCAAGGGTGGTTGATTAAAGTTATTATTAAGATTATTACCTTGGTAGTTACTTGAGTAGTCACCTGAGTAATTAGGCCTTGATTGATTCCATCCTTGATTTTGTTGAGGACGATTGTTGAAGTTGTTGTTGATGTAGTTCACATCCTCTTGAATCTCAGGGCAGTTGCTCCCTGAGTGGCCAGTGCCTCCACACTCTTCATAGGTCATGCGAGAATCGTGGATGTGCGTGACTTCATTCTTCTCAGTGGTGTGTTCATCGAAATTCTTCATGAGCAGGTTTATCTTGGCAGACAACATGTCTACTTCCTTCAATTGATGCATTCCTCCTCCTCTCTTGTGAGGTTGAGTGCGTTCCTCGTTTCATCCCTGGTTAGAGGCCATCTTCTCAATCAGAGTGGTTGCTTCAGTGATGTTGAGCGATAAGAATGATCCTCCAGCAGCTGCATCCACATTCTAACGGGTACTAGAAGTGAGCCCATGGTAGAATGTCTGTATGAGTAGCCAATTCTCCATCCCATGGTGAGGGCATTCTGATATGTAATCTTGAAAGCGTTCCCAGGCTTTAGGGATTGATTCATTGAGTTGTTGCTGGAAGGTTGAAATCTTCGCACGTAGAGCATTTGTCTTCCGCACTGGAAAGAATTTTGCTAGAAAAGCAGTAGCACAGATCGACCATGTGGTATTCTTGTCCTTGTTGGCGTTGAACCATTGCTTTGCTTTTTCTAGGAGTGATAAAGGGAACAAGTGGAGCAATATGGCGTCTCTTGTGACTCCCTTGATGGTGAAGGTGCTACAAATCTCCAAAAAGTGTTGGAGATGAGCACTCGCGTCTTCATGTGCTTTTCCATAAAACTAGTTTGCTTGCACCATGTTGATCAAAGCAGGCTTGAGCTCAAATCCATTATCTCCCACATTTACTGTCGGTCCAGTCCTGATGTTAGCAATGGTTGGAGCGGAGAATTCACGGAGTGATCGGTCGGCCATGGCTTCAAAGTCTAGTGTTAAGCTTCTTCTCAGTTGGTTGATCTCAAACGAAGTGGTTGGAGCCTTCTTGGGCTTTGATCTTGTTCTTCTTATTAGAGCTTTGGGGTTCTCAACATAGTTTGTCAGGAGTTCAAAACTAGTCATTCATCACCCTGCATAAGATTAAAAAAATAGACAAAAGACAGGGTGAGCCTATTAGAGTAAAGGATCAAGTGATGTAATTCGAATATCATATGTGTAAGAGTGTTCCTAGATGTGGAAGTGTGTTTATGCTCTGATGAATGTTTTCTAACTTAGTGTGCCATTCTGTTGCCTCCTCGGCAACGGCGCCAGAAATGCTTGTTGACACTTCTTAGCATCACTTGCGTTAGGTTGTCATCCCCAACATGACACCAAGAGTGTGGTTGTATTGTACTCATGCCACTTAACTATATAAAGATATTAAAGTATATATCCGCTAGCGCACAGATAAATACACCCGTTGCAGCATTTCACCCAAGTTTATCCTAGGTATCATTATTTATATTTAACCAAAGGAGAACAAACAGAGGGGCACATATTAATTAAAGGGTACTCTACACATGTGATATGAATATTTGAAATCACTATCCTTTACTCTCAAACAGGAATCAATCAAATAAAAAGAGATAAAATATATGATAATCAGACCATTCAGATGATATTCCTTAGAGCAGTACTACTATGGCAAGTCATTGATCAGAATATAAAGTAAGAGAATAACTCCTAAGTAATCCGTTAACTATTAGTCATAATCTACATTGATTAGTGCAATTATATCAGGCAATCATTGGCTAGGCTATCTCATATCAATAAACAAGGAACATCTCCATTACGAAGCTGAGAAACAGAGTAACAACTAAGTAATGAGACTGCGTTCTACTAAGTTCTACACTCAGGGAGTGAACTACAAAGGACTTAATAGGAATGTCACACCCGCGATCTACCACATGGCCCGGAGTATAGAGTGCATTTGCAGGTAAACAGTGTAAAAGTACCACACTTACATAATGTTGACCACCCACCCATGACTCAATAAGGTGAGTGCTTTACAAACATGTGTATAAACATAATGATAAACTATCTATGCCAAATATATAATCAAAGCAGACTAATCTCATAATAATCAAGGATATAATATAGATTAAGAACAAGATCATATCTAATGTATTAAGAATAATGATCAAGAACAATGAACTAGAACTAGACAATGATGAACCAGAACAATTACGAACTAGAACATGTCACACCCAGTTTTCTAAAGAACAAAACCAAGCTAATCATATGTGTGCCCACGAAGTCCACACATATGTCAGAATGAAAAAGTATCAGAAACAATGTTATTATATAACGTACACATAGCTATATTAACACTTACATCAGAGTATCGCGGAACGGTAACTAAACTTTAGGCTCCATTCTTCTCAGGGACGGCTGACTGATGGCTCCGTATGCCAAGCACTTATAACAGACTTCTGGGAACTCACTACACCTTTACCATTCTTCTTAGCAGCACCTTACTATATACTAGAGTGTGGTGGAAATAGCAAGAGTGAGTCCATGTGGAACTCAACAAGTATAACACAGGGTTCATGAGGCTCAAAAGGTTTGACACGGGTTTACTACAATAGCTTTTAGTGAGTCATCTTTTTAGCATTTGAGTAGCAACAAGTTACGTAAGCCCAAATAACCTCATGATCATGTAAACAAGAATAATGTATAGCAAGAAACAATAATCATCAGTGAGCTTTAATATCATCAGTATTATCATTACCATCAGTGTTCATCATTTATTCTGTAAGGGTCCAAGGCCACTCGTGACCGTGAGCATGGCTGTTATAACAGTTTTACACTCTGCAGAGGTTGTATACTTTCATTGTGAGTCGTGATTTACCCTTTCGCCCGAGGTGATCAGGCTCTTGACCCACTACCAAGGAAGGTCGGCAGGGTTCACTATGAAGTCTTTCAAAGGTTCGTCTAACAAGTTAGGGCCATTAGATTCACTCGACAAACAGATGTAGAGCCCCCTTCCAAATGGCACAATGACGCGCAGCCTATACACATAAGGACAGAGGCCGCACTATACCCGATTCATCAAGCCATTCTTACGCCATGAAGGTTACCACTAACAAGCTAGAAAAGGTCCTCATACTTGACTAAAGCCAGAGCCATATAGTCCTCACAGTTGTACTGTAAGTCCCGGATGTTCGCTTACAGATAAGTCCTTAAGGAGAGAAACTAGAGCACCATAAAAACAGCCCAATGCTCTAGCCCTCTTGAGCCATGTTTCTATAAAGCATCTTTTAAACGTTTATTGCATATACCATTAGTCAAGTTACAGATCATGGTTATTTATCTTGAGCACTAGCATAAATATTACCCAATGCAATGTTCCACCGGTGTCAAGGTACAAGATACAAAAGCTAGGATATCCTTAGGGGTAACAAGGTAGACACATGCACATGAATTAAGTGTATTAAAGGTGAATAGGAAACAAGGATGATCCCATGCTATACTTGCCTTTTCCTAAAGTTAGCTGCTCAGAATCTTCAGTTGCTATCTTCTGGTCTCAAGTCCTTGTGCTTCGGCTGTCGGTCCTCAGCTCCTCGTCTTCAGCGCTAATTAACCATACTTCTTCTACTCGCAGCAATCAAGTAGAACAACAGACAATAAACACAACTAAGAACAACACACCAAACAAACGAGACACTTTAAAAGAGAATGTACTAAACATCACGGTTCATTGCTATGATCACGAGAGCGCAAGAATGACTAAGAACGAAGCTATTGTTACCGAGGACACGTCTATCGAGGTTTACAGCATAACTAAAAGAGCAAACTTTAGATTGATTTATTTTATTTAATGAAAAGATGTGATGGATGTTTTAAAGTGAAATTGACCAAATTATATTAACTTATCAAAGCCGGAGTTAAACCATATTCACATTTTGTTTATAAGTAAAAGAATGTATATCATTTAAGTCATTTAAACATTTATTAATTAGAAAACCTAGATCATGGGACAAAAGCTAAACAAATGCATTTATGATTCATGGTTGAACAAATCAATTCATAATTGAAAAGTCATTTATGTTGGTATTAATCATATTAATATTTATTATAAAAACCGAAGTATAGACCTAAATTGTCTTTAACTCAAAAAGACATTAAATAAATATTACCCAAACTAATTATATGTTCCATGTTTAACTAAACAAATTATAATTAATAAAAACACATTAAGGTTGGTGTTAATGAAGTTAACATTTACTTTATGAAAGATCAAAGATTAGATGCTAAGTTGCTTTTAGCTAAAGAAAAGGCATTTCATAAACTTTAATTAAATTAACATGATTAAATTCATAAATACATAACGTGATAAAAGTCGTTGCTAGCATGCAGATTACGGACAGTGAGGTAGCAACGCGACATACACGGAATTACAACCCTAAGTTGTTTTTAATGAATGCTATTAAATAAATCAAATTGCATTTAAATTAGAAAACTAGTTGCACATAAACATCAATGACGACAATATTTTAGATTATAAGACTCAGAACATTTAAATCATGCTGACTAAAACTAGCGCCACCAAAACAGACTAAACCAGAGCTATGATAGTGAAACTACCGGGTTTTATATTATATTATAAAAGATAACGAAGACTATGCACATGTTTTATTTTTAATTGAACAAAATCATGCGAAGGATATTAACTTAGTCAAATTATATTTTTAATTAAAATACCATGTTAAATCCAGTCATGTATTATTTATGAATGTTTATAAGCTAATACATTTCTTTTATGAAAAAAAAGTAAACAAGTGAACGCCTAGACTTGTTTTATATTTGAAACGTGTTTAGACTAAGCAGATTATAAATTTAAAACTAATTACAAGCATATTAATCAATCTAATATTTAGCTATATATGAGAAAAACATCTGACAAGAAAATATTAACACTACTGTGCAGAGCGCAACTATACGAAACTAACGCAACTGAAATTGAGCAAAACGGAATTAAAACGAAGAAACGACAAAGATATTACGAACCAGTGGCAGAACCGCAAATAATTCATCTTCTACCTCCATCGACCTCCTCGAAGGGACCTCGGCCTGGGGGCGACACGAGAAGGAGAAATATCTAATTTACTACACGAGAGATTTCCCAAACTAGGGGCTCCTCCACGATAGTTTTGATGTGCTTTTACCCAAGGGGTAGGTACGTATATATAGGGAGAAAAACTCCCTACCCCACGTCAACTAGCGATACGGTACTAATTAATGTTGCACCCTCCACCTCTACTGATGGGCCTAATTAATCATCAAAGCCCATTAGTAAATAAATGAATGGGCATTTAGGATTATTGCACATGGGCTTTGAGCATTGAGAAAAATGAGATATTTATTTATTTTCAGAATTAATTAATTTCATAGATAAAATAATTCTAGAAAAGTCTAGAATTATTATTTAAATCATAAAAAATACTCCAAAAGCTCCGAAAATTCGGGGAAAATTTCCAGAGACATTATGGAACATGAGGAACCCAAATAAAGTATTTGGAGCTCATGATAGGATAATTTGGAGCATCTAAAAATTAGATTATGCTCATAGAAAAGTGGGAACAAATTCGAGAAAAAGTTAAAAAAATTCCCGAGAAGTTTGTAGAGATTAATTGATGGGCGAGAAACTGAAAGGAGTAATTTGTGTTACAAAAGAGAAGATTTTTAGGAAGCTCCCGATGAAAACTTGATATGAGAAACAAGGAATATTGATTATAGAAAAAGATAAAGGCATGCCGGAGAAGAAAGATTGACCTACTAAACGTATTTTTAAAGACCTTGCTCACTCTCAACACACAAGAGTTAACAAACAAACATCACATCAAACAATAGCCCGTCAAATTAGTTTAGAAAAATTTAAAGATTCTCATTTTTTTATTTTTTCTATAACTAATTGATGCTATCATAAACTAAACTTAGGAAATTTTATCCGAATATTAAAACATTTATTTTATTTAGTGTTTCCTATGCACAACCCAAAATTGAAAATTTTGGGGTGTGACAGAATATAAACAATTAGAACATGAAGAACTAGAACATGAACTAGATCAAGAACTAGAAGAACTAATAAAATAGATGAATATCTGAAGAACAATATTGATATAAGAGAGAAGAACTGGATTTACCAAGCTCCTCTTGACTAGATCTGGAGCCCAAAGTTGCTTGACTCCTCTACTTCTAATTCTAATCTAGCTATGCCTAGATCTGATGGAGCTCTAAGGAGATGAGAGTTGCTGGTTGGTCTTCTGCTTTCTGGTTGATGATTGATTGAATGAATTTCTCCTTTGGAGGGGGGTCTGGGCCTCATTTATATAGCCCAGAGTATGGAACCGTGGCCCTTGGATCAAACTGACCTTCATGTAGGGTTAGGATGCATCCTTGGAGGCGATTGAAGTAGCTTGCAAAGGAAGGAGCCAAAGGGCGGTAGCCAGGGGCCGGTCGGCCTAGGGTTGAGGCCGGTCGGCCCCACCTAGCGACGCCTCGTGGTGGCCCTCCTCGTGGAGTCCTCTGGTGTCCTCTAGAAGCCTCTTGCGTATTTGTGACATGGAGATTGGGCCAATTGACGTGGGTTCCTTCTCGTGGAAGATATCAATTCCTGAATTATTCTTATAACCCCCTGCAAAATATAGATTCACCAAAACTCATAAAATTTCGTTAGTTGACACCCTAAACCTATGTTGGTGATCATTTATTAGCCCTTTATATATTAATTTTAACCCTTTATTATGGTAGATAACCATCTTCAACAACGAGAGCTTTAATTCCTACCATAGCCATATATACATGCTTGCTAGAATAGAAAAACTAGCTCATAAGCTGCTCGCTTTGTGTTGAGTTTGGTCAACCTGTGTGAGACCCTTGTCGAGAGGATGGTCATGCTCCCAAGATCAAGATCACTTACACCCACATATATCCTGCTGCTCCTACCCTGGGGGTACACAAAAACATGCCTTTTCCACCCAAAAATCTATCTCCTACACTGGGAGAGGATCCAAAAAGATTATTAGGTTTCTAAATAAATGCTCCAAGATTGTGATTTATCTCTTCTCCATGTTTATTGTATCCTAAGAAAGAGGTAGGAGATCCTTTGTAAAAAAAAGAAAGAAAAAGAATAGAAAAAGAGAGAGAAAAAGAGTAGTCTATTATCTCTATGCCTAGAAGTTCATCATTGTCATCAAAGAAAGGAGAAAGAAGATATCCCAAGACCTCCATAGTAAAGTTCTTCGTAAATTCTTCAGTTGGAGGCAGTCTCTCCAGGAGCAAAGTAGAATTAGGTTAGCCACCAAATATATCCACACACATGCACATCTTGATCTAAGGGTATGGTCTCCCCTCTGAGGATCACGTTTTGACTGAGCAACATATGCAAGGTAAGTATGCTACATTCTTGAAATACCCTTAGCTCCAGATAAGACTATTAGTTATAGGGTAAGAGAGAGGAGGCATGATGCTATTGTGCCTTATTCCAAAAATACCACATATTTTGAGTGAAAGAGAGAAGGCAAAACACCATCATTGCCATAGAAAGGATCCATAAGTACCACATATGAGAGACCAGAAAGGGTCATACAAAAAGGAATCTCTGAGTTTTATTTTGAAAACCTATAAAAACTCCAGAATAAAGGTTGATCGAAGAACTTGAGACGTAGTGCTTGACTTGATTGTTCTATCTTTCAACTACTTAAGACCTGAGTGAAGGCCAAAAGCTCCATAGTTGAAGGTAACGGGTAAGTTTGAAGTCAGAATAGTTTGCTTTAATCCAGAGGAGAATTCTTGTTTGAACACATGTGTACTTTTGAGGCGTGAAAGCATTGTAGCAACTCCTGATCCATTGTTGAGATTAGCTTTGCTCAAGGATGAGCAAAGGTTAAGCTTGGGGGAACTTATTGACGGTCACTAATGCTCATTTTTAACCATCAACTATTGCATGAAAAAGAATGAAATGAACCACAAAGCATAGTTGTAGGGTTTGATTCTAACGAGTTCCACGAGTTGTGTTGTTCTCACTTGTTTTGAAGGATATTTAATATTTCAATATATAAAAGTATCTCAAGTGATGAATTAGAGCACACATTGCAAAGAGCTCATCTAGACAATCAAAACGGACATATCATTTGCTCTATTTGGAGTTCCAGAGCGAAATTCCCCGATGGATACAACTCAGAAGATTCTAGAAGAACCTAGAACCATCACCAAGCAAGAGTTTTAGGGACTAACATAACAATTTCCACAGCTTTGGTGAATTGTGAATTTTTTGGGATAAAAACAAAAAAAGCCGTGAAGGAGTAGGAGTCAAGAAACCGAACCAAATCAAGTCAGAATTCTGTGGAAATTGACAGGAAGGTTCTAGAGGCCACAAGAAGACACGGGAATGAAGCGAAAGCCTGGAGGCTAACAGGTGGGGCCGGCTGGCCCCACATGTTAGGCCAGCCGGCCTAGTCCTACCTCCAAGTGAGACCAGCTTTGCGCGACAGTCTCCAACCGACCTCTACGACGCATCTTGACCACTGTTTCAAGTCGGTTTGATCCGAGGGCTACGGTTCATCCCACCGGGCTATATAAGCAGAGGCAGACCTCCACCCTGAGGCATCTCCAGCTTCATTTGCTACATCTAGAGCAAAAGCTAGGGTTTCACCCCTCCATCTAAGTAGAAGAAGAGATCCCTCTAGATGATCATCTAGGTCTAGTTCTTCTAGTTCTTCTTCTAGTTCTAGTTCATCTAGTTGTAAACTAGAGATCAGGGAGAGTGGAGAGGAGAGAGCTGAGGAGGAGCTGAATCTATTGAATCTTCCTCGACATTGTACTTCTGCAGCATTTGGCTTGTCTTGAGCAATCTCTAGGTTCTTCATTATTTATTTCTAAGTATTTTGTTTCAGTTCTTGCTTTATTATATTTACTGGATCTCTGCTCGTATTGAGTGCTCTAGTTATTCTAGATAATTAGAGTAGTAAGCGCTAGTATAGACGTGGTGTCTAGACTAGGGTTTACCTGAGTTTGCATCCAATCCCATGGTTAGTTGTGGTAGCCCACAGAGGTGACAGCTTTGTTTGGTCTTTGTAATCCACCACATTCGGGTTGGTGTTTCGTAGAGCTTTTTGGCAGCCTTCCCCCGATTACTTTCTTCCCAATCTTTTTTGAGAGTCGGAAAGGTACTGCTGCTCTGAAGTAGGTAAAATAGAGTAAGTCTTCAACAAGATAGAACCACTTAGAAAACCCTAAAAACCCTTTCTACCCTATAATTACCCTTTCCTTGGACAATCCTAATTCTTCTAGTACACTTCACGTTCCCCGTGGAAATTGATACTCTGGAATACTCCTGCGTGAAAGCTACATCGGTATCTGTGCGCTTGCGGATCTTTTCCTATTCACGTTTAAAATACCCAACAGCTAGCTCATGGCCTCAGGGTGCCCTTTTGGTCGGCCCACTGGTGGTGATAAATGTTCACCACCAGCCCGGCATATGATTCAGTGGTGAACATAGTGATGGTTTTCACCACCGCATCATTTGTCGAACCAGTGGTGTAAACATTTATCACCACTGGCTAGCCATCTAATGCGTGATGCACAATGAAACTATTGGGGACAAGAAGAGTCATCGCTAGTTTGAAAACGGAAGGAGGCACAACCGTTAGAGCCGACAGCGTGTTGGTATTTTTTAACGTTTACAGAATAATCCGCAAGCGCACAGACATACCATTGTAGCATTTCATCCAGAAGTATTCAGGGTATCATAATTTATATTTTTTTCCTAAAGGAAGGCATATGTTTAAAAGTTTTTATTAGGTACATAAACAAGATAACATGATGTATATTATACCAAAGTTCATAGTAGGGGTAAGCCATGATAAAATAGGGATAGTGTGACACACATAAGCCAATCTCAAGGATAAAGAATAAAGAATAAAGAATATAACCTAAATAGAAGCAGGCATAAAGAATCCTAGTGTTGGTATGTGAAGATTAGCAGACGGTCATACAAATATATGGTTAGGACTTAGTTCTAAGCACCTAGGCACCCGGGGAGACGAAATGAGCACTGGCCTGCCAGCAAGCATGTAAAGAAATTTAGACTCCTACACCATTCCCAAACATGGGGGATTACACAGGACAAACAGGGCTGTCATCACCTACCGCCTACCCCTCAATCGTGGGGCACAGTCATATCCATTGGTTCTCAGTATACCCGAGCACCATGCCCATGTATATGAAAACTGCCCATGTCCCCCTAGGAGCTCTGACCTGACGGATCGTCATGCTTAGGACAAGGGCAAACCCAAAAGTACAACGAACTGCCACCGTAGCTTAGATCGACTTGCCTAACCACATATTGCATGACTAATTGAGCATAGAGATTTGTATACTAAGCTAATAGCATATGACCTTAGCTCTAGATCATAGGCACAACAATGATAGATCGAGAATAAAGCCATCAAGAAGGTAATGATATTTCTCATACTAAAACAACTCCGAGATGTTCGGCTCTACAACAAAAGCTCTAACTCCAACAGACTACAAAGTGAAAAGGTACAAGAGTAGAGAGGGAGAGAGGCTCAAATGCGGTGTTGGCTGTCCATAATGACCAAATCCGACTGCCAATTAATATCCAAAATAGGAGAAATAAACAAACTTATGACACATATGCTTTTACTATTGACAATTTTCCACATGTATTGGAGACTTAGTGTTTTGCAGAGACATACATGAGATACATGTGAAATATGATAAAAAGGCGCAATCAGGCAAAGCGTAAAGCATATCTAGGACAAGAAAATAGAAGAAGGCCTAGCGAACTAGCAAATCTGGGCCAACCACCAATGCAACCGAGTCCTAGGCCTATCTAGGAACCGACCACATGAAGACGATCGTGAGGTGGCCCCACTAGGGTGCGGGCGCACCAGGGGTGTGGCCGCACCCCTCTGGCTACCTCCTGGCCTAGCTTGCTCTAGCGGTTGCATGGCAACATGCAAAGGTGATTTAGGATAGTTACCTTATTTACCTTGCACCAAACTAACCTCGAACATATATAAAAGGATGGGTGGAGTTCATTCTCAACACATATAGCATTTGAGCCTGTACACCATCACTTCTCTACTTGTAATCTTTTTACTCTTTAGTAGTCTTTTGTGAGCAAGCAAAGCTATCAAGGAGAGCTTGGCTCATTGAAAGAAGAGAGAAATCTTGGTATGAATACTATGAGGAATTCTTCCAATGTCTTGCTCTCATTTTATCAATATAGTTGTGCTATTGAATTAGAGTATAGTTTTCGTGTTATAATCTTGACATATGAACTAGCATATAGTTTCTATGTTATGAGCTTAACATATAAAACATTATGCTTAGTCATTCATACAATGTGTATGATTAGAATTAGAGCTAAGTTGAGCTGGTGGTTCATTGTACCTTCAGGTGTACCCACGTTCTATGCTTGTTGATCCGTAGGGTCAAAGTCCTAGGGGATGTGGGTAGTTTCTGTGTAATCGGGCGTGGTGCCCAGGTATATAGGGACAGGTGAATGCATTTCCTACTCCACAGTTGAGGGGTAGGCGGCGGGTGGTGACAGTCCTATCCATCCCTCGTAATCCCCCATGTTTGGGTAGGGTGTAGGAGTCTAAATTCTCACATAAGGTTGCTGGCAGACCAGTACTCGGTGGCCTCCCGACCTATCTTACACTTACATCTAGCTCTAACCATGTAATTTGTATGATCATCAACTGTTCTTTGCATGGCTATATTAGAAAAAAGCCTGCTCCACTTAGGAACATTCTTTTATTTTTTGTTTCTCTTTTATCCTTGAGGTTGGCCCAAGTGTGTGTCCACTATCCTTAATATACCATTTTTACCCCTATTACAAACTTTGGTTCACTATGCAAGCATGTAATCTTGTTCATATCTATGCTAGACTCTTTACACCATGCCTTCCTTTGGGAAATATAAATAATGATACCCTAAATACTTCTAGGTGAAATGCTACAACGATAGATCCATGCGCTTATGGATATTTTCTGTAATTGTGAAGAACTATCATGGGTGTTCTTTGGTGGCTTTGCAAAGATTTATCCAAATCTTAGTGATGGTGCTAAGAAATACCAACAGGTGTTTCTGGCGCCATTGCCAGGGATAGATTCTATTTCCATACTTGGTGATTGCGCTAAGAAATGCCAACAAGCATTTCTGGCACCATTACCGGGGAAGGCATAGGTTTAAAAGAATCTAGTAGGACATGATCATGATCATATGCATGAATGGTAGCCATAGTTTATGTAGGCTAACTCTACTTGTTTTCTCTTGTTGTGGATGAAAATAGGATAGTGTATGACCAGTTACAGCCTGCCAAAAAACTACACCAATAATCTAGAGGCACTCCTAAGGAAGAGCCTGTCGTACCGCTTCTTCTTTTGCTACTCCGCCAGCAAGTGAACTAGTCACCCTAGCACTGTCCACTACTTTACTCATGGCCAAGTCACTCCGCGACTACTCCACCCCCGCTGTTGCCAATGTGCCCATTGGACCCACTGTCAACACGAGCACTAGAAATTTTGAGCTCCGGACTGGCCTCATAATGATGGTGCAGGCAAACTAGTTTTGTGGTTTGCCTAGTGAGGACGCAAGTGCGCACCTTTAGCACTTTCTTGAGCTGTGCAACACCATTATCATAGACCAGCAAGCATTAGGCTCTATCTCTTTCCCTTCTCCCTCGTGGAGAAGGCAAAGTAGTGGTTCTACAAGGACAAGGAAGTCGTCAACATGTGGGATAAAATGTTCTACGGCGTTCCTCACAAAGTTCTTCCCCACAGGCAAAACCAATGCCCTGAGAGGGAGAATTTTAAATTTCTAGCAGAATTCAATGGAATTTATCCCCGAGGCATAGGAAAGGCTGCAGGATTACATCTAGGCATGCCCGCACCCCGGGATAGAGAATGGGCTTGTGCTCCAAAACTTCTACCATGGATTAACATCCATGTCGAAGGGGCACATTGATGCCGCTGCTAGAGGGGCATTCCTTTCCCTCACCATCGATGGAGCCACAGCTCTCATCGACAAGATGGTGTCCAACCAAAGCTGGGGGGAAGAAAGAAAACAATAAAAAGGCATGCATACTGTGAAGGAGACGGATATGCTTGCCGCAAAATGGACCTTTTACTGAAAAGACTGGATGAGCGTGCCAATGACAAGGAGGCATTGAAGGGCACCATCCAGGCCATGGACTCATATATGACATGTGAGGTCTGTGGAGAAGTTGGACGCTTGGGGGATGATTGCCCCGAGACCCATGAAGACACCACATATATCAACAACAAGTTCTGATAGAATAACAATGGATGGAACAATGACTCCCGCCCGCAAGGAGGTAATTCAAATTTCAATTCGAATCAACCTTCCTTGAAAGACTTGGTCCTAGCCCAAGAAAAAAATAAATGAAAATATCACTAAAAAGTTGATATTTAATGATAAAATGTTGGAAAATATCAAATCTAAAATTGAAAGTCTATCCTCCGTCATAAAGAATTAGTTAAGTTTTAATAAAATGATTGAAACTCAAATAGCATAAATAGTTGCTGCTATTCCTATCAACAACATGGGGAAAATCCCGAGGCAACCCGAGAATTCCCTCGAGTTTGTTCATGCAGCTATAGACAAATGGAGGAGGAGAAGTCCTGCCCAACGGACTAAAAATGTTGAGCCCTTACCGAAGGTAAATCGGTAGTTATGCTTTACAATTATAATTTTCTAAATAAAAGTTGCTTAGAATTTCTATATAATAAAACAATAGACTATGCATTAATAAAAATAATTAGTTCACTTTTCATATATCTACACTTGAATAAATCCTGCTTATCCTTCCATGTTCTATACAAGAAAGTTTTGGTTTGGAGTATGGTTAGTGTACGAGCATACCTTCATAGGCTTTTTAAAATTAAGCATGGTGCTTAGGTTGATTAGCCTACCTTGATCAAATTAAACATGATGTCTAGTTTGATTATTGCACCAAAACTACTGAGTATAGATATGGGCAGGATAAACAAAAGTACAAAACTATAAATGAAACCATATATAAATATATGCAATAAAACAAATAACTTACCTCGGAGTCATCACCAAGCAATCTCGGACCATAGGCCTCAAGCAAGCTATGGGGAGGACCCCCGCAATGGTAACTTGTATCTTTTTTGCATTTTAATTTTTTATTTAATTATTAGCATTTAAAAAATCAAAAAATTAAAAAATACCAAAAAATGAAATATGATAAAAAACAACAAAAATATGAATTCCACTCGTCATATGTGTTTTAAGAGTGTTTAGTTTCTCCTAAGTTAAAATGATGAATAGTTATTCTATCTATAATTCATCTTTACCTAGGATATAACTTAGTATTTCCCTAAGATCTAAGTTTGTTAGCTAAAAATGTCTCATCCTAAAAACTTGAAAACTTGTGGGTTGCAAAAGCATGCTCATTTTCTAAGTTGTTGCGAGTTATGATATGGTACAAATAGAATTTGCTATGACTTTGTTCTAAGAAAAACTAGATATCCGGATGTTTTTAATTTCAAAAATACTAAAATTCAAAAGTTCCACAATACTTATAAATATCTACCAAGGTCATAAGACAACAATCAAATGCAAAACCTTAGTCATATGCTACTTGTTATAGCATTGCACTTTGTCAAATTGTTTGTGACCCTTGTTGAGATTCTCGTCATGCACCCTTGATCAGACACACGTACACCCACAAAATTAAACTGCTAACTCTTACACTAAGAGTTACACAAAAATATGTCTTTTCATTCACCAAATAATTACTCCATTCATTTACCATGAGTCTCTCTTTCTAAAGTTTCATATGCCAAAAAGAAAAGTATGGGCTATGCTAAAAAAATATCTATGCCAAAAGGCATTAGAGAAAAAAATACATGCCAAAGAGCATAAATAAAAGAAAAGAAAGAAAGAAATAAGATAGCCCATACTTTCAAATAAAAGGCATTTCTCCAAAAAGAGCGAGAGTCATGATTCAAAGGAGTACCAAAAAATACTTAGAATAAGAAGTTATAAAAACTCCACACACTTGCACATCTTGATCAAAGTGTATGACTTGCATCTCCTTGGATCCAGTATTTGACTTAGCAAAAGATGTGTGCAATTATGCCTCAATTTCATTCCTACCCAAAAACTCCACCAAAAAGCCTTTAGTGGTAGGATGAAAAGAAGGCAAAACATCAAATGCCTTGGTGAGGTTTCATACACATTGAGGAACTTACATTTTCTTTGCAAAACTCATAAAAAACCTCTGGATAGAAGGTTGATCAAGGAATGAATGATTAGTGATTCTGTTATAACCATTCTATCTTGCAACTGCCCAAGAAATTCGAGAAGCTATATGCCCCATAGGGATCAAGGGCAAAGGAAATGCCGACTTATTTAAATTGTAGAAGAATACTTTGTTATAGGCATGACACTTATAAAATATATTTGGCATAGTAGCAACTCCTGATCAACAACCAAGTACTAAGCTATTTGCTCGGGATGAGCAAAGGTTAAGCTTGGGGGATTTGTTGGTGGTCCTTAACGACCAAATCTAACCGCCAATTAATATCCAAAATAGGAGAAATAAATAAACTTATGACACATATGCTTTTAATTGACATATTTCCACATGTATTGGAGACTTAGTGTTTTGCAGGAGACATACATGAGATACATGTGAAATTATGATAAAATGGCGCAATCAGGCAAAGCGTAAAGCATATCCAGGCCAAGAAAATAGAAGAAGGCCCATCCAACCATCAAATCTAGGCCAACCACCAATGCAACTGAGGCCTAGGCCCACCTAGGAAGTGACCACATGAAGGCAATCGTGACATAGCGCCACCAGTGTGTGGGCACACTAGGGGTGTGGCCGCACCCATCTGGCTACCTCCTGACCTCGGCTTGCTCTAGCAGTTGCATGGCGGCATGCAGAGGCAGTTTAGGATAGTTACGTTATTTACCTTGCACCAAACTGACCTTAAACATGTATTAAAGGATGGATGGAGTTCATTCTCAGCACACACACCATTTGAGCCTGTACACCTTCACTTCTCTACTTGTAATATTTTTACTCTTTAGTAGTCTTTTGTGAGCAAGCAAAGCTATCAAGGAGAGCTTGGCTCCTTGGAAGAAGAGAGAAATCTTGGTATGAATACTATGAGGAATTCTTCCAAAGTCTTGCTCTCATTTTATCCATATATTTGTGCTATTGAATTAGAGTATAGTTTTCCTGTTATAATCTTGACATATGAACTAGCATATAGATTTTATGTTATGAGCTTAACATGTAAAACATTATGCTTAATCATTCATACAACTTGTATGATTAGAATCAAAGCTAAGTTGAGGTGGCGGTTCATCGTGCCTTTGAGTGTGCCCATGTCCTATGCTTGTCGATCTGTAAGGTCGGAGTCCTCGGGGATGTGGGTAGTTTCTATAATCAGGCGTGGTGCCCGGGTACATAGGGACAGGTGAATGAATTTCCTACTCCACGGTTGAGGAGTAGGTGGCAGGTGGTGACAGCCCCGTCTATCCCTCATAATCCCCCACATTCGGGTAGGGTGTAGGAGTCTAAATTCTCACATGAGGTTGCTGGTAGACCAGTACTCAGTGGCCTCCTGACCTGTCTTACACTTAGGTCTAGCTCTAACCATGTAATTTGTATGATCATCAACTATTCTTTGCACAACTATATTAGAATAAGCCTGCTCTAAAACATTCTTTATTCTTTGTTTCTCTTTTATCCTAGAGGTTGGCCCAAGTGTGTGTCTAGTATCCTTGACATACCATTTTTTCCCCTATTATAAACTTTGGTTCACTATGCAAGCATGTAGTCTTGTTCATATCCATGCTAGACTCTTTACACCGTGCCTTCCTTTGGGAAATATAAATGATCCCCTGAATACTTCTAGGTGAAATGCTACAATGATAGATCCATGCGCTTGTGGATATTTTCTGTAATCATTAAGAACTATCGTGTTGGTACTCCTTGGCATCGTTGCTAAGATTTATCCAACTCTTAGTGATGGTGCTAAGAAATACCAACAGGTGTTTCTGATGCCATTGCCATGGATGGATTCTATTTTCATACTTGGTGATTGCACTGAGAAATACCAATAGGGGTCGCCTAACCCTTGGGTTTGGCCAACCCCAGTTGGCACCGCCCTGCAATCGTCTTCTGCGGGTCAGTCCCCTATTGAAACTAGGCCTGGCTATGTGTGCTTGGGCCTAGTTTTGTCTGGTAGGTTCGAGTTTATGGGCCCTTTTCCCCTTGTGCTCATGTCTATTGATTTTTTGTTGTGTCTCCTGTTACTTCGAGCACGTTTTCTATGTAATTCTAATATCTGTGTGGCAGAACCACCCTAATTATATGGCCCATGTGCACCTTCATTGTCCTTAAGACCTCTGACTACTGCATAGGAGAGATAGATAACTCAGGTAGTATGTCGGGTGTCCTCGGGAAACCTCGAATCATCCAAATTTACAACTCATACAGGATCAACATGGAGTTACCACAACATTACAACATTTGGTACAAAAATAACTTACATCAAAGTGCGGAAGACTTAAACTTTAGTTTACAAAACATGTTCAAGTAAAACTTAACTTAAGTTCCAAAAGATGAGTAGTACTACAGAAGCAACTTGGGTGAAGCATCTAAGGTAGACGAGACAGCCAGATCATGTCGAGCCCACCAACATGACCTCGATTAGCAGCACCAGTCAGATCCTACAATAGGAGTTAACAAACGCTGAGTACTTGAGGGTCCTCAACAAGCTTACCCAAGTAAAAGAAAAGACTCCAAGGGCATGCTGGATTAAAGGAAAGTTTGAAGCACGAAAGACTTTTGCAGAAAAGCTTACTACAAGTGGATCCTTACTTTCAATGTTTTAGCTACGTATTAAGTTTATTAGTAGTATCCAGTTTGCTCCTATTCTAAATCATTCCCTTCATTAAGCATCTCATCTCATCTCATCTTATACTATCTTGTATCTAATAGTGCCATATTTCATTGATTAATCTACGATGTAGGGTAAAGGATCGAGTCTTCATCTCAGAGAAGCAACGACAATTCAAATCGATTTGGCCCAGCTGGGATTTCCTTAACACAGGACATACGCAGGTCCTAGACATGCATATATCAACCTTCACTAGGATCCTACAAAATGTGAACTGGTCTGCGCTATCTGAGAGCATAGTACTCCACCTCCTTGCGCCGCTCCCAGTGGATTCACAAGACGTGTACATGCTACTCTCACCATCTCCCATGCCCAGTGTGCAGTTGTCTTTTCACATAATGGAATAGCCAAGATATTAGGCTTACCGGAGTATGTGGCTAGTACTGCAAAGTCTAGACCATACATAGGCCTGTAATGGTACGGTCCTCAATCGACATAGGTAGTACGATGCACAACAGGCTATTCCCATCGGCCTACCCACTAGAGACATATCTCATGTTCCGTATGGGGACATTACCCGTATCGTGTATGGAGACATAACCATGTCCGCCCCTGTCTCAATTTAGATATTTAACATTATCAGGGTATTCTCATGAGCCATTAGCAGAGCTGAGTAGATCAACGTAAAACCTACTTCTCGTGAACGATGAAACCAGCATTCGACTTTTACCATAGACTAAGCATTACTAAGCATTAAAGATATCAATCTATTCATACTAACAGGGTAGAACTAAGGATACCTGAATATCAACGTAATCATGCAACAACAGTATTCAACCAACTCCTAATTACTTAATGCACATCTCAAAAGACTTAAGGTGTAATAAAGTCATGTAAATGCTAGAGAAGGGTGGTACGCACCAGGGCTTGCCTACGTTGTAGAGAAGATTAGCTCCATACCACGGGTGGATGAACCTTCTCTGAAACTTGATCAACACGAATCTTCTCACTCGCGTATGCACTACATGTAATAACTGATGCTTGCTTAACAAGATGGACTACATGCCATGATGCATGATGAAAGACATACAAGTGCAGAACAAATCTTAAACTAATCTAACAAAGTTGAGTACAACCTTCCTTCACTAGAGGACTAGTGTATGTTATTATAAAAGGCATTTAGTTATTTACCCAACAAGTTAATTGCTGTCTATCATGAAAGGAATTACACTAACATGGACCAGCAAGTGATCACCATAAAACTTTACTCATGATCATTATAAGGAACTCATAAAACTAAATATTTAATTAAATCATTTTAATTATTATATATAACAAGTTGATTATAAGCACATCATGGAAATAATTAAGTTACCAAGGAACAACAGGGGTTTATGTGTTCCAAGGTCTTCAAGAAATGCCCAAAACACACCAAGATCATTTAACCACTTTCCTAATTTATTTTAGTATTTATTTATTAAGGAAAAGGCATTTAAAAATTGTTAAGTTAATTAACCAATTTGTAGTTATCAAAAAAGTACCAAACCTTTTTTTAAGGCAGGTATTAGCATGTAAAGCATACACACAAAGTTTCATCACAAAAGGATTAATATTTTTATCTACAAAAATCATACAAGGTCCATTTTATAATTAAAAGAGGTAATTTTTAAGCATACCAAAATTATTGAAAATGATAACTTCATATTTTTCTATGGTATAGCATCACATAGCAAAGCCACACAAACAGTTTCACATTTTTACCATGCTTCTATATTTAGTTATGAAATAAACAAACATCAACACAATTACTCATTTTTAGAAAAAACAAAAACAGTTTTCCATCGCTGAAAACCCTTTCTTACTCACCCCTCCCTTACGCACGCTCACTGACAACCGAGGCCGGGGTCAAACCGACCCAGCCCGACTTTGACTGCAGGCGTGCTGGCGGCTACACCGCGGAACTCGTCAGCGGCGAGTCAGCCAGTGATGGGGAGAACACCAACACAAACCCCATGACCTAGCGCATCAATCTAAGGGTTCAAATAGGCAGCTAGGGTTCCAAAGTGAGCTTGGACACAACCATGGCGGACGGCAGCGCAAAGCACGACGGCGCGGCGGTGGGTTCGGCCATCGACGAAGCTACCAGCGATGGGGAGGTCACCATGTGTTGTCCTCGACCTCACACACATGTCTAAGCTCCTGACTAAATGGATTAGGGTTAGCGATGAGCTCACTGTTGGCATTTCCAAACACAATCACCAAGTATGGAGTTTTTAAGTCCATCCCTGGCAAAGGCGCCAGAAATGCTTGTTGGCGTTTCTTAACATCATCACTGGGATTGGTGTTTCCTAGCAATGGCACTAGAAATGCCATGACGATATTTCTAAACACATGCAAAAATATTCAGCAAGCACATGGATATATCATTGTAGCATTTTACCCATAAGTATTCGAGTATCGTTCATTTATATTTTCCCAAAGGAAGGCAAGGTGTAAAAGTCTCTAGTAGGAACATAGGCAATATAACATGATTGTGTAATAGACCAAAGTTTATAATAGGGGTAAGCCAGGATAATTTTTGGATAGTGTGACACACACACTCAAGCTAAACTCAAGGATAAAGATAAAAAGAAAGAATAAAGAATAAAAGAATTGACCTAAATTGGAGTAGGCTCATCTTGTATAGCTATGCTAAGATTAGCATATCATACAAATACATGAATATCTAAGGGTAGCGATCCTAAGTTAAGATAGCTTTGGTCATTATAAACTCACTTCGGGCACTAGGTTGCAACTGGTCTGCTAGTCGATGCCGGCCTGTAGGTCTACGCCATATCCGAACGTGGGGGATTACGAAGGACGGACAGGGCTATCACCACCTGCTACCTACCTCTCAACCGGAGGATATGAGGCAAACGAAGGTAACTTCTAACATAGACACCACGTCTACGCTATCGGTTACAACTCTAGCGATGGCCAAGAACTTCCATCTTTATCAGGAGTCCTCTTACTAGAGCATCTGCCACAGGGACGGACGATGAACCTGCAAGAATATAATGACTAAAACTAATCTTAAAGTAAAACCTACTACCTCAATCTAGGTCTTGGTCTAAACATGTACGTTGTATGAATGATTAAGCATAAAGTTCTATGTGCTAAATGAATAACATAATAACTTAGCTAGGGTGTGGCCAAGAGGCGGTGGTGGTTGTGTGGCTACACCTAGGGTGTGGCCGCACCTTGTCTGGTGCGCCTGGCCACTGTCCTTCTCTGGTCGGTTGTTGGGTGGACCTAGGCCATGTCCACATTGATGCTTGGCTCATATTTGCAAGGTAGGTGGGCTTCTCTCCTTATTTCTCTTCTACACTTTGTCGGAAAGCACTTTTTTTCACCTTTTCCACTGTATTCATGTATATGTCATGTAAAATGATAATCTTCCAATACAAGTGGAAATAGGTCATTATGAGTAACATATGTTTGTAAATTATGCTAGTTCTCCTCTTTTTGTGTCTTATTTGGCAGTTGAGTTTTGTTGATAAGGACCGCCAACACTCACCCATGGCCATGGCGACTTGATGGATAGAGCACGCTAACGCGGCGGTGTTCCAGCCATAAGGGCATGGTAGAGTCTAGTTGGAGGGCATGGTTAACGTTAGGGGCTCACCTAGACTTCAAAACACCTACTGGTTGAACTGAAAACAGAGTAGAGCTAGGTGGCTAGTGGTGATGGCTCATGCGGTGGTGCGAGCAGACGGACATGGTAGCGCTCTGGCATGTCCTGTGACGGAACAAGGACAAGGACAAGCTATTGAGCACCATGGCACCAAGGCAAAGCCAAAACAAGAAGAACGAGGGTGGGAGATGTGCTTGAGCGCCCTATGTAACCTGTCATGTCATCATCTTTGCATGTTGAGCATCTTTAGTAGCTAACAATGCTATGCATCTAGTAAAATCAAGTTTAAATATCTAGAAATGCAATGCATATGTGGTGTAATGTGCTTTTAACCAAAAACTCTTTTAAGGTACTTTGTGACCTTCTATTTTTAGAATATCACTAGACACTTGAAAATATGCCCTAATAAACTTTAAGGTGTGAAATATATGTTTCACACTAGTGTCAAGTATGGGGAGTAAGTTCAAATCCAAATTATTAAAATTGGAACCCCAATGTTGAAAATAAAGTGAAATTCAACACTTAAACAAAATTTGGTTAATTGTGGTATTTCATTATTAAGTTCAATTTTGGGAGTTTAATTAAAATAAATTTCTTTAATAAATTTGCTCAAACTTTGATGGCATTGTTTGGTACAAACTTGGTACTATACAATGGTATTAAAGATTGAGGTGTTGGCTTGTTAAGTTTTCACTAATTAATTCACCAAGTTAGTTAAACAAAATAGTTTTTGAAATATAAGACCGAAACATTATGTTTCAGTGTACTTCCTTTCAAAGTACCTATGTTCCTCTCCCTTTATCTCTTCTTCCAGCGAGTTTTGGGTATGGAGCCTTAAAGCAAAGATGGAGATGGCACTTTGGTTAACAAGTTTGATTCTTGGAGTTGTTTGAGTTGCTGTGCAATTCTCGGAGGTAAAGGGAGGAGAAATGGAGCTGTCAGGCATGAACAGGGGACACCAAAGCTGCTTGCCTGCCTCCTCACCGATGAAGCCACTGCTCTTCATCGCCAACCACGTGCACGACGCGCACATTGACATGAAGCTAGTGGCGTGGCGAAGGCAAGCAGGAGCTGTCGAAGCTAGAGAAAGTCGCCACGACGTCTTAAGCCCGAGCCTGACGCCATTCTCCCTTTCCTTCCCTTTGCTATCGCCGCTGACGAGCTCCATGAGATCAACAAATTCGCCTCCGTCCTTCCATCTCTACCAAATTGCTCGTGCAATCACAACCACCTCATCGTTGCGCATCGCCTAGACGCACCCAAAAGGTGCTGCTTCATCAGAGTTGACCGTATGGCCTCTTCCCGTCATGGCAGCTCACCTGCACTGCCATACTTTCGCTCCTAGTGGCCTGGCTACTTTGGTGAGCCTCTCGCCATGCAGATTCGTGTTTCTGCTCCGCCATGTCTTGCTGTTGCTCATTGACTCATTAGTTTTAGCTCTGACGCATAGGGATCCTCAGGATGAGTGCTCACCATCATGTCTGCATTGTCGTGGCCACCCGTTTCATCGGCAACACAATTCCATTGCATCTCCACCGCACCCGAGCATTTCTTTGTGTTCGTAGTGAGCTCCTAGGCACAATGCTCATCTCCATGTTACTTCTAATGCGCCGTATTGATGTTTGTGCCATTGCACCACCGTGCAGGATGCCGCCAGGCTGCCATGGCTGTGGTAGTGCCCTAGCTGTGATCATTTTCATCCGAGTAGTAGATTAGGTGTTCTCACATTGGTTTGGTGATCTCGTCGGAGTGATCCCCGCTGTCAGATACCTCACCGTCGTCAAGGTTGCGCTGGCGAGCGGCGGTGCTCACCGTGGCCGCATGGCCAGGCCGAATGGTCATTGGCCTTTGGCCGTAGGTTGCGCTGAAGGTGGGCCAAAGCAGTGAGAAGCCGTGGGCTCAAAAGAGAAAAAGGAATTTTTTTCCTGAAAATATTTCAGAGCTGATTACTATTTAATTCATAGAAAAATAAGTAGAGCTGATAAAATTATAAAAACTTTTGTGTGTGCTTCTCATGATTTTCTTTATCTAAGAAAAATATGAAATTTTAAAAATGTTTAGTTCTGGCATGATTTAAAATTGTCTTCTTTAATTAATAAATGCAACTTCCCTAATTTTTATAGGCTAAAATATTTATTCAAAAATCATGAAACTTGGTAAGTATGTTTTACATGCTTAGAATAGTCTTCACAAAAATTTTGGTACTGTTTGGATGAATAAAAATTAGATACATAATTCCATGCTTAATAATTAATTAGATGCATGCTTAATTGATTAGGGTTAATCAATAATGAATTGAGTGTGATTTTGGGTTCATTATAGACCTTGGGACACAAACACCCTTACTGTCCCTTGGCAAGTTTATTTCTTGGTTGTGCTCATAATTAACTTGTTGTCCTAAATTAAATAAACTTGCTTTGTGAATAATTAACCTACTTAATTAGTGAAGGAAAGTTGTACTCAAGTTAATGAGTTTTACTCAATCATCTTAATCCATGTTTAGTACCGCATCATCCTAAAGCATGCATCTTTATTACGTCTAGTGATCGTGGAGTGGAATTCCATAGTTGAGCAAGTCCCTAGAGTGGAATTTTATTCGTTGTAGTTGGTTATCTTTCTAGTGGTTATCTAAAGTCTGACATCCCCGACATCATAGGCGCCAGAGCATAACCCATCTTCTTGTATTTTATAAAAGTTATTCACATAAGTCGATGCTTGTTGCATTAAGTAATAGGAGTTAATTGATATACCGTTGTTGCATATCTTCCTTTGTCTACTTTTACCTATCCCATAGTAGATACCTTAATATGATGTGGTATTAAATGCTTAGTCTTGCTTAGATGTTAATGCTGATAAGTAAGTTTATCTTAAAACTTTGATGAACCTGAAGTATGAGGATGATCATGTTTCTATTACAAGACTAGGCGGAATCTTGGCTTGCGCCACGATTTGAGGCCTAACGTAGTGACTATAACACCCTAGGTGTTTGGCTTCCACATTTGCATTGCATTTCATAAGCATGAGCATCATTCATCCTACTCATGTCTTTATTTTACTTGCAACATGAGTATGCAACATACTCCAATGTGTTTGTTTTGTAAATTGTTAACTTATGAAATGTGAGTGGTGCAACATGTAGATGTAACATGGGTGTCTCTTACTTTGAAACATGGCAGTGTTGGTAGTATAACATGATAAGATTAATTGTTGCAACAAGAGCTTGAAACATATGCAACATGGTGGTGCAACATGTTAGTTGAAATACTTGTTTTGTTTGTTTCAACCTATGTGACATTTGAAAGTTGGTGTAACCAAGGTGTATAGTGGTCAATTATGTCGTATAGTACCTTAATCACACTTAGGATCATTAGTGGAACAATGTTCATGTTGACCAAAATGACCAAATTGCCCTCCTAAGTGCTGTTGACCAAGTCTTGACCTCTAGAATGTTTTAGTTTGACTGTTTAAAAAGTCTGGCTTCGATATCTTGCATGGAGGTGCACCCCTAATCAAAGTTGTAGAGAATTTTATGGGGAACAAAAGTTCTAATATGGCCATCTCATGAAAATGACTAGAAACCCCTCAAAAGTGGCCCACATGTCAGTGGAAGAAGCTGTTTGGGACTTAGCAAAATTTGGCTAAGTCAAATACTGAAACCGTTTCAATGTACCCACCTTGGGAGGCTTGTAACTCGCAAACCATGCCGAACCAGCTCGAGCTCGTATTGACAAAATTGTCGATCACATAGCCATGGCGGTTCTCGCCGTTGAGCTCGCAGTCAAGCTCCTCTCTTGCCCTTCTCTCCTCCTCTCTAGTGTCCAAAATAGGTCAAGGTGTGGCGCACCTTAGGGCATGACCCTACTCGCCGTGGTTACCTCGTCAGAGGTGAACGCCACCATGCCACCGCCGCAACCCCATGCATGTGGCCAGCCCTTCCGGGAGACTCCCTAGGGACATAGATCGCCTCCTTAGATTCCTTAGGTCTCGGTGAAGCTAGCGCTGCCCTCACCCGCATCCTTACCGGCCGAAGTACGTCGGCGTACCGCCACGCGCCACCACCGTGCCAGCATCGCCGACGGCAAGCACCCACCCGTGGTCTCGCCGCTCTATTTTCACCACCTATAGACGCGGCTGGAGGTGGAGATTACGCTGGTACCCCCGGTTTCACCGGTCGGCTCACCAGCAATGAGCTCATGCCGCCGCTTTTCCCTCCCCTGCCACTGCCTCTCTAACGCGCGGGCCCTGTTGGCAGTGCCGTTGGGCGGGAGCCGGTCACGGGCCAGGCAGGCCAAAGCGGGCCACCCATTAAGTGGGCGGCGCTGGCATTGAGCGGGCCGGCCCAGTAGCATACATGGTGTAGTTTTTTTATTTTCTTTTGTTATTTTCACATATTCTAATGCCATTTTGTAAAATCCATATCTCAAGCAATATAGATCCAAATGAGGTGATTCCAATTGTGTTTGGTTCTATATAAAGTGTAGTATTTAGGAAAAATATAACATACATAGGTATTATTTAAATTATGGGATAATTAAATGGACCTTTGAAATGTGTTTTAAAATAGATGCAAACTTGTTAAATGGATAACTTGAGTTATTGCTCCAAAAAATTATGAAATTTGGTGGGTGTGCTATTTCATGTCTATGCTAGCTCTGGTAAAAATTTGGATGCTATTGCTTGAGTAGTTTTCAAGTTATGTTGTTGTCATTTTATATTAGGAGATACTTGAATGAATTTTCATAATTTTTCTATATGTGCTATGCTCATGAAATTTGGTGGAGAGTGTCCTGGTACCCTAAGGTTGCTAAGAAAAGTATTGTTTCTGTTGTTTGATACTTTTCAATATGATTTCTTAATTAGGCTAAAATTAGCCTTGCTTGCTTGTCAATTTTGTATAGGGAGTTTCTTTGGACAACTTTGGCTCAAATTTTTACAGTAGTCCCTTGTAATTTTTGTAGAATTTTCTGAGTAGTTTGCATATAGGTTTATTTTCCCACTTAATTATTTAATTAAATTAAGAAAGGGATTATAATAAATGACTTGGGTTGACATACCTTACTTTCTGGTGGTTTTAGCTCATATGTGAACTAGTAGTGCCTTTGGTTTGGTCAAAAAGTTAATTTGGCACATAAGTAAATAATTAACTTTCACATTTCTAGGTTCTCTGGACAGCTGGTAGCATTTCTGGGTTAGACCTTGATAAAGGTGTTTGCTGGAAATCTTGTGAATACCAAAGTGGTGGTAAACTTGTTAAACTTGCTTGTGTCAAAATTTGGTGGCATTTGTCCCAGTAGTTTAGGAGTTATAGCTGTTTGAAGTTGCTGTCCAGAAATGGCTGCTCTCTGTTTGGAGAAGACAGATTTCTGGAACTTTAAGATTTTGACTAAGTAAACTTGGGAAACAAGTCTTGAGGTCTGAAAATGAATTGTAGAGCATTTTATAAGCTTTCTATATTGTCTTGTATCATATCATTTAGATTTTTATATCTCCAGTTATGGTTGAAACACCAAACTACTGTCCAAATTTATGTGTTGCTGGAATGAGTTAGAATCGTAATAAGCCTAAGTGATGTTGCTCTTGTTAATTATTTAGGTGCTAGATTCTTAACTGAGGAAGAACAGCTATACATTAGATTGAGTAGATTGGGTAAGCACTTCTCTACTGGAGAAGAGATTTGCACGCTTTTGGAAAGTGATTTGAATAGAGCTTTAAGTATTGCTGTAGTTCACATTTGCATTCTCTAAGCATGTTGCATTCATTCTTATGCATCCATGAGATTCATTTGTGCATTCATGCAATAGGTGTTCCGGAGGGGGTGACACTCCTAGAGTTTGAGGGAGCACTTCCAGAGGAGGAGCAGGAGCAGCCGAGAGAACCCGAAGAGCCAGCCAGCGAAGGAAACGCCGTTGAAGAGCTGCCTGAGTGCCCGGACCACCGTCCTTCCTCTTTCTTGAAAGGCAAGCCTCGGTGCATGCTGGCCTAACTTTTGGTTAATATTTATCTTTGAGTACTTTTACTTGTTTACTGCATTAGGTTGTAGGAGTTGGGTGAAAACACTTGCTACATTATATCTATCCTTGTCCAGATATAGAACTGAATCCCAATTAAAGTTTAGGCATGTGTTAATGCTTAGCCCTGCTTAGTGCGGTAGAAGTCGGGTGATTTCCGGTCATCCGTGAGATTTAGGTAAAGTGGGTCACGAGTGGCTATATTTGCTATCGTGGATGGAACCATGCTTAAAAATGAATTTGAGACCGGGCGGGAGTTCGATAGTGCAGTCGTAAGACACTTCACGTCTTGGGTGCGAAGCTATGCCTGTCTGAGTCGTTTAAGGATGGATTCGCTATACGTCCTTGAGTCATGTTGAATGCAGTCTAACACTTAGTTGGCCAGATAAGCCGTTCCGACCGCAAAGCCGAGTAATACAGTTTAGGCCGAGAATCGAAGGGTAGGTCGCATCTTGGAGGAAGTAAGGATCTGCTTGGGGACATTGGCGTAAGACCAAGGGGGGTTAGAGTCCGTATCACCTGGCAGAGTGTTGCCCTTGGGGATACAACATCAGTTGAACCCGTGATTCCTGAATTGTACCAAAGGTGACCTGAGCAGCCCTCGCCAGGCGTGACTCGGTGAGTGTTAGAAGTACCCCTACAGCTGGATAGGAATTCGATTTGAATCGCCGTCGCTCCCGGTTAGTGAGCACTTGACTTGAGCAGCGGCAACGTAGATTCCATTAATTGAACAGATGGTTAATTGGATGATGAATTACATGATACCTCAAATTTATACCTGCTATGGTTATTATTGTTTGCTTAATCATCAGATGATTGCTTAGTACAGGTGCTAAGATAGCTGACAGGTTAATACTAAAAATAACTGCTAGTACAAGTTAAAAGAGTTACTACTACTTATGCTTTTCCGCAAAATATGATGTCAGCTAGCTCCACTTTAAGAAAACCTTGCATGATACTTGGTGTCTTTTATTTTTCATTTCGACGGGTAAGTCTAGCTGAGTACATTCTCGTACTCAGGGTTTATTCCCTCCTGTTGCAGATGACATGTTATATCAGGGCTTCTGCAAGAATTGCCTCCACCCAGCAGGTGATGAGGACTAGATCACTCAGGCGTGATCATCTTTTAGTTTACTTCCCTTAATGCTTTTGTGGGATGTTGATCTGTAAGACTGGCAATGGTATTCGAACTAAGTGTGTGTGTTTATGCTTCCGCTACTTTATAAACTTGGTTTGTAATAATTGCGACTCCGTGGTGTTGTAAGTGTACTTCCGAACTACTTGTGAAATGTAACGTGTGATGTGTTATGTTGAATGATGCGATCTTGGTTGTAAGCGAGTTGGTTTGAAATCCTTCGTGGTTTCGATTGACTACCGGGATTATATGAGTTCAAGTTCAAAAATTTGAGCGTTTCGGGTGCTTGTTTTTGTACTTGTGCTCTTATAATTTGGTCGGTTCTATTACAGTGAACCCGCTTGGGTCGATCAAGGACCGTCTGTTGTAGGCTTGTTGTGTGTTTGAGACTTTGTTAGTACTAGCTACATACTCCGATAAGCCTAATACCTTGGCTATTCCATTATGTGAAATGACAACCACGCGCTGTGAGTGTGGAGATGGTGAGAGTAGTGTGTACCCATCCTATGAATCCACCAGGAGTGGCACACGGAGGTGGTGTACTGTGCTCTCGGGTAGCGCGGGACTGGTTCACATTTTCGAGGATCCGACTCAAGGTTGATATATGTAGGTTTGGGTTTGGATCCGGGTTCAGACCTAGACCTGCATATGTCATGTGGTAAGGAAAACCCAGTTGGGCCTAATCGATTCGAATCGTCATTGCTTCTCGGAGAAGAAGACTCGATCCTCTGCCCTGCATCGAAGTTAATAACTGAAATTGGATACTCATGATCACATGATGAGATGGTTTTAAAAAGTGATTGGTTTAGATCAGGTGCCCCTTTATTCCCCTTGATTCCCCTTTAGCTCGCATATCCTTGGAGTCTTTCCTTTTCGTCGGTTAAGTCTTGTTGAGTACTTTTGTACTTAGGGTTTGTTTAACCCTTGTTGTAGGTGAGAGCCAATAGTAGAAAAGTTTGTTGTGCACCCTTGGGCAGGGTGAATCTCACTTGTGTGATGCTAGTGGTACCTGTCATGCTACCCTACTGCCTTGTTGGCTAAAGTTTAGATTTGTAATAATTAGTGAATGAATTGTAAACTTATGGTTATAAGACTTCCACTGTTTACTCTGATGTAAGCTATGGTATATTGTACAACAATTGTAATACTGTAATGTTTCTATAATGGATCTTGCTTGAAAGAAAAACGTGGATGATTCGGGGCTCCCCGAGGACACCCGACAAACTACCAGAGTTGTCTGTCTTACATGTGCTATTAGAAGTCTGAAAGGCAATGATAGGCACATGTGGGCCATATGATTCAGGTGGTTCTGCCACGGCTGGTATCAGAGTATGCTATTACAGAAGTGTTGTAGTACTATTTTACAAAACTTCAAAATAAACAATACAAATGAATTTCAACTCTAGTTTGAGTCAAAAGGTTATTTCTAACTTCCCTTCTATTGCTGAGAGATGCCCGTCATGCTTCAGGAGTTCAAAAGTGACGTATCAGCTTCTTCACTGCACTAGGGATACATCATCAACTCCTATAGATCTTAATCTTGTAGAATCTTCTTGCTTTCCCCTTAGCTATTTTGCGGGTTTTCCGTATGATCAATAAAGGTGTTAGTTATACCTAAATGTTATGTAAAAGTGGGATAGCATGTTTTATATTGCCCTATATTATAAAATTGAGTGTGTTGTCACTCACTATATTAAATAATAAAGTTAAGTAAGTAGATAGGTTAGTTTAGTTGAGCGTTGGATCATTCATGCATCATGTCATTAATTAAAAATTCCTTTTTTACTTTCCCCTTTGCTAGTAGTTGGGTTAAGTAAGTTGCCAATCCTATTCATGCTATCTTTCTTCTTTACCTTGCTATTCTCTCTATCTTTGGGAATCTGGTTGCTGATATTCTTTCTTACCTTACAGCATGAGGACTCATTCTGGAAAAAATGAATCAACCGGGTACCGCACGTGGCTATGGTTAGTCCAACACTTCTAATCCACCATGAGAACCAACTATAAAGGAAACACTTGCTACGTTAGTGAGTGCCAGCGTCGACAATGCGCGTATGCTCTAGACCTTGATACAAGATCGTCCAGATCCCAAGGCTGACAGTACATACATTGACTTTCTGAAAACTCAACACCCTGTATTTCATAAGGCTAATGAACCTTTGGAGGCAGAGGACAAGGTCCACACTATAGAATAGAAATTCAGTCTTATCCGTTGTAGTGACGTGCAAAAGATTGAGTTTGCAGTACAACAACTTCAAGGTCCCGCTGGTGCTTGGTGGGCAAATTTCATTGCAAACCGGCTGGAAGGTCAACAAGTCATATGGGATGACTTTTGCACTGCTTTTTTGAACCATTTTATTCCTGATGGTATAAGAAGAGTGAATATAGAACAATTCTATAAGCTAAAGCAAGAAGAAGATCAGAGTGTAATGGAGTATCTAGAAAAATTTAACTAGTTATGTCAGTATGCCGCTGAGTGCATATGGGATGATGAGGAGAAAAGCGCTATTTTGTGAGAGGTCTTCACCCCGAGATCCAGCGTATGTTGATTCCTAAAAATTTGCTAGCTATGATGAGACCATCAGTATGGCCATCGCAGCAGATGTAGCAAACCGTGTGCACGAGGAATACAAGAAAATAAAACATGAGTTAGAAGAATCTTCTAGTAGCAATGTTCAGCGCCTGAAGATTGTTTATCAACCTGTCCATCGTTCCCTCTATCTTCCACCTCAGCAACAAGCCCCGCAACATGCAATTGTTCAGCCTGCTACAAATCTTACCTATCCAGAGCAGCTGAGTACTCTTAGTATTCGTCCCTGTAGGTCACAAAGGCATCAAGAGACCACTGCTAAGAATAGAGCTGTTACTAAGTTGGGCCGTGTCCATTATACACAGTCCAAAGTAATTCCTGAAGGTGAACCTATGATGATGGGTCGGTTCTCTGTTGCCAAGCAACCTACAGTTATACTGTTTGATTCTGGTGCATCTCATACATTTATCAACAGAGCTTTTGTTAGGAAGTATCAGTGGCCAATTGAGGTTATGGAGGGAAATTTCTGTATACAATCTCCTGGAGGGCAGATGCATACCAAAGAGGTAGTAGAGTGTGTTCCTATAGATCTTGTTGGGCACATCTTTCCAACAGATCTGCTTGTTCATAAAAACTAGGACATAGATGTGATCCTTGGTATGAATTTGTTATGTCAGCGTGGAGCTCTTATTGATACGCTGAATAGAACCATACAGTTGAATTCCGCTGATAATAGTTCTAAATTGCTCATTCGTCTACCTACTCCAAAGAGGGCCATTGAAAGAGTATATGGAGCCAATGTTAAGGATGTGAAGGATATACCTATTATCAGATAGTTTCTAGATGTATTTACTAATGATTTGCCTAACTTACCTTCGGATAGAGCTGTAGAGTTTTTAATTGAGTTGAAACCTGGTACCGCTCCAATATCTAGAAGAGCATACCGGATGCCTCCGAAAGAGTTAGCTGAGCTTAAGACACAATTACAAGAATTGATTGATAAAGGTTATGTGAGACCTAGTTCATCACCATGGGGTTGCCCAGCTATCTTTGTTAAGAAGAAATATCACTCTTTAAGGTTGTGTGTTGATTATCGTCCGTTGAATGAGGTGACCATCAAAAATAAGTATCCTCTTCCTAGCAACGATCTACTCTTCGATCAACTTGCGGGAGCTAAAGTATTCTCTAAGATAGATCTCAGATCTAGCTATCATTAGATAAAGATCCGTCCAAAAGATATTCCAAAGACTGCTTTCACCACTAGATATGGGTTGTACTAGTATCTGGTCATGTCTTTTGGTCTAACCAATGCTCTAGCTCACTTCATGTATTTGATGAATTTTGTTTTCATGCCGGAGCTTGATAAGTTTGTGGTTGTATTCATTGATGATATTCTCATATACTCCAAGAACAAAGATGAACATGCGGAACACATCTGTATTGTTCAAAGTCATTTGAGAGAACACCAGTTATATGCAAAGTTTAGTAAATGTGAGTTTTAGCTTAATGAAGTGCCATTTCTTGGGCATGTTCTGTCTACCGAGGGTGTTGTTGTAGACCATGGCAAAGTGAAAGACATTCTAGATTGGAAGCCACCTATCTTTGTGCATCAAGTTCGTCAGTTTCTCGAAATGGCAGGATATTATCGCCGATTTATTCCTGACTTCTCCAAAGTATCAAAACCCATCACTGAATTGTTGAAGAATCAAACTAAGTTTGTTTGGTCACTTGAATGCAATGCAGCCTTTGGAACATTGAAAAAGTTATTGACAACTACTCCAGTTCTAGCTCAGCCAGACATTGAAAAGTCATTTGATGTTTATTGCGATGCTTCTGGCATTGGTATTGGGTGTGTACTGATGCAAGAAGGACGAGTTATTGCCTATGCTTCTAGGCAACTCTAGTGTCATGAGGAACACTATCCAACCCATGATTTGGAACTAGCTACTATTGTTCATGCACTTAAGATCTAGCATCACTATCTATTGGGTAGCAGTTGCAACGTCTATACTGATTACAAGAGCCTAAGATACATTTTCACCCAGTCAAAATTGAATATGCGCCAGAGAAGATGGTTAGAACTAATCAAAGATTATGATCTAGAAGTTCATTACCATCCAGGCAAAGCCAATGTTGTTGCAGATGCTCTTACTTGAAAAACCAAATGCAACTATCTTACAACAAAGCCATTTGATAGTACATTTAAGGATGAAAACGGAACAGAAATATTCCGAACCGACCGCTTTCATTTTCTATATTATGATAACGTTTTCTAACATGAAAAATTGTCAGTTTCAATTGGTTTCACAACCATTTTCAACTATTTTTTGTACTCTTTAATTGCTAAACGTAAAATATTCTGAACCAACCGCTTTCATTTTTCTATATTGTAATACTGTTTTCAACCGTTTCTGACCATTTTCATCATTAAGTACATTATGTCAGGAAATGGAAAAGTTGAATCTCAAGATTGTTTCACAAGGAACCTTGGCTAACGTTATAATTGAATTCACTATTCAGAATCAGATCATTGCTACGTAGAAACTGAACAAAAGAATAGCTCACATCTGAGAAAAAGTTGTAACCAGAAAGGACCCGTGTTTTTGGATTGATGATGATGGAGTTCTTTGGTTCAAGAGTCATCTAGTAGTACCAAAAGTTCTAGAGTTATGTCAGTTGATCCTTGATGAAGCACATTTATCAAGGTTCTCTATTCATCCGAGAAGTAATAACATGTATCATGATTTGAAACAGAGGTTCTGGTGGACCAAAATGAAAATAGAGATATCTCAGTATGTTGCTAAGTGTGATACTTGTCAATGAGTCAAAGCAGTTCATATGAAGTTTGTAGGACCCCTAAATCCCTTGCCAGTTCCATCCTAGAAGTGGGATGGTATCAGTATGGACTTTATTATTGGGTTACCCAGGACATCAAATGGGTTTGATTCTATCTGGGTTATTGTTGATCGTCTCACCAAACAAGCTCATTTCCTACCTGTAAAGAATAGATATCCAGCTCTTGGTTATGCTAAGATATACATTAGTCGTATTTTGAGTCTCCATGGAGTGCCTAAAACAATTATTTTTGATCGAGGTCCCCAGTTTATATCACAATTCTGGGAATAGTTGCATAAGTCTATGGGTACTAAGCTCATCCATAGTTCGGCTTGTCATCCTTAGACTACTAGGCAAACTAAAAGAGTAAATCAAATCTTGGAGGATATGTTGAGAGCATGTGTTCTCAATTACTCAGATAAGTGGGATGAATGTTTACCATTAGCAGAATTCTCCTATAACAATAGTTATCAAGAAAATATTAAGATGACACCTTTTGTAGCTTTTTATGGTAGAAGGTGTAGAACCCCGTTGAATTGGTCGGAATCTAGAGAAAGATGGTTCTTTGGGATAAATCTAGTAAAGGAAGCTGAAGAAAAAGGTTAGACTTATCCAAGCAAACATGAAAGCAGCGCAATCTTGTTAGAAAAGTCATGCTGATAAAATACGTCAACCCTTGGTATTCAAAGTAGGAGATCATGTATGCCTGAAAGTGTCTCCTATGAAAGGTGTGAATCATTTTTGAGTTCAGGGAAAGTTGGCACCTTGCTACATTGGTCCATTTTCAATCACAGAGAGGTGTGGATCCATAGCGTATCGTCTCAAGTTACCAGAACAACTAACAAATGTCCATGATGTGTTTCATATATCTCAGCTAATGAAATGTCTATGAGTGCCTGAATAGGCTATTGAGATTGAAGGAATGGAACTTGAACTAGATCTGACCTATGTAGAATATCCTGTTAGAATTCTAGATTAGAAAGATTGGGTCACTAGAAATAGAACAATCAAGTTCTATAAGGTTCAGTGGAACAAGCACTCAGAGGAGGAAGCTACTTGTGAATCAGAGGATTATCTGAGGGAGAATCATCCAGATTTCCTTGAATCTACTTAGGTTACTAACTCCTCTATAGTGGTAGCCTTTCTTGTATCAATGGATGTAATAGTGTAAACTTCCTTTTTGTTGTTTTTGTAATCCTTGTTGTAATAAAGGCTTGACATATTTCCTTTTCCGTTACTTAACTCTAGGCTTAGGTTTTCTCTAAATCTTGGGATGAGATTTCTGTAAGGGGGGAAGAGCTGTAACACCCCTGGTGTTGTGCACCACTAAAACCTACCATGTCATCATCTTTGCACGTTGAGCATCTTTAGTAGCTAACAATGCTTTGCATCTAGTAAAATCAAGTTTAAATATCTAGCAATGCAATGCATATGTGGTGTAATGTGCTTTTAACCAAAAACTCTTTAAAGGTACTTTGTGACCTTCTATTTTCTTAATTTCACAAGACACTTGAAAATATGCCCTAATAAACTTTAACATGTGAAATATGTGTTTCACACTAGTGTCAAGTATGGGGTGTAAGTTCAAATCCAAATTATTAAAATTGGAACCCCAATGTTGAAAATAAAGTGAAATTCAACACAAACAAAATTTGGTTAAGTGTGGTATTTCATTATTAAGTTTAATTTTGGGAGTTTAATTAAAATAAATTTCTTTAATAAATTTGCTCAAATTTTGATGGCATTGTTTGGTACAAACTTTGTACTGTATAACGGTGTTAAAGATTGAGGTGTTAGCATGTTAAGTTTTCACTAATTAATTCACCAAGTTAGTTAAAAAACAGTTTTTGAAATATAAGACTGAAACATTATGTTTCAGTGTACTTCCTTTCAAAGTACCTATGTTCCTCTCCCTTTATCTCTTCTTCTAGTGAGTTTTGGGTATGGAGCCTTAAAGCAAAGATGGAGATGGCACTTTGGTTAACAAGTTTGATTCTTGGAGTTGTTTGAGTTGTTGTGGAATTCTCAGAGGAAAAGGGAGGAGAAATGGAGCTATCAGGCATGAACAGGGGACACCAAAGCTGCTTGCCTGCCTCCTCACTGACGAAGCCGTTGCTCTTCATCGTCGACCACTTGCACGTTGACACGAAGCTGGTGGCGTGGCAAAGGCAAGCAGGAGCTATCGAAGCCAGATAAAGTCACCACGATGTCTTAAGGCCAAGCCTGACGCCGTTCTCCCTTTCCTTCCCTCTGCAATCGCCGCCGACGAGCTCCATGAGCTCACCAAATTCGCCACTGTCCTTCCATCTCTACCAAATTGCTCACGCAATCACAACCACCTCATTGTTGCGCATCGCCAAGACGCACTCGAAAGGTCCCGCTCCGTCGGAGTTGACCGTACGGCCTCTTCCCGTCATGGCAGCTCACCTGTGCCGCCGTACTTCCGCTCCTAGTGGCCAGGCCACTCCGGTGAGCCTCTCGCCGTGCGGATTCATGTTTTAGCTCTGCTATGTCTTGCTGTTGCTCATCGACTCATTCGTTTTAGCTCTACCTCATAGGGATCCTCGGGACGAGTGCTCGCCATCGTGTCTGCATCGCCGAGGCCACCCGTTTCGTCGGCAATGCAATTCCATTGCATCTCCACCACACCCGAGCAGTTCTTTGTGTTCATAGTGAGCTCCTGGGCATGATGCTCATCTCCATGTTACTTCTACCACGCCGTATCGACGTTTGTGCCGTTGCACCACTATGCGGGACGACGCCAGGCTACCATGGCTATGGTAGTGCCCTAGCTGTGATCATTTTCATCCGAGTAGTAGCTTAGGTGCTCTCACGTTAGTTTGGTGATCTCGTCGGAGTGATCCCCGCTGTCGGATACCTCACCGTCGTTGAGGTTGCGCCGGCGAGCAGTGGTGTTCACCATGGCCACATGGCTAGGCCGAATGGCCATGGGCCTTTGGCTACGGGTCGAGCCGAAGGTGGGCCAAAGCAGTGTGAAGCCGTGGGCTCAAAAGAGAAAAAGGAATTTTGTTTTTTTCCTGAAAAGATTTATGAGCTAATTACTATTTAATTCATAGAAAAATAAGTAGAGCTGATAAAATTATAAAAATTTTTGTGTGTGCTTCTCATGATGTTCTATATCTAATAAAAATATGAAATGTTAAAAATGTTTAGTTTTGGCATGATTTAAAATTGCCTTTTTTAATTAATAAATGCAACTTCCCTAATTTTTATAGGCTAAAATATTTATTCAAAAATTATGAAACTTGGTAAGTATATTTTACATTCTTAGAATAGTCTTCACAAAAATTTTGGTGCTATTTGGATGAATAAAAATTAGATACATAATTCCATGCTTAATAATTAATTAGATGCATGCTTAATTGATTAGGGTTAATCATTAACGAATTGAGTGTGATTTTGGGTTGATTGAAGACCTTGGGACACAAACACCCTTACTGTCCCTTGGCAAGTTTATTTCTTGGTTGTGCTCATAATTAACTTGTTGTCCTTAATTGAATAAACTTGCTTTGTGAATAATTAACCTACTTAATTAGTGAAGGAAAGTTGTACTCAAGTTAATGAGTTTTACTCAATCATCTTAATCCATGTTTAGTACCGCATCATCCTAAAGCATGCATCTTTATTACGTCTAGTGATCGTGGAGTGGAATTCCATAGTTGAGCGAGTCCCGAGAGTGGAATTCTATTCGTCGTAGTTGGTTATCTTTCTAGTGGTTATCTAAAGTCTGACAACCCCAACATCATAGGCAAGCCCCGGAGCATAACCCATCTTCTTGTATTTTATAAAAGTTATTCACATAAGTCGATGCTTGTTGCATTAAGTAATAGGAGTTAATTGATATACCGTTGTCGCATATCTTCCTTGTCTACTTTTACCTATCCCATGGTACATACCTTAATATGATATGGTATTAAATGGTTAGTCTTGCTTAGATGTTAATGCTAATAAGTAAGTTTATCTTAAACTTTGATGAACCTGAAGTATGAGGATGATCATATTTCTAATACAAGACTGGGCGGAATCTTGGCTTGTGTCACGGTTTGAGGCCTAACGTAGTGACCCCGCGTGGGTCGATTAAGGACTATTAGTTGTAGGCTAGTTATGTGTTTGAGACTTTGCTAGTACTGGCTACATACTCCTGTAAGCCTAATAGCTTGGCTATTCCATTATGTGAAACGACAATCGCGCACTATGAGTGTGGAGATGGTGAGAGTAGCACATACCCATCCTGTGAATCCACCAAGAGTGGCGCAGGGAGGTGGTGTACCGTGCTCTCGGGTAGCGCTAGACCGGTTCACATTTTGGAGGATCTGAGTGAAGGTTGATATATGTAGGTTTGCGTTTGGATCTAGGTTCAAACCTAGACCTACATATGTCGTGTGGTAAGGAAAACCCAGTCGGGCCTAATCGATTCGTATCGCCGTTGCTTCTCGGAGAAGAAGACTTGATCCTCTACCCTACATTGTAGTTAATAACTGAAATTGGATACTCATGATCACATGAAGAGATGGTTTTAAAAGGTGATTGGTTTAGATCAGGTGCTGATTTGATACTTATGTTTATAAGGCTTAAGCTATAATACTAAAAGTAAGGATCAACTGTAAGTAAAGCTTTTCTGCAAAAGTTATCTTGATTCTTGCTATAGACTTACCTTGATTCCCATTTAGCCCGCATATCCTTGGAGTCTTTCCTTTTCGCCGGTTAAGTCTTGTTGAGTACTTTTGTACTCAGGGTTTGTTAAACTCTTGTTGCAGGTGAGAGCCAGTAGTAGAAAAGTTTGTTGTGCACCCTTGGGCAGGGTGAATCTCTCTTGTGTGATGCTAGTGGTACCTGTCATGCTACCCTACTGCCATGTTGGCTAAAGTTTAGATTTGTAATAATTAGTGAATGAATTGTAGTCTTATGGTTATAAGACTTCCGCTGTTTACTCTGATGTAAGCTATGGTATATTGTACAACTGTTGTAATACTACAATGTTTCCATAATGGATCCTGCTCGAAAGAAAAACATGGATGATTCGGGGTTCCCCAAGGACACCCTGAAAGTTCTATGTTTGGTGTTGGTAATTAGTGACAATGCCTAAGTACTAATCCTATGCCTAAGTTGTATATAGCATATGAGGATTAGTACATTTCAAGGTTGGTGGCAAGATGGACATGGTGATCATGATGGCCACACTTGGATTTGGATGCAACCCTACGTGATCAAGGCAAAGGTATATGCTTAAGGGTTGTGTTTTAGTAACCAAGACACCTAGTGGGTGTGGTTACATTATAGGATAGATAGTCATACTATAAAGAGGGGAATGACGCAGCTATTGAACTCCTAAGTGCCTCTAGGTGTGCATTTCATAATCATATGCATTTGGATAGAACTAATAATTCATATTTCATTTGAAAACATTTTCCAACTTTACTTCTATGTTAAAGAGCATACTTTAAACAACAAAGTTTATATTAACAAAAATTTAATTGTTTAAGCAATTTCACATATATAAATTCATAAAGAACCTTAGTTAATGTTGTTAACATTTCATGCAACATATGAAACATCATATATGCAGAAAGCTATTATTACAACATGAAATGCATTTATGACATGACACTTGAAGCTTATGCTTGATGATGCTTATGATCAAGTTTTAATTACTTTTTAACATCTGGGATGTTACAATCACCCCCTTAAAGAAATCTCATCCCGAGATTATGGAGTACCAAAAGCCTTGGGTTAAGTAATGGAAAAGGAAATGTGTCAAGCACATTAACTTGCAAGAAGTTCATAAAACAACAAGGGGTGGTTCAGAGATTGCAGTTGAGATCTAAGGAAGGTTGAAATTGTTAAGAAATTTTGGAAATTCAAAAGTAGTACGGATATGAATTTCCAAAAGTGGTTCCAAGGAGAGCGAACAACACATTAATTATGGGCTATAATGAATCATGATCATAGACCTCGATAACAGTGAGCACCAGCAGTACTTCCTATTGGTTGCAATCCACATGAGACTCCTGGTTTCAACGCTATATCATGGTCACTGATCATGGTACCACGATAGGGCACAATTGCAATAACTTTCAACCAACACATGTCGGCTATCAAAGTCAAGGAAATAGCATGTGTCAGGATAGAAGAAAATACAACACATACATTGGTTGAAAAGCCAAGGATCAATCCTAGGTTTTTGTATTGAGCCGACATAGTATGCCAAGTGCATCCAAAAGTTCCCCAAGGATTGGGAATTTATCGAGCAGGGATTATAAAAGGGTGGTTAATTGGTAAAACCTGGTACCTGATGGGATTTATTGGAACAGAATAGCTATAAAGCATAATAGTTGTCCCCAGAATAAAGGAGAGAATCAGAACATCATTATATTTTAACCTTATGTGAATGATATGATGCATGCTCGTCCTATACGTCTTCACAATGTTAGCAGGACACAACTTACTTATATAGGGCAATACTTTATACACTATAGTCACTCTGGCCTAGACGAACATTGAATAGCACTCTGCAGAGCATTATCGGAGAAGTTTGACTCTCCACATGGTTTACTGAAGAAGAGTTGAAATCTTTTAGATGCCTTCCACTTGAGTCATCAGAAAAAGCTTTTACGAAACTTGGATAGCAAGCTTAAGGGAGATTAAAGAGCATTTTTAGTTTGATACTCTTGAAAAACATTTAATTTGTAAGTTCCTTTTGAAGTTTTTCAAAAGTACTATTGTTGCATATCCATGTTTGAGCTCTAATACCAGCTATGGCAGAACCACCCTAATTATGTGGCCCACATGCACCTATCATTGTCCTTAAGACCTCTGACTACTGCACATGAGAGCTAGATAATTTAGGTAGTCTGTCGGGTGTCCTCGAAGAACCCCGAATCATCCACATTTTACAGCTCATACAGGATCAATACGGAGTTACCACAACATTACAACACATGGTACAAAAATAACTTACATCAAAGTGTAGAAGACTTATAACATTAGTTTACAAAGCATGTTCAAGTAAAACTTGACTTAAGTTCCAAAAGATGAGTAGTACTACAGAAGCAACTTGGGTGAAGCATCTATGGTAGACGAGACAGCCAGATCATGTCGAGCCCACCGACATGACCTTGATTAGCAGCACCAGTCAGATCCTACAATAGGGGCTAACAAACTCTAAGTACTTGAGGGTACTCAATAAGCTTACCCGACTAAAAGAAAAGACTCCAAGGGCATGCTGGATTAAAGGAAAGTTTGAAGCAAGAAAGACTTTTGCAGAAAAGCTTACTACAAGTGGATCCTTACTTTCAATGTTTTAGCTGCGTATTAAGTTTATTAGTAGTATCCAGTTTGCACCTATCCTAAATCATTCACTTCATTAAGCATCTCATCTCATCTTAAACCAGCTTGTATCCAATAGTACCTTTATTTCATTGATTAATCTAGGATGCAGGTTAGAGGATCGAGTCTTCATCTCCGAGAAGCAATGGTGATTCGAATCGATTTGGCCTAGCTGGGGTTTCCTTACCACACAACATATGCAGGCCCTAGACTTACATGTATTAACCTTCACTTGGATCATCCAAAACATGAACCGGTCTGTGCTACCCGAGAGCACAGTACTCCTCCCTGCACCACTCCTAGCAGATTCACAAGATGTGTACACGCTACTCTCACCATCTCCCATGCCCAGTATGCAGTTGTCTTTTCACATAATGGAATAGCTGAGATATTAGGCTTACCGGAGTATGTGGCTAGTACTGTAAAGTCTCGACCACACATAGGCCTACAACAGTACGGTCCTCAATCGACATAGGCGGGACGATGCACAATAGGCTATCCCTGTCGGCCTACCCACCAGAGACATATCTCATGTTTCGTATCGGGACATTACTCGTATCCCATACGAAGACATAACCATGTCCCACCCCTGTCTCAATTTAGATGTTTAACATTATCAGGGCATTCTCATGAGCTATTAGCAGAGCTGAGTAGATCAATGTAAAACCTACTTCTCACGAATCATGAAACCATCATTTGACTTTTACCTAGACTAAGCATTACTAAGCATTAAATATATCGATCTATTCGTACTAACAAGGTAGAACTAAGGATACCTGAATATCAAGATAATCATGCAGCAATAGTATTTGACCAACTCTTAATTACTTAATGCACATCTCACAAGACTTAAAGTGTAATAAAGTTTTGTAAATGCTAGAGAAGGATGGTATGCACAGGGCTTGCCTACGTTGCAGAGAAGATTAGCTCCACAGACAAATCACAAGAGTTAGACTAGGCACCAACATCACGGGTGGACGAACCTTCTCCGAAACTTGATCAACACGAATCTTCTCACTCGCGTATGTACTACATGTAATAAATGATGCTTGCTTAACAAGATGGACTACATGCCATGATACATGATGAATGACATACAAGTCAGAACAGATCATAAACTAATCTAAGAAAGTTGAGTACAACCTTCCTTCACCAAAGAACTAGGGTATATATGATATTATAAAAGGCATTTAGTTATTTACCCAACAAGTTAATTAGCTGTCTATCATGAAAGGAATTACACTAACATGGACCAGCAAGTGATCACCATAAAACTTAACTCATGATCATCATGAGGAACTCATAAAACTAAATATTTAATTAAATCATTTTAATTATTATATATAACAAGTTGATTATAAGCACATCATGGAAATAATTAAGTTGCCAAGGAACAACAGGGGTTTGTGTGTTCCAAGGTCTTCAAGAAATGCCCAAAACACACCGAGATCATTTAACCATTTTCCTAATTTATTTTAGTATTTATTAATTAAGGAAAAGGCATTTAAACATACTTAAGTTAGTTAACCAATTTGTTCTTATCAAAACAATCCAAACTTTTTGTGAAGGCAGGTATTAGCATGTAAAGCATGCACACAAAATTTCATCATAAAAGGATGTAACACCCTAAAATTTGCTCCTTTTGAAATAGATATAAATTGATGAAATTTTGTATTTTTGTGCTCATGAAAACATAGGAAAATAATAATTTTTCATTAAATTAAAATTTAACATAGGGATTAGCAACATTGTTGTTGCATACATGTTGGTGCATTGGAGTTTTTGTTTTGAGTGGTTTGATCCACAATTCAAAAGGGAATTCAAAACTTATTGAAAAGGCTTTGAGATAAAAGAAAAATAAAAGGAAAAGGAAAAACTCTCCCTCTCTGTTTTTGGCCCGAGAAGCCCACTCTCCCTCTCGTTTTGGCCCGAGTGGCAACCTGGAGCCTGGCTCTATTTCCTAGTAGCGAAGCCCGCGTCTCCCTCCTCCCTCTGTATCGCTGACAAGTCGGTCCCACGTGTCAGCCATGTCCTTCTACCTCCTGTGCCCAGCTCGGACTTGGCCGAGAGGAAGCCGTTGCTATGAATCCCGTGCTTCTCGGGATTTCCTTGAGTAACCTACACGCCGAGCCCACCTATAAGACGCCGAGCCTCCACCTCGCTCGAGTTTCGCATCTACGCGCCGCCCTTTGCCCTAGCTCCGCACTGCCGTCGTTTGGATATCGCCGAGAAGCCGAGCTCGTCAGTCGAAGCTGCCGCAGCCGTCTGAAGCCGTGCCGCCGTTCGCAACCTGCTGCCGAGCCCCGCACCCCGATTACGAAGCTGCAGAGACGTGTTTCTTAGTTCTTTCTTGCTCTCTGCGTTGCTCATGCTGCCGCCGAACTCCGCAGGAAAACTGCTGCCGTCCCGTCGCGGTTCATCGTCAAAGCAAGTTCAGTGCCACAACTTCGCGCGTCTTCAGGCCGCAGGCCATCCCGACGATGTCGACGTCTTCATCCACTGGTTGCCACACTTTCCACTAGATCGCATCCGCTCTGCCTTGCCCATTGACTCAACAAGCTAATAAGTCTCTTTACGTACCAAACAAGGGCGCTGGCCTGCTATTCGTTCTCCATGCAGTTCAGAAGTAGCTGCCAGCCATGCATGTTCACCGCTGCCTAGTACTTTCAGTCATCTCATATTTAACATACGTAAGTTCTCTCTGCATACCAAGTGTCTGCAACACTCCTGTCCAGCTTTTGTTCAATAGCAATAATAGATCAAAGAATATTCTATCTTTTTCCTCACTATATGAGATCAGGAAGCGTCCATGGATTAAATCATATATGCCTCTTTAACTCCGTTCCCATAATCACGTCATGCTAGCTTCATTCCAATTGTGCCATAATTCAGCAATTTCTTTTCCTTTGAGCTCCTCTGAAAATTACGTACATTATTCATATCATCTTGTCAGCTTCCATCGTCATCAGCCACGAGGTCTTTCTTTCCCCATTGTTTATCCATCTTGCGTTCAATTCATGATGACATAATCTACGTGCTAGTATCAACTTCGTGATGCCACATGTTTTTATATAAATTGATATTGAAATACTAAATTGACTAATATGCACACAATTGGCTTTCTAAATTAAAAGCAACATAGGTGTTTTACACATAAATATCAATATGGTTAATTGCCCACTTTAATATATTTTAAAGTACAATAACTTGCTTAGTTTAAATGTGTATATTAAACTTAATTTTTTAAGCTAAAATTTAATTGGCTTCAATATATCAAATTCATTTCTATAAATAAATCAAGCTTGAAGTTATTTCTTTTCTCTATAATATGAAATAGCAGTAGTTGTTCATTTTTCATCGTGGCTCCAATTAGTGTGCTTTTTATGCCTATGTATTCATAGCAACGTGTAGAACATCTTTAAAACCTTTTCATTCGTTGTTTCATATGTTTGGTGTACTATTCTAATTTAGTTCTATTGTTTGCTTCGTGTATGATTGAATAGATGCTTGTGTGGTGTTCTATGATCAAGTCCAGTCGGTGAGCTTTGCATTGGTGATCTAGAAGAAATTGGTGATCAAGAAGAAAGAAGTTCTCTGAAGGCTAGGACCAGTTGAGAATCTAAATTTGTAAGGCAAGTATAGCATGGAATCATCCTTGTTTCTTATTCACCTTTAATACACTTAATTTATGTGCATGTGTCACCTTGTTACCCCTAAGGATATCCTAGCATTTATATCTTGTACCTTGACACCCGTAGGACATTGCATTGGGTAGTAGTTATGCTAGTGCTCAAGATAAATAACTATGATCTGTAACTTGACTAATGGTATATGCAATAAACGTTTAAAAGATGCTTTATAGAAACATAGCTCAAGAGGGCTAGAGCATTGGGTTGTTTTTGTGGTGCTCTAGTTTCTCTCCTAAAGGACTTATCTACAAGCGATCATCCGGGACTTACAATACAACCATGAGTGCTACATGGCTCTGGCTTTAGTCAAGTATGAGGACCTTTTCTAGCTCGTAGTAGCTTACTGAAAGGCGCAAGAGGGGCTCCGATTGGTTTCCCGTGGCGTGTCAAGGGAGTGCACTTTAGTTTCTATATCTTTTTGTTAGTCACACCTTGGGGGAGGGATCTTACTAGTTGATGGGGAATTCTTAGTGGGCTACACTTGTTAGACGAACCTTTGAAAGACTTCATAGTGAACCCTGCTGACCCTCCTTGGAAGTGGGTCAAGGGATTAGCTACCTCGGGCGAAAGGGTAAATCATGGCTCATGGTGAAAGTGTACAACCTCTGCAGAGTGTAAAACTAGTATATCAGCCATGCTCACGATCACAAGCGGTCTTGGACCCTTATGGAATAGATGATCATTAATGATAATTATGTTTATGCTATTCATTATTCTTGTTTACCTGATCATGTGGTTGTTAGGGGCTTATGCTAAACTTGTTGCTACTCAATTGCTAAAAGATGACTCACTAAAAGCTATTGCAGTAAACCCGTGTCAAACCTTTTGAGCCTTATGAACCCCATGTTATATTTACCGAGTACGACATGTGCTCACTCTTGCTATTTCAACCACACAAGTTAGGCTTGTGATCAACTAGTCAGTTGCCCCTATGGAGTTTGAGCTTTCGCCTGAAGATCGGAGTGTTTTTCTGTTGTCTGCTATCTAAGATTATATTCTTTGTACTAATACGTAATATTATTGCCTTTTGATATTACCCCTTATTTATGGCCATATATGTGATTTGACTTCCTAGGCTCACATATGGTGTGTATCTTGTTTTATTCTTAAAATTGGGTGCTACAAAGGATTAATATTTTTGTCTACAAAAATCATGCAAGGTCCATTTTATAATTAAAAGAGGTAATTTTTAAGCATACCAAGATTACTGAAAATGACCACATCATATTTTCCCATGGTAGAGCATCACATAATAAAGCCACACAAAAAGTTTCACATTTTTATCATGCTTCTATATTTAGTTATAAAATAAACAAAGATTAGCACAATTAATCATTTTTAGAAAAACAAAAACATTTTTCCATCGTAAAAAACCCTTTCTTACTCACCCCTCCCTTACCCACACTCATTGACAACAAGGGCCAGGTCAAACCGACCCAGCCTGACTTTGACTGCGAGCGTGCTGGTGGGTACGTCGTCGAACTTGTCGGCAGCGAGTCGGCTAGTGACAAGGAGGGCACCAACGCGACACCCACGACCTAGGGCATTAATCTAAGGGTTCAAACGGGCAGCTAGGGTTCCAAAGCGAGCTTGGCCACAGCCATGGTGGATGGCAGCGCGAAGCATGACGGCATGGCAGCGGGTTTAGCCATCGGCGAAGCTACTAGCAATGGGGAGGTCACCCACGTGTTCCCCTCAACCTCGCGCAAACGTCTAAGCTCCCAACTAAACGGATTGGGGTTAGCGACGAGGTCACCCATGGCCATGGTGACTTGATGGGTAGAGAACGCTGACACAACGGTGTTCCTGCCATAAGGGCACGATAGAGTCTAATTGGAGGGCATGGTTAGCATCAGGGGCTCACCTAGACTTCAAAACACTTGCTGGTTGAACCGAAAATAGAGCAGAGCTGGGTGGCCAGCGGTGATGGCTCGCATGGTGGCACGAGCAGAAGGACATGGCGGCATTCCGGCGCGTCTTGTGATGGAACAAAGACAAGGATGAGCCAATGAGCACCATGGCATCAAGGCGAAGCCAAAACAAGAAGAACAAGGGTGGAAGATGCGCTTGAGCACCCTGGCCATGGTGAGGGGCACATGACGCCCATGGCGGCGTGACCACGGTGGAATCCCACGCACAACTGATTCTAGTAGAGATAGGCGGCGCGAGGTTTTGAGCGAGGAGCGCAAGGGCAAGGCAATGCTGTGGCCACAAGCAATTGGACACGGATGTAGCGGTGGTGATGAATTTCATCGGTGCATGAGGACTACCAGTGGCGGCACTAAGAGAGGGAAAAGGAAAGATGGCCAGTGGTGTGGCGTTTTAAGGTCTCGAGCGAAGCAGCGAGACATGCTAGCAGCTTCCTGGCTACTCCATGCAAGCAGATGTGTGTCCAAACCACCTCTTCATCAAACCCATCAGGAAAAACAAACAGGTCCTTGAGCTTCTCCCGACAAAGATTCTTCAGACTAGATTGAACCGCCCATTCGCTGCTTGGTTGTTTCTAGTACTTATACTTGATGGGTATGTTGTCCTTCACTAACACCCCAATGCCTGTCATGTATGGCCCCATGACACCAAATGGCACCATGGGTTCTCCGGTCAGATCCAACTCAGAGATAAACTGTTTAGCGGTGCGCAACTTGCTCCGCCCTCACCTAGCCTCACTATTATAGAAAGCTAAACACCCTCGGCTCTAGAACCCCCATTATCGATGGTTTTGGCCCCCCGTTGGTGTATGTCGGCAGTGATCGGCGACCTTTATTGTAACGGATCAACACGATTATACGAGATTAAGTAAGAAAATCTTTCGCTGAGGCAGATAATTTACCAAACTTAAGCCCATACAACCCGAGATTCCGTGAAATCACGAAGGATTTTAAACCAACCAGCATACAAACCAAGATCGTATTGTTTTAGCAGCCACCGTCACATGTTACATAAAGTTCGCAACGACAGTTGAATACATCAGAGTTCAGAACATAAAGTTATTACAAATTGACATAGCGGAAGCAAGTAGTTTTAAAACACACACACACACATTTAGCTTAGATACAGTGCCAGTAGGTAGTCATCTCCAACAAAAGCATCAGAGAAGAGATACGGTGTGACCATTGCCCTTGGTCCTAGTTGTCGCCCATTGCCGGATACAGGCAGTTAATGCAGTAGTCGTAGTACATCTAACCATCTGCAACAACAATGGAAACAACGCCCTGAGTACGAGAAGGTACTCAGCTAGACTTACCCGTCTTAAACCAAAATAAAGTGACACCAAGGATTATGCAAGGCTTTCTTTTAGTGGACTAGCTGACTCATTTGCGAAAAGCATAAACTATTATGAAGAAACTACTTTAAGTACTTTGCATCATCTTTATTATGACCTATCCAACTAGGTAAGCACCTAGACTATAGCAATCACTTGATTAACCCATACCTCCAGTTACCATTTGAATTTAGCATTTTCTAACATTATCCAATAACCATCATTGTTCCATCATAATTACTACGATGCTGTAGATCGACTCAAGTGCTCACTATCCAGGAGCGATGGCGATTCGAATCGATTCCTAACCAGTTGGTGATTTAATCCTCACACAAACCACACTCACCGATCAAGTGAGCTACAGATCACCAATGACAAGATTCCGATAAACGTCGTGTGATAAACTGGGGCCACAGTACCCAGGGATCGTCCGGCTGCCAGGACACACCTTGGGCTCACTCTTCACGTCCCTGTCATACTCCCTTCAGCACCAGTACGTGCACCCATGTAGGTCCCGGCCCGAATCATGTCACTAGCTTCGCGGTCGAAAGGTACTTTATTCGGCCAGCTAAATGTGAGGCATGTGTTCAACATGACAAGAGGGACGAGCAACGATCGGTCCTTAATCGACACAGACGGAAACTAACCGCACCCCAGAACCCTGTCTGGTTGCTTCCAACTTTTCTGCCCGGTCTCCAATTACCCACCAACACATGGTTAATTCCAGGATATCACGCTTTTCATGGCTAAATTCTATCAGTAACCAACTATCAATGTAGGTGACGGGAAATCACCGATCGCTACCGGTTTAAGCAAGGCTAAGCAATTATTCGATCCTGACCTAACAGGGTAATAGATAACCAGGTGGACAGGGATAGTAATAAATGCAACAAAGGTTTCACTCAACTCCTATAACTTAATGCATCAATATATAACTCATATATAACTTAATGCATCAATATATAACTTAATGCATCAATATATAACTCCTATAACTTAATTGCTTGAACAAAATAGGGAATTTAGAATGCTCCGGGGCCTGCCTCTTTTAAACGAACTAGGCTAGTGATCTACGCACTCGGGCAAGTCCTCTCCTTGCTCCTCTTCCTCGGGCACCTCCTGTGCCTGGGGATTTTGTGGATTTATCCCGGTCTGTTCTTCTGGCACTGCTAGTGGCGACTCCTCCTGCGATCCTGTATGATGCAATTGCATAAGTAAACATGCAAATGGTGCATCGAATGCGGTGGAATATCATGATCATGATGACATGGTATGCAGATGAGTACATTGAAACTTAAAGTAAATATTAGAGACAAAAAGCTTTCTACAATGTAGTCAACATCATCCAAGAACATGTACTACAAAACATGTCATCTTCTTTATACTATAGCTAGTATATAACCCTAACAAGAGTGCTATTACACTTTACCAACACCACTACACTAACTTTTCAAGTGACACCAGCAAGGTGGTTGGGGTGCTTCAAAGATACACCAAACACTTCTTAATACTCTAATTATTCATAAAGAATGACATTTTATTTCCTATTTAAAATAGGGTTACAATAGCGACAAGCATTTCTGTGCCTAGAAAAATCTACAAAAATTTCAGCAGCCTAGTTTTACTCCAGATAGCACACCATAAAAATTTCATGAGATTTTGATAAGTACTACAGCCTACACAAAAATGACAAGCTCTAGCATGATATTGAGCATGAAAATACTTAGTACTACGAAAAGTATGAAACAACAGAATTAGCATTTTTCCTATGCTCTTCGTAGCATACAATCACTATAAAAAATTATCATAAGCATGTTTTATACAACTTTTGCCCTCTAGCAAAAATAACAAAAATCATCAATTAAAGGCACTTGAACTACACCTCAATAATTTTTCACAGGACATGTATGATATATATTTTTTCTAGAAACTACAGTACACAAGAAGACTATCAAAATTGGAACCATAATTTTCTGATTTTTCTTTGATTTACTACACATTTACCAAGAAAATAGCAATTTCAATAATTAAATAAAAACTCTACAGAAAAGTATTTCAAACTTGACATGTAATATTTTTACATCATAGATCTATTCAGGAGGATCACTACAAAATTTGTTTCACAACTTTTGGAGCTATAAATCTAACGGCTTCTGAAATGCTACATGCACCTGGTCCAGTGCACCCCACACCCAGTTTCTGCCACAGCAGTTGGGCCCCAAGGCGCTGACCGGTCCCACCCGTCAGTGAGCCGGGCAAGGGCAGCCGCTGACCGCGCGGATCTCGCCGACGGCGAGGTCGCCGGCGACGAGGTCACCACCATCATGACCACCGTGCCAAGGTGGTCACGTTGGTGCAGACGGCATGGCCGGAAGAGCTCACAACTGAGCTAGCCCACGGCCATGGCGGCTCGGTAGCGCGGCTCACCGACGGGAGTGCGCCTCTGGCCATGGGGCGGCGCGAAAAATGGCATCCGAGCACCGGGAGGGCAGGGTGAACGGAATGCGCGCATGGGCAAAGGAAAAGCGGGAGCGGAGGGGACGTTTCCATGGAGCGGGAATCATCGGTGAGCTCGGCCAGAACTCCGGCGAGCAATTCATGCTGAGCTAAAGCTTACCACGGGCGGTTGAGGTGAACGCGGGCTACGCTAGAGGGAGGAGAAGCTCGGGGCAATATGGAGTGGCTCGCGGTGAGCTGGCGTGGCCGGAACGCATGCGTCCGGCGATGGCGCGCGGTGGCGGTGCTGCTGCTACTACGTGAAGAAGCAATGAGGAGGAAAATGGAGGAGGCAGAGTGAGCCGAGGGAGTAGGAGTAGGCGGCTCTGGGCGGAGTGTAAGTGCGGGGCGGCTGCAGCGGGCCCGTGGCAGCGCCACCCGACTGTCGTCGCCGGCGTATGGCCGCCACACGAAGGCCGCGGCCTGAGCGCGGTTGTGTCGGCCGCGTCCGCGCGCGGGAGGGGGCGAGCGCGGGGCGAGCGGTGAGTGCGGGGCGGGCCAGGCCGATTATGACCATGGGCCGAAACTGGGGCACCGGCCAGTAACACCGAAAAAAGCTTTTTTATATAAATCAAATTCCAGATTTTCCACACAGCCCAAAATTCAAATTTGGAGGGAAAAAAGACATTTTCAAAAGTTGACCCCAAAACAAAAGTTGTCCAAAATTTAATTCTCTACAACTTTGATGTAGGGCACTTTTTAAAATTCTAAACAGATTTTGAATTAAGTGTTCAAAGTCTATTTTTTAAATAAAAACCCATTTTTCTAGAATATTTTTAAAAGCAAAGTTTGGGGAAATTTTGAATACAAAAATTGCTCCAAAAATCATGCTAATTAGTTCTAGGTTATTTAAAATTATAGCCAAACATGTTTTACTAACCTATCAAGCATAATTAGGGCAAAACTAAAACTAACAAGCATATGCAACATGCATGTTTCAAAGTGACGTTTCACATGTTTCAATTCAACTTTACACTTACATTTCATGTGATTATGAATGCATTTGATCCTAATGCTCATGCTTTGGGATGCTAATGCAATGCTTAACACCTAGGGTGTTACAGCTTAACACCTAGGGTGTTACAGCCCTCCCCCTTATAAGAATCTCGTCCCGAGATTTTGGGTTAAGAACCATTTATTATAAAAATCTTTATACGCGGTTTGCAGATTTTCTCCCATTTCCCACGTCGCATCACCCTCATCGTGATGACTCCACTATATCTTGTAAGTTGTCACCACTTTATTTCGAGTGACTCGATCCTTAGTATCCAAAACCCGAACTGGTTGCTCATAGTATTCCAAGTCTGCTTTGATCCAAATGCCCTCAGGTTCTATCCTCTCTTCCGGAACACGCAAACACTTCTTCAACTATGATACATGGAAAACTGGAAAGATTGAACTCATCGCTTTTGGTAGTTGTAACTTATACGCTACTGGACCCTTCTTCTCTATGATTCTATACGGTCCTACAAACCTAGCAGCGAGCTTCTTCTTGATTCCAAACCGTTTCTTCTTCATTGGGGTAACTTTCAAGTAGACATAGTCACCAACTTGAAATTCTAGCGGTCTTCTTCTCTTATCTGCATAACTCTTCTGGCGTGACTATGCAGCTTTCATGTTCTGTTGGATAATATGGACCTTTTTCTCAGCCTCGTCAACAAAATTGATCCCGTAAAACCTTCTTTCTCTAGGCTCAACCCAATTTAACGGTGTCCTACATTTTCTGCCATACAAGGCTTCAAATGGAGCCATCTTGATACTCTCTTGATAATTGTTGTTGTAAGTAAACTCAGCCAAAGGTACCCATGATTCCCACGAACCTCTGGACGATACCACACAAGCTCTAAGCATATCTTCAAGAACAGCATTAACTCGCTCAGTCTGCCCATCTGTCTGCGGGTGGTAAGTTGTACTACAAATCAAACTAGTACCCAAACCTTTATGAAGATGCTCCCAAAAATGAACGGTAAACTGTGAACCATGGTCAGACACGATAGTCTTCGGTATACCATGTAATCGGACAATCTCAGTAATATACTTCTTCACATACTAAGGTGGTCGAAAAGCGTTCTTGACTGGCAGAAAGTGAGCTGATTTGGTAAGGTAGTCTACAATTACCCAAATCAAGTCATTTCCCTTTAGTGTGGTGGGAAGACCGGTGATAAAATCCATACTTATATCGTCCCATTTCCAATCTGGTACGGACAAAGGTTGCAATAGTCTTGCGGGTCTCATGTGAAGAGCTTTCACCCTACAACACATGTCACAACGAGCAACATACGTTGCAATCTCCTTCTTCATCTTGGTCCACCAATAACAAGGTCTCAACTCTTGGTAGATTTTACTACTCCTAGGATGGATAGACAGCTTAGAATGATGAGCTTCATCCATCAATTTGTTCTTGAGCTCTCGATCCTTGGGTACTACCAGAAGGTCCTTAAACCATAACACTCCTTATTCATCCACTCTATAGTGTTTGGTCGGTTCCCTCTTCATTTTCTCCTTGATATGAAATATTCCCTTATCTATTTTTTGACCTTCAATGATCTTGCTCTCCAAAGTACAACTAATCTGAATATTGTGCAACACAGCAGGATGCAACAAATTGAACCCATCTTCAAACAACGGTTGCACAGTAATAGAATGTGACTTTCTACTTAAGGCATCTACCACTACATTTGCTTTTCCCGGATGATAGTGCACATTCAGGTTATAATCCTTTATTAGCTCTAACAATCTTCTCTGTCGCATGTTCAACTCAGACTGAGTAAGGATGTACTTGAGACTCTTATGATCTGTAAAGATATTGCACACATTCCCAAGCAAGTAATGTCTCCAAATCTTTAGAGCATGCACAACTACTGCAAGCTCCAAGTCATGCGTAGGATAATTAACCTCATGCTTCCTCAATTGACGTGAGGCGTACGCAATGACCCTTCCATTTTGCATCAGAACACATCCTAAACCATTCTTAGATGCATCACAAAACACATCAAACGGATTTTCTATATCAGGTTGCTCTAGAATAGGAGCAGTGGTTAGCAATTTTCACAAGGTGCAGAAAGCTGCCTCACACTCCTCTGTCCAGACGAACTTATCATCCTTTTGTAGCAGACTCGTCATTGGCTTGGCAATCTTCGAGAAATCCGATATAAAACGACGATAGTACCCGGCTAATCCAAGAAAACTACGAACCTCATGAACTGTTATGGGTGCCTTCCAATCCATAACCTCTTGTACCTTACTAGGATCCATGGATATTCCATCATCAGATAACATGTGACCGAGAAAAGGAACGGTCCTTAGCCAAAACTCACACTTACTAAACTTAGCATATAGCTGATGATCCCTGAGTCTAGTCAAGACAATCCTAAGATGTTCTGCATGATCTTCTTCGTTCTCAGAGTATACTAGAATGTCATCAATGAACACAATCACGAACCTATCCAACTCTGGCATAAACACTGAATTCATCAGATACATAAAGTAAGCAGGAGCATTTGTCAAACCAAAAGACATGACAAGATACTCGTACAAACCATATCTGGTAGAAAACGCAGTCTTGGGTATATCTTGTGGTCTAATCTTGATCTGATGGTACCCTGACCTCAAATCTATCTTAGAGAACACCTTGGCTTTAGACAATTGGTCAAACAAGATATCAATCCGAGGTAGAGGATACTTGTTTTTAATTGTCACTACATTTAGTGGCCGATAGTCCACGCACATATGTAACGAGTTATCCTTCTTCTTCTTTACGAACAATGCGGGGCATCCCCATTTAGACGAACAGGGACGAATCAGACCCTTATTCAACAGATCTTGGAGTTGTTTCTTCAATTCGGCTAATTCATTTGGAGGCATCCGATAAGGCCTTCTTGAGATCAGTGGTGTTCCAGGGATTAGTTCAATGGCAAACTCAACATCTCGGTCCGGTGGAAGACCAGGTAACTCATCTAGAAACATGTCCGAAAACTCACACACTACTAGAATCTGGGCTAGAAGAGTAGTTTGGACTACACAAGTTGTACTGGCCAGATCTATTCTCCGAGGTAAGATCACTTGAAATGTGCCTTCTCCTATAGGTTCCTTGAGAGAAATACTTCTTCCTCCTACATCAATTACTACTCCCATCTTATTCATCCAGTTCATTCCCATAATCACATCCAAAACTAGCCCTGGCATAACTATCAAATTAAGCTTATACTGTCTGCCTGCTATATTCAGGGTTACCCCTCTAACTATCTGATTAGTCAACAGATCAGCCCCTGCTGAACTTATCCGATAAGCACATTCCAATTCAACTATCTTTTGCTCATACCTCTTAGCAAATGCTTGACTTACAAATGAATGAGATAATCCAGAATGAAACAAAATGATTGTAGGATGATCGTTGATAGAAAACATACCGGCTGTCACGGGCTCTCCTTTTGGGATGTCATCAACGGTGGTGTGGTGCACACGAGCTTGATACTGAGTCTGCTGCTTCTTGGGATAGGGGCAAAACTTCGCAAAGTGCCCAGGTTGGTTGCAGTTGAAACACAGCCCCCTTACTTGAGTGACAGCTCCAGATGAACTACCTTGTCCTGTCTTAGCTTGTGGCAACACCATCTTGAATGGCTTCTGGTTCCTCTGAGGTTGTTGAGCATTCTGATTCTTCTGCTGTGGTGGCCTGAACCTTGCACCCGGGGCAGGGGAATGATACGTAGAATGATTCGCCATCGGGGCCCTAGGCTGGGATGGACCTGGCTCAAAAGCCCTCTTGTGAGTCTTGGACGCAGCATATACGTTGTTGTTCTTCTCTTGCTTCAAGCAGTCACTGACAAAGTCATTGAAACCAGTTCTCGTGTTGGTACCCACGTGTTTCATCATCTTGGGATTCAGACCCCTCTTAAAACCGGTGATCTTTTTGGCATCAGTATTCACCATGTCAGAGGCATAGCGGCTTAGATTGTTGAAAGCATGTAGATATTGGGTCACGGTCTTCGTGCCTTGATTTAGTGCCAGAAATTCTCCAAGCTTCATTTCCGTCAGACCAGGTGGAATGTACACTCCACGAAAAGCTTCAGTAAACTCCCTCCACATGATGTGGGCATTGGGGGGAAAAGTGGTGCGGTGGTGCTTCCACCACTTTCCTGCAGGGCCTTGTAGCTGATGAGCGGCGTACTCAGTTTTCAACACTTCTGTCATCCTCAAAACATGAAACTTGTCTTCCATTGTATTTATCCACTCTTCTGCATCCATTGGTTTAGCGGCTTCCTTGAAAATCGGTGGACGGGTGTCCATGAAATCCTTGAAACTGCTATATTGGTTGGCTTCATGCCCACCCTGGTTTAACCCATGGCGGGTGTTGTCCACAATATTGCGCAAGGCAGCCTCCATATTCTGTTGCATGTTCTCCATGTTGCGTTGACTTCCGAGGAACTGTGCGAAGAACTGCTCTGTGGTGTACAGTGGAGGAGGAGGCGGTGGTGGATCACGGTTCTCATTTCCAGTGGCACTGCCACCTGCCTCAGTGGCATCATACTTGGTACGGCAAGTGTTCGGCATCTGTATATTTCAACGATAGTAATTATTAGGCGATGTTGTAGAAATTGCGAGTGAATGAAAAATTATGCCATACTGAATTCACTGGAGAGAATAAATTCATATAATAAAATAGGGGCACAATAAGTCATTCCAATTAATACAACATCACTAATTAAATTACTTAAGCGCAACACATCGCGTTCATTACAACCAAATTGCCAGCATACATACACTGGACTTTTGACGTTCGGATATCGCAACAAACACATCCAAGTTTTCCAACATTACATTAAGGTCTTAGTCTTTCTATTCATTATTACATGCCCAACCAAGCAAAAGGTCATCGCAAGACGAAACCCTAGTAGCTAGCGCAACAACTACTAGCCTACTCACTATTGCCTCTACGCCGTATGAGCGACATCTTACCAAGGCGTAGAGGCAAATGGTCCAAGCATTACCACTCAAGTGAATGGCACCCATACAATAGCACGCCGTATGAGCGACAAATCAGAAATATGATGCAAAAACCCCCAAGTCAGTACTTAAATAAGCCACCTAAAGTCCTTAATTGGGCAAAAAGGGTATGACCACTAGCACACTATTAAGTTTCAAAACTCAAGTTTAAACATCATTTTGTTTTAAATACACATGTGAACAGTAATCTGCTAAACCTTGCTCCGATACCAGCTGTAACGGATCAACACGATTATACGAGATTAAATAAGAAAATCTTCCACCGAGGCAGACAATTTACCAAACTTAAGCCCGTACAACTTGAGATTCCGTGAAATCACGAAGGATTTCAAACCAACCAACATACAAACCAAGATCATACTGGTTTAACAGCCATCGTCACATGTTACATAAAGTTCGCAATGACAATTGAATACATCGGAGTTCAGAACATAAAGTTATTACAACCCAAGTTCAAATTGACATAGCGGAAGCAAGTAGTTTTAAAACACACACACACATTTACTTCAGATACAGTGCCAGAAGGTAGTCATCTCCAACAAAAGCATCAAAGGAGAGAACGGTGTGACCATTGCCCTTGGTCCTAGTTGTCGCCCATTGCCGGATACAGACAGTTAATGCAGTAGCCATAGTACATCTGACCATCTGCAACAACAATGGGAACAAAGCCCTGAGTACGAGAAGGTACTCAGCTAGACTTACCCGTCTTAAACCAAAATAAAGTGACACCAAGGATTATGCAAGGCTTTCTTTTAGTGGACTAGCTGACTCATTTGTGAAAAGCATAAGCTATTATGAAGAAACTACTTTAAGTACTTTGCATCATCTTTATTATGACCTATCCAACTAGGTAAGCACCTAGACTATAGCAATCACTTGATTAACCCATACCTCTAGTTACCATTTGAATTTAGCATTTTCCAACATTATCCAATAACCATCATTGTTCCATCATAATTACTATGATGTTGTAGATCGAGTTAAGTGCTCACTATCCAGGAGCGATGGCGATTCGAATCGATTCTTAACCAGCTGGTGATTTATTCCTCACACAAACCACACTCACCGATCAAGTGAGCTACAGATCACCAATGACAAGATTCCGGTAAACGTCGCGGGATAAACTAGGGCCACATTACCCAGGGACTGCCCGACTGCCAGGACGTACCTTGGGCTCACTCTTCGCGTCCCTGTCATACTCCCTTTAACACCAGTACGTGCACCCGTGTAGGTCCTGGCCCGAATCATGTCACTAGCTTCGCGGTCGAAAGGTACTTTATTCGGCCAGCTAAATGTGAGGCATGCGTTCAACATGACAAGAGGGACGAGCAACGATCAATCCTTAATCGACACAGACCGAAACTAACCGCACCCCAGAACCCTATCTGGTTGTTTCCAACTTTTCCGCCCGGTCTCCAATTACCCACCAACACATGGTTAATTCTAGGATATCACGCTTTTCATGGCTAAATTCTTTCAGTAACCAACTATCAATGTAGGTGACCAGAAATCACCGATCGCTACCGGTTTAAGCAAGGCTAAGCAATTATTCGATCCTGACCTAACAGGGTAATAGATAACCAGGTGAACGGAATGCGTGCACGGGCAAAGGAATAGCGGAAGCGGAGGGTAGGTTTCCACGGAGCGGGAATCATCGGTGAGCTCGGCCGGAACTCCGGCGAGCAATTCACGCTAAGGAGAAGCTTACCACGGGAGGTTGAGTGAGCGCAGGCTGCGCCAGAGGGAGGAGAAAGTCGGGGCAAGATGGAGTGGCACGCGGCGAGCTGACGTGGCCGGAACGCACGTGTCCGGCGATGGCGCGCGGTGTTGACGGTTCTTAAGTATCAATTATAACCATCAAATAAATAAAGAAAAGGACCTATATGCAAGCAACACCTAAAATTAGGGTTTGATCTAACAGAATTCCACGAGTTTTGCTGTTTATCTATTTCTGCAGGGGGTTATCAGGAAATACAGAAGAAAGGCCCACATGTCGGATTAATGACGGGATATTAACCGAACACGTAATTATCTTACATCTAGAAGATTCCAGAAGCCACGGGAACGAACGGGAGCCGTAACGGGCTAGGACACAGGGCGCCCGCCCTGTGCCCTAGGGCGCCCGCCCTGCCCCCGGGACCAATCAGGTCGAGTCTCGCGGATTATGCTCCACCGCCTTTGAGGATCAAGGAAAACCGTAGGATGAAGGTCGGTTTGATCCGACGGTCCAGATTCATCCAAAAGGGCTATATAAGCAAGGCCCCTGACCCCTGGTGGAGGAGACCCCAATTCATTATTCAGTTGCATATCTCTAGTTAGGGTTTAGAGAGAGAGGATCCCTCTAGGGTTCCCACCTCTTAGGGCTTAGCATCCAATGTGAAAGTAGAATTAGTTCTACTAGATTGAGAGAGATAGAGTGGAGGTGTAGATCGGAGGAAGCCGGCCTGTCGGTGTCTACTCCGAGGTTGTACCTGCGGGAGCAAGTTCTTCTAACCCGAGGCTTGTTCTCAGGATTCTTCAGTATTTCGACTTCTAAATTCTAGTAAGTTCTTTGTTTTATTGTTCTTTGGTTTATGAGTTTACTTTGATCTCTTCGCGTAGAGTTTAGAGTAATCATCTCTAGCGTAAACGTGGTGTTTAAGCTAGGATACTCATAGATATCCCCTCGTCTAGCCGGACCGTGGTAGTAGCAAGGAACGTGACAATTCCGAGTTACCTTTGTATTCCATATCCCGTTAGCAGGATCGATAGGGTTTATAGGTGCGGGTTGAACATCCTTTGTGGTGTCTAGATTCCGTAAACCTCCCCAATAGAACAGTAGATCATCCTTACCAAGGTTAGAAGAAGAGTGCGGTTGTAGTCTTCTCTATACATCACTCACATCGAATCATAGTGGTTGTAGCCTAAAGGTTAGTAGTAATAGATTTGGTTAGTCAGATGCACTCTTTCTCCTAAAGGTAAAAATATAAATACGATACCCAGGATAACATCTCGGGTGAAGTGCTCACCGATATCCGTGCGCTTGCGGATCCTATTTCCTAATTGCGTTACCAAATATCAACAAGCATTTCTGGCGCCGTTGCCAGGGAGAAAGACGGTTTGCTGAGATAACCTTGAGTCTTACTACTAGCTTGTATTCATACTTTTTATTTTCTTATCTTTTTCATTCTTTCTTTTTCTTTTTACCAAAAATGGAAAACCAAGGTTCTATATCTATCTTTGATGCCGCAACACCTTCAGCAACTGACCTTTTACCATGGGAGTCATCACAGCCTATCCAAACATCCCAGTATAAGTTAAGTTCAAGGTTGATTGCGATGATTCAAAATTTATCTTTTTCGGGAAAGGAAGACGAAAACCCTTATCTTCATATTAGAGATTTTGAGCAGACATGCGATTGTCTTCGCATTGATGGCATCTCTGATAAGACTTTACGTTGGAAGCTTTTTCCTTTTTCTTTAAGAGGAGAAGCTAGATGATGGTATAGTCAGAAGGTAAGTCAACAGCAAGGTGAATGGGGAGTTTTAAGAGCCAACTTTTGTCTAGATTTTTATTCCCTTGACCGTACTGGTGACCTTAGACTCGAAGTCCTATCTTTTAAACAAAAAGATAATGAAACTTTGGGGAAATCCTGGAAACGTTTTTCTGATCTTTTAGAATCTGGTCCAAAACTTTTGCTTGAAGACACTGTTCTTTTATTTCACTTCTTTCGAGGTCTTCAGAAAGATCATAAACAAATGCTACATACAATGTCTAGAGGTTCTTTCTTTCGTATCCCTACTGATGAAGCTAGAGCGATCCTAGATAGAATCCTAGAAGCTGAGATGGATAATACCCTCCATGATGAAACCTACGAAGCCGAAGTAGACACTCTGCTGAATTCTTCACCTACTTCAGCTATCCCAAGTTTTGAGCCACAAAAGGAAGAAATTCCACCACCTGATTTCATGCTGGATATAGAATCCGATCTTTTTGCCGATTTTGGAAACATTTCAAACTACCATTCTATAGACAAACCCCAAAGCGGCCATTATAGCATTTGTTTACCAAGTGAATATCAATTGAGAGAGCTTATCTCAGTCATGAGTAGCGAATGGTTGGAGGAGTCAGAGCTTTCCTCTGAAGTGATCCGTTTGGATACACCTCCTATCACTATACGTTGTGCTTATGATTCTGATCAATTTGATGCTCTCTATAATCCTGTTGTGGGGATCAATATCATGTCTGAAGCTTTTGCACTTAAATTATTTGGAAAATTAATTTTAACCCCCACAACAAAGGTCATAAAGGAATCTTCGGGACGATTAGTCCCCAGTCTTGGAATTATTAATGTCCTACCCTTTATGGTAGAAGGCTCCATGGTTCATTTGAACTTATATATCTTTGATATATGGGGTTTCGACCTACTGATTGGACAACCTTTTAGAAGACTCCTTTATGAAGGTCAAACTGGAAAGCTCCACATTTCCTTGGGAAAGGATTTTAAACTTCCAATGACAATTTCTCACTCCTTGAATAATAAGATCGAGTCATCTCTTTTGCCTGATCCTATGGAAGAGGTAAAAGCTGCGTCTCTAGAGCTTTTAAATGAATCAGACTTAGAAGAAGAAGCCCCTTTCTTCATAGAAGAGGAAGCTGAACCTTCTGAACCTAAACCCTTAGATGAGTTTGCAGAAACACCTAGACCCCCCATAGAACTCAAAACTTTACCACCCGGTCTTACCTATGCTTTCCTAAACAATAATCCAGAGTTTCCTGTGATCGTTAGTAATAAACTCACTCAGGAGCAAACTCTGCGATTAATGACCATTCTTGAAAAACACCACTCTGTTTTCGGCTACTCACTTCAAGATCTCACAGGAATCAGTCCTATGATTTGTACCCATCGTATTCCGACAGATCCTTCTGTTACACCCTCTCGAGAGCCTCAACGTAGACTTAACAACGCGATGAGAGAAGTAGTTAAAAAGGAAGTTATAAAGTTGCTGCATGCAGGGATTATATATCCTGTGCCGCATAGTGAGTGGGTGAGCCCTGTTCAAGTTGTGCCTAAAAAGGGAGGCATGACTGTTGTTACAAATGAGAAGAATGAGCTAATTCCGCAACGCACCGTCACAGGGTGGCGGATGTGCATTGACTATAGAAAACTGAATAAAGCCACGAAAAAGGATCACTTTCCTTTACCTTTTATAGATGAGATGTTAGAGCGGTTAGCGAACCATTCGTTCTTCTGTTTTCTAGATGGATATTCAGGGTATCACCAGATCCCTATCCATCCTGATGATCAAAGCAAAACCACTTTTACATGCCCATATGGAACGTATGCTTATCGTAGAATGTCTTTTGGGTTATGTAATGCACCAGCTTCTTTTCAAAGATGTATGATGTCTATATTTTCTGATATGATTGAAGAGATTATGGAAGTTTTCATGGATGATTTCTCAGTTTATGGAAAAACTTTTGATAGTTGTCTTGAGAACTTAGATAAGGTTTTGCAAAGATGTGAAGAAAAGCACTTAATCCTTAATTGGGAAAAATGTCATTTTATGGTTAGAGAAGGAATAGTGCTAGGACACCTAGTGTCTGAAAGAGGTATTGAGGTAGATAGAGCTAAAATTGAAGTAATTGAACAACTACCTCCACCTGTGAATATAAAAGGAATTCGAAGTTTTCTTGGCCATGCTGGTTTTTATTGCAGATTTATAAAAGACTTTTCATTTATTGCGAGACCACTTACTCTTTTGCTAGCCAAGGATGCTTCTTTCGAATTTGATGATGCATGTCTAAATTCTTTCAATTTATTAAAGCAAGCACTCATCTCTGCACCAATCATTCAACCCCCTGATTGGTCGTTGCCTTTTGAAATTATGTGTGATGCTAGTGATTATGCTGTGGGGGCAGTTTTGGGACAAACTAAAGATAAAAAGCATCATGCAATTGCTTATGCAAGTAAAACTTTGACAGGAGCTCAACTTAATTATGCAACCACTGAAAAAGAGCTTCTGGCTGTTGTTTTTGCCATTGATAAATTTAGATCTTATTTAGTTGGAGCTAAGATAATTGTTTACACTGATCATGCTGCACTAAAATATTTGCTCACTAAAAAAGATGCTAAACCTCGCCTAATTAGATGGATCTTGTTACTCCAAGAATTTGACTTAGAAATAAAAGATAAAAAGGGAGTAGAAAATTCTGTTGCTGATCACTTGTCTAGAATGCACTTTAAGGATCCACAGGAAACACCCATTAATGATTCACTCCGGGACGACATGCTCTATGGAATCAACAGGTCTGACCCCTGGTATGCAGATATTGTTAATTTTATGGTTTCAGGGTATGTACCACCAGGAGCGAACAAGAAGAAGCTTATTCAAGAAAGTCATTCACACATATGGGATGAGCCATACCTCTTCCGAGTATGCGCTGATGGCTTACTCAGAAGGTGTGTGACCACTGAGGAAGGGTGGAAGATCATCGACAGATGCCATTCATCACCATACGGAGGTCATTATGGAGCATTCCGTACACATTCAAAGATCTGGCAATGTGGATTCTATTGGCCTACAATGTATGAAGACACAAGGCAATATATCAGAAGATGTGGGCCATGTCAAAGGCACGGAAACATAAATACAAGAGATGCTATGCCACTCACCAACAACCTTCAGATTGAGCTCTTTGATGTTTGGGGAATAGACTATATGGGTCCATTTCCTCCATCAAAGAAGTGTGAATTCATCTTGGTGGCAGTTGACTACGTCTCCAAGTGGGTAGAAGCACTACCTTGCAAGCGTGCCGACAATATTAGTTCAAAGAGGATGTTTGAGGAAATCATATTTCCAAGATTTGGAGTCCCCAGGATAGTGATAAGTGATGGAGGATCACACTTCATTGACAAGCGCTTCGAGCACTATCTAGCAAGACATGGAATCCGTCACAACGTCGCTACTCCCTATCATCCTCAGACAAGTGGCCAAGCAGAGACTTCCAACAAGCAAATCAAGAACATTCTTCAGAAAACAGTAAATGAGATGGGAACAGCATGGAAGGAAAAGTTACCCGATGCACTCTGGGCATACCGGACAGCATACAAGACCCCAATTGGAATGACCCCATACCAATTGGTGTACGGGAAGACTTGCCACTTGCCTGTTGAACTAGAGTTCAAAGCACACTGGGCCATAAGAAGATGGAATATGGACCTAGATGTTGCTGGAGATCATAGAAGAATGCAACTATCAGAATTGGAAGAATGGCGAGAGAAAGCATATCACAATTCAAAGATCTACAAAGAAAGAGTCAAGAGATGGCATGACAAGAGGATCAAGAAGAAGGAGTTCTCACCCGGAGATAAGGTATTACTTTTTAATTCCAGGGTGAAGCTTTTCGGGCATGGAAAGCTCCGGAGCAAATGGGAAGGACCATTCAAGGTAATTCATTCATCATCCCACGGAGCTATCACACTTCAAAATGACGAAGGTACGTTATTCAAGGTAAATGGTCAACGTCTTAAATTATTTTTAGAGCCCAATAAAGAATTAGAAGAAATAGACGTGATCCATTTTTACCTTCCGATGGAGAATTAAAGCCCGACCTTTTTAATCTGACGTTTTTGGGCCACGTATATATTTTTCGGGATAAAAATACTTCTAGAAACATGCTCGAGCAAGCGGGCCCGCAGAGAAGGCAGGCCCAGGGTGGGCGCCCTGAGGATGAGGGCGGGCGCCCTGCCCCTGTCTCCCCTCGGCCCCAGACTTCTCCCACGCGATAACCTCGCCCGTTGCTATCTGGAAAATTCCGTCCTCGGTTTGTTTCGCAAACATGACGGCGGGAAGAGTCCCGACCATGCACGAGAGCAGTTTTTACCCCCTATATAAACAGACCCCCAACGTCAGCTTTTAGCACCAATTCATTCAAGCCTTCTCTCCTTCCTCAAATTAGATCTTGCTTAGTTCCTAGCTGCTCCAATGGCCGAGAAGTTCCACGTCGATTGGGAAGTCGTCCCCTACGACCTCAACAAGAAGCCCAAGGAGGACCTTCAACCATAACACTACGATCCTAAAGCTACGGGATGACCTTGCCGACGCCAACAAGAGGATCGATGAGTTAGAGCATAGTCTTAGGAGGCGTGAGCGTCGCTGAGCTATCTAGATTAGATCTTGGGGCTATATATGTGTCTTAGTTATTATTAGATTCGATTAGGTTCGCTTATAATCAGTTTAGATCTATTATATTCGGTTATTATTATTCGGTTGTAATAAATGCCTCAAGATTAATAAAGATTATTATTAGTATGTCTTGTGTGTCTCTACTTTACTTTTGTGCAAGAAAGCAGAAAACAAGTATGGGGGAGATTCCCTGACATGTCACACACACTTCGATCGCACCACTCCATGAACCAGGTACACACTCTGCACACTTTTATTACACACTTACACACTCACCTTAGTTTGTGCAGAATTTTATCTCTCTAAACATGATAAATTAAAAGGATAAAAATGCTTATAATCATGATCAATCTCACCCTGTGATATTTCCTGGAAACCTGCAATTATTAAAATTATTTCAAAACCCTGTGTTGCTAAAAGTCATTGTGGAATAAGAGATGGTAAGGGTATGAGTACCTTATTCTTAGTATCTTTATTGCTTGGAGAATTTGTTTTAAAAATCTCAAAATTATAGCTACCATCCTCAAGTTTTATATGCCTGCTAAACATGAAAATATTAATTAAAGCTATCTGCTTTGGATTGAGTTTGTTCAAAACAAGTTAGACCCTTGTTGAGAGATTTATCATACTCCTAAGATCAAGACATTTTTATTCAGAAAGATTCACTCTTCCGAAGTATTATTGCGTTAGAGGCATGGGCTATGCAAAATTATGAATATATCGAGGAAATAAAAAGGAGCAAGTGCTCGATAACCTCGTGGAAAAAAATGGACAAGTGTCCGGCAGTAGAATTAGGGGTACCTCGGTATCCACCCAAAGGAAAAAAATGAGATATGATAAAAATATGATGAAAAGAAAATGATAGCCCATGGTCCCTCTAATAAGCAATATGCCAGTAAGAGTGACAAGTTTTTAATTTTCAAAATCTTTGATCTAAGAGTATGGCATTCTTCTCCTCGGATCCGGTTTTGACCATACAATAAATGCAAGGTATGTATGCTTAAAGAATTATTTTTGCAAAATCAAAACAGCCTCAGAGAGAAATATAAAAGATAATGAGTGACTCTGAGAGCACCTATGAGGATAAAGGTATGCTAAGTTTTTCTTTTCAAAAATATGTAAAAACTCCAATTATAGGGATTAAGAAGAAGAAAGGCTCTTTACTCTGACCATATATTTCCCTGACTATAAGTGCACAGTGGATTTTTACAACACCCTGCAGGTATGAAAGAATGTTTCAACCCCAGATGTTTTATTAACCAACCTTTTCTCGAGGACGAGTAAAAGCCTAAGTATGGGGGTGTTTGTTGACGGTTCTTAAGTATCAATTATAACCATCAAATAAATAAAGAAAAGGACCTATATGCAAGCAACACCTAGAATTAGGGTTTGATCTAACAGAATTCCACGAGTTTTGCTGTTTATCTATTTCTGCAGGGGGTTATCAGGAAATACGGAAGAAAGGCCCACATGTCGGATTAATGACGGGATATTAACCGAACACGTAATTATCTTACATCTAGAAGATTCCAGAAGCCACGGGAACGAACGGGAGCCGTAACGGGCCAGGACACAGGACGCCCGCCCTGTGCCCTAGGGCGCCCGCCTTGCCCCCGGGACCAATCAGGTCGAGTCTCGCGGATTATGCTAAACCGCCTTTGAGGATCAAGGAAAACTGTAGGATGAAGGTCGGTTTGATCCGACGGTCCAGATTCATCCAAAAGGGCTATATAAGCAAGGCCCCTGACCCCTGGTGGAGGAGACCCCAATTCATTATTCAGTTGCATATCTCTAGTTAGGGTTTAGAGAGAGAGGATCCCTCTAGGGTTCCCACCTCTTAGGGCTTAGCATCCAATGTGAAAGTAGAATTAGTTCTACTAGATTGAGAGAGATAGAGTGGAGGTGTAGATCGGAGGAAGCCGGCCTGTCGGTGTCTACTCCGAGGTTGTACCTGCGGGAGCAAGTTCTTCTAACCCGAGGCTTGTTCTCAGGATTCTTCAGTATTTCGACTTCTAAATTCTAGTAAGTTCTTTGTTTTATTGTTCTTTGGTTTATGAGTTTACTTTGATCTCTTCGCGTAGAGTTTAGAGTAATCATCTCTAGCGTAAACGTGGTGTTTAAGCTAGGATACTCATAGATATCCCCTCGTCTAGCCGGACCGTGGTAGTAGCAAGGAACGTGACAATTCCGAGTTACCTTTGTATTCCATATCCCGTTAGCAGGATCGATAGGGTTTATAGGTGCGGGTTGAACATCCTTTGTGGTGTCTAGATTCCGTAAATCTCCCCAATAGAACAGTAGATCATCCTTACCAAGGTTAGAAGAAGAGTGCGATTGTAGTCTTCTCTATACATCACTCACATCGAATCATAGTGGTTGTAGCCTAAAGGTTAGTAGTAATAGATTTGGTTAGTCAGATGCACTCTTTCTCCTAAAGGTAAAAATATAAATACGATACCCAGGATAACATCTCGGGTGAAGTGCTCACCGATATCCGTGCGCTTGCGGATCCTATTTCCTAATTGCGTTACCAAATATCAACACGCGGTGGCAGTGATGCTGCTGCTGCTGAAGAAGCAAAGAGGAGGAAAACAGAGGAGACAGAGTGAGGTGAGGGAGTGGGAGTAGGCGGCTCTAGGCGGAGTGTAAGCGCGGGGTGGCTGCAGCGGGGTCGCGGGAGCGCCACCCGACCGTCGTCGCCGGCGTACGGCCGCCACGCGGCGGCCGCGGCCTGAGCGCGGTCGGGATGGCCACGTCCATGCGTGGGAGGGGGCAAGCGCGGGGGTGAGCGGTGAGTGCGGGGCAGGCCAGGCCGGTTATGACCATGGGCCGAAAGTGGGGCGCCGGCCCAGTAACACCGAAAAAAGCCTTTTCTTTTATAAATCAAATTCCAGATTTTCCACACAGCACAAAATTCAAATTTGGAGGGAAAAAAGACATTTTCAAAAGTTGACCCCAAAACAAAAGTTGTCCAAAATTTAATTCTCTACAACTTTGATGTAGGACACTTTTTAAAATTCTAAATAGATTTTGAATTAAGTGTTCAAAGTCTATTTTTTAAATAAAAACCCATTTTTCTAGAATATTTTTAAAAGCAAAGTTTGGGGAAATTTTGAATACAAAAATTGCTCCAAAAATCATGCTAATTAGTTCTAGGTTATTTAAAATTATAGCCAAACATGTTTTACTAACCTATCAAGCATAATTAGGGCAGAACTAAAACTAACAAGCATATGCAACATGCATGTTTCAAAGTAACGTTTCACATGTTTCAATTCAACTTTACACTTACATTTCATGTGATTATGAATGCATTTGATGCTAATGCTCATGCTTTGGGATGCTAATGCAATGCTTAACACCTAGGGTGTTACATTTATCTCCGCCGGTTGTGCGCCGGCGGTGATGCACCACTATAGTTTGACTTATCACAATCACCACTTTCACTACAGTTGTGATAGAAGTAACTGTGTTTTACTTCCATTGTCGGTTGGACCGATGGCGAGGCCTCTTGATGAAGGAAACCGGCATTTGAGACTTCTACCATCGACAGTTTAATAGTAGATGCGGCAGTGGTATTTTCTCCGTCGCATGAAATGCCGAGCTGACTAGATAGGCGTTCTAGCTGCTAGCCCTACACGACTGTTTGATCTACCAGCGCCAGTAAATTGTGTGAGTTTTTTCCCAACTACCCACAACACAGTTGCATCACCATTCAATTTCTCCGTCTTCAAGGTTGGTGCATTGTTCCTCTCTCCATTGCACGCCTCGCGCCGCACTGTTGGTATTTATTAACTCGACACTTATTTTGGACAATCACATATTAATTACCTATACCCCTAGCTTTATTATACTATGTTGTCATCCCTAGCATTGGAAGCTAAAAGTGTTTAATGGCCTTTCTATTATTTCATGTGACTAAAATAATTATAAATATGTATATGATAAAGTAAATGTATCCGCAAGCGCACAGATGAATATACCATTGTAGCATTTTACCTAGAGTATTACCAGGTTGTCGATTTATATTTATACCACTGGGAAGGGAAGGATAAAGGAATATATCACTTGTATGTATAAATGATGGAGAGAGTCAACTATACCCAATCTATCTACTCATAACAGGGGTAAGTCACAAGATAAAATAATAATGATAAGCATATGATAAGTCATAAATAGTAATCAACCTTAGAGCATTTCCAATCTAAGCATTAGCATGAATTAGGTAGGTATAGAGAAATATTCCTAAGTTATTCTTAACTACATGTCAATGTATACCATGATTAGTGCAATTATGTCTAGCAATCATAGTGTTGATGGTCCTTAAGTATCAATTATAACTATCAAATAAATAGAGAAAAGGATCCAAATGAAACCAACACCTAGACTTAGGGTTTTATCTGACAGAATTCCACGAGTTTTGCTGTTTATCTATTTCTGCACGGGGTTATCAGGAAATACAGAAGAAAGGCCCACATGTCGGATTAATGACGGGATATTAACCGAACACGTAATTATCTTACATCTAGAAGAGTCCAGAAGCCACGAGAACGAACGGGAGGCGTAACAGAGCCGGGGACAGGGCGCCCGCCCTAGTCCCTAGGGCGCCCGCCCTGGCCCCGGAGCCAATCAGGCTCCGCCTCGAGGATTATGCTCCACCGACCTAGAGGATTAAGGAAAACCGCACGATCAATGTCGGTTTGATCCAACGGCCCAGATTCATCCGAAAGGGCTATATAAGCAAGGCCCCTGCCCCTGGAGGAGAGGCCCTCGTCTCATACTTCAAACCCTAATTCAGGAGGAGAGCCTCTGATCAAGCCCTAGAGCCACCACATCAACTAGATCTCTAGTTAGCATAGCTACATAGGATTAGAACTAGAAGGAGTCAATCTTCGATTGGTTCCCGGATCTGTCAAGAGGATTCTTGGTAATTCCTCTCTTGTTCTTCAATTGTTCATCATTGTTCTTCAATATTATGAATATAACTTTGTTCTATTTCAATATATTGATTATGACTTTGCTCTACTTGATTATATTTGCAATTATATTGTTCTTAGTTTATCATAGTTATATGCTTGGCTTAGTTAGATTGGAATTATATACATGCCTAGGATCGTATAGCGTTTATCCATGTGTACAGTGGGTGAATGATAACTATTGTGTAGACGTGGTGTCTATACCGTATTTATCTGCGATTGCACCCTATATGCCGGATTGTGGGGTAGTTCGCGATAGTGACAGCTTCGTTGATTCTTATATAGTCCCCCTCTCGTGTATAGGGCAGGCAGAGCAACACTATTACAGGGGAGTGATTGCTATGTTCTTCATCTTCCTTGCTAATATTCACTATGCATGGATATAGTCTTTTCTCACCATGATTGCCAAGTATAATTGCACTAACTATGATATGCTAGACTTTATAATTAATAATAACTTAGGGAATATCTTTGTAGTTCATCCTAATTCCATGCTAATGACTTGCTAGAATATCTGTTGAGGTGCTTATCATTATTATATGTGGCTAGCTGATCAGATTAATTATCTTTGTCACCATTATCACTTTACCTTTACTTAATGTGACATTTATACCTGTATAAAGAGATTGATAAATACTCTCGGTTATACATGCAATGATGTGTACTCAGTTCCATATTCTCATTCCATTATCAACCATGATACTTAGAAATCCCTTCCCAGTGGTAAAAATATAAATAACGATACCTGGAATACTTCCCGGTTAAAATGCTACATCGGTATTAATCTGTGCGCTTGCAGATCCCTTTTATTATTTATCTTGATGAGCAAATGCATATTTCAATACCGCGTCTCTCATGTCATGCTGGGGATGACAACTTGGCTTAAGTGGCATGAGGGATAGGTTTGGCATTTTTGGCGCCGTTATCAGAATTAGAAAACTAAGTCTACTTTTGGTAGTGACGTTAAGAATGCCCAACAAGCATTTTTGGCGCCGTTGCCGGGGAAGGTTGATTACTAAGTAGGAATGAATATGGAACTTTGAGTCATCATTTGCATCACTAATCTGATCGAGCTTATCAATTCTCTTATACAGTTTTACCCCTGTATTTTCCATTTTGATTATTTATTGCAGGGTGATGTATGAATAGAAGACATCTTCCAGACAACTTTGTTGACGATCCCGAAGCCTTATTCAGAAGAACAAGAGCCAAGCTCAAGAAGACATCGTCAACACTTCAGCACAAAGCTTCATCCGAAGACCGCCGAAGTTTCATCCGGAATTTGTCGACTGAATTCGAAGCCATGGCGAACAAGTCGATCCGCGAGTTCTCAGCTCCCACTACGGACAACATCCGCACTGGACCTGCTGGGGAGATCGACCGCAACTTCGAGCTCAAGCCTGGGCTCATCAACATGGTGCAAGCTAACCAGTTCTGTGGGAAGCCACACGAAGATGCTAGTGCTCATCTTCAACACTTCCTGGAGATCTGCAGCACTTTCACCATGGCTGAAGTCCCCAGAGACGCCATACTACTTCGCCTTTTCCCATTCTCACTGTTGGGGAGAGCGAAGCAGTGGTTCTACGCTACAAAGGAGAAGAACACTACGTGGGCACTCTGCTCCACGAACTTTCTGGCCAAATTCTTTCCCATGGGCAAGACCAATGCTCTCCGTGGGAAGATTACAAGTTTTCAGCAACAACATGATGAATCCGTTCCAGAAGCATGGGAGCGCTTCCAAGACTACATCCTAGAATGTCCCCATCATGGAATGGAAAGCTGGCTGTTGATGCAGACATTTTATCATGGGCTCATTAACAGTGCCCGTGAAACCATGGATGCTGCAGCTGGAGGAGCATTCCTATCACTCACCATACCTCAAGCCACAGCTCTTGTGGAGAAGATGGCATCCAACCAAGGTTGGAATGAAGAAAGAACTCAGACACGCAAGAAAGGTGGAGGTATGCACCAGCTCAAGGAAGTAGACATGCTGTCTGCCAAGCTAGACCTACTCATGAAGAAGCTCGATGATCGAGCTGGAGAAAAGAAAGAAGTCATGCACGTCTACGACTCCCACATGACTTGTGAGGAGTGTGGAGGTACTGGACACTCGGGCAATCACTGTCCTGAGTTGCTGGAGGACGTGAACTACATCAACAATAACAACAACAACTACTACAACCGTCCTCAGTAGAATCAAGGTTGGAATCAACAGAGGCCTAACTACTCAGGTAATTACCAAGGTAACAATTCTTTCAATAATAATAATAATTATCCACCTTTGAGAGAGTTAGTATCCAACCAAGGAAAGCTAATGGATAACCTGTCTAAGAAATTGGCATCTAATGATAAAATACTAGAAAATATAAATAATAGAATGGATAATTTCTCTACTGCCATCAAGAACCAGGTTAGCTTTAATAAAATGATTGAATCTCAGTTGAATCAAATAGCTGCTGCTGTTCCTGCTACTAACCCCGGTATACCATCACAACCGGAAGGACTAGAATCTGCAAATCTTGTAGACATGTTTGATGCAGGAGATTACTGGAGTAACCCTATCGTGGAAGTAAGTACTGACCGTCTGCCGGTCAAGAGAGGCGATCCAGGATGCCCCGTCATCCCGATCTCCATCGGCATGCGAGACTTCCCAGAAGCACTCTGTGACTTTGGCTCCAGCGTCAACATCATGCCCAGGGTACTCTATGAAAAACTCTTTTCACAACCATTATTAGAAACAACCATGTGTTTGCAGCTTGCAGATAGGACACTGAGTTTCCCGAGAGGAATATTGAAGAACATCTGTGTCCGAGTGGGTTCCTCGTACGCTCCAGCAGACTTCGTAGTGATAGAGACCGGTTCTGATGAGAGGGCTCCCGTCATCCTAGGGAGACCATTCCTGAACACCACGGGAGCTGTCATCTATGCTAGTGCTGCCAAGATCAGTTTCTACATCAAGGGGAGGAAGGAAACGTTTTCCTTCAAGAACAAGACCGCACAAATCCCAGAGCAACCCCAATATGAACCAAGGAAGAGGACCAACAGGAGGAACAAGAGCAAGAAGCAAGTATGGACCGAGACAGCTAAGATGGTCACTGCCGTGCACAAAGGTCAAGATCGCCAACTCAAGTCACCGTTCTTGCCTAAGAAGGACGACCCAGGTATGCCAAGCATTTATTGCTCCATTAATGGGTTCCACTTCTACAAGACACTTTGCGACACTGGGTCGGGCGTCAACATAATGGCCAAGGTCACCTATGAACTTCTGTTCGGAACCATGCCCTTAAACCCAACATATATTCAGCTCCAGATGGTAGATCAGACATTCCGATAGGTCGAAGGTACAGTAACTGACGTCCCTGTCAAGATAGACGATCACTTTGTCCATACAGACTTTCAGGTTATTGACATGGGAGAAGATGAATACGATCCACCCATCATCCTTGGAAGACCATTCCTTAGTACTGTCAAAGCAATCATTTACATTGGAACTGGAGAAGTCCACATGCACTTCCCCTCTGAGAAGGTACGTCTTTACTTTACTGACCCTAACTATGTATTTGAAGAATCCAAGCAGGTCAGGACAAGAAGAAGGCGGCGTAACCACAATCAGAAGCAACAGGTCATCAAGGACGGATGGGCAGATTATGAAGAAGTGGTAAGATCTGAAGACATACCACTCAACCAACACTGTCCTGAGGAGACCAAAGCACCGAGACAGGTATGGAAAGAAAAGACAGTTGTACATGAAGAAGAGGCGCTGCTGAAAACACCGACTACGCCATCCACCGAGTCCCAGGACGACTGAACGAATAAGAGTCCCGTTCGGAGGACTTAAAAACACCGAACGCCTTGCCAAGAGGTAACTTGGTAGTTATCCTTTCCTTTTAATTATTTACTTTATCTTAAATAGTTTGCTTAGTTAATCATATTCATACTATCTTAAAAAGAAAATAAAAATGTTAAAAACCCTAAAGCCCCATGTGAGTATGCGAGTGGCATAAAACCCATAAGTACATTCACTGTGGTGGCATAAAAAATATATATATATATAATAAATACATAAATATTTTCTTCTGCTTTATAAAAGAAAAAAAAACAACATAAAAAAATCAAGGAGGCTCAACATGATAAAGGCTAGATATTTATGCTAACACTTAATCAGTTCCACAAAGCTTTGTTGTCTATTTGAGCTTCACAGAATTCAAGGAGACTAGCAGACGGAGGACATTCTAATCGCTGTCAGGGTGCTGCCGACTTTCAAATACACCTCCGCCATCTGCTAGCTACATCAGAAGAGATTATGTCAAGATCCAGCTTGGGGGAGAGCACCTCCATTATCTTGCTAAGTATTTCTATCTTTATCTTTATATTTATATATACTTCTACCCTATAAAAATAAAAATATACATAACTATGAAAAAACCAAATAAAGATTTTGTGCTTATATATATATACCTATATCTTTTGCTTAGTGTGTTTTAATAAATAAATAAAGTGGCTATGCTAAACTGAATCTAAATAATAATAAAACTCTAGCATGAATATGATGAATAGTTGCTTTGCCTAATTTTCAAATTTGAAGTCCTCTCTCTAAGTTTACATAACTGTTATCATTTAAAGCTTGCTCTAAACCTGAACTTGTGGGAAGAGAACTTGATCTAAAGTCTAAGTTGTTAACGGATATGATATGGGAAGGTTGAGCTGCTGTTTATTTATTCCTAGAGATGCTAGAATTCTGGAGAATTTTATCTTTGAAAATCTTAAAATGCTACATGATGAGTTCCTGTATGATGAGAGTTTAAGTTCCTACCATAGCCATACATACATGCTTGCTAGACTTTAAGCCATACCTTTACTTTTTACTGCTTATGAGCATTGAGTGTAGTCAAGCTGTGTAGATCCTTAGGAGCTTGTCATGCGGTTAAAATCAAGATTCACTTGCACGATCACTCATACATGCTGCTTCTACTCCGGAAGTACGCATCCACATATATCCACTCACTCTCATCTCCAGATCCACATAAAATTATTCTGCTCCTAATCCGGGAGAGAATAGCCAAAAATATTTTCCCATTCTTGTTATCCCTTGTGAAATAAATGCTCAAGCTATTTTGGTTACTACCACTTGCTATATTGTTCTAAGGAGATGAGTGCTCTATACGAGGAAATAAAAAGGGGCAAGTGCCCGGAACCTCGAAAAGAAAAAGATACGAGGAAATAAAAAGGAGCAAGTGCTCGGAACCTCGATGAAAAAAAAAGAAAAGAAAAAGTGTGAGAAGAGAGGTAAAAATGGACAAGTGTCCGACAGTAAAATTAGGGGGTACAAGATACCCACCTGAGAGAAAAAAAAGAAGAAGAAAGAAAATATAGAGCATCTCATTCTCCTCAAGAGCTTTAGAAAGCAAGAAAGGTACGTATCCCCTCAAAAAGAGCAAAAGTAGAATTAGACTTTCACCAGTGTTATCATCACTATCATCATACTCCATTTATTCGCCACACATGCACATCTTGATTTGACTTATTGGCTTGTTTCTCTGGATCCATGGTTTGACTATGCAATAAATGTCTTGTAAGTATGTATACTTTATCTCCCACCTATGAGCTCCAGATATCAAAGCCTTATTAGAAAAGGATGAGAGAGAAGGCAATGTCACTCTGCCTTATACCACAAATACTACATACTTTGCTTTGAGAGAAGGCAGACATCATTACTGCCTTGGTGAGGATCCAGAAATACCACAAAAGAGAGACCTGAGAGAGTCATACAAGGAATCTCTGAGTTTTATTTGAAAATCTGCAAAAAACTCCAAGAGCTATAGCTGATCAAGAATAAGAGACATGGCGCTTGACTAGACTGTTCTATCTTTTAACCGCTCAAGACAAAGGTGACGGTTGCAAGCCCCATGGTGAAAGGTATAATGAGTAAGTTTTAAGTCTTGATAGTTTACTTTAACTCAGAGATGAGACTCTATTTGAAAGCATGTGTACTGTCAAAATTCAAAGGCATTTCAGCAACTACTGAGTCTCTCCTTGCTCAGGGATGAGCAAGAGGTAAGCTTGGGGGAGTTTGTTGACGGTCCTTAAGTATCAATTATAACTATCAAATAAATAGAGAAAAGGATCCAAATGAAACCAACACCTAGACTTAGGGTTTTATCTGACAGAATTCCACGAGTTTTGCTGTTTATCTATTTCTGCAGGGGGTTATCAGGAAATACGGAAGAAAGGCCCACATGTCGGATTAATGACGGGATATTAACCGAACACGTAATTATCTTACATCTAGAAGAGTCCAGAAGCCACGAGAACGAACGGGAGGCGTAACAGAGCCGGGGACAGGGCGCCCGCCCTAGTCCCTAGGGCGCCCGCCCTGGCCCCGGAGCCAATCAGGCTCCGCCTCGAGGATTATGCTCCACCGACCTAGAGGATCAAGGAAAACCGCACGATCAATGTCGGTTTGATCCAACGGCCCAGATTCATCCGAAAGGGCTATATAAGCAAGGCCCCTGCCCCTGGAGGAGAGGCCCTCGTCTCATACTTCAAACCCTAATTCAGGAGGAGAGCCTCTGATCAAGCCCTAGAGCCACCACATCAACTAGATCTCTAGTTAGCATAGCTACATAGGATTAGAACTAGAAGGAGTCAATCTTCGATTGGTTCCCGGATCTGTCAAGAGGATTCTTGGTAATTCCTCTCTTGTTCTTCAATTGTTCATCATTGTTCTTCAATATTATGAATATGACTTTGTTCTATTTCAATATATTGATTATGACTTTGCTCTACTTGATTATATTTGCAATTATATTGTTCTTAGTTTATCATAGTTATATGCTTGGCTTAGTTAGATTGGAATTATATACATGCCTAGGATCGTATAGCGTTTATCCATGTGTACAGTGGGTGAATGATAACTATTGTGTAGACGTGGTGTCTATACCGTATTTATCTGCGATTGCACCCTATATGCCGGATTGTGGGGTAGTTCGCGATAGTGACAGCTTCGTTGATTCTTATATAGTCCCCCTCTCGTGTATAGGGCAGGCAGAGCAACACTATTACAGGGGAGTGATTGCTATGTTCTTCATCTTCCTTGCTAATATTCACTATGCATGGATATAGTCTTTTCTCACCATGATTGCCAAGTATAATTGCACTAACTATGATATGCTAGACTTTATAGTTAATAATAACTTAGGGAATGTCTTTGTAGTTCATCCTAATTCCATGCTAATGACTTGCTAGAATATCTGTTGAGGTGCTTATCATTATTATATGTGGCTAGCTGATCAGATTAATTATCTTTGTCACCATTATCACTTTACCTTTACTTAATGTGACATTTATACCTGTATAAAGAGATTGATAAATACTCTCGGTTATACATGCAATGATGTGTACTCAGTTCCATATTCTCATTCCATTATCAACCATGATACTTAGAAATCCCTTCCCAGTGGTAAAAATATAAATAACGATACCTGGAATACTTCCCGGTTAAAATGCTACATCGGTATTAATCTGTGCGCTTGCAGATCCCTTTTATTATTTATCTTGATGAGCAAATGCATATTTCAATACCGCGTCTCTCATGTCATGCTGGGGATGACAACTTGGCTTAAGTGGCATGAGGGATAGGTTTGGCATTTTTGGCGCCGTTATCAGAATTAGAAAACTAAGTCTACTTTTGGTAGTGACGTTAAGAATGCCCAACACATAGCAAGAATGCATTATATCTACACATAAGGGACATTACTAATAAGGTAGTTTATGAACATAGCATAAATCTACCTTGGCAACCGGGTCCAACTTGGCCTATATTCGAGGAGTGGACTATAAAAGACTCAACAAAAGTGTCACATTTGCATTGTAATGCTACTTCAAGATCTACCACTGAGCTTGGAATATAGGGTGTTTTCGTAGGTAAACAATGTCTATGCACCATGCTTACAGAATGTTGATCACCCACCCATGATATCAAAGGGCGAGAGCTTTGCGATCCTATGTTTGAATATAAAGACAATCTAACTATGCTAGACTTATAATCAAAGTATATAAGGAATAATATAATTGCAAATATAATAATATAGAGCAAAGTCATATCAATTGTATTTAGCAGAATATAAACAGAAAGATACAAAAGAGAGGTTACAAGGGCTTTACCAAGCCATGCTCGTAGACAGATCCGGAATCCAAGACGAAGCTTGTCTCCCTCTAGATCTAGCCTATGTAGCTATGCTATAGATAATGGTGGAGCTCTAAGGAGACTAGGGTTGCTGGCTCTGATGACTTGATCAGGCTTGAGACTTATGAATTAAATTAGATGCCAGGGGGTGGAGGCTCTGCTTGTATAGCCCTATAGAATGCATCGGAGCCCTCGGATCAAACTGACTTGAAATAGTGGTGTAGATGCAAACTCTAAGGCAGTGGAGAACTGACGTAAGAAGGGAGAGGCAGACTCGTGGGTCCCATGGTCGATCGAACAGGCCCACGGGCGGCTGCCCGCCCCCTCTGCTAGGTGGGCCTGCCTTCTTCCACACGTATTCTCGTGTCTTCTAGAGTCTTCCTAAGTCGGTGCCACAGATAAATATCAATTTTAATTTGATGTGTGGGTCCATCCTTGCGTATTTCTTGATAACCCCCTACAGAAACATAGTTTCACCCAAACCTATGGAATTCTATCAGTGTAAACCCTATATCTACGTTTGGTATTGAATTTTGTCTATTTCTATGCTTGGTCGACGATATATTTTAGTAGTTATTGAGCGTCAACAACTCCCCCAAGCTTAACCTTTGCTAGTCCCTTAGCAAAACCAAACTTAGCAACAAGTCGGGAGTTCTTAAAAGATTTGTGAAACATTTATATTATCTCCTCAAAAATTCACAAGTAATCAGACAGAAATTCTCTACTGAACTTAGAGCAAACTTATTCTAACTTTCAAACTTACTCATATTACCTTGTTACCATGGAGCTTATAGCCTTCACTTGGGTCTTGAGCAATAAAAAGACAGAACAATCAAGTCAAGCACTATGTCTGAAGCTCTTTATTCCACTATTATTCTGGAGTTTTTTTGCAAGTTTTCAAATAAAACTCAGAGATTCCATGTACGACCTTTCTAGTCTCTCATATATGTGGTATTTGTGGATTCTCACATTCTCTCATACCCTATACAACTAAGGCTTATGTGGAGCTCATAGGTATGGACACATCACATACATACTTGGGAGGCATTTATTGTAAAGTCAAACTATGGATCCAAAGAACATTAAGTCATACAGTCAAATCAAGATGTGCATGTGTGTGGAATATGTGTGGAATATAGATATGGTGACTAATCCTAATTCTACTATGCTCCTTGAAAACATACCTCTCTTTTTGAAACTTAGGAACTTTTGCAAGAGAATCATGGGCTATCTTATTCTTTTCTTCTTTCTTTCTTTTTCAGGCAGGTAGCTTTTGCTCCCTTTTTCTATTCTTGGACACTTGTCCATTTTTTTCTCTTTTTTTGAATATCTTTTGCATAGCTACATGCTTCTTTTCTGTAACAAAACTTGTGAGAGATAGCAATAAGAACTTGGAGCATTTATTAGGGGCTTCCTATAGGGTATATTTTTTATGTTCACTCCTAGTGTAGAAGTGTAACATTTTTTAGTAGACGGAAAAGCATGTTTTTGCGCCTACTCCCAGTGTAGAATAGTGCATATATAAGTGGTGTGTACGTGATCTTGATTTTAAGAGCATGACAAATCACTCATAAGGTATCAACAAAACTTAACAAAACTCAATGCAAAGCAAGCAGTACTTAATAAGTGGAAGTTTTCCTAGTCTAGTGTATGGCTATGGTAGGAATTTAAAACTCTCATCATACAGGAACTCATCATATAAGTTTTCATATTTTCAAAAGATAAATCTTCAGAACTCTAGTATCACTTAGATCAAGATAAACCGTAGCTCAGACTTTCTTATATCATATCCATCAATCACCTAGACTTAGATCAAGCATTTGCTACCCACAAGTTTTAGGCTTTTAGAGTAAATCTTCAAGTCAAAATAATCTGCTCTAAATGTGAGGAGAACTTAAGTGTGAAAACTTGGTGTTTGGCAAAGTGTTTTGATTTCATCATTATTTCAGTGCAAAGGGTTTATCTTGAGTCCTTAAGCAAACCTTGGTATACTCTCTCTCTTGTTTTATTTATTCAAAATCTAGAAAAAAATCTTTATTTTATTTTATGCATCTTTTTATTTCTTTTCTACTAATAGAAAGCAAACTCAGAATAGTAATACCCAAAAGAGAAAGAAATACTTAGCTAAATACATGGGGGATGCTCCTCCCCCAAGCTAGATGTTGGTGTAGTGGTTCACTTCTGTAGTGTGGCAAACTAGCAGTGAAGATCTTCACCTGCTTGTCAGCTCTTTTTGATCCTTCAAATCCTATAGAGCTCAAATAGACAACACAACTAGTGGAACTGATTAAGCGTTAGTGGATAACCACCTAGGCCTTGGTTGTCTAGAACTCCTCCATATTTATTCTAAGTAGAATTGCAACAAGATTTCTTTCTCAATATTTTTGAATTTTTTTATTATTTTTTATGATGCAAATGGGAAAATGCAACAAAGCGAGTAAATTTTTATTTTTATTTTTGTGCCACCACGGTGAACATTCCTGTGGGGTAACCACAATCCTATTCACACGGGGCTTAAGGTTTTTTATGCAATGCAGTGAACAAATATATTTTTATTTTCTTTTTCTTATGCAAGTAAAGTAAACATGAGGTGATTATGCTACTAAGGAAAATATGTGAAAAGGGAAATTATGTAAGAAGGGAAATATGGATAACTACCATGTTTACCTCTCGGCGAGGGTTCGGCGATTTAAGTCCTCCGAGCAGGACCTTCCTCTGCATCTTCAATTATGGGATGCTTCTTCAGATCCCAAGGATGGGGACCTTGATGGTTGTTCCTCTTGAGGTAATTGGCTTGATGATGGTGATCCTTTCTTCTTCCATACTTGTTTGGTTGGTAGACTCAATGTTGAGGCAGGTCATTGTGGCTCATCACTCTTCTCCTCATTGCTGTCCTTCTCATTTTGGCAGTTTTCAGATCTCTCCACTTTTCCTGAATAGTTTGCCCATCCATCCTTGGTTGGTTTGTTCCCTTGTCGGCAAGCTAATCGACGCCTTCTCCTGTTCTTCTTTGGCTGCTCATAATTAGTATAACTATTGAAGTAACAGCGTACCTTTTCTGTAGGAAATTGGAAGTGGATCTCTCCCGATGTCATGTAGATGATTGCGCGTGTAGTGTTGAGGAACGGTCTTCCAAGTACAATGGGTGGATCAATCTCTTCTTCTCCCATGTCCAGGACCATGAAGCCAGTGGGGACATAGTGGTCTTGAATCTTTACTATGACGTCTTTGGCTATCCCCTCTGGGAATTAGAATGTCTGGTTCGCCATCTGCAGCTGCATGTATGTAGGGTGCAAGGGTTCTTTACCAAATATTAATTCATATGTTACCTTGGCCATTATGTTGACACTTGACCCAGTGTCACAGAAGGTCTTCTAGAAGTTGAGCTGATTAATGCTGCAGTGGATGGTTGGTACTCTAGGATCGTCTTGTTTGGTTAGGAATGGAGACACTAGAAGGTGGTCGTATTCTACATGGACAGTGTTGATCATCCTCACTGCTTTTGCCTGTGGCTGCTTGGGCTTGTTCTTGCTTTTGTTCTTCTTCTTCTTGTCTACTGTCTTGTCTTCATATGTGTATGCCATTTGTGGGTGAGTAGGAGTTTTGAGTGTCTTGTTCTTGAAACTGGATTTTTCCTTCCTGTCACCGATGGTGAAACAAATCTTGGCATCACTGGGGTAGATGATGGCTTTAGCAGTGTTCAGGAATGGTCATCCTAGAATGATTGGTGATCTTTCGTCACCTCCTGTCTCTACTACCATGAAGTCTACAAGCACATATGAGTTTCCAACTCGTACATAGACATCTTCTAGGATTCCCACTAGGTAGCACAATGACTGGTCTGCAAGCTGTAAGCACATGGTTGTGTACAATAATGTATCTCCAAGAACTTTCTCATATATTACCTTAGGCATTATGTTGATGCTTGCACCATGATCACAGACAGCTTCTTCAAAAATGTTCTGTCCAATGGATATCGGGATGACGGGTCTTCCTGGGTCACCTTTCTTCTCTGGAGTTATTTCATCTTTCCACACATCTGATGGTCGATCTCTATGGTACCATCCTGCATGAAATATATTGACAAGATTTGCAGTTTCTAATTCTTCCGGTTGCCCCAGAATCTTACCTTTGTCAGCTAGTGGAACAAATGCTACCAACTAAGCTATATGTGATTCTATCATCTTATTAAAGCTATGTTGATTCTTTATGGCAGAAGAAAAACTATCCATTCTATTATTTATGTTTTCTAGAATTTTATCATTGGCAGTTATCTTCTTAGACATCTGATCTAATATTCTAGATTGACCAACAACAAGATCTCTCAAAGGTGGTTGATTGAAATTATTAAAATTGTTACCTTGGTAATTACCTTGGTAGTTACCTGAGTAGTTCGGTCTCTGTTGCTGATTCCAACCTTGATTCTAGTGAGGACAAAAGTTGGTGTTGTTGTTGAAGTAGTTCACATCTTCTCGGAACTCTAGACAGTTACGGATTGAGTGACCAACTTCTCCACACTCCTCACAGGTCATGCGAGATTCATTGATGAAGTTCACTTCCTTATTATCACTAGATTGATCTTCGAGCTTCTTCATTAGTAGGTCCATCTTGGCAGATAGCATGTCTACCTCTTTGAGCTGGTGCATGCCACCCCTCTTGCATGTTAGAGCCTTCTCTTCATTCCAACTTTGGTTGGAGGCCATCTTCTCCACGAGAGCTTTAGCATCTCTAAGATTGAGTGACAAGAATGCCCCTCTAGTAGCAGCGTCCAAGGTCTCATGGGTACTTGAGGTCTCATGAGTAACCATTCCTCCAACCCATGATGAGGACACTATGATATGTAATCTTGAAAACGTTTCCATGCCTCTAGAACAGATTCATCATATTGTTGTTGGAAGCTTGTAATCTTCTCACGGAGAGCATTTGTCTTACCCATAGGAAAGGCGGTTGAGCAGTTATCCCATGTAGTGTGTCTATCTTTATTAGCATAGAACCACTGCTTGGCCTTTCCCAACAGGGAAAATGGAACGAGGCGGAGTAGAATAGCATCTTTGGTTACTCCCTTGATAGTGAAGGTGCTGCAAATTTCTAGAAAGTGTTGGAGATGAGCACTTGCATCTTCATGTGCCTTTCCACAGAACTGATTGGACTACACCATATTAATGAGAGCTGGCTTGAGTTCGAATTCATTGTCTCCAACATCGGTTGTCAGTTCAGTACGGATGTCGGTGGTGGTTGGAGCAGAGAATTCACGTAGAGTCTTGTTTTCCATAGCTTCAAATTCTGGTGTCAAACTTCTTCTAATTTGGTGGTTGTCTTCGTGATCTAGCGCTGAAACTTTCTAGAGCTTAGCTTTGGTCCATCTGAGTAGCACTTATGGATTTTCAACAAAGTTTTCTGGAAGATCAAAACCGTGCATTCATTACCCAGCACAAGATCACACAAGTAGAAAAAACAAGGGTAAGCCTGTTTGAGTAGAGAAAGTTAGTTCTCTCGATCTCATCAGTGATACAAGTGATATTGATATTCCTTTAATAACCTTCAACCTTCCCCGGCAACGGTGCCAAAAATGCTTGTTGGTATTTATTAACTCGACACTTGTTTTGGACAATCACATATTAATCACCTATACCTCTAGCTTTATTATACCAGATTGTCATCCCCGATGTTGGAAGCTAAAAGTGTTTAATGGCCTTTCTATTATTTCATGTGACTAAAATAATTATAAAGATGTATATGATAAAGTAAATATATCCGCAAGCGCACAGATGAATATACCATTGTAGCATTTTACCTAGAGTATTACCAGGTTGTCGATTTATATTTATACCACTAGGAAGGGAAGGATAAAGGAATATGTCACTTGTATGTATAAATGATGGAGAGAGTCAACTATACTCAATCTATCTATTCATAACAGGGGTAAGTCACAAGATAAAATAATAATGATAAGCATATGATAAGTCATAAATAGTAATCAACCTTAGAGCATTTCCAATCTAAGCCTTAGCATGGATTAGGTAGGTATAGAGAAATATTCCTAAGTACGATATACGACAGTTGTGGGCTACAATCACCAGAGAGGAGGCACCCAGACAGGGCCAGCGCCAGAGAGCAGAGGTTTCTGAGACTACAGCTGAGCAGGACTAGATAGTTGAGGGACTTGCAGAGGCAGAGCTTGCAGACATGGATGCTCAACCAGCCGGTCCAGATGAGGAAGACGCCACCGATAGCACTGACGACGACTACTAGCCACTCCCTCGGTATCGCTCTCCTCGTCCTTACGACCACGAGGCCGGTGGTTCTGGTTCAGCCTCCCACTTAGATCCGGCCATGGTGGCTATCCTTGAGAGGCTGACCTAGGCTCAGGAGAGGCAGGAGATTCAGTTACAGAGATAGGCTCAGGACAACGCAGCTACATTTGCACAGATTCAGGCTCGCCAGGACGAGTTTCGGAGACAGCAGCTAGAGATACAGAGGCAGCAGACAGCTACCCAGCAGAAGTACCTTGAGCTTTTGAGACACCTTGTTACTGTTGGGGTCCCTCCGCCTCTGTCCGTACTCACTCTAGCTTTACAGCCCGGTGGGCTTTAGAGTCAGGGACCACACCCGAGCTTGCAGTTTACCTCTCCTCAGCAGCAGGTGCCTCAGTTTTTTCAGTCCCCCTGCTACACTCCTATTCAGACAGGATTCACTCCACCGGTCTAGCTCAGGCCTCACTTTCTGACTAGCACTCCACTTTGTACGCACTTGAGTGCGTCTTATAGTGAGTTGACCGGTCAGCCAACACCCTCTCAGACCACAGTTTTGACCACTACAAAGATGTCAGTTTCAGAGATAGTGGCTCCTTTAGTGACAGGGACCGGGACTACAGAGACAGTTCCTTCGTCAATCGCTTTGACTGATCCTCCTACGAATGGTACTCTTCTGGCTTAGGCGACAGAGACTGCAGCTCTTCATCAGCTATTGCTCCCGAGTTACAGTCTACCAACCCACATACTACGTAGATCCATACCGCTTCACCTCCACGAGCACCTACAGAGGGTCAGCGCGATAGTTCAGAGTCAAAGGAGGACACCTCTCGGTTTTTGCACACTCCGCGCTCCTCTGCACCCGACTCGACTGCTTCCATTCCACCTATGGACCCTTAGTTTTTGGCTCTTGATGCCAAAGGGGGAGAGAGAGTATGTAGATTCAGGGGGAGCTGCGAGAGGGTTTTGGTTCTTTTGTGTGTGCTTCTTTCATGCATCATGTTTACTTCATTGCTCTTGCATTGTATGATATATGTGTTTTTGAGATACTCTTGTGACATGTTGTGCTTCATAGGTCTCATACTTTTTCATGTCACTTGTTTGGTGATCTGCTCGTATGCCTTACTTCCGCGTTCTACTCTGTTTTCATACGAGCTATATTATCATGTACTAATCTCTCTTGTCTTATCTTATGAGTACATTATGTTGGCTTGGGACACAAGCAATCCTTTTACTCCAGCTCTTATTACCTTTTGCTTATGTGAACCAAGCATGATCGAAAACCTCAACTCTTAAATCTACTTACTCGAGGTATTGTCATCAATCTCCAAAAAGGGGGAGATTGAAAGCATCTAGGCCCCTAGAGTGGGTTTCGATGATTGATGACAAGGTAAAATTACTGTGACTAACGTGTGTTTTGTAGAAACTTTGGTAAGTTAGGTCTCGGTAATGGTGATTGTTTGGGCACTATAGTTTTCATGCCCCTGTCGATGGAAGTCATTTCGATTTTCAAAGGATTGACGACAAGGTTCATTTCGGTTTTCAAAGGATTGACGACAAGGTTAAGGACAAACTAGTTCTAAGTGTTGTTTGGTGTTGAAGAGGCATTTAGAGTAGTTTAGGACTTTGTTTTTCTCCTTTTGGCCGTACTACAAAGGGGGGCATGAGCGGGTAACTTGACCTAAGTGAGCCTTTTGTTTAGGTGTGGTGTACACTTGTCAAACTTAGCACTAGGTAGCTCAGGTGCAGCCCAAAGATCAAATGGAATAAGTTTGGTTCAAGTCACGACATGATTCAAAGTCAAATGGAGTGCATCTCATCTGACCGGACGCGGCCCTATCTTGACCGGACGCGTCCGGTCAGTACTGGCAGCAGCAGCAGGCACAACACGATCGACTAGACGTGGTCCTCCCATGGACCGGACGCGCAGATCGTGTTGACCAGAGATAGGGAGCGAAGGTGTTGCAATCAGAAGCGACTAAGGGATTGATCGGACGCGTCTACAGTGCGTCCGGTCCATTTCCAGAGAAGGACTTCGTCAACTGGATGCGTCCGGTTATCACCGATCGGACTCTAGAGCGCGTCCGGTCACTCAGTAATTCTGATTCAAAATCGACCGTTGCCACTGACCGGACGCGTCCAGTCACAACGACTGGTGCGTCCTGTCAGTACGAAAAATGCTGAGTTGGCACTTAACGGTTGGGATTGACTGTGGGGAGTATAAATACATTCCCTACCCCTCCATTTGAGGTCTCTTGCTCATTTGTTCAGCTGAGAAACACCTTTCATATGCAAGGGAGTGCAAGAGCTCTAGTGAGGATTGATATTTGAGAATCCAAGATTAAGGACCCTCATTAGTAACTAGGGAGTAGCAAGTGTGCATCCACCTTCTCATTAGGCTTGTTGTGGTCAAGTGAGAGTTCTTGCTTATTACTCTAGGTGATCGCCATCACCTAGATGGCTTGGTGGTGATTGGGAGTTTGGTGATCATCCGGCGGAGCTTGTGGATGACCCAACTCATCTTGTGAGTGGTTGTGGGCGATTCACCGCGATGGAGTGTCAAAGAATCAGCCCGTAGAGAGCACTTGATCCTCGCGTGGATCAAGGGGGAGCTACACCCTTGCGCGGGTGCTCCAACGAGGACTAGTGGGGAGTGGCGACTCTCCGATACCTCAGAAAAACATCGTCGTGTTCCTAACCCTTTACATTCAAGCAATTTACTTTCTCGTATTACTTTTGTTGCTTGTTTTACATTCCTAGAATTGCCATGCTAGACTAGGATTGGAACTTAGGGTGCAAAACTTTTATCGGTAGAATCACTAGGAACACTTGTCGGCACTAGGGGTGAATTATGGCTTAGTAGGATTTAATTCTTGCAATAAACTTTAGAGAAGCCCAATTCACCCCCCCTCTTGGGCATCTTGATCCTTTCAACCTTGTTAAAATCATTTTAATTTTTTATATATAGATTATGTAACAAAAACATATTACCATGCAAACTTGTAGAATTTTCTGACAAAATTTAGAATTATTACAATTATTTTATGGTAATTTAGAAATAAAATGATGAATTATCCTTAGAGAACAAATGTTTTTCCCTAACAACTCTGGGATATGGGATAGAGTGAAATGTATGACCATAAATATGTTCTTTGTAAATTTTTTTGACTCCTATTGGAGGTATGTACAGTTCAATTTGGAATTACTTTCGGTAAGCACGCAGAAATTCATTTAAACGATAGAAAATATCAAATAACTTTTAAAATTTTTTATACTCCTTCACAACAACATATATGTAGGATATTACTTGTTAAAAAAGTTTCAAAGTGTGAAAGGCATTTTTCCTAAGGTAACTTCACAACAATCATCCTCCATTTGCTTGAGAAGTAAAATAACCAATAAAGATCAATAAAAAAGTTGTAAGAACACCATGAATTAATAGAGCGTGATTTTATAAGAAAGTAGGAAAAAGAATCATCTTATTTGGAGTTCATACGAGAGAAAAAAACTAGTTACAATATTTAATTTTTGATTAAAAAAATAAAATTGTAATGCCTTTATAGATGTCTGGAAGATCGATGAGCTCGACTTAAGGTTAGCAATGGCACCGGTGGCGGTGGATGTGAGCATTGGAGCGAGGGAGGGAGCTCGGAGAGAGGTGAATCGGGTGCGGCGTGCGGTTGCGGTGCCGAGGCTATGCTTAAATAGGGCAGAGAGGGGAGGTGGTGAGTGGTGGAGAGAGCTCGAGCTTCTGCGCCAATGGTGGACGAGCTCGGCGCGCACATGGGTTGATGTCATGGATCGAGGCTGGACCGAGGAGGAGCGGGGGACTCGGTGAGGCAGCTCGGTCCTCGTGGTGGCCCAGTCTGCGCAGGCGCCGGCGGTGGTGGATCAGGATGGGGAGGGTGGCTGGAGGTTAGGGATGACCCTGACGGGTGGGTCCCTCCTGGCAGCGAGGGTGAGGGAGGGAGCACGCAGGGTCAGAACACTCTAACAAATAGAAGTAAGAACGTTCTAACAAACAGAAACAAACTGTGGCCCGATTGGCTAGCTCACTCTTCTTGGAGCAGAAGGTCGGAGGTTCAAGCCTTTTGTGCCACTTTATTGGCTCCAAATTTTTGATGATTTTTTTGCCTGCTTCCAGACTCCACCCAAATAAAAAAGGTCAGGACGCTCTAACACAAGCCAGTATAATATGGTCCTAGTGGTTTAGGACAAAAAGGTCACAGGTTCAAATCCCTTCTGCTCTTCATTTTTGTCGCCAAAATTTCAATGGGTTTCCCTTCTAACCATAACCGAACTTTAGAGAGAAAGGAAGGCAGAACACTCTTATAGACGCTTGCAGGCGATGGACCAACTGCCTAGCTTAGTCAGGTTAGGAGCAAAAAGTTCGGTTATGGTTCAAATACCTTACACGCCATATATTTGAGATGTTTTTTCAATTTTTTTGCCCTGCAATTCCTAACACTAGACTAGTTTTTTTAAAAAAATCTTTACAATAGAGGCTATACATGTTTTTAAAATTTTCTTTATAATAGAGGCTATAAATGTTTAAAGTTAACATTTAGCTGTCTCTCAGCGTGATGGAAACTGTAAAAAAGAAAAAGAATCCAAATATTTACACAAGCAGATGACTATCTTATAGTGGTATGTCCATTTCTTGGTGAACAAGAGGGCGCTCCCCCACGCGGGGATAAATTTTTTTCATAATTATACAATTAATATTTATTTACCTTACACATGGGTCCCATCAGTCCAACTAGGCATGGCTGTGCCAAGGTGCTTTTTTTTTATTTATGACAAGCACATTACATCACTTTTGTCATGAGCTATTGTCATAAAGATTGGAAAAGGCACATGGTGACAATTGTTTATGACTAAATCACATTTTAGTCACAAACGCATAGATTCTATGACTATAAAGTGCTTTGTCATATGAAAATTGTCATAGAAGGTCCAATCTCTTGTAGTGATAGTTTGGCAAGTTTTCATTTCTCATTTTAAGTTTGATTGACATGTATGACATTTTTAAACATAATCAAACTTATAGGAGCAAATAATGGGTGAGGTAATGGAATGCAAACCAGTGTGCCCGAGTGATGGCATGGAAGGGTCGGGTCCCCCACACTTGGATTTTTATGTCATTTGACACTAAAATCCAAGTGTGAATGTTGGAGCATTTCGTTAGCATGTATCTCATTTCCTAGACATTGTCCATCCTTCGTGCCTGTAATTGTTAGTGACAAAGAATACCCGAAGGGAGCTTGTCCAGCACCAAGATTTTGTTTATTCGTGGGAGAAAGGAAGATCAAAGCTTTATTCTAAAAAAATGTAAGTCTAAGTTAAAACAAGTTTATTACGCAACGCAAACATTATTATTATATTTTTTAAAAAATATTGATACATTCGCAAAAATTGAGATTTGAAATTAAGACTACATCAAATGTGTGATAACTACCGATTTACGTTTGGCAAGTGCTCACTGTTTTAAGTCTATTGAGCAGGACTTCTCCATTGCATTTTAGCTTGAATCGGCATCATCTCATCATAGAGATGGATAAGGATGATTGCACTTTTTATTTTCGCCATGCCATCAGGATCTTCATGTGGTTTTGGCTTGGCGCTTGTGATTCATTTTTTTCTTTTTTGTCAAGGTTTCATTCAAAGCTCACCAAATGAACTTTGATTTACTTCTGTTATGAATTCATCTCGAGGACTTGCCCACATGAATTTGATGATTTCCTACAGGTGTTAGTCCATGCATAAAATCAAAGTCTATACTAGCAGTTTCGGTTCAAAAATCAAACTAGACTCCATCTCCATTTGATTTAGGTATGCTAATTAACCTAAGCGCCATGCTTAATTTAAGTAGTCTATGGAAGTACGATCATTGCAATTGACCAACACTCCCAAACCTAAGCATACTAGCATAGAGTAAGGAAGCATGAAAAGATAAACATGAGATTAACTTAAACAAATGTATGAACATTGAATGATAAAATAGAGAACCATTTTTATATGCAAGCAATGCAAATCGGGTGGATGAATCTGATTAAGCAAACATGCCATAGTTTTGAAAACAAGGAAATTAAACGAGTGATATGCATAAGAATCTAGGCTTTAGCCTTTTCTCATAGCGCGGACCATCTGACGATATCATACCGACTGACAGAGCCAACATATGAATCTGATAGTCCCGTTTAACATCCATCTACTATGAAGCTAGACAAAGAGCGTCAAATAGATATATAACAATAAAATTGTCATCTACTTAGACTAGGCATGGCGCCCGAATACAGCTCAAAGTTTAGGAGCCACCCGAATAAAGCACTAGATATTTGATGAATTAAACAAATATGTAGTGGTGCAAATAAAATTAGGAAAGTTATTTTTGGGTTGGTTCTCTCATACCTTGATTGATTGCACCCTCACCCAAAATTTGAGATGGAATTGGTGAGTGGTGCAACATCTTTATTCCGTCACATATGATGGTTTTGTTTTCTCTTGACAGTGACCTCTCCATCTGCATAGAGTTAGTGTGTATATATATATACCTATCTATGAGAGGGCAGGGTGGAAGTGTTGATTGTTCATGAATGATTGGGCACCCTGAACTCATGATGATTCTCTTTTTTTCTTGTGGAAATGTGCCAGAAGGTCGAACGGCTGGAGTTGCCCTGTTTATTCCACATTCAACAGGACAAGAATAATCCCACAAAAGCTAGTGGCAAATTAGGTTAGCAGATATCAAGTCAATATCAAAATCTTTATGCCAATTGCTTCCTCGGCAATGGCGCTAGAAAGCTTATTGGTATTTGTTAACGCAAACAGAGAAATCTGCAAAGCGCACAGATACCATTATAGCTTTCACCCAAGAGTATCCCAGGGTATCGTATTTATCCACAGGGAAGCAATGGTTAAAGAGGTTGATAGTTAACCATCATTTATCCACTAACCGGTGTATCAACTAGACTAATGTGGGAATAAGTGATAAAAATAGGAGTGATGGATATATGACACACACACACACACATGAAACTCCATGGTAAGATAGCAGAGTAGACAAGCTAAGCTAGGAGGACAACGGACGATATCAAGGTTCCTTTATACTTCTTTATTACTGTAGTTCTATTTTAGAGCAGACCAAAGGGATTAACTAAGCAATCGGTAAACTATAGTGATCACACCATAGTACTTTGGAGCAGCAGTACCTTTTCGATCCTAGAAAAGACTGGGAAGGGGTGATTGGGAGAAGGCTACCAAAAGCTCTATGAAAGCACCAACCCATACATGGTGGATTATAAAGGCATGGTCGGAGCTGTCACCTCCGGGGTTACACAACAATCCGTAGGGTTGGGCGCAACCTCATGTAACTTATAGTCTAGACACCATGTCTACACTATCGATTACTACTCTAATCACATATGATAACTAGAGCACTCGATCGAGCGGAGATCTCATATCATGGTATAAACCACTATACTAACCATGCTTAACTAAAACATTAAGGTATAAACTAGATAACTATGAAAAATATTCAAGTAATAAGAGAAGGTAAGTATATTGAAACTCGAGTACGTCTTACAAAGGAGCGATACGAGGTTATACCGGACCTCCGAGAACTCCTCCGAAACTTGAGCATCTCTCCCTAACTCCTAACTAGCTAGTACTATTACTATATTTTGAAAATGGTATGAGAAGAACTCCTCCATCGACCTGCGCTTGGCCCATCCTGCGCTGACACGTGCCCGGGAAACGTCGTCGATCGCCGATCCCGCGTGTTCGTGTGTGGGCGCTGTGCGCCTCTGGCCCTTTGCCGTTGGGCTCGTCTGATCCACGCCCGAGAGTGCATGGTGCAGCTGCGGGCTACATGGGGAGCGGGGCTCAGCAGCATTTGCTCTATGAAATGCACGTCGTGCATTGGCTGGGGCTGGGCCCATGGACCTGCACTGTCCCTGCTTTTGAGTGCTGATCAAGTTGACTTCAGGGTGCTACACTCCTTCAAGGTGCTATTCGGTGACGCCTGCTGATGGGCTGGCCTGGGCGCCTGGCCGAGTGTTGAGCCTGAGGGAGCACGTGGGGCCCAGGAGCATTTGATGGACACGGCCATAGGAGTAGTACGTACAAGCTACCTGCTGTTGATGACTTTCGATTTTCTTTTATATATGCAAATTCAAATATGTTCATTCCATGGTCCGAAACACAGCAAAAGATATATCCATTTCGATTGTCTCGACGAGCTCTTCAAAGTAGTGTACTCTAAATATTTATTTGAGACTATTTTGCAATGGTAAATAATTGAATATCATTTCACGCCCATTTGCACAAATATTTCAAATGCCCCATATAACGTAATTTAATATGCATTTTTGGCAAGTCCTGCAAAATAATTCGAGAGCATCAAAACTCATGGAACTTGCCATATAGATGTCTATCTTACTCAGATATATTTTATTTGTTGACATTTTACTATATTTTGGCGGGCAAAATATTTAAGTTAACGACTGCCAACAGTAGCCTTCACCACCGACATTATTAGGTGGTGGTAACAACTTCGTAGGATCCATTCACCACCGCTGGTAGCCTTCACCGTCGCTTGCAGACGGTGTGGATGGTAACACTTTCGTGTCAATTTCCAAGCCCGCGCGTGACTCCCGCGTGTATCGTTTCATTTTTTAAAAAAACTACTATTGTCATGCAACTCACATTCCTATTTTTACTCTATGCATTAACTAAGGAAAAGCAACAGGAAATCAAAAGCTGCAGAATACACTATATTTGAGGATAATTTTCAAATGCCAGAATACACTAAAGAGTGAATTATATTACTAGTCTATTATTCAAAATTCGCATTCGAAAAATCCCATTAGGAAAAATGGATTTCTTGGCGAAGCCTACAGTCCTCGCTGCAATACAGAGCCCTAAGTTCCAATTCAGATGAATTGCCCTACATAACGCTAGAGTAGTAGTCGATAGCGTATACATGGTGTCTAAGCTAGAGGCTACCTTCATTTGCCTCGTACCCTCCAGTTGGGGGGTAGGCGGCAGGTGGTGACAGCCCTGTTCGTCTCTTGTAATTTCCCACATTCGGGTATGACGTAGAGCCATAGGCCGGGGTACCTGGTAGACCAGGTATACATCGGTGCCCGAAGTAAGCAAGTAGAAGTAGAGTTTATCTATCAAAAAGACCCGAGAGCCATAGAAATCCATCTCTACCCTTTCCAACTCTACCCTTGTGTTGTCCTTGGATGAATTAGCTCGAAGAAATACCTCTGTTCCCTGTAGAAAATACGATACTAGAATACTTTCGGGTGAAAGCTATGATGGTAATTCTGTGCGCTTGCGGAATCTTTCTGTTTGCATTAAGAAATACCAACAAGATTTTTGGCGCTGTTTCCAAGGAACGGTTGCTATTTTCTTTGAACCCAGTTCGTCCTCGTATCTGTATCCTTTATGTTTTCTTTTTATAAAAACAAAATAGTCTTCTTTTATCTTTTCTATCATGAAGCCAACATCCATTGCAAACCCTTTTGCTTCAAGGGGGAGTTCGTTGAACCATCACTTGTTTCAAAACCTAATCGTTCATCTGGCTGTGGACTCCACCCTAGTTTAAAAGCTATGGTTTGGGCACTACAGTTCTTAGGGCATGAAAATGAAAAGCCTTACAATCATCTGTTAGACTTTGAGGAAATGTGTTCATGCCTAAGCATCTCAGGCATGACATAAGAAACACTAAGATGGGCATTGTTTCCCTTTACTCTCATGAGAAAGGTGAAGCAATGGTACACATTTGTCGTAGAAAGTATGAATGGGGACTGGGATGAACTTAAAGATAAGTTTTGTCTTGTATTTTTCCCCATGTCCTGTATCGGCTCTCTACCAAGGGCGATCCTCGATTTCGAGCAGCGCAAGGAGTCTATAGGTGCAGCCTAGGCTAGGTTCTCAACATTACTACATGCCAGCCCAGACTTGTCATTACCCGATGGTGTGGTTTTGCACCTCTTTTGTATGGGTCTTAACATAGATGCTGACCTATGCCTAGACATGACTACTGGAGGTCGGTTTACACACAAACCTATGACGAAGCAAGTAAGATTCCTTGAAAACTTCATAGATAGACAGACTTCTTCCATCATAAGAACCAAACCCCTCTAGGCCAAAGTCATGTCGAGTGTGGGGGAGTCCTCATCAGTCTAAACCAAACACATACCATCCCTAGGTTCGACTTATGAGGCCCCACCCGAACCAAGAACACCGAAGGAACGAGTAATTCATCCTTCAGAGTTCCCTATCGAATTCAAGGATTATGGGAATACCTCGAAGTTATCGTGGCACGAAAACAACATAAGGGAAGTTCCCTTAGTGTAGAACCATCTAAGGAATGGTTAATGGAAGTGAAACGTTCTTTTGAAGCAATTCAGATTCTTTCACCTTCCAAGACCATGCCTTGTTCGTTAAGGGGAACAAACATAGAAGCCCTACACAACCCCACAGTCGGGACTTGCATCATGTCAGAATTCCTAGCGAAAAACCTTTTAGGCAACACGCTGTCCCAACCAATAAACTATTCAAAAGTACTTTGGGACTATTTTTCGAATGTTGTGGGATTGCTAGGGCCATGCCAATAAAAATCAATGAAACTGAGGTTTGCTTGGACTTTCATATCTATGCCATCCTTGAGTTTGATATTCTTATAGGCCACCCTCTTGAAAATTTTATTCAAGAAAAACCTTCCCATGGGGCTTTGATGAAAGGTTAGGAACGACTGCTTTTGCCACTTCTATCCTTTGTCCTGAAAGTCCAAAGGCAAAGCAGCAACCCAACCATAACCCGTTCGAGGAGGCGAAGTTCATTTCCCCATTCGTTTCACCTAGGCTTTCTAGTGAAACTGATCGTCCCTCGCCAACCTCACTTGAACCAAAACAGTGTCCCTCTAGCCATCAAGAAGTTGTTGTTGACAGTGGTCAAGAATAAACCATGATTCTAAATGTGCCATGGACATGCCCAAAGCACCAACTCTAGAGACTGAGGAGAATGATTCCACCATTAAGCATGAAAGTTTCTCTTTCAAGACCCCTCACATTTCATGCTCACTTCTGGAATCTCTAGAGTTTGTTGTGCTTAGTGCCATTTGCTGCTACGAGGAAGACAAACACCCATCACTCCTCATTTCCAAACTTTTTAGGAGGATGGTTGTGGATGTCTTCGTTTATCACAAATTTTGCAAATCTCGAGGTAGCATCATGGTACTAACCTGGCAGCTTACACACTTTTGCTAAATGTTTGGTGGTAAAGCTAGGAACTATACCACCATTGATAGCTGTAGGATAAAGTTCCCATGGTTGAGCTTAAGACCATAAATGAAGCACTGCCGAGAGATACCCGGATTATCATATATTATCATAAAAATGATTATTATAAAAAAAAACTTTCCTTTTTAATAAAAGCAAGAACATGTTGTTATGTTAGTATGCACCTTTGGGTATTCTTGGTCGCTAACCATTTTAGGTTGAGATCGAGAAGAACAACGGTACATATGGGCCTGAAAACATGGAAGCTGCATCAACCACATAGCTTGATGATCTTTGGAGATGGAACACGCTTGAAAAGGAGACCCTGACATGACACACTTGACTTTTTACACAAAAGTCCAAGTGTGGGGGAGGATGGTGCGAACCTCGCCATATGTTCCATCCACAAAAAAGGTCACCTTGGTTAAAAAATGATGACAGCTCTACCTTGCTAAAAAAAAGAAAAAAAAGGGGAAGCTTAAAAAAGAGAGAAGGAGAGAATAGAAAAAATCTATTATAAAAAAAATGACAAAAGTATAAAAAAGAGAAGAGGAGAGAGAAGGATCATTCTCCTCTCCTAGACCTTTGCTATCACTAAGGGCCATGGTCCACACACACTAGTTGTGTGTGTAGCCTAGCCTTGGTGATAACTTGAGATGAACGGTATACAAGCCACCGTTGCAGCAACTTCAAAATCTTCATCCACATGCTGCTGGTAAATGAAACTCAGGTATGCAAAGGTAAATAAAAGTTCACCAACTCCTTCACTTATTTTTTCTCCATATGACTTGATAATGCAAGAAGTTCATACTTCCCTTGTTTTTGTCATATGCTCTGGTTTGGATATTTTCACATGTGCACATGTTATATATCCATAGGCCCTTTAAATTAAGCGTGGTGCTTAGGTTAAAATGGCCTGCTTTAATCAAAATTTGACATGGTGTTGAAATTTGATTAATAAACTTTGAGTATTATTTTCATAAACAAAGGAAGTGATCTACTATGGAGATGAATCAAGGCTAGAAATACAATGCATCTTTACCGTAGCCTTGTTTAAGTATGAAAAGTATGGTGAACAAATAAAAATAAACATAATAAGAATCAATAAAAGTAAAAATTATAATAAAGTTTAGGCTCCCTAGTATTCAACCTGATAGAGCCCTTGTTTGTTTCCTTTTTGTTTTCCTTTTAATAAACAGGTACACAAATGAGTGTGGGGGCGATCTCTCAAGCATAATGAACACACATTTGAGATCTTCCACCAACACATTGCACAAACATCAAACTATACAACACGTAGAAGGATAGGAAGCCATCTCTGATTCTCCTCAACTCCTCATCAAATGATGGTTTGTGCAACATTACCCTCAACTCTCCCAAAATTGTGAAGTTTAAAACTTTGAACAAATTGAATATGCAAAACAAATGTCACTCCATGCAAATTTATAAACCACACTTAGGTCAGAACTCCAAAGTGATGTGTTCATAACATTCTGAGATAGAAGCTTACACAAAGTTTGTTCCATATACATGTATTTATGCTAGTGGGGAAATACTCTAATAGGACAATCATGTTAACTAAGTTGTTGTGAGGTGTGATATAGTTCTGACATAGAAATCCTACCATTTCTTTTCAAAAGTGCTTGGAGAACTTGTTTTGATAAAAATATTATAAAACCATAGTTTCACATACTCCTCAATTGGTGAGAAATTCCCACCAAAGCCAAATATAACATTTAGCAAGTTTCAAGCCTTCCACATGCACTATTGTTATTATGTTGAGTTTGGTCAAGTCTTGTTGACCCTTGTTGAGAGATTTATCATGCTTCCAATATTAAGATCACGTACACCCATATACACTTGCTGCTCCTACACTAGGAGTATGCAAAAATATGCTTCCGTCCACCAAAAATTCTGCTCCTACACTGGGAGTAGACAAAAAAATGTTTGTTAGGAAAATACTCCATGTTCTAAAAGATGGTGATCTCTCTCTAAATAAGTGTTTTGAAGAAGAGACATGGGCTATGCAAAAATATGAAAAAAATTATATTTGGACATATGAAAGTCCAAGAAGAAAAAAAGTAGGGACACATGAAGGTCCCAAGATATTGAAAAAAAAGAGTTGAGCACATGAAGGCTCAGATATATATAAAAAATTGATGATAGCAATGTCTCAAAATGAAAAGTTAGAGAGAGATCATATCTACAAAAGGACTATAGTTCACCTTATAGTTTTAGTTCATATACTTTCCACACACTTGCACATCTTGATCTAAGAGTATGACACTTCTCTCCTTGGATCCTCGATTTGACTTTACAACATATGCAATGCAAGTATGCTACTTTGTTTATCCCTACATAAATCTCCACATATACCTTTCTAGAAGTAGGAGAAAACAAAAGAAGGCAAAACTTCACTATGCCTTGGTGAGGAAATATACACCATTGAGTGATTTGAGAGTGCCATTTGAGGAGTATAAAGTGAACTATGCTTTTGTTTAAGAAAATCTCCAAAAACTCCAAGTTGCTAAGATGTGAAATTGGGAAGATGACTTTATTTCGAGAGCTGTTCCGCTCCTCAACAACCCAAGGAAACATGTTAGCGAATGCCACAAATCCCACTTGTGTAAAGAATGTGTTGGAATAACTTTTCATATATAGCTATATATCTTGGGATGTTATGCTCATGATTACTTTTATCTCAAAACTTTGCTCGAGGATGAGCAAAGAGCTAAGTGTGGTGGTTTGTTGGCGGTCCTTAATTCCTAATTCTAACCACCAATTCTCACATAAAATCAGCACAAATGGTCACCAAACTTAGAATCAGTGCTTACAACTAATGATATCCACGAGTTTTGGTGATTTACCATTTGAAGGAGGGCATTTGTGGAAATACACATAAAAGGGTTAACAATGCACAAAGAGGCAAAGTGTAACGCCATCTAGCACAAGGCAAAAGAATCCCAAGGGGGAGAAGGCCAATACTAAGCAAATCTGGGCCCAGACAAGAGGAGAGTAAGGCCAAAACCCAAACTAAACCGATTCAACTCTGTGGAGCACCACCATGAGCCAAGTCTAGAAGAACAAAGGAGAACACCCGATAAAGATAGACATAAGGTGGGCCAACCAGGGTGCGCCCGCACCCACCCCTGGTGCCTCACCTCGGTCCAACCTCGTCTGGTCTGTTCACACCAACATGCCAACGGCGGTTGACAGGGTTACATCCAGGTTCACTATACCTAGAGGTCGGTTTGCCACTTTCCATGTATAGAGCAAGAATATTCCATGGGATCAGCCCCTCCTCTCCACTATATAAGAAGGCCTCCCCTCCTCATAACAACACTCAAGGGATCAAGAGCTACACTAATAGAATAAGAGCATCATTCCAAGGGCTTATGCCCTAGTAGCTAGCTAGCGTTGAGAAAGCAAGATATGAGGGAGAGTTCGGGGAAGCACCAAGCTTGTCGGTGACTCCCCAAAGCTTGTAGCTCGACGAACACATGCTTGGTACCCTAACAGGATCTTGGCTAAGTAAGTGTTTGTGGTTCTTATGGTCTTTTATGTCTTTTGAATAGTTGAGCTTTACCTAAACTTGTTTGCGGGTTTGTCATCCACCCTCATAGAAGGTGCTCTAGTTAGAGGGTCCTTGATAAAGATGGATTGCCCTGCGTAATGCTAGAGTAGTAGTCGATAGCGTAGACGTGGTGTCTAGGCTAGAGGCTACCTTCATTTGCGTCGTACCCTCTGGTTAAGGGATAGGCGACAGGTGGTGATAGCCCTATCCATCCCTTGTAATCTACCACGCTCGAGTATGACCTAGAGCCATAGGCCAGAGGTACCTGGCAGACTAGGTATATGCCAGTGCCTGAAGTAAGCCAATAGAAGTAGAGTTTATCTATCGATAAGACCTAAGAGCCATAGAAATCCATCTCTACCCTTGTGTTGTCCTTGGGACAAATTAGCTCAAAGAAATACCTCCATTCCCTATGGAAAATACGATACCCTGAGTACTTTCGGGTGAAAGTTACAATGGTAATTCCATGCGCTTACGTAATCTTTCTATTTGCGTTAAGAAATACCAACAGCGGGCTCTAGGAGCCCTCGAAGCAATGCTACCATAGCAGCTATGTTCTGACTCGCCTGGGCAAAGTGCGAGAGTCTGTCATCATCCTCGACGATCCTTCGGAGCATGTTGCGAGCCCTATGGTGCATGGATCCACCATCTTGGCGATGAGCGATCTTGCGCTTGAGCTTCGCGTGTTCTAGCTCTAGAGTGAGGTGCGCATCCTCGAGCTCCTGCTGTCGTGCCCATAGTTGCTCTAGCCGTGGGTTAGGTAGGACCTTCTTGTCTGCCCTGACTTTGTGCGCCCCTCGGGGGTTTCCTCGTGGTGGGGGCTATCCACCATGAAGCACTCACGCGAGGGGTGGTACTCCCTCTGCTTGAGCTAGAGTCAGAGATTGACTCCGAGTTCGACGCGAGGAGGTCATGGATCGATTCCATGAGGTAGTCCGCTATCCCGATGAACTCGCTGTCTACAAGAGGGGGCGCATGTGCCATGCAATGTGGCGGTCAACTGCCGCTGCGCCATTGTATAGGCCGAATGGGAGTGCCGTCGAGGTGTTCTAAGCGAGGTGCATTGGGGGAGCAGCTCTCCTCCAGCGAGTTGTGTCATGATGTTGACAAAAGAAAAGGTAAGGTTACATAGGTCCTCCTAGGATGGATGGGGTCCTAGGAAGACTGCGAGCTGGCGCTCCAACCTCCTAAAATCAAAGTCAAGAAGCTGGATGCGCCTGAGGGAACGAGCCTTCGGGGCATGCAGCTGCAGCTCCTCAAAAGCCTCGTCGATTGCGTCAAGGCTAGTGGTGAGAGGAGGCTGGGCAGGTGCTGGAGCCTACACCAGCTCCCCTTCAGTGGTGACAATGAAGTCCAGGGCCTCAAAGCGCACGTGCGCCCCCATGATCCAGCTGATGCTATGGCCAGCCATCTGAAGCCTAATGAAAGTGATGAAACACGCAAAGGCCCCTACCTAGCGCGCCAACTGTCGGTGTTTCGAACTACCAACTAGTAAATTTGTGTTGCACGTTTGCCCTGAATGGTTGCTAAGAAGACACAAGAATGTATACTAGTTCGGGTAGAATGTCCCTACGTCCAGTCGTTGTTGCTCATGTTACTAGCACTAAAGGTTTACAGTAGGGATTACAAACTGGTGAGAGAGGGATGAAGTCCCAAGTCTCTAGTGTTGGTGAAGTGGGGTTGAAGTGCTTCTGAGTGTTGGAAAAACTTGCTGAAATGGGGCGCTTAGCCTTCCCTTTTATAGACCAAGGGAAGGACCTGGGGTACACGGGAGAGAGAGGGAGAAAGAGGAAAAGAAGAAAGAGAAAAATAGAGAGGAAGGGAGCCCTAGGGCTGCGTCACCCTTCTCCTCCACAAGCGGGTCCTGCTGGTCCTGCAGATGACAGTGCAGGTGTGCACACATTGTGACCTTGTCCGTCACTGGTGCTACAGGCGGTGCCACCATCTTGGTCGTGGTGCCCCCATCCGTCACTGGCACTATAGGCAGGTGCCGTCGCTCTGCCATGGTATGGTCAATAGATCCCCTTGTCTAGAGTCATATGGGGATCGAGCATCATAATGCTAGTCTGCTCGGTGCTATTGGAGTGTGAGTGTCTAGGTATAGCCTATGGCGGCCGCCGGTCACATCAAGATGCATCCGCCCCCTTCCTAGCATTAGGGGCTTGGTCTCGGGCCCACATACCGTGTTCATAGCTGTCGGGGGCGGCAGGGGCCCTTGTAGGAGGCCGCACCCCTGCCTAAGCCTGACTCCACAATCCTCAGGTTAGGCGAGGCAGAATCCTCTTTAGGAGCTCAGGCGGACGGATCCCATGCCCCTAGGGTCGAACGAGGTGGAACCTTTCCCTAGGGGGTTGGACATAGCCAAACCCGCACCCAAGGGGTTAGGTGAGGCAAAGCCCATGTCTAGGGGGTTAGGTGAGATAGAGCCCATGCCCTTAGGGTCAGGCGAGGCAGGTGCTACACTCTGGGGATCAGATGAAGCCATGGTCATGCCTCTGATCGTTTTGGCGTGCTAATGTTGGTAACCATTAGCTCTTTTCTCTGGATACCCTAATATTGGTACCTGACACATTGCTAGCATAAATGATATCCTTAGACAAAAGCATATAGATGAGAACACTATATAGAATCATTGAGCCCACCGGTGGTTGGCCACCATCTTCAGCAAGCTGAGAACTTCTCTTGCAACATGGTGGGATAAACCCTAAGTACTCGAAGGTACTCAGCTAGACTTCCCGATAGGAGAGAAATAAAAAGACTCAAGGATATGCAAGGCTTATTTCGTGGAGTTGGTTGGATAGCATAACTTTGCAAAAAGAGCATTACTATCATGAGTCCTTACTTTCAGTCTTTTAGTCAAGTTTTAGCATCAAGTTTAGTGAAGCTTATTTTGACTAACTTTGCACCTATTCTAGAGCAATCACTTGATTAATAAGCATCACAATAGTAACCATATCTGGTTTATCATATAATCATCATGACCATTATCTTCTATCCAGTGTTACTACGATAGAAGGAAGTCCGGTCAAGTTTCTCACTATCCGGGAGAGACGGCGATTCAAATTGATTGCAACCAGCTGGGTAGTATTCCTAACACAAACCCACACTTCCCCCTTCGGGGTCACGTTGAGTCACCTTTGGTACAACTTAGGTCCATTCGCGGGTTCATTAGCACCTACACTTTTGAAGAAGCTGTCTGTGACCTTGGATCAAGTGTCAATATCATGCCCAAGGTAATTTATGAGAAAATTCATGATGAACCCTTGTTGTACACAACTATGTTTTTGTAGCTTGCAGATCAGACTTTGTGCTATCCCAAGGGAATTCTTGAAGATGTCAGCATTCAAGTTGGATGCTCGTTTGTACAAGTCAACTTTGTGGTTGTGGAAACAGGTGGAGATGATAGAGCACCCATCATTTTGGGACGACCATTCTTGAGCACAGCTAAAGCCATCATCTACGCGGATAGCGCCAAGATCTGTTTCACAATCAATGACAACAAGGAGAGGTTCAATTTCAAGAAACGTACACTCAAGACTCCTGCTCATCCTTAGATGCCATACATCTACGAGGACACAACTACTATCGCAAGGAAGAACAACAACAGGAGGAAGAACAAAGCTAAGCAACCAAGAGAAGAGCCAGTGTAGATGGTCAGCACTGTTGAGTCAGAGATTGACCACCATCTTCCATCACCATATCTCACCAAGTTGGATGATCCAGGAGTACCTACCATTGATTTCATGATCGGGGAAAGTACCTTTTACAAGATGTTCTGTGATATTAGATCCAGTGTCAACATAATGTCTACGGTAACATACAAACATCTATTTGGTAATAGACCTTTGACCCAACATATGTGCAGCTGCAGCTGGTGAACCAATCATTTCGATTTTCGGAGGGAATAACAAAAGATATCATGGTCAACATCAGAGATCATTTTGTTCCTGCCAACTTCATGATTCTAAACATAGGAGGAGAAGATGACATCCACCTCATCCTAGGGATACCTTTCCTTAACACCACTAGTGCAATCATCTACATGAGATCAGGAGAGATCCACTTTCAATTTCCAGAAGAAAAGGTACGTTGTTACTTCAATAGCTATACCACTTATGAGAAGCCCAAGAAGAATAGGTCAAGGAGACGTCGCTCTCAGTGCCAAAGAAAACAAATCATCAATGATGGACGAATTGTTGAGAATACCCTTGAGGAAGAAGCTGTACCAGTTGCTACAAAGAGCACAGAAGAGCCCCAAAAGAATGAGCTATAGAACATAAGTTTTCGGTCCAAGAAAGTGTGGAAGAAGAGACAACATCATCAGATACACCAACAAAAGAGGAGCAACCATCCAGGTCCCCCTCAACGGGATTGGAGGACACTCCTAAGGATTGAACAAGACAAGAAGTCCTGTTCGGAGGACTTAAATCACCGGACCCTCATCATGAGTTAAACTCGATAGTTATCTCATATTTCTCTTCTTAGATTGCATAATCATTTCTACTTTTAGCATATTTACTTCACTATACCTACATCAGAAAAAGAAAATAAAAATGTTTGTTGCATTTGCATTGAAAAAAATCTTAGGCCCCATGTGAGTGGTGCGGTGGCATAAAAACCCACAACATTATTCACTGTGGTGGCGCAAAAATAATCATGCATTCATACTTTCTAGATTCTAGCATACTTATACTTTTTCATTGCATTATTACATCATAAAAACCTCTTAAGCCCCATGTAAATAAGTCTATTTTCAGCTGTTTACTATGGAGGCATAAAAAATCAAAAATACATTTGTCATTTGCACATAAAATATAAAAATCTAAAAATATTGAGATAGAAAAAATTCTGTTGAATTATGCTTGCGAAGAAACACTCAAGAGGCTCTAGACAATTAAGACATAGACGGTTTACCACTAACGCTTAATCTATTCCGCAAGCTTTATTGTCTATTTGAGCTCAACAAGATTTGAAGAACTAAGAAGAGTAAGACATGACAGGAAGGAAGACACTTGACTCCTACACGAGCAGAACTTCATCAACATCTTAAGACACTCCAAGGAAGACATCACCATCGCTGTCTGTCTGGCTCACATCACCAAGAGTCTACACTAACATCTCCCATATGTATCTTGATAAGTATTTTCTTTCCCTTATTACTTTTCACTATCGGCTTTATCATATTGCTTAAATAGAAATACATAAAAAGATGCATAACTTAGAAAATAAAAATAAACGATTGGGTAATATATATATTATTAGTGTGTGATCTTTTTGAAATAAATTAGCAAGAGAAAATGTACGCTACTTTACTGCCTAAGAATAACAAGGCTCTATATGATAATTTGTAATGGAAATGATGAATAGTTTCTCTGGTCTAATTCCTTTCAAATACCTAGTGTTCAACCTTAAGTTCTACAGAGTTTTTGATAAGACTGTTTTGATCTAAGATTTGCTCTGAGCTTGAAACTTATGGGCTACAAATGCTTGATCTAAGTCTAGGTAGTTGACGAGTATGATATAAGAAGGTCTGAGCTGCTATTTATCTTGTTTTAAGTGATACTAGAGTTCTGGAGATTTATCTTTTGAAAATTTAAATTTTACATGATGAGTTCCTATATGACAAGAGCTTGAATTCCTACCATAGTCATATATACATGCTTGTTAGATTAGGAAAACTACCATTCATATAGTGAGGTCAAGCTGTGTTGACCCTTAGAAGCTTGTCATACAGTTAAAATTAAGATCACGTACACTCTACCCAAATATACTACTTCTACACTGGAAGCATGCAACAAGATGCATTCCATTTAGATCCACCCAAAAATGTTCTAGTCCTACACTGGTAGTGAGCAAACAAAAATATTTCCACATATCCCTACACTCCATAGTTCTAGTTATAAATGCTCTAGTTCCTTTTTTATCTCTCAACTATTTTATTACAGAAAGAGTCATGTGGCAATGAAAAAAAAGAAAGAAAGAAAAGAGTACCGGAAACAAATGGACAAGTGTCCAAGATATTAAAACAATGGGTACTTCAATGTCCGCCTGAAAAAAAAGAGAAAAAGATAGCCCATGATCTCTAGCAAGTGTTTCCAATTTCTAAAAGAGAGGTGTAACACCCTAAAATTTTGGAGTGATTTAAAATAGGTGAATATGATTTTTATGTATTTTTGTGAGCATACAAACTTAGAAAAGTAATAATTTTTATTAATTTAAAATCAAATATAAGTGTAGAAACATGATAGAGCATTCATGCTGCTGCATTTGAATTTTTATATTGAGTGGTTTGAATCAAATTCAAAAGAGGATTCAAAATCTTTTTTGCAAAATGCTTTGAAAAATTGGAAAAAGAAAAAAAAGGATTTTGCTCTCCCCTTCGGTTTTGGCCCAGCTCAGCCCGAGCGCCTCTCTTCTTGGGCCGACCAGGTCGCGGCCGGCAGCGCGCCCCGCCTGCCTCTCACCGCGCGCGGCCCAGTTTCTTTTCCCCCGCTTCCCGCTTGGGCCGAGCCCAGCCAGCGGCCTGACACGCGAGCGCGTGCCTTCCTTTCCCTCTCTGACGCTGATGCCGCAGGCCCACGTCTCAGGGTTGCCTTCTTCCTCCCCACGCCGGTGACGGATTTCTTTCCTTTGCTTCCACCGATCGAATCCGTCTCCCATATTCCTTCCTTCCTTGTTTAGAGCACCACCGGGCTATATAAGCCGGGTGCCGCACCCCTCTGCTCCATCTTGCATCGAAGCAGAGGACCGACATCGTCCCGAGGAGGCCACGCTCGAGACGCAGCCCTAGCCGCCCGCCTCTCCGAGCCGCACGTCTCCCTTGGTTCATCCTCGGCTTCGATTTGACCTCAGGTGAGTTCGCATTGGTGTGCTCTACCCGCTGGTGTCCTTCTTTCGTGAGCTCATGCTCTGTAGCGCTAGATAGCCATCTCCAGCCATGGCACCACCGCGGAACCGCCGTCGGGCCACTGTTTCGACCGGAGCGCCGCCCGGTTATTTCCCCGATTCGATCTGGGCCGTCCATTTTAAATCCAACGACCGAAACTCATAGATACCCCTTCGTCTGTGAATTTTGTTAAAGAGCCCCTGTAATTTTTAGATATAGAATCCGCAGTCCAAGGCGTATTCCCGAATTACATTTTCTTTTTCATAAAGCGTATTTTGATCGCGGTAACTTCAGAAATACATTTTTACTTATTTACAGTTTTGCCACTAGGTTAATTCATGCATAGAATCTCCGTTTTAACTCCGATTTGACCCGTTCAAATTGCGTTAGGTTCGTATTTGTGAGCTCTATATGTTAGTACTACTGTACAGTAGGTTTGTAGCATTTTATTTTCGAGTTTGAATTAAAGTAATTATTTTTCTATAGGAAATCTTCGTAAATTCAAAACTTCATCGTTTTAGCTCCGTTTTTCGTGATCTTCGCGTCTGTGTGATCCTAGCGAGTTGTAGATTCATTTTAAAGACTTTTTATCTTATTTTATTACTGTTTGTGTACTGTTCTAATTATAGTCTTGTTTGTTTATGCATGATTGTTTCTGGATGAATGTTGTTGCCGTTGTTGATCGAGTATAGACGGTGAGCAATTCGTTGGAGATCAAGAGTTTTTCTACGAGCAAGATCTTCAGGACCAGTTTGGGCAAGGCAAGTATAGCATGGGATTGTCCTTGTTGTCCTATTCACAATAAGCAAATAATATCATTATGCATATATTCCCTTGATAAGGATGACTTAGTTTTGATCTTATACCTTGACACCTATTATATTGCATTGAGTAGGATTGCTAGTGCTTAACATGAACTATGATCATGTAATTTGTCTAATGGAATATGCAATAAACATTAAAAGATGACTTTTGATTCCTGT